>OZ004621.1:8900284-10150284 GCA_963924575.1 Pycnomerus fuliginosus
GTTTTTACTTTTTCTTTCTTTCTGGTGTGACTTAAAAATATACAGGGTGTTTCACGACGAGCGGCAGTTAGCCGTATCTCGAAAAGTACTTCGATTGGCGTGGAGAAAATTTGCACACTAAGGTTTCAGCGCAAGCCGAATTCAATGAAAATATTTTGAGTTTGATGGCACTTCCGGTTTTACCGGAAACAGATACAAACTTTGTTATTTTAAATGGAACACCCAGAATATTATTGCATTTTTGGATTCTTTGTTGAATTTTAGGTAAAGTTTCATCAGAAAGTGGTATACCTAAAGTCAGCCGTTCTTGAGAAAATTAAGTCTTTCAAAAATTTTTACCAAAAACAATGTTGACTTTAAAAAATTACATCTTCGTTGTGGTGCCAATTATGGAAACGAAATTACACCGTCCTTTAAACCAATGCATGTGCTAACTAATGGTGTATTGCAAACTTCCTTTTCTCAAAGAGGAGGCGCCTCACGATTTTTTAAATTTCGGGAACTTTGATCATAAAAATCTCCGTTTTTCTAAATGGAATGCCATAGAAATTGAGTATTCATAAGAAAGAGAATTTAATTCTCTTTCTTTTGATTATCTCATTCCTATACCTAACTATCTTAGGTTTTGTTTTATTTTAGATTATTTGTCATTTTGCTGCATTTTTCAATAATTTTCCCTTTAACAATCTCACAATCATGATTTCTATAGCAACGCCACTGTTACCAGTCGTAAGAAAACCTTTTTTAATTGTAGTTTATGTACGTAATTTAAAACATTCTTGTTGCACTCACTTAATCTCAGCAATTTCATTGGTTAAATTTAAATCAACCAATCAAATTCATGTAAAAAGGAGATGCTTTTTATTTGTCAATTAATAACGAAACAAAAAAGAGGGAAGGGGTCCTGGCACTACTGGCTAATTGGTTAACAATCTTCCGGATGAGGGAAGGACACTGCATTAAAGCCAGCACGATAAAAATTGGGTTTATTTAGCAACCGGTTTCGGCCGCTCCCCGGCCATCATCAGGCTACTACAAAAGGATTTTTAACTTTTTAAATTTTTAACTTTTTAACTTTATCGTTTTTAATAGGACATAGGTACCCTATTGAGCTCACAGTTTTTATGTCGCGGTTTGTTCCGATTTGATTCGTTCTTTGGTTTTGGTAACTATGATTAGCTGTACTGTATATTGTAATTATCCTTTTGTAGTAGCCTGATGATGGCCGGGGAGCGGCCGAAACCGGTTGCTAAATAAACCCAATTTTTATCGTGCTGGCTTTAATGCAGTGTCCTTCCCTCATCCGGAAGATTGTTAACCAATTAGCCAGTAGTGCCAGGACCCCTTCCCTCTTTTTTGTTTGGTTATTAATTGACAAATAAAAAGCATCTCCTTTTTACATGAATTTGATTGGTTCATTTAAATTTAACGAATGAAATTGCTGAGATTAAGTGAGTGCAACAAGAATGTTTTAAATTACGTACATAAACTACAATTAAAAAAGGTTTTCTTACGACTGGTAACAGTGGCGTTGCTATAGAAATCATGATTGTGAGATTGTTAAAGGGAAAATTATTGAAAAATGCAGCAAAATGACAAATAATCTAAAATAAAACAAAATCTAAGATAGTTAGGTATAGGAATGAGATAATCAAAAGAAAGAGAATTAAATTCTCTTTCCTATGAATACTCAATTTCTATGGCATCCCATTTAGAAAAACGGAGATTTTTATGATCAAAGTTCCCGAAATTTAAAAAATCGTGAGGCGCCTCCTCTTTGAGAAAAGGAAGTTCGCAATACACCATTAGTTAGCACATGCATTGGTTTAAAGGACGGTGTAATTTCGTTTCCATAATTGGCACCACAGCGAAGATGTAATTTTTTGAAGTCAACATTGTTTTTGGTAAAAATTTTTGAAAGACTTAATTTTCTCAAGAACGGCTGACTTTAGGTATACCACTTTCTGATGAAACTTTACCTAAAATTCAACAAAGAATCCAAAAATGCAATAATATTCTGGGTGTTCCATTTAAAATAACAAAGTTTGTATCTGTTTCCGGTAAAACCGGAAGTGCCATCAAACTCAAAATATTTTCATTGAATTCGGCTTCCGCTAAAACCTTAGTGTGCAAATTTTCTCCACACCAATCGAAGTACTTTTCGAGATACGGCTAACTGCCGCTCGTCGTGAAACACCCTGTATAACTAATACGCAACAAGCCATTTATTCCTTTCCATACTACTTTGTTTCGCTTTTCTTTTCCAGTCCTAAAAGCCTTCCTCGCTTAAGTCAGCCATTTCCTTTTTTTCGGCCCTCATTGATCCACTCTTCTTGGCCCTTTCTGATGATTTCCTCCAGCACTATGTTCAAAAAATAACTTATAGACACAAAAGTCATCTATTTTAATTTTGGTAGAATCCATTAAATATGAATTATTGTAGGAAACATAAAAATATAAGATTTTTAAATGCTCTGAAAACTAGCCATTAACGAACAGTTCACAAGACTTCTAGTTTAGTACTTCACGGGTTTAGTGGGATGACCTCAGGAAAGCGCATGATATTCGGAAGTGTTAAAATTTCTATAGGTACTCACCCTCCTCGGCTTACACTTACTAATGAAAAACTTTAACAAAATTAATTTTAAGGGCGAAAATTTTGTTCTAGTAAACTTTGACAAGTTAACCCGTTAGTCAAGGTATAGGTTTGCCTTCAAAAAATTATGGAATTTTTGAAATTTGGTATATCGGTAGAGTTTTATATCCTGTATATACTGATTTTGCGACCTCGTGTGGGGTTCGGAAAAATGGGGCCCAAAATCAGTCTTTTGCAAAGATCTCCTTTCTAGTACCGTAGGTAAAAAATCCTATGACATTTATTGTTCAGAATTAAATTCTTTGCAATTTCGGTACCTAAATAACATTTTCTATAATAATGCAATTGCTTCAGATATCCTCGAAGTTTATGACTAAAGGGCGGATTAAAAAGCATTTATTTTCCAGAAATAAGCGCCTATAAAAAGCTTCAAAAATCGAAAATTAAGCTACAAAAAAGTAAAAATAAGCACCTAAAAGTTCAACAATTTTAAAATTGGGAAATTAAAATTTTCGTTAATTGCAGGAAATGCCTAACAGAAATGAAACTTGCTTTTTATATCAAAAATGGTATTGAACAGTTTAATTAAAGAAACTTGTTTCTCCGATTGTATGCGCGGTCACCCATCTCCGTCACTCCTCGGTCGGCTTTGTTCTCTATCTACGCAGCTCACCATAGACAAAGAAACCTTAAAATAAGGTTTAACCTTAAAATAAGGTTTCTTTGTCCGGCTTTCACCGGGAAATAAGTAAAAATATAACAGCGACCAAAAACGTGGTAAGCTAGCAAGAAAAAGCACTAATAAGCTAGAAAAGACTCAAAAAAGCTCACAAAATCCGTAAATAAGCACTTACGCGAATTTTAGGCAAAAATAAGCAAAATAAGCAAAATAAAATTAGTGTCAAATGATTCGAAATTTTATGAAACATAAAGAAACAAGAGCATTTCGTTCTGCTTACAATATTAAAAAAAAGCAAAATGCCAGAAATCCGCCCTCTATTTATGACTATCTATTTCTATGGTATGTGGCTGACTTTCTGGCAGTTAATTCTGTTATTTTTGAAAGACTGTCCGTTACTAGACACTAGATGTATACCTACCTAAATGTATCTAAATGCGATGCAAAAACTGGGCACCTACGGAAGCGACTAGAACCTCCCCATTTGGTGAATGATCCAATCCTTATCATCTATTTTCAATCCACAGTCTCTACGTCCTAAGGATTTCGGGATTCTTTCAAAATATTTATTATTTATTCCAAAAGGGCACTGAGTTTAATAGCATTTTTGGAAACAGAATTTGAAGACCTTTCATGTCTTGATGAAACAAAAGGTTATTATCTTTCAAATTTCATAGATGACATGCCAAAGATTGCAGTAACCTCCCTTTTTTTTTAAATGGTGAAGTGGAGTGGGGAGGTTAAAAGGCCCTTGTTACTGGCCGATTGCCGCCAAAATGAAATAAATTTTCCTGCTTGTTTTACCTAAATTTTACTCCACCAACCTTAAAGTGCTTTCTGGAATTTTTAGAAATTTTAGGATTTTCTGCCAAAAGGGCAATAAGTTTGACGACATTTTTGGAAACTACATTTGAAGACATTTCATGTGTTGATAAAGAAAATGAGAGTTTAACATTCAAATTTCAAAGCTAATATGCCAAATTGCCACTTTCCGTTCGCCGATTGCCACAAAAATAAGATCAGCTCTTCGGCTGGCAATGGTGCCTCACCTACCAAATTTCCCCCAAATCGAATCTAGTAGTTTGGACTGTAGCGTGTTATTTAATGGTTCTTCGAAATTTCGATTTTTTTGATTTGTTCCTAAAAGGCGCTTACACTTAAATTTCTAGATACAGAATTTGAAGACCTTTCATGTGCTGATAAGGAAAGTTTGTGTTCATAAGTCAAATTTCATAGTTGGTGTGCCAAAAAGGCAATTGGAGTTTGCGGATCAGCAAGAAAATTAACTGGGCTCACCAGAAGGCCAACACTAAGCTCCATTCAAAATTTCATTAAAATCTGTTCGGCAGTTTTCGAGAAATTTTGCTCACATATACGTACGAACCTAGACATTTTCTAAAAACCACTTTTTCGTGATCCTGGAACCTTGAAACGTAAAGATCTGGTGTTATCTCAATTTCGAATTTAAAAGGATGTGGACCAAGCATGTGATTGCAGAAAGGCTGGTTTGAAGTGTTTAATAATTTACATTTACTGCAACAGACAGCCTTTCAAAAATAACGTGTTTAATCATCAACCGGAAAACCAAAAAAGAGAGCTTTTAAACTTAAGTACTGTCAAAGTTAATAATTATTCATTGGATCAAATGGACAGATTTACTGGACATATTATTCTTCAACAATTTTTACTACTATTCCGAAATCCTTGTGTCTAGCTTTTAAATCTAAGGTATTTACAATTTTGGTTTCTTGATAAAAAGCTTTGGAGGCAATTTACTATTTGCTTTTGAAGCAGATTTTAATAATTCGAACTCAAAATTACTTGATTATAAATCACTCACGATGAATAAACATCTGACAGGATTCAGGAATACACATCGCTTTGATATACATCCTCCGGTGGCTTTTTACGAGGCTTTCTATGTCTATTTTAAAATGAAATTTTAACGCTAGGATAAAGAAATTATCCAATTTTATTGCTGCACCAATTTACTATGTCAATTATTATTATTATTGCTTGATTGGCATTTTTACACGCAGCTCAGAGTTACCGAAGAAAAATTAATTAGGGTGAAGGTGGGTAAAATGATCTCCCTACGCAATAAAATCATTTATTTTTGGAGTTGTGACTCTGGTGACTTTAGCAATGCCGGATTAAGTCCTTTGCTACTCTGTTCAACAAATATGGGTCCAGAAATGTTTAAGTACTAAGGCTCTATGTCTTCTCAAAGATGGATCACTAGAACTAGTTTCTAATATTAAGTTTGTAAGTTTTATTAGAGATACCACGACGAAATTTGGGATGTTAATTGGTACGCATTGGGACCCATATTTGTCCATCTATTGTTATAACTTTATATGTAGTATACCTATTATTGCCCATTCCTTAGGGGAACATTCTTCTCTAATTTGGCCCACCTTTACCCTATTTTAAAAATTATTATTTGTCCTTACAAACCAAATATTTGCTCATCATCAAAAGCCCTGCTCAGAATAGACAAATCAATAGTTTCATACATTTTAACAATTATTGTTTTGTACCCACTCGCCTTTATTAATTGTTGATAAGAGGAGGTAGGTAATTTAAGAAAAAATAGATTGCAAAAAAAAAATCCAAAAGATTTTGAATTACTTCAAGAGCTCTTGGTTCACATTATTTCAGGACAAGGGATTTAGTAGAATGGCGTCAGGAAAACACAAAATTCTAGCAAATGTTACTAAGATTTCTATATTTACCTTGAACCTGATAATAAGAAACTTTGTTGAAATACATTTCAAAGATGAAAATCTAGCTCTCGTAAGCTTTGGCAAAATGTATGATGGTAAAATGGTAAATCCGGTAATTTTGATAAACCGAAATTCTCTTCAAAACTCGAATAATTATATTTTGTTCGAAGAAAATGAACGCGACTTGAACGTTACAATAAACTGTTTAATAAGAAATGTCAATTTCAACAATAGAGGAAAACTTTTGGCCATTATCAAGAAAAGGATTTTAGAATCTGCTTTGAAGATTATTGTACTAAAACTCAACATGGTAACTTTGAACTATGAAATGAACGGAGGAGATTTTATCACCCGGAATCCATTTGAGACACATACAAACTCCTCCACGTTCTTCGAATTCGAATTGCCTTTACCTCAAACTTTTAATCAACTTTTTATGTGTTTGTTAATTTTCTTTATTGATGCATTTTAATTTTTTCTCATTTTTAACAATTTATAAGGAACGGTTATTAAAAGAATAACCACTTGTTCTTGCACCCAATATTTCCTCAACACCAAGACTAATCAAAACTCCTCCTCAGAAATATGTAAATCAATAATTTAATTCTGTTTAACGAGTTTTGATCTGTGCTCTGTATTTCATTAAGTGTTGGTAGGAACTAGGAAGACGTAATTATAACAAAAACAGATTGTGACGTCCATTACAGTAAAAGCTGAAAAGTTTTCAATTACTTTAAAAGCTAATCAATTGGTGTATTATGTCAATGCAAGGAATTTAGTAGGATGACGTTAGGCAGACACAGAATACTGAAAAATGCAGCTAAGATTTCCATATTTACCTTCAATTTAGTTTTGAGAAATTTTGTTGAAATGCATTTCAAAGAAGAAAATTTAGCTTTGGTGAACTTTGGCAAAATGTATGATGGTAAAATCGAAAATCCGGTGCTTTTGATAAATCGAAATTCTTCGACAGATCTTCATAACTTAAACAATTATATTTTGTTGGAAGAAAATGAACGCGACTTGAACGTTACAATTAACTGTTTAACAAGAAGTGAGAATTTCAATTACAGAGGAAAATTTTTGATCATTATCAAGAAAAGGATTTTAGAATCTGCTTTGAAAACACTTGTACGAAAACTCAACAGTCATTATATTTATAACGTGGTAATTTTGAACGGGCGAGATTTTATCACCTGGGATCCATTTGAAACTTGTGGAAAAACAGTGAGTCTCGTTAGAAACTCGCACCATATCTTTGATATGAAAATAAAAAAGAATCTGTCAGGTTGCCCTGTGAAAGTAATGTGGACATACCGCGGTATTCTTGTGAAGCCTCTTGGTTCTACGGCCTAACCTGGAATTCAAATAAAATTTTTAAACTCAATTGCAAAATACATCGGTATTAATTTGCAATATTTTTCAAAAAGTTTCGAGAACGATATTTCATATGCGGAAATGGTGGCAATTACTGAAAAACTCGTGGAAGAAGGACAACCGGATATCTTCCCCTTCTGGCAAACTCCCGAAAGAAGTACTGAATTTGAATGCAGTCCCACCTTATTAATTAGTATGAATTTCTACTTTGCTTTCCCTCCCGGAAGAAAAATATTGAATAGTTATAATTTCGTCAAAATATTCCCAGAAATGGTTTGGCTATTACTCTGTGTCATGTTAGTCGTTGTGTGTGTATCTTGGAGGATGATCTCGGGACAGGCAGCAATAGAGTCTGCTTTTCAAGCAGTACAGATGGTTCTATTCTACTTTGCACTATAAATAAACATCCCAAAAGTCTTTTGGCAAGCGTTTTTTTCTCTGTCGTCATTTTTAGATCATCTCTAATAAATTCCTTTTACACAAGTCAACTTGGAAGCGTTTTGACACGTTCATGCTATGAACCTGATGTAAATTTCGTCGACGAAATTATTGAAAGAAAATTGCCGATGGATATTTCGCTCAGGGAACAGATTGTGTTTGACCATCTACCAGAAAAACAGAAAAGGGAACTCGTAAAACTAAATCCTCCCAAAGTAAATAATTATTCCTTGGAACAAATTTGGGAAAGGTATAATTATAATTTATAGAAGAAATTACATTCTCCTTATAGCTGCTGGAGACATCTCCCGTAATTTGCGGTAGAAGAGGATTTCCTCTTTGGCAGGATATAGATTTGACTATAAAGAAAATTCATGAGACTGGTTTGCCAAGTAAATGGTTACTGGAAAGTGTTGAAGATTTAAAGACGTACACGATACTGGAGGAATCAAATGAAAGCGTCCCATTGACGCTCTACAATTTACTTTTTGCATTTGTAGCACTTTTGTGTGGATACATAATGTCAATTTTTATTTTTATATTTGAATTTAAGGAAATGAAGCAATGGGGGTGTGCTAATTGAGAGTTTTTAGGTTTTTATGTTTGATTGAGCACCCCCCACCTGGCTCACTCTTCTGATGATTCATTTTACGATTTCTTTCAGCACTGTGTTCAAAAAAAAAATGTATCGACAATAGTAGACAAACCCAAAGTAATGACCAGAATAAATAAATCAATATTGAAGATGAATAGAATACTCATTAAAAAGCAATCTTCGATCTGTAAACAAAAAGTCTTGGTAAAATCCATTTACAAATTATCGGGAGTCGGAAACACATTAAAATAAATTTTTTTTAAATACTCTGAAAAGTAACCACAAGACTTGTTTGGTGCATCACTGATTTAGTGTGATGGCTCCAGAAAAGCTCAAAAGAGTTACTAAAATTTCTATACTCAGCTTCTCCTTCAACTTACTAATAAGAAACCTTATCAAAATTGGTTTTAAGGACGAAAATTTGGTTTTAGTAAACTTTGACAAGTATGATGGTGCGATAAATGGAAATCCCGCAGTTTTGATAAACAAATATTTCTCAAGTGATCTTCATAATGACCACAATTACATTTTCTTCTTAGAAGATGCACATGATTTGACCGTTACTATAAACTGGTTGATAAACAATGCAAGTTTGAACACAGGAGGGAGGTTTTTGGCTGTTTTCCAAAAAAGAATTTCGGAATCTGCCATGACAATTCTTTTACCAAAACTCTATCGTTTGTATATTTATAACGTGGTAATCCTGAGCGGACGAGAATTCGTCACCTGGAATCCCTTTGAACATTGCGGAAAGAATGTGAGACTTGTTAAAAACCCCTTCAATATATTTCATAATAAAGTGAAAAAAAACCTGACAGGATGTCCTGTGAAGGTAATGTGGACATACAATACCGTTCTTATGAAGAATCCTCGATCCGCTGAACCTGGATTCCAAGTTAAATTCTTAAACGCAGTTGCAGATTATATCGGTTTTAAATTGCAATATTTTTCAAGAAGTTGTGATTATTATAACCGACCAGAATTGCTTGAAAATTATCTGGGAGAAAAACAGCCAGATCTCTTCCCCAGTCGGCAGGGTAATGATAATGAAAGATCTCCTAAATATGAATGCAGTTCCTCCTTATTCGCCCTCGGTAAATATTATAACTTCTACTTTGCTTTCCCACCAGCAAAAAAAGTTTTGAATAGTTATAATATCATCAGAATATTCCAAAAACCAATTTGGTTGACGATTTGTGTTATGTTAGTCGTTGTGTTCGTATCATGGAAGATTCTGTCGAAAGGGACAGCAATCGAATCTGTTTTTCAAGCATTTGAGATGGTTTTACTTTGCTCACTAAGTAAATATCCTAAAAGTTTTTCAGCAAATCTCTGTTTCTCCATTATCATTTTTGGGTCCTTTCTATTAAACTGCTTCTATACAAGTCAACTGGGAAGTGTTTTGACACGTGCTAGTTACGAACCGGACGTCAATTCAATCGAGGACATCATTGAAAAAAAATTGTCGCTTGACATCTCCAGATTAGAATGGGATGTGTTTAATCATCAGCCGGAGGAAGAAAAAATAGAACTCTTAAAACTAAACAGTGCGAAAGTCAATAATTATTCGGTGGATCAAATTTTGGAGAGTTTGACTGGAAAGTGCGGCATGCATGGGCACATTATTCCTCAACAATTTTTGCGACTATTCCGAAATCCTCACAAACTGCGTCTAGCTTCTAAATCCAAGGTATATACAATATTGGCTTCTTGAAAAAAAGCTTTGTCAACTTCTTATTGTAGCTACTCCAGAGCTCCCCGGTAATTTGCTGCAGAAGAGGTTTTCCTATTTGGAAACATATTGATGAGACCATACAGAAAATTTTAGAGACTGGTTTGCCATTCAAATGGGAGCAGAAATCTTCTGAAGAGTTAAAGATGCACACGATACTGGAAGAATCAAACGAAAGTGTTCCATTAACACTCGAGAATTTACTATTTGCTTTTGTAGCACTGTTGTGTGGATACATAATGTCGATTTTTGTTTTTATAGTTGAGCTTAAGAATGGTTTAAGCTTAAGAATGGAAAGCAATGAATGTGTGTTCCACAAAGTAAAAAAGTGTTTCCAAATTTCAAGTGAAAATACTGTTCTAGTATGGTATGACTTGGAATAAACACTCTCTGAAGACCGTTTGTGCAAAATTTTATCAAACCATGCACGTAGGGCATACCTCAATTTTGTCCCTGCCAGGAATATAAATAAATAAATCCCTCAAAAATTTTTTTAGTAAAGATAACAATGTTACAGTCACTTTATTTATTAATTGTATTCTATTCTATTTTATATTTATATTCTATTTTCTCTCTTCTTTTTCAGTCCTTGCTTAAACCTTTTATCAGATTTTTAGATGGTTACCCTCATCGACGCACTTTTCTTTCGATTTGTTGGTACCTCCAACAAGTCCACTGCTTCAACTTCTGGAAATCTTGCAATCTTACCAAGGACGTAATACTTTGTAATATCCAAACACCATTAGTATTGTCATCAGCTATAAGAAGCGCGTACATTAAAATAAAAGGTTTTAAAAAAAGTAGGTACAAAAAAAAAGTATCCATTTATGAACTAATGAACAAGACTTGCTCAGTACCTTACTTCAAGACAAAGGATTTCGTAGAATGGCTTCACGAAAACAGGAAATGTTTAAAAATGTTACTACAATTTCTGTGCTCACCTTAAACTTATTAATAAAAAACTTCATCCAAATGCATTTTAAGGACGAAAATTTGGTTCTAGTAAACTTTGACAAGTATGATGGCGCAATAAGTGGAAATTCAGCAGTTTTGATAAACAAATATCCTCCAATTGATCTTCACGGTTACCATAATTATATTTTTTTCCTAGAAGATGAACCTGACTTGAACATTACTATCAACTGGTTGATAAGTAATGCAAATTTCAACAATAGAGGAAAGTTTTTGTTCGCTTTCCAACAGAGAATTTCGGAATCTGCCATTAATGTGCTTTTGTTAAAACTTTATAAGCTGTATATTTATAACGTAGCAATTTTGAACGAAGGAGAATTTGTTACATGGAATCCCTTTGAACATTGTGGAAAAAATGTGAGTCTTATTAAGAACTCCTCCAACATATTTGATGAGAAAGTAAAAAGGAACTTCTCAGGATGTCCTGTGGAGGTAATGTGGGCACCCCATAATCTAGGAGCAAAGAACAACCGACGTAGCAATGAACCGGGGTATCCAATGATATATTTAAACGCAATTGCAGATTATGTCGGTTTTAAATTGCAATATTTTTCAAATTTTTGTGATTATTATGGCCGACCAGCAGAATTGCTTGAAAAATTTCTGGAAAAGAAACAACCAGATCTATTCTTCCATATGCAGGGTAATGAAAGACATTTTAAATATGACTGCAGTTACAGATTAGTAGCTCATGATAGCTATTATTTTGCTTTCCCACCAGCCAAAAAAATTTCGAATAGTTATAATATTATCAGAATATTCCAAAGACCAATCTGGTTGACGATTTGTATTATGTTAGTCCTTGTGTTTGCCTCATGGAAGATTCTGTCGAAAGGAACAGCAATCGAATCTGTTTTTCAAGCATTTGAGATGGTTTTACTTTGCTCACTAAGTAAATATCCTAAAAGTTTTTCAGCAAATCTCTGTTTCTCTATTATCATCTTTGGGTCCTTTCTATTAAACTGCTTCTATACAAGTCAACTGGGAAGTGTTTTGACACGTCCGAGTTATGAACCTGATATAAATTCGATCGAAGAAATAATAGAACGAAAATTACCGCTGGACATTTCTTACTTAGAATGGATTGTGTTCAATATGCAACCCGAGGATGAGAAAAGAGAACTATTAAAACTAACCAGAACCAAATTTAATAATTATTCGGTGGATCAATATTGGGAGAGATTGACTGGAAAATGGGGCATGGCCGGACATATTGTTTCCGACCAATTCTTACTCTTAGTGGAAAATTCTCGTAAACTGCGCCTAGTTTCTAAATCCAAGGTAAAATTTTTATGGTGAAAAAAATTTTGCAGTCTTCTTATTCTAGCTACTCGGAAGTTATCCAGTAATTTGCTGCAGAAAAGGATTTCCCATTTTGAAAGAGATTGATTTGACTATACGTAAAATAGAGGAGACAGGTTTATCAATCAAGTGGTTGAAGAGGTCTGCAGAGGGGTTCAAGAAGTTCACGGTACCGGAGGAGTCAAACGAAAGCGTTCCGTTAACATTCGAGAATTTACTATTTGCTTTTGTAGCATTGTTGTGTGGTTACGTAATATCATTCTTTGTTTTTATATTTGAAATTCAGTGTGTTGCACTTTAGAAATATCCAAATTTTAAGTGAAAAAGGTTTTTTAGTATCGATGTTTATTGTCATTAGGTGTTTGTATCAATTGTCATTACATTGTTTTTTGGAAAAAATATACAAAATATATTCCTCCCTTTTCTTTTTCAGATCTGTCAGAAACCAGTCATTTATTTTCCATTGTATTTCCTCCATAACACACATCCAGTTACACACTTTCTTCCAGTTCTTGTGCCGAACCTACTCATTGGCTTACTTTTATTTTGCTTTATTTGTAGCTACATTTTGTTCACTACTTCAAACTTCTATAATTCTTTCTCATTTCTCATTCCTGCGCTTGATGCCGCCATTTTATTTAAATGGCGGAGGAAAATTCAAAACATCGGGGCTTCTTAGGAGTAACGTGGCCTAACAACACGAACTTTTCGAAAAAAATCATAAAGACCTTCTATTTTCAGCACTCTATAGCCCTAAATTAGAAAAAAAAATAAAGGCTCAGGCCAGATTTGCGCCATTTTTTCTTACACGGGATTAAGAGGAAACTACAGAGGAATATTTTTAATCGTTTCCCAAAAAAATATTTCGGAATCAATCTTGAAGATTCTTTTATCAAAACTCTACAATCTGTACAATGACAAACAGTGTCATTAATATTACAGAAGGTAATAATTTTTTTCGTGCATATAATATGTAGGTACATATTATCTCTTTAAAATACATTCGAGGTAGAGTTTAATAATTTATGTAGGTACTTTATTTTTTAATGGAGGTATTAGTATAAATTGCGAAAGTGATTTTCAATTTTCTCTTCTGTTTTCCAGTCCTTTCATCAGATTTTTAGGTGGTTACCCTCATTGATGTACCTACTTTTCTTTTCATTTATTGGTATCTCCAATATGTCCACACCTTCAACTTCTGGACATTTTGCAATTTTTTTCCATCTCCTTGGGGATAGAAGGAAGTAAGTAATACGTAATATTAGAAAGTCCATTAGTAATTATTATCATCAGGTATAGGAAACAGATACATTAAAATAAAAGGTTTTGAAAAAAGTTTTTTAAAAAAAGTATCGTTTTATAAACTAATGAACAAGACTTGCTCAGGCCTTTACTTCAAGACAAAGGATTTCGTGGAATGGTTTCACGAAAACAGAAAATGTTTAAAAGTGTTACTAAAATTTCTATGCTCACCTTAAACTTATTAATAACAAACTTCATCGAAATGCATTTCAAGGACGAAAATTTGGCTATAGTAAACTTTGACAAGTTTGATGGAATAATTCGAAATCCAGCAGTTTTGATAAACAAATATTCCACAATTGATCTTCACAATTACCATAATTATATTTTCTTCTTAGAAGATGAACCTGACTTGAACATTACTATAAACTTGTTGATAAGTAATGCAAATTTCAACAACAGAGGAAAGTTTTTGTTCGTTTTCCAACAGAGAATTTCGGAATCTGCCATTAAAGTACTTTTGTTAAAACTTTACAAGCTGTATATGTATAACGTGGCTATTTTGAGCGAAGGAGAATTTGTTACATGGAATCCCTTTGAACATTGTGGAAAAAATGTGAGTCTTGTCAAGAACTCCTCCAATATATTTGAAGAGAAACTAAAAAAGAACCTCTCAGGATGTCCTGTGGCGGTAATGTGGGCACCCCATAATCTAGGAGTAAAGAACAACCGACGTAGCAATGAACCGGGGTATCCAATGATATATTTAAAAGCAATTGCAGATTATGTCGGTTTTAAATTGCAATATTTTTCAAAAAGTTCTGATTATTATGGTCGACCAAAGTTGCTTGAAAAACTTCTGGAAAAGAAACAACCAGATCTATTCTTCCTTATGCAGGGTAATGAAAGACATTTTAAATATGACTGCAGTTACAGATTAATAGCTCGTGGTAGCTATTATTTTGTTTTCCCACCAGCAACAAGAATTTCGAATAGTTATAATATTATCAGAATATTCCAAAGACCAATCTGGTTGACGATTTGTATTATGCTAGTTTTTGTGTTTGCATCATGGAAAGTTATATCAAAACAGACAGCACTCGAATCTGCTTTTCAAACAATCCAAATTGTTTTAGTTTGCTCACTAAAAAAATATCCCAAAAGTTCTTCGGCGAGTTTCTGTTGCGCCACTGTCATTTTTGGATCCTTTTTATTAAATTCCTTCTACACAAGTCAACTGGGAAGTGTTTTGACACGTCCGAGTTATGAACCTGATATAAATTCGATCGAAGAAATAATAGAACGAAAATTACCGCTGGACGTTTCCAACTTAGAATGGGTTGTGTTCAATATGCAACCCGAGGAGGAGAAAAGAGAACTATTAAAACTAACCAGAACCAAATTTAATAATTATTCGGCTGATCAATATTGGGAGAGGTTGACTGGAAAATGGGGCATGGCCGGACATATTGTTTCCGAGCAATTCTTACTCTTAGTGGAAAATTCTCGTAAACTGCGTCTAGTTTCTAAATCTAAGGTAAAATTTTTATGGTGACAAAAATTTTGCAGTCTTCTTATTCTAGCTACTCGGAAATTTTCCAGTAATTTGCTGTCGAAAAGGGTTTCCTATTTTGAAAGAGATTGATTTGACTATTCGTAAAATAGACGAGACAGGTTTGGGACCCAAGTGGTTGCAGAAGTCTGCAGAGGGGTTGAAGAAGTTCACGGTACCGGAGGAGTCAAACGAAAGCGTTCCGTTAACATTCGAGAATTTACTATTTGCTTTTGTAGCGTTGTTGTGTGGATACGTAATATCATTCTTTGTTTTTGTATTTGAAATTCAGAAAGTGTGTTGCACTTTAGAAATATCCAAATTTTAAGTGAAAACGTTTTTTTAGTCTCGGTGTTTAGGTTGTTTAGTTTATTGTCATTAGGTGTTTGTATTAAATGTCATTACATTGTTCTTTGTATTTGCTCCATAACACACATCCAGTTACACACGTTCCTCCACTCTCTTCCAGTTCTTGTACCGAACCTACTCATTGGCTTACTTTTATTTTGTTTTATTTGTAGCTACATTTTGTCCACTACTCCAAGCTTGTCCTTATAGAATAATAAAGTATTAAAATAAACTTCGATAATTCTTTCTCATTTTTCATTTGCTCCATTTTATTAAAATGGCGGAGGAAATGTTAGTTAGGAAAAGTTTCAAAACTTCTTAGGTGTAACATGGCCTAACAACACCAACTTTTCGAAAAAAGCACAGAGCTTTTATTTTCAGCACTCTATAGGCAGGCCTAAGATCAGTGGCGGATTTAGGGGGGGGCGAGGGGGCGATCGCCCCCCCCCGAGATCCGTGCCGAATCATAAGCTTCGTACATTTCACAAAATTCGTCTGTCGTCCACTCAGGGCCCCCTCTACACGGTGGGCTGTGTAGGCGGCCGCCTGGGGCGGCAAAATTTTAGGGCGGCAGTTTGAGTTTTCCAAAAAGTTTTTGGGGCGTCACAGTGCGCATTTCTTATAATAATTACTCAGACATGAGGTTTTAAAATAAAATGTAGGTATACTTAAGCAAGGGCGGGACCTAGGATGTCCTAGGGGGAGTAGAGTTAGTCACTATGATCCAAAAATTTCATGCAGAAATGTCCTTTTTGTAAGAAATGCGATCTCAATAAAAAATTCTCCTTATGGGACTTAAGTTTTCCAAATAATGTCACTAACATTCTGAAGTGCTTAGAAAATGCGTGACCTTGAAATTTTGTAAAATTTTCGCCTGCGGCGCATTTTCAACCCCTCCTACCATTACGGGCTAACAAATTATTCCCCCATTCAACGAGCCCCACTATCAGGGCGGCAAAACTTCCTAAGCGGCCCCTGCGTCCACTGGTTTAAATTATGGTTTCCCATCAATTCGCCCCCCCCCCGAGATTGTCTTCTGGATCCGCCACTGCCTAAGATTGAAAACAAATGAAAAGCTCAGGCCAGATTTGCGCCATTTTTTCTTACACGGGATTATGAGGGAAATTCTGGATGGGTGGGATATATGATGAAAAGAGCTTATATTTTCTTCCTAGAAGATGAACCTGATTTGAACGTTACTGTGACAACAGAGGAAACTTTTTGATCATTTTCAAAAAAAATATTTCGAAATCAATCTTGAAGATTATTTTATCAAAACTCTACAATCTGTACATTTTATAACGTGGTAATTTGGAGTGGACAAGAATTTGTCTCATGGAATCCCTTTGAAGATTGTGGAAAGAAGGTGAGTCTCATCATTAAAAATCCCTCCAATATGTTTCAAAATTAATTGAAAACGAACCTGGGTGTTCTGTAGAAGTAATGTAATGCTCTTGTGAAGAATCCTGGATCTTCCACTCACCTTTTTCAAGAAGTTCTGGTTACCGAGGAAAACTCCTGGAAGAAAAGAAACCAGATCTGTTTATATTACGGCTATAACACAATGCTTAAGTTGAAGTCTTCAGGATTAAGGAAATTCGCATCAAAATTTAGATTTGAACGACCAGCAACACGTGACACGCCCTTCTAATTATTAGTTAATTTAGGGATTAGTTTTGCCGAACACCTAAGCTGTGCCTTATTATAGCTAAAATCCAAATTTTAGAATTTAATTAATGAGTTTCCTTAATCCTTAAGGGGAAGGGGAGGTTTTACCTGTGCAAGCAAAATCGATCGTCCCATAACCTTATAGGAACTCGGCGATATCACGCTCGTCGCATTTTCAAAACTAAATTAATTACTGTTAGATTCCTAAAATGTTTTTTTTTTCAGTCCTTGACACCTTTATCTCACAAATCAGCCATCTCTTTTCCTTCGAATTCGAATTTCTTATATCATCAGACTTTTCTGTTTCTTACCTTCTGTGGATTATTTTTTGTTTTTATTTATATGTACTGTTGTACCTCAATTTTCTCCCTGCCGAAAAACACTTCGCATAAATCCTTCAAATTGTTTTTTAGTAAAGAGAACAAAGTCATTTGAGTCATGACAAACAGTGTCGTTTATATTACAGAAGGTAATAATTTTTTTCGTGCATATAATATGACGTACATAATCGGCCTGATTCTGTAACTTGTTGATAACCAGTCAATATTGAAATCAATTGTGAAAATTGATTGGAGGAGGAAGCATTGTTTACGTTGTTTCTTTGGAGATATAAATTTTTATATCAATATTTTTTACAAGTCAATTGAAATTCAAGCAAGTCCCAGAGCCACTTGCTTAAAATGTTGATAAGTTGCTGTAAAATAATGATATCTCCAAGACAACAGCGTAAACAATAGTCACATTGGCCAATCCAGTTCTCTCAATTGATTTCAATGTTGACAAATATCAACAAATTACAGAATTAGGCCGATTATCTCCTTAAAATGCATTCTAGGTAGAGTTTAATTTAGGTAATTTATTTTATTGTCATCATCGGGTATAGAAAACGCATACATTAAAATAAAAGGTTTCGAATAAAGTATATTAAAACAGTATCCTTTTATAAACTAATGACCAAGACTTGCTCAGGCCTTTACTTCAAGACAAAGGATTTCGTGGAATGGTTTCACGAAAACAGAAAATGTTGAAAAGTGTTACTAAAATTTCTGTGCTCACCTTAAACTTATTAATAACAAACTTCATCGAAGTGCATTTTAAGGACGAAAATTTGGCTATAGTAAACCTTGACAAGTATGATGGAATAATTAGAAATCCAGCAGTTTTGATAAACAAATATTCTACAATTGATCTTCACAACTACCATAATTATATTTTCTTCTTAGAAGATGAACCTGACTTGAACATTACTATAAACTTGTTGATAAGTAATGCAAATTTCAACAACAGAGGAAAGTTTTTGTTCGTTTTCCAACAGAGAATTTCGGAACCTGCCATTAAAGTACATTTGTTAAAACTTTACAAACTGTATATTTACAACGTGGCAATTTTGACAGAAGGAGAATTTGTTACATGGAATCCCTTTGAACATTGTGGAAAAAATGTGAGTTTTGTTAAGAACTCCAACATATTTGAAGAGAAACTGAAAAAGAACCTCTCAGGATGTCCTGTGGAGGTAATGTGGGCACTCAATGATGTAATTATAAGAAACAACCAACCTACAGATGAACCAGGATTTCAAATTATTTATTTAAACGAAATTGCAGACTATATCGGTCTTAAATTGCAATATTTTTCAAACAGTTGTATTTATTATGATCAACCAGAATCAATTAAAAGACTTCTTAAAGAGAAACAACCCGATCTATTCCTCTATTCGCAGGGTTCTGAAAGATATTTTGAATATGAATGCAGTCACAATTTATTAGCTAGCGATAACTACTATTTCGTTTTCCCACCGTCAAAAAAAATTTTGAATAGTTATAATATCATCAGAATATTCCAAAAACCGATCTGGTTGACGATTTGTATTATGTTAGTCGTTGTGCTTGCATCATGGAAAGTTATATCGAAAGAGACAGCACTAGAATCTGCTTTTCAAGCAATCCAAATGGTTTTAGTTTCTTCAATAAATAAATATCCCAAAAGTTCTTCGGCTAGTTTCTGCTGCGTTACTATCATTCTTGGGTCCTTTTTATTAAACTCCTTCTATACAAGTCAACTGGGAAGTGTTTTGACACGTGCGAGTTATGAACCTGATATAAACTCGATCGAGGAAATAATAGAACGAAAATTACCACTGGACATTTCCAACCTAGAAAGGCTTGTGTTCAATCTGCAACCCGAGGACTTGAAAAGAGAACTCTTAAAACTAACTAGTCCCCAAGTTAATAATTATACTGTGGATCAATATGCGGAGAGATTGGCTGGAAAATGGGGCACTGCTGGACATCTTACTTCCTTGGAATTCTTAGTCGTGTTGAGAAATTCTCGTAAACTGCGTCTAGTTTCTAAATCCAAGGTAAAATTTTTATAGGAAACAAAAAATTTGCAGTCTCTTATTCTAGCTATTCGGAAGTTTCCCAGTAATTTGCTGCAGAAAAGGGTTTCCTATTTTGAAAGAGATTGATTTGACTATTCGTAAAATAGAGGAGACAGGTTTGGCACCCAAGTGGTTGCTGAAGGCTTCAGAGGAGTTCAAGAGGTACACGGTACCAGAAGATTCAAACGAAAGCGTTCCATTAACATTCGAGAATTTGCTATTTGCTTTTGTAGCATTGTTGTGTGGATACCTAATGGCAATCTTTGTTTTTATATTTGAATTTCAGGAAGTGTGTTGCACTTTCCAAATCTTAAGCGAAAATGATTTTATTCTAGATGTTTAGTTTCCTTAGGGGTCAATTCCAAGTCAGGGTTGCGACCGACGCAAATATGAAAGCGGCGTAACTCAGATGCGACCAATTCCAAGTGTGTTGCAAGTCAAAGTTGACGCACGGCGTTGCTTCGATATTTTGCACCTACTAGAAAGGTGGTGCAAGTGTTTGCGACCATCACAAAATTCAAGTATGGCGGCCGCCACACCGTTGTTTGCGGGTTTTGCATATGATTTGTTCCCCGATTCTTAAAATCCTTAAATTTTTTCTTTATATCTGCCACCGTTCTTCTTGTAGGGGCAACCGTATTGACCGCCCCCCAGGACCTGCTCCCACGCACTATCTCGATGGAATTGGGTTAGTTTGGGCCCTTTTAATGACCCATAAAGCAACCCCCACTTCTTTGTAATTTCATCGACAAGAATTTCTACTTCAGTAGAAGTGAAGTTTTTGGATCTTGGTTTCTTCAATTTTCATTGTGCCATTTATTATTGAAGGAAAAATAAGACGAATTCTGGTAAAGATACTTACGTTTTACTCATTTTCACGAACTGGGGCGCCAACAAACAAATTCAAATGTCAAGTTTGCGTCGACGTTGCGACCGGCCTGCTTTGCTACGGTGACGCAGCGTGATAAGACTTGGAATTCAGTGGCAACTAGCGGAGCAGTGCGGTTGCAAATCACCGACGCAACTTTGCGCTGCTCCGGTAATTTGCATCGGTCGCAACCCTAACTTGGAATTGGCCCCTTAGTTTATTGTTATTGGGATTTCCGCAGGGTTCAGTATTGGGCCCCATGCTATTTCTGCTGTTTGTGACGGTCTGCCGTTTGAGGGTGGACTCTTGCTTGACTCTTTATGCGGACGATATTTCTGTTACCGCTTCTGATTCTGGGCTTGATGGCTTTGAGACTAAATGTAACAAGATACTTAGCGATTTGAACGATTGGTTCAATGAGAGTAGACTGTTTCTTAACGTGAGCAAAACTAACCACTTTTTCATACTTCTCAGTTTGGAAATGACTTTAACATTCAGCTGGTTTCTAATTGCGATTATATATTTAGGAAAAAAAGTGTGAAATTGCTTGGGATTGAATTGGATGATACATTGTTGTGGGAAACTCACTGTACTCATCAGTTTTCATTGAAAGTAAATGCGTTCTGCTACTTGTTTCGGAGCCTTAAAAGCATTTTATTCTTTGTCGGATTATGTATGGCATTCAGCTGTGGGACCCGTCCTCGCACTGTCACAGTTCACAGGGTGTTTGTTGTAGAAAAAAGAATAGTTCGCTGTATGGCTGAAATTACGCTTTGGATGTCTTGTTGATCTCTCATAAGAAAATTTGGAATTTTAACTATGCATGTTTGTATATTTTAGACGCTTGCTGCTTTGTCCATATTAATAAATGGTTGTCTTCTAGAAATAAAAATTATCATGCTTATGAAACACGAGAAATTTTGTATTGAATACAAAATACTAATATAAATAAAAATTTCATCACCTAAGCTGTTTAATATTCATTCTATTATCATCCTAGTATTAAAAGTGTTCAAGAAAAAAGTGAAAAGGTATCTTGTGGGAAATAGCTTTTATCCACGGCGGGTGTTGCATAAGGGACTCATTACCCAATAGGTGAGAGATTTTTTCGCTTTAAAACCCGTGGATCAAGCATATTATCCTATTCGTGTGTAATGATTATTGCTCCCTCGGATGATTTATGGCACTATCGCCTCTTACACACTCATTGAATAATATACTATTATAATATAAATGAATACATTGTGTCAAATTCAAAAGTTACTTCACTGTAGATATTGTACACATTTCTTTGACTTTATCCCACGTCTATGTATGAATGATTTATGGTTGAATAAAATTTATTTATTTATTTATATTTATTTAATCTAGGAAGCAAAGTTTGGAGGGTATAAAATGAGGACCTATATTTTGAGGGGCTTCTGAATCTACAAAAGTTTCAAAATGTCGGGACTTTTTAGGTGTAACATGATTACTACTGGATTAACATGTATTTATGGCAAGTAAAAATCATAAAGACCTTTTATTTTCAGCACTTTATAGGCCTACGATTGAAAAAAAAAGTTATTGAAAAGCATAAGCCACGAGGTTAGTGGGGAAATTCTGGATGGAATACAGGAACAGGACGAAAAGAGCTTCCGGCACTGACGAGCGCTTTTTTTCATTTGCCTGGACTAGATAAATCAATATTCAAGTTTAATACATTTTAATTTATTAATCAGCAAACTTCGATCTGTAAATATAAGTCTTTCTTGGTGTTTCATTAAATGTTCACGTAGGACGTAATATCACAAAAACCGTTAGATATAAATTGCCGGTAGGTGTAGGAAGCACACATTAGAATAAAGGGTTTTGAAATACTTTTAAAAGCAGCGATTAATGAACTAAATCAAAATACGTGTTCGAAGCTCTACTTCAAGACAACGGATTTCGTAGGATGATGACTTCAGGAAAACAAATAATATTCAAAAATGTTACTAAAATTTCTATGCTCACCTTGAGCTTATTAATAAAAAACTTCATTGAAATGCATTTTAAGGAAGAAAATTTGGTTGTAGTGAACCTTGACAAGTATGGTGGCACAATAACTGGAAATCCAGCAGTTTTGATAAACAAATATTCTAAAAGTGATCTTCATTATTACAACAGTTACATTTTTTTGCTAGAAGATGAGCCTGATTTGAATCTTACTGTGAACTGGTTAATGAGCAATGCAAGTTTCAACAGCAGAGGAAAATTCTTGATCGTTTTTCAAAATAATGTCTCGGAGTCTACCATGAAGACTCTTTTGACAAAACTCTACAGTCTGTATATTTACAACGTGGTAATTTTTAGCGGACAAGAATTTGTCACCTGGAATCCGTTTGAGCATTGTGGAAAAAATGTGAGTCTTCTTAAGAACTCCTCTGAGTTATTTGACAAGAAACTGAAAAAGAATTTCTCAGGATGTCCTGTGGAGGTAATGTGGGCACAGAATAATGTACTTGTAAAGAACAACCGACCTACCAATAAACCAGGATATCAATTGATATATTTAAACGCAATTGCAGAATATATCGGTCTAAAATTGCAATATTTTTCAAGAAGTTATGATTATTATGACCGACCAGAATTGCTTGAAAAACTTCTGGAAGACAAACAACCAGATCTATTCCCCTATTTGCAGGGTAATGAAAGGCATTTTAAATATGAATGCAGTTACAGTTTATTAGTCGGGAATAGCTACTATTTTGTTTTCCCACCGGCAAGAAAAATTTTGAACAGCTATAATATCATCAGAATATTCCAAAAACCAATTTGGCTGACGATTTGTGTTATGCTTGTCGTTGTCTTTGCCTCATGGAAGATTCTGTCGAAAGGAACAACAATCGAATCTGTTTTTCAAGCATTTGAAATGGTTTTACTTTGCTCACTCAGTAAATATCCTAAAAGCTTTTCAGCAAATCTCTGTTTCTCCATTATCATTATCGGGTCCTTCCTATTAAACTCCTTCTATACAAGTCAACTGGGAAGTGTTTTGACACGTGCTAGTTATGAACCGGATGTTAATTCAATTGAAGAAATTATTGAGAAAAAATTGCCGCTTGACATCTCCAGCTTAGAACGGGATGTGTTTAATCATCAGCCAGAGAAAGAAAAAAGAGAACTCGTAAAACTCACTAGTGTTAAAGTCAATAATTATTCGGTGGATCAAATTTCGGAGAGATTGACTGGCAAGTGGGGCATGCATGGGCACATTGTACCGGGACACTGCTTATTGGTATTTCGAAATCCTCAAAGGCTGCGTCTAGCTTCTGAATCCAATGTATTTACAATTATCGTTTTTCTTGATAAAATTTTGCAGAGTTCTTGTTCTAGCTACTCGAGGTTTCTCCAGTAATTTGCTGCAGAAAAGGATTCCCTATTTTGAAAGAAATTGATTTGACTATACATAAAATTGAGGAGACAGGTTTGCAGAGTAAATGGTTGCTGAAGGGTATAGAGGCATACAAGAGGTTCACGATACCGGATGATTCAAATGAAAGCGTTCCATTAACACTGGAGAATTTACTATTTGCTTTTGTAGCACTGCTATGTGGATACGTAATGTCAATTTCTGTTTTTCTGTTGGAACTTAAGGAAAGGAAGCAATAAGTGTGTGTTTCAGAAACTAAAAAAGTGTTTTAATCCACCTGCAGTTTTAGACCGGGCTAGTTTTGAGATTCGCGACTTGTTAGAAGCAAATCGGATAACATTTTGACGACAAGTGTTTTTAGACTAATTGGACCCTGCTGAATCCAAAAATCACTGTCGGCACTTAGAAATCTCAACCGGAAGTCCGTAATTCTAGATGGCGCTCAAGGCTGAACGTTATATCCAAAATAGCATGAGAATCACGGACTTTTCGACCAAAGACGTGGTGCACAAAATTAAAGATCGCTTCATGCTCTACAAGAAAGGACCTAATGATTTTTTTCGTACAGACGACGGTTTACCCCTAGCGCGGGCGAGAAGTTGAGCGTGCCGCGCGGTTTCACGCGCTCAGTTATTATTAATACAAAAAACTAGCTTCTTAATTTGTATGGAGTTTTTCGATATATTTCATCAATATACACCTAACTACACAAGATTAGTAGGATATTCACATTTTATTTCGCCTTTTCAATGTACAAACGACGTTTTCTGCCTTTGACTGTAGGTTGCTTTTGAGGTGCGCCAGAAGCAAAGATCAAATCGGATAACATTTTGACAACAAGCATTTTTTGGCTAATTGAACCCTGTTGAATCCGAAAATCACTACTCCGATTTCGAAATATTGACCGGAAGTGCGCTGTTCAAGATGGCGATCCAGTTCTCACGCGCTCACCGATTATTCAAACAAAAAATTTACTTCTCAATTTTTATCGAGTTTTTCAATATATTTCACCAATATACACCTAAATACACGAGGCTAGTAAGATATTCACAGTTCACTTTACGTTTTTCAATTTACAAACGCCGTTTTCTACCTTTGACTGTATGCTGCTTTTGAGGTCCGCCACAGGCAAATTCCAAATCGGATAACATTTTGACAACAAGCATTTTTCGGCTAATTGAACCCTGCTGAATCCTTAAATCACTGTTTAAATTTCAAAATCTTGAGAGGGTGTACGCTAGTCAAGGTGGCTTTCAAGCTGAGATATAGTTACTATTTTATTTTCAGGCCTCTGTAGCAAGAACCGTCCATACGATAGCTTTGTGTCAATGATAATTTTTGATCAGGAAATCGAGATCTACAACATATCAAAATTTCAGCCAAATCGGCTGAAAGTTATTTTCCCATTAGGATGGAACTTTGGATGGTGCCATCTTGAATAAAGCAATATTTCGAAATCGGAGCAGTGCTTTTCGGATTCAGCAGGGTTCAGTTAGCCAAAAAATGCTTGTTGTCAAAATGTTATCCGATTTGATGTTTGCCTGTGGCGGACCTCAAAAGCAGCATACAGTCAAAGGTAGAAAACGACGTTTGTAAATTGAAAAACGTAAAGTGAAATGTGAATATCCTACTAATCTTGTGTAGTTAGGTGTATATTGGTGGAATATATTGAAAAACTCGATAAAAATTGAGAAATAAGTTTTTTGTTTGAATAATCGCTGAGCGCGTGAGAACTCGATCGCCATCTTGAATAGCGCACTTCCGGTCAATATTTCGAAATCGGAGCAGTGATTTTCGGATTCAGCAGGGTTCAATTAGCCAAAAAATGCTTGTTGCCAAAATGTTATCCGATTTGATGTTTGCTTCTGGCGCACCTCAAAAGCAACCTACAGTCAAAGGCAGAAAACGTCGTTTGTACATTGAAAAGGCGAAATAAAATGTGAATATCCTACTAATCTTGTGTAGTTAGGTGTATATTGATGAAATATTTCGAAAAATTCCATAAAAATTAAGAAGCTAGTTTTTTGTATTAATAATAACTGAGCGCGTGAAACCGCGCGGCACGCTCAATTTCTCGCCCGCGCTAGGGGTAAACCGTCGTCTGTACGAAAAAAATCATTAGAGCCTTTCTTGTAGAGCATGAAGCGATCTTTAATTTTGTGCACCACGTCTTTGGTCGAAAAGTCCGTGATTTTCATGCTATTTTGGATATAACGTTCAGCCTAGAGCGCCATCTAGAATTACGGACTTCCGGTTGAGATTTCGAAGTGCCGACAGTGATTTTCGGATTCAGCAGGGTCCAATTAGTCTGGAAACACTTGTCGTCAAAATGTTATCCGATTTGCTTCTAGCATAATATAGGAAGCTTTTTTTGAAATTCTAGCCTAGTCTACCTTTAAGAACACCTTCCGATAAGTCCGACGCCACACGTTGGATCTTAGCTGCCATCTAGGCATGAAATAGGTCATGGTCAGAATAAATAATTCACTAGTCAAATTATTAATTCTTTTTAATCAGCAATCTACGATCTGTAAATAGAAATTCTGATGGATGTTTCATTAAATGTTAGAAGAAAGAGGTAATGTCACAAAAACCTTTATAAATTGTCAGTATATACAGAAAGTGCATTAGAATGAAAGGTTTTGAAATGTTACATTTAAAAGACATTAGTAGGATGTCTTCCGGAAAACAAAAAATACTCAAAATAGCTTCTAAAATTTATTTATTCACTTATTGAACCTATTAATGAAAAACTCATTGAAATGAATTTTAAGAAAGATAGTTTGGTCCTGGTAAACTTTGACAAGTATGACGACACGATGATTAATAACCCGAATCCTGTAAGAAATGATCTTAATAATAAAAAAAAATTATATTTTTTTCCAAGATGAATCTGACTTTAACCCTACTATATAAACTGGTTAAGAAACAGTGCGAATTTCAATAGCAGAGGAAAGTTTTTGATAGTTTTCCAAAAAATTATTTCTGAATCTGCTAGAAAATTCTTCTGTCAAAACTCTTCAGCCTGTACATTTATAACGTGATAATTTTGAGTAAACAAGAATTGGTCACATGAAATCCCCTTGAAGATTGTGAAAAGAATGTGAATCTCATTAAAAATCCTTCCTATATGTTTGAAAATGAATTGAAAAGGATGTCCTGTGGAAGTAAACGTGTCACGTGGGATGAGTTGGTTATTGGGATGATTTGTCTCCTGGGATGAGTTGTGACCTGGGATGAATTGGTAATTGGGATGAGATGATACTAAAACCAACCAAGCATCTGTTGAAAAATTGACAGCATTCTTTGAGAAAACGAAAACTAGGGCATTATCTTAACAATACGAAATTTACTTAATTAATTCATTAGCAGTAGTGAAATTGAGATTTAATTGCGGTCTTTACAATGCGTTTAAATACGGATTTATCCCAACTAACCAAGAATTATCACAACAATACCGTTAAGGTTAAAACTTTTCGTCAGTGCAGTGTTTTGCGTCGTGAAAGTTTAATTTTCAAGTTGAAATTAGCAAACTTTGTTAATTCATTAACACGCACTCTAAGCGGGCAAATATATTTTTCCTACTTTTTTATCAATAATTCAAAGCGACGCAGACAAATTAATTGCAAATTCCTGAATTAATGGAGGTTCGCTCCTCTTTTTAATTTAAAAGAACCTCCCCTTCAAAATCTGTAATGATTTTCTCCTGTTGTCCTGTTTTTTCCTGGTCCCATACCCACAAGCGTGGAAGGTGGCTCCCTCTGAAAGAATTTGCAGCAAATTGCGAAAAAGTCACAAATTATTTCAAACTGTAAAAAGATGGTTTATTGACTCGAATAAAAGTGAGCTTACGGTCGGAAACAATAGACAGGAACGCTTTTGAGTCCCGAGGGAGGCTGTAAAGTCCGGAACAGTCCTCGAGAATCCCCAAAGTTGAAGTTGTTGACTTTAGATTGCTTAATAATCCACTGGTTCATCCCTCGTCCACTTTAACAAAGGTGAAGTTGTCCGTATCGAGCAGGTAATGTGATTAAAGTATTTGAATGGAGTTGGTGACGGCAGTCTGCAACAGTTGGGAAGGTGTGGCGGTTCATCCCGTAATGGTTTATAGGTTTTCCTCAACCCTCATAAATAATTCAAGGACTGCAAAAGGCGACACAGTCGGCGTTATTTTTTCATTACAACCCGCATTAAATCGAGCAATGTGGCTTGCCCCAAGACTTTAGAATTTTTTAACGCTCAGGTCATCATTTATTTCCATCACAGGTCTCTAATCACCCTGTCAGGATAAAAAACTGCGCCGATAAGGATAATGCCAGATGAACGGAATACATTTCACGCATTTCCTTTCAACTTCTTTGGTATCAATCTGGATTTGGGCTTTATAAAATATCTTTTTATAGCTGCCGCCTACGGTGTTTCCAGCCGCAATTGAAAGAACTAGGGCGCGCCCTATTAATTAAGACTTTCAGCTCTCCTCAAAAAGTTACTATTGTTTGGCTGTGGAATTTAAATTTGTCGCAGTTCATTCATGGCAGTAAGGTAGCGATTCCAGAATTGCCTCCAGGTTTCTAAAAATAAATTTCATTATTATTTCAATCGTTCATTTTAGGACCCTAATTAGAGGAGAAATGGAAAAGTAATTTCTTTAATGACGGATGTGGCGTTTTTCCAGTTATTATATCCCAAATATTCAACGAAGATTCGGAATTAGCTCCACTTATGTTCGTCACGAATGTGAGTTACATATTCTGAAAGAACATTTTTAAAAAAATCTGCAGATAAAACGTAGTCACTTTATGTTCGTACTGGCAGGTTTGACGAATATTCTACGCTGCACATTCACAGAACATACTTTGAATGTGCTACTGTTGAACATGCTTGCAGTATAAGCAGCGTTCCTAGCATATTCTGTGGGTAATTTTTTATATTCGCATTGAATGATTGATGGCATATCTACGCTGCATATTCAAAGAAAATGCTTTGAATATGCTTAAAGCTACGTCATTTCGCTTTGGCTACATCATACGCGTCCACTAAATACATACGATAACGTATGCAGTTCCTAGCTTCTAGCACACTCTGTGGATGGTGGGGACAACGACAAAATTCCAACGAACTGTACTTTTTCAGAATATTCGGTGAACATTCCAGTTGTTTGTCCCTAAGATGTGTGATTTTTTATTTTTTTTAATCTGAACCTTTTTATTGGAGCTTTACGAAGCTTGTAAAAACTCGTGCGGTAAGAGGAGTAATTTTAAGATAACTTCTTCAACAAACGAGATGTATACAAATGTGTAATAGTTGGATTGTGTGATTTCAATTAGCTGCATAAAATCAAAAGAATGACGTCATAGATACATGTCTTTATCGGGCTTCAATTTATTTGTAGAGCTGACTAAATAAAGAGATGTTTTATCAAAATACTCGGATCAGTTGATTAATCAGGTAATCAATCACGTTTAGATTAAACGGATTTTAGGGTTTTGCACTCTTTTTAGAACGAATAGAGGTAGTTACAAACAGAAAAACAAACAGAAAAAGAAAAATTTTAAAAATCTAAAGATGGTGGGGATTGAGGCTGACTGCAGAGAATAATTTTATTGACACTGAGTACTTTAATTTTAATAGGTATTGTGACAAAACACACGTATGTAAGTCGGTTGAAAATTGTGCATGTAATATTTTGCGGGTACTATTTTTGTAATTCGATCGTTTCAATGCCTATTCTTACTTGATCCCCACGAACTCGATTGGGCAAATTTGTGTGGTCCGGGTTTGTTAAATGTCTGTCAATAAGAAGCCGAAATGGTTCAAAGTTAAGTTGCTCTCACACATGATTGTCGTAAATATGTCAGTTTATGAGGGCAAATCTGCAAAATGCATTAGCTCCACGTAAAGTTGGAATTAGTCTCGGCGAGGAATGTTAGAAAAATATCGAATGACCATATAGCCTATCGGGGGGGAAACGAAAATACGGAACCATTTCATGTAACTAAGTGTAAATTAATCCCATGCCAACGTACTTGGCAATTTGTTAAGTTAAGCTTTTTGTTGGTGACCAAATAGGATTTTTAGTTGGGAACCGCGACATTAATTAATTAGTGGAGATCTAATGAAATGCGAAACTTATTGGTAGCCCTTCCATCGACAAAAGTCACGAAATAACCACCGAAATGCAGGGTATCAGTTAACGATAATAAATTTGTCGCCCGAGCGACAGGTTAAAAGACCACTCATACTGCCAAACATATGGTAACGATAACTCAGCGCCGGACCGGCGTGAGAACGTTCGGTTCAATTCTAACTAGATAAAAACTCAAATTGTCAGATTCAGCGAAAGGATTAGGGCCCAGGGATTAACAGTTTCGAGTTGTCAGTAAATTTAGCTTCACATCGGTGCCTCATAGTAAAGGGTTAGGATGGTTTCAGGGCACTGAACAGAAAGGGTTAATGGAGACGAAAGAGTTAGTATTTAGGAGCCGGAACGCTGCTAATCGACGATAGTAATAGTAGATAACGAATCCAATGAAGGGTTTACCAAAAAAGGGTCCGATCTTCGTTAATTAATGTCGTAGTTGACCAAAGGGCTAGGCAACCAAAATAACAGGAGTTCATTTTGAGCTGGATTATGTAAAAATTTCGATATTAAAATATTGTATGCCGCTACCGGTACTACCAGGGAAAGAGTTAGAAACTGTTCGCTTCGGTGTTCTGTGAATTAGATCTGAAAGGATTGAATAGAATTGTAAGAAGGTGCGAATCGTTAATCGAAAGGGGGCAAAGCTGAGGGGGTAGCTTCAGGTCGGGGGCGGAAAGACAAAGACCGACGATGGCGTGGCGTCACCGAAGTTATAAGTAGGGGTAGTTTTGAAAATTAAATCAGTTTTTTGGATGGTATTCAGAGTTCGCCTAGAACGGAAACCTCGCGAAACGAAAGTAATTCTCTTTGAGTAATTAACGTTTGTTTAGAACTTTTGTGATTGATTAAAACAGTCTAGTTGTGCTTTGCGATCGGAGTTATTGGTGAAAGTGCCATAATTTGGATTACCAGTCCCAAAGCACCGGAACTTCATTTCCTGCAAACAGGTAAAACCCGTTAAAGGGTTATTTAACTTTTATTCGGCTTGCGACATAGACCTGGGAATCAAAGGGTTAAATTCATAATTGAACGAGGGCTGCAGATCAGTTGTTGGGGTTGATAAATCCAAGAAATACATCGATTGAGGAATTAATTAATTAACTTTCTTAACTTACTAGCAAAATAACAAGTCAGTTAGTTAAAGGGGTAGAGTTGGGTAAAATAATTTAATCTTGTCAGATTTGCAATTTAATGGAATGAGTAGTACCCGTTGGAGGACCGCGACTCCCACCTGTAAATCACAATTATTGCACCTGTAATTTTATCGAGTACTGACGGACAGCCGCTTAATTACCTGGAGTGAATGCTAACACATTATAACAGCGAGGAAAACCATCCTAAATATTATTGTCCACCAATTATTGCTGTTTTGAATCTTAACCCTCCAGGTAACAGGAATACCACCTCGCTAGTGATTTAATGCCAGAACCGCCCGTCGTACGGGATCGTTCCTCTACAAAATAAAGTAAAGGGGTTTGGAGTCCGGTACTGCCAACGGTCGTGTTTTAGTTCACTGCAAACGTGGATTTTCTCTCGGGAATTAAATTTCGTACGCCAGCATTAATCCGCGCCAAATTGTCGGTTCCTCCGCTATGACAGTGGGTAACTTCCTCCGAGACGCCGGGACGTCGGAGTGCCCCTCCTGCCCTAACTAGGGGCCCAGCGTTAAGCTGCACCGGATAGAAAAAAAATAACTAAGGCTTTGCCTTCTCGACTTTGAAGACTTAGATAATCCTTATCCCCAAATAGGTGATAATTATTTTATTCCTTGGAGGAACTGACAATAGTCCTGCTGGGGACAAACCACCGGGGCGGGGCTGGCTTGTTCACCCGGGGTCTGATCCGAGGCGCCGGTGCCGTCCACCCCTCTGGCCGGGAGACGAGGGCCCTACCTACTGTGAGCCTACCTGTCCCAATAAAAGTCTTTCACCAACGACAATTTGCAAATCTTGCACCTTCAAATGACGTCTACCTAATCCTAAACACAAGGCCGAAGCCCCGGGTGCTGTCTTGTAGGTGTTGGCCGGTACGTGGGTGAGCTCATTCCTCCTGTGAGCTAACCTGAACTTGGCAGATCCTTCTTGACTGATTAAAGTCCACTGTGAAAGCAAAAACCCCAAAAAATTAAAATATCTACTGAAAAAACAAATGCAACAACTTTACTTGATCGCCAGTTCCAATTTTGAACAAGTGCGTGGTTTCGGCCCCTAAGTCCCGCCAGGTGTCGGTAGTTTCTCGTATTTAATGTACGCACCGAGGGAGCAACGCCACAGGATCATAGCACACCTAATCGAACGAATAATGAGAAATCTTCACGTTTGCTCCCGGAAGAATCGGCGTGACGCGTTGAGTACTCCGGGTCCAGCTTGGTTTTGATTCCGGTTAACTCCGGACTTACTGGTTGTTCTGCGAGCTCGGCGCTTTAGCGTAATAACAGTGGCGTAGTCCGGAATTTCCTCCACCACCCCGTCGTAGCCGCGAGCATGAAAGCTCTGGACTACCGTGTAAGACAGTAAATTGTAGAGTAAATTTGATCCGGCCGTACTGATTCGTGTTGTGTTGATCTTCCATAGTTCGTAGATAGGAGAAATCAAAAGGGGTTAAAATAATACCAGCTGATCTGAGGTCATTGTCCTGTTTGCTTTGCAAGGATTTATTCAAGTCAAATTAATTGGAGTTACGTAGTCATTAATTAATAATGAGTGCATCAAGCTCGCCAACAACCAAATTCACAAGCAAATGAACGGATGAAATGAGGGGTTGATTAACCCATTAATTCGATTAACGATTCACCTGAAGGTCACCAACTAGGTTGATTATAGATTGTTATCTTATTTTATTTTATTCTGAGGATTTTTGAGTTATAAATTGAAATAAACTTGAATGTCGTAATAAACTTACTTGGATTGAAATTAGGGTTTAATTAACCAAACCTTTCCTTTGATATGGTGCTACTTTGAATTAGAACTTGAGTTAGAAATAAAACAAATGGAGAAGGAACTACTGAAATTCCAATTGAAGCTAAAACCACGGTAAGTGAATATTTCTTTTATTTATTCACTTATACACAACGTAAAAGGGTCCAAACACGGCAAATCGAAATAAAGTTTAGGTAATAATTAGTGATAGGGGTAAAATAAAAGGCTGTCTCACTACAGTATTATTACTGGATTTAAAATTGCCACGTCTCATTTAGTTGTAAAGCAATTCAAATAATACTTAATTAAGATCAATATATTATTTCCAACAAACAGAATAAACGAATCAATAGTGAAATTTATTTATACATTTAGCAATATGATCACACAAACCATTATAATTTGTGAGTAGAAAACGCATACTTACTGAAATGAAAGGTTTTAGAATAATTTGAAAACTAGCTAGTTGTTTGCTGCATTATTTCAATACAACGGATTTAGTAGAATGACTTCAGGCAAGCACAAAATACGTAAAAGTGTTACTAAAATTGCTATTCTTACCTTGAACTTATTAATGAAAACTTCATTGAAATGCATTTTAGGAAGAAATTTTGGCCCTCCTAAACTTTAACGGGTATGATGGCGCAATGAATGAAAATCTAGCAGTTTTGATAAATAAATAAATAATAATAATAATAATAAATACTTCTCAAGCGATCTTCATAATATACAAAATTATATTTTCTTCCAAGAAGATGAATGAGATTTAAACGTTACCCTAAATTGGATAACAAGTAGCAGAGCTGGGCTACTCAGTATCGAAATGTACTTGAAGTACAGTACTGATTACTTTTGGTACTTAAAGTACCGGTACTTAAGTACTTTGAAAATTCGGTACTGGTATTGGGTATTTCAAGTACTTCTTAAAAGTACTTGATACTGGTACTTGAATAATTTTTTCGAGCGAAGTATTTGTACTTGGTATTTTAAACCATGCGACATCAAGTACTTAAGTATCGAGTACTTAAGTATCGAGTACTTAAGTATCGAGGACTTAAGTATCGAGTACTTAAGTATCGTGTACTTAAGTATCGAGTACTTAAGTATCGAGTTCGGTACTGAATCTTTACTGAAAAATAGAGGGTTTTTAGAGTATTTATTAGGTTGGGGCTAATCCAAGAACGACTTTACTTTGTTCATTTCTTAGAAGCCTGAAATTCGCAAAACAATACCATAAATCTTATTGAAATGGAGCACTTTTTGCGTGGTGTCGTTATCAGAACTCGATATTATTACGGGCACGGGGTGCAGACTGCAATCCTGTCAATTTTTCATGTAAATAAGACGGCACATGACATGTTTACAACCACCCTCACCGAAAACGCAGCGGTCTGGACGTCAGTCAAATTGTCGCTAGCCCGCTGTTTATAAGAGTACTCAATAACAAGTAGATACTTGAGTACTGTATCAAGTACTTAAGTCCCGAAAGTACTTAAGTACCTTATGAAATACTCAGTCTCTTATTTTACTTAAGTACTATGTCAAGTACTTAAGTATTTTATGAAGTACTTAAGTACTTTATTAAATACTCAGTCCCTTATTTTACTCAGTACTTTTAAGTATTGGTACTGGTGCTGGGTACTTAACGTGTGCACACTAGTTAAAGTACTGGACTGCAATTTTCAAGTACTTCTATCCAGTACTGGTACTTGATACTTGAAGTATATTCAAAATATCAAGTATTTAGTACTTGATACTTAAGTACTTTTTTTCGGTACTTGGCCCAGCTCTGACAAGTAGTGAGAGTTTCAATACTAGAGGAAAACTTTTGATCGTCTTCAAGAAACGGATTTCATGGTATGTCGTGAAAATTCCTGTGTCAAAGCTCAACAGTCAATTTATTTATAACATGGTAATTTAACTTCTAATAGTAAAGAATAGGCTAAACAGAGATAAACTGAAGATTTCGGCCTCAGGATAGAAAGGCAGAAAGGCAGTAATAACAGAAACAGTACAAGAGGCAACTAACTGACGATTAATCGAAATGCCTGAAGTCTGAAAAAATACGCCATACATTCTTTAGGAATTTTCATTTCATAGACTATTTTGAAAAACACAGTATTCATTTCAATGAAGGACAGCATTGTTACATTCAATATTTACTCAACTGCTTCATTAAGAAGACTAACAAATAAATCGATAGTTAATATTTTTTAATAACGATAGCTACCATTGATCCGTGTAAAAAGTACAAATACTCGGCATTCCATTAAATGTTGGAAGACGTACAATATCATAATGCACATAAAGTCACATTAAAAGAAAAGTTTTAAAATTTTTTGAAAAGTATCAATAGACTTACTGGATATCATTTCAAAAAAACGCAACGGATTCAGCGGGATGGTTTCAGGAAAGCATAAAATACTCAAAAGTGTTACCAAAATTTCCTTGCTCACCTTCAACTTGTTAATAAAAAACTTCATTGAAATGCATTTTAGAAACGAAAACTTGGCACTGGTAAACTTTGACAGGTATAATGGAATAATCACTGAAAGTCCAGTAATTTTGATGAAGAAATATTCTTCAACTTATTTTCATAGTTTACACAATTACATTTTGTTTGAAAAAAATGAACGTGACTTGAACATTACTATAAACTGGTTAATGAAAAGTGCGGGTTTCAACGTCAGAGGAAATTTTTTGGTCGTGTTCAAAAATAGAATTTCGGAGTCCGCCATAAAAATTATCTTGCCGAAACTCTATAATCTGTATATCCATAAGGTGGTAATTTTGAATGGACGAGATTTTGTGACCTGGAATCCCTTTAAAGATTGTGGAAACAATATTACTCTCGTAAAATATTCTACGAATATATTTGACAATAAAATAAGAAAGAATCTGTCAGGTTGTCCTGTGAAAGTGATGTGGACGGACGAAGATATATATTTGAAGAATTTTCGTTCAACCGTTCTAAAGGAAATTGCAGATCATCTTGGTCTCAATTTACAACATTTTTCAACAAGTTTTCACCATCTCAAATTTTTTTCAAATAAGGACAAGAAACCGGAATTTGTTAAGCAACTTCTGGAAGAAACACAACCAGATCTCTTCCTATATTGGCAAAAAACTGAAAGAAATATTGAATACGAATGCAGTTCCCGTATTTTAACAGTTATTCGGTTTTATTTTGCTTTTCCACCTGGAAGAAAAATTCTGAATAGTTATAATATCATCAAAATATTTCAAAAACCGATTTGGCTCTTGCTTTTTATTATGCTGGTCATTGTGTTTGCGACTTGGAAGATTTTGTCAGGAGAGACAACAAAGGAATCTACTTCTCAAGCGGTCCAAATGGTTTTACTTTGCTCACTAAATCAATATCCTAAAAGTTTTTTGGCAAGTTTTTGTTTCATCATTATCATTCTTGGATCATCTTTGCTAAATCAATTCTACACAAGTCAGCTGGGAAGTGTCTTGACACGTGCAAGTTATGAACCCGACGTGAATTCGGTTGAGGAAATTATAGAAAGAAAAATGCAGCTGGACATTTCCTTCATAGAATGGGCTATACTTGACGACGACGATAACCAACCAGAAAATCAAAAAAGAGAACTCCTAAAATTAACTAATAACAAAATTAACAATTATTCGTTGGATCAAATTTTGGAAAGCCTGACTGGAACATTTGGAATGCACGGACACATTATGTCGGAACAAGATATAATACGATTCAGAAATCCTAAAAAACTGCGGCTAGTTTCTAAATCAAAGGTAAATTATAACTTCCAGAAAAAATCACGTTCTTTTTACAGTTGCTCGAGATATCTCCAGTGATTTGTGGCAGAAGAGGATTTCCTATTTTGGAAGATATTGATTTGACCATACAGAAAATTCAAGAGACTGGTCTGTCAAGGAAATGGTTTCAGGAAATTAGTAGAGAGTCAAAGATGTTCACGATACTGGAGGAATCGAACGAAAGGGTTCCATTGACATTTGAAAATCTACTTTTTGCTTTTGTAGCACTATTGTGTGGATGCTTGATGGCAACCTGCGTTTTTCTATTTGAATTTAAGAACAAGAAGAAATGAGAGTGTTAACGGTCAGTAACATATTGTGCTATGCATTTTATAGGTCTACTGGTTATTTTTACCTGTTTTGTATACCTACTGAAAGATTAGTGTTTCTGTGTTTCTTTTAAAAGCATTAAAGATTTGCTGATTTGCGAAAGAAGTTGCTGTTTTTTTATACTCCAAAAACCTTACGCCTTATGCAGTCTTATGTTAGTGCTAGGTACTAGTTTTTCTAAAGGCAAGGGGTTAGCCATTTTCGGCAGGTTTTCGAAGTTTTCATTGATTTCTTTAGTGACCGTTGACTTAGGCTAACAGAACAGTAACGACGTTGTGTAGTAACAAGTTATTGGCTCAAAAGTTTCTAAAGCTGTGTAACAAAATACGTTATGCAACAATATATATGAAATTTTCTAGAGAAAGAGAAGGAAAATCGACACATATTGTGCTATGCTTTTTATAGATCTACTGGTTATTTTTACCTGTTTTGTATCACTACCTACTGAAAGACATAAATTAGTGTTTCTGTGTTTCTTTTAAAAGCATTAAAGATTTGGTAAATTGCGAAAGAAGTTGCTGTTTTATTTATACTCCAAAAATCTTACGCCTTATGGAGTCTGCTAGGTACTAGTCTCTCTAAAGGCAAGGGGTCAGCCATTTCCGGTAGGTTTTCGAAGCGTTCATTGATTTCTTTAGTGACTGTGGACTTATGGTGCAATTCTGTGACAAATCGTTAGCGTAATGATGTCGCTGTTGCTACGTGTTGACCAATAAGGAAGGTCCCACTATAGCAACACTGATGTCGTTATGGTAACGATTTGTCACAGAATTGCACCATTAGGCTAACAGAACAGTAATAATGTTGTGTAGTAACAAGTTATTGCCTCAAAAATTTCTAAGAGATCTTGGACGCAAATAAATCGTAAATAAAAAAGTTCTCACAAAATAAACAGCAGACGGTCATTTCCACGATTCTTAATGCACAAATATTAGATTGCAGACATTCCATGATTGATATAGTTAGGTAAATTTCTAGCAGACATTAAAGTAAAAGCTCAGCTATAAATATTTTAAATGTTTAAAGTAAAACTATCCTTATACATTATTTCCAAGCAGCGAGCTAATTAAGATGGCTTCAGGAAAACATAAAATACTTAAAAATGTTACTAAAATTTCCATACTCACCTTGAACTTATTAATGAAGAACTTTATTGAAACGCATTTTAAGGAAGAAAATTTAGCACTTGTAAACTTTGGCAAATTTGATGACACCATAATCGACGGAGGTCCAACAGTTTTGATAAATAAATATTCCTCAAGTGCTCTTCATAATAATTTGCATACTTATATTTTGTTCGAAAAAGACGAACGTGACTTGAATGCTACCTTAAACTGGCTAATAAGAAATGGTAGTTTTAACATCAGAGGAAAGTTTCTGATCGTTTTCAAGAGAAGAATTTCGGAATCTGCAATGAAAATTCTTTTGCCAAAACTCTACAAGATACGCATTTATGACGTGGTAATTTTGAACGGTAGAGATTTTTTTACCTGGAACCCCTCTGAGTATTGTAGAAAAAATGTGAATCTCTTCAGAATCTCTGCACATAGGTTTGATCGTAAAATAAAAAAAAGTTGTCCTGTGAGAGTGATGTGGTCACATACATATAGTTCTTTTGTGAAAAATCCTCGATCTACCAGTGATCCTGGATATCAAATTAAATTTTTAAACGCCGTTGGGAAATATGTCGGTCTCAATTTGCGATATTTTTCAAAAAGTTCCGGCTATCTTAAAGGTACTTCAATGGTTGAGTCGCGGGCATTGCTTAAGAAACTTCTGGAGGAAAAGCAGCCAGATCTCTTCCCCCATATGCAAACTTATACGGAAAGATATGTTGAATATGAATGCACTTGCACCCTATTACATGGTATGGATTTTCATTTGGTTTTCCCACCGGGAAGGAAAATAATGAATAGTTACAATATCATCAAAATATTTCAAAAACCAATTTGGTTGTTGCTTGGTATTATGGTCGTCATTGTGTTTGCATCTTGGAAGGTTTTGTCGGGAGAGACTGCTATCGATTCGGCCTATCAAGCAATACAGATGGTTTTACTTTCCTCACTAAACAAGTATCCTAAACATTTTTTGGCAAATCTTTGTTTCATCATTATCATTTTTGGATCATTTCTCATAAATGCCTTCTATACTAGTCAGCTGGGAAGTGTATTGACGCGTGCTTCTTATGAACCCGACGTAAATTCAATTGACGAAATTATTGAAAGAAAGTTGCCACTGGATATTTCCTTTAAGGAATGGTTCATATTTAGCAATCAACCAGAAAATCAGAAAAGAGAACTCTTAAAATTAAATGGTCACAAAATTAATAATTACTCCTTGGAAGAAATTTTGGAAAGATTGACCGGAAAATATGGGACACACGGACATATTATTCCTGAACTACTCTTATTTCAGTTCAGAAATCCTCACAAACTCCGTCTAGTTTCTGAATCTAAGGTAAAATTATAACTTCTAAGAAAAAAATTGCATTTTTCTACAACTGTCAACAATAGAAAAAATATTGTGTGCACCTCGGACGCGAAATGTCTTTAGCGCTCTCGAATGATTTTATAAGTATTTAAAAATTGTAGAAAAAACGTTGTTTCTATATCTGTGTTTATTTGGTGCATTCGAATGACTTTTTTGCCCCGACCTGACGGTCTCGGCTAAAAGTAGGATTCTCATGTGCGCTGCAAAGAAAAACACTAATTTTGCGCACTTAATAGAAAAATAACTATTGTCTTACAGTTGCTCGAGACACCTCCAGTAATTTTCAGTAAAAGGGGATTTCCCATTGGACAAGATGTCGCCTTGATTATACAAAAAATTCATGAGACTGGATGGCCAAGTAAATGGTTGCAAGAATCTGTTGCAGATTTAAAGATGTACATGATAGTGGAGGAACCAAACGAAAGTGTTCCGTTGACACTCGACAATTTACTATTTGCTTTTGTAGCACTCTTGGGTGGATACGTCATTGCAATTTCTGTTTTTGTATTTGAACTTAAGCAAAAAAATAATTAGTGTGTGTTATTAGCGACGACTCCCTAATTTAAAAGTATGGTGTCACGAGATTTGAAAATGTTTTTTTTTTCCTAAACGGACAATATTGTTTTTGGGCTTTTGTATTAAACCCGAATATTGAAATCTTTCAACAATTTACCAATATCGTTGAAGAAGCTGTGGCACCTAATATTAATTTGCTTAACTAGCTCATTCAAATCCAAAATCTTGGCCAAAATAAATATTTACTTGTTGCATATACCCTATGAAAAAAGGTAATTGGATAGACTTCAAGATGAAATATTCAAAAGTTATGGTTTGAGTATTTTATAACTAAACTTTGACTTTTCGAAAGATTTCAGATAGCGCTAATATGTTTCTGTTGCATGTCTAGTGAAATCTAACGAAAGAGCTTCGTTATTCTACGATCATCCCTTGGGGAGTTATGGGGCTTTAAAATTTATAGAACAAAAATTTTTACTTTTTTTTTGAAAAACTAAAGACGTGAAAATATGCTACAATTGCATCTCTACACCTTTTCCAGTAGTAGTTCAGAAAGCGTCAATTGAATTTCAGAAAGCGTCAGTTGAATTTCAGAATTGTCACTTGAATTTCAGAATCCGTCAATTGTAGTTCAGATTAGTCAATTCAAATTCAGAGAGTGTCAATTGTATTTCAGAATAGTCAAATGAATTTCAGAATACGTCATTTGAATTTCAGAAAGCATCAAATGCAATTGTAATTGATGGATTCTGAATTTCAATTGATGCTTTCTGAAATTCAATTGACGTATTCTGAAATTCATTTGACTATTCTGAAATACAACTGACGCATTCTGAATTTGAATTGATTAATCTGAACTACAATTGACGGATTCTGATATTCAACTGACCATTCTGAAATTCAATTGACGTTTTCTGAACTACTACTGGAAAAGGTGTAGTGGGACCTAATGAAAAGAGCTTTAAGATAACGTACCTAAAGTTACTTTATAATTATAACTATCCCTTCAGGAGTTATCTAGCCTAGTTTCTAAATCCAAGGTAAATTATAACTTCTTTTTACAGTTGCTCGAGATATCTACAGTGATTTCTAGCAGAAGGGAATTCCCTATTTTGGAAGATATTGATTTGACAAGATGTAGCCTTGATTATACAAAAAATTCATGAGACTGGATGGCCAAGTAAATGGTTGCAGAATCTGTTGCAGATTTAAAGATGTACATGATAGTGGAGGAACCAAACGAAAGTGTTCCGTTGACACTCGACAATTTACTATTTGCTTTTGTAGCACTCTTGGGTGGATATGTCATTGCAATTTCTGTTTTTGTATTTGAACTTAAGCAAAAAAATAATTAGCGTGTGTTATTAACGTTAAAATATGAAAGATTTACAAGCAAAAACGTTGCCTTTTTTCTCTTCCCCAAAAGCGACGACTCCCTAATTTAAAAGTATGGTGTCAAGAGATTTGAAAATGTTTTTTTTTCCTAAACGGACAATATTGTTTTTGGGCTTTTGTATTAAACCCGAATATTGAAATCTTTCAACAATTTACCAATATAGTTGATGAAGCTGCATCTCTTCACAGATAAGTGGCACCTAATATTAATTTGCTTAACTAGCTCATTCAAATCCAAAATCTTGGCCAAAATAAATATTTACTTGTTGCATATACCCTAGCAGAAAATTTATGAGACTGGTCTGTCAATGAAATGGTTGCAGGAACTTAGTAGAGAGTCAAAGGTGTTCACGATACTGGAGGAATCAAAAATTTACTTTTTGACTTCAGAGTGTTAATGAAACAGTATCATATTGTACAGCGCGGACAGAATTGTAAGGAATTTTGCAGGAACACAAAGAATTGTAATACGAGTCTAAGTCGAGCCCAAAATTAATTTTTATTCGAGTTGCGCACTATACTTTTTGTTCATTTACTAGGTTGTTTTTAGTTACTTGTTTTCCGGGGGTCCAATTTTAAAAAAGTTCTAACAAAGTAAACAGTAATCGATCATTTCCATGATTCTTAATGCACAAATATATGATATTGATATAGACATTAAAGTAAAAACTCACTTATAAATATAGTATAAAACCAATTGTTTAAAATAACCTAGTCTGCAGTCTTATAGGATGGCTTCAGGAAAACACAAAATACTTAAAAATGTTACTAAAATTTCCATACTCACCTTTAACTTATTAATGAAGAACTTTATCGAAACGCATTTTAAGGAAGAAAATTTAGCACTTGTAAACTTTGACAAATATGATGATACCATCATAATCGACGGAAATCCATCAGTTTTGATAAATAAATATTCCTCAAGTGATCTTCATAATAATTTGCATACTTATATTTTGTTCGAGGAAGATGAACGTGACTTGAATGCTACGTTAAACTGGCTAAGAAATGGAAGTTTCAATAACAGAGGAAAGTTTTTGATCGTTTTCAAGAGAAGAATTTCGGAATCTGCAATGAAAATTCTTTTGCCAAAACTCTACAAAATACACATTTATGACGTGGTAATTTTGAATGGTCGAGAATTTTTTACCTGGAACCCTTCTGAGTATTGTAAAAAAAATGTGAATCTCTTCAGAATCTCTGCAAACAGGTTTGATCGTAAAATAAAAAAGAGTTGTCCTGTGAGAGTGATGTGGTCACATACACATAGTTCACTTGTGAGCAATCCTCGATCTACCACTAATCCTGGATATCAAATTACATTTTTAAACGCAGTTGGGAAATATATCGGTCTCAATTTGCGATATTTTTCAAAAAGCTCTGACTATCTTGTACGTACTTCATTGAATGAGTCACGGACATTGCTCAAGAAACTTCTAGAGGAAAAACAGCCAGATATTTTCCTCCATATGCAAACTTTTACGGAAAGACATGTTGGATATGAATGCACTTGCATCCTATTACGTGGTATGAATTTTTATTTAGTTTTCCCACCGGGAAGGAAAATAATGAATAGTTATAATATAGTAAAAATATTTCAAAAGCCAATTTGGTTTTTGCTTGGTATTATGGTAGTATTTGTGTTTGCGTCTTGGAAGGTTTTGTCGGGAGAGACTGCTATCGATTCTGCCTATCAAGCAATACAGATGGTTTTACTTTGCTCACTAAGCAAGTTTCCTAAAAAAATCTTAGCAAATCTTTGTTTCACCATTATCATCTTTGGATCATTTCTCATAGCCTCCTTCTACACTAGTCAACTGGGAAGTGTTTTGACACGTGCTTCTTACGAACCCGATGTAAATTCAGTTGACGAAGTTATTGAAAGACAATTGCCACTGGATATTTCCCTTAGGGAGTGGATCATATTTGGCCTTCTACCAGAAAATCAGAAAAGTGAATTCTTACAATTAAATAGTCCCAAAATTAATAATTACTCGGTGGAAGAAATTTTGGAGAGATTGACGGGAAAATATGGCATACGCGGACATATTATTCCGGAGTTACTTTTATTACAGTTCAGAAATCCTCACAAGCTCCGTATAGTTTCTAAAACTAAGGTAAAATATTGACTCCTAAAAAAATGGCATCTCTCTTATTATAGTTGCTCGAGATGCCCCTAGTAATTTGCAGCAAAAGGGAATCTCCCATTGGACAAGATGTCGCCTTGACTATACAAAAAGTTCATGAGACTGGATTGCCAAGTAAATGGTTGCAGGAATCTTTTGCAGATTTAAAGATGTACACGATACTGGAGGAATCAAACGAAAGTATTCCATTGACCCTCGACAATTTACTATTTGGTTTTGTAGCACTTTTGGGTGGATATGTCATTGCAATTTCTGTTTTTGTATTTGAACTTAAGCAACCGAATATTTAGTGTGTGTTATTAACGTTTAAAATATAAAAGATCTACGAGCAAAAATGTTGCCTTTTTCTCTACCCCAAATCCTTAATTTGAAAAAGTATGGAGTCAAGAGATTTTGAAATAGTATATTATGTTATTAGGAGTAAAAATGATACTTTGTGTGGCAAAGCTGGATGTTTGTCTGACGAGCGCAGCGAGGCAGACAAATCCAGCTCCGCCACACAAAGACATTTTTACTCCGAATAGCATATGCTATTTTTTCTTCAAACGCATGAAATTCATGAAAAGTTAATTTTTTGAGTGAATTATTTCGAAAATCTATAAGAGTAGTTTGCCCTGGGATGCGGTTACCATGGTTTCAAACTTTCAATGTTATAAACAAAATTGGCCCCTGAAGTTTGAAAAATTGTTCATATTTCTTAAATTTGCTGGCAATTTGTAAGTATTCTTACTTCCAGTAGTTTTCTTGTTTGAAACGATGTTGTTCTTTATAGATTTTATTATGTCGGAGTTGACATTTGATGAATTTATGCAATGTACGCCACCGGAGGTAGCTGAAGCCGCCAAAACAGCCGTAGATGATTTAGTGCCGACGAAATCGAGCAGCATTTACGAGGCAGCTTACCGAAGATTCATAAAGTGGACTGAGAAGAAAAACGTCACTAATTACTCCGAAAATGTCCTGTTGGCATATTTTTTGGAACTGGCCAAGGAAATGAAGATGAAGTGCTCTACAATGTGGTCACACTATTCCATGATCAAATCAATGCTGAATATCAAAAACGGATTGGATATTAGTAAATACGTGAAACTGCGTGCGTTTTTAAAGAAGCAAAGCGTAGGCTATATCCCGAAAAAATCAAAAGTTTTCACGAAGGCGCAGTTCGAAAAATTTCTGTGTGAAGCTGACGATAAACAGTATTTGGGAATGAAGGTTTGAGTATACCTACCTACCTGTATTATAAAATTCCATAATAATTGTTTTATTCAGATTGTTCTGCTAATTGGCATATCCGGGGCATATCGATGCGATGAAATGGTTAAAATGAAGATTGACGATATAGAAAACTTAGGATCCTTACTTCTCATAAAGATTCCTGATAGTAAAACGAATAAGCCAAGATCATTTACAATTGTCGGAGAGATGTTTATAAATATTTTCAAAAAATATGCTTCTTTGCGACCAAATGGATTCGACGAACAACGATTTTTCTTGAAATATGCGAATGGAAAGTGCACTCGATCAGTGATGGGGATACACAAAATTGGCGCCGTACCCAAAGAAGTAGCGTCTTATTTGAAATTGCCGAATCCAAATGAATATACGGGGCACTGCCTAAGAAGAACTTCGACTACATTGCTTGTAGATGGGGGAGGCGACATCACGTCTTTAAAGCGGCATGGTAGCTGGCGATCTAGCAATGTTGCTGAAGGCTACATTGAGGAATCTCTTACAAACAAAAACGATACTGCAATGAAAATTTTGTCACCAATTCCAAACGTCCCGGTTAGCAGCAGAATGGACGCTCCATTGTATGCGGCAGCCGAAGCTTCAATGAGAAGAGATTCTTCGATAAGCGCCGATGTGAGCTCAACGTTAACATCCAGTGGCTTTAATTTCCAAAATGCTTGTATTAGCAACTGTACTTTTAACTTAAAGTTTGTAAATGAAAAATAAAATTGACTTTCTTGTTCTTTAAAAGGCTAGGGAATGTTTTATATGAGGAAGGAAATAAGCAATGAAAGTATTGCTTTGTTAAATTTTATTTTTACTCCGGCGGCAGACAAAATTTTTTTCCGCCGCCGGAGTAAAAAGACACTTCGTCGCCATGGCATAGAAATGTCTTAACATTATCAAAAATGTCATTAAAGTGCACTATTTTTGACGTTTGAAGAAAAATGTTTTTTTTCTACGACCGTATAGAAAATAATATTTTCTACAATAGAATTCGGTTTAGAAAATGACTCATTGAAGTTCCATGCACAGAAAGTTTACTTTCTGCACTAGTGCGGAAAGTAAGTTTTTCTGCACGCTAATATTGACTCAAAATTGTTGTTTATTTATTAAATATCCACTTACAAACGCAAGAACATTAATCAATATAACAATAAAAATTATTAAATAATGAAATTATTACTCTATCGGATTATTCAGATTGACCATCTCTGGAATGCAAATCTTTGGATTGAAGATTTATATTAATCGTGCAAGACGAACAATTGTTCAATTCGATTCCAGGAACTGATGAATACTTAAGTTGGGCCTGTTTTAAGACGACCGTTGAACTTGGGGTTAAATTTGTGGATTTAGAGCCTGCAGCATCTCCAATAATTTTATGCGACACTGCTACTTTGCCTTGAACGGAATCTGCAACATAGCCCTCAGCAACCGCCGAAGACTTCCAGCCTCCAAGCCTTTTTAAGCTTAAAATATCGCCACCAGCATTAGCCAGCAATGTCGCCGACGTCCTCCGGAAACAGTGTCCAGTGTATTGAGACGGATTTGGTAATTTTAGATACTCTGCTATTTTTCTCGGTACACTTCCAATTGTATTCACTCCCACGGGCTGAACCGTACATTTTCTTTCTCTGTAGTTCACAAAAAATCTTCGGTGTTTAGTGGTTGACGGACGAAGAGCAGCGTATTTTCTGTAAATAGTGAGCCAACCTACTTGTCCCTCAGTCACAGTGAATGTTCGGGGTGTATGCGTTTTTGAATCTGGTATTGTAACCAGTAACAGGGAATCCTTGTCATCAATGTCATCGGCTTGTAGCTTCAAGAGCTCGTCTCTGCGGCAGGCACCTGCTACGCCCATTATTACCACAACCTATATGATATTATTATTATCTAATGTCTAATTAACGTAAACAGCATTATTTTACCTTCATCATTAAAAAGAATTCATCCGGCGCTTCCTGCAAAAATTTATTGATATCCTCTCTAGACAATATTCCGGACTTTTTGGGCCTATAGCCAACCGATTTGCGTTTTAGGAAAGCTTGGAGTTTTGAAAATTTGCCTAAATCAACATTATCCTGTAGAGCCATGGTAGTCTTAAGCATGGAATATGACGACCACATGGTTGATGGTTTGGCCGTCTTGCTTTTTTCTGAATAATATGCCAAAAAAACATTCTCGCTGTACTGATGAACTTTCTTTGCGTTGCACCATTCCAGAAACACCCTTCGCTCCTTTATGTATCTCTCCTTGGATCGTTCCGGTAGTAAATCGAGGGTAACCTTTTTCGCAATTCGATCAATTTCTTCCTCAGCTTCACAATTATCGTCAAATTCGATTTCCAGCTCACATTGCTCAATATTTTCTGCCATATTTCACGTTTACAAAGAAGAAAACCGCATGAAAACAGAATTTGAAGTAATAAAAACAACGCTGTCAACAAATTATTTTTCTTGTTTAGATGAGTTGTCTCTGGTTTCTATGACAGTGCATGGCGTGCTATCTTGATAATTTCGCAATTTTAATTTTTTAGCGGTACAATTCCAAGAATTAGGTAATTGTTTGTGCCCTCTGGGCTGCGGTCGTAGAAAAAATAGTATGTAATACACGTTCGGAAATGGTCCATTGCAACACTCGTGCTGTTGCAACCCTCGCTGCGCTCGGGCTGCAATTTAGCACTCATGTTGCAATGATGCCCTTTCCGAACTTATATTACAATATACTATTTCCTAAACGGACAGTGTAGTTATTTTTGGACTTTTGGATTAAACCCGAATATTTAAATTTTTCAACAATTCACCAATATAGTTGAAGAAGCTGCATCTCTTTACATGCAAGTCCACCTAATATTAATTAGCTCAAATAGCTCATTCAAATTCAAAGCCTTGGCCAGAACAAATATTTACTTGTTGCATACCCTATGAAAGGTAATTGGATAGTCTTCAAAATGAAATATAATTCATCACTCTACAGCAATCAGTACAAAAGTTATAGTTTGGGAATTTTATGTTTCTGTTGTATGTCTACTGAAAGCTAACGAAAGAGTTTCAAAAGGACGTATCGTAGACCAAAAATTTTTACTTTTTATGGAAAAACTAAGGATCTGAAAATATGCTACAATTGCGAGTCTAGTGAGAGCTAATGAAAAGAGCTTCAAGATAAAGTATCGAAAGTTACTTTATAATCAACCTTTCAGGAGTTATTTAGCCTAGTTCCTAAATATAATTTTCGCAGAGCAAATTTTTTGGACCTATACAATGAAATGTGTGACATCAATTGGGATTTTTTGAGCAATATCGCCGAAGTAGATGCAATGGTTTCAGCATTTTATGAGACTATTAATGCTTTATTCAATATACATGTTCCTATATACCGCCAGTCAAGGATTAAGAATTGTTTTCCGAAATGGTTTTCGCATGACGTTAAAGTGAAAATTAGACTTAAAGACTTTTTTTTACAAAAGTTTAAAAAAACAAGGGATGAATTTTACAGGGGAAAATTTAGAAGTTTAAGGCGATCTGTTAAAAGTATGTTAGTTGATGACTATAAAAACTTCGTGCAGGCTTCTGAAGAATCTTTTGTTACACAGCCTAAGCAATTTTGGAAATTTATTAATGATAAAAAAGGTTCAACGAGGATTCCATGTGAGATGTCCTATGAGAATAAAATTCTTAATAATCCTGAGGATATTGTATCGAGCTTTAGCCACTACTTCGCAAGTGTCTTTCATTCCGACTCAAATAGTGCACAAACTTTTGATACTCTTGCTGCACCACTACCTAGCCACAGCCATATACACATTGGAAGCATTTCTGAGCAAGCAATTATTAACGCCATTAAAAAATTAAAATCAGATAGTTGCGCTGGTCCTGACGGAATTCCCGCATTTTTTGTTAAAGATTGCTCTGTTCTACTACTTCCTCCCTTATATCATATATTCAATAAAATAATTCAATCGTCTGTTTTTCCATCGGAGTGGAAAAAAGCCCGCGTGTGTCCAATTCATAAAGGTGGCATTAATTCTGATTTAAAAAATTACAGGCCTATATCAATTCTATCTAATTTTGCAAAAGTATTTGAGAGTGCTTTGCACTCTGTGATTTATCCTTCTGTACGGCACCTTATAACTGAGAAGCAGCATGGATTTATGTCTGGTAGGTCCACTGTAACAAATTTATTTACTTTTACTCAGTATTTGTCAGAAAATATTGACCGGGGCCTTCAAGTTGATGTCGTCTACACTGACATATCTAAGGCGTTCGATCACGTTGTTCACAAATTGCTTATCGTCAAATTAGATTCTTTTGGTTTTTCTGCTCCCTTACTTTGCTTGTTTGAATCCTATCTCAAGGATAGGAAATTAAATGTTGTTTACAGCGGTTACAGTTCGAATACCTATATTCAATCGTCTGGCGTCCCGCAGGGATCAAACTTGGGGCCTTTGCTTTTTCTCATTTATATCAATGATGTTACAACTTCCATTTCACATTGCAAATATCTGTTATTTGCAGACGACCTTAAAATTTATGCTCCTATCAATGATGTAAATGACTGTCTTGAAATACAAAATGACTTGAATAACATTAATGCTTGGTGCGAAAATAATGGTCTTTCCTTAAATATCAATAAATGCAAAGTACTTACTTACACTAAACGGAAGAACCCCGTCAGATTTCAATACGCAGTAGATGAAACTTCTCTTACTAATGTTACTGAAATAAAAGATTTAGGAGTTACTTTTGATAGTCAGTTATCGTTTACTGAGCATTTCATATCAATTATTATTGCTTCCTGCAAAGCGTTAGGGTTCCTAATAAGATCAAGTAGAGACTTTCATAATGTGCAAGCTCTGAAATCATTATATTTTTCTTTGGTTAGATCAAAGTTGGAATACTGCTCGTTAATTTGGTCTCCAATTTATGTCACGCATTCACTCAAACTAGAAAAAGTACAAAGGACATTTTTAAAATTTTTGTATTTTCGACACCGCCATGAATACCCACCGCAACATGTTGAACATAATCTTCTGTTAACTGATTATGAGGTTGAGTCTTTACAGTGCAGGCGATTCAATGCATCAATAAAGTTCTTATATAAGCTAATGAATGGTGAAGTTGAGTGTACCGACATTCTTTCTAGTGTTAAGCTACATATTCCTAGATTAAATGCTAGGTTTTCGGTTGATTTTAGGGTGGACTGTTACAAAACCAATGTTGGTCGTAAGTCACCTTTATGCGTAATGTGTTCTAATTGGAACGCGATCTCTGATAGCTGTGACATATTTTCTGATAGCATGCAGCACATTTTGTCGATAGTATATGGGCAAATGCACCGCTTAGCTTGAAAGCGTTATGCCAATTTTCACTTGTTATCATACGGTAAGCTGTCACGTTTACTACTAATATTATTCTTTATTGTTATTATGCTATAATTGATTATTTTATTTTCTTATTTTACTTTTTTATTTTAATACTGCGCTTTTGTCCTGTAATTGGAGAAATCTGTTGGGCAATAAATGTTATTATTATTATTATTATTATTATTATTAAATACAAGGTAAATTATAACTTCCAAAAAAAGTCACGGTCTTTTTACAGTTGCTCGAGATATCTCCAGTGTTTTGTAGCAGAAGAGGATTCCCTGGAAGATATTGATTGGACCATACAGAAAATTCATGAAACTGGTCTGTCAAGGAAATGATAGCAGGAACTTAGTAGAGAGTCAAAGATGTTTACAATACTGGAGGAATCGAGCAAAAAAGCTCCATTGACACTTGAAAATTTACTTTTTGCTTTTGTAGCACTAACGTGTGGATGCGTCATGGCAGCCTTTGCGTTTTTCTACTTGGATTTAGGCAACGGAAGAATGAACGTTAAAATTTCTGAAAAGCATTATTGTTGATTAATTATTTGTACTTACTATAATTAAAAATTAAATTACAAATCAATTTATGGATACAAATTTTGACATATGTCAAAAACGGTGACAGTTGGGTAGGCAAAACGTGGGTGAGATACACTCACAATTAAGAAACGAATCGTATTCTAAAATCAAAACGAGGGTTTCCTGTTTAAAATAACAAAGATGGCGGCCACTTCCGGTAAAACCGGAAGTGCTGGGGGCTTGGGAATGTTTTGTTTATGGTGCGCGTGGGCGATTATGGTGTATAATTATTATTGTGCAATTATTGGTGTAGCACCAAATTTAAAAATTCTACTACAAGTGGATCCACATAATTTTCTAATAAACGTTCTTCGTGAATCGACCTGAATACGTTCTTAGGAATTTTCGTTTAATAGGCTATTTTGAAAAACAAAATATTTATTTCAATGAACAACAGTAATGTGAAATTCAATATTTACTCAACTGCTTCATCAAGACGACAAACAAAAGTCTTAGCCTGAATAAATAAATCAATAGTTCTTAATATTTTTTGACGAGCAACCATTGATCCGTGTAAAAAGTACAAATTCTCGGCATTCCATTAAATGTTGTAAGACGTACAATATCATAATGCACATAAATGCACATTAAAAGAAAAGTTTTAAAACGTTTTCAGAACCATTAATGAGGTAATCGCAAAACTTACCGGACATCACTAAAAAACGCTACTGATTCAGCGGGATGGCTTCAGGAAAGCATACAATACTCAAAAGTGTTACCAAAGTTTCCATACTCACCTTGAACTTGTTAATAAGAAACTTCACTGAAATGCATTTTAGAAACGAAAACTTGGCACTGGTAAACTTTGACAGGTATGATGGAATAATCACTGAAAGTCCAGTAAATTTGATGAAGAAATGTTCTTCAACTGGTTTTCATAGTTTACACAATTACATTTTGTTTGAAGAAGATGAACGTGACTTGAATATTACCATAAACTGGTTAATGAAAAGTGCGAGTTTCAACGTCAGAGGAAATTTTTTGGTCGTCTTCAAAAAAAGAATTTCAGAGTCCGCCATGAAAATTATCTTGCCGAAACTCTATAATCTGTATATTCATAAGGTGGTAATTTTGAATGGACGAGATTTTATCACCTGGAATCCCTTTAAAGATTGTGGAAACAATATTACTCTCGCAAAAAATTCTGCGAATATGTTTGACAATAAAATAAGAAAGAATCTGTCAGGTTGTCCTGTGAAAGTGATGTGGACGGACGAAGATAAGTATTTGGAGAATTTTCGTTCAACCGTTCTAAAGGAAATTGCAGATCATCTCGGTCTCAATTTACAACATTTTTCAACAAGTTTTCACTTTCGCAAAAATATTTCAAGTAAGGACGAGACACCGGAATTGCTTAAGAAACTTCTGGAAGAAAAACAACCAGATCTCTTCCTATATTGGCAAAAAACTGAAAGAAATATTGAATACGAATGCAGTTCCACTATTTTAACAGTTATTCGGTTTTATTTTGCTTTTCCACCCGGAAGAAAAATTCTGAATAGTTATAATATCATCAAAATATTTCAAAAACCGATTTGGCTATTGTTTTTTATTATGCTGGCCATAGTATTTGCGACTTGGAAGGTCTTGTCGGGAGACAAGACCTTCCAAGCGGTCCAAATGGTTTTACTTTGCTCACTAAATCAATATCCTAAAAGTTTTTTGGCAAGTTTTTGTTTCATCATTATCATTTTTGGATCATTTTTGCTAAATCAATTCTACACAAGTCAGCTGGGGAGTGTCTTGACACGTGCAAGTTATGAACCCGACGTGAATTCGGTGGAGGAAATTATAGGCAGAAAAATGCAACTGGACATTTCCCCCGTAGAATGGGCTATATTTGACGACTACGATGATCTACCAGAAAATCAAAAAAGAGAACTCCTTAAATTAATTAATAGCAAAATTAACAATTATTCGTTCGATCAAATTTTGGAAAGCCTGACTGGAACATTTGGAATGCACGGACACATTATGTCGGAACAAGATATAATACGATTCAGAAATCCTAAAAAACTGCGGCTAGTTTCTAAATCAAAGGTAAATTATAACTTCCAGAAAAAATCACGTTCTTTTTACAGTTGCTCGAGATATCTCCAGTGATTTGTGGCAGAAGAGGATTTCCTATTTTGGAAGATATTGATTTGACCATACAGAAAATTCAAGAGACTGGTCTGTCAAGGAAATGGTTGCGGGAACTTAGTAGAGAGTCAAAGATGTTCACGATACTGGAGGAATCGAACGAAAGGGTTCCATTGACACTTGAAAATCTACTTTTTGCTTTTATAGCACTATTGTGTGGATGCTTGATGGCAACCTGCGTTTTTCTATTTGAATGTAAGAACAGGAAGAAATGAGAGTGATAACGGTCAGTAACATATTGTGCTATGCTTTTTATAGATCTACTGGTTATTTTTACCTGTTTTGTATCACTACCTACTGAAAGACATAAATTAGTGTTTCTGTGTTTCTTTTAAAAGCATTAAAGATTTGGTAAATTGCGAAAGAAGTTGCTGTTTTATTTATACTCCAAAAATCTTACGCCTTATGGAGTCTTATCCTAGTGCTAGGTACTAGTCTCTCTAAAGGCAAGGGGTCAGCCATTTCCGGTAGGTTTTCGAAGCGTTCATTGATTTCTTTATGGCGTAATGATGTCGCAGTTGCTACGTGTTGACCAATAAGGAAGGTCCCACTATAGCAACACTGATGTCGTTATGGTAACGATTTGTCACAGAATTGCACCATTAGGCTAACAGAACAGTAATGATGTTGTGTAGTAACAAGTTATTGTCTCAAAAATTTCTAAGAGATCTTGAACGCAAATAAATCGTAAATAAAAAAGTTCTCACAAAATAAACAGCAGACGGTCATTTCCACGATTCTTAATGCACAAATATTAGATTGCAGACATTCCATGATTGATATAGTTAGATAAATTTCTAGCAGACATTAAAGTAAAAGCTCAGCTATAAATATTTTAAATGTTTAAAGTAAAACTATCCTTATACATTATTTCCAAGCAGCGAGCATATTAAGATGGCTTCAGGAAAACATAAAATACTTAAAAATGTTACTAAAATTTCCATACTAACCTTGAACTTATTAATGAAGAACTTTATTGAAACGCATTTTAAGGAAGAAAATTTAGCACTTGTAAACTTTGGCAAATTTGATGACACCATAATCGACGGAAATCCAACAGTTTTGATAAATAAATATTCCTCAAGTGCTCTTCATAATAATTTGCATACTTATATTTTGTTCGAAAAAGATGAACGTGACTTGAATGCTACCTTAAACTGGCTAATAAGAAATGGTAGTTTTAACATCAGAGGAAAGTTTCTGATCGTTTTCAAGAGAAGAATTTCGGAATCTGCAATGAAAATTCTTTTGCCAAAACTCTACAAGATACGCATTTATGACGTGGTAATTTTGAACGGTAGAGATTTTTTTACCTGGAACCCCTCTGAGTATTGTAGAAAAAATGTGAATCTCTTCAGAATCTCTGCACATAGGTTTGATCGTAAAATAAAAAAAAGTTGTCCTGTGAGAGTGATGTGGTCACATACATATAGTTCTTTTGTGAAAAATCCTCGATCTACCAGTGATCCTGGATATCAAATTAAATTTTTAAACGCCGTTGGGAAATATATCGGTCTCAATTTGCGATATTTTTCAAAAAGTTCCGGCTATCTTAAAGGTACTTCAATGGTTGAGTCGCGGGCATTGCTTAAAGGAGGATGCAACTCAAGAAATCGATGTTGAGGTTATGGCTGATTCTAGTATCAGGGGAGCGTCTGAGTCGAATGGTGTTATCAGAATTTAACAATTCTTTACCGTTTTGAAGATATTCTTTAAAAACAGAGAGAAAGTTGACGTCATCTTTCCCAAAATCATCGGTAACTTCGATTCTGTTTATGGAAGCATTAAATTGTATTGTTGGTGGCAGTGGTTTTTTGTGTCTAATACGACGTCTCAACTTTGTAGACGTCAGGGCGGTTATGTCAATTGTCAAAGCAAGTCTGACATTTGGTGTGTAAGCAATAATTAAGAATTTCCGATTTTCACTCTTCAGTGAAAGTTAAGTTTGTAAAGTTCCTATTCCTAATATTCTACCTCGAGCGCAATCATGGCTTATAAGCCAGCGATGAAGATAATGGCGAGGGAGTTCAAGTCTTCAACCCGATGCCATTTCCAGAGGCGACCACCCAGATAAGTAGTAGTTCATCAAGATTATGTAATTTAAACTGGTGTAGATGTGGGTTTTGTAAGATAATGTTGCTAAAGGAAGAATGTTTTTGTTGCAGGGAATCGAATTTAATTTCAAAACTCGTAGAAGAAGGCAACGAATGTGTTGTGCAACATTCTGCTTTTTACAGTGTTGTATTGGATGCGAATGTCTTAAAAGATGCCAAGCAGCAGGCCTTATACTCATGGCAAAAAACAATCCAGAGAAAATGGCTGTTTTGAAGTCATCATCGAATCGGGTTTGGTGTTTTATTGCTTATAAACAGTTTATTTTTTGAGTTGATGCTTTTCAATCTTTAGGCAAGTTCCAAAGAAGAGTTGTTCCAGCATGTGTTGTGTCATAAATAAGAGAACAATTTCCCGAAAGAGATGGAGTTTATAGTGGATTTAAAGCAGCTGAAGGATTTGATTTGAAGTATTTCGATTAATTATTGTAGTAAGTAACTGTTTTTCAAAACATTACGTGGACTAACAACTAAAACATTATGTGGACTAACTTATTGTACTTAGTTTGTGGAATAAAATGAAATTACTAAAATACTGGATTGTTTCATTTGTTGCCAGTTGCCATATAATAATTGACATAATTTCTTTCAATTCTCCGGAACTCTATGTCATAATAAAACGCGCGAAATTTTTGTGTAATCAAATTGCGCATGCGGTGCAGTCTGAGCATGTGCACCTAAGTTTCGGTTTGATTATCTTATTAATTATTACGCATAAATTTATACCTATACCTACCTATACTATTGTAATCGGCTGCTATATGATTATGAATTATTTCATCGTCATTTTATACCTGGTAAAATCTACGTGTGCTGTTTATGAACATAGTCCGTAGATTGAATCTTTCCTGACCTTGAACGTTGGGGTAAATTTTGAGGCTCGTAATCTGGGCTTCTCCAGCTGTATTTTTGTTAAAATAAGCTAATGAAATGGGGTACCTAAGTATACATGTATTGTGGAAGTGGTGGTGTGCTGTCGAGTTTTATAGTAGAATCATTTTTGATAAGTTTTTCTTAATGCCGAAATATGCCATGGATCATGCTGAAGAATTGCGGTTGCGGTGGAAGTTACTGAATAAACGAAGGTGGTGAAAGATGTTTGAAACGCTTCTTGTCCTCAAAATGTCCCTGTGTGATTTTTTTTAATATTAACTTATGCATCAATACTATTTGCCGTCAAACATAACCTTAAAAAATGGCTTGGCATAATTTTGAGAGATGTACCCCTAATCACAAATTGTTGCCAACATGACGAATAATCATGTCGTAATTGATGCAATTTTAAGATCTAGATGCCTGGAATTCGAGAATTCTTAATTTTCAAATAATTCTGAAAATAGAGGTTTTTTCAACATTTTAATGTCACCATTAGATTCAGGAGACTAAAATTGACCAGAAACTGAGGTAAGCCAAAAGTCGAATTCTTGAGTTGAATCCTCCTTTAAGAAACTTCTGGAGGAAAAGCAGCCAGATCTCTTCCCCCATATGCAAACTTATACGGAAAGATATGTTGAATATGAATGCACTTGCACTCTATTACATGGTATGGATTTTCATTTGGTTTTCCCACCGGGAAGGAAAATAATGAATAGTTACAATATCATCAAAATATTTCAAAAACCAATTTGGTTCTTGCTTGGTATTATGGTCGTCATTGTGTTTGCATCTTGGAAGGTTTTGTCGGGAGAGACTGCTATCGATTCGGCCTATCAAGCAATACAGATGGTTTTACTTTCCTCACTAAACAAGTATCCTAAACATTTTTTGGCAAATCTTTGTTTCATCATTATCATTTTTGGATCGTTTCTCATAAATTCCTTCTATACTAGTCAGCTGGGAAGTGTATTGACGCGTGCTTCTTATGAACCCGACGTAAATTCAATTGACGAAATTATTGAAAGAAAGTTGCCACTGGATATTTCCTTTAAGGAATGGTTCATATTTAGCAATCAACCAGAAAATCAGAAAAGAGAACTCTTAAAATTAAATGGTCACAAAATTAATAATTACTCCTTGGAAGAAATTTTGGAAAGATTGACCGGAAAATATGGGACACACGGACATATTATTCCTGAACTACTTTTATTTCAGTTCAGAAATCCTCACAAACTCCGTCTAGTTTCTGAATCTAAGGTAAAATTATAACTTCTAAGAAGAAAATAGCATTTTTCTACAACTGTCAACAATAGAAAAAACATTGTGTGCACCTCGGACGCGAAATGTCTTTAGCGCTCTCGAATGATTTTATAAATATTTAAAAATTGTAGAAAAAACGTTGTTTTTCGTGTACTTAATAGAAAAGAGCTATTTTGGTTGATTCAAAACAATGAAGAAAAGTGGTACTTTTCCAGCTAACACTTTTCCAGTTAACAACAATTTTACCAATTATAACAATTTTTATTCTTGAACTTTATTAGAATAAGAGTTAAATATGTACAATTATTTACATTTGAAAACGTTATTCCAGAGGAAGATACACGAGAAATTGAGTTTGCAGAAAACCCACCACTATTTTGCACTTGGAAAATTTTTCTTTCAGTTTTCACCTTATTTTCAATACTTTCTTCCACATACGCTTCTACAACTGTGGCTGATCGCCATCCTCCGTGTCTCTTCAAGGTTTGAATATCAGCCCCATTTTCAGCCAATAAGGTAGCAGATGTTCGTCTCAAACAATGTCCTGTATAACTACTAGCATCAAACAATGTCCTGTATAACTACTAGCGTCTGTTAACTTCAAATATTCCGCAATTCTTCTAGGGACACTGTAGAACGTATTAATTCCAACAGGTTGTACAGTACAGAGCTGGGCAAGCTACTTTTGATTTGGTAGCTAGTTACAAGCTACAGTTACTTGTAATTTTAAGTAGCTAGTTACTACGTATTCAAGCTACTTCATGAATAAAAAGTAGCTAAGCTACTAGTAACTAGTTACTGTATTCGTTTTTGCAGCTACTTTAAACAACTACTTTTTTAAATTTACCGCACCAAAAATTAAAAACTTAATGGATCGTTTTTGTGTTTGGCCCACGACAGTATAATAGTTCCCCAACGCTCTTGAAAATGATACATTTAAGGGAATAATGTCTCACATCACGTCACAAAAGCAGACTCAATTATCAATGGTTTCGGTCAAACTGGTGAATAAATAAAAAAATTAATTTGCATAAATTATGAGGTAGGAGGTAGGTAATAATCTTTCAAAGGTATCTCTAGTAGTAGTTTAGCTACTTCGAAGTAGCTTAGCTACTTTGAAGTAGCTTAAGCTACCTCAGTAGCTTTTTTTGGTAACTAGTTACCGAAAAATCGGTAACTTTCGAATACTGAATGAATTTCTCTACAGCTACAGCTACAAGTTACTCAGATACACTAAGTAGCTTAGCTACAGCTACTTTCACAGAAAAAGTAACTAGCTACGTAGCTAAGTTACTTTGTAGCTAGCTACTGCCCAGCTCTGGTACAGTACACTTGCCTTTTCTGTAGCACACAAACAACCTTCTGTGATTAACATTTTTGGGTCTCAAACGTAAATATGCTCGATATAATCGGACTCCATCAACAGGAGATGCTTCTGCTGTAACCGTGAATACGCGTTTTTTCTTGGTCTTAGTGTCGTTTAAGGTAACGACCAAAATAGTTCCGGTATCTTGAACGTCGTCCGTGGTCAAGGTACGTAATTCATCGCCTCTGCATGCACCATTTAACCCAAAAATTAACACAACTTTCATGAATAAAAAGGAATCATCAGGAGCAGTAGTTAAAAATTTCGTAACATTCTCAAATGTTAAAACTTTTGACTTTTTGGCACGTATTTATCGTTTTGAAGCTTCAAAAAAGCAATCAATTTTTTATATCCAGATATGTCAATGTTTTCGTTAATTTGCAACATACTCTTTATCATCGAATAGCTTGACCATAATGTTGATGCTTTTAATGTCTTGGACTAAAAAAATATAACTAGGTAGTATTATTGAAACTTGAAAATGAACCAACCTTTTCATAAAAGTACGCCAGCATCACTGTTTCGTCAGCCCCTTTCGCATTTTTTTCTTTTCTCCATTGATCAAAATATCCATAACATTTTTCGTACTTTCCCTTCGAGTTCAAAGGAAGTAAATTGGAAACTGCTTTTGAAGCTGCTTGAAATATAAACTGCTCAAAACTCGAAGTGGATCACGCCGATTTTCTGATGAAATTCAAAGCTCAATAACTTCGAAAAAAATGACTCGATTTTGACGCGGTTTTTTGTAATCGTAAGCTCAATTCATCGGGCTTAAACCCTGTAGGCGAAGATCAAACACGAGTGGTCAGTGGCGTGTCCAGAGGGGGTTGAATCACCACTCCTCAAAATTGATAAAGTTTAGACCATCCCCAAATCCAAAGAAATTTTTTTTTAAATTTTTTAACGGTTGGATCAGAGGCATAGGGTCAGTATCTCGGGACCTTTTTGACATTTTTCTTCCATGACTCCTCTTTGATCGGGTACCCCAAAAAAACTGTTTTTTTTCTATGACCCGCGATAATTTTCTTACGCCTCAACGGATTATCAAGTTAGGGGGCTCTTTCTATCGCTCACAGACGCGTGTAAACGAATTCATCAACATCATCTGGTTTTCCGTTTCAAAAAGTGGTATTTAGGGCCCCCGTAACGCAAGCGAATTTTCTCACACCCATAATTTCATGATTTCAGAATTTTTTTCCTTAAATCGCTTTAGTTTAAAAAGTCCAGATTCTGAAGCACCTCTGGACACCATTGGAATCGTTTTGGAAATGAAATGGAGTACTCTTTTGTAGGAATTTTTCTTGGGACTGCTGGTGAGTTTTTACATTTGTCTCTGCTGTTTCTGCTATGATTTTTCCCTCAACTGGTATGGGATAAGTTGTTAATCCATTTTAGCAACCTAGAAATGGCACACCTATCACTCTTTCTTCTATCGTCGAAATGGTGAAAATGCTGCTGGGTTCTGAAATTTGAGTAATCCGGACCATATCATCGCTTCCGGTTGTCAGCTCGACAGTGACGGCCGTCCATAGAACACTTACTTCGGCCATCAATGTGAATGACAATTATTGAAATTCAACTGAGATAGGTGGATTATTCTTTCCAGCTCATGGGGTGTCAATCTCATCTTCAAAACACAACTTGTCAAATGGACTTCAGGTAAACGTTAATATCGTTTGTAAGAATATAAAATTGGGAAATTTGACAAGTTGAAATTTCAATAATTGTCATTCACATAATGACGGTTGAAGGTGTTCTGTGGACGGCCGTCACTGTCGAGTTGACAACCGGAAGCGATGATGATGTCCGGATTACTCAAATTTCAAAACCCAGCAGCATTTTCACCACTTCGAGATAGAAAAAAAAGTGATAGGTGTGCCATTTCTAGGTTGCTAAAATGGATTTACAATTTATCCCATACCAGTTGAGGAAAAAATCATAGCAGAAACAGCAGAGACAAATGTAAAAACTCACCAGGAATCCCAAGTAAAATTCCGACAAAAGTGTACTCCATTTCATTTGCAAAACGATTTCAATGGTGTGCAGAGGTTCTTCAGAATATGGACTTTTAAACTAAAGCGATTTAAGGAAAAGAAATTCTGAAATCATGAAATGATGGGTGTGAGAAAATTCGCTTGCGTTACGGGGGCCCTAAATACCACTTTTTGAAACGGAAAACCAGATGATGTTGATGAATTCGTTTACACGCGTCTGTGAGCAATAGAAAGAGCCCCCTAACTTGATAATCCGTTGAGGCGTAAGAAAATTATGGCGGGTCATAGAAAAAACAGTTTTTTTGGGGTACCCGATCAAAGAGGAGTCATGGAAGAAAAATGTCAAAAAGGTCCCGAGATACTGACCCTATGCCTCTGATCCAACCGTTAAAAAATTAATTTCTCTGGATTTGGGGATGGTCTAAACTTTATCAATTTTGAGGAGTGGTGATTCAATCCCCTCTGGACACGCCACTGACCACTCGTGTTTGATTTTCGCCTACAGGGTTTAAGCCCGATGAATTGAGCTTACGATTACAAAAAACCGCGTCAAAATCGAGTCATTTTTTTCGAAGTTATTGAACTTTGAATTTCATCAGAAAATCGGCGTGATCCACTTCGAGTTTTGAGCAGTTTATTAAGATTTTCTTCGACATTCATTTTGTAAAAAAATTTGTTGCTTACTGGTTGCTATGTACTAATTTTAGTTGTTATGGAAAACTTTACCCTTGCCTGCTTAGACTAATCAATTCTAAATTTTGATTTTAAAGATTTGGGTGTTTTTCTATTAAGTAGGTACACGAAAAAATAGCATGTTCAACGCGTAAGAAAAGTGATTTTCCACGCTCGTGTAAAATTAATTCACTCGCTTCGCTCGTGAATTAAAAGACACTCGCTGGAAAACTTGCACTTTTCTTTACTTGTTAAACAATCTACTATTCTATATCTGTGTTTATTTGGTGCATTCGAATAACTTTTTTGCCTCGACCTGACGGTCTCGGCTAAAAGTAGGATTCTCACATGCGCTGCAAAAAAAAACACTAATTTCGCGCACTTAATAGAAAAATAACTATTCTCTTACAGTTGCTCGAGACACCCCCAGTAATTTGCAGTAAAAGGGGATTTCCCATTGGACAAGATGTCGCCTTGATTATACAAAAAATTCATGAGACTGGATGGCCAAGTAAATGGTTGCAAGAATCTATTGCAGATTTAAAGATGTACATGATAGTGGAGGAACCAAACGAAAGTGTTCCGTTGACACTTGACAATTTACTATTTGCTTTTGTAGCACTCTTGGGTGGATATGTCATTGCAATTTCTGTTTTTGTATGTGAACTTAAGCAAAAAAAGAATTAGTGTGTGTTATTAACGTTAAAATATGAAAGATTTACAAGCAAAAACGTTGCGTTTTTTCTCTTCCCCAAAAGCGACGACTCCCTAATTTAAAAGTATGGAGTCAAGAGATTTGCATTCAAGGACATCGGGAAGAAATGAGGGTGTTAATAATACAGTAACATATTGTACAACGCGGACAGAATTGTAAGGAATTTTACAGGAACACGAAGAATTGTAACACGAGTCTAAGGCGAGTCCAAAATTAATTTTTGTGCGAGCTGCACACTATGTTTTTATTCATCTGCTAGGTTGTTTTTAGTTAGCTGTTTTCCTGGAGAAAAATTTAAAAAAAAGTTCTAAAAAAGTAAACGGTCATTTCCATTATTCTTGATGCACAAATACATGATATTGATATAGTCATTAAAGTAAAAGCTCACTTATAAATATATTAAACCAAATGTTTAAAATAACATAGTTTGCAGTCTTAGGATGGCTTCAGGAAAACACAAAATACTTAAAAATGTTACTAAAATTTCCATACTCACCTTTAACTTATTATTGAAGAACTTTATTGAAACGCATTTTAAGGAAGAAAATTTAGCACTTGTAAACTTTGGGAAATATGATGACACCATAATCGACGGAAATCCATTAGTTTTGATAAATAAATATTCCTCAAGTGATCTTCATAATAATTTGCATACTTATATTTTGTTCGAAAAAGATGAACGTGATTTGAATGCTACGTTAAACTGGTTAAGAAATGGAAGTTTTAACAACAGAGGAAAGTTTTTGATCGTTTTCAAGAGAAGAATTTCGGAATCTGCAATGAAAATTCTTTTGCCAAAACTCTACAAGATACACATTTATGACGTGGTAATTTTGAATGGTCGAGAATTTATCACCTGGAACCCCTCTGAGTATTGTAGAAAAAATGTGAAGCTCTTCAGGATCTCTGCAAACAGGTTTGATCGTAAAATAAATAAGAGTTGTCCTGTGAGAGTGATGTGGTCACATACCGGTAGCATTTTTGTGAAGAATCCTCGATCTACCACTGATCCTGGATATCAAATTAAATTTTTAAAAGCAATTGGGAAATATATTGGTCTCGATTTGCGATACTTTTCAAAATACTCTAGCTATCTTGCAACTACTTCATTGAATCAGTCACGGGCATTGCTTAAGAAATTTCTGGAAGAAAAACAGCCAGATCTTTTCCTCCATATGCAAACTTATACGGAAAGACATGTTGGATATGAATGCACTAGCACCCTATTACATGGTATGAATTTTCATTTTGTTTTCCCACCTGGAAGGAAAATATTGAATAGTTATAATATCATCAAAATATTTCAAAAACCAATTTGGTTCTTGCTTGGTATTATGGTCGTCTTTGTGTCTGCGTCTTGGAAGGTTTTGTCGGGAGAGACTGCTATCGATTCTGCCTATCAAGCAATACAGATGATTTTACTTTGCTCACTAAACAAGTATCCTAAAAGAATTTTAGCAAATCTTTGTTTTGCGATTATAATTTTTGGATCATTTTTCATAACTTCCTTCTATACTAGTCAACTGGGAAGTGTTTTGACGCGTTCATGCTATGAGCCTGATGTAAATTCCGTCGACGAAGTTATTGAACGAAAATTGCCACTGGATATTTCTCTCAAGGAATGGTTTATGTTTGATCATCTACTAGAAAAGCAAAAAAGAGAACTCTTAAAACTAAATAGTCACAAAATTAATAATTACTCCTTGGAAGAAATTTTAGAAAGATTGACCGGAAAATATGGGATACACGGACATATTATTCCGGAACTACTCTTATTGCAGTTTAGAAATCCTCACAAACTTCGTCAAGTTTCTAAATCTACGGTAAAATTATAACTTTTAAGAAAGAAATTGATTTCTCTTATAGTTGCTCGAGGCACCCTCAGTAATTTGCAGTAAAAGGGGATTTCCCATCGGACAAGATGTCGCCTTGACTATACAAAAAATTCATGAAACTGGATGGCCAAGTAAATGGTTGCAGGAATCTGTTGCAGATTTAAAGATGTACACGGTACTGGAGGAACCAAACGAAAGTGTTCCGTTGACACTCGACAATTTACTATTTGCTTTTGTAGCACTCTTGGGTGGATATGTCATTGCAATTTCTGTTTTTGTATTTGAACTTAAGCAAAAAAAAAATTAGTGTGTGTTATTAACTTTAAAATATGAAATATTTACAAGCAAAAACGTTGCCTTTTTTCTCTTCCCCAAAAGCGACGACTCCCTAATTTAAAAGTATGGAGACTTGAAAATGTTTTTTTTTCCTAAACGCACCATACAGGGTGGTGAATTTTTCGTTGCCCACCATTAAGAACTCGGAAGGTAATTAAGAATCTCTAAAGAAATCCCCGATATCTTGATTCGTTCCTGAGTTATCGCGAAAAAGTGAAAATGGCGATTTGAAATAAAAATTTATATGTAACAATTGGTGGTTTCCAAATGAAACTTGGAACTTTTAAATTTAGTGGTATTGACAGAAATTTTCTACGCAGTCCAGATTTTGAGCAAAGAAAAGTTGGCTGTTGTTGCTCAAAATCTAGAAGGCCTAGAAAATTTCTGTCGATGCCGTTGAGTTGACAGCTGTCAAAAATGTAAAAGTTGCAAGTTTCATTTAATTACCGCCAATCGTTAGAAAGATATGAATTTTTCTTTAAAATCGCGAGTTTCAATCTTTTCGAAATAACTCAGGAACGAATCAAGATAAAGAAGAATTCTTAGTCACCTTGACAAAACGTAACTTTTTTCTAATTTAAGCCACACTCAATCTCTTATGGTTTCCGTGTTCCCAATGGTGGGCAACTTTTGGATTAACCCGAATATTTAAATCTTTCACCAATTTACCAATATAGTTGATGAAGCTGCATCTCTTCACAGATAAGTGGCACCTAATATTAATTTGCTCAGCTAGCTCATTTAAATCAAAAATCTTGGCCAGAATAAATATTTACTTGTTGAATACCTATGAAAAAAGGTAATTGGATAGGCTTCAAGATGAAATATAATTCATCGTTCTACAACAATCCGTTCAAAAGCTTTGCTTAGAGAATTTTATAACTAAACTTTGACTTTTCAAAAACTTTCAGATACCGCTAATATGTTTCTGTTGCATGTCTAGTGATATCTAACGAAAGAGCTTCGAAAGGACGTATCGTTCGTTATTCTACGATCGTCCGTTGGGGAGTTATGGAACTTTGAAATTTGTAGACCAAAATTTTTTTTCGAAAAACTGAAGACCTGAAAATTGCGTCTCTAGTGGGACCTAATGAAAAGAGATTCAAGATAACGCATCGAAAGTTACTTTGTAACTAGCCGTTCAGGATTTATCTAGCCTAGTTTCTAAATACAAGGTAAATTATAACTTCCAGAAAAAATCACTTTCTTTTTTCAGTTGCTCGAGATATCTCCAGTGATTTGTAGCAGAAGGGGTTCCCTATTTTTGAAGATATTGATTTGACTATACAGAAAATTTATGAGACTAGTCTGTCAAGGAAATGGCTGCAGGACTTAGTAGAGTGTCAAAGATGTTCACAATACTGGAGGAATCAAACGAAAGAGTTGCAATGACAATTGAAAATTTACTTTTTGCTTTTTAGCACTATTGTGTGGATGCGTGATGGCAACCTACGTTTTTCTACTTGAATTGAAGGACATCGGGAAGAAATGAGGGTGTTAATAACACAGTAACATATTGTACAACGCGGACAGAATTGTAAGGAATTTTACAGGAACACGAAGAATTGTAACACGAGTCTAAGGCGAGTCCAAAATTAATTTTTGTGCTAGCTGCACACTATGTTTTTATTCATCTACTTAGCCCAGTCAAATAAGGATTCAACCTCGGAATGAAAGATTATAAGCTGAAAATTGGCATAAATCTTTGTTTTCACATTCTAAATGTTGGCTCAAAAGTCTCATATAATCTCGTGTCCGCGGCACCAGATATTCGAGGTCAAAGGTCGCGAAAATCGGTTTTTTGTAAATATCTGGTTTCCTATGCTTTAAACGAGGTTTGAAGTTATGACAAAACTTAGGTGATATTTTATATAATTAGCCGTTCTCGAGATAGAGCGCGAAGAGTGAGAGGCCCCCATCCGTATAACCGTAGAAGTGCAGGTTTGCGCTAGAACTGACGCTACAGCCAAACGGTTAGTCCTATCGGCTTCCAATCGATCTTAAACGACTGTATGAAAAACGGGCTATCTTTTTAAGTACTTTTCAATGACTTTAAACTGTATTCGGGCCTCCCGAAAGTGGCAAAATCCCGCGAAATAAAGAAAAAAATATTTTTTTTAAATTTGTAATTAGGCGGTTTTGTGTGAGAGATATCGCAAAAATGCACCAAATAAACATTGTAGAGGATAAAAAAAGCTTTCAAGCGACACCTCCAAAATATTTCTACGACCAATAGGAACGTAGCGGCCCGCTAAAACGGCGCGCGCATCTCGGTTTGCGGCAACCAGCTAAACAATATTCAAGGTCGTGTACCTTCGTTCCTATTGGTCGTCGAAATATTTTGAAGGTGTCGTTTGAAAGCTCGTTTTATCCTCTACAATGTTTAATTGGTGCATTTTTGCGATATCTCTCACAGAAAACCGCCTAATTACAAATTTAAAAAAAATATTTTTTTCGTTATTTCGCGGGATTTTGCCACTTTCGGGAGGCCCGGATACAGTTTAAAGTCATTGAAAAGTACTTAAAAAGATAGCCCGTTTCTCATACAGTCGCTTAAGATCGATTGGAAGGTTATAGGACTAAACGTTTGGCCGTAGCGTCAGTTCTAGCGCAAACCTGCACTGCTACGGTTATACGGATGGGGGCCTCTCACTCTTCGCGCTCTATCTCGAGAACGGCTAATTATATAAAATATTACCTAAGACCAAATTTGTAGAGAATTTTATGCTCTACAAGTTTTGTCAAACTTCAAACGTCGTTTAAAGCATAGGAAACCAGATATTTACAAAAAAATGCAGCAGAGAAGCGGCTGGAACCTCCCCATCGCGTGGATCTTTGTATTCTGTGTAGATAGTAGTCAATTCAACAGAATTTTTTTAATCCTTGACTAATTTCGCAATTTTCTGACAAATACCGACATCACCTCGGACATCACCCATCACATTTGACAATATGTTCCTTTTAAGGTTAATCTTTTGCCACCTTTTTGACAATAACTGCCACTTTATATCATCCACTGTCAGCCCGCTCCCTTTTAATGAGAAATAATTTTTTCTCTATTTTCTACTGAAATGGCCGAAACTCTGAACACATTTTTAGAACCAGAATTTGATCGCCTTTCTAATGGCGACATAAAAAATGAGGTCTTGTATTTAAAATTTTAAGTTGATATGCTTAAATGGGACTTCCCGTGGGCCAATTGCTTTCAAACGCCTTTCAGGTCTTCAACGGGTCACCCGATCTCCATGTACCAAATTTCAGCCAAATCGATTCAGTAATTTGGGCTATAATGTATTTTTACTGTTATTATAAAATTTCGCTTTTTTGAACCAAACAGCGCTAAATGCGAATTAATTTTGTCCTATTTAAAACCAGAATTTGAAGACCTTTCTGATGGTGACAATAAATCTTTCAAAAACTTGTTTTTAATGGTTAAATGAGAGAATAATTTTAAATTTGGAAATTGGTGTGCCAAAACGGCACTTTCCGTGAGCCGATTGAATTCAAAATTTGTTCAGCTCTTCGACGTGTAATACAATCTCCATGTGCAAAGTTTCAGCCAAATCGGTTCAGGGGCTTGGGCTGTACCGCGATTTTAAAGTCCGATAAAAATCAATTTTTTTTTATTTTTGGTCAAAAGGGCACTAAGAATGAATACACTTTTAGAAGCAGAATTTGAAGGTCTTCCTTATGGTGAAGTGAAAAATGGGGGTTTGCATTTAAAATTTAAAAGTTGATGTGCCAAAATGGCATTTCCGGTTGCACGATTGGCTCCAAAAGCCTTTCAGATCTAAGTTAGGTTACGAGATGCCTATGTTCCAAATTTCAACTAAATCGGTCTAGTAGTTTTGGCTGTGGCGTGATTACAAACGAACGTACGTACGTACATACACACAGACACATTTTAAAAACACCTTTTTTGTGTTCCTGAGACCTCAAAACGTGAAGATCTGGTGCTATCTCAAATTCGAAAATTTTAGTGATTGCAGTAACCTCCTATTTTTCTTAAATTGTGATGGGGTTGGGGAGGTTAAAACCGATTTTCGCGACCTTTGACCTCAAATATCTTGTGACGCGGACGCGAGATTAAATGAGAGTTTTTAGCCAACATTTAGAATGTGAAAACAAAGATTTATGCCAATTTTCAGCTTATAATCTTTCATTCCGAGGTTTGCCCCTTTTTTCACCTTATTTGACTGGACTAACTAGGTTACTTTTAGTTACCTGTTTTCCTGGACTAAAATTTTAAAAAAGTTCTAAAATAAAAAAGGCAGCAGAGAAGCGGCTGGAACCTCCCCATCGCGTGGATCTTTGTATTCTGTGTAGATAGTAGTCAATTCAACAGATTTTTTTCTATCCTTATCGTCTGTGACTAATCTCGCAATTTTCTGACAAATACCAACATCGCCTCGGACATCATCCATCACATTTGACAATATGTTCCTTTTAAGGTTAATCTTTTGCCACCTTTTTGACAATAACTGCCACTTTATGTCATCCACTGTCAGCCCGCTCCCTTTTAATGAGAAAGATTTTTTTCTCAATTTTCCACTGAAATGGCAGAAACTGTGAATACATTTTTAGAACCAGAATATGATCGTCTTTCTAATGGCGACATAAAAAATTAGGCCTTGTATTTAAAATTTTAAGTTGATATGCTTAAATGGCACTTCCCTTCGACGAATTGCTTTCAAAAGCCCTTCAGGTCTTCAACGGGTCAACCAATCTCCATGTACCAAATTTCAGCCAAATCGATTCAGTAATTTGGGCTATAATGTATTTTTAGTGTTATTATAAAATTTCGATTTTTTGAACCAAACAGCACTAAATGCTAATTAATTTTATCTTATTGAAAACCAGAATTTGAAGACCTTTCTCATGGTGACAATAAATCTTTCAAAAACTTGTTTTTAATGGTTAAATGAGAGAATAATTTTAAATTTGGAAATTGGTGTGCTAAAACGGCACTTTCCGTGGGCCGATTGAATCCAAAATTTGCTCAGCTCTTTGACGTGTAATGCAATCCCCATGTGCAAAATTTCGACAAATCGGTTGAGAGGCTTGGACTGTACCGCGATTTTAAAGTCCGATAAAAATCATTTTTTTATAAATTTTTGGTCAAAAGGGCACTAAGAATGAATACATTTTTAGACGCAGAATTTGAAGGTCTTTCTTATGGTGACGTGAAAAATGGGGGTTTGCATTTAACATTTAAAAGTTGATGTGCCAAATTGGCATTTCCGGTTGCACGATTGGCTCCAAAAGCTTTTCAGATCTAAGTTAGGCTATGAAATGCCTATGTACCAAATTCCAGCCAAATCGCTCCAGTAGTTTGGGCTGTAGAGCGTTTACAAACGCACGCACGTACGTACGCACGTACGTGCGTACATACATACAGACAAATTTTAAAAACTACTTTTCTGGGTTCCTGAGACCTCAAAACGTATAGATTCGGTCTTATCTCGATTTCGAAAATTTTAGTGATTGCAGTAACCTCCCATTTTTTTAAAATTTTGTTGGAGTTGGGGAGGTTAAAAGTAAACGGTCATTTCCATTATTCTTGATGCACAAATACATGATATTGATATAGTCATTAAAGTAAAAGCTCACTTATAAATATATTAAACCAAATATTTAAAATAACATAGTTGCAGTCTTAGGATGGCTTCAGGAAAACACAAAATACTTAAAAATGTTACTAAAATGGAAATTGAAGAACTTTATTGAAACGCACTTTAAGGAAGAAAATTTAGCACTTGTAAACTTCGGCAAATATGATGACACCATAATCGACGGAAACCCAGCAGTTTTGATTAATAAATATTCGTCAAGTCATCTTCATAATAATTTGCATACTTATATTTTGTTCGAAAAAGACGAACGTGACTTGAATGTTACCTTAAACTGGCTAATAAGAAATGGAAGTTTCAATCACAGAGGAAAGTTTTTGATCGTTTTCAAGAGAAGAATTTCGGAATCTGCAATGAAAATTCTTTTGCCAAAGCTCTACAAGATACACATTTATAACGTGATAATTTTGAATGGTCAAGAATTTATCACCTGGAACCTCTTTGAGTATTGTAGAAAAAATGTGCAGCTCTTCAGAATCTCTGCAAACAGGTTTGATCGTAAAGTAAATAAGAGTTGTCCTGTGAGAGTGATGTGGTCACATAGACGTACATAGTATTTTTGTGAATAATCCTCGATCTACCACTGATCCTGGATTTCAAATTAAATTTTTAAACGCAGTTGGGAAATATATGGGTCTCAATTTGCGATATTTTTCAAAATACTCCGGCTGTCTCACAACCCCACTTGCAACTGCTTTATTGAATGAGTCACGGACATTGATTCAAAAATTTCTGGAGGAAAAACGGCCAGATATTTTCCCCCATATGATGCAAACTTATACGGAAAGACATGTTGAATATGAATGCACTAGCACCCTATTACATGGCATGAATTTTCATTTTGTTTTCCCACCTGGAAGGAAAATAATGAATAGTTATAATATCATCAAAATATTTCAAAAAGTAATTTGGTTCTTGCTTGGTATTATGGTCGTCTTTGTGTTTGCGTCTTGGAAGGTTTTGTCGGGAGAGACGGCTATCGATTCTGCCTATCAAGCAATACAGATGGTTTTACTTTGTTCACTAAACAAGTATCCTAAAAAATTTTTAGGAAATCTTTGTTTCATCATTATAATTTTTGGTTCATTTTTCATAACTTCGTTCTATACTAGTCAACTTGGAAGTGTTTTGACGCGTTCATGCTATGAGGCTGATGTAAATTCCGTCGACGAAATTATTGAACGAAAATTGCCACTGGATATTTCTCTAAAGGAAAGGTTTATGTTTGATAATCTGCCAGAAAAGCCAAAAAGAGAACTGTTAAAATTAAATAATCACAAAATTAATAATTACTCCTTGGAAGAAATTTTGGAAAGATTGACCGGAAAATATGGGACACACGGACATATTATTGCGGAACTATTCTTATTAAGAAATTTTGGAAAGATTGACCGGAAAATATGGGACACACGGACATATTATTGCGGAACTATTCTTATTACAGTTCAGAAATCCTCAAAAACTCCGTATAGTTTCTCAATCTAAGGTAAAATTATAACTTCTAAGAAAAAAGTTGCATTTCTCTTATAGTTGCTCGAGGCACCTACAGTAATTTGCAGTAAAAAGGGATTCCCAATTGGACAAGATGTCGCCTTGACTATACAAAAAATTCATGAGACTGGATGTAAATGGTTGCAGGAATCTGTTGCAGATTTAAAGATGTACACGGTACTTGAGGAACAAAACGAAAGTGTTCCATTGACACTCGACAATTTACTATTTGCTTTTGTAGCACTCTTGGTTGGATACGTCATTGGAATTTCTGTCTTTGTATTTGAACTTAAGCAAAAAAAGAATTAGTGTGTGTTATTTAGCGTTTAAAATATGAAAGATTTACAAGCGAAAACGTTTTCTTTTTCTCTTCCCAAAAGACCTCAATTTAAGAGTATGGAGTCAAGAAATTTGAAATTGTTTTTTTTCCCTAATAGGATCGTATTATTGGATTAAAGCCGAAAATTTTAATTTTCCAACTCTTTACCAATAATATAGTTGATTAAGCTGCATCTCTTTACAGGCAAGTATGGCCCCTAATATTAACTTGCTCAACTAGCACAATCAAATTCAAAGTATTGACCTGAATAAACACTTATTGTGTACCCCATTAAAGGTAGGTGTGTGGATAGGTTTCAAGATGAAATATAATTCATCCGTTCAAAAGTTATAGTTTGAGAATTTTATATCACAATTTTGACTTTTTGAAAAACTTCAGATAACGCTACTATGTTTCCGTTGCATGCCTAGTGAAAGCTAACGAAGGAGTTTCAAAAAGGCGTACTGTTCGTTATTCTGCGAATATCCGTTCGGGAGTTATGGAGCTTTGAAAATTGTAGATCAAAAATTTTTACCTACTTTTTTTGGAAAAGGTAAGAACCTGAAAAATTGCTACAATTGCGTGTCTAGTGAAAGCTAATAAAAAGAGCTTCAAGAGAATGTATCGCAAGTTATCTACTTTATAATCATCCGTTCAGGAGTTATCCAGCTTTGAAAGCTGTAGAAAGTTTTCGATTGTTTTGAGAACTAGATGTTAATGAGCTTGGGGCTTTATTTTAAAACAAGAAATTTTGTAGGAAGGCTTCAGAAAAGTCTCGAAAGTTAGAAGCTTACAAAATGAAGAGGAGTCACGGAAAATTGCAACAAGTTCAAGGAGAATGGAGGGTGAAGTTAGAGAAACAATATTGTAGCAGGAGGAACACTATTATTAAATAGTACTAGGAACGCTTTCGTAGCCTCTATAAGAAAGTGCTATACTCTACATCTCATTGTAAGACGTGAGTACTAGCAGAACATGAGGAGAAGAAAATGAAGGCCATAGAAATGAGATTTAGGAAAATTTCATAAAAATCAAAAATGGATAAAGTGAGAAACACAACGTAGGTATAGGCATAAGCTAAATGTAGATGCAATAAGTAATAAAAAAGGTCAATTGAGATGATACGGTCATGTGCCCGTTTCCAGGTTAACTTGAACCAGGGGCCGGTAACAAAAAAAATTCTTAATTTTCTTTAATACATTAGAATGCAATCAATTTTTCTTTCACCCGCCTGACTCTGATCGAAGATAAGGAATTAATTATACTCTTTAGGTAATGCGTGTTTGAATATTGACTTATTATTAAATAAATCCAAGATATATTTATTGCATTATTTCAAGACAAAGAATTTGGTAGAAAAGCTCGAAGTCCATTCAAAAGTATCAATAGAATTTCTAAACTAAGCTGGAACTTACAAAAATCCGCTCGTGGTTTCCAGTGTTAATTTTCTGAACGAACTAGTTCATCCAAATCCAAAGCCTTTACCAGAACAAATAAGACTAACGTGGTGCATTATTCTAAAAGAAGGAATTTAGTAAGATCATATAGGGGTGTCCCATTTCAAATAATGAAGTTGACATCTACTTCCGGTATAAAAGAAAGTGCCGCCATCTTGAGAATATTTTCGTTGAATTTAGAATATTCAAAAACCCCGGTATACAAATTTTCGGATATCAAAACTTTCCGAGATACGTCTAACCAAAGGTCTTCGTGAAAGACCCTGTATGACGTATGCTGACTCGGAATTTAAAGATTTTTTTATTAAAAAACTACGGCGTTCTGAAACATTTTATTGAGTGAAGAGGTCTTGACGAAGTGTATTCTTTATTATTTTATAATTTTCAAAAATTATTGGAAATTCCCGTTGGGAATAAATATTTAATGCCTACTTAAAGTTACAAAGCTAATGCATCGAGGTTGCAGAGAGAGAGAGCGCCACTTTTCACACGTGACCGAAAACCGAAAGAAAGGCTTTCTTTTACATGACTGTCCTTCAAGATTTGTCTTCATACTCTTTATTAATTTGTAAATACCGCAGTTATTCAGCTACAAATAGTGTTCTTGAAACCCTGCCAAGAAGGTCCGCCAATACATAACAAAGACATTCCTAAATCATCATTAGCAGCAAGAAACCGCATGGAATCCTGCCAATACAGGAATCCAAACAAAACTCATCTTCAAATTACTCTAATCGAGCCACAATAATTTCATTTGAGAGGAAAGAAAAACCTAAAAACCTATCAGCAAATGCTCCCCGAGCAGCCTCACGCTTGGAATGAAGTGTGATTGATAACTTGAGCGAGACTTTTTCCTCTTTAAACAAATATGTTGTGGAATCGATCAAATCTCTCCTAAACGGGATTCTCGGGTTGTCCGGAAATAAGTTGACGATGATTTTAAGCCACTTTATTTAAATTGAAAAATAGATTGAGGGAAATCATGGCAAAAATCTAAACCGTCGATTCTTATTGACTGACACTAAGTTAAACTGGCAGCGTGTTGAGAGGGCGCCACTTTTCCACACCAATAGGCGCGGGACCAGGAAACAGAAAAGATCATCATGTTTTATTACAAAATTTATATAAAATCCTTCAAAATAAATAATTTCTCACAATCATTAACCTAAGCAGCAGCAATCTTTCTCCCATTACTTTTACCCGAGCTTTTATCCTGTTTTTGGCCAAAGATCAATTTTTCAATTACAATAACTGGAGATTCAAACATTAGAGACCAAATAACTGACAGGATCAACGTAAAAGCTAGATCGCCCCAAAACTTATGGATCTGAAAGTTACATATTAAATTTTTGAAAATAATTCCGAACAACTTACCCCATTGTAGTCGTTGAAGTGCTGAGGCGATCTTATAGCAAAACTGGTCAGAAATATAAACGCATAATGCGTAAGGTAAATAGAGTAGGATATCCTGGATAATATTTCGAAGATTTTTAGAGAGAAAAACGCATTCACAGGTTTGGCGAGATCCATGACGCATGCAAAAACTATCCAACAAAGGGCTAGAGCCCAAACTGGTCGGTTCAAAGCTATAAAAAACGAATTGTCCACCCTATTGGTGTTGCCCTGAATTTCTCTCCCGGAAAATATGCACGTAGCCAATAAAGCAATTGCAATTGCCCAAAGAGCAACGTTGTAAACCTAGAAAAATTTTTTTTTAAATGCAACTTTTAGTAAACCTACAATTTGCAAATTGAATCTCCTGCCCACTTTCTTAAAATTGTAGACGTGATAGCCTAAAATAATCCCAAACAGGTAAGGCGTCATTCTGGTGTGTGTTGGCATGTAGTAATAACGCATGAAATCTGTGCTATTTCCATTTAGTATATTTCCAGACAGAAGACCGTTGATTTCAAAAAACCAACCAACGAGGAATCCTGTCAATATAGATGCAAGCGATAAAGCACCAATTAATACTTGGCCCCAAAGAGGCCATAAGTCAATTAGGAATAAAAATATTGGCGATAATATGAAAAGTTGCATGTCGAGAGACAAGTACCAGCTTTGGGGGACGCACTAGAAGATAATTTTAAGTATTAAAATGACTCGCAAACTTGAAACATACCACACCATTGGGATTTACGTAATTTTGAACGTAGAGTAAAGCAGACCACCAGTATTGCTTGCATCCTCTAACTAGCTGGACATCTGTATTGATCCAAACTGGACCATCTCCTAAATAATTGAACAGGGATACGTGGGCTAGTACCATGGCTGCCAGAGCAGGAGTCAACCTATATTTCAAGATTTTCTAAACATTAGTTTCTGTTAAAAAACTTACCTTAAATATCTATGAAAATAGAATGCAAGCAAGTTGAATTTTTTCCCATTACTCTTGGTGCGTTGAAAATTGTACATCACCAGAAATCCTGCGACCACAAGAAAACTATCCACAGCAACAGTAGCACCAGTTATCATCTGACTGTGTACAGAGGGCAACCACTAAAACTTCGACTTAGAATAAAATTGTTAGGGGAGTAACTTACATCGAGAGCATCCAAATAATTGTCAATTGGTACGAATGAATAGGCCATGTAAACATGTCCTAGTACGACCCAAAGCATGCTTAAAGCTTTGATGGCATTAAGACTAGGCAATTGTTGGTTACCTCCCAAATGAAAAAGCTTCCTTCCGTTTGTGAGCAAAGAAAATGCAATTGCGAGGGGATGAATGGAGTGTTTTTGGAACCACCATAGTACTAGATCGTAGCCAGTGGATAGTACAGTAACGGCCAAAAATAGAGAGAAAATTACCCTGGAAGTTCAAACTGTATTTTAAAATAATAAGGTAATTGCTTACAATGCTGCCAAGGCTCCTGCGTCAAATTCTGGCTTTTCCTTGGTTGAGCATGCCTCCTCGTCGAAGATAAGCAAATTTTGAAAGGTCGAGTTTAAATCCTGTGCATCACATGCCTTTGAAACGCAGAGATATATTGATAATGGAATTTGGCCAACTAAATCCTGAAAAGTTAGCTCAAAAATTTAAGAAAATTATGAAACTCAGTACACTTACATCAAGGCCATCCCTGTTCGAAAGTCCAAGTTCGCTAATGGCTCCTAAACTCAAAGTGCCTTTACAGAACTTTCCTTCGATAACCTCAGACCCCACTTTTTCCAACGAGGATACACACTCATCGAAGTTACCCATCCAAGCCACATTTCCTTCGAAAATCCCTGCAGGAATCTTCGACATGGAATCGAGCACTGAAAAAAATTATGAAACTATGGAAGTTTTCCACCACCTCACTTTTCCAAGCCCATGGCTGAAAGTTGATTAGTCCATTTGCGGTTAAATTCAGATGACGGCTGCACTTTTCCGAAGTCACTGTCCCGGCTTTAACGAATAGGTCCCTCAGCCAGGATTCGAAGGAAATGCGCACGTCGGACGTTTCAAGCAGAGGCAAGAGGAAAAACAGGAAAATTATCGGACTCATTCTACAATCGCTTAAAGTCTAAATGTAGAATTGTTGAGGTATGTCAGCGATAATAAATTCAAATGTTATCTCGAGTCTGTGCTCGAGTTAAATCGAAGAAATTATGTTAGTGGGAGGCGTGTTATCCAAAAAATAGAATTTATCTCAGAGTGGAAATGTAATTCTCCAGTTAATTTTGCAATAAACAATCTAATTCAAAGATTTAAAGATTTGATAATAAATTAATTCGCGGCTTGATTCATCGATTCTGTGAAAGCATTAGGCAATAATATTTTGGCAATCCCTGATGATTGATTGATATTCCTCAAGTTCCTGCGTACGTAATCGGTGATTTCTTTACGTTCCTTGGTGTATAGCGAAGGGACAATAATACTCAGCTCAAAAATACTGGATGTAGGGAGAACTGCCACTCACTTGGCGCATTTTCCCTGTCCGTTGTATAACTTACAAACGGATGGCAATATCGTGAAGTGGGCCAAACACAATCTAATATGGCAAGGACACATTATCAATTTTCGAAAACCCTTCAAATGCTACCTTTCCACAATTTTTGCTTATTATTATTATTCTGATTGTTGATCAGCTACAAGAAGTTTTCAATTTTTCGTCACTATAAAATATTTTCTACTCCTTATGAACATCATTGCAGAAGATCTTTAATAAAGTTATTGATATTATTATTATTGATATAAATCTTAATCTTAACATAGAACAGGTGTTTTACGTACGTGTTTGCAGGTGCAAAAACACGTAAGATAGGATAGGCTGAACAAGGGAAAAAAAATGCTGAGTTTTTGTACATAAATACTTATAATAAACATTTCTGCCAAAAAAAATGCACCACCAGGATCCGTTTCTAACCTCCCCAACCCCACGTTTAAAGAAAGGAGGCTTCTGCAATAATTAAAATTTTCGAATTCGGGATAACACCGGATCTATACGTTTTGAAGTCTCAGCAAAAAAGTGGTGTCTGTGTATGTACGTTCGTTCGTAAACACGCTACAGCCAAAACCACTTCACCGATTTGGCTGAAATTTGGCACATAGGCATCTCGTAACCTGGCACACCATAAGAAAAGCCTTCAAATTCTGCTTCTGAAGATGCATTCATTCTCAGTGCCTTTTTGACAAAAACTCAAATATTTCAGATTTTTAACGTATTTACTTTAAAAACACGATACTGTAACGATACGTTTTCCGCCATTGTTTTGGGTAGTTTTCTTAAAGAGAATAAAGTAATAATTCTGCTTTTTCGGAAGGTAATTTAAGATTAGCATTGCTGAGAAAAATCTAGGAATTGCCGATGAAAAAAGAATTGCGCGTATCCGGGGCAACGGAAAAACAACGAGAACAAGAAAGAAAAGGTGGGTGCAAAAAGGTGAATAGTTAGGGGAAAACGAGAAAAAGAGCCCGTAAATAGAAGAAAAACCCAAGACCGAAGGATCCTGAAGAGTTCCTGCGATAGTAGAAGGCCCGAACTGAGTTTTCTGCAAGACTTCAAGAACATCGCGGAATTTGAAAGGTAGGAAGTGATTTTATGTTTGCGAGGGCTATTAAATGGGGGGCAGTCGACGATAATAATCATCGGAATATCAATTGTGATGAGTTTTAGCTTCGTTGTAGACTTTCAGTTAATTATATTTCAGAAATTTTAGCGATTTCTCTAAATTCGGAAAACCGTTGTCAAGGTAAACAAGGAACAGGACCGTGTTCCGCCATTGTAACTAGAACTTAATTTATGCTTACTGCTTTTATTTGTGACTTTCTCTCGTAGTATTTTTAAGGAATTTCTTAATAATGACTTGGGTGTTGCGCATGCTAATATTCAGGGGCGGATTCAGGGAATTTTGTACTTGGGGGAATTTTGCTTGTACTTAGAAACTTTAGTAGTTTTCAGGCTGCTTGTTAGAAATATTACGCAAATTGTACATTTACTAATCCAGATGTCGTTCTCTTAACCTGTCAAAGTTGTAGCCGACATTCCCGAAAAGAAAGTCAGCCAAATTGTCAGGACAGCTATCGTTAGGGAAATGCTGTTGTCAGAAGTTGTGATAGGATTGTTTTGTGGATTTTTAGGAGGTGTCTACAAGAGAACTGATCGCTTATATGTACATTATGTCATTTATGACTATTATTTTTTTATATCGCTTCGTAGATTTGAATTTAGCTTTCAGATGCAGAGGGTTCGACCGTAACAAGAATGTGTTACTTATACATTTTTCTGTCTAGAACTCACAAATCGAGACCTACAATGAAAGGGGACCGGGATACCTCGCCAGGTATTCTTGGTATTATACAATCTCAACAAATTCCTTGAAGACAGAGTTTCAAGTCCATTGGTCTGAAGAATCAATGAAAATTTGTTAGATCGCGAGTTAGTTTTTCAAGAAATGTTCAGATAGGAATCTGTGAGTCTTAATTCGGTTGTTTTTCGGTGATTCCACCATTCATTCAAAATTTTCATCTGTCTCAGGATAAACCGATTATTTATGTTCCACACACCACACATCGATTCAATTCGTACTTTTACCATAAACAACAAACTTAAAAGATCAGTGTTTAAGTTTGGATAAAGTAATTCTTAGACATTTGAATCCAAAGTCAAGGTATGAGTGTCATATTGAATACAGGTTTGCAAATGTTTCGCGGTCTGTGCCGAGACGAGTTTCTGATATTTTCTGTAAGGAATGTTAACACTTGGTATGAAAGAGTTGGGGAATCAGAGGGTTGGAATGTGGTGTCTGCACCTTGCTCGCAGGGCTCTCATGGGAACAGGAAAAGTGTGCTACCCACTATAAATCAAAAAAATGCAGCAGAGAAGCGGCTGGAACCTCCCCATCGCGTGGATCTTTGTATTCTGTGTAGATAGTAGGCAATTCAACAAATTTTTTTTTATGCTTATCGTCTGTGACTAATTTTCTGACAAATACCGACATCACCTCGTACATCACCCGTTACATTTGACAATATGTTCCTTTTAAGGTTAACAGTTTGCCACCCTTTTGACAATAACTGGATACTTTATGTCATCCACTGTCAGCCCGCTCCCTTTTATTGAAAAAGAATTCTTTCTCTATTTTCCACTGAAATGGCAGAAACTGTGAATACATTTTTAGAACCAGAATTTGATCGTCTTTCTATTGGCGGCATAAAAAAGGAGGCCTTATATTTAAAATTTTAAGTTGATATGCTTGAATGGCACTTGCCGTGGACCAATTGCTTCCAAAAGCCTTTCAGGTCTTCAACGGGTCACCCAATCTCCATGTACCAAATTTTAGCCAAATCGATTCACTAATTTGGGCTACCTATAATGTATTTTTAGCGTTATTACAAAATTTCGATTTTTTGACCCAAAGAGCACTAAATGCGAACGAAGTTTGTCTTATTTAAAACCAGAATTTGAAGACCTTTCTGATGGTGACAATAAATCTATCAAAAATTTGTTTTGGATGGTTAAATGAGTGAGTAATTTTAGCTTTGGAAATTGGTGTGCCAAAACGGCACTTTCCGTAGACCGATTGAATCCAAAATTTGTTCAGCTCTTCGACGTGCAATTCAATTCCCATGTGCAAAATTTGAGCCAAATCGGTTCAGGGCTTTGGGCTGTACAGCGATTTTAAAATCCGACAAAAATGTAAAAATTTTGAATTTTTGGCCAAAAAGGCACTGAGAGTGAACACATTTTTAAAAGCAGAATTTGAAGGCCTTTCCTATGGTAACGTGAAAAATGGGGGTTTGCATTTAAAATTTAAAAGTTGATGTGCCAAAATGGCATTTCCGGTTGCACGATTGGCTCCAAAAGCTTTTCAGATCTAAGTTGGGTTATGAGATGCCTACGTACCAAATTTCAGCCAAATCGGTCTAGTAGTTTTGGCTGTGGCGTGTTTACAAACGTACGAACGTACGTACGAACGTACGAACGTACGAACGTAAGTACGAACATACACACAGACACATTTTAAAAACCACTTTTTTAGGTTCCTGAGACCTCAAAACGTGAAGATCTGGTGTTGTCTCGAATTCGAAAATTTTAGTGATTGCAGTAACCTCCCTTTTTTTTAAATGGTGAAGTGGAGTGGGGAGGTTAAAACGAACTTGACAGGGTTAAAGTCCCAAAAGAGCGACAAGGGTACGTCCTGGGGTAGAGGTTCTTGGGGATGGGGAATGTGAGGACCCAATTATTTTGTCTCGAATCTTAACTTTTGACTTTTGGTCTTTGAGTTGAGTTTCTGGTCAAGATGAGGAGTACAGAAGGTGACTGCTAGTGATTGAGAGACATCGAGAATCAGAGGGTTGGTTGAAAGTAGAGGTTTATGAAAGCGGGTGTGAACGAAGTAGAGTCAAAACATCACTGTGAATTATTTAATAACACCTCCAGATAACATTGCACCGACACCGGAATAGCGGAGTTTCAGCTATTTAGAATTCTGGCTTTCATAAATAAGAGTACGTGCACTTTGGGTTGATATAATTTTAACCTAGTTATAAGTTAGATCTTAATTTTAAGATAGGGCCATCAAGTCAAATTGCACTGTGGCTCAATTGTCAAAAAACAAACCCAAGCACGGCCAATTGTTTGTTTACATCACCTAGTGACTTTGAATTGGTTAATCCTTTACTCTAAGACTGATCTCACAAAACCACCAACGACATTCATCTTGTCTAACTCAGAGTTCTCAAAGTTCTACAAAAGAACCTAAAATCCATTCTAAACTCAAGCCGATTATTTTGACTTAATGACGGAAATCGATCCATCATGTCATCTCATCCCAACAACCAATAATCTAATTCGAGGCTGTTGAAACAGTTCTCCAAAAAAGAAGGACCAAAGTCCCACCACCTAAAAGAAGGAAACTGATAAACAGTTCTCCCAACCATAGGACTAAAAGTCCCATCTACAAACAAAACCAAACAAAAGATAGTTACTGATGATGTATTCCAGAACTCAAACCAAACAAAGCAAATCATCGCATAACCTATCAAAATCTGTATCGTGCTTCTGAGTTGGTCAAAATACACAGCTGAGCTGTCTTCACAAAAGAGAACTTTGATCTTGACTCCAACAAAAATACAATTACAAATCTGCATAGACACATTTGTTACGATCTGTATTTTTTGAGACAGCCTTGTCTAATAAACATTTTGACAAAAGTCAAACCTGGCAATTACCAGAAACCACTTGATTTTCTCACAGTACAACGTACTAGGAAATCCAAAAACAACAAAGACTGTAAAATAATCTGACAGACTGATCTGAATACAATGTTCCATTCTGAAGTGTTCTTTTGTTCTTTTGAATTATATTATGCAAATAAATCAAAGATCGAAAGAATGTAGTGTTTATTTCTCTTTTGGTGTTACTTCTCCACTAATCAGGGATACCTAGTAAATAGAAAGGGGGGGGGGGGGTATTAATTTAAAGGTTAATTAATTAGAAACACAACGTAGTCCTAAACAGTGGGTCCTAAACGATAAATAACTAGACGATCACGAACTTAAAGGGGGGGTCTTCGTTAACGTAACAAATCTAGAAACCTGGGTTAGTAAAAGGGTTGAAAAATATAACGTTACAATACAGCCCAAACCGCTAGACCGATTTGGCTAAAATTTTCCGCACGGAGATTGTATTACACGGCGAAGAGCTGAAATCGAGACACGCAATCGACCCACGGCAAGTGCCGTTTTGGCACCATCAATTTTTCATTTGACCTACCAAAACAAGTTTTTGGAAAAATTGTCAACTTCAGAAAGGTCTTCAAATTCTTCAAATTCTTTGGATAATAAAAGTCAAAATTTTGTAATAACACTAAAACACATTATAGGCCAAACTACCGAATGGATTTGGTTGAAATTTGGTACATGGAGATAACTACAAGGCCTAAGTTTTTACGTCATCATTGAAAAATCATTAGATTCTGGATCTAAAAATCTATTTACATTTCATCATTTCAGCGGAAAATAATGGAAATTCTCATTTTCGTTTAAAACTTGCAGACTGGCAGTAAATGTGGCAGATTTTAACCTCATATGTCACTATTTATCAGAATGTGTGAAATTAGTAGCGGACTAAAAATTTTCGTGTTCAATTGGCTACTACCTACACGGAAATGAAAGACCCAAGCGATGAGGAGGTTCCAGCAGCTTCTCTGCTGCCCATTTTGTATTTCTTATTTTTGACAATTTAAAAAAAAAATCTTGCAACTGACTGAGGGGGTCATTCACGAAGGGCGATAAGGTTCGATAACCAATTGCAATTTGCAAATTCGGATAAAGTAATTCCATGGTAAGAAACTACCAAAGGTAAGAAACGATAAAAGTCATTCTCTAAACTTTGCAAGTGGTTTGCAAGCCCTCGGTAAGAGGTTGTACTTTGCGGTAGGTACGGACTTGCCGCAAAAACTTATTTGATAAAAACCAAAATTTTTTGTTAAAGAAATATGTAATACGTGTGTACTATCAAATATGGCGTTAAATCCAGCGGTTGCGGCAGAAATTTTTGATTTTGACGATTTTATATTTTAGACACATAAGACCCAATGCATATTGGCGCAATTAATTCGCGAATTTTGACTAAAATAGTGATTTGATGTCAACAAAAATTCTTGTTATGGTAGTTTAAGACATTCTAAACAAGGTTCCGGTGTTAGATAGGCCTTTTAGGCTTAGGACGGCAGAACTGTCTATGCACGGTCCCTGACTGCCTGTGTTAAATGAGGTCCCTTTAGTTCCCCAAAAATCATGTGTCTCCGGGCCCTCCACTTCCGTAATGAGTGTTTCTACCTCCGTAGAAGTAAAATTTTGGCTGCGTTTTCGTCTTTGGCCGTCACATTTCACACCGTGACCCATTTTTAGTAACTTGACACTGATGGTGACAATCAAATTTGCAAATATTGACATTTTCACTTTTTGTTGTCATGGAAAAACATTTGCGGGTTCGATAAGGCCCGATAACGTGTCCACAATTTGCAAAAGTTTTGTGAATTGGGTTGCAGATTGGTAGTTAGGCGATTGTAAGACCCTTGCAATTTGCAGGGCCGATAACAAGTTGCATGGCAACTTTCGTGAATGACCCCCTGAGTTCACTTCTTTTCAGATAGGCTCCTATCTAGTTAATAGAAATTTCATCATATTATCTCGTTTTATTTGATAGTATTTAATTAATAATAGCTTATATAATTTTGGATTAAATCAGCAATGGGGAATTACGGTATGTTTGAATTATTGATTGATTGATTGAAAGACCTTTTAAAATGAGCTCTGACGCGTTTTTGCATTTTCGAATATAGCCATTTCAAGGCCATAAAATTAAATTTTTAATTTTGATGACGTATGAGCAGTGGTTGGAAGTAATTGAATTACAAGTAATTGAATTACAAGTAATTGAATTACAAGTAATTGAATTACAAGTAATTGAATTACAAGTAATTGAATTACAAGTAATTGAATTACAAGTAATTGAATTACAAGTAATTGAATTACAAGTAATTGAATTACTGTAATTGAATTACTGTAATTGAATTACTGTAATTGAATTACTGTAATTGAATTACTGTAATTGAATTACTGTAATTGAATTACTGTAATTGAATTACTGTAATTGAATTACTTTTTTTTAAATGTAATTGGTAATTGTAATTCTATTACTGGCTATGAGTAATTGTAATTGAACCTTTCAATTACTTTTTTTTCAAACTTAAAAATGACGACCGAAGTTTACTTTCCTCATTTTTAAATTCAAAAAATTGAAATATAGCTATTCCAAGAACAATAATTATTTGTTTCGTTTTGTTCTCAACGGTTTTCCTGTATATTGCTGCCTTCCAAGAAACTGATAATGACGCTTGGGGCCCATCATTACCGTTAGGGATTAGCGTAACTCAACTCAATACCCTGGTCAATCGATCGATATCATATTTAGTGTAATTTTGATCTATTTAGTTAAACGAGGGTGCAGGCTATTGGGCGCAAGGGGCTGCACATCTTTTTGCTAATCGGTGGGAGGAAAATGATTTCGATTTTTCAGATGGTGAAAGGGAGGGAGACCTTCTATAATGAAGTTTTCTGAAATTTTGAATATGAACTGTGAAGTGAAGACACTCTGTGTTCAGTCAGATTGTTTACAATAAAGAACGTTATTGCCAAAAAAAAAGTTTCGTTAATTATGATATTTTCGTAAAAAAGTAATTGTAATTGTAATTCAATTACTTTCCCACAAAAGTAATTGGTAGTTGTAATTCAATTACCCACCTAAAGTAATTGTTCGAAGAATTGCGTATGAGCTACGCTCATACCAAAAATTACGACCCAACCTGTCCATTTAATTTGTTTAATGTCAAATCTAATTTTCTAATGGAAACAAGTGACATCTATTTGTCATCTGTGATCTGTGTTCTTACACGAAGACATTGTACATAAAGGTGAGATGGCTAGCACATATAATATACATCATCAATTTATTTAAATTATTTTTTCAGGTGAAATACTTAATAAAATCCAAAATAAAAACGAAGGATCTCAATCGAATTTGATCACTTTTCGAATTATACCAATAGCAAACAAATTTGTGACATACCGCAATGGCCTATTATGAAATAATAGGCGAAACACACTTTAGAGAAGATGCTTATTTTCTCTTAGACTGTAATTTCAATTGGCATAATATTTACGGTACAGTTTTAGAACATGGAAATTCGTACTTCATTTTTCTTTCATTCGATGTAAATGATACTTTATTGTCATGACTGACGTTTTCTATTGCATTTTTTAATCATGTTATGCTTGAAATTATTTTCAATATAAGGCCTGTTTTACAGCTTTTGACAATGAAATGCCAGCGTCGTACGAAATTCCATGTCCGCCCCTCTTCCATAAAATAGTTAGCGAATGATTCATGAGATGGCGCTAGAGGTGATTTCAAGTAGATTTCTTTTATTACTTGTCATTTGGGATACCTGACATGGCATGTAAAATTAAAGAAATCTGCTTTCATTGACCGCTAGGTAATAAATAAGTGCTGGTCATCAGCTAAAAAAAATGTTCCAGTTTTATAGTAGGTATATTATATTTCGGATTTTTTTTAAAGAAGGTGCTTGCGTCAGGGCCCGTTCGGCTTCCCTTTCCCCCTTTTGCTCACTGAAACAAACAAGTTTAATTAAAGCTCTAGAAATGCACATAATTCCACGATTACCGCATCCTCCTAAAAGATTTTTTTCAATTACAATCATGGGGGATTCGAACGTTAAGCAGAGGATTACGGCCAACGCCAGGCTGAATATAAAATCGCCCCAGAAATTAAAAAACTGGAACAACAAGATCAGATTGATTTATACAATATGATACCTACCATTAAAAAGTGAGTACGATATACGGTTGTTCTGTACGAGGCCGCCCTCATTAGAATCAAAGGATAATGGACTAGATAGATGGAGTATGACAGTTTGGACACAACTTGAAATATGGGTGCCGAAAGCAGGGCGTTGACTGGCCCTGGAAAATTATGGTTATAAAAATGAATGAGGAAAAGTGAATTTATTGTATGCCTCCATAGCCTGTTACGCATAAAAAAATTATCCCGCTAATTGCCAGGGCCCAAGCGGGTCTACTGAAAGCGATGTATAAAGAGTGGGATAATTTATTGTATTCGGCTAGCATCAAATCGTGTCCAGCATAAACGCAGGCTGTCATGCCTGTTAAACATATGATCCAGATTGACAAAATAAATCCCTAAAACTGGGACAATCAATAAATTTAACTGTATGAAAATCTATCGTACCCAGTTGAGGTTCACTCTGATTTTGCCTGATTTTATCCGGTGGAGAACATATCCCAAAATCATTCCAATTACGTACGCTCCGAATCTTCCATAAGTCTGTTCGTAGTAAGAAAACATGTATTCTTGAGTTTCATTTCTGAAAAAAAAATTAAAAGAATAGTAGGTATAGGTATTATGTTATTAGGAGTAAAAGTGGAGTAAAAGCTGGATGTTTCTCTGACGAGCGAGGCGAGTCAAACAAATCCAGCTGAGCCACACAAAGACCTTTTATATTCCGAATAACATGCTATTTTTTCTTCAAACGCAGAAAATTCATTAAAAGTGGATATTTTTGATTAAATTATTACTCAAATCTTTAAGAATAAACCTAGTTTGCTATGGGATGCGGTTACCGAAGCTTCACAAAGTGGTGGGAAAGGAAGAACTTCCCGTCCCTATTTACTCCGGCGGCTGAAAAAAAAAATTCCGACGCCGCGCCGGAGTAAAAATAATGTACTCTCCATTAATTTTCTATTGAAGTAACAGAACGTCAAAATTTGAATTTTAGGTTGGTATGAGGAAATTTTGCAAGGAATTTTACTAACAGGTGAGTTGGTAGAACCGATTTCAATGCGATACGTCAGAAAACACGACAAATGTCAAAATTTTGCAATTGCTCTGAATTGGCCTAAAATGGCTTTTGTGTGCGTGCAGTTTTGAGTAAAGTGCAAAGAAAAATATTCACGAAAAAGCCTCATGTACGTTTATCTGTGACACTGCTGCTAACAACAAAAATAAACCCTAGAAGATTTGGGTTATGTAATGTTTTTGTTTTCCCGCTAAATTTCGATCAAATTGTCAAAAGTACAGGCTCTTACAAATTGGGGTTCTACAGTTCCAGAAAAATGTCATTGAAGTATAGTTATTTTGACGTTTGAAGAAAAATAAAGTTTCTAGACTATACTTGTTAGTAATCATGAATGCCTTCAGTTCCTTGTTGTAGGCGATAACGAAAGGAACAACAATCCCACAAAGAGAAAGAATTGTCAACGCCAAGAGAGCTAATTTTGGTTTTCTCCTCATTGGTACGAGGATTAATGGAGACAGCAAGAAGAGCTGCATGTCAACTGATAGATACCACGTTTGAGGCACGCACTAAAATAGTTACATTGTAATTGCTTAGAAATTATAATGTCCTTACAGTCTGTTCATCGTGGACGTAATTCTGAATATAAAGTAATGCTGCCCACCAATGTTTCCTGCATGACTGGACCAAATGGTCATCAAAAGAATTCCACATAGGACCATCCCCCAGAAGTTTAAGCAGAGTGGCGTGAATTAAAACAACAATAGCGACTGCTGGAGTTAATCTAAAAAAAGTATTAAGTTCATTCTGGTTAACCTGCGGAAACGAACCGAATATATCGATGAATGTAGAATAGGATTAAATTAAATTTGACTCCTTTTTCAGTGGCGCTGAGGAATACGTAGACGATTACCAACCCTCCGATTACAAAGAATGTGTCCACGGCCAAAGTCGAGGAAATTATAAACATATTGGAAACTTCTTGGATAAACTGAAAGACGAATCAAAATAAGTTTGTCAATGTTTAATAACTACACTTACTTTCACTATTTCGAGATAGTTTGCTGTTGGACCGGATGAACTATTAACGTATTCGTGAGCTGCAATTATCCAAACCATTGAAATGGCTCTTAAGCCGTTAAGGCACAAAAGTTGGTTTGGGCTGTTTGTAGAGGAAAATATTTTTTTGCTATTGGTGAACCAGGAGAAAGCAATGAACAGCTGAGAGATGGGTTCTAAAATATTAATATGTAATTCAGTTATTATCTAAAATGGTGAATAGAACAAGCTAACAAATAGTATAATGGAGTATTTTATGATTAGTTGTCAAACTAACCCAATAATAGGTAGCTCAAAGCAGTTTTGACAGAAATCTTAATCTTCTATTCTGCTAGAGTCATTGAAGCGTTATTGTAAGAACTTTCCACAAAAAACACAAATATCAAAGAAGTTTAAGAATCCTGTGCTATTTTTGCGTATCAAGAAATTTTTTTTAAAACAAATTGTGCGATAACAATTGTTCGAAAACCAATTATTGTTCGAAAGACAATTGTTCGAAAGGTAAATTATTCGAAAGACAATGGTTCGAAAGGTAAATTGACAATTGTTCGAAAATAAGATTAAACTAGTCAAAATATCGGTCTTGCAGTACGAGAAGCTAGGGAAGTTCAGGTAACGTCAAGTTTTTTTTATTTTACATTTTTTGGCGAAGGCAAACGCGAGAACTCGTCAAAATATCGGTCTTGCAGTGCGAGAAGCTAGAGCAGTTCAGGTCTATGTCAGCTCAAGTTTTTTTCAATTTCACATTTTTTCTCAAATTCTGCCTGTTGAAAGTTTGGCGCGAACTTTCGGCGAAGCCAAAAACAAGAACTCGTCAAAATATCGGTTTTGCACTGCGAGAAGCTAGGGCAGTTCAGGTCTGTCAGATCAGTTTTTTCTGATTTTCGAACAATTAGCTTTCGAACAATTTATCTTTCGAACAATTGTCTTTCGAACAATTTACCTTTCGAACAATTGTATTCGAGCAGTTCGTTTTCGTACAAATACATTCGAACAATTTTTTGTAACCCCTCTTTTTGTAAAGAGAACTTAAGAACTTAGGGTGCATTTGAACTGCATTATCATCAGCTTACGTCAAATCACAATAAAACATGAGAGTAGGTTCAAAACCAGGAAACATCGACATGATTGTTCTGCTTACAAAACGAAACGAAAAAACATGACGGAATGCAACGACGACATTTTTACGAGAACAAACTGACACTGACAACGAAACAGATGGTGGATGATATGATGGAGATGTGGATTGAATGTAAACGTTTCCCAGCAAATGACGCCACAATCCTCATTGCAATAGAAGGAAGCTCCAAAATAGAACTTGTTTTCCACTTTTTTGTTTTTAGATTGCAGTAATTTAATTGTAAGGATGTATTGGACGTAATTACAATCGGAATGAAAAGTTATTCAGAATTTAAAATAAATTAATATCTGCCCTCTGAACGTTGTGATAATAGCGATATGGCAATGAAGAATTTACGCACTTATCTAAAGTATAGCAAGGCATTTTTCCTATAACGAATTGTTCTCTAGCTAAATTAGACGATTTGAAATATAAACCTTCTGGGGGTGAATTTCAACCTTTTAAGAAACTAAATTTTTTAGGTGACAGTGAAATGAACGATTAATGACAAGCGATAGACTAGAATAAATTTAAATAATTAGTATAAATACAATAATAATGAGATTTATAAACAACAATAATCCTATTAAAATTAAATAAAAACACATTATTCTGAAGTAACAAATCATGAAGAAACCTCGCAACACTGCAACTTCTTAAAAGCAATGTGAAGCACGTGATCTCGCCCATTGTCTTCTTCTGTCGAATTTCTGTCAATTTATTTAGTTTCTCGAAATCTTAATTTGAAAGTCAGGTTTAGACGAATTAGCAAACTTCGCAAATAATTACTTCGGATAAAACAAGATACTAATAAAAAAATTAAAGAAGACGTATTTTTTTGTTCTCTGTTTCGCTAATTCGTCCAAACCTGACTTTCAAAATTAAGCTTTCCAGAAATTAAATAAATTCACAGAAATTCCACAGAAAGAGGCAATGGGCGAGGTCACGTGCGTCACATTGCTCTTAAGTTGGCAATTCTGTCAACTACAGTCACGATCGAGGTCACGATAATGCAAAGAATCATTTCAATTTATTGCAAAGTTAAATCGTTAGGACTATGTTTTTCTCAAGACTACGATGCCACGTTTTCGCAACGAATAATTAGAAAACGAAACATTTATTGACAACTAAATTTGTATCTCATGAACGAGTTAAGTAACCTTCGACGAAGATCATATTCCAAATTGTTGCTCAATATTCATTCTATGCACGCAAAAATTAACAAAGCATTGGTACCATTTCTTCTAAACTTGTTTTGCCATAATAATCCACAAGATCACATGTTAAATTTTCTTAAATTTAAACTTTTAAACCGGCTAGTGAATCAATTCGAAATTTATACAAGGGAACAATAACAAGAGCAGTCTGTGAAATTCTCACCAACTTGGTACCGTTTTTGCTTACAACTCCAATGCATCCTTAAGTAAATACTCAAATATTATACATAACATAAACTCAGAAAATTGCTTACTCTTCTGTGAATAAAACAAATAGACGTCGTAACTTGTAGACAGCAAAACTAGAACCAAAAAGAATCCTAAAACCGAACTAGAATCCACCAATAAATTTTAGGTACATTCCAATAATTATCACCTCACATTGTACCGATGGCTTCTGCATTAATTTTTGGCTGCGTATCCCTCGTGTAGCAATATTTCTCGCTAAAAGTGTTCAAGACATGCATTTTAGTAACATCTCCAGCAGTGCATTTGTCAGGGACACAAGTCGCAAGATGCAGTCCTGTGTACAAAGGATCATTGCCCAACGTCCTCGGTCGCCCCGCCACGAAAATCGAAGCCTGAAACTTCAATTTGAAACAAAATTCAGGTTTGTACTGCAATATTACAGAGATCGGCTCTAGTCCCGCCGCAAATGGGATACTCGAGACGGGTATCGTCCCCAAACAATACTTTCCTTTCAGTATCTCCGTTTCTATATTCAAGCACTCATCGAAGTTTCCTAAATCATAGAAATTGCCGGCTAGTAGACCCGTTGGAAATTTCGTCCCAGAATCCAGCACTGACAAAATCGTTTATTGTTTCCTTTTGATTATATTACTCACTTTGTATAGCCCAGAGTTTGAACGACAATAAACCTTCCAAATAGAGATTGTTTTGTTCGGCACATGCTCCTGAAATATTCGCAACTGTCAGGCTTTTATTGGTTTCGGCGACGTAAAACTGATAGAAGTTCAGCAGGTCGTTGGTTTGGCTTGCGATCAAACAGGGCAAAGCTGCGAGGATAATAACGGATGGAATCATAACTGCTTTATTAATGGTTTATGAGGCGCATCGCGTTTTTTATATATCAGAAATTATCTTAATCTTGAGGTATATGGAGGATTGTTAGAGATAATAGCGGTTCATTAACCGCAAGTTTTCTTTTTTACAAGTACATAATCCTGAACAAACTTTAAAAATTGCACTCTACAGTCGTCAAAGTTGTCTATCTCAAATTTTCAAGACGTTATCTTAACCTGTTTTTAAGCGAGCAAGGCCATGTAGGTATTCTGGTTTTTTAAATTTTTCTGTTTATCATATTTACAGTCTCATTGAAGAAAACACTACAAAATTTTAGTGTTAGTTTCAGATAACACAAACATATGTATAGATACATATTGTGAATGCGCTAAGAACATCATTCTCTGAATATTCAAAATATCGCTTTTTTGATTCCAAGTACCGTGCTATCTAATAAAAAACGAATCAGGGTGGGTCATAGAATAGTCAAGTAAGTTGACTAAACTGATTCAATATCAAGAGTGTCAGTATTCTATCCTATGTGGTTTTACTGTCAAAAAGTGACACATCGAAATTGTTTCTACTGTCACAATATGAACGCCACTCTCAGTTTAGCCAACGTCATGGACTATTCCAAGGCCAACTCTAATTCGTTTTTGAACTAACTAAAAAACACGTGATGTTATATTAAAGTTCATGTAATTGCAATTTGGAACTATCTATGTTGTTGCAAAACTTAGTATAGTAAATAATCTATTAATATTTTTTTAAGTGGCACCGTACATGTTTGTAATTTTTGTGCTCACTTTATCTCACATAATTTTTTCTTTTGGAAAACCTCAGTCAAGCAATTTACGCTTTTCATAACATATTACGTACTACATTTTACCTACTTGCGTAAAATCCAACGTTTCAAAATGCAATTAGGAAAAATAAAATTACAACATCTTTTGAAAATAAATAGTTCCCATTTATTTGTGTGAAGTACATATGCATGGTATATTCCATCACGCACATTTTCGTAATGCTCAGTTCATCCCCTTAATTGCATAATATCCATTTGCATTGGAATATTCTATAGAAGTGCATAGAATGTTCGATATATTTTGGACATAAAATGGATTTTTTTTGAATATTCAAGGAATATTTTGTGCTATCTGGGTTGTCAAAAACCATCGCGTCATAGTTCCCAACAAATAACCTCACTTGAGAATTTGTTTGAGAAGATTTATTTCACTTCATTCACATCAATGAACAATCACTCCAATTCCGAGGTTTTCATAACTAAATAATCTTAAATTCCTAAACGAATAGACTTGTAAAAACTTACGTAAACAAAGTTTATCTTGGCCTCAATTGGATTAATTCAAAATGGTATTTGCAGCTTGCAAACAGGAGCAAATCCTGCTTTAACGATCTTGGTAGAGGCCGTCTCAACGATTTGTTAATAACATGTAATCCATGTCCATCCCAAACAATGGCTGTTCTAACACGTACAACGCGACAATATGGTGTTAATATCCTCAGTAATGTTCGTTTTCAGATCAAAGTAACAAAATACGGACTGGTTTTTGTCCTCCTTGCTGTACGTGTCAAATTAACCTTTTCGGAAAAGAAATCTGTAGAAATCTGTAAAATTGAAAGTTACATTTCCACGAGCGTCAAGGATTTAAACAAAATTCAAATTCAAAAGATTTATGTTCACATGCAAGTAATCAAAAAGTTTTGGAACTTCCACAATCTGGCGATTCTTCACAGGATTTTATTCTAGTGTTCGTCATTATCAGGAAGTAAGGCAGGCAGCTTTTCAACTTTTGTTTATTTTTCAAGTAAAACAAGATCGTTAATAAAATGAGCTTTTAAAATTTAAATCACGCAGTTTGAGTACCTAAGTATCTCTGATATTTACGGGAACAGGCAGTGTTGTTTTGGATCCTTCAGTGTTTTTCCTTCGATTTAAATGTAACTGTTGTTAAATAGCTTCGGGCTCAATTCCGCTTTTAGAACACACTGTTTTTAAAAGCTTACTAGGGACAATAAAACAAAAAAGTAAAAAAAATTAATTTTGTGACACAATAATCGAGAAATGAATTGAACACGCAATTACGTCTTATTTTGGCGACTTTCACTGTTTCCCTGTTCCTAACCACAAGTGGAAAAGTGGCTCCTTCTAGGCGCGAGTAAAATTTTTAATTTTCCGTGGGGTTTATTAAAATTTATGGCATGGCCATATAACGCAATTTCTCAGATTTTCCAGAATCGTTTCGTAGGACGCAATTAGTCCTAATACAGATTTCAGCGCACCGCCTCCACAAGTCTTTGATCCTCTCCGTGTTCAGAAGCTGTTTCATTAGCGGAGACTTCAATTTCATACATTGAAGCAGTATGAATATTGGGGTAAACTGATTTCCTGGCCGCTACCCATTTTCGACGATATTTATCAGCATGTGTATCCTTGGATTAGAATTCGGAAAATCCCATGAAAATTGGGCGAAAATTCAATTATGGAAATGACGCCGATAACATTCCAATTACGTATTTATATTAATATTTACGGAATTCAAGATAATCTGCAAATTAACCCAATAAATTGAACGATAAATAATACGTGAGCCAGTCTGCGTAATTACAAAAACGCTGCAGATAACAACAAATTTTGCTAGTAAGGATGTTATTTATTACCCAAAGCACTGTCGAGTGCTTTAATATTCCTTAAATTAATAAGGAAGTAGGAGTTTAGTTCTCTTACTTACACTATTTTTTCATACCTTGACCGATTTACACTAAACTGAGCTCTGAAATATATACAGAATGGTTCCTATTCACCCCTCCAGCATTGGCAAGAGTTACGTAGTCGGTTAAATTACAAAAAATGTGCACTATTTTTTGGTGCTTAAGAATCTGAAGAGAATTGCCCGACATCTTGATTCGTTTCTGAAAATTGCAATTTTAAATTAAAATTAATATCTCCCCAACGATTGATGCTATTTAAATGAAACTTATTAGAACTTTCATATTTTTGACAACTGTCAATCAAATGGCATCAACAGAAATTTTCTAGGCCTTCTAGATTTTGAGCAATGACGATCAACTTTTGATTTTCTTATGGTCGTCCTGTTGAATTTTGGAACCATCCGACATACAAAAAAAATAGCTTTCCAAAAATGTAACTATGGTCTGTCCGGGATCCACACGACCGAGATTCACCCTATTTCCATGGCGATTCATTGTTGACAACAATGAATCGCCATGGAAATAGGGTGAATCTCGGTCGTGTGGATCCCGGACAGATTATAGGAAGAACTTTTTTGAAAAAACATGTTAAAGTTTGAGTCAGCCGACTTCAAAATCTATGTTATTGAATTTTCAATTCAATTGTACTAAACGTCAAAAGCGATTAAAGGAGTTGGTGTACTACTTTATACTTTATCTCAAAAAGTTTTATATTGATTTTATAAATTAATTGTACAAATTTTAAAATTTTGACTGTCATTGCTCTAAATCTGGAAGGCCTAGAAAATTTTTGTGGATGGCATTCAATTGACAGCTGTTAAAAATATAAAAGTTCCAAGTTTCATTTCAATAGCGTCAATGGTCGCAATTTTCACGTTATTCGGAATAACTCAGGAACGAATCAAGATATCGGGGAATTCTCGTGAGATTTTTAATCACAAAGAAATAGCACAACTTTTCTCTAATTTAACCAATTCCTTATCTCTTGCCGTTTAAGAGATGCCAATGATGGTGAGCAGTGAAAAAGAAACCACCCTGTATCCCTCCAACATTAAGATTATACAAAAACCAAATGTAAGCCTCAGTTATTTATGTATCAAGGGAGTAAAGAACAATTTTAATCCCGAAGCCAGCTAAAAATATATCGTAAACCAAATAAAATATGAAAATTCGCTCGGACAGGTCGGTTTTTATTTGGAGGAGTACACTTAAATTCACGCTTGGCGAAATTTCAAAATTTCAAAACTCACCCCCTAACCCCCACCTACCCTCACTTCAAAATTTTAAATGGCAACCTCCCATTTGTGACACATCATTTGAAATCTTATTTCATTGCCAATCAACGTTGCAATAATTTTTGATGTTTGTTCAACTCCAGCACCCTTTTTGGTCAAATTTTAAATTACATTAGGGCCCTTTGTGATACATCATTTGAAAGGGTTTGAAATTATCTGGCAACTAATGCAAGAATTTTTTTAATCCATTGATTCGTTCAAAAGTTACAGCCTAAACTTGAAGGATTTCTAGGCCCATCAGAACCAGCTCATGTCTTTCAATGTAACTTTTCAACGAGTGGACAGATTTCAAAAATTCCTGCATCACCTTACAGATAATTTCAAACCCTTTCAAATGATATATCACAAAGGGTCTTACTGTAATTTAAATTGTTGCAGCGTTGGATTGGCAATTAAATTAGCTTTCAAATGATGTATCACAAGTGGGGGGTTGCCATTTAAAGTTTTAGGAAGTGAGCTTTGAAATTTCGCCAAGCATGGGTTTAAGTGTCCCCCTCCAAATAAAAATCGACCTGTCCGAGTGAATTTTCATATTTTATTTGGTTTACAAAATATTTGGGGTGGCTCCTTTTCATTGGAACGCTCTGTATTGTTCATAGAGAGTAATTCAATTAATGTACAAACTTGCTGTGTGTTCAAAATTTTAAAATACAACATACAACATATACAGAAACAAGTAAAGGGTGGCCCATAAAAAACCGGATTTTTTTGTTTTTGAATATCTTCCTTAGTTTTCGTACGATATTTTTCAATCTTATGCTCGACGTAGCTGAGGGTTGAAATTGTCAATGCCATTCGTCAGATTTTAATTTGCACCATCAGTGTCTTCCTTAAGAACGTGTAACTTAACACCATTATTTAGGCCAATGGGGTGGGGTTACAATTTGACGCATGACAGAGACGTTCACACATGATGAAAACGTGTTTTTTCCTCTTTCCAAATTAACTTTCAGAAATAAAATTTATCAATCCCTCAATTTTTTATGAATTTTTTTGAAAAACGTTAATTTTCGTAATTATCACAAATTGTGAAAGGGAACGGAGGACTCTTTTTTTGTATCTTCGTTACAATACATTTGAGTATTATTCAGGATGTAACCCAGGGATGGACCATTCGATTTCTCTCTTTGGGCTACAGATAGCACCATCATTGTCCTACTTAGGAACGTCTAACTTAACAGAAAGCCCATTCCTATTGGTCTAAAACATTTAGACTAATAGGGATGGCCTCTCTCATTGACATATGACAGTGGCGTTCACGCATAATTAAAGCCGCTTTTTTTTGTCTAATATGGATGTCAAAACTAAAATTACGTCAATTTTCTTGCAACAGTCTTTTTATAACAAATTGTGTTTTAAAACCCAAAGAGAGAAATCGAAAGGCTCACCCTTTGGTTACATCCTGAATAAAACTCAAAAGTACTGGACATAAAGTAACAAAGATACAAAAAAATTGTCCTCCGTTCCCTTTCACAATTTGTGATAATTACGAAAATTAACATTTTACAAAAAAATTCATAAAAAATTGAGGGATTGATCAATTTTATTTCTGAAAGTTAATTTGGAAAGAGGAAAAGACAGGCTTTGATCATGTGTGAACGCCTCTGTCAAGCGTCAAATTGTAACCCCACCCCATTGGCCTAAATAATGGTGTTAAGTTACACGTTCTTAAGGAGGACACTGATGGTGCAAATTCAAATCTGATGAATGGCATCGACAATTTCAACCTTCAGCTACGTTGTGTATAAGATTGAAAAATATCGTACAAAAACTTACGAAGATATTTAAAAACAAAAAAGTCCGGTTTTTTATGGGCCACCCTTTATTAAAATCAAAAGCAAAAGCAATGGGTTGATGTTGAAAAAAAGAAACTTTGGCTTCAAAGTCTTTGCCCTTTTGCGAATAGTTCCAGACTGATGCAATCAAATCATGGAATAACTAGTCCTTGGTTAAGACGATTATTTGACTATTGCTGCCGATTCCCTTTACTCCTTGAAGCAAACTCGGTAAACGACTCCGCAAACTTCAACCAAATCCCGTAATACTGGCTGAGTTTTAGTATTAGAAGAGAACTAAATGCGGATATCGATAAGGTGGAACAAAGCTACGATATAATTGTTTTCAACAGAACAAAGAACAGAATACTTGCAGCAAAAATGGTGAAGGCGTCGGAACAACCTGAAATTCGATAAATATTTAACTATTTCCACAAACTGATTGCTTTACTATTAGATAAAAGTTTTAGGTCTGGAAATTTAAATTTTATCATTGCGGTTTCAATAAAAAAACACCCGCAATCGCGCGTAAAAGTGACATGACAATATTATTTTTATAAATGCGGGTGCCGGCCGTAAATTTTACTGCGAATTCCATGTTGGGGAAAGATTATAATTAAGCCTTGATCTTGACATAGCACGAGATAATTTTGGGGAACTTAATTCCTCCAAATGAATTTATGCGGGGATAAGTAAGGTTAACGGAATGTAGAACCGGCAAAATCCCAATAAATTATGTAATTGTTAATAGCATAAAATGAGAACATCAGCGCAGAATCCACTTCTGTACCAACCGGCGTCTCTTAGCGTCGTGACGACGACGGCACCGCAACTGTAGTGTGCGTGTCGGTTTTACCGCTTACGGTTCAAAAGAGCTTTCGAATTTCTGTCGTGAGTGAACTTTTCAACTATCTTCTTGTCTCAATTGTGGACTTTTACGATGTAGCTGTACTCAACTATTTTATTACGTCCACTACAGGTAATGAAAAATTAATGACCGCAAGTGCTGTCTTTACGTAAAGTATTAAATTATACAGGGCGCGTTTATATCGACTTTATATGCAAATTTATCTAGGAATTATTCCGATTTAATGACGTACTGGAAAATTTAAAATAGTAAATTTTTAATGGGCAAAATCGAAGAGGCGATAATTTCGCTGAAGTGGACTATAAAAATTTCCATGCAAATTGAGTGGTAATTTTAATGTACCATCTAGTAAAGGGAAGTTTATAGCGTGAGGTCAAGAATTCTTAAATTTTTAATCAAGTTGAATCAAGGATCTCCTTTTGATTAAACTTTTTACCTCATCGCCGATAGCTTCAGACAAAATGGAATTTCCTGCTTCTCCGTCAGACATAAAGTATTATTATGTCGGTAGTACTTGTCGTTGCCTTGGCTCGAATTCAAAGACACAAAAGCTCCTCGGAGAAAAATTAAACTCGTCTCGACAACTCCCGAGGTGAAGCATTTAACATTCCAGGCATGTGGCGGATTAATTCCGGAAATTTTCGCGGGCGTGAGAAAAAAGATAGTTTTTTGGCTGCGGCTTTGAAATCACGCGGAGCTTTTGTCATCGCCCCGGAAAAATTATTCTGATTCTGAAATACGAGAATGGAGCTCTATCCCTGTCAAATTTCGCATCTCCGGTGAACTTTACGAGTTGGAAAGGTTTTGTGAGGAAATTCCTACACAAGGGTATGGTTTTGCATGGTGTTCAATAGTACGAACTCGGTTTATGTAAATAATATTTGCGGGACAAAAAAATTCCAGCCACGTTGTGTGTAATGGGATGCCTACAAGCATTTCTGTAGATTTTTCAAAATCGCTCTATTGAGAATATTGAAGCTCTAAATATTTAATCTGATATTCATGAATCAATCAGTGAATTGATCTAATTATGGAATTATTTCCGTACTCAATAGCTTGAGGAGGGTTTATTTTAGAGAAACTTGTGGTAACATTAATTACTCATTAGCAAGCGAGCCCATTCATGGAATATCGAGAGTATCCTTGAACCTCGTTTCTAAATCGAACGACAAAAGAACAACTTTGAGATTTAACGACAGAACCTGAAAGTTACTGTTCACTCTTGTAGATATAAAAAATTCAACCCCCTTTCCACTGGATCCGATGATATTAATTAAATTATAAAAATTTGAAATGGAAGAACAACAGCCCGCAAGTGTTCATGTTTGGATAATGAACTTTTTCAATTTGAACGTCTGCTAATGAAAGCCTCAGGTCGTCATTACTCCAAAAAATTAGTTTATTTTTATTTCACTTCGATACTATTTCAGAGAAATGTGAATACTGTGCATTAAGCGCGCTTTCGCAGTATGCAACATGAGTTTCCCATCGCATTGTTCAGACTGTCAGACATGAATAAAGAAAGCTAGAAAATTTCAAAGCACAACAAATATGGGAACGTCAAACTCTCAAACGGAATCAAATTTACCGCTGTCGACTCTTTCCCAAGATATACTGAGGAGAAAAGCTTATTATCATGTTGTGAAGCAGTAAGAGCTCTGCTACAGCTCTAATAAATGTGCACAAAGAGATGATCGATCTATGTTTAGGTAGGTGTATCGCTCCTGTGCTTAAAAGGATCTTTATTTATTTTCTGATTATTGCGGTATTTTCTTTTCATCCTCATCGTGCAATTGAGTTACTGAGAATCCTTAGAAAATCGCGACGTTAAAATTTGTAAAACGTAATTTTTACATTTTTCCAAGGAGCGAAAATATCGTTGTTTATTATTTTTGTTCAGGGGATACTAATCGAATTTTTAATTGAAACTTGACAATTTTCGAGTCAATCGATGTGTATCAAGAACACTGTAACCTACAACAGGGCTAGTAATTAAACAGTAATTACATTGTATCAAGCAGTGGCGGTTGGGGAAATTGACAGCAATGTTGTGGCACTCCTGCCCTCGTTATCTGCTACATGTAGCAGGACCGAAAGTGATGAAATTGTTAAAGGGAAATAACACGTCCCTTACAAATTTCCAGACAGTAAATTCTTTCTTGCTATTCATCACGTCGTTTTTTCACACGAGAATCCTATTTTTTGCATTGGTGATAGGCACTCGTGTGCAAGATAAGAGCGCTGCAGGCATGCCATCGTCAATATTTATAATTCCGGATGAAAAATGTAGAATGCGTTGTGGGGAAACGCAAAAATGCACTTAGTAAAGGGGTCACATATAAAAATTTCAATGGGGTGTAAGGGAGGCATTACAGCGTTTAATTCGAGTCATTATGTCGCCCATTAACGCAGTAGAGTAGGGCACGATCAAAAATAAATCTAGAAAGTTCCACGTGATTTAATCTTGCCAAGTATGCATTATTTCTAGTTGTTATAAATTCCAGTTCATCCAGTTGGATTTGTATTATGATGAAATTTTGCCGCTTCATTAGAAACCTACAATTTTACAACTCTTTTTAACAAAACATTTTTAAGGCTCTACACATTAGAAATTCTCTCATAGACAAAAAGTAATGTAGGTTATTAGATTTAAGAGGCGGTAAATGGTTATCAATTATTGATCCACTTGATAAACAAACGTTAATAAACACTCGAAATTCAGACACAAGAGATACTTTTGTAATGCACACTGAGTGAGACGTGGATAAATGGCAATGAAACTGTCGGCATGCTAATAAAACTGTTAGCCTGCAAGAATTTATAGCAATAGAATAACAAGGAAAGGAATCAAAACGATCGAGTCGCTGTAAAACTTTCTTTGCTCTCGAGAAAATTAAGCACACTTAAGTAGGTACTTACATTTCATCTATTTCATGCAGATTGTGAGATTTCTGCCTTTTATATTTATTCTAGTCGATATCTTTTTCCTCTATGATTTACTATTTTTTTTCACTTATTTTCTTTAAGTACTCATTGTAAACTTCATAATCCGCGTCAGCTCCCTGGTTTGCTGACATTTTTCCATTTAAATTTCTTTACTCTTTTTGTCCCAGAGTGAGTCTTTTTCAGATTTCTGTTTACTGTTTTGCTTGTCACAGTGTTCGGCGATGTTTATTTTCCGTTCGTCCTTCCTGCGTCTCTGTACTAAGTTATGTGGAACGTCTTTCTAACTTTTTCACTTTTTAATTTGTAACATCATTTTTCTCTTATTCTCTTTCTTTGGTCACTTCCTATCTCTGGGCCTCTACTTTTACGTTTCTCCATATTTCCTTGCTGATCAAGAAATAATCAATTCTTAACTTTTTATTTCTGCTAAGTACCTTTCTCGTAATTTTATGTAGATATATTCTTTTCACAAAATGCATATTTATGTTACGACTATAATTCGTGATATTTTCTATTTTACTATTAGGACTATTTTACATGTCAAAAAGGGAACTGTTTTCTATTGTCACTCAAAGCAAACTAGATCTATATATAACATAACATTCTTCCCCCCCTATTTTTAATTCGCCCTATAAAGAAAAAGTGAATAATTGTTCTCCGTTTTCGTTTTTGGTGACTTTCTCTGTTCTTATTCTTGTTTTCTACTATTCGGTTTAGGTCTCCCATAATTACTCTATTTTTACTTCTGTCTACTTCTTCTTACAAGTCTCTGAAGAACATACAGGATGTCCCGAAATTAGTGGTCAAAACTTTACCAGTAGATTCTTCTATGAAAAATATGAAAAAAAAGTCCCTATGAACATATGCCGAAAAATAAGTCCCAAGGGAGCTAAGGCCCCTTAAAAGGGCCACTCTGAAAGTGTTTTCTTCTAAATATCTTCAAAACGGAAGTATTGACCATTAATTTCGGGACAGCCTGTATATTTGCCTTCCTTCCTTGCATTTTCGTTCAGTAGGTTTTCTTCCTCTTCCTTTATATCTATAAATATAATAAACTTTTGTTTATTTTTTTTTCATATTCCAATTCCTCTTCTTCAGTTATTGCTGTATCTCCTGCTCTAGAATTTTCTCCTTTCTTTAGTCCTGACATCCCCTACCAGATTGGTAATCTTTTAATTAATTTGTTTTCGATTTCGGTGATCCCTATGTAATCATTAAAAAAGTATCCTTTTCCAAATGTTCACATTTTTCGACAATGTTGCCACTAAAAATCAAGAATTGTAATAATAATTTTCAAATTTTAAAAATGGTCCAAGATACTAAGGGTCGGTTTCATAATAAAAGTTAAAGGTCCTTTAACGTTAAAGCTGACTTTAAAGCGGCTTTTGACCAATCGGGAGTAGCTATTTTGAAATGTTGCTAAGCAAATATTTAAACGACACTTTAATTTTGATTATGAAATTGGCCCTAAGGGCCGATTTCATAATAAAAGATAAAGGTCCTTTAAAATTAATGTCGACTTTAAGGGGCATTTTGACCAATCAGCCAAGATTCGATCGAATCATTTTTGACAAACCTAATCTTCTGTAATGACTAACGGTTGGGAATATATTAAATCCACTCCTTCTTAAAAATTGTATATTGATATGGGGTGACTAGTTTCGACAAATTTATGCCATCTTCAGACCTGAACACAAGATAAGGAAAACATATAATCTAGGAAAGGTTATGTGCTAATTAACTAATATTTTGTACAGGTCTGAAGATGGCATAAATTTGTCGAAACTAGTCACCCCATATCAATATACAATTTTTAAGAAGGAGTGGATTTAATATATTCCCAACCGTTAGTCATTATGGACCTTCTTTACACTTTTTCCACCATTACAATTATCTAATCTTCTGTTTTGCTGGCTTCATTAAAAGTCTTTTTGAAAGAAATTCGCAAAATTGCGTGTAAAAACGAATATCCAGAAAGCTAAAATTTTCTCCGATGCATTTTATGTGAAGAGAACATATCGATTCTGAATGAATTTGCACAACACTAAACGTTTAAAAGTCAAATCATGATAGAATAGGGCTTTATTCGGTATCTACTTCAAGGAGATTAGCAAAAACACCCCTTACAGAATTACGAACATGATAGAAATTCCGTTTAAATTAGTTGCTCACGATCGAAACAGACTTGGCTAAATCTACGAAGACACTTTGATGACAAAAACAGACATTTGAAAACCAAGCAGATAGTGAAAGATGATGGAGTCTACCACACGGTAGATTTCTCGGCGAATGACGTCATCCGAGTCGACACCAATTGAAAAATGCGAAAATTTAAAACTTGTTTTTCACAATTATTCACAATTAATATTACTAATAACGTCAGACAAGTTACTTCTGCAATTTTGGCAATTCTCTATTTTTTACAAAATCAGATCATACTCTTTCCCGTCGATGAGCTGTGCATTATCCGTCAAACAATCTAAGTTTTCCACGGGATGATGGTTGTGCGATGATTACACACAGAACAAGCATCTGTAATATGTATAGACCACATGTAATAATTTCCATCAAATTGCTGATGGACCAACCTAAATAGTAATGAACTAATAAATCAGATTTATAGAGCCATTAGATAGCAAAATTCTGTTCGCCTTTTGTACAGGAAACAGCACTCCAATGAATTCATCAAATTCATAAGATATTGAATGTGTATCAATATAGCTTCCTCTCTAGAACAGCAATCAGAGGCATTGTAATAAAACGAAATCGACTCTTTCTCGAAACATTTCCGTAAGTTTATAGGAGTGCGTCTGCTCCTTTCGATTAAGATCGATCTCGTTTTATTCATTCCGTTTCCCAAAAACCCGAATAAAAAGAAATAATCCAAGGCTGTAAAGATCGCTTCACGCCCGTAAAGTTTTAGAAAAAGTGCAATTACGAGGTAAATGCGGTGCTGAAAGATGCACTCGGAACATTTTACATATCGAGCGATATTTTCAAGCCCTTAACTTTAACATCACGATTTCTCGGCGCATCCACCATTTCCGACTATTGCAAATCTTTCATTTTGGCGGCAAATAAGTTTTATAAAACATTGTGTAAAACCTTGGGGAAATTCTCTGATAAACAAATTACTCATAAAATAGCTTGAACGTAAGTGCAAGAGATTTAATCTGTAGCGCAATTAGTAGGGAAATTGGCCGCAATTCCTCTCAAGCATTATTACTAAATACGTACCTAGTGTGGAATTATACTCTTCAATTTCAGCGAACTTGAAACAAGACGTACTTTAAGTTAGAATCCTCCGTGTTCACATCCGGAATCCTTAAAAACGAATTATCTCGAGTGTTATTATTTTCTCTCAGCATTTCATTTTCGAATTTCATTTCCCCATTGTGAAGCCACCCACGGAACTTACACGTGTGTCCTAATTGCGCAAATAGTCCTTGTTGATGTAACATTTCAAGCATACCCTTAATTCCTCAAAACTGCTGCTAGAACCACTAAAACCACAGCAAGTGGTGATATTACAAAAAGTGGCATTTACACAGCTCACAGACAGAGGCCATAAATTCTTGTCCCTGCTGCATTTGATCGCTAATATCCTTAATTAGATGCATAACACTGTTCAGGTGCAAATGGGCCATTGCGTAAATAAAATAAATTCTGATAATTTCAACAATACTTGTAAAGAAAAGAAAGAAGCTTAAATATCCAGTGCTGATTGATTTATTGGTGAAGTTTAAATTGGAAAATTGGAGAAAGAAAATTGAAAGAAACCGTGGATTCTTGTTTCTGTTTGAGAATAAAGAATTGTGCATTTACGTGAGTGAAATGTTGTGGAATTCAACGTAGCAGAAGTGATGAGGTGTACCTAAAAATTATTTATTTCAAATGTCTTGTGCTTCTTTATTTTCTTTTGTTACAATATATGTTTATCTTTTTTCTCTTTAAGATAGTAAGCTAAGTATAAAAAAGACTCACTTGTGGACAGATAGAGTATAAATAGCTTTAATAAAGAAGAAAAAAATTTATTGAGAAAGTATCTACAAACGAAAGAAAGAAATAACTACGAACAATACAAAAAACATGGGGGACTAGTTCAAAGAATAACAAAGAAAAAAAGGGAAAGAGCTTGGCAGTAATCGAAAGATAAGATAAACAATGCAAAAACCAAGAACTATTCTTTAGGGTAAAGTATGTGAAATAAAGAAAAGCAGTGACTTTAACGAATCTTAGAAATAAAAGCTGCAGCAGAGAAACGGCTGGAACCTCCCCATCGCGTGGATCTTTGTATTCTGTGTAGATAGTAGTCAATTCAACAGATTTTTTTTAATCCTTGATAATAATTTCGCAATTTTCTGACAAATACCGACGTCACCTCGGACATCACCCATCACGTTTGACAATATTATGTTCCTTTTAAGGTTAATCTTTTGCCACCTTTTTGACAATAACTGCCACTTTATGTCATCCACTGTCAGCTCGCTCCCTTTTAATGAGAAAGAATTTTTTCTCTATTTTCCACTGAAATGGCAGAAACTGTGAACACATTTTTAGAACCCGAATTTGATCGCCTTTCTAATGGCGACATAAAAAAGGAGGTCTTGTATTTAAAATTTTAAGTTGATATGGTTAAATGGGACTTCCCGTGGGCCAATTGCTTTCAAAAGCCTTTCAGGTCTTCAACGGGTCACCCAATCTCCATGTACCAAATTTCAGCCAAATCGATTCAGTAATTTGGGCTATAATGTATTTTTACTGTTATTATAAAATTTCGATTTTTTGAACCAAACAGCGCTAAATGCGAATTAGTTTTGTCCTATCTAAAACCAGAATTTGAAGACCTTTGTGATGGTGACAATAAATCTTTCAAAAACTTGTTTTTAATGGTCAAATGAGAGAATAATTTTAAATTTGGAAATTGGTGTGCCAAAACGGCACTTTCCGTGAGTCGATTGAATTCAAAATTTGTTCAGCTCTTCGGCGTGTAATACAATCCCCATGTGCAAAATTTCAGCCAAATCGGTTCAGGGGCTTGGGCTGTACCGCGATTTTAAAGTCCGATAAAAATCAATTTTTTTTTTATTTTTGGTCAAAAGAGCACTAAGAATGAATACACTTTTAGAAGCAGAATTTAAAGGTCTTCCTTATGGTGACGTGAAAAATGGGGGTTTGCATTTAAAATTTAAAAGTTGATGTGCCAAAATGGCATTTGCGGTTGCACGATTGGCTCCAAAAGCTTTTCAGATCTAAGTTAGGTTACGAGATGCCTATGTTCCAAATTTCGGCCAAATCGGTCTAGTAGTTTTGGCTGTGGCGTGATTACAAACGAACGTACGTACGTACAGACACATTTTAAAAACCCCTTTTTTGGGTTCCTGAGACCTCAAAACGTAAAGATCTGGTGCTATCTCAAATTCGAAAATTTTAGTGATTGCAGTAACCTCCCATTTTTTTTAAATTGTGATGGGGTTGGGGAGGTTAAAAATTGGCAATTCACAATATCAAGTGAACCTAATGCGCATGCTTCAAGTTTTTGGCAATCAAGGGAATTTAGCGTGGCGCGGTTGTTGGAAGTTGTAGGTTGACAGCCGTGTTTCATTTAAATTTGACATTTACGTCACAGTGATAGGAAACAGCAACTAACCTGCAAAGTGTAATAATAATTGTGGTCTTACGTTTTTTAAAACAGTTGAAAAATGCCAATGGTTTATTGTGTACCTGATTGCACTAATAATACGTTAAACAAATATGTGTCCTTTCATCGCTTTCCGAAGAAAAATATCACTCTGCGGAATAAGTGGGTTGAGCTGATTAATCAACATGGGCCCGGCTAAAGTCACATGTAATAGCTGTAAGAATCACGCACTCTACACTTCTCGTCGTCTTCCTTGTTTACCGTGCGTTAAAAAAAGACGGCACATCTCCTTTACGCTACGATTATCACACGCATTCTGACTTGCGCAGTGACGTCTAAACCCCTCAAATTCAGTTTCGGCTGTCAAAACCAGGGGTCAGCAAGACACTTGATATCGTGAATTTCCGAGACGGTTATTAACTTCTACCTCGAGGACAACAATAAATATCATAATAACAACCACCTCCTTTTTTATATCGTTTACATTTTTCCATAGCTCCCATAATTAAGAAAAATATACTAGAAATTTTGGAAAACGATGAAGAAGAAACATTACAGTAACATCATCAAAGCTCCAACGTCGTTAGACCCGGCGCCGTTACCGGAACCGGAAGCGACAGCCATTTATACATTCGTGGCTAACGTGATTTCAATTCTCCTGCAGATTTAATTTATTGGTACCCATTAACGCCAAGTTCCACTCACAACTATTTAACATTTGCGGACCCGAAACTGCTCATAAATCCTCTCGACGTTTTGCAATAATTAAAACCCATTTTATAACCAAGGGGATACATTTTTATCTTACTTGTTTGCGGATGTAATCCCCAGGGGAGGCGAAATGTAATTTTGCTTTTCTTTCAGAGTTTTTGCCATAATTCGGGATGACGATAATCCTATCAATCTGATGGGGCAAAAGCTGCATTTGAAAGTCTCAAAAGTCGCTCTTAAAAGCTCCGAGCTCGGTCGTTACAGTCTCCAAACGACACAACTTAAACGAGTCTGAAAAAAAAGCTCTAAGAACGTTTTTAAGACTCTCCACTAATTTAATCATCCGCCCTTTTACCTTAGACAAAAAGCTTTAATAAGTTAATTACATTGGTGAAATATTTTAATTAAGAGAAACTGTATTAAAATATTTCCTTTTGAGCAAGCAAACCTCTTCCAGTCCAGTCACCTCCTTTTAATTGAAACGGAAATTTAATTACCTCCGCTATTTATAACAAATAAAAAATTAATTAGCCGTAGAATTTCTTCAAAGCTTCGGATGGCTTTTATCATGATTGGGTCTCCGAGTTTTGGGCTAATGAACCGCATTTAAAGAATTTACGAGCGAAAAATTACGGTTGCAGTGGAAATTGCACTTTATTGGCAAAAACATTCTATTGAGTGGACGTGATAGAGGAGGGCCATAATTTCCCGAGATTAATGTTTCGGAATGTTTCACCACTGGAAAGCGGAACTGATCTCAAGTCACCTAGAGAAAGGGCTGCAAGCTTCAAAAGTGGAAAACGCGTCGTAAATTTTCCATAGTTGAAACAAAACGATTTATCGTCGCTGGAAAATTTATTCCGGGGTCAGCGAATGCATGCCCCATTTCTTTTGATAAAATCGGCTTCCATTCCTTCGGAACATCAAAAACTGAATTATTGCAAGATAAAGTGCGGGCTCATTTCTGGGATTAAATGTTAAGCGGTCTGATTGTCGACTGATTTGTAATTCAATCATGGGATGGCAAGAAATTGTATTTGTGGTCTAACCACCAGCACGAAATTATACTCAAACACGCTATAGTACGTCCTTTCGGTTAATTGTGAGGACTCCGATTCCTGGTGAAATTCTAGACGGCAACAGGTTTGAGAGGTTAGCAATATTGCCTTATTTGTCTATCCTATTTCTAAAATAACACAATGATTAGTAAGCAGTCTCTAAATGTTCTGAATTTAACGAGAAAATCCTTCATGAATGAATGTCAATTCAAAGAGTCGAACGTGCTGGATGGGTTGAATCGCCACAAAGGCCATCACTTACTTTATCCACTACAAATCGCAATATTGACATTTGAGAGACGAATGAAACTACAAGACCAGACTAGATCGATAAATGCCATTACCCAATTTGTTGCACCGTTTGTCAGGGATAATCTCTGCTTTTCCCTGCTGAATTCGGGCCTTACGTCTATAATTTACACTCAGAGCCGTTCTCTACCACTCGGCTTTCCAAACATTTTTGGAAATTAAAAAATAATTAGAACACCCTCAGCACCTCCTCAATAAACTGTTTCAAATCTTCCTAGCTTTTTATTTAAAAAAAAAATGACTGTCTCGGAGACGGTAGAAACTTCTACTTTTTCACAGAATTTGTAAAGGTACATATCGTGAACCAACCCTATGATCAGGGTATCGCTAACAGAATAACCTACAAGGTCAAGGAAGCTTCTCGCCATTAAAATAACAATTTTAGAAAAAATGGTATCTACATCTAAGGTTTTCGACCCTATTATTGACCTTATCGCCATTATTACAAAGAAATTAAATCGCTTTGGTTTTTAGTCAGCTTTTGCCACGACTGTGTACGTCCGAAACTTCCTCACGTCTTGCCCTCTCTTTTGGCCTTGAGGCTCAGACTCACTCAGTCAGACCCAGACCTCTTGACTACACAAGACGAGAACAGTGTTTTGTCGCGTTTGTGTTTTAAAGTTTAAAGTAGCATGGAATTTACCCGAATTTACTAGCTGGATTTTAGCCACAATGTTAAATTTAAATAAACAGAATAAAAGTCAACCGCTGACTCTATTTAAAACGCTTCAGTTATTCGTTGCGTGCAAGTCCGCGAAGAAACCCCGTTTTAACAATTTAAAACGTGAACGCAGCGTAAATGGTTGAAGATATAACAAAATCATAAATAGAAGAATTGTTGGCTACGAAAAGATCTACCAAAAAGTTCGCGACAGCATATAGGTATCTATGAAGAATAGCCCACAACAAACAGTCAAACCGATTTTTACAAAAAATTAAAATACAAAAACAATTATTGTAGGCTACCTATCATAGATACTTATATGCTGTCATGGACTTTTTTGCAAATCTATTTGTTGCCAACAATTCTTCTATATAAGATTTGGTTCCATCTCCAAACTTTTAGGCAGCGTTTGCAAAAGAAGCGCACTTTTTCCTCGGATTTATCGGAGGCGCTCCCTATGTAAACGTAGGCAAGGCGCCATATAGACGGATAAAATTGGATATCATGTAATCAACCAATTTCCCCCAAAATCGCATCATCATCTACAGGTTGCTCACTCTAATTTCGTGACACTAATCTGTATATGCTGCGAGTATGAAACGTTGCTGGCATTTTTAGCCTGCAAGACAATCAAACGTTACGCTTACGAAGAATTGTCCATTCAAAGAATTTTTTTCTGAGAATATTCGGTCCAAACGAAATAGGAACAAAAAAAAAGGCATTTCATTACTCCAGGAAAACAGTTTTACGAGACAAAATGATTAAAATTGCAAGTCTTATTCTACAACCTTATATTATATTACACTGTGAAACTTCATTGAAATTCAAAGTTTCTGCCATAAATTAAATTTTATTGTTATTGTCATATAGATGTGTACAAAGTGCGAACAAGGGATGAAGCATAGTTTAGTATTAAATTTCACGGCACATAAAAGAGGGTTAACAGCAACCCTGGATAAAATATATATTTTAATTTCGCGTCGGGATTAATCAAATTGAAAATATTGAGACCCGATTTCGGTGACTGCAACGTTGCAATTCCTCAGAACAAATGCCGTGAAATTCACTTCAAACTTATTTACACCTCTGAATTGCAGTAAATTGAAATGATGAACTACCCCAAAGTTGGTGCATAATTGCTGACAGATGTTTAATGAAAGCAATTTATTCCAGGCTTGAATTGATTGTCAAAATTAATACTAATTAGGGATTTGAATCATCTGTTATATTAAAGCCCGTTTTACGAGAGTCGTTACGCAACAGGCTCTGAAAATTTTATGTTCGAGCCGTATAAGTTATGTAATCAAGATTTTGTCTCCGAAGGAGACGTGGCCGCTGGGTTCATGAAACAATAATGGCATTTTCCTTGTTTGTCTAAATAGTCTGCTGGAAGTTCAAATGGGGGCGACACACTTTTATTTCAAACGGAATTGATAATTGTATTGTGAAACGGCGACTGGCTGGTTTGGAAAGGAGTTGAAGGGAAAATGCTTGTTTCATGTTGAAGTAAAGTCTATTTTAATAGTATATTAAAAACACGTTTCATATGGCCAATTATTATCGCACGAAGATGTTTGGACAACGAGGGCGAAAAGCCCGAGTTTTACAAAATCCGAGTGCGATAAGAGCCTTATGAAATACGTTTTTTATACAATTTTTTCTATTTTGGATGCCCAGCTTGTTAGTATTTTCAAGAAAGATTTAGACTGTCCTTTTCAAAGACAGGCTTGGCAGTTAATTCGATTGTTAGCCGCAATAGCTGTCTAGATTATGATGTAAACAAAAGAGCACATTAGAGAACGCGTTTGGGTGCTATAAAATGTTCATTAGGAAATCGAAAATATCTTTAGAAAAAATATCTTACAGAATTTCAATTTATTAAGAGATGAGGGAAACAGCGAAAAACCCCGTTTTAATTTGTACAGGTTGGTGCATATAAGAATAAAATTTGAACATTTCCTTCCTCAAAGGCCACAAGAGAACATTAAAACATAATTCTCTTTCCCATGAAGGGATGTCAATAACAAATGGCTAGGTTATAAGGTTACATTACATATCTCGTATCTCATCGGACATACCAAAGTGAAAACACCCGCAAACAAGCAAGTTTATGATAATGCTATGTGTGAGCATCAAGAGAGCTTCAGAATGAGCGTCAGAGAATGGCATGACTAAAAGCTATTGTACTGTAACGGAAAAGACAAGGGAGAATATCCAGCGAAAACGCTTGCCTTAAATCAACTCAACTGAAGCACAAATCGGGTTTCACCTCGTGTTTCCGGCATTATCTGTACAAAACGAAAGTAATCTATCACGGAAGCTCATGGAAATTAAATGAAATCGAGGCTAAATTTTTTCATTGCTCCGAAACTCGTAAACATTAATCAAAGAAATGGCTATTTGACTAAGTAAAAAAGGCGTGAAACCGAAACTTTTTCCTTCCTGTTTTTCGACCTTTTCACCGATTTTTCATCTGTGTCGTTGGTGGCGCAATTAGAAGCCAGCCCATTTACTTTGGAGTGATAATAATGAAATATGATTTTGCCGCTCTAATTAAAGGCGGGAAATATTCCGGCCGTTTTCTTCAGCCGCTCCAGGTCATTTGCCTATTATTTGCTTGAAATTTTCGCTTGCATGCTAAGCAAACCACTTCATTTTAGGATAATTCTATTTCACCCTCCACTTGGATGTTAATCCAATTCACTTCTTCACTGTTATCTTTTAATATTGCGGGAGGTGTGGAATTTTTAAAAAATATTCAACTCAGAAAAAAACGCTCAAGGAAAAATTGTCGCTAAAGCAAACGATAATTAGCTGTCGTTAGTTTTCTGGCATCGGCATTTGGTTTCATCTGATCAATACAAATATCACATTGAGACGAAAGCGCCCTGTTCATTTTCAACGTGAAATTAATTTTTTCTTATGACGGGAGGATTATTAAGGAAAACGTTGTAGATAAAAAGTAATTGATCAGGTTGATAAATCATCACCTTTATCTCCCTTGAAATTTCACTGTAAAAAGTCGTTATTATAAAATAGCTAAGCTATACGGAGTGATTAATGGCGTGTACAAGTAGTGTCTGCACAATTACGATTCATTGAGTAAGATTCCTTGTTTTGCTGGTGAGTAATGAATTTAGATATCATCCATCATGTTTCCAGGCAAATATGATATACGAAGAAGACACCTACACCGTAGCTAAATAAACCATCACCTAATAAAAAGGTAGGTCATTAGTCGACTGGCGTTGAATAATAATTCTCTCATAAATAAAATATATTTTGCACTCCCTGGGCAGTAAAAATACTACTTTAGTGCCTATTTTTAAAGGATATAATGTATATATGTTTAATTGAACTACTAATTATTCGTTGCTCTTAAAAAGCTTCAGAACATAAATACATATAGAAAAGGCAAGTGGAAGGGGATGAAAAAATTAGCTATTCATTGGCCCCACCATGTTAGAATTATGAATTGTTGGCCAATCCTTTTCGAAGAAAGCGCATAAAATCGTAAAAAGCTGTCAGTCGATAATCCTCGAGGGAGTCCCTACAAATTGTTTCTTAATGAGGGTAACCGAAATAGTTTCCAGCTTAACAGAGGGGTACCCGCTGCCAGTGCAATCTTTAATTGGTAATATAAATTTTCTAGAAATATTCCGGAGAGCAACCTTAAACAGCCGAAAACCTGCAGCTATATGCTGCAATGTACGCAAATTATACCGTAACGTATGCTGCATGCCGTAAAACCTTGATGAATGATATACAGGGTGAGTCAACAAGGCGACGGCGGTCCATAACTTCTGAACCCTTCCAGATAGGAAATCAATTCAAACGCCATTATGTTCAACACCGCCAATTCTACATCCTAAAAATACTTTCAACTATGCAGGGTGTCCCAAAACACTTGCAACGCATGGCAATTAAATTTTTTTAAATGGAACACCACCGTTTTGATGCCATGTTCTGGATCACCTATAACATAGCTTTACATCGACGTAAGACATTCGATGTTTTAAGGCTCTGTTCTAAAGTAATTAATTCTTTTTGAAAAATTTTGATCATTGCGGGTGCTTCTTAAAAAAATTCCTGAGAACTCAATTTTGTATCTAGAGAGCTGAGATTCGGTGCGATAATGAAGGAAGGTCTATTCTATCTATCTAACATGATAACTATCATTATCACTATACAGGGTATTAAAAATTCTGTGTCAAGTTTGGAAATTTTCAAATATGCAAAACTCCATTTTTTCAAATGGCACCCCCTGTTATTATAGTGCCATGGGGCTCGGCTGTTGAATTACTTTATTTTTTATTAAGTATGTTCTATACCTAAAGTCAATACTTCAAAAGATATTCTTTGTCTTATTTATTATTATTACGATCTCAATTAAAGAATGCCATGGACTTTATGATATTTATGATTAACATTGTTTATTTACATAGTTACCAGACAGTTTGTCACATTTATTGACATACACAACCAGAAAGAATTCATTGACATGGTTTACTGCTGATGGTTGAAATTCATTGCGTATGTCAGTAAATATGACAAACTGTCTGGTAACCATGTAAATAAACAATGTTAATCATAACTGTCATACAGTCCATGGCATTCTTTAATTGAGATCGTAATAATCTTCAATAAAATAAACAAGTACTGACTTTAGGTATAGGACATACTTAATAAAAAATTAAGTAATTCAACAGCCGAACCCCATGGCACAATAATAACAGGTGGTGCCATTTGAAAAAATGGAGTTTTGCATATTTGAAATTTTCCAAACTTGACACAGAATTCTTAACACCCTGTATAGTGATAATGATAGTTATCATGTTAGATAGATAGAATAGACCTTCCTTCATTATCGTACCGAATCTCAGCTCTCTAGATACAAAATTGAGTTCACGGGATTTTTTTTAAGAAGCACCCGCAATGATCAAAATTTTTCAAAAAGAATTAATTACTTTAGAACAGAGCCTTAAAACATCGAAAGTCTTATGTCGATGTAAAGCTATGTTATAGGTGATCCAGAATATAGCATCAAAATGGTGGTGTTCCATTTAAAAAAATTAAGTTGATATGCGCTGCAAGTGTTTTGGGACACCCTGTATAGTTGAAAGTATATTTAGGATGTAGAATTGGTGGTGTTGTACATAATGGCGTTTGAATTGATTTCCTATCTGGAAGGGTTCAGAAGTTATGGACCGCCGTCGCCTTGTTGACTCACCCTGTATATGCAAAATTAATTTAAGTTTTTATGAAATAAAAAATGAAAACATCACATGCTGCATAACTGTGATTTTGCCCTACCCTAGAAATGACTCTTATACCTTGTCAACACAGACATTTAAGTAATTGTTAAATGAAGTTTGAAAATAAAATATATTTATTAATGCTCTAAAAACGCTCGTCCCCATCTCTCTGCTCAGTTCTATGCCAAACTTTCGATGAAAAATGCTCCTCTTTCTAAAAACCTTAACCTGCGATTTAAACATGCATTATGTAACAATTTTTGTTCTGCATTTTTTAAATTCCACCTAACCTCAGTTGTGAGATATTCCAGCATTCGAACGATCACCTCACTGCATTTTCTTGGCCTGTTTTTGAACCCGCTTATTGTTGTCGCCAACACAACAATCCGACTTTCACATAGACCTGCCATGTTTTTGCCAATTTTAGCGTCGACGAAGAATTCTCAACTTTATGCAACAATAACGGTCAATTAGGCCATTGTAAAAATTTCATATTGCTTCCTTCCGATTCCATCTCATTACACACTTCAAAAATTCGTCAAACTCTTGCTCGAGAATTAGAGAATCCTCTCGCTTGTCCGTCTACTATGTCCGTCGCCATAACTTGAGAACGAAATCAGATGTCGAAGTGAAATTTTACAAACTGAAGAAACGGATAACTAACAATTTCACTAATCCGACAGCCAGTGGAGGTATCTTACCTAAATTTGGTCTGTCTACACGTACAACCAACCTTCAAGTCTGTTGAAAGTGAGGCGCTGTCAATTTTGGGTGATGAAATTTAGGGGATGAAAACCAGAAAAAAATTACACACAGAACGTTTCCTTAACCCAACATGCATGCATACATATTTCATTATTACCGACAGGGAGTAATCGATCCAAATTTTCTCTTGCTGCGCTCGCTCGTGCGTAAATTTTTGCTTCGGGACTAAAATTGTACTTTACCCCCTTGATACATAAACAACTAGTTTCAACCCTTCATTTCAGGTTTATTTAAACTATTAATTACTTTCTGGATTTTTTTCTGGATTTAGCTTCTTGCCCTGAGCAGCTCTCTGTGAGCAACCAATAAATTGAATAGAATTGATTAAATTACTGCCCACATACCAGTTTAAACTAATAAAAAGTTAGTCGACCTCGATAAGAGCACCTCTGATGAAAAATTCCCGTGTAAACTGTTGCCGAAGAATCTCCGATAAAAGGGCTGACCCGATTTGAAGCTAACCGAGAACAGCAATAAATACTTAGAGGAAGTCGAGAAATCCCGCATTATGCGAACAATTTTGCAAATATGGCACGTTATAAAGTTTGTTGCTGGCAATGGATTGAATAATGCAGTGCCAGTGATAGTAATAAATTTCGGTCCAGTTTACCGTAAAATAATTTAGGGTTCTCAATTAAAATCTATGCAAAGTGCTGTTATAAAATTTAAAATTGAAAACATGGCAGTGATGTTCAGTGAATTACGGAAATTGTGAATTTGAAATAAAACGAATCGTTTAATCAGGACAATCATGCCGAATATTTCACTTGGTTCGGTGAATAATTTTCCTGCCGCTGTAAATACGGGCAAGTTTGATCCCTCAATCAGAACTCAAGCAAAAAATTTTCAAGTTACTTTGGAAAAATTAATAAATAAAATATGCTTTATATCAGAATGTGAAATGTTCATGCACAAAATATTAAGTATACCAAATTTTTTAATAGTTTACCCAATTTTGGCAACATCATGAAAATATGACTTATGCGACTGTAGCATTCTAGAGAGAAACTCCTCTCATTGGAAAATTTATTCATTATTATTTGAAAACACGAAATCAGTAATATTCATAACAAGCATGAAATCGGCACTTCCTGAAAATAACAATGAAGCGGTTATTTTCATACCAAAAACTTCCATCGATTCACAACTATATTGCTCAAACTTTAATTGTTATTCATCAGATGCAGGAGTTATAAATAATTTGCTTGAAAAAGCGCGGTTACGTGTCCCTGTAAAAATTTTCTCCCTGGAATCAAGAATGTTGAATATAGATTAAAATGAGCAATTTGTATTGAAATTCATCACGGGATCTTTATAAGTCATGTCCTTCATTAATATTAAAACCGGTGTGTCCCGAGACGGTTTTTAATTTTTTAAGCGTGTATCTACAAAAATTGCGGTGGAGCCTAACGAATATATTCACGAATGTGGCCGGATTTTCCAAGCCTCATTGGTGGAAAATGTTACGAGTCTCCCTAGTACGTCTTTTATTTCTTTCTTATTGTTGCCGCTTAAAGAAGGAAGTAAAATCTTTCCCCATTCAAAATTATCTTTTATTTCGAGTCGAAATTAACTCCCCCCCTTTACGGCTTATTCACGAAATTATGCCGTCATACCCTCAACTAAATTTGATTGTTGAGAAAGTTTTGAAGGCGGTGGGAATACTAAAAAATCTCCGGAGTGAAAAAGCGCGGTCCATTAAGAAAAGCAACGAATATGAAAAACACGACTCCGGTTCACATTTTACACAAACCGTAACAAGGACGTTGCCAACCTGCTAAACGCCGCCATTAGCCACAAAGGCGAAGTGTCTTCTCGTAAAAATGTAAAACCATTTGCCCGAGGTTATCGAACCGAAGTTTCAACGAGAATGTCAAAAGTGAAGACGACGCCGATTTCTTTCTTTGAGGTCATTTCATCAACGAAAAAACCTTTTAACTTTTACTCTATCATTTTCATTACAAGGCCTTCGCACAAAGGTTTTAAGTTAATGAGAGATTTATCTACGAAAAAGACGTTAGTAGAATTTTGCTTTTAGTTGTATTACTTTCTAGAAGAAAATCAGAAAACGGAACAAAACGAAAGAAGAAAATCTGATTTTTGAAACTAATATTTTAGTGATATCAGATGTACGACTTTAAAAGTCGGTAGAGCCAGAGATTTAAATGCATTTTCTTGCCTTGAATAAATGGGTGGCATTTTCATTATATAGCTTTAACCGTGTTCTTTATATCATGAAAACTTGTTCGGCGCCTGCAGTTTTTCACCACAATCGATTAGAAACTGGGAAAATTTATTATCATAATGGATGCTGAGAAGTCTACGAAAATTGTATTACCTACAGACAGTCTTCCCGGATATTTTATTACATGGGCGCTATTTTTTAGGAAAATTGACTTGAAGTTGTTTTTGTTCCGAACAAAGAACCAATATAACAATATAAGTTTTATTCTGATGTGTAAAACCTTCTAACAAGAGTTCCTTTAAAACCGCTTAAACGATTACTGAGGACCATAATAAAGCTGTTTTGGGGTGAAAAAGAAAAAGTTTACGAGAGTCTTTAAGTGTAATTTTTAAAACTTCTTAATGCCACTCTGTCTTATTATTTTACACCTGTGTCATCCAGCTTAATTTTCGATTGTTGATGCTTTTTATAGGCGCTTATTTCTGGAAAATAAATGCTTTTTAATCCGCCCGTTAGTGATAATATTAAGTTAGCTTGTAACGTTAACAAGGTGCAGATGCTAGATGCGATGGAAAGTGTCGTCATTTATAAGCCTAGAGACAGGCTTATGAAAGCCGATACAGGCCCTATCGCATGTTTACGCTACTTAGGGGGAGGACTCGTTATATTTCTCGACCTGTGATTGGTCGAACTTTCACAGCCGAGGGGTGGATCTACACGGGTGGGCCTATAAATATTTCAGTTTTCTAGCAGGTAGTATTGTATAGCTTCGGCTTTGATAATGAGCACATTATGTTCGAAACGCGTCAGCAGTGAAAATCAAGTGTTTCGGTGTAGTGGGGTGTGTCTACTGATAGTTATAAAACTTAAACAAAATTATCACTTGATGTAATTTTATGTTTAAAACTTGCTAATTTTCAGAAACTTGTTTGCTTTCTCTACTTCCGTCAAATTAACTTTATTTCGTGTATCTCTTCTGCATAAAAGTTTCCTGAAATTTACTACCTAGAAGATACTTAATCAATGAATTGTCTTCTGCAAACAAGACCTCCACGTCAAGTACCCTAATAAACTGCAAACATTCATCCCATCCAACTTTAGACAGGCAGACATTGATCATAGAATTATCTCGACTCAAACGACTTAAAATGCCGGTCAACAATCCCGTCACCCGGATTTTGTGTCGACAGTGTTTACAAAACTCCGGTGCAGTTTGCATATTGATGCACGATTGCTCTACACCGGAAACGTTGCGGAAAATGGCAAAGGCAAACCTTTAATGTGCCAACCAACTGTTTAGGAATTACCGCACTTAAAACAACAATCTCCCTGTAAAACTGTCCGAGCGAGTCGTCTCTGCTTTTTAGTGTATTTTTAGGGGAAAGCCATCAAATCGAAAATGTGCAGCTTTTTGCGAATGAACGCACAACAATTTTTTAATCCACCGCTGAAGGAAAATTCCGAAATGTCTTTACTCGAGAATCCCGTTCGGCTTAAATTAATTTAGCTGTGGCCGCGGGACAAGGATCGACATGGAAAAAATCGAAACTTTGGAAAAGTTTTGTGAGGTAGTCGAGTTAATTTATCGTCGACACGTTCCATGGCGGCTTCACTGAGCCAAGCGCGTATATCACAGGCGTCTGAATGCCTCGGGTGCCTCTGGAATAATGTAGTGGCGTCCCATATCTTGAGTGTGCATGACAAAATGTCCCACCCGCAAGCCAAATTAACAAATATGACCCGTTTTATCATTTAGACAATCAACTTCTTCTTAAATTTGATGTGGATTAAGGAAACTTGAAGCGAATTTAGATACTTAACAACAAAATCGAACGGGCTCTTCAAATCCGTACGGGTAGAATGAGGGATTTATTAGGGTTATGAACTGTCTTTGACAACTTGGAGAATTATCCGGGGAGATTCGTAAACAGTGATTCAATTTGAAATTAATCAATTTAAGTGTCTTGGAGGATTTCAGTCAACGCAATTAATTCATATTCATGTGGACTTAACGTCAAACATCTGTGTTCGATTGAGATAGATGGGGATGTCTTAAAAAGCCACTGAAAGATGTACATACATCAAAGCGAAGTGTATCCCTGTAGATGTTTATCACATTGATGGGTATACAGGGTGTCTCAGAACTCCCAAATAAGCCGGCAATGGTAGATTCCTGGACTAAAACTAAGACGAATTTTCTTTTGCAAAAATTGCAAGGGTCCAATAATTTTCAATTGGGAATCTCTGAATTAGATGTACTATCACTACTAGAAACACCCCACTACACCGAAACAACAAACAACAAAGCTATATAGCTTTGGCTTTGAGAATGAGCACATTGTGTGCTAAACGCGTCAGCAGTGAAAATCAAGTGTTTCGGTGTAGTGGGGGGTTTCTTTCTAGTGATAGTGCATTTTTCCACCGAAGTTATCCAGTGTTTCCATTCTGAATTAGACAGTTAGGTAAAATAAAAATGTGCAAGATGTTGCTGAGATACACAAAAAATAAGGCATTATAACAACTTTTTGTGTATCTGTATACCAGCAATATTGTCGCGCTAAGCCTAAAAGGCGTATCTACAGTTTTGGCGGAAAACGAGTTAACACCGGAATCTTGTTTAAAATGTCTTAAACTACCATGACAAGAATTTTTGTTAATATCCAATCAGTATTTTAGTCAAAATTCGCGAATTAATTGAGCCAATATGCATTGGGTCTTATACGTTTTAAAATATAAAATCGTCAAGATCTCTTTTCGATCGAAACTGTACATAGGCTTTTTGGGCTTAGCACGGCAGAATAGCTTGAACATTCTTATTTTACCTTGCCATTTAATTACGTGAAGCATTCTGATTGGTGAATTTGAGCAGCTTCCTACATTTAAAAACTATTGGACCCTCGCAATTTTTGCTAAGGAAAATTCGTCTTAGATTGAGTCCAGAAATCTACCATTACCGGCTTATACGGGAGTTCAGAAACACCCTGTATAGAGGTCGCCTGAATTTACCGGTGGAATCGGGTGCAGATTTTATCAATCTGCACCTAGTAGTAGTGCCTCTGCAGACGTGCAGATTTGTCAAAAAAATTAACAAAAAAAAACACGAAACTCTTGCGAAGTCTGTAGAATTGCACTTCTCAAGTCATTGCAATTAATAGTTTTTCGGTTTTTCACCTCTAACTGCCACTTCCTTGGTCCAATATGGCTCAAAAGCAATCCCAGCCGAGTTCTTAAGGTAAAGCAACAGTATACCATGTTTCAACTCGATATTTCAATCCGTTCTCCAGGCGGACAGTGTAGACGAGGGAGCGAGCGAACATTCAGAAATTAGACTAATTTCGCATTATGCTACGGCACTTAAATTATCTTTTAGGCGTTTTTGTCGTAATCACGTAATCTCATTATGTGTCAAATTTCTTGCCCTCCTTTCATCATAATGAGGAGTATCTGGAGACCTTTCTAATTTCTGCTAAATTTAATCAACGTCGCGCTTTTTAATGAATTTTTAATTAATTTATTCATTCACAGGTTAAATTTCAACACGGTGGAACAGAGGACGTATTGAACGTGCATTTCATCTTCAAATTTTCCCTCTTTTCGCCAGGCTTTAATCTACAAAAGAAGAGTCTAATTTCACCTGAACTGCAACTACAGGGACGTTTTTATTAAAGGATCCACCTGTTAGGCCTCACCGACAGTATTGCCATCAAACACAATGAAAGCAGGAAAGCAACAAGCACCAAAACCCCCTTAAAGCGTTTCGGTGTGTTGCTTTGTGACCTCACCTTCCATTTCACCGCACTAAAACCCATTCTAAAGAAAATCGTTATAGTGTCGAAAATCCTTTGAAATACGGCACTAGCTTAACAAATTGAACTTTGATCTCAAAAGAAGCGAGCATTCGATTTTTCTGCCATAAAAATTTAATCTCGCCGCGGCAGAATAAGTTGTAAAACAGAATTAACGCGCCTGCAATATGCAATTTGTTACCCTAACACGGTCATGTTCTGCTTGTTATAAAGTTAGACGTTGTTTGAATTTAAAGCTTAATGGAGTCTTTTCAAACAGAATTAACTGAGTTGCAGTGTTGCATGGCATCACACGTATCGGTCCCATCCCGTGGGAGAATCTCCACTGTATAGCTGATTGCATGGACGTAATTTGCTTTTTGCGGAATATTTCAGGTTGCCAATAATTCACTGTCGGGAAAGACAAACGCCTGAAATTTTCGATATTAATTTTTCTTTCAGATAAATCACCAAATCATTCGGAAATTTAATTAAATCTGAAACTCGTTTGCTTGAAAGGACCCATACAAGTTGGTTGGATCTGGGGTGATGGAAACACCTGATTCCCAATTTGTATAATCACGGTTCAGCCTTCCGGACAAACAAGTTTGGAGTTGCCCCAAGAGTCAGTTCTGTTCTGTTATCGTTACTAGTGTAGGCTCCGAATAACGTTCGGATAATGTCTGATAATGTCCGTCAGGCATTACATAGGTACATTCTTTTTACCTTCGATTACGCCGTCGGTTTGATGTAAAAGCTTAAAACCGCCGCTGGAAATGATGTTAATAAGTCACTCGGCTCGAGGTTAATGGATCCGATTAATCCGCCTCTGACCTCCTAATCCATATTTCAGCATTCTTTCCACGTGAGCGTCTCCCTTGTTGCCGCCATAACACATGGCAATCCCATCAAGGACGCAATAACTCCCCCTCTTCGATAAAAACTCGACTTCAGGGACTACTGCTGCAATGCCCTGACTACATATTGCATGCTTAGACTTCTATTAAAATCAGGATTAAGATATACAGTCCTTTAGAAGTTATGCTTCTGTTGACTTAACGACAAAGTTGTGCCTTGAATAAGTTACTTCAAAAGTATGGAGATTTCTTCAGGTGATAACTTACCAGTGAGTTTATTGTCTCATTTGCCCAATGATAATAATTCAAGCAGCGTAAGGTTATTGGCAGTCCGAAGATTCTCCGAATTAATTGAGGTGAATAAATTTGTCAGCCATTGTCTCTTCAGGTATTGGCACTTACTTTGCCTTGTGGAATATTCGCTCGTCCATAAGTTAGCTTCTCTATTATTGCAGATATTTTTTCACAATTTCTTACGTTTTGCCAAAAAAAAGTTGCATTAAAGTTAGATTAGAAACTTTATTACTACCTTCCGGTTTGTAATGAGCCCGCCCTTTTACATAGGTATTAATTAATATTTACATATTTACATATTTTAGGTCTTGTCTTTTTGTTCCTTCTTCTTAGGCTACTCCTTTCTCTCTTGGTTGTCTTCTGTCTTCGCTTCGCCCCCCTTCTTTCTCTTGCTCTCTTAATTTCCTTCATCCATTCTATTCCCTCTTCCCATTCGTTCAGTAGACTCTTTCTCCCCCTTCCCTCCTCTCTCATTCCCTCACCCTCTTTCAACGGATGTTCTACTGTCTGTCTCTCCACCCCACACACTATTTCTCTCTTCCTCCTGCAGCCGGAACTTGTTTTCCCTCTCCTCATTCCCGCATCTGAATCTCGCTTTATTCTTCTTTCTTTCCACCTCTCCCTCTTCAGGTAACTTGGTACCCCTCCATGTTCTCATATTATGCGTTATATCTTGATTCTCTGACCCGTGCTCTTCTCTCTTGTACATCTATGCCTCTATCTCTCTACTTCATAACTACATTCGTCCAACTCCCTTGCTCTCTGCGCCTTTCTATATCTTCCCTTACGTATCCGTTTCTCTGCTAATATCTTTGTCTCTCCGTCCCTCTTTCTTTCTCGCTCTTTTTCTCTTTCCAGCACTCCTGTAATATCTCATTTCTCCTCTTTCTCCCATTCTGTCCTCATATTTCACCGCCTTTTTCCCTGTCTCTAGTCTCAACTTACTCCTTTTCTTTTCTTCCCTTATTATGTATCCTGGTGTCTCCCTATCTACTCCCAACACCCATTCTATATGCTTATCCTGCACACTCTCTACCTCATCTTGTTCTTCCCACCACCAGATTTCCGTTCCGTTAAACTAACAAAAATCATTCCTTTTCTCTTAAAATCATGCTGAAACTTTTTCTCCAATTCCCCAAATCATCCGTACCACGTTATTCCCTTTCTTGCTCTATTTTCCTTCCATTCCACTTCCGCTCACTTTCTTTTGCCCTTCCTTTCCGTTTCCCAAAAACGATCGTCTTCGTTTTTTCCATATTTACTTCCAACCTTTGTCTCTTCATATATCTCTCTGCATTTCTTATCATATCATATCTTTCATTCCTCTCTCATTGTTCGCTACCATCACCAAACCACTTCTATAAAAATCAGGGTTAAGATATATATTCCTTTAGAAGTTATGTTGCTGTTGACTTAACGACAGAGTTGTGCTCTGAATAAGTTGTTTCAAAAGTACGGAGATTTCTTACCAGTTCAGAAATGTATTGTCTTATTTACTAGGCAAAGTCAGAAGATTCTCCGAATTAATTGAGGTGAATACCATTGTCTCTTCAGGTATTGCCTTGGTGAGGAATATTCGCTCGTCCATAAGTTAGCTTCTCTATTATTGCAGATATTTTTACACAATTTCTTACGTTCTGCCAAAAGAAGTTGCATTAAGGTTATGCTAAAACTCTAAAAATAGGTATTAAAGTTTTTCTCTTCCTACTTATCGACCTTTTAACTACTATTGTCATGTTTTGGTCGGCCAACACGAAGCCCCGACCTCACACCTTTAGAAGAACGCCAACGAATTTATATTCTTTACTTCATATACCCGAATCGTACGAGAATGAAATAAATTAGAAATCTCTGAATCTAAATTACATTTCAGCACTGTTTTTAACTATCCAGTGCAAGGCTTCAATTTAATTTAAACGAATGCTGAGCATCCCCCGCTGTTATGAAGTATTCTCTCGTGGTACACGTAAATTTCTAAACAGATTAAGAAGTAGGTCGATGCATCCCGCCATAAATCTTGTAGACACACGATTATGTTTCAGAAAATTAAAACAGAAGGCTTTCCCCAGACAGCGAATTATGTACGGCAATTCCGCTACTGAGACGCGCACAATTCCGCTCTTCTTCCTTTTGCAGATTTTAAAGAGATACCAACTAGCTTTTGCTTAAGATTTAATGGTAGCTTAACTAGTCGAGATTACGCGAACATAAATTATATCGCAATTTTTCCGCCAGTTCTCCACTATATCGCAAAGTTGGGGCGTTATCAGGGCACGGGGTATCGGAAAAGCCGTTTCGGTAACGAGAAAACTAAAAATAAAATTTCACTTGCCGTAACTATGTAGTTGAAACTCATTAACGCTAACACTAGTTTCCATTAAAGCATAATAAACCATAATGGAAAACATCTTGCGGTTGTCACCTAATGCAAAATTATTGTCGAGTCGGTCCTAATTCACCCAAAATTGGGTAATTTCACTTCGCTACATTGTGATAAAGTGTAACTTTTCTGACTGTTCTTATCTTGCAGAAAGTTTAAAGCCTGCCCGAAAAATGTTTATGATTTGTACACACACAAAGTAGCGGCCATAACGCATTTCAGCGTTATTGGATTCGGAAAGGCTGCGGCCATAAATTCCTCCGTGGCATAATGAAGAAATTAAAAGGCGACGAAAGCCGCAAGATTTCTTTGAGAAACGATAAATGTGCTCCCTTTCTGGGTTCTTTTATTCGGTGCAATGATAAATCGTGCGATTGGTGACACCGGACATTTTCACTGTGTCATAGAAAATACGTCTCCGAGGTACTTTCATTTCAACCAGAAAATATTTTAATGGAATGGTGTTAGCCTGCATGACATCTCAAATATTAATTTACGGCGCTTTGGAGGCGCCTCCGCCATTTTTAACATTTTTGTTTTGGAACAGCAACAGGGCTTCCAGGAATTCCTATTATAAGTGCAAGAATTCTTGTTAAATAAACAAAAATGAATTAATGTGCTGTTTACTTTCGGTACAGCGGGAATTTTATTCATTTCATTATAAACAAGGTGAAAATTCATTAAAGCATAAAATATCGTCCTTATTCCTTCAGTTCGACTTGTTTTAAGTCTGTTACGAGTGTACTAAGTTATCATCACCCTTCCAGTAATGTCTGTGAAAATTAGTTTCCGAAATATAGTCGCTAGAAAAATGTCAAAAGGGAAATATTTTTTGATAAAATGATTCCTAATGGTGATACACGCCCCCAAATGTTCTAAATTAAAAATTTAATTTCGTTCGAAAAAGAAAACCGCAGAAAAATTAATTTTTCGGTTTATTCCACTGACATCAACTCGGTTTTTGGGAATATAGTTTCCATTTTTGTAATTATACTGGGGCGTTTGGGGGGGGGGGGGCGTGAAACACCCTTAGGCAGCATTTTATATAAAAAATCTGCGCTTCAAATAGTTAGCTGTTTACCTAATGCGAAGTTTTAAAGTTACTATTTTTAAACAGAAATTTAGACATGCTTGAATTTGCCAAGCAGCCAACCAACAAACTATGGACCGGTTGTAAGTATTAAAATAAGTCGATTAAAAGAATTCTCGGACTTTTTTCCTTTGAGTTTAAATTGTTTATGACGGATGGTCTATTCCTGTTGTCAGCATTTTTACTGACACTTTTGGCGGCCGCAAAATGTCACTTATACTGCCTAGGCAGTAAAAAAGCTGATCATGGTTACCAATATGTTTTCCCATAGTAACCTGAGCAACCTCATCATAACATGATGACGTCAGAAATTATTGGGTACCTAATCATTGATTCGCTTGTTGAGCTAATGGTAATCCATTTTAGTGCCTAGGCAGTAAAAGTGGCATTCTACTGCCGCAAAAGTTTCAGTAAAAACGCACTTTTAATCTCTGCTTTTAATGATAACCGTCAAGAAATAAGGCATCATTTTATTTTATGCACCTATAGCTCTAACCTAAACTATAGTTGTATCAAATTTCATTGAAATTGAAATGGTAAATATCCTGTTTGCTTTCTGAACATCAATTTGATTCGTTATTGTAAACAACTGGAAATTTGATAAAGTTATAAAAATACACATTTTGGTTTTATCCGATTAGCCACCACACTATTAGTTGAAAAGAGTACGTTCTCAACACTTCGATAGTTCTGCAGATGCTGAGAGTCAATTATTATTTCATTGCTTATAAGAGTTTCTTTAATGCCAGTAAAACAGCAATTTTATTTAACTGCAAACTTGGATTAAATGGCCACTTCAAGAAATAATTTGAAACCATTCCAGGAAGCATATTGTCATCAAGGTTTTGTTCTTGCAATCAATATCCAGTGAAATAATACTTTCACATGTTGGCAAATTAAAAGCATTATTGACGATTACAATTAAACGTAATACAACAATAATATTAATTAACACAAATTTATTCGCAGCTTTGTTTATGCAAAATTTCAAAACCCTCCTGTCATTCCATTAATCTTTTACAAATGTTTGCAGTGAATTAAACTGGAATCAATACGTTTATAGACAATTGTACAGTTCATCCAAAATGGAAATTGCTTTTTCCAAACAAATCTATACGAACAGGTACGGTGATCGATTGGTTAATTGGGGCTCGTGCTCAAGTGAGGGTTAGGGGGCTGCAGCCCCTTGCAAAAATATTTACTCCTTCAAAGCTCATGAGTCCTAGTTTTTTTGTAATTACTTGGAAATTAATAATGTCGTTACTTTTGGTGGGCACTGTATTTTTTTAGTACTAAAACAAAATATCGCAGTGTAGGTACGCTGCTCTCACGTCTCACCTTCAAACCAGAAAACTACAAGAAAACTAAAACCGCTGTATATTTATACTATACTTAGGGCCTGTAGGTAGGTATATGAAAAGAGTAGAATACTATACTGCAAATACAAGGGAAAATTGCTTAGATTTTTGACTTATAATGAAACGACAAATTACAGCAATTCGTGTGTTATTTTGAAATTTCCATCCGTCTTTGAATAATTAAGTAAGAGGTAGGATGTAATGCAAATCCCGTCTTCTAAGTTAGATGGACGGGTAATTACCCTAATAATCGCGCTCGAGAGAGGGTACAGGTTACTGTTATAACGCCTGCAATTCTCATCCCACCCTTTAATTACTGGCCCATTCAAAGCCTCCACATTGTTTCTTTTTCCAAACTTAATCTTCGGGAAATAAAAATTTATTATCTGAATACAATTGATAGTGGGAAAACCGGATCTTCCGCTCATCAATAAAACCGAGAGAGCAGTCTAAGGAGATCGTTAGAAATTTATATCTCCGCAGAACAATCGAAAATTTAGGATACGATACGAGCTGCGAGATTAACATCGTCCTATAAGCCCTTTCATCATAATTCAATTTGAACTAGTCGAGATTTTCCAGGCTTTAACGGCATGTACGCTGTCAGATACCACGTACTAGTGAAATTTATGTCGATGTAAACATTTACACGGAAAACATCAACAACAATCGACAAAAACCGACAAATTCGCTCAGTTGAAATTACTTCACGTTTTATGAATCAAAAGGCCCTTGCATTAACCATGTGAGTGTAATTTAAAGCGGAGACGTTTAATTTTAAATTAACTTCAGTAAAAACAGAAGGGTTGTTTACTTTATGCAAAATAATTAATTTGCAGTTCAATCACACGCTTATGCATTTGCCACTAATAGACTTATTGCTATTAATAGCTGAACGTGAGTAATAATATCGTCCTGATAGGAGCTTTGATGTTATTATCTCATCCGTCCTATTTGACATGCGTTTCACCGACACGTTAACCAATTTATTACTCCGTAATCAGAGATAATTGCAGCGACGAAGAACTTATGACAATTTGTCAATATTTAAGTGCAAATTTCGAATATGTTTCAAAATCAAGAACCGTTTTCAATCCATCTCCAACTCCCTGGGTACGACTTCAAACGAACACAATTTCGGATTTAATTAACTCAACAAAAGATTTTTACGTAGTTTACAATTCAAATTTCTGACTCTAAACAACTAACTTCAAAGGGTTATAATTATACTGTCTTGGTTAATTTTAATATAGAAGATGCTTCCAGATTAGGATTAGAATTTTTGTACAGGTAAACCCTTTTGCTGCACGTGACGTAAACAATTAAGCCATATTGTGTTTATTACTGAATACCTAGTTAATGGTGCTAGAACAAATTGTGATTTATGTTGGAAATTACGTTTATGTGCAACCGTTTGCTAACTGCATAAGCACTTCATTCATTGAAGCACGACATAAACGTCTTGGCTGTTTTTTTAGCACAAATTAAATTAGAGCCTGCAATGATTCAGAAGAGAATTAATTTTGCTCGCAACAGAACAATACCTTCACTGGAGACAATGGGCAATAATGCCGCATTGCTTTATTAATAAAGTTAATGTCCATCCGAGAGTTGTAATTTATAATCAAATTATTTCATGCGCATCATATTCGGAATATGGAAATGAACATGAAATTAATACAATCGGTTTTATGAACCGTGAAGTATTAGTGTTAAATTAGCTGGAGGATTCTTGCTGTAAACCTATTGAACGTTCGTAAATTAAAGCTGGTGTGCCAAAAAGGCAATACGTAAAGATTTGATGTTGGCGATTCAGCTTTTCGATCGATTTTAGTAACTGCTCCACGAGCGTAGAAGTTAAAAATGCGGAAAATTATCCCCTTTGTCACAAATTAATGGGAGGGAATAGGGGTGCTTATAGGTGGGTAAAAAACTGTAAAGATAGTAATACAAAGCAGGGGTGCTCAGATACCGCCTTGTCAGGAAAAATATCTATCGCTATTTAAAAAAAATGGCAGCAGAGAAGCGGCTGGAACCTCCCCAACGCGTGGGTCTTTGATTTCAGGGACTTCTGTTTAAGATTCTAAAGTTGATATGCCTAAATGGCACTTCCCGTTGACCAATTGCTCCCAAAAGCCTTTCAGCTCTTCAACGGGTCACCTCACCTCCATTTACCAAATTTCGGGCAAATCGATCCACTAGTTTGGGCTATAAAGTGGTTTCAGTGTTATTACAAAATTTCGATTTTTCTACCCAAAGGGAATGCGAATAAATTTTGTCTCATTTAAAACCAGAAATTGAAGACCTTTCTGATGGTGACCTCGATAGTGACAATAAATCTTTCAAAAACTTGTTTTGGATGGGTAAATTAGAGAATAATTTTAAATTTCGAAATTGGTGTGCCAAAACGGCACTTTCCGTGGGCCGATTGAATCCAAAATTTGTTCACCTCTTCGACGTGTAATACAATCCCCTTGTGCAAAATTTCAGCCAAATCGGTTCAGGGGCTTGGGCTGTACCGCGATTTTAAAGTCCGATAAAAATCAATTTTTTTTTTAATTTTGGTCAAAAAGGCACTAAGAATGAATGCATTTTTAGAAGCAGAATTTGAAGGCCTTTCCTATCGTGACGTGAAAAATGGGGGTTTGCATTTAAAATTTAAAAGTTGATGTGCCAAAATGGCATTTCTGGTTGCACGATTGGCTCCAAAAGCTTTTCAGATCTAAGTTGGGTTATCACATGCACACGTACCAAATTTCAGCTAAATCTGTCGAGTAGTTTGGGCTGTGGCGTGTTTACGAACCTACGTACGTACGTACGAACGTACGAACGTACGTACATACATACAGACACATTTTAAAAACCACTTTTTTGGGCTCCTGAGACCTCAAAACGTATAGATCCGGTCTTATCTCGAATTCGAAAATTTTAGTGATTGCAGTAACCGCCCTTTTTTTTTAAATGGTGGAGTGGAGTGGGGAGGTTAAAAAAATACTCAGAAAACTGTAGAAACCGTGAAAACTTCATAAAATCAGTGTAACTTGACAATGGTACGTTTTTGCGCTAGTAAAATGAGGCACTGTTGAACTCAGCTCATCATTCAGAACCAAAAAGTATAAAATTTCGACAAGATTTCTAGATTTCTTTATTGCTGACTAAAAAAATAACCGCCTGTGATTCTGACATAAATGGAAGCATGCATTTTTCATATACAGTGACACTAAAAACGAAAATTGCTGCAAAAATCACTTACGAGGTACTGCCGTTTGGTCCACGATATGCGAAAATTCGAACTACGTCAGGAACACAAAATTGTGTTGAGAGCGGCGATACGCCGATGGCGATTAATTTAATCAGATTCATAATATTTGTTTGTACGATACATTTATTAACCTCCCCACTCCACTTCACCATTTAAAAAAAAGGGAGGTTACTGCAATCACTAAAATTTTCGAATTCGAGATAAGACCGGATCTATACGTTTTGAGGTCTCAGGAGCCCAAAAAAGTGGTTTTTAAAATGTGTCTGTATGTATGTACGTACGTACGTACGTTCGTAAACACGCCACAGCCCAAACTACTCGACAGATTTAGCTGAAATTTGGTACGTGTGCATGTGATAACCCAACTTAGATCTGAAAAGCTTTTGGAGCCAATCGTAAAACTAGAAATGCCATTTTGGCACATCAACTTTTAAATTTTAAATATAAACCCCTATTTTTCACCTCACGATAGAAAAGGCCTTCAAATTCTGCTTCTAAAAATGTATTCATTCTTAGTGCCCTTTTGATCAAAATTTAAAAAAAAATTATTTTTATCCGACTTTAAAATCGCGGTACAGCCCAAGCCCCTGAACCGATTTGGCTGAAATTTTGCACACGGGGATTGTATTGCACGTCGAAGAGCTGAACAAATTTTAGATTCAATCGGCCCACGGAAACTGCCGTTTTGGCACACCAATTTGTAACTTTAAAATTATTCACTCATTTAACCATCCAAAACAAGTTTTTGAAAGATTTATTGTCATCATCAGAAAGGTCTTCAAATTCTGGTTTTAAGTAAGACAAAATTCGTTCGCATTTAGTGCTCTTTGGATCAAAAAATCGAAATTTCATAATAACACTAAAAATACATTGTAGCCCAAATTAGCGAATCGATTTGGCTGAAATTTGGTACCTGGAGATTGGGTGACCCGTTGAAGACCTGAAAGGCTTTTGGAAGCAATTGGTCCACGGGAAGTGCCATTTAGGCATATCAACTTTAAATTTTAAATACAAAGGTCTCCCTTTTTATGTCGCCATTAGAAAGACGATCAAATTCTCGTTCTAAAAATGTATTAACAGTTTCTGCCATTTCAGTGAAAAATAGAGAAAAAAATATTTTTCATTAAAAGGGAGCAGGCTGACAGTGGATGACATAAAGTATCAGTTATTGTCAAAAGGGTGGCAAACTGTTAACCTTAAAAGGAACTTATTGTCAAATGTGATGGGTGATGTCGGTATTTGTCAGAAAATTGCGAAATTAGTCACAGACAATAAGCATAAAAAAAATCTGTCGAATTGACTACTATCTACACAGAATACAAAGATCCACGCGATGGGGAGGTTCCAGCCGCTTCTCTGCTGCATTTTTTTATATTGAAATTAACTAATTGTTAGGAAATGTGTCGGTGCATACCTATTTATTAGTTTTTGACACAAAATTTTTACCCGCGCGTTAAGGCAAAATATCTTATGTAGCAGATAATGCGTATTAAATAGCGACTTAAAAAAAACGTTCGGAAGAGGTTATAGAAAAAAATCACAAACATCATTTTTTAATTAATTAATTTATGGAATTAAAATTATGAAAGTTGGCTATTGTATTCACAAAAAATGGGACAACATCCTATCCAAGAATTTTTCCGATTGGATGCGTACTTTAGGAGAAAGACGTTGAGAAACGAAAAAAGGAGGTGATGACGTGAGTGGATTTTTAGCATTTTGAAAATGGATAATTTTTTGTGACTAAATGGCTACAGATAACGTTCTGAAATTTACGCAGGATGTTTAGCTTGATTAGAGCTGCCAGGGAGCAAAATATCTCAAAAATTTTGGGTAGTGCCCTTTTGCACTGGACGATTTTGGGAATGAGGTTCTAGGGCCTTAAGCTTTCATTTTCCAAAGTTTCAGCTTTTAGAAATAAAAGGCCCACAGAATCACTTTTTATAGAACTTTTCCAGCGCTGAGAACTCTACTATTATAGTATTTTATAAGTAATTTTTGTTTTCCCATCCCCTTTTATTGAGCTTCGACGAATATTCCATAGAAACTATTTCTTGTGGAGGTTGAAGTAAATCTCGGAAATCGTGTGAGAAAATTTTCTCAATTGTCACCGGCAACTTTTAAGCAAGTTAGCGATACTTGAAGCGAGAGTTTTAAATTAGCTTTGAATTAATGTAGTGTGGCTTCAAAATTATATTTTGTCGAATAATTCGCATCGCAATTCACATTTTTTGCAAAGAACTGGATGCATTCAAGAATTTAATTAACTCTGGAAGATATTGCAGCAATCTGAAACGATTTGTGCTCTTTACTTATGTAACTCATTTAAATATAAATTACATCTTGAAAGTTTAATATTAGGCGCGACCTGAAACAGCCCTAGGAGCAGCCTCGCAGCATAGAAAAATATTGAAGTTCTAAATGGGCTTCCACAATGTTAATTGCCTGAGATAACCGACCAGTGATAATTTATTTTTAAACTGAAAGAGCGTATTGTAGTCGAACGTCTATAAAATGGGAATTCCTCCTCTTTTTTCAAATATAAAAAAAAGATCTAATTGACGTGAAATTTGAAACTTTCACTGACGCGTCCTCTTGTATCAAAAAACATCGTAAAAAAATGTTGACGATTAAAAGCTCTACAAACAGGTTTATCCTTGCACAAAGGGCGCCTCCACCATTTTCCACCGTTCCGAGATATGCACCACAATTTCAGCTGTAATCGATCTGTTTGCACAGAATAAATAAGTAAACAAAAATGCAGCTCTTTTCATGTCATAAAATATGAACTCGTGCAGTTGTTTCAAGAATAATGTTCACACTGGACGAATTATTCCACATTCCCTGCGAGTACCTCACGTCGAAGAGATAAAAGCAATTCTCGCAAGATTAAGAGAGGCACATTGTCGAATGCGTTCCTTTAGAATTTAAATGATGGCGTGTAGGTGTTCACAAGTTATTCGAGTACATCGTAATCTCTACAAAATGCTGGGGATACATATTTTCAGCGATATAACCTTAGCACATCCCATGAGGCATCCGTGTTTGAAACTAGTTATGGGAGGGTTATTGTAATGAGATTGAACGTTTTGAATAATCGAACGTTTGTAATTCTCGCTGACTAATTAATTTCAGGAGAAAACCCCCCCATTTGATAAAGTGTCGATCGAAAACTGAACCCCGCTTATCGGATGCCGTCGTAAAATAACCTAACACCTCCACATCTTGTCCTGAACTCATTTGTATTCTCTGCAAGTCTGCTGCCAACCATTCCTCATTTACCACCCATAAACGTCTATGAGAAAGTGTCGTAAAACACGAAATAAAAGCAACGACAAGAAACTAATTAAGCGGGAAGATGTATATTAATGTGGTCATTGGCTGAGAACAAGAAAAAGTTGTACCTTAAACTTAAAGAATGCATCAACTCGCTAATAAATTCTTAGCCACTACTTTTAATTTAATAATATTTTACCACTTCTAACCCTTAGGTACTGTATAGCGGATTTCACCCTTTTTATAAGTAAGTTGCAATTTACATTATATTATGTATGTATTATGGTGAAAAGACGAACACAAACACCCAGCAGGTGAACAAGAATAGAACCTGTAACTTCCGTGTCCACAGTCAGAGAGCTCCTCTCTGTGCCACGGGGCCTGCCTACTTAGCCACTACTAGTTAATTGATTAATTAATTAATTGTAAAACTTTTCGAATTGAAATTCTGAGCGAGCGAAAAAGCCTACCCAGACATTTTAGTGGAAGTGTAACCCTCATCATGTTGAAGATAAACTAGACTAATTCCGTCATATACCTACTTATAGGAGGGGAGAAGCTTAATGCATCCTAAATCCCTTTTCTATAACTTTAGGGAAAATATAAACAAAAATGTTTGACAAACTAGCAAAGTTTATCTAAAGGATCATGATTCATGAATATAAATCTCTCGAAATTAATTTTTTCTACGACCTTAACAGAAAGTGAACGTTTCCACCGCTTTTCTGTAGAGGAAAGTAGCTATTTCTATCCCTTGGGAGGAAAGTAGTCCTTTTCCTCCCTAGGGGAAGGGTGGTGAGGACAGGGAGGAAGGAAAGTGGACATACTCTTCTCCACAGAGGATCTCCTCCTCCGTCCTCTCGCCAAAGGGCTGAGAGATAATCTGATTTGGAATTATTCGGGATTCCCTCTTATCCTAAACTGCATATCCATTATAAGCGAATATAATCGTTTATATCGGGTGTCCCAAAAAAAACCGGACAAAATATTTTTGAAAATAAGTCTGCCATTTCTTAACCGATTTGGATGAGCGTGGTCTTAATTTAAAGCCAACGAATCAGGCTTTCCACTGTATGAGAAACTACGGCAGATGGCGCTGCCGTAGTAGTCCTATTGATACTTGCTTTAAAGGTTTATTTTAGCTGCATGGGGATTGGTCAGTCAACGACCAATCGGTATGACACTCGAATAGCTTTGAAGATCTTTCTCTCTTGTTCAAAAATCCTTTTTCCGAAGTCGATTTGGCCTAAGCATTAATTTTCTGTAATTTTTTTCAAAAATGTGTTTTAAAGTATTTTCATGCATTAATGGCCATAGCCAAAGAACAGTAATGCATATAAATCTTAATTTTCAGTTATAAATGAACGAATATGGTGAAAACAGTGGCGCGGATGCCAGTGGGGGGCAACTGAACAGTTATCATTGAAAATTAAGCCCTATGTGCAGCAATGTTACTTTAGTCATGGTTATGGAAGCATGAAAATACGCAAAAACACTTCTTTTTAGAAAAATCACAGAAAATTAATGCTTACGTCAAATGGACTTCTGTAAAAAGATTTTTGAAGAAAAAGGAAAGATCTTCAAGACTATTTGGGTCTCACAACCATTGGATGTTGCCCGACCAATCCACACGCACCTAAAATAAGCCTTAAAGACAAGTAGCAATGAGGCTAATACAGCAGCGCCATCTGTCGACGTTTCTTACAAAGTTCGAAAGCCTGATTCTTTAGCTTTAATTTAAGAGCAAGTCCATCCAAATCGGTTAAGAAGTGGCTGACTTATTTCAAAGAATATTTTGTCCGGTTTTTTTTGGGACACCCGATAGTTCAAGATACTTAGGAAAAATAGTGGAATTAATTCCAATAGTTTTGAAAAATCGCGATACATAATTGAAATAGTCTGTGATTTAACATACTAAAAGTCCCCGACTGTAGGTGACAGGTGTTACGCTCCGGCCCTTAGTGTCACGAAATGGAGCGCGCCGACGGTTTTTCACTTTTATTTCGATAACTATTAATAATATCGATTTCATAGTAATAACAAAAATCAAAGCTTATTTAATTTCGCATAAAAAAGATATAATACATTTTTTCGGAAGGAGCCATTGTTTGGCATTTGAAGGGGCGTAGCTCCCTTAGGAAGCATTTTCGGCAAATGTTTATGTGAACTTTTCTTCATAAAAATACCTGAGAAATCACCCATTAAATTTTTGCCGCATTTTTAGGAAACACCCTGTACCTATTATAGTCAAATTCCGGCACAATGATTGCATAGATACGAAAAAAAGTCACTCTATATTTTTTGTAGAGAATTTTATACGCTTCAAATTCTATAACCACTACAATAACGATAGCGTCAACGGTTTTAAAGATAAAAGCAAAAGACTACTCGTGCTCCCCTATTTTATGCGCTGGAGGCTCAAGCGCACCACCCCCGGTTGGGGACTTTTTCTACATTTATCAGCAAGCCACACAGAATAAGTATGCCAAATTTCAAAACTATAGGATTTAATTCCCCTATCCAACAATATTTTGTCTAAATACCCCGAACTATTACTGCCATCTAGGGGTGAATAATCCTATCATTGATTCTGGACTACAGAACCATACGGTATTAAGTCACAATTTTATTTTCTTAATAAAACGGTTGTTAAAACTTTTCAACATTCATTAACCTCTAAAGTTACCGTATCAGCAAATGTAAGCAGGTTTCCCATAATTAATTTTATTTGATTGGCCAGATAAAAATTTTGATGAATCTACAGGGTCTCCCAGAACGCTCGCACCATGGAGCATTCAGCCTTAAATTCTGAGTCGATCGGTGTCACTTTACTTATTTTGGGACGTTTTTTTAGATGATGTCGTAGGAAAAACCATGTATATCATGTTGGAATAAAATGCCGTTCCCTCCTTTTGGTATTTACTGCCCTCAGCAAGCCTCGGGCATTAAACCCTACCAGCGGGAGGGAACTATGCTATCATGAAACAAGAATTTTCTTCCGGTATTCATTATGCACGCAAAACGGAGCATATTCATAGTATATTCTGTGAATGTGCAGCATAGAATATTCGAAAAACCTACTAGTACGAACATAAAAAGGCTATATACGTTTTATAAGCGATCTATACAACGGTCGCATATATTGTTTTAAAACGTTCTTTCAGAATATGCATTTCATATGCGTTTGCACAATTCGTGACGAACATAACTGGAACGACTTCCGAATCTTCGTTGAATATCTTGTGCGTTTTAAATTTCAAAAACTGTCAACTGCAATAATTTGTCTTAAGTAACTTACGAGTTCATGATCATCCTTTTTCCTTGTTTGTTCTTCTGTCATTGATTCTTCGGAAGAACAATAAATCACGGATAGAAAATTGCATTAAAATGAACCACCATTTCTTAATTTGATGTTGAAACTTCAGTATCGGGGATTTCTGGAGATTGATTGCAGCAACAACGCCATCGATCGTTGGAGTTTAGGAATTGTAATTTGAGATAGAAGCTTTGGATGAAGTGGATTTTCTCTGCTAATGATACCAGTCAACAACATTTAATAATTTGGCGACAACAAGCAATCAAGCATTGAGTTTCCAACGACTTCATGTTTTAAAATAAAAGTGTGTGGTCTGCAAATCGAGAATTATTGGAAAACGCGACATATGTTTCTCATGTCAGGGATTTTGTTTTTGTTTACTCAGTGAAACTATATTTCCACCCTTGGTCATAAATCAAATAAATCGGACTTTTATTGCAAGAATAAAATGAGGAGAATCTCCCTCGCCGTATTTCAAAAACTAATTGCCAAATGAAAGAATTTCAAACTCGATTAATTTTTTTAATTTTGTGCGTTTGGTTTCAGGTCATGAGTTTGCGGCGGGAGAAAATTGGATAAGAAGCTTAATAGGCCCTCAAGATGTTATCGTTTCTTTCCGTGGTGACCTTTGCGATCACTGTGGCAACTCTGAATGAATCCAATATGAAGCCCGAGCCAGTTAATTACACAACAACGGAAGTGGTGGATTTGAGCAATGCGACAATGCCGGAAATAACCGCTAATAAATCAATTGACAAAGAAAAAATTCCAAGGAAATGCCGAGGACGGGCAATCTGCGGAAACTCTCTGGAAACTCAAATACAGTCCACACTGGAAATTAACCGCGGTAACTTAATTACTGCCAGCTCAGCAGGAGGAAACAATAAAAAAATTCGGGAAGACACGACTCCTGGAAATATGGATTCAAGAAATAAATTGACTACGAGGGCATTGTGGAAAAATCCCTCGGTACCCAAATTTGGACAGGTGCGTCAAAATGACCTTTTTATGTAAATTAATGCTTATCACTGCCATTTGCATTTTAATGGCTAATAATGTTTCGGAAAGCATTTCCGCAAGAAGCGGAATATTCAATAAGGCCAGAAAATCCGGGGTCAGCAGGTTCAATAAAAATTCTGCTTTTATTGTCCACACATAAATTTTATAGTGACTAGCTTCCTTCAGTTGAAAAATAATTGCCTGAAATTTAAATTTCAGGCTTTCACCACGCCTTCCACTGCGGAGGGTAGAAATCACAGTGAAAGACCTCGCACGTCTCTACAACCGACGTGGGAGACGCACTCGGGTAAACCAGTTGTCGACCATAATTCAGTCAGAAAAACTTCCCACTTCTCCACCATCCCGCCAGCAACTCCACAAAACTTCACTCTTTCATATCAGCAACAAGGTAAAATTTTTTATGCGGCTGCGAAGCGATTAACGCTTCGCCACTGTATCCATTAGTAGTTAAAAAGTTTCTGAATAAAAAAACATCGTCGTGTTTGCTACACTGTCAGATGAAATAAAACCGATTTATGATCACTTTCGGCTATTTTCTCTGCGAGTTATTGTTTGGCAACTTTCCCAGAGGAAATTAATTGACACAAAATAACATTTGTATAACGTATCCTATAATGTGTTAATTTATAATCATTTAGTCTGAGAATTAACGTGCAATCGATTTATCATAATAGGGGGCAGAGGTTCGAGGGGTGAGATAATGCAATTGCTAACCGAAACATGTAGTTCCAGTTATATCGATTTAGGTGAAATTAACTGCTATTATACGGCGTGGCGCACGGTATTTGGCACTTTCTGAAAACGAGAAATTTTTCAATTGAAATTAACAAAATAATCTGCATTTCTGCAAATGCTTCTAATACTAGAACCAGAGCTTAACTTCCTATCCTATACACATCATATTAAAAAATTAGCAATCTCGGAGACGGTAGAAACTTCAACTTTTTCACATAATTTTTAAATGTATAGCAACTAATCATATGATAAAGTTATGGCTAATGGTAAGTAGGTACGTACCTACTAGATTCAAGGCGAGAAGTTTAAATTCAAACCACAGCAGAACCTACAAGGTCAAGGACGCTTTCCACCATTAAAATGGTGTTTTTGGCTATTCGATTTTTTAGTCGATTTTAGTACCTGCGAACGTAGAAGTTAAAAAACGAAACCTTACATATCTTATTACATACACCTCAAAAACGGTACTTAACAGATGAGATAAATTCAAAAACTCTTTACAATTTTTATGTCAAATATTCCTCATTTATTTGCCCTAATAAGGCGAATAAACTGTTAAAATTTAGACGGTATTTTATCTTCTGGGTGTTGTGATTTTTGTTGGGCAGTGTATGATAACGTAACTGTCAGATTTAGCTTTGAATTCAGCAGTCTACGCCCTACGTCTGTCTCTTTATGGCAAGGGCTACTACATTGGAAAACTTTTTGTTCGCAGGTTATAGTCAAAATAATGAAGTTGTTTTTGACGAATATTTGGTAAATATTTCGATTAAAGTTAGACAAACACGGAAATGTAAGCTTTAAACTACGAAGGCGTAGAGGGGCCACAACAAAGTTTTTAAAATTTTCAGAGAAAAAGCTTTGTTGCATCAGCAAATTGTCACCTGAAAGTGACAATTGTTACTGGTAACCGACAATTATCACATGTAACTGGCAGGCGCTTCAAATTGCTTCAGTGACGTGAGCATGAAAAAGGGGGGGGTCAAAAGAATAAGGTGGGCAAAAAGTACTAAAAGAGCATAAATCCGTATACATTTTCGTTATTTTCTAAAAACTTAAATAAAACAAACATTTCTGGAAGCACAGAAGTTGTAACCCCCCGCCGTACGCCATTGGTCTGTTTCAATTAATGAATTATCCCCAGCTACAAGCGACAATTTATTGTCAGTTACAAGTGACAATAATTGTCAGTTACAAGTGGAAAATTGTCAGCTACAAGTGACAATTGTCAATTACAAGGGAAAATTCTCACTTACAAGTCACTTGCAAGTGACAATTTGCTATTGCAACAAAGTTTTGTTTCGGAAAATTTTAAAAACTTTGTTGTGGCCGCTCTACGCCTTCGTGTTAAACTGGTGCAAGATTCATTTTCGTAAGTCAAACGGTTACTCAAAAACAACCTCTTGAAAAACACACTTTTTCATTTCCTTCACAAACAGGAACAGAAAATGAATACAAAATTTATTCGACTTTAATATAACAAGACCTTGATTTTTTAGCGGATAAATTTTCCAAAGTGACGATAAACTTCCGTTTGATGATTTTGCTAGTTGAATTGGGCATTTATATTCTGATTAGAGCCCGAGAGCTTTAGCTCGAGGGCTTTAATCTCCGAATACAAATGTCCAAATTCAACGAGCAAAATTATCTAAAACGGAAGTTTAGAGTCTGACTTTGAAAAATTTTGCCGATAAAAAATCAATGGTCGCATTATATTTGCTAAGATTATTTTCAGAATCCCGTTTGTTCATTTTGACATTTACATTTATCTGCTCCATATGCATAAAATATAATCGTATAGTTACCTATTTTGATAATTTTTAACTGTTTGAGTTTATTTATATTTTGCTAAGGGTTTAGTTTTCCATGCACTTAAATGGATGATCCATAGGTAAGTAAATATCGAAAGCACATCGCTTGAACTCAAAATCTTCAAACCGATCCACATAATAGTTTGATGGTCTGAACCTTTCGACGTTTTGAAGGAGGACGCATTAATAGCTTGCGTTGAAATTTCAGTTTTACATTAGGGACGGAATAACTTACAATTTTCACAATGGATGGTAATTATGCTCGCAAAAGCGAGCATAATTTTACGAAAGCGTAGAGCTGCCATGATATTTGCTAACTTTTTTATTTTGTAATTTACAGAAAAAGTGTAAATTTACAGAAAAAAGTGTAAATTTACAGAAAAAGTGTAATAATAGAGGGCAAGCTAGTGCATAACTGCGACAAGTTAAGTTGTTCAACTAACAAATGATTTTTGAAAGCTAAGAGAACTCCACCACCCCGCGAAAGATTAGTGGTTTATTTTATTTATTTATCTTATTGCTCGGCCGTGAGTGCCGTGTATTAATACATTTGAACTACCCTGTACAACTCGGTAATGGTGCTCTCAGAATGGAAACAAATTTACAGTTTTTCTGTAAATTTACACTTTTTCTGTAAACTTACACTTTTTTCTGTAAATTTACACTTTTTCTGTAAATTTACACTTTTTTCTGTAAATTTACACTTTTTCTGTAAATTTACACTTTTTTTTGTAAATTTACACTTTTTTCTGTAAATTTACACTTTTTCTGTAAATTTACACTTTTTTCTGTAAATTTACACTTTTTCTGTAAATTACAAAATAAAAAAAAGTTAGCAAAAATCATGGCAGCTCTACGCTTTCGTATAATTTCGAGTAATTTACAAGTGTTAAGCTAAAAGATGTCAAGAGAAACGTCAAAATTTAATCAGTGTCGCCCCGTCGCTATGACGACCCCAGAGGACAATAAAATTTATCCGAGATAAACCTCGATCATTGGTTGAGAGTTTGCATTTGATTGGTTGTTTATGTAAATTTGACAGATGATGGAAATAACCTAAAAGAAATGATAGTAGATAATAGATATTACCTATAAAATATTGTTTTATTCTTCAGCTTCTTTTAAATCCTTTAGATTTTAGAAGGTTCTGGGACGGTATTCATTTTAAGGTCGTAAGTCGACTTAAAGGGGATTTTGACCAATCAGGAGCAGCCATTTTGGAATGTTGCTAGGGAATGGATGAGAGACTTTTTCACTTTAAAACCCGTGGATAAAGAATAGCATTCTATTCGTGTGTAATGATTATTTGCTCACGCTTATTGAATGATATACTATTATAGTTAAAGTCGAGTTTATAGGCGATTTTCATCAGTCAGGATGCGGCCGCCTCGAAATGTTGCTAGGCAAATATTTAAAGGACACTACTGAAGACATCGAGATGAAATTTTACGTACACGTTCAGTGAGGACTCTGTAGATGATGATGGGATTTTGGGGCAAATCGGTTGATTACATTATATCCATAGACTTATACGCCTACGTTTACATAGTGAGCGCCTCCAATAAATCCGGGGAAAACGTGCGCTTCTTTTGCGAATGCTGCCTAAACGTTTGGAGATGAAACAAAATCTTATATAGAAGAATTGTTGGCAACAAATAGATCTACAAAAAAGTTCACGGCAGCATATAAGTATCTATGCTAGGTAGCCTACAATAATTGTTTTTGTGTTTTAATTTTTTGTAAAAATCGGTTTGACTGTTTGTTGTGGGTTATTTTCATAGATACCTATATGCTATCGCGGACTTTTTGGTAGATCTTTTCGTAGCCAATAATTCTTCTATTTATGATTTTGTTATATCTTCAACCGTTTAATCAGCGTTCCCGTTTTAAATTGTTAAAGCGGGGTTTTTTCGCGGACTTGCACGCACAACGAATAACTGAAACGTTTTAAATAGGGTCAGTGGTTGACTTTTATTCTATTTTTATTTAAATTTAACATTGTGGTTAAAATTCCGCTAGTAAATTCGGGTAAATTCCATGCTACTTTACGCTTTAAAACACAAACGTGACAAAACACTGTTCTCGTCTTGTGTAGTCAAGAGGTATGACTGAGTGAGTCTGAGGCTCAAGGCCAAAAGAGAGGGCAAGACGTGAGGAAGTTTCGGACGTATACAGTCGTGGCAAAAAGTGACTAAAAACCAAAGCGATTTAATTTTTTGTAATAATGGCGATAGATACCATAGATACCATTTTTTCGAAAAATGTCATAGCGATAAGCTTCCTTGACCTTGTAGGTTATTCTGTTGCGCTAAATTGGCGCCTTCAATCGATATAACCTACCTTTAGCTTGACCTGATCATATGGTTGATTCACGATTGACTGTCAATTTTTTTTATTTCTTTTGATTTGTAGGAGAAGATGATTCTGAATAGATCCATAATTTGGCAGAATTTGATCTAAGAGCTTTGAATTCGAATTAATTCGAAAACATAAAACAACAACAAAAATCTTAAGCTATAATTTTTATTTTGAAGGTTCCTCCACGCCAACAAACATCCATTACGGCATCCTGAAATACGCCAACGAGACAAGAAGACGTCCGTCGGGCCCACTTACCAACTTAAAGACTCAACTAGACGAGAACGTCTCTCGAATCGTTCCCGACCTTTTTAAGCCCACCAAGTTCGCGCCCTCAGACAATATGACGATAAATTCAAGTGATAGTGTGAGTAAAGTGATTCAGCAGGAGATTCCGTGGCCGGTGAAGAAAGAAGCCGTTGTAGAGGGTGATTTAGTATTGGGTGGTTTAATGATGGTGCACGAAAGGGAAGATACAATTACTTGTGGTCCTGTTATGCCACAAGGAGGGATACAGGCCTTGGAAGCCATGCTCTACACGCTCGACATGCTGAACTTCGCCCCGGAACCCCTGTTGCCCAATATTACGTTGGGGGCACATATCCTGGATGACTGTGATAAGGATACTTACGGGCTGGAAATGGCGGTAGATTTTATAAAAGGTAAGCAGTGTAACTAAGAAAACAGGGTAAAAACTTTCTTCACCCCGAGCAGAACAGCGATTTTATTGACAAGATAAAGTCCTGGAAGTCTAAACGAAAATATTATTTATGTTACTGTTCTTTTTCTTTCACTCTCAAAGAGAATTGAAAACTGTAAATTGAGACATTGCATTAAAGCGGATATTTAATTTCGTTTATGGAGTTTTCAACTTCGATTACGTAATCTCCAGCGCAAACGGCGAAAAGAATAGTTTCAACTTTTAATTTTATCGCTATTTTTCTTAGCAACTGCTATAAGGAAGCTCCGTAATACCATCTATTTGTGCAGTTACAATTTTTTTTATAATTAATTTCATCCGAGGGTCATATCTGGATACTACAAAAAAACATTCTTCCGAAATAGTTATTGTTTAAACCTAAGAACAACTTACAGGTGACTTTTGAAAAGTTACAATTTGACTTTTCTCTTTATATCTCTTTATATCTTAGAAAACAATCGCTCAAACAGATCGATTTCTATTTCGAGGTATGGTCAAATTTTAAATTACATTAGTGATTCGTCATTTGAAAGGGTTTGAAATTCCACGTAGATCGATGCAAAAAATGTAGAAATCCATCCACTCGTTCATAAGTTGCAGCATAAACTATAAAGGATTTCTAGGCCCAGAGCCAGTCCACGTTCTTCAGTGTAACTTTTGAAGGAGTGGATGGATTTCCAAAATTTTTGCATCGGTTCACAGGGAATTCGAAATTTCAAATGACGTATCACAAGTGGGAGGTTGTCATCTGAGATTTTGAAGTTAGGGTTGGCGGCTTAGAGAGAGAAGTCTAATTCGAGGGGGAAACTACCAATGAAAATTTGTACACCATAAATACTTTTTGGTCAAAGAATCCCCGTAAATCATCGTAAATCCGAATACAATTTTGTAAATCCACAAAAAATGCCATAAATCCTAGGAAATCCGCGTAAACCCCCATAAACCCTCTTAAATCCCCTTAAATCCTCATAAATTCCCAAAAATTTGCAAATTCATAGGAATCCTTATAAATTTATTATTTTTGAAGCGAAATTGTCATTGTATACCTACCCATATTTCCTATAAAATATTTACTGTTGCAATTAGAACACATTTTTAAAAATTATGTTTTTGAAAAATTGCGTTGATCTATTCTATACAGGGTGTCTTTCTTAACTTCCCATGTCAGGTATCTTTGGATGTAAAAAGGATATTGAAATGAAATAAACGCTGACGCTGATCAACCCCGCCTGGAAGGCCTGAATCCGATACCTAATTTTTTCACTTCCGGTTTAGCCGGAAATGGTCTTAACTTTGTCCTTTCAACTGGAGTGACCCTTTTTGATTTTCAAAAATATCGAATGGGTGAAAAATAAAAATTTTTGGAAATCATCTAATTGCAGATGAATTTGCATCAAAAAAATTTAACTTTTTTTTTAAATCTCAATTTTTTACTGATTTCTTTGAAATTTTTGAAAATTGAAGGTGGCCGTGTCAGCACTTCCGGAGTTAAGTACCTATGATACATTTCTTTAGCTCAGAAAAAATCGTAAATTCCGAATTCTTCGAAAAAAAGGTGTCATCATTCCTTTCGAAAAAACAAAGTTAAGGCCATTTTCGATTAAACCGAAAGTGAAAAATATTCTGAATACACGCCTATGGTCTGTCCGGGATCCACACGACCAAGATTCACCCTATTTCCATGGCGACTCATTGTTGACAACAATGACTCATTGTTGACAACAATGACTCATTGTTGACAACAATGATTCGCCATGGAAATAGGGTGAATCTTGGTCGTGTGGATCCCGGACAGAGTATAGTTGCCCCCCTCCATGCAGGACTGGTCAGCATTTATTTCATTTTAATATTATTTTTACATCCAAAAATGTATTCAAGGTGGTAGAGTTATAATTATAAATAAATTGAGATTAGGAAATACCGGTTCAAACCATTTTAGGCAGATTTACAGAATAAAGGTCATATTGCATGTGCATTCGCAAATTTTTTGCGATATACCGCGATTTCTAGGGTATTCCACTATATAGATATTGACGGATGCCACTAAAAAATTCAGTTAAACTCCATAGAAATCGTGATATATGGCAGAAAAGTTGCGATATATTGCACCTTTGAGCTACTAACAGTTATGGAAACACAATAAAACTGAATAGTTAGGTACAGTCGTACAGTTGCGAACAAGGAATTTCGAACGACGGTAACATCTGATTGACAAAAGCTGTAAAACAGGCCTTATTCTAGCAAAAACTGCCTGCATTAAATAATTTAAAAGTGGCATAGAGAACGTCAATCATGACAATAAAGAGTAATTTACATCAATAAATGTGACAGAAAAATTAAGTAAGAAATTCCATGTCCGCAACTGTATTATTTGCTGAGAAGAAGAATTACATTTTAAGGCCAATAGTTAATAGCTTACACCTATAAATTGTCGCCTCCAATTTCACTGCAACCTAATATTCGATAAACATAAGAAGTGCGCATGCGCCAAAGGGATTTTTAAGAGCACGTGGCTTCAATAAGTGCTCGGTAAATCCCAATAAATCTCCGTAAACCCTCATAAATACCCATAAATCCTATTAAATCCAAATAAATCCTCGTAAATGCTAATAAATCCTCGTGAATTCGGTAAATCCTTCGACTTGTACACCATAAATTCTGGGTTGTCTCTCCCTCGGTCAAATTGTAACTTTTAAAAAAGTCTCCCTGTAGATTATTGCACGTCAAAAATAGAAAAAATGGCATGGAGATATCTGAAGAGGCCTTAACGATTCTGGATGAATTTGCACCACACTAAACGTTTAAAGTCAAATCATGATAAAACAGGGGCTTATTCGGTACCTACCTACTTCGAGGAGATTAGCAAAAGCACCCCTTACAAAATAACGAATATTCCGTTTAAATTTTGCCACAATCTATTTTTTACCGTACTTTCAGAAAATTATGGTTTCAAAACAACTTTTCTTTGATTGCAATACTGAAGCAATAAATGAAGTATTTTATTGGAAATTGAACGGCTTTGTACACAATAAACCTTGTTACAAATCTCGATATTTGACGTTCCATTCAATTTGGCAATAATTACTCAGACTTGGTTCATATTGACACCTGAAACAATAAAATTAAAGCGAACTTAAATTGCTGTTTGCTGTTTGTACACTATCTTGTCTACAATCTTCAGACTAAAGAAATCACAAGTACAAAGTCCTTTCAAGCAGAATTTTTAAGACTCTACCTCTACTAAACAGTACAGGAACTGATTCAATTTCCCCATTTTGAGATAAAGAGACAAATTGGCATTTTGCAGCTTCTTTGTAGGTGAACGTTTTATTCCCCAATGAAAGCAGTGTCAACAGAACGTTGTATAACTTAATGTAGCTAAATTCTGCCCTGGAGGATCATACTCATAAAGGGGTAGAGAAATTAGAGAAATGCAAATTTGATATGTCCAACTCTTGTATTTACTCTAATTACGTGAAAACATTGTAATCGCAGGATTCAAACAGGCAACTTGCTTTGATCTTGCTGTTTGCTTCAAAAACTTGGCAGGATTTTTATTGCCCTAATAAGGTAGAAATGCCCGTTTTATCGATTGCGTGTGCGTTGAATTGTGAAATTTAAATTTTATATTAAGTCGTTTGTCGTTATTTCTTCCAGTTTGCTTTTGTCGAAGCTTTTGTGAAAAACTAGTTTCATAAAAGGCCATTACCGTCGACTTCCTTCACAAATGCTCTCGAACGTGGTGACCGAATTAATTTCCTGGCTAAGAATTTAAAATACGATATCAGTTGGGGCAAATCTACTCGTGAATCGAACGATCCGCCCTAGGCCTCCAGCTTTTAGAGCGATCGTTTTCTTGAGTGCCAACTAGTAAACACACTTACCCTAACATCTTTTCCTGGACCCAAATACATTCCGATCCCTCTCTATATTACCGACAATAATCTCGATAGACTTCTAATAGCTTGTCACCCACTTCCCATTATGAAGAATCCATTATAGTCGCGCGAAATTTAATTTATCAATTTCCGGCGGTTTATCGAAAAACTTTAAGACCTCTACTATCGTCGGCTTGATTATATTTTTAATGAAAGTTCTCGGAAGTTAATTAATAATAAGCTCGCTTTTAAGCTAAAATGTTCGATAAAGCGCAGCGGTAACTACTCAGCAGCAGCTTATTGCAAAGGAAGCTCCTTATACGGAGTTATATGTGAGTTACATATGGGCCTCGGGGATCAAACAATCATCAAATGAAACACGATGTGATGAAAGTAAGGGCAAAACACGGTCAATACTAGTTACTTATGATATAAGTACTAAAAGTGATATTTTATTTTGTGTAGCCCATCCTTCAAACAGAATAATATTAGTATTAGGAAAAAATATAACGACAGTCAACTTTTTATTCTTTTATGGTCGCCATGTTGAATTTTGACACCATCAAATACACAAAAAAAATTGATTTTCAAAAATGTGGTCAAGATGAACTTTTTTGACAGATGTCAGAATTTGAAAATTGGTATGAATAATTTATAAAATCAGCCTAAAATTCGATGAAAAACAATTGCAAAAAAGTACGCCGACTTCTTTAATCTCTTATAACATGTGAAAATAATTGAATTCAATAACATGAATCGTTAGGGAGATTAATTAATTTTTCTTTAAATTGTCAATTTTCAGAACGAATCAAAAAATCGGGGAATTCTCTTCTGATTCTTAATTGCCAAGAAATAGCGCAACTTTTCTCTAATTTAAGCGACCCCGTATCTTTTACCGTTTAGGAGATCCCAATGGTGAGCATCGAAAAGTTACCCACCCTGTATACTTGCATTCATGGCTTAGAATAAAAGAAGTATTAGAATTTTTTTTTATGCAAATGTGGAAATAATTAGAAGACAATAGTTTTTACGTTAAGATGTTCTACTTCATGTACTTTTTAACATATTAAAAGTCCTGACAAATCCTGTGTGTGCGTTAGCCGCAATCTTAGAAGAATGGTGGAGGACGTGGGTCCCACCGAAGTTTTTTTTCCTTTATATCTCGAAAACCGTTGATCCTACGTGAATTTTTCACGTAACTAAACTGAAAGAGAATAAAATTTGCAACAGAATGAGTATATACTTGCATTCCTGGCTTCTTCTGTTTTGCAGAAAAAAATGTAAATTGGAAAATATGATGCGTATTATAATTTTTTTTATGCAAATGTGGAAATAATTAGAAGATAATGGTTTTTTGCGTCACGAAGTTCTATTTTATGTACTGTTTTACATACTAAAAGTCCTGACAAATCCTGTGTGTGCGTTAGCCGCAATCTTCAAAAAATGGTGGAGGACGTGGGTCCCACCGAAGTTTTTCCTTTATATCTCGAAAACCGTTGATTCTACGTGAATTTTTCACGTAACTAAACTGAAAGAGAATAAAATTTGCAACAGAATGAGTATTACGCATGCAAATCTAAAACTGTAAAGAGTGAATATCGCACGCAGTTTTCAATTGACATTTGCCAAATGTAATTTTTCACAGATTTTTTATTAAATGCATCGTTCTCCCCTTTTAAATTACGATCTTTTTAAAGCATATCGACTACTCCTTTCCTCTCCCAGGATAAAATTTGCAGTTCAACCGCAAAGTAAAATCTTCTGTGCAAAAGTTAGGTTATATCGCAGGACCTTTTTGTCTGAAAATGCCCTGGAACCGGCAAGTTATATTTCCTCATATTATTTTGAACTTTTGAGCAGGTATTTTAAAGAAATTGTCATAATATAGAATACTGGCAGGTTTTTGGTACCCAGGAATAGGGCTGTGCGATATCGGAATTTGAATATCGAATATCGATATTTAAAATTTAATCGATATACCGATATATCGATATACCGATTTATCGATATATCGATATACCGATACACCGATTTATCGATATATCGATATACCGATAACTAAATATACCGACTTATCGATATATCGCCTTATCGGTACTTATACAATTGTATCGACATCGTTACTGTGGTATTATATCTGTAATCGAGTAACATCTTAGTTTTAAGAGCTAGATAGGTATGAATAGGTAATAGTCCTTTTTCTGTAGTTTCTTGATGTTAGTTAGTTAATAATATTGAAATCAATTATTGATTGAATCGATTGGATTGGAGCGCTCAAACATTATTGTTTACGTTGTGCCCTAGAAAATAACGTAGGATTCGAAATAAACGATTATGGACCCAAGGGTGCTTTGAAAAACATCAGTTGCGATGTCCAATTTTCTACAAGTCGTTTAAATAAGTATAATAATTCCTACCATCACTTGTTTAAATTGTTTATATACTAATTGTTTATACACTGCACGAAAATATTGATATCTCCAACGCAAAGATTCCTCAATTTTGTCGATTCATTTCAATGTTAGCCAGTTGTCAACAAATGACTGAATCAGGCCGAATACCTACTCCTACATTTAAAAGAAGTCAGAACTTCAGAAGTGTCATTATAGGTATCGATATACGGGACACCGGTTATTGATATACCGGTATATCGATATATCGATATATCGATATATCAATAACTTATCGATATATCAATATATCGATATATCGATATATCGATATACCGATATATCGATATATTATCGATAACTTATCGATATATCGATATATCGATATTTCGGTATATCGATAACACACTTTTATCGATATATCGATATATCAATTGAAAGTCGCAGGCCTACCCAGGAACAATAAACCGTTAATTTAATTGACTCTCAGAAAAGTAATAGGCTACTTGCACATTTCCTAATTTCCGGATATTTTATTGTAAATGCATCAATAAAGATACAAGGAATCGTCCGCAAACATCAATTTTATTTAAAAAACGTTTGCTTATTTGTAAATAAATAAATAATTCAGAAACGCCGTTGTACGACTTGTGACGTCATAAATCGTACAGCCGATGCAATCTGACAACAGTTTATTTGAGGGTGACGTTTAATAATTAATTTGAAAAGTCAACCTTGACAGTTGGGAAAAAGAGGGGTCAAAAGTAACCTCTAACGTTGGAAAAGGCGGTAAGTAGAATGTTATTAGTTGCTTGGGTTGGCATCTTGTACCTTTGTGCCCACTGACAAAGAGTACTGGCGACTACAATAAAATATTTAAGATTTATGAATGAAAGACGTCGGGTCAGGTTAGACAGCGACGTTGTCACATGTAAGAAAATTGAGTTCGAATGGCTGTGGGGGTTTTTTGGCGCGAAGTTTGAAAATGCTACTTTCTCATTTTTTTTTGAGCTCCACGGACAAGATATTGGAACTTAAGGTATCTGGAAGGATTAAATATATCCCGAACTTCAATTTAACATCAAAAACAAAATTCATGCAAGATGCCTATTCCATCATTCTATAAACATGAACCAATTATTTATGCTGGAAAAAACGTTTCAGGAACCAAATAATGCAAAGTAAATTTGCATAACATTTTTTGTGAGAGATGCACTCAGAAAAAACCGTAGATTCCGAATCCGTTGAGAAAAAGTTCAATTCCATTTAAAAAATTTTTAAAAATGGTTTTGAACCGGAAGTGCTAAAAAATATCTGATTATACCACTGAATGGTGAAGTTATACACTCGCCGCTACACGGCTCGTGTCCAACTTCTTCCGCACGTGCGTAATATGCTTCTTACAACTCTCGTTCCGAATACATTATTTTTTAACTAGGTCAACTGACGTTAAACATACCATTTTTAGTAGTGTTTGCCGAAAAATATCTTTCAGAAACAATATCAAAAGTGACACTATAGCAGTAGAATTCGAAGTTTAAAAATTTAATGGTAGCTATAAGAATGTAAAACTCGTCTCCCGAACCTTAACACTTAAACAAGAGATTCATAGGACGACAATTTCCTGTGATACATTCGCATAAGATCAGAAACATTTTATGGGCCGTGTAATAACCGAGTCGCCTCGATGCGTTTGGTAAACGTTGCCAATTTTTTACGACGGCCATTTCGCGCACTATTTCCTGAAGTTTCTTGCCCTTCGGCGTGCTTTTAGTGCCACAACTTTGCATTTTCTCGATGCCAAAAACCCATTTTGTATTTAAAGTAAAATTAGATTAATAAACTGGGAGTCGCTTCATGGCGATTTCGTAAATTCCCTGCACGAGTGTCGTAAAGCTCCATTTGTGCTTTTTATAAGCTGCAATAAAAGGAAGTTTTACAGCGACCGATAATAATTGAAGAATAAACCTTTTTACCAGCCCAAACCATGTCTTCCTTCATTCAAATGTCATACGATGTAGGCTAGATAAAAAGAATGCAAATCACCACGAAAAGTTTATCGGCTATAAAAAGGCCAATATTTCTTAGACGCGAAGTTTGAAGCCCAGTGGAACGCGAAATTCTCCTTTACGAGATTCATACGCCATACGGTAAGTGTGTAATTTATATGGCGGTATATTGCAAATAAATTCCGGAGATGCGGGAGTGCGGAAAACATTTTCACACTTCGATAGAACTTTAAACTACCCTTCTGTTTATTTATGGCAAGATAAAGATTGCTTGAGAATGAGGGCGCCACCGTGCGGGGTAGCTGGCGCCATCTCCACCAGGCGGATCGAACTGCGAAGCGAGGAGATCTACCCTTAATGCAAGCAAGGGAGCCTGTTTACCGTTCTGGAATTTCCACTAGATGGTGGCTGTTCCTGCAAAGTTTGCGATCATTTTTTAACTAATTAATTTTATGTGAAATCGATTGGATAGCGATATGAATTATTAGGTTTTCTGCTGCAGCTTGAATTAGTAGTTAAATCGATAAAATTTAAAGATAGTTTCCTAGTAAAGTGGATTGTTATAGAATCAGACAGGTGGATGAGATGAAAGGGTGAAGTAGATCTCCTCAGCTGCGTTCACACCGCAATGTAATGAAACGGCAAATTACTTTACCGCCAACACATGAGCTTTTTGAAACGGTCCAGCGGTTTCTTCCAGCTGCTTCTTGCAAGTTCTACCACATACCAAATTTTAAGTATTGAGAAAATAAATGATAACTAAAAGAAACTTCTTAACTCGTTCTCTGACCGAAAAACCTGCTTTAACGCCTTTTCGCCTTGGGCTCGGTTTCCATCCATATTTGCCACAGTTAGCAAGCCCTCGGGACAATGCTTTTTCATCACACCATTAATCATGTTCCACCCCATCTTGACACCGGACTCTCGCTCTGTATGGATTTTATCAGGGCGAAATTGACGAAAGAAGCTTTCATCCACCGGAGCCTTGTCGCGTTACTTTTGACAAATGACTTGCACGAAATATAATATTGCAATCATCAGGTTGGACAATTGGGTCGAATCCAGACCGAAAAGCCGTGAGCAGAAGAGCTTGATAAATGCGCTACAAGCGATAAAATAAATTCTCTTGTAGCCGCCATCAATTTGTTGCGATATTGCTGTGAAATATGGGCCGGACGACCCTGTGGAGGGATTGATTTTTGCGCTCCGTTAAAAGTTGACGTAGTCCTTCCTTAGCGGTTTGCCAAAAATACAAGAGAACTAAGCAATTTTCCTCTTCAATGCTCCCAACTTAATTCCCACGAATCCAAAAAAATGTGTACATTTAATTTACTTGCATTTAATTTGCTTGCAGGGGGTAAATCCTCAATGATTTTTTTATAAGTGTAGCACTTTATTTCCCGTTGTACCCCGGAAAGATTTTGGCGCTATATTGTCTGCTAAAAAACATGGAAACATTTTCACGCAATACATCAACAAAAGAGAATTATTTTAACTCTGCACCTTGTTTACCGTGTTTGAAATTTATGACACTTCAATTAATCAATAATAATGCTTCATTATATTCACCCTGATGACACTCGCTCAACATTTTAATGAACGACATTCGTATTTGAATTCGTAATTTTTTTGTATGTGTATTCCTGTAAAACTGGAAGACCTTTGACGGTAATATAAATATTTCAGTAATAGCGGTTTTAAAACATTTTAATATTAATTGGGTTGGTAATTGCGACTGAAATTTGTTTAGCGGAATTTGTGTAGCGCTGATCTGTAGCCATTAGTGCTGTAACTGTCGATTTAATAATTTATGGTCGGGGAATCCCACATCAAGCCCTTTGATAAAGGTATTAGGCATTTGCCATAAACTTGCAGTTGACTGGCTTGTTAGACCCTCTGGTTATTGTCGATGGGAGTTACCTATCGAATAATGGTGGAGTAATTAACACAGGAAATATGTCTCTATTCTACCCAAGTTTCTGTCAAATAAATCAACGTTTGGTTAATAAAATGTTTTACTCTTCCGGAATATACAACAATAATTTACTTACAATGGACGGTTATTCAATTTATTGTTCATCTAAATTGTGTGGTGATTGAGGGAAATAGATTTATGGAGCGCGAGCATTAGCATTTTATTCATTGTTTATTTTGCTAACGTTATTATTCACAACATAATCATATTTTGTAAGCCACGGCTAATTGTATCGATATAAAATAAATTACAGTAGCAGCGCATTCGCCATTGGTGATAGTAATATAATAGATTGTTCAAACCGTGTTTTGAATTCCATTTAATTTGTGTTAAATTTTCCTGATAAATTTTTAGTTTTTATTTTCCAAATTTTTCTTTACCGATATTAGTATTATTTAGCTCCGTGGAGAGCAAAGGGATTCTGCAATATTCTTCTATTTCTCTCTATCTTTTGCTTCTCTTTTTTACTAAATGACCGTGGAGAGGGAATAGAGTGAGTGAAGGAAGTTGAGAGAGCGAGAGAGAGAACAGAAACAGAAGATAGACGGGAGAGAAAAAACTCAGTTAATATAATTTACCTAATTGCGTTTTCAAAAGTTGGATTTTAGACAATTAGGTAAAATGTTGTACGGAATACGTTATGAAAAGCCTAAATTGTTTGACTCGCATAATGTTGCAAAACTCGCTATCGCTCGTTCTGGCAAATATTACGACTCGTCAAACAATATAGGCCTTTTCATAACTAATTACGTAAATAACTATTAATGACGTATTTATAATAATATATAATTTATTGTAATTTACTATGTAAACCGCTAGTTTACAGTAGTATTTTTAATAATAATAAAATTGCATCTGTCCAGCCATCGCTCGCAAACTCGCTAACCGCATTTTGATGTAGATTATTTACCGACAGGAAGTAATGGATTCAAACTTTCCCTAGGGAGTAAAGTGACCTGTTTTTAATATGTTAATATGGATTGTTCTTACCGGCAGAGGATAATGGATTCAAACTATCTCTAGGGAGTAAAGTGAGTTGACCTTCACAGTATCATTTTAAAAATTGTTTGCATTAAAAATTAGATTAACAAGACGGTTTAAAGGAACGCAACGCAAGTATGCTTAATATCATATTTCAAAGTAGCTGTTTCTGTATTGGTCGCTTCACTCGCTCGTACATAAACTTTAGTTTGCGGATTAAAATTACACTTTACTCCCTTGATACATAATAACTATTACTACTACTGCAGGAATCAAAATGCTGTCATTTATTTAATACATTTTAATTATTCGCTGCACCTAGGAGATTAATTATTTTCATTATTTTAAAAGATAATTATATTCTATTTATAGTAGAAGTCGACGTTTTAAAACAATAAGCAATGTACTTTGTTTGATTATTAAAACTAATGAAACTAATGGTCGCATTATATCGATCATTTCCGAACATGTAAGCAACAAATACAACTTCATTTTCATTCCATTCTGTTACATTATTCTAATTAGTTACTTACATATAACTGCCTAAATTATACAGGGTGTCCCGTCTCAGAGTGCAAAAATTTCAGCCACAGATTCCTTGCATGAAAATAAAAGACCCGTATTTTTTTGTTTCGCTAGATGGGCCCCCATTTCGTCACTAGGGCTCCTCAAAAGTGAGCTCCAAAAATCGAAAATTAATTCCCACGTCGTAACCATTCAACCGATTTGGCTGAAATTTTCCACAAGACCATTACGAACGATGAAGATTTCAATAATGTAGCTGACGATTTCGTGGTGCCCACCATGGGCGCCCCCGGGGCCGCCCTCGACATTTTCGGCCCAATATCTTTGTTAACGTAATTAAATTTCCTATTTAGTTACACACCATCCGATGCTCCATTGAATTTAGAAACTACGCTACCTCTTGCACTTTTTCTATAAAATGCACCATTTCCAAGTAAAAAAATGCAGCAGAGAAGCGGCTGGAACCTCCCCTTCGCGTGGATCTTTGTATTCTGTGTAGATATAGTAGTCAATTCAACAGAATTTTTTTATGCTTATCGACTGTGACTAATTTCGCAATTTTCTGACAAATACCGACATCACCTCGGACATCACCCATCACACTTGACAATATGTTCCTTTTAAGGTTAATAGTTTGCCACAATATACATTTTTAGAACCAGAATTTGATCGTCTTTCTAATGGCGACATAAAAAAGGAGGCCTTGTATTTAAAATTTAAAGTGGATATGCTTAAATGGCACTTCCCGTGAACCAATTGCTTCCAAAAGCCTTTCGGGTCTTCAACGGGTCACCCAATCTCCATGTACCAAATTTCAGCCAAATCGATTCACTAATTTGGGCTATAATGTATTTTTAGTGTTAATAAAAAATTTCGATTTTTTGACCCAAAGAGCACTAAATGCGAACGAATTTTGTCTTATTTAAAACCAGAATTTGAAGACGTTTCTGATGGTGACAATAAATCTTTCAAAAACTTGTTTTGGATGGTTAAATGAGTGAATAATTTTAAAGTTGGAAATTGGTGTGCCAAAACGGCACTTTCCGTGGGCCGATTGAATCCAAAATTTGTTCAGCTCTTCGACGTGTAATACAATCCCCATGTGCAAAATTTCAGCCAAATCGGTTCAGGGGCTTGGGCTGTACCGCGATTTTAAAGTCCGATAAAAAACAATTTTTTTTTATTTTTGGTCAAAAGGGCACTAAGAATGAATGCATTTTTAGAAGCAGAATTTGAAGGCCTTTCCTATCGTGACGTGAAAAATGGGGGTTTGCATTTAAAATTTAAAAGTTGATGTGCCAAAATGGCATTTCTGGTTGCACGATTGGCTCCAAAAGCTTTTCAGATCTAAGTTGGGTTATTACATGCACACGTACCAAATTTCAGCCAAATCGGTCTAGTAGTTTTGGCTGTGGCGTGTTTACAAACGTACGTACGTACGCACGTTTGCACATACACACAGACACATTTTTAAAACCACTTTTTTGGGTTCCTGAGACCTCGAAACGTGAAGATCTGGTGCTATCTCAAATTCGAAAATTTTAGTGATTGCAGTAACCTTCCTTTTTTTATAAGTTGTGAAGTGGATTGGGGAGGTTAATTAAGAAATGTGGAGCCATAAACCATAAATTAAATGCATATCTGCATACTCCGAATTTGCAAAATTAGCTGCAATTATAATATTAAAAAAAAAAAAAAACAGTGCCACAGTGGTGCAAAACTGACAATAATTTAAAACTTTAACAAAGCCCTGACATTAATCGCGCTATAGCTATCTTGAAAAGTCTGCCAATAAGCACGTGTATGGCTCCACATTCCTTAATTTTACTCGGAAATGGTGCATTTTACAGAAAAAGTGTAAGAGGTAGCGTAGTTTCTAAATTCAATCGACCATCGGATGATGTGTAATTAATTACGAAATTTAATTATGTTAACAAAGATAATTGGCCGAAAATGTCAAGGGCGGCCCAGGGGGCTCCTGTTATTGAAATCTTCATCGTTCGTAATGGTCTTGTGGAAAATTTCAGCAAAATCGGTTAAATGGGAATTAATTTTCGATTTTTGGGGCTCACTTTTGAGAAGCCCTAGTGACGAAATGGGCCAGCGAAACAAAAAAATACGGGTCTTTCATTTTCATGCAAGGAATCTGTGGCTGAAATTTTTGCACTCTGAGACGGGACACCCTGTATAATTTCTTCAACAATGGGCCTATACAACGATTTTTTTATTAATGAATATCAATTTACATCAAAAATAAAGATATATTTTGATATATCCATTCCCCTTAGCCATACCTCAAGAAAATGTTGAAATTTTGAAAAAATCAAATTATACAGGGTGTTCCTAAATCTCGTACAGATATTTGAGGATGTTATTGCCCAATTGATTTTAAGTCAAAAAGTTCCTATGGACAGTTCAGTTTTCTATTTTGAATGTGTTTTGTACTAGAATTGTAATGTAACTAGAATTTTCATCAAGTTGTCTTCAATTAAAGTTTTCAGTTATAGTTTCATTAGTTGTCTTAATTTTAATCGGAATCTGAAAGAAAATTAATGTTGATGAATGATAAAAAATATAAGCAAGGCACAGAAGGTGCATAAAATTGATTTTTTTTAAACTTCCATTTCAAAAAAATATGTATATTTGTTGACACTTAGTGATCAAATGACAGGACCAAGCAACTGCGATTTGTTTTGCCCTTTTAGAGACCTATGAATACTTGATTATTAAAGTATGAAATACTTTGATTCAATTTCTTTCATTTTTGGCCGCGAAATGTACCTAATAATAATCTGAACCACTGTGATATGGCTCAAAACATTCCCGGTTACGAAATTGCGCCGAAAACCAGCTCTCAAGTTATTCGTGGGACAACCAATAAAGGAAATAAATTTTCAAAATCAATCAAAAGCTCAAATACTATTAATAAATAATTGCTAAAGCTGAGATGGGTATCGACACATATTGTCCCGACTCGAATCTGCCCTAATCTTGTTGGCAGTGTCCATTCGTAATTAACGTTACACGAAATTCCGTTTATCTAGAACTCGGATACAAATAATTACAAGTTTCTAAAGATCGTAACTATAGTCAGCTTCCTGAGTTATTAAAACCAGATGCAATCTACAATCTGCAGACGTGCAGAAATGGTGGATGCGCCGGGCGAGCCGCATGCAGAAGCGAACCATTACTTATTTAAATCTAATGGAAGGAATGAAAAAACCTAAAATTTATCTTACATGACTTTCTTTCGGCTACAAAAATAATACCACTTGACGTCTTTTGCAGGCGCTTCCATTAAGAGCTTTCATTTATTCAAGTCTCGAGCATAACTAGTGCCTGGTTCTAATTGCTAATGATCTCTCTAAGCTCCCTGTAAACGGCAATCAAACATTAATGACGTCTGCTGCTGGAAAAGCTTTAAAAAAAGTTCTCTCTCGGCGGTATTACGGTTTATCTTGCGTGCGCGTAAAAAATCCGAACGAAACAATAAAAACCTCGATTGAAAGGATTCCGCGCACTTATTGTTCCCTTGTCAGGAGGTCCATCTAAGGATTAGAGATTTTCGCTAATCTCGCAGAGAAGTTTGGAGATTTATCACCGAAGGTCTGCCGTTTGTTTTCTGCGTCCACGCCCGGCCCACGTTGGCACCGCGCATTCTGCCGGGGCGCACTCCCTCAGATTAGGACTCCGGGCACGACAATTCACGTAGTCCTCCGTGGTACGCGACCGTGAAAATACACCAAACGCCCGAAAGCTGCACGTGCGTGAGTTCGTCTGGAATGCACGAACCGGACGTTTCGTCCCGACTTAATTATTAGGTATCCCTTGTAACCATTAGCATAATTTACATAAAGCGGCATGATAGGGTCATTGCAAAAAAGTAAGGTCGTATGCATAAGCATGACGAAAATTATTTCATTTTAGAGCGGATTCTATGAACATCAAAAGTAGAGAAAATCATTTCTGTCGAGAAACCCTTAAAATTTACAATTGAAATACATTGACTTTGTGGTCTTTTAATAATTTTATCCAACACTCTATAATATGTAAAGTGGCCTATAACTCACTAGTGAGTTATGTATCATAACTGTGGCAACGCCGCGTTTAATTGTTGTGCTGTCATCGTAAGGTGAAAAAATTGTGCTTTAAAATTAGTTAAAAACGAAATCTAGGACGATGTTGGATTAAACGTTGTATGGCATACGTATGTTATACTGCACATAAATCATTCCAGAAAATTTAGCCCGCTCGCCAAAGCTCGCCGGCAAAATTTTCTCACTTGACTTATACAGGCTGTTCCGTAATTATAGAAGATAATATCTTAAGGGCGTATTCTACGATCAATAATATAAAGTAAAGTTTTAGTAAACATGTTTCGAAAAATGCCTCCTAAGGGAGCTAGGGCCCCTTAAAGTTTATTCTAAATTTCTTCAAAACAGTTAAAGATAGCAAGGAGAAATTGAGTACTTTTGGTAAGTCTTTGATGTTGAATTCATTACCGTGGTAGAAATTTTAAATTTCTTATAATAAGCTAAATGTCCTCAAATATTTCGTTTTTTCTCAAAAGTATCAGAATCTGAATGTTTCAAGTTTTTTACGTAAAAATAGTGCTCTTGTTCGAAATCGCTGAGACGCACCATTTTCGAATAAATTGACCTTAGTTTTAAAGCGCGAAAATTTGGCGCAAATTAGTTATTTACCAAATTATCAAAAATGAGTTCAGGGGTTGTAGTCCAGTCAAGTTAGAATTTTTAGAAGAAATAATTTATATATTGTTAAAATTTCGGCTACGTACGCCTGAAAGGGCCTAAAGTGAAGTGCCGAAAATTTCCCGTTTCATCTCTTATTTGCCAAAGACCACCCCAAAACGTGACATGGCACTAGTTTCTAGCATTTTTCGGCTAAACAATCAATCTGACAAAAAACATTATTGGAATCAAAAATATTCGCAATGAAATTCTGCGTTAAAAAGTCGTTATGATTATTTAGCTTATTTCCACATAATTCTTCCAAACGACGTCCGAACGAAAATCAACCTAGCGGGACTTTACGCTGCGAATATACCAAAAACGGTTCGTGCTAATATAACAATTATTTTATTATTTAAATTATTTTACTCAAGTACAGGGTGGGCCCGTAAAAGTTGGAACAAACTTTGTCTGTTAATAAAATTTTTGTTTATAATCCGATTTTAATGAAATTTTGTGAGGTTGTTAACTCAACCTTTCTACGTCGAAGTCACTCATTTAATGTATGTACCAACACTCATTTAGTTTTTGAAATATTCTTCAGAAAATGAAGAGGTGACGTTTAGGGTCGCTGCAAAATTAAATCAACGGTGATGGGTTGCTCTTCTTTATCTTAGAATCATATTTTAAGGTTTCTGAGCGGAGTAACACTGAAAAATTAGGACATTTTTTGTTCTCTTACCCAAAATCTAATTTAACTAAAATCTGCAATCTGCAACTTGACTTACAATTTCGAGTTTCTCGCGAAACCGCAGATGTTAATTAATTAGTTCTTGATTAAAAGAACGAAAAATGTCTTAATTTTTTGTTGTTGCTCTGCTCAGAAAACTTCAAATATGATTTTAAGACAAAGAGAAGCAGACCATCACCGTTGATTTAATTTTGCAGAATACTTCAGAAACTAAATGAGTGTTGGTGTATTAAATGAGTGGGCCCGACGTAGAAAGGTTGAGTTAACAACCTCACAAAATTTCATTAAAATCGGATTATAAATAAGAATTTTATTAACAGCCAAAGTTTGTTCCAACTTTTACGGGCCCACCCTGTATATCAACTAAACTGGAATGGATCACTAAGATAACAATTATAGTATGAAATTAAAGATAAAGAGCAGAATTTTCTACAAAATAAATGCAATTATCATTTTTCAAAGAAAATATTTTTATTGGTTTTCATATTTTTTATATTTTAAGTGTACGCATTTACGAAAATATATTTTTTTTCGAAATTAAGAATTATCCCGATTACCAATTGTTCATTTTGGACCGCAAAAGATGGTATTTTGCCTCGTATTTGCACTTAAAAGCTACAACAGGAAGTGAGTGTGTTCTAAAAATTTCGTAATTACAAAACTTTTTTTTGCAATTACGAAATTTTCTGAACATGCTCTGTGTCCAAGTAAGTATAAGTATAAGTATAAAACACGTGTTGTCTTCATGAGTTTTTCTAATACTAACTATATTGACATGCTATTTTAAAGTTTCTTTTAAATTTTCTTGTCGATTCAAGTATTAAATGATTTTTCTTTTGATTTATTATCCTTAAAACAGGCGTGTTTTATAGCAAACATAAGAAGCTAATTGAAATGCACCATTTAGAAACTGTATAAGATGTTAGTAAAAAAATAAAAAATATGAAAACCTTATCAAAACCAATAAAAATATTTTCTTTGAAAAATGATATTCGCATTTATTTTGTGGAAAATTCTGCTCTTGTATTTCATATTATAGCATTGTTCTCATAGCACGAACCGTTTTTGGTGTATTCGTAGCGTGGTGGCGCTATGTTCATTTTCGGCCGCGAGCGAAAACCATCCGCAACTTATTCGGACGTCGTTTGTAAGAATTATGTGGAAATAAGCGAAATAATCATAAGGACTTTTTACCTCAGCACCCTGAACTCGTTTTTGATAATTTTGCAAATAAACTAAAATCTTCTGCGACAGATTTTCGCGCTCTAAAACGACTAAGATCAATTTATTCGAAAACGGAGCTTCTAAGCGATTTCGAACAAGAGCATCATTTTTACCTAAAAAACTTGAAATGTTCAGATTGTGGTGTCAAATTTCAGAAAAAGCGCCTTACAAAAATGTTTGAGCAAAGCTAGTTCCAAGCCCCCCCCCCCCCCCCGTACGGGACGCTTATAATCGAAACTTTAAAATTTTTACCACGGCAATGAATTCAGCATCAAAGACATACTACAGATACCCCATTTCACGTTGTTGTCTTTAACAGTTTTTAAGAAATCTAGAAAAAAAAACACTTGGCCCCTTTAGGCCCTAGCTTCAGCTTGCTTAGGGGGCATTTTTCAACCCATGTTTATTAAAACTTTTCTTCATTTTTTTGATCGTAGAATACACCCTTAAGATATTATCCCCTAATTTCGGAACAGCCTGTACAATAAGTAACTATTAACAACTGTAATAATCAATAGCTTTCAGTAGTTTTATTTATTGATATTCAAAATTTGCAATAAAATAAAAAATAATTGTAACATAAGTAAGAGGAAACTCGCAAAATCGATAATATTTTGAACGAACTTTCAATAATACAACCCATGGAGAATTCACAAAAATTGATTTTTCCAAGTCGTAAAATATAACCTCACATCCAATACCCCACTTACCATCTCTTGAACATTGTAAATTTTTAGTAAAGTGCGCACAATATTCATAAATATTTATAGCCCGAACATCCTGAAAATATAAAACTCGCGCTCCAACTCGAGTTATTAAAGATGGATTATTAAGTCTAGGATAATAACTATCTATGCGCTGTGTAACTACTTAGCTATACGGTTTAATATCCAAACACAGGCAATTTTTATGGTTCATAATTTGTAGACGTAATGCCTATACATCTGCAAAACTCGAGCAAAACGAAATGATTTTCGTTGCTAAAACCAACATTTTTGCTCATTAAAAATTTATTGAATTACGAATAAGGGTGAGGTTTTTAATTTACCGCTTGCGTAATCGACTTTTCTGTTTAACTAATTGTCATTCGACTGCAACAAATTAGATCGTTTAAAGAAATCGCTCGGGAATTGTAACATATATTCTGTGAATCGGAAATGGCATCGTTAATGTACCTAATATAATATAGGTATACCTGCTATGAGAGTTCTGTGCACTTTCAAGGTCGTATCATTTTTTGAATATTTACTGTAGGTATCGTTGCATATAATATTCCTAACCTCAATTAATGAGTATTTTTGTTAAAGGCAGTAGTAATGTCTTCAAGACCAATAAAATTGTTCATAAACCAAAATAAAGAACAGTCTTATTTTATAATTTTCTAAGTAAAATAAGTTGTCTGCAAAGAAGAAAATTTGTAATATTTACTGCGAGTAACTCGAAAACGGATGAAAATGTTTGCAGTGCAAAAAATATTCGCTTATAAATTCTACATTAACCTGACTAAAAATATGCAGGCTGTTACGTTTGATGAAATTGAGAAAAATTACTTTAAAGTATTAAAATTTTATAAATTAACTTTGAACACCCAGTACATAGGGAAACGATTAGAATCGCATCAGAGGTTTCTAAAGGCGTCTTCAACAAAGTCTACATTTTATTTTCTCATAAAAAATTCGCCCGCAGAAATAGCGAATTCTTAAATAGAATTTTTTCAAAAATAATTTGGGTATCCGAAATAGGAAAGATTGTATAAAAAACGTGTTTCATAAGGCTCTTATAGCAGGATGTTTGGACAACGAGGGCGAAAAGCCCGAGTTTTACAAAATCCGAGTGCGATAATAATTGGCCTTATGAAACGTGTTTTTTAATTATACCATGATTACACTATTATAGTGTGATTTAGAAAAAAGAACTCATTAAAAGATAAAATATGAGTAAACTACTTCCTCATCAAAATAAATTGAAATAAAATTAGATTGTCTTGATTGAAGGAGGAAATAACCATTCCTAATAATTTGTAAGACGTGCAGCCATGCTTTATACGTGCAACCAAACCATCATAATGACCACTTTCCTTTCTTTATAGGATATCACAGAAAAAGGAGACTTCAAAGAAGTAAAGTGGACATAATCATATGCAAGGGTTCTTCTATTTCGGAGACATAAACGATTTTCCAGTATCTGAAATCGAATAAACCTTCTCTTTCTTGTTCACTCATCTCATTTAATGATGAATTTTTAATAAATCCTCCTCTCAAATTACGTACTGACCGTTATTAAATTCCTAAAATTAATTAGAATCCAATACAATATAAAAGGTATTTGCAGCTTATTTTACGCATTCGTCCCTCCAGTTATGGGTTAAAAATTATTTTATTGAAAACCCTCTGGATTTAGAGGGTGCATTTAATTTTCCTGCGGGAGTTTCAATTCAGTTTTTGCACAAACGTCGCAAATGTTTGTCAATTAGGTCACTACTTTCCAGTTTTAATCTAAACTCATCTCACTCAACTGACTCCCAAATGCAGATTGATGAGTTTTATTTTTGTGAAAAATTTAATATGAGTAAACTGGATAAAGAAATTTAATCATTGGGGATTCGTTATTCAAAGAAGTCCCAAGGAATGGATTGAGTGCGGTTTTTTTTGCAATAATAAATACTTTATCCTTAAAAGGGAGATGTAGGTGTCAAAGAGTATTGCAGCTCAAAAATTAAAACATTGGAATAGCCATGCTTGTTTTAAAGGCTTACTTTAGGTGCATGGGGATTGGTCAGTTAACAACCAATGGTTATGAGATAAAAATAACCTTGAAGCACGTTTACTTTTCTTCAAAAAGCTTCTTTCAGAAGTTCGTTATGATTCACGAATTCATTTTCTGTGATTTCTTAAAAATCATATGTTTTCCCTTATTTTCACGCCTAATCCTAATGACTATAACTGAAGTAACAGTGATGCATTTTCAGCTTAATTTTCAGTAATAGAGGATCTAATTGAATGAAAAACCCAAGCGGATGCGAATTGGAGGAAATTTAAAGGCTATTACTGAGAATTAAGCTCATGTTGCTTCATTGTTACTTTAGTCATGGTCATTCTGCAAGAAAAAATGTGAAAACACATATTTTTTAAATAATCACAGAAAGTCAATGCCTGAACCAGACTAACTTCTGAAAAAAGATTCTTAAAGAAAAATGAACGCCCTTCAAAGTTATGTGAGTCTCATAACGATTGGTTGATAATTGACCAATCCCCACGCCCCTGAAATGAACCTTTGAGACAAGTATCACTAAGAGAACTATTGCAACACCATATGTCGTAATTTTTTAGACAGTTCGAAAGCCTGATTCCTTGGCTTCAATTTAAGGCCAGGTTCATCCAAATCGGGTAAGAAATGCACGAGTTATTACCAAAAATATTTCGTTCGGTTTTTTTTAGGACACCCGTTACTTTTGAAATGAGAAATGTCGTATTTTTTTGTGTTGCTAAATTCCAAACCGTTTTCGAGAAGAAAATTAGTAAAGGTGAACTTCCGGTCAAAAAGTTGGTTTTAGATGACTCATACACCTAGGGAAAAAATTCATGATTGGCCACCAAACAACCAATAATACGTCGTTGCCAGACGAACGAATAATGAGCCAGATGTGAGGAAATTATTTTTGACATAAATTAAAAAATTACGCGACGCGCGCAGATTTGCGTCGCGCATTCTTTTTGCTTCGCGTTACGGCTACACCGTCGCCTCTACGAAAAAAGCGAATACCAACTTTTTTGTAGAGCATGAAACGGGCTTCAATTTTGTATACCTCCTCTTTTGTCCAAAAGCCAATATTTTAGGAGATATTTATTGAAAAGCACTTTTAACACTTCTTGGTGGCATATCATCGGAAGCAGAACTCGGATTCTAGCATTTCATTTAGCACTATCAAAGGAAAGTGTGTACAAAAATTCAGCCCTCTGATAATTTTTCCGGAGTAAAATTCTATAATGACTGGACTATAGGTCACTACCTCCAAGTTTTAATCTAAACTCATCTCACTCAACTAACTCCCAAATGTAGATTGATGAGTTTTATTTTTGTGAAAAATTTAATATGAGTAAACTGGATAAAGAAATTTAATCATTGGGGATTCGTGATTCAAAGAAGCCCCAAGGAGTGGATTGAGCGCGGTTTTTTTTGCAATAATAAATACGTCGGGATCTTCTTTCACCCGCTTCCTGCCATTCCAGCCGAACTCATATGGGGAGACTAATCGCCGGTTAAAATGGATCCACTTCATTATGCGCTCCTCTGTGTCTTATTCGCGACGGGAATCCTAAACGAGCATCGGAAACACCGCAACCATTTCAAATATAAATATTTCAACGACCACTCTTTGTGGGAGGACGGCCTGGGGGCGTACAAAGAGACCGACCAGGGGGAGAACCACCACCGACTGCGCCACCACCACGAAATCGGCGGCGGCGAAATCCCGTGGCCGGTGAAGAAGGAGGCAGTGGTCGAGGGCGATTTAATCTTGGGGGGGTTAATGATGGTCCATGAACGCGAGGACACGATCACTTGCGGTCCGGTTATGCCTCAAGGGGGCATTCAGGCCTTGGAGGCGATGCTTTACACGCTGGACAGATTGAATTTCGCCCCGAGGCCCCTTTTGCCCAACATCAGCCTGGGGGCGCACATCCTCGACGACTGTGACAAAGACACGTATGGACTGGAAATGGCGGTGGATTTTATCAAAGGTAAGAGTTAAATCAAAGTGGGGGCTTTTCACGCCCTGAATGGCACTGTAAATACGACACGAAATATTTACTCTTTGAGGCAAGTTTGGACAGATATTTGAAATGTTAATGAAACTGGTTGAAAGAGCCTCATTATTAAGAGCTCGAACAAAGTTCACGACCATTAATTTAAAAAATGGCCAAAGGTCAGGATAGAACAAATTATTTATCCTTGAAACTTTCTGCTAGTAATAATCACTTTGTCTGGAAAGATCGGATTGGAGAAAAAAAATGCAGTGCGCAATTCGCGCATTCGTGTGTGCAAAATCACTGGTACCTACTTGTAAATTTGATGTTCCCAGTTGTTTATAGAGTGCGTAATATAACCTCGGTATAACTTGATTTTTGTTAAAGGAGTGCAAAAATATATAACTTACTGCATATAGAAACTAATAATTTTGATGGCGATAAGTTTGGGACACGACGCGCAGCGGAGTGGACCATCCCTTCGAACAAAATAAAATCATTTTTAACACGCATATCATACACTATTTTTTCTACAAACACTATTAAAAGTAAAAGTCTTCAAATTATTAATTGAAAGCGTCCATGAAGTTCGCTGCAACTAAGGTATAGCGACAATTTGTTGCCGCGGTTTGTTTAATTGTTGTTGCATAAAATGTCATTTTTAACAATTGTCAACGAACGTTAAAACAACTGTTTTCAACAGCATTTATAGAAAAACACTATTAAGGGAGTTGTGGTGGAACAGTCGTAATAACAGTTTTTTTGACGCATTTTGAGGTACAACACAATGGTAAATTTTTCAATCTGGCATCATTGCAAAAATATAATGTCCCAGAGTCTTGTCAATCCACGTTTATAAATAGTTATTTGTACAACAAGTAAGGAAAAGAATTTTTTCCACGAGTTGTACACATTATTTTTCCGTGTACTATCCTGAAATGGTGTTAACATTTAAAATCAAAAATTATTTGTGCAGGGTCAAATACTTTCTGAAACTTCATTTACATGGTAACGGAAAACAACATAATAAAAATTAACAAATAATGTAATTGAAAATGTTTGCTGCCAGATGAAAAGAATTATTTACAAAAGCGTTGCTATGTGGAAAAGTGTTGCTCTGTAGAAAAGTTTAACTTTTCTAACTGAAAAAATACTTGGAAATTTAATATATTTCAGAATAGTACACGGAAAAAACATTTTTCCACTCATTACCATTCGACCAATAAAAACCTGTTCCAACGTCAAACTTGCGCCAATCACGTCAGTTTTAAATTGATAAAGCAACAGTATGCCGTTTTACAGCGACTAAACACCAGCGTATTGTTTTATAGGGATAAAACACCAGCATGCCTGCCAATATGAAGAAACTGACAACCAGACCGACAACTAAAACCTATGTCACTTGATAACAAATCAACAGCAAATAAATGATTTAGATTTATACGGGGTGTAACAGAAACATACGGCAATATTTTAACCACGTATTATCCGCAAAAATACAAGACGAAAATTCCCGAGAAAGTTTTTCCTAAGGTCATTATTAACGGCGGTAGGGCTGGCCAGGTTGGAGGGGTGGATCACGGTTTCTTTGGAATAACTCCGGAAATGATTTTAATTAATAAATTATTTTTTGGCTATACGTTTATCTTATTATTAGACACAACAAGTAAAAATTTCACCAAAAACGACAAGTAGGAACATGGTTTTTCATCTGCAGCTCCTGTTAAATTCAATTAGAAACGATACAGCGTTTGAATTATCACTAATTTGCTAGTGTTTTCAGATACAACATTTCATTTGGAAACTTTTCTGTCTCTTAAATTTTTTTCATTTGGGTACTCCTTTCCTTTCAAATCGCCTTTAATGTGGTTCGTCAGCCATTCCAAAGTAACGGACGGGACGTTTTTTAACAAATGTTCAGAATTGATCCTTTAAAGAGGCACCATAATAATAACTTAAATGTGTATCACTGCTATCAAAATAGTTGATATTGAAGAGGGTATCTTAGAATACAATGATATAGTAAAATACTTTATTTATATTTTAGTGATCTGAGTTCAAAGCGTGTTAACGGACGGGACAACAAAAATATGACATCCGATTGTCATTTGGTAAAAATCGAAATTTCTGCGAATGTTGATGCCACATGAACAATCTGCATACCAATTCTAGACATTTCGTGGTAGGTTAGCAAACTACATAGTGGAAGATAAAATCTTACACGAGATAAAGGTTTCAAGAATTTTTATATCACTAACGGACGGGACATAACGGACGGGACAATAATTTCCTCCCAAGTACCTATGAACTAAATTAGATTTAAAAACATATTCAGGCTAATTGAATGGACGAAAATGTGAATATGCATCTCCGTGGTGTCACCTCAAATACAGCGACGCACAATTCGCCAGGTTTCTACCCCTTTCTTAAAGAGAAACCACTTCAATTCTAAGAATATTAGGTAATAGTGCGTCCAGCCACCATTATTCCTAATTACTTCCTCCAACCTGGAAGGCATGCTCCTGATCAATGTTTGGACATACTCCACCTCAGTGTTATCCCAAACTTCCAGAATTTTCTCCAATAATTCACCCCGATTAAAGGGTCTCCAATTTTCACCTTTAGCCCTTTTATACATTTTTTTTGTCACATAACCCCATGCGTTCTCTATCATGTTCAGGTCTGGACTTTTTGCCGGCCCTCTTCCTCAAAATATTCTCTAATAGTAGATACAGTCAGGAGATAAAATATTGGCCCTTGACCGCGAACAATGTCGATAGATTTTTAGAAAAGGCACTCAATATAGGTTTGTGAAGGCTTGTATCCCACTCGAGTCGTTTTAATAAAGAGATATTCGCGTTCAATTTTATTTTTTTTGATAAAGTTTGTGAGAATCTATCCACATTGTGAGCGGTACAGGGCCATTATTGTATCTCCTGAGTGTACGTGCCTTGTGGATGGAAGCATTATCCTGTAATAAACGTTACTGCATCTGCATACACCTGTTATAAACATTTCTATTTGCAGACCTGTTGAAAAATATAGTCTTCGTCGTCATATAACATGGCGACGGAGGGACGCATTACATTTTGCAAAAGTCGCCAGTTTTCCACCCCTTTCTTAGAGAGAAACCATTCAATTTTAAGAATAATGTATTTAAAAAAATTCAGGTATCTAGTTAATTTTGGCCCTATACTTTTTCATAGTCAAACTGACTCTAGATTGTACCCTATGTGGTTTCCATTTGCCTAAAAATTAGAAATCTTCCTTGACACATTTCAAAAAATGTATACTTAACGGACGGGACAAGTAAAATTGTATCGAAAATAGCATTAAGTGAATTCAGACAAAAGTTTTGACTGCATCAAGTAACAGTTCGCCATGATGTCGGAGAAGCCCTAGGCATCACATTTTATGAAAATCGTTTTTTTTGCAGAAAATTTTTATTTTAGCATGTTTTCAATAACGGACGGGACATATGAATCACGGAAAACAATATTCTGTATAAAACAAATAATCAATTACTTTTATTTCAAAAGGAATTGCCACCAACTCAAAAATACTTCTACTGAACCAGTAAAAACAGTAATTGTTTTGCCAAACAATTAGAAACGTCATTACGCCGTATAGATTTTAGGTGTATTTTGGCCGCGCGCCTTCTTAGAGATGCGGCCGCGATTTTAACCGCTTCTAATATTCGCATTTCTTTAAAATCAATGACAATCTTTCTTTTTATTGAGAATTCCATTATTCATGTTTAATATGATACAGTAATTTTGATAATCTGATAAGTTTGAAAAAATCGGTTCCGGTTAGAGTTAGGGTGGAATGGCTGTCGTGCGAGGCCCTAAAACCGTTTTCCATATCCCTCCACTGTGGCCACCCCTACCTCCGTTATTAATGACCCTAGGAAAAAATTTCTCGGGAATTTTCGTCTTGTATTTTTGCGGGTAATACGTGGTTAAAATATTGCCGTATGTTTCTGTTATACCCTGTATACAGGGTGAGTCTGAACGACACCACATTCTTCATACCACATAATCACATAATCAAATGATGAGGTTTGGTGCAAAAGTTTTAGGTCAATTGTGATTCCTCTTGATGTTATAAGCCGCCAAACATTTTTAATCGTTTTTATTTAATATCTTCCGAATGGTGTATCGCAGGATTCTGAAATTTTGTACACTATTGTTGCAGACCAAGAGACAACTCCAGATGGTACTTCAGACATTATCCAAAAATCGGATCCCTGTTATACAGGATAGTCCTAATGTTATTAGTTCTTGAACTTTTTTATGTTTCTAAATGTTGGTAATTTGTCTATGCGGTGTTATTCTTCGATCAATTTTAAAGCTTTTTTGGCTCTTAAATTTTTTTGAAAAAACTCACAATTTATCAGCAAAATTGTAATAACCGATAACACACTTCAAGGAATCACCATAAAACCAATAGTAAAATTTCACTTAAAAAAAGTGAAATTACCACCCAAGTCTTTCTTCAGTTATGAACATGAATTCAGGACACCGTTGTCGAAAAATGGCTCCCTTGCATAAAAACAATCGAAATATGACGCGTATCAACGCATATTTGATTTTTATTGCAATTTAAGGCGTTATAGCGATTGTCATTCCTCCGGTTTTTTCAATTTTTCTGGTGAATGGTGAGTTTTTTCAAAGAGAATTAAGAGCCAAAAAAGCTTTAAAATTGATCGAAGAATAACACCGCATAGACAAATTAGCAACATTTAAAAACATAAAAAAGTTCAAGAACAAATAACATTAGGACCAGCCTGTATAACAGGGATCCGATTTTTGGATAATGTTTGAAGTACCATCAGGAGTAGCCTCTTGGTCTGCAACAATACTGTACAAAATTTTAGAATCCGGCGATACACCATTCGGAAGATATTAAATAAAAACGATTAAAAATGAAGAACTTTGGCGGCCTATAACATCAAGAGGAATCACAATTGACCTAAAATTTTTGCACCAAACCTCATCATTTGAACAGTAGATTGTGTGGTATGAAGGATGTGATGTCGTTCAGACTCACCCTGTATATTTTCACGTTTAAAAGGCGTTCTTTCAACAATAATAACTCTTTGCAAAATGATTTTTCCTTCATTCGTGAAATAGTCTCAGCAAATTTACTCGTGCGCGGGGTTTTACCGCAAAATTTTCGAGTAATTTCCTTCGAGTGTTATTTGAAAATGTTAACTCGAAGAAATGCTGTCTTATTAGAAAAAAAACCTCGAGCTCTTCGAGCTCTCGTGATATTATATGCGAATAAGTACAATGAGCCTTGACAAAAATGGCAATAGAATATTTATATGGAAGCAAAAGCGTGTTACCGAAGCAGTTTTTAAGCAAGTGAAATCTGGCGAGAAAAGGCGCAAAATATTTTGTGAAGCAAATGAGCAAAAAAGCAAAAAACCAAAAAATAAAGTTATAAATCGAACTTATACCTTAATTTAACTACGCCGGTAAGAAAGTTATTACACACAATTGGGCGAAAATAACTATTAAAAGTTATGTAAAAATCTAATTTATTTAGAAATGCTTTTCCTTACAGCTGTAGTTTGGAAAATTAATTTCGAAATACCTTTACTTGGCGTTTCCAAACAGATCAATTAAAAGCTTCACAGACATTCTCGAAATCGAACGACTGAACTTTGCCTACTCCAAAGTTGAAGTGGACAAAACGTACTAAAACTTCTGATCGTTTGAGAAACAAGCTCATATTTTAGGGATTAGGAAATAATCGCAAGCTGTTCCCACATTTATGCAACTTAGCAATAATCAGTTAATGTTGAAAGATTACCGTTTTCAGTTGATCGCATTTTCACACTAAAAACGGGATTACTCAATGATGTAATGCTGAAGGATTTCCAATTAAATGCGATTTGCTACCTAGTGGAAATGAAGCTTTCATTTATAATCTGATAACGGGAAAAAGTTTTGGGTTAGGTGTTGGAATGTTTCGTACCCGGAGCTTACCAAACTACCGGGCATTGTGCATCTGAAAGCTTAACTTCATAACTAATTAAGAAGTTAACGGAATTTGGGAAAGTCGCCATATTGCAACGAGGGGGCTAAAATGTCGTCGATAAGCTCTCTGCAAGGATCAGATTTTGTTTTACATAAATAAATAGTGTTTCCAAATCAAAGTGGAATTGAAATTGAATATCATTAGCACAGAAGGTACTAATTTTCCAAATAAGTTCAATTAGTGAAAAACGACAAACATTACTTCTTACTTGCTTGTCGTCTGGTAGAAATAAACTTTTAAATTTGACTTGAAAGCTGAACAATTGGTAATCCTGTGCTTTCAGTTTTCTTTGTTGTACAAAGTGATTGTCTTAGAAGCTCGACATCAGTTGGTAATCATTAAGCCCCCCTACGTTTATCTGTTTCTGAAATTGGTAGCATAAATAGGAAAAAAGATTATTGCAAAGACGTATTTGCAACAAAAAGGTTTCATGGTTTATTTTGTGTACATTTAATTGAAATTGATAAGAAATCATTTATTATGCACGTCGAATACAGGTAAATTTAGACAATGTACAGTATTAAATTTAATTATGCATAACTAAACCTAGCCAAGAAATGTGATATTGTCAGATTGTGCCTTTTATAATCAGGGAATGTGTTGTTGCCAAATCGAACTTTCTGTCGGTGAATTTGAAAAACTTTAATTTTCAATTCTTTTGCATTATTTTACCAGTTGTCCTTACAGAAACTCAAGGCGTTGCCATGTTAAACGAAGAAAGTGCTAGAGCGTTAGTTTTTCCGCGCGAATTTTCGGTTTTTGGCCGACATACGTCCGCTTATACTACATGTATCGACAGTTGGTAATCCGGCGCTTTCAGTTTCCTTCGCTGATTCTAGTGATTGTCGTTTCCGTTTATCTATTTCTAAAATTGGTGTCATAATTAAGGAAAAAATCTGTTTATAATTCAGAGGTAATGGCCACAAAATTAAAAAGTTTCACGATTTATTTTTAAAACCTTCTGTGCATAATTGAAATTGATAAGAAACAATGTTTTATGCAAGTTATTACCGGGAAAATAAGATAACGTTTGTGCATTATTAAATTTAATATCGCGACTAAATGTAGCCAGGGAATGTGGTGTTGCCAAATCGAGGTTTTTGGCTGTAAATATTGGAACAACTTACTTTTCAATTCGTTTACATTATTTTCTGGTCAAGATGAAAACCAACTACGTCGACTCCTGAATTTGCAATTTTTTTGAAACAATTAGAATCTCATTAAATACAATAAAATGAAGACAAGTCAGCTGGCGGACGGGAGTTTTTTCAATTTGGACCCTAAAAATAAATTAATAAAAAATTGGGGGGGATTTTACAGTCGGCAGTGGTGTACAAATTTTCGGCAGTGTTAGTGGGAAATGTTAGGCAGTGGTTGCAAAAACTGGGCAGTGGTTGCAAAAATTGAGCAAATTTCGGCAGTCGGGGGACTTCACAGTCGGCAGTGGTGTACAAATTTACGGCAGTGTCCTGAAAATTCGGCAGTGGTGTACAAATTTTTGGGGTGTGAAATGCCCCCCATAAAAAATGTAAATTGAAAGGGGTTATATCTAACAATTACTAGGCAGCAATTATTAGATATAACCCCTTCTCTTAAATTTCGACATTTTCATAAATATGATAGAATCTCATTTATTAAGGTAAAATGAAAACATTGACGAGTACATACTCGCTTTCGGCTCTGCCGAAAGCTCGCGTTTTACTTTTGACGCAAAGAATTTTAGAAAAAATTTAAATAAACTGGAGCAACTTCTCGCACTGCAAGACCGATATTTCGACGAGTACTCGCTTTCGGCTCCGCCGAAAGCTCGTGTTACACTTTCGACGGGCTGAATTTTTGAAAAAATGTTATTAAAAATAAAGCCTGACCTGACATAGACCTGAACTGCCCTAGTTTCTCGCGCTGCAAGATCTATACCTTTAATAGTTTCCCTATCGAGAAAATCAGATATTTCAATAAACAGCATTATTATTATTATTATTATTATTTTAGCAGTTGTCCTTATAGAAAACCGAGGCGATGCCAAGTGTTCTGAAAAGTCTGTGAAAAAGTAGAAAAAACTCCAATTATCTGCATTTGTACAGCGGAAGGATCTCGAATAGATCTCCAAATATTCACACCAAATATTATACAAAACACGCCGAAAGAGTGAAGAATCGTGTAAATAGAAATCCCTCCAGTGCATCCATTTCCCTCGCGTCTCCTGAATTTTTCCTGCACAATCCCAGAAATATCTTTTCCAGTTTTTACAGCAATAAAGTTCCCTCAAAAACCAAACAATTGTAGTCTTATAATTTCCATTTTCCGAGCGAGTCCCTTTCATTAGATTTATTTATAGGGAAACAAAAGTTACCACACCCCTTGTGTTGACTCAAACTTCATTAACAATTAAAACGACGTTATTTGGCAAATGAATGGAACCGAGTAAGTTGAGCCAATTTTCAGATTTTGCACAACTTTATTTTCTCCACAGTAATCAGCTTAAACAAATGTCTGCCTAGAAATAATATTTATTCTTCCACTCCAGTCGGCAACAAGCTCTTATAATAATGAAATTGGTAGTGGAAGAGATAACGCATCTCTTAAGCGAAAAATTTGCGTTTTAATTAAACCGCGCCACGTTATCAATGGAAGTTTACCTGGACACAGAGGAAATTTAATTTTCACCTCGACATCGATATTAGGCCGCGTCTTTCCGTTTACATTCTCGGTAATAATTGGTTTGGCAAACAGTTTTCATTTTTTCTTCCACGCCTCGACGGGAATTTCCTTTGAGGGCTTTACGATTGATTTTTAAACCAATTATTTTCCGGGAGAAATGCTGAAGTGTGGTAAGCCGGAAGACTAACAATAATTTGCCAACTTGTTAATGGGACGTTTGTTTTCGGGATTTTACTTTTGCTTTCAGACTACCTGTCCCTTTATAACTTCTTTTTGTCCATTTGCAGCACTCAGATTATACAAAACATAAGCAAAAAACAAACTAAAATTTTTTAACTCGATCGGAAAATTTGGAAAAATCGAATGGCCAAAAATATGAAATCTTTACGTTTTAGGGTCCTGGGAACCCAAAAAGTAGCTTTTGAAAAAATGTCTAAACGTTTGGAAATGCAACAAAATCTTATATAGAAGAATTGTTGGCAACAGATAGATCTACAAAAAAGTCCGCGACAGCATATAAGTATCTATGATAGGTAGCCTACAATAATTGTTTTTGTGTTTTAATTTTTTGTAAAAATCCGAGGGGCTATTCTTCATAGATACCCATATGCTGTCGCGGACTTTTTGGTAGATCTTTTCGTAGCCAACAAATCTTCTATTTATGATGACCGTTTACTCAGCGTTCACGTTTTAAATTGTTAAAGCGGGGTTTTTTCGCGGACTTGCACGCAACGAATATCTGAAACGTTTTAAATAGGGTCAGTGGTTGACTTTTATTATATTTTTATTTAAATTTAACATTGTGGTTAAATCCAGCTAGTAAATTCGGGTAAATTCCATGCTACTTTAAACTGTAAAACACAAACTTGACAAAACACTGTTCTCGTCTTGCGTAGTCAAGAGCTCTGACTGAGTGAGTCTGAGGCTCAAAGGCCAAAAGAGACGGCAAGACGTGTGGAAGTTTCGGACGTATACAGTCGTGGCAAAAAGTGACTAAAAACTAAAGCAATTTAATTTCTTTGTAATAATGGCAGTCTAATTTTTACGTTTCAATTCGTTTATGATGGTTATAATTATCCAGTTGACTGGATTAGATCATGTTACAGGAAATAGGGAAGGGCGTAATTAAAACAGCCACTTTTCAGTCATAAATATCCTGTTCAATCCTGGAATGGGTGTGTGAGGGAATATCCTAATTACACGCAACGCCAGATTCTCGTAAAATATTAGAAACAAGAATAAAACAAATTTTTACCAAAATAGAATGAAATTTATTCAGTTTTTCAGGGTCAGCCTTCAGGATTTATGATGACATAAATCAATCTGCGCGATGTCCTCGTCCTTTTTGTCCTTACGAAGACACTTCGTGTGCCATTATTGCTCGAGTTATAAAGTTTCGCAGCCGAGTGGTTGCACACAAGTGACAGTCTGCTATCTCCAGAGAGCAGAGAAGGCCGCTCGCCCACCTTGAATTTTTATAAATGATACAAAACAGGAAAATTGCTGATTTTTTCAACACATTTTATCCACTGACGGGCGCTATTAACAAGTGTAAACCGAGCCTCCATAAAGTAAGTTTTTGCATTAAAACTTCTCGAGTTTTTAATTCAACGCGCGCTTGAAGCTAATTCAATTTATTGGAGCCCGCCGAGTAACTGTTTGTGAGGAGAAAAATACGTAAACAACCGCGAAATCTTCCCGAAATTATTATCAAAGTTTGTATCGACCAAATTTATAACTCAACTTGCGGGGGCGGTATCTAAACAGGTGCTATCCGGGTGGGAATTTCAAATTAATTAGTATGGCCATACCTAAAAGGGGTGCATATATCCTACAGCCATTTCTCCTGCGAGTGGCAAAATTCCTTGCAGCTTACATTTTGACTAAATAAATTATTAAATAAAATAATAACGCCAAAGTTTATGATAAACCAGTCATATAATAAATTCCTGAGAAAAAGTCTAATATATGGGAAAAAAGGACTATTTTTGCCGTACATGCAACATAATAAACGTTCGTTGGTGGACAAAAATGCAAGTGTCCTTTATTGTTGCAAATTTCATAGACAATAGTTACAACGTATACCTAAAATTGGGGGGGATTTCACAGTCGGCAGTGGTGTACAAATTTTCGGCAGTTTAGTGGGAAATGTTAGGCATCAGTAGTTGCAAAAATTGAGCAAATTCGACAGTGGTCTCACGGTGGTCTATGAATTTTTAGGCGGTCGGGGGACTTCACCGTCGGCAGTGGTGTACAAATTTACGGCAGTGCCCTGAAAATTCGGCAGTGGTGTGCAAGCAAATTTTTGGGGTGTGAAATGCCCCCCACCTAAAATGTTAAAATTTGCAAAAACTTCGATTGGCCATAAAAGACGAAGAAGTGCGGTTTGCTCCATTCTTCTCAATTTTTAGTATTTTTCCACATAGCAATAGCTCATCTCCTCGCTCATCTCATTCAAAAAAATACAAAATTTTCATTAATTCTATTACGTGCTCTTCTTATGCGTTCTACTTGGCTTTCTACGAGGCTTTCTAATTCCATGATGTTCACGGTTTCAGTTAGAAATGGCTCTATTTTGGTGAAAATTAAATTTACTTTCCAAAAATACCTTTCGAGCTTCATTTCTGATGTTCCGCTCTTAAATTAAAGTCAAACGTTAAAATTTAACATTTTGTAAAACTTCGATTCAGAGAAGAAAAAAACTAAATTTTCATTAATTCTACCAATGTGCTCTTCTTGTTTCCTTATTCGGTGAAGCTGACGATTTTATTTAAGCCATCAGTCTTTTCGAAATGGCTTAATTTTATTGAAAATTAAATTTTCTTTCTAAAGATACCTGAAAAGCTCATTTCTGATGTTGTGTTTTCTTAAGTTATTTAACGAGTTATTTAATTTATAATATAACGCAAAACGTTACAATTTTGCAAAAGCTCTTTATTAACGCCTTATATGAGCTTGCTAAATAAAAATAATCGACCAAATCCGTGAAACGAGAATGTGTAAATTGATAAACCGCAATTACTTGAATCTTTAAAAAAATGGCATAATTCCGGCTATTATAAAATCGTTACCAATTTTTCTCATTAAAAACTTAGGACGCAAACTTCACAGCCGGGTAATACATTAGAAAAGCTTATTGAGAAAAGTTATATTGTTTCTTTTTTAAAATCAATAAAACCACCAAAAAGCTGCTAGTTTTAATTTGAAATCACATTTTCTTGCTGCAATATGCAGAAAATTGTTAAAATGTAACGTCCCATAACGACTATATCCATAAACGACTGCTTTTTATCATAGAGTCCCTTCGAAATTGTTATGCATCAAAATTAAACTTTTAAACTTCCCGCCAGCTGAATCGTTTCACGTCACGTGATTCATGCTAACCAATCAAAATATCACTGAAAAAATTACAAAGTCAAGCTGATTCTCGTCCGATTTTTCACGAAAACCACTGAAATCGATGATGTACTTTCAGGAAAATTGAAAAACAGCCTCCAATTTTCACTTAAAAACGCCACAATTATGAAAACAAAAGGTACTCACCGCACTCAACCGCTGCTGGGATCATTGGAAAAACTTCGCGAAAATCGCACTAAACGGCCGGAAAATCGTTTTATGATGAAGAATTGTTTTCCACTAAAATTACTGAATTTTCTCGATATTTAAACCAAACGGGCGCAGACGCACTGTTAGCTGCCGACGTGAGGCCATTTTATTGAAGTTCGAGAACCGCCGCTAGGAGCGCAGATGCGAAACTTTTAAATAAAATTGAATTATTTCTCCGGTTTTATTAAATAATTCGATTTATAATCGGTTAATTATTGAAATCGTGGACCAGAAAGGGGATTTTTTTGATTTTAGAGAGATTTTAGAGAGAAATTCATAAAGCGAGGTGGGTCGGCAGCCCGCCAAAGGACGACGTGCATGTTGGGTTGCATAGGTGATTCATGCCAACCAATGACGTGACTCGCACTGGAAAAAAGACAAAACCGAGTTTATTCTGATCTGATTTTTCACGAAAAAAGATTAAATCGATACTGAATTTTCCGAAAAATTGAAAAACAGCCCCCAATTTTCACTTAAAGACGCCACAATTATAAAAACACTATTTTTAAGATTTCTGGGAATAATTATTCCTACTTTAATTTGGAAAATATCACGGGGCGCCTTTCGGCGCCCTTTAATTTTGGCGCCAGGACCTGGTATCCCTTTTGCTCCCCCCCCCTCGCACGGCTCTGAAGTTCACGGCTTTATTTAAGCCGTCAGTCTTTTAGAAATGGCTCCATTTTGTTGAAAATTAAATTTTCTTTCCAAAAAACTTCGATTGGCCATAAGAGGCGAATACCGATTTTTATGTAGGTATGCTCACTTCATTAAAAAAAAACTAAAACTAAATTTCATAAAAATCCGTTGGGTAGTTTTCTTCGACATCTTGCTCACATATGTACGTATATAGACGTACGCACGCACACACATAGGTACAGACATATTTTAAAAACCACTTTTTCGTGACCTGGGTCACGGCTCTGGGGCCTCGAAAGGTGTTGTCTCAATTTCTAATATTTTTGGAGTGATTGCAGTCTTAAAGTAACCTTCCCATTTTTGCATTGGTTGAGGGGAGGTTAAAATGTAAATGATAATGGTACCTATGCTATGTTATTAGGAGTGAAAGTGATATACTTTGTGTGGCAAAGCTGGATGTTTGTCTGATGAGCGAAGCGAAGCGAATAACATATGCATTTTTTTCTTCAGACGCAGAAAATTTATTAAAAGTGGATATTTTTAAATAAATTATTTCTCAAATCTTTAAGAATAAGCTTAGTTTGCTATGGGATGGGGTTACCGAAGATTCAGAAAGTGGTGTGAGAGGAAAAACGCCACTTATTACTCCGGCGGGTGAAAAAAATTTTTTCGCCGCCAGAGTAAAAATAATGTGCTTCATCGCCGCCGGAGCAAAAATAATATACTCCATTGCCATGGTACAGAAATGTCACTTTAACGTTGTCAAAAATGTCATTGAAGTGCAGTTTTTTTTGACGTTTGAAAAATAGAATATGTATAGTATAAGGCTGCGAATTATTAAGTTCCAGGCCAAATAATAATAAAGTCCTTCTCGTATAATCTAATTTGAAATGGCCACGTTCTGTTGGCGCTGAAACAAACTCAACGGGACGACCCCAAGTAAGTTTCTTTGTTCAACAGAACTCAACTTGATGCATCAGTGCAAAAGTAAACAAAGATTAAGTAAGTTACACAATCCCTCGGGATCTTGTAATTCTTCGTGTTGAATTTAAAATAGCAACCGCAATGAAAAATTGCGAATTGATTAAATTTCGTGGCACTACCCACATTCGTCACTCTAATCGAACTTTGGTGTGGCACATTCGTTTATTAGTGAAAAACCACCTGCTGTTTAAACGCCACCCAGGGGGGAATTTAATATTTTCTAACACAATAGAACTGTTTTTAATAAAAGCTTTGACAACATTATTAATTATTGTTGTTATTGTCTCTGCCATGACTAATTTATTGTTTCTTGTTTCGCGTGGCACACAAAGATCTGCAATAATGATAGCAAGTAAAATAAACCTGCATTATTAAGACAATATTTATTAACCATTTGATAATACCGCGTGTTGTGAAAGCAAACAGCCAGCTCGTTTAAGTTCAACTGAAACTAGAATTAAGCGTGGATGACCTGGGTAGGTATGTGCATTCCACAAGTCTGCTTAATTTTCAAGAAAATATGAAAACCCTCTCCGGCTGTTTCATTTTTTGCGCCTCATTTAATTACTTTCGTTCATCTAATGAAAGCAGGAATTTTACCCTCGTCATGTCCTGCCCATAAAAAAGATCGTGAGAATTTAAATCCAATAATTTGGAAGGCCACCTCGTTTTTTCGACAGCCCCTCCCTTAATCCTAATATCATTGAAAGGGAAAAGTTCACTAAATCCACTGAAAGAAAATCGGAAACTTTTTTGCTGAGATTAACCATTTTTTGGGCCGATAAAACTTTAACAATGAATGCCAGGATTACAATTACCTCGGATTGACTTTTTCGTCGCTCGAGATTCTCAAATCGCGAGTAATCGTGTAGTGCTCATTAAATTTAATTTCGCATCATGCAAAGGAGTTCAAAGTTGGAGGTTTTAATGGAGATTAGTGGGGTGTTGCAGGAAATGCTTCTTAATTCACTTCGTTGGAATACTTTTTCTTTTAAGAACGATTTATTAAATGAAGTTAAATCTTATTTTTAATGTTTATGCGAAGTGGCTTGCATTAGGATGCAAATTTTTATTACTTTTTGCACTACCGGCAGGAAATAGTTATTAACGATACTAGGTTGGTAAGTGCATGTTAAAACGCACTTAACAACCGTATATATTGTAGATAATTTTTCGCACAATCGAATTTTACTATTAGGGAATGACAAACTTGGACAAAATTTTTAAAGCCGACCCGACAAGAAATTTAAAGCAAAATGGCAGTCACAGGAAACCTAAGCTTTATTAAATTAAAACTTTTTTTTTTGCTTTATTTACCTGAACAAGTATAATATAATACGTGAGAAAAAAAAGTGTAAAACGATACCTATTTGACATCTCACGCGCTATTTACGATTTTCATTTGTTTTACTTACCGCGCATGTATGGTATGCGGTATGGTACAATAACGGCACTGTTATTTTTTGTTTCTATGGAAACTAAACCGTTTGCAGTTAGCCATCATGGAAACAGTTGGTTTGTGGTGTTGACTAATGTCGCCTCACTCCAAGGGTCGTGTTTTTGAAAAATTGTAATTAATTTACCTTTAAAAACGCTGATGAGTAATAATGTTATTGTTATTAAAAAGTGTAAGCAAGAAAGGCAAATAATAATTATTTTTTGTGAAACTACGGTCCTTATGATGTGACATTATAGACAACACAACAATTCACTTTTTTTAGGGCTAACTACGTTTATTGACAAGAAATTTTAAAATTGTGTCTAGTCAAATTATTTTTTTTCTCGAATTTTTTCTAGTGAAAGTAAACTTTTTTTACATAATTGAATGTAGAAAAAATATGTCTACAAGAATCTGCTAAAAAATGTACAGCTTGTCATTTGAAAAAAACAGTTGACAATTGTCATTTTGACATATGTCATCATAGAGATGATTTAATGTCGCCATTTAATAGAATATATATGGTTTACCGGGTGGCCCATTCAAGACGATCCAGTCGTAATAACTTTTGAACGGAATAAGATATCGACTTGCGGTCTTCGACAAATTCCTTGGCATTGTGGGGGGCATGTTTCGTCATAGCTTTAACCTTGCTCAGTTTCAGTTTCACCCCCACCCCAACCAACGTCAAAATCTTAAATGTCAACACACCCCGTGTCGTATATCAAATGAAAGCCCTTGGAAAATGCTATTCACTGTTCTAAGTAGTTTGAGAATTTAGCGAACCGTTCCCGTGAAAAGTTTTGAAAAACTCGATGAAAAATCTGTTGATATGTGGACTAAAAATGTGACTGATTAGATGTCTAGTGAGCTTTATTTGTTATTAGCTTTTTTGGAGCATTAATTTTAGCATTCCCACACGGATCAACGAGAGAACCAATAGTGACCTATCCAAACAAAGCTAATAACGATTAAACTCGCTAGACATCTAATCAGTCACATTTTTAGTCCACATATCAACAGATTTTTCATCGAGCTTTTCAAAACTTTCCACGGAATTCCAATTTCAGTAAATTCGAATACAGTACATTTTTGTCTCTAACATGAAAACGGTTCGCTAAATTCTCAAACTACTTAGAACAATGAATAGCATTTTCAAGAGCTTTCATTTGATGTATGACTCGAGGTATGTTGCCATTTAAAATTTTGATGTAGATTGGGGTGGGGGTGAAATGCGCAATCTGAACAAGGTCAAAGCTATGGTGAAACATGTCCCCCTTAATGCCAAGGAACCTGTCGAAAACCGCAAGTCGATATCTTATTCCGTTCAAAAGTTATTACGACTGGATCGTCTTGAATGGGCCACCCGGTATATATTTGTCTCTTCAAATAAAAAAGTTACAAGGGGTCGAATTCGAATACCAAACTGAATCACCCGGTATAGAGTGATGGTTACGCTTTTTGAAGGCGATTAAGATTCTGTAAAGAATTGCCAAATATCTTGATTCAAAAAAAAATCGTTTTTTTACGGCTAAATCTGGTGAATAAACTTAATAGACAAGGCTAGAATTTCAAAAAACGCTTTCTATATCATGCTAGAAGCAAATCGGATAACATTTTGACGACAAGTGTTTCTAGACTAATTGGACCCTGCTGAATCCGAAAATCACTGTCGGCAATTCGAAATCTTAACCGGAAGTCCGCAATTGTAGATGGCGCTCAAGGCAGATCTTTATATCCAAAATAGCATGAAAATTATACAGTTTTCGACCAAAGACGCGGTATACAAAATTAAAGATAGCTTTATTCTCTACAAGAAAGGTCCTAATGACTTTTTTCGTACGGACGACGGTTTACCCCTAGCGCTGCCTAGAAAGTTGCGCTCGACGCGCGGCTTACGCGCTCCACGATTATTTAATCAACAAACTTGTTTCTCAATTTTTATGGAGTTTTTCATTACAGTTCACCAATATCTACCTAAATACATGAGATTAGTAAGATATTCTCATTTTACTTCCGCTTTTTCAATGTGCAAACGCCGTTTTCTGTCTTTCACTGTTGGTTTCTTTTGAGGTGCGCTACAACAAAGAGCAGATCGGATAACATTTTGACAACAAGCATTATTTGAATAATTGAACCCTGCTGAATCCTTAAATCACTGTTTAAATTTCAAAGTCTTGAGAGAATGTACGCTAGTCAAGGTGTCTTTCAAGCTCAGATATAGTTTCTATTTTATTTTCAGGCCTCTGTAGCAAGAACCGTCCATACGATTGCTTTGTGTCAATTATAACTTTTGATCAGGAAGTCGAGATCTACAACATATCAGAATTTCAGCCTAATCGGCTTTAAGTTATTTTCCCCTTAGGATGGTACTTTGGATTTTGCCATCTTGAATAAAGCATTTTCGGTCAAGATTTCGATATCAAAACAGTGATTTTCGGACTCAGCAGGGTTCAATTAATCAAAAAATACTTGTTGTCAAAATGTTATCCGATGCGCCCCTTGCAAAAGACGCACCTCAAAAGCAACCTAGAGTCAAAATAGAAAACGGCGTTTGCACATTGAAAAAAGGGAAGTAAATTGTGAATATCTTACTAATCCAATGTATTTAGGTGGATATTGGTGAAATATATTGAAAAACTCCATAAAAATTAATTAACAAGTGTTTTGATAAAATAATCCTTGAGCGCGTAAGCCGCGCGGCGAGCGCAACTTTCTAGCCCGCGCTAGAGGTAAACCATCGCCTGTACGAAAAAAATCATTAGAGCCTTTCCTGTAGAGAAAGAAGCTTTCTTTAATTTTGTATACCACGTTTTTGGTCGAAAACTGGATGATTTTCATACAATTGTGGATATAACGATCTGCCTTGAGCGCCATCTAGAATTACGGACTTCCGGTTAAGATTTCGAAGTGACGACAGTGATTTTCGGATTCAGCAGGGTTCAATTAGTCTAGAAACACTTGTCGTCAAAATGTTATCCGATTTGCTTCTAACAAGTCGCGAAACTCAAAACATGCCTGGTCTATAACTCATTTGGTACATAAATAACTATTTTCCCACGTTTTGTCTGATAAATTTCAGATTTTGACTAAGTGGGGTATCTTAGAACTTAGAATTTTTCCAACATTTGGTTGGCATACATATCTCGTCGTGTTGTGAAATGAAAAAATTGAGCTGCTATTTCCAAGTAATTAATTAGCTGTAATTAAATTACGAAATAGGTTTATTTTATCCCAAATTTTAAATTTAAATACCAAGATTTTGCACTTTTATTTTAACAGAATTGACACTTTCTACAACACACCGAAATATCTAAGAAAGGAGAATTTTCTCTGAAACGTAAAATTTGCAGCAGCATCGGACCAGATTGAAGCGAGCATCAGGCAATAATAAAATATCGCCAAATCACTCACACGACCGATCTTGAATATAATTTTTCGAATTTCATTGTATAGTCCAACAGATAGAGCCTTGTCAACGGAATGCGAATGAAACAAATCAGTTCCAGAGGAAGGCCCTCGCAAAAACTATTATGTGTGATAAATCAAGCACAAATTCACACGAAGTTTAGACAAATTGCTTCAGTTTGGCCCCCATGAAAACGTTTGTTTAAACGATGGGAAATTTGTCCTGCAACTTTTCATCGTGGGGGAAATTCTCGGTCATAGATCATTGAAGACAACTCGAGGGGCTAATCCCGCTCTTAACTGGGAGACTCGAGAGAATATTTTTAAGAAAGGTCCCCCACAATCAGTCTCGTAAGAATTTAAATATTCAAATCAGCAATTAGAAGCATTATAGAGCTCCTTTCACAATGAAACGCTCGGAAAAAACAGCAGGAAATGAACTTATAATTCCAGAGATTTTTTTAAACCAAGAGTTTTGGTTTGAATTTATTCCTGCTGTAAAAGCGTACAATGAAAGCTTCTGTCGGGGCGTGGTCGTCCATCGGACAAGGCATAAAAACGATTCCCGAGGAATCGCTAATGCACCCTAAGGGTTATTTAATGAGGCAAAGTTCCATTTCCTTTAGTTTCAGTCATAACCCGCGTTTTATTTCTATATTTTAAAATCAGCTTTCGGGTCACATTCGCAGGAAACGAGCTGTGGCCGCTGGATTTGATACCGATTTGTTGAGAAAACGCACACGACCATCTCAATCGATCTACATACACACAAATTTTTATTTAAACGCCGTAACATAAATTGCAGGAATTCAAAATGAATTTACGATCGTCCTTTGAAGCTTTTGTCCTTGCACGAAACAGGAAACATTGGCAGGAAATTTCCATTACTACAGTTACTAAACTTACTACTAAACTTAAAAACTTTGTGTCCTCTTCACCGCTTCTAATTAAGATGTAGTCGTAAAGATAATGACGCAGTATATGAACGAAATGATAAAATTTTTAAAGCTCGCTGCAGGGAAGTAAAAAGATCTTTGCAATTGCGTGGAAGTACAATAAAAGCCATTGTAATGCAACTAACAATTCCATTGGCAAGGACGCACGTTATATTGCATGATGTAAATCATTTGTATTAGGCTTTTTTTGCAGATGTTGCCAAGTATGTGTCGAGAATTTTTTCACTTTACATTTGCATTTTATACAATAGTTCCCGGGGGCTTTCCGTTTTCACACAAAGAATTTTAATTTGCAACACAGAACTATTTCGCGAGAGGAAAGGATTCTATCACTTCGTTTGTGGGAAATATAAAATTGTGTAAATTTCAATTGTTGACTTCATTTCCTTGTCTTGCTCAGAATTTGACTGCAGGGCTGGTTAAATAAAGACATTTTTCTAATACTAGCATTATACTGTTTCTATGGTGCATTTGAATTAGCTTCTTATGTTTGCTATAAAACTGGCAGTCTCGGAGACGGTAGAAACTTCTACTTTTTCACAGAATTTGAAAATGTAGCAGTAGCAATAAATTAACTTGTGACGATATCTTTCACCCCTAAAATGACATTTTTTGAAAAAATGGCATTAAGGTTTTTTATCCAGCAATACAGCAGCTATCGAACTCAATAACAATAATATGCACTTTTGCTAAGAAAAATTCTAAAAAGGGCAGTTTTACCAATAAAATGTCAATTTTCGAAAAAATGGCACTAAGGTTTTTGATCCATGAATTCATTAGCCATCAAATCATGTAGTAAGAAAATACAATTTTGCTAAGAGAAATTAAAAAAAGAGCCTTTTTGCCACTAAAATGGAATTTTTCGAAAACATGGGACTGAGAGGTTTTCGACTTGAAAAAAAATCAGCTATCCCGTCCGGTAACAAAAATATACAGTTATAATACATATTTTTTTGACCTGACTAACTAACTGGGAATTTTGATCTCTGAAATTGGATTCCTGTTTTTTCGTCTTAGTTTAATTTCAGGGTAACTTTACAACGTTGGCAAAATCGTTGACAAAGTGACAAATAAAAGTCAGGTTTGACAACACTTTTCAAAAAATGACGGGAATAATTTTAAAAGTGATAAAGTAGTCGACGTTTGTATCGACCATTCGCAAGTATTCAAAAATTTGCGAACATTGTTTGTAGATAAAGCGAAATCTTTGGAATTTTAAAAGACCCAAATCATCTACGGATAACAAAAACTGGAGATATACTTTGCCAAGAAATAATTGAACAGCCATAAAGACAAACCTTTTAACTTAAGTCGACCGCCCGTTGAGGTTGACAATGCAGGGGAATTCCCTCATAAAATCTTGTACGGCGCTCTCGTAGTTAAACACTTGGGCTCTGTAGAAAGATTTATGGAGGGAATTCCCCTGCATTGTCAACCTCAACGGGCGGTCGACTTAAGTTAAAAGGTTTGTCTTTATGGCTGTTCAATTATTTCTTGGCAAAGTATAACAGTCACAATTTCGTTAGCAGACTCTGACACGAGTGAGAAAATGAGCCAGATTATGATAATGAATCGGAGACTGCAGATGGAGACCGATATGGCTCTTTTTAAACTGATTTTTTCTCCTTATGTTTGGCACTAAAATTCACAAAACTGTATGGGTACCTCTATGTTCACAATTACAAATGTTTTGGGTACCCTCCTCAATTGGATTTTTCATTTTCTTCCAATTTAAATTATTCCGTCATTTGGGTGACGACAATTCTGTTCGACTTTGGCATTTGCAACGTAACCATAAATTCAAAAGCCTCAATCAAATGAGTGGACAGTGGAAAACACTATCCTTGTTTAATACCAAAGCCAAAATCAAAGCAAAACAGTTACTAAAGTTACCAGATTTAGTTAGTCAGGTCAAAAAAATTTCGACTATATACATAGGTTTTTTTCACGGCACCGATTTTTGGCCAAAAGGGCACCAAGTTTTCATATGGTAATACGAAAAATGGGGGTTTGCATTTAATTTTTTAAAGTTGATGTGCCAAAAAGGCATGAACCGTTGTGACCCAAATTCTAATCAGCACCTACAAATTGCCCACAGAATATGTGTGCCAAATTTCATCTCGATACGTTCAGTAGTTTGAGCTGTAGCGTGATCACATACAGACAGACAGACAGACACACAGACACACAGACACACAGACAGACACACAGACACACAGACAGACACTTTTCAAAAACCACTTTTTTAGGTGCTCGCAACATATTTTCTGTGTGAAATTAAATATTTTAATTCAAATTATCTACACTGAATAATGTGAGGAGCCTAGTAAAAATTAACACGATAACAAAAGCCATAAAATTCAGGTGAAATTTCACTTTCCCGGACTTCGACTTTCCCGGACTAGTCCGGGAAAAGCCACTTTCCGGTCCTAAAATTGACCGGAAAGGTTAACTTTCCGGTCGAGCGCCTAAAAAATTTAATACGTAACTCACATGTAAAGTGTCTTTCCTGGACTCGCAGGCTTTCAGGCTTCCGCCTACGGCGTCCGCCTGAAATCTGCCTATTCGTCCAGGAAAGATCACTTTCCATATTCTTTACGTAAATAACTATATCGGACCCTGAAACGTAAAGATTTGATGTTTTTGGCGATTCGATTTTTCGTTCGATTTTATTAACTTGCTTCGCGAAGCGTAGAAGTTAAAAATGACATTTATCACTTGAATCGATAAGAATAGCTATTAAGATAACAAGTGTTTTGTAGGCAGTTTAAAAATCGAGGCCGTAGATTATATTTGAGCGACGTTAGGAGCGAAAATATAATAGGCCGAGGCACTTAATCTACAGAATTTTTAATAAATTTTCTTACAAAAAATTATGCTACAACACCATAGTTCCCCAGGCCCCCTTGCCAGCCATCTCATAAACCTCTTCTTTATTTCGGCTCTTTTTCTTCAGAATTCTCACTGAATTTACATCAAAAATATAATATTAAATTTTTTTCGGATAGATTTATTAACGTTTTCATATTTGTTTTAACGAACTTTATTTATTTACACACGAAAAATTTTATTTTGCTGCTAAATGTTTTTTCTCAAGAAAAAAACGATTATTTAAGGAAAAAGTTTTTTTTGCTTACCTATTTTAATTTTTTTTACAAAAATTTTCTTTTCTCTTTCCGATTTTTTTCCTATTTCCTGACACAATCGGCGCCCCATATACGAGCCTCTCTTCGTCTAACTAAATAATTATTGTTGTTTTGATTAAGAAGGTAATTAGGTATATTTCAAAACAACACGAGAGCTATATTAAAAATAACGCGCAATACCTATAATTTTTTCGACGTTACCTCATTAAGCAATAAAATCGTTAGGAGGAAAAGTCAAACAAATCGACCCACTAACCCTGAATGTCCTAAAACACGTTATCCAACTGTCCATGTGTATTATATTTGATTTTTCCGCCCGGCAGAACATGGCAAAACAAGTTACGAGAATGATACGACGTGATTTATAATTTAAACGTCCTCTGGGCGTTTTTCCGCAAAACTTATATAAGCAGTATATTCGTACTGGTTCGAAATGACAGTTCGGTAAAAATTTATGAGCTAGAGAGCATGTTTAGGCGTGTTTTAGAATCCTCCAACGAATGCGAATGTTTATGGATTTGCATCGATTTGCTGCCAACAGTTCTCACCATCATCTTTTCACTCCACCCCTCTAATTATAAGAAGTATCTTATTTCGTTCGGTTTCTCGCACTTTATTTTAATTAATTACACGTTTACCCTCATCCAAACTTCCTTCGTGATAATAAAGTGTTTGACACAAACATCAATTCCATCCTAACTTTCCCTTGAAAGATGTTTGTTAAAGTTATAATTTTCAGAGTTTATTAAATTTCCATTCTTCTACAAAATTTATATTTTGATATGTAACACGAAATTACTTTCTCAAAGAACAAGGTCTTCAAGGTGCATTTTAGCGTTACCCTCAGGATTTTATTATACGACTACAATCGGAGAAAAAATGAAAGCAGAGAAGAATATATACGAAAGCTTCCAGGGCGAGACTGGGGTGGAAATGTAGATATTTCAGTGGGGATTTACAGTTGCCACTAAATTTTAATTTGCGAAAACCCACTGATGCGCTACTCTGACATAGCTGCAAGCCTTCGTCAGTAATTTCAAGAAGTTCTCGCCTCCACGAAATACACCGCTATCAATCATAACCGGGCTCTATTAAACAAACTGTTTCTGTAATTTCATTCGGAATTTATCAACAAAAAAAGCAAATATTTGTGAAAACAGATCGAGCGAAACACTGGTAGCGTTTTAAAAATTTCAAATGGCATACAACATCGGTGGAAAGGATTATGCTGTGAACACAATATGAATTATATCAAAAACTGTTGTTTTATTTCAAAACCCTTTCCAATGGTCACAGAATTCTACTTCTAAATTGAATGCGAAGGGTTGAATACCTACACTGATTACAATTAATTATAATTTTACCGTAAATTCTCAATACTCATAATGATCCAATACAGCTACAGTCATTATCAGATTATACATATAATTTCGCTTCAGTTTAGCAGACTGCATCTATTTCTTAACAGAGTTGGTGTATTAAGTTCGCATTATTAAAGATTAATTACGAGCGCGGGCTAAAGTCTGCTAATTGACGAGATTAAATTATTAATAAAATTTTATTAAATTTTACGTCGCTCAAAACCAAATTATCCCATAGTTTAATCTGCATAATATTTCAGGCAGCTTAAGGCAGGTTTTAAAGCGCCATGATTACTAATCTGTTCATTATATCGAGAGAATCGCACTTTGAAAGCTCATAAATTACAGTTCTTCGAAAGCCCTTCAATTCCTGGATTAACGGTGAAATTTTTTAATTAAAGAAGTTTATTCTGTATAATTTCGTCCTAGCAATGACTTGGTTAGCTTCGAAGAGTGTAATTTACAATCAAATCGCGGAGCTGAAAGCTTGTAATCAGGGAGGTCCTAAATCGGAATACAAGCGTCAGTTTGATCTGATACGTCCTCTCGGGAAACTAGGTTCCTACAGGATATCCAATTCCCGGTCATCTTATATCCTCCTGATTAGAGCGGACCTTCCAGACCGCAGACAGGGATATGTAGTTCTTGGGGTCTGAGCTTAACCGTCCTCAACGATCTTGAATTATTCAGGGAGGGGGCAAAGCGGACACATTATCTATTGAAAGTAAGCTGATGGGGGCACCGGAAGACCCCTTTTATCGTCTCCGGTGTTTATTAATATAATACTTGATGGCCCATCTTGTTTAATTTTCGAGAAATTTGCGAAAAAGTTATTAAAAAACAGCAGTACACACTGGACTTAATCTATTTGTGAGAAAAGTGTTCTTCAAAAACAAATTTAAAAACCCCCAGAAGATGTACATCAATTAAATTGAGTAAAATCGCAGGTATTTGGATGCGAAACTTCGTCAGTGAGCTAATAACCTGTTTTTAATAATCCAAATACCTGTGATTTCACTGAATTTGACTTATAAAACGATGGATAGTGAAACTTCACATATTAAGATGTACATCAATGCGATGTGTATCCCTGTAGATGTTTATCACGTTAATGTGTATGTCGGGGCGGCTATGCTCTTACTGGGTGAATCGGGTGCAGATTTTATCAATCTGCATCTAGTAGTAGTGCCTCCGTAGGCGCACAGATATGTCAAAAACACGAAATGTTAAAAAAAATTTGTTACAGAGTTAAAAAGTAGAAAATGAACAGAAAAAAATAAAATTTTGAGGGTTGAAAAGTGAAAAGAATGACAATATAAACCAAATGAGTAAATGAAAAGAATTGCCGGAATTTAAACAAAATTTGGAGAATTTTGAAAAATTAACACTCAGGGATCTGTAAAATTGCGAAAGGGGATAAAAAATCAAGAGGATTAAAAATTAAGTGTGATTAAGTAGAATTACGAAATATAACACGAAAATAGCCAAATTATTCAATTAAAACTTTTGTAGGGGTTGAAATACATATTGTGACTCTCTCTCTCTCTCTTTAACTGATGTTGCCTTATGCAACGTTTTATGGGCGCCACCTCATTTTACTACGCTCGAAAAGGAGGAAAAGAGTACCGACGAGAGCGACGTCACTATAATTGAAGGGTGCTTCCGGTTGGCTCAGTGAAGAGGGGGTGGGTAGGTCTCATGAAGGACGTCGAATCTATAAACTTTCTCTTTCTCTTTCTAATTCTACTAAATAAAACACCAACACCTAATTCTAGCTGAACACGTCTATTTACAATAATTACAATTAACAATATAACTGGACAAGACGGGGAAACTAAGGGGGCGACATTATGGTGACATGACTAAGGTATGACTAAGGACTCAAAGCACTGGGGTTCTCCCGGAGGGAGGGAAGGGTTTTAGCCCGCCATGGGGTTTTCTAAGGGGGCTGCAAGGAAAGGATATTGATTATAATTTATAATGGTTCCGCGTGATTCTAACAAAAGGGCGTAGTCTGAATTTGGAATAAATAAACCGGAAAGTATCCTCTCGGACATGGCTTCGAAAGAAGCGTGTCCACGTTCACGGTAGCCTTTATGTGCTTACCAACGGGCTTTGGAGAGAAGGGAACTGGAGAAGTCCAGTCACAAAGCACTCATCTCTATAGAGATTCCAGTTAAATAGCGGCATTTTGGCCCAGTCACGTGACTTATATTATTTCTGCTCCCAATCCAGAGATGTCGCGCCAATAAAAACAAATATAAAATGGGTTTGATTAGTGAGATTATGAAACACTCCACTAAGGAAGACGCACTCCGTCAAAAAAAATGTACCCATTTTTTGATTTTAATTCGGGTTCCGCAGTTTCCACCAGATGTCGCGGCGTTCGTATGCGATTAAGGAAAAAAAATATAAAATTCCTCATTTCACGAAAAAAAGACTCTTTAATATGAGCGTAAGTCGGAAAGAATTAGATAAAATACGCACCAGATCAATGGATTTGATTACTTTCACATTACTTTTGTCTTTATCTAGAAAATCATCGTACAACATGCCAAAGAAAAATTACAATTTTGTGACAAATTTGCAAAAATACATGGGACAGCTGCTTGCCATAACAATACTCTGCCTCTACGAACTTGATCTCTTCTTCCATCAAGCAATTTTGACTCATAGCCCGCTCCACAGACCTCATTATTAGACCATAAGCAGACCTATCCGCTCCTGATTGAGCCAGCGGCCATTTGTTAATTGACCAAGATCTTCCTAATAACAACAGTTACTGTGAATTGGTCGCCTTTTAAGAATATTACTGATTTTTACCTTTGATGCCTTATGGCGTGACATTTCTCACATTTCCGTCACTGAATTTCTTTCCAGAGGCATAGAATATCGTCTGCTTGTCGCTATTCTAAATTGTCCTTTAATAAACAGTCAAAAAGCCCATGAAAGCTAATAAAATAAAATAATTCGCTTTTGACCGAACGTTAATGTCAGAATGACAACCTCGCTGTCGCCGATTGCGCCACCTGATTATTATTGGAGAACTGCATAAAAAGAGGGACGAAAATTTCCCAATTTGCGGCATGAGTTCGGCTTCCTTAGTGGAGTGTTTCATAAGTGAGATGTAACTCAAACATTTTTGCAGTTGCTAACGCAAAGCAGGCTACTTATCTTCTTGTCTTTTTTGACAAAGCTTTCTGACTGTCACAAAATTAGTATTGTATTTGTGAATCGTTTTAAATTGTAAGTGATCAGTTTAGTTTGTCTCTAGTTTAGTTAGTTATGTGTTCGTTCTACTATATTGAGTTCTTATGTTTACGGTGTAGAGACTCAAATCAAAAAAACACACACACGGAGATTTTTTGTGTTCGTTCATCAAGAAAAGTGGCAATGGGAATTATAAAGTCCTATGGTCTTTATGTGATGGTCCAACTTAGTAGACATCGTTTGCTGAATGCCGAAGCATAGAAAGCGACCAGACTGTGTGATTTTGGGCACTACGTGAACCTTGTTTCCAATATTTCATGGTTTTATAACCCTCGGTCGGACTCGAACATTGCATTTTTTGGAACTGTTTCAGTTTTAACTTGTATTTAATTAAACAATGGTCTAAACTGCTGCTCTGTAGAGATGTGTCGTTCCGGGCGGATTCGTTCCGATCGGAACGAATCCGACCGTGGAACGAATCGGACCGAATCCGTCATCTAGAATCATATCGTTCCGAGTCCAGTTTTGAATCCGCGGTAGAAAATTTCTGAAGTTTTCGTTAACTAGCTTCGATTTGACCGGCAATTCACACTGTTTGCAAAATTTAAAATTATTCGCTACGCTAAGTATATGAAAAGAGTACTGTAACTGCAAAATAAGCGACACCCTACTACCTATACTACCGGGTCGTGTTTACGTGAAAGCCTGGACCTGGAACCGGAACTGGAGCCGGACCGCCGGATTCATTCTGAAGTAACTTCTTAATTAATTGAGTCACTTAATTAGTCACTTAATTAGTAAAGTAAACTAAACTGTATTGTAGGAATGGGATGTAAAATCTAAATAATTGAATTTTGAAATTTTGAAATCGAGCTTTCGATTCGATTAGGTACCACTCCGAGAAATCGTGAACGAGTGTGTTGTTTCCAACATCGGAACCTCGGTTCCGAACAGTCAAAAGACGGTGTCGGAACGATATTTGGAACGAATCCTTTGGAACGAATCCGCGCGCGGATTCAGATTCATGTGAACGAATCCGCTTGCGGAATCGGAGTGCCCATCTCTACTGCTCTGAAACCTTTTATTTGTACCGAGTTTTTAATTTTATTTGATTATTTTTGCCAAGGAACATTTTAAGGAAAATTTTTAATTCCGCTCCCAATCACCAGAGGCGCTACTCTTTTTGATCCAAGACAAATGTATGGCCGTCGTACGTCTATAGAGTGAGTGGTCTGTGAGTCCAGTTATTCTCTAAATGAACGATTGCTCGCACTCCCTTATATCCTATCTCGGACGTCTCAGTATTGGTGGTTCTTTCCGCCAACTCCATCTGTTGGTCTTCCCAAACGGCTCCAACACACTGAACCTAGTTTCTTATATGGAATCACTGAGAATCCTTGCCAACATCAGGTAACGTCGGCGACATCTCTCGCCTGACAAGCTATCCTCTCCACCTGTCAGCTTCTGACACCTGACGCCAGCCCAAGTCTGCCTCGCCCCCATCTGGCTTCTCTTGCCCCGTTGCTGCTCTCACGGGTCCCTGACGGCTTTCCCTGAGTGGTCCTTACGTCCAGGTACGGCTATCATTCCCAATAGTCCCCTATTTCGCTTGTTGTAGGACGACCTGCTTCCTCGGAGATATTCACAGGACATGAAAGGGAAAGTTTAGATGGATTAATAGGGATCTAGGACTTAGGGAACCCCGCAAGAGACAACCTGGGTCGGAGGCAAGTGACGACCACCATTTCCCAGGCTAAACGCCTGCACTCTTAGAACAGGAATGGTGGTGGTTCGTCACAATATACATAGTTCGGTCGGTTCGCGGCAATATATGGTCGAATACTGCATTTCATTCTACAAAGGTGCCGTTTGGCACAGTTCTACGTGAGACCAATACAATAAGTGATTTCACCCGCAGTGCCCAAAAAAATTGCCCTTAGGAACAAAATGGCGACGGTTTTTTTCAAAATATCCGCGAAAATTGCTAATAGCTAAACTATTTGAGGAAGCAACAAATATTTTTCTTGCACATTACAACCAAGAAGAACATTACTTCTTATTTTAGTAATGTTTTAACTTGAGGCTGGCAAGACGCAATCGGAAAGAAAGCATTTTAGAAAAAAATGTTTTGCATAAAAGTTTTATGACTGCGAGGGGGAAAATAGATGGCATCATCGCCATTTTGATTCAAGGTCATTTTCAATGTCAAATGAAGGTCAATTTCAACTTCATTTTAACTTCTACGCTCGCGAAGCAGTTACTGGAATCGATCGGAAAATTTAAAAAAATTGAATCGCCAAAAACATGAAATCTTTACGTTTCAGGGTCCTGGGAACCCAAAAAAGTGGATTTTGAAAAAATGTCTGTCTGTCTGTCTGTCTGTGATCACGCTGCAGCTCAAACTACTGAACGCATCGAGATGAAATTTGGCAAACATATTCAGTGGGGGATTTGTAGGTGCTGATTAGAATCTGGGCCACATCGGTTCACGGAAAGTGCCTTTTTGGCACATCAACTTTAAAAATATAAATGCAAACCACCATTTTTCGCGTTACCATATGAATGCTCTTCGAATTCTGCTTCTGAAAATGTATTCACACTTGTGCCCTTTTGGCCAAAAAATGGTGCCGTGAAAAAAAACCTATGCATAACTGTATATTTTTATTACCGGATTTGATAGCTGATTTTTTTTCAAGCCGAAAACTTTAGTGCCATTTTTTCGAAAAATTTCATTTTAGTGGCAGAGGGGCCCTTGTTTCAATTTACTTTACAAAAAAAATATTCTTACTATCGGATTCGACAGCTGTTATATTGCCGGATCAAAAACCTTAGTGCAATTTTTTCGAAAATTTCCATTTTAGGGACAAAAAGGCCCCTTTTTGAGTTTCTCTTAGCAAAAGAGCATATTATCATTAACGAATTTGATAGCTGTTGCATTGCCGGATCGAAAACCTTAGTGCCATTTTTTCGAAAAATGTCCATTTTAAGAGTGGCAAACATTTGTATTTAAGATTTTAGTATAAATGAGCGCCGGGTGCATCAGCTATCCAAACGCTCTGCATGCCCGCCCTTGGTTAAATAAAGTTAAATGCTACATTTACAAATTCTGTGAAAAAGTAGAAGTTTCTACCGTCTCCGAGACTGCCAATTTTTTTTTATGGAAACCTATCCATCGGATCCCAAAATAGTTTAAATGAGAGTAGTTTGTTCTTTTACGGGGAATAAGAATCTGTAACAAAAAATATGTTTCCATTTGGGGTTTTCATCCCCCTAAATTAGCACCGTCAACAGATTTGAGAGTCGAACGTTCATACCAAGTTTCAACAAGATATCTCCACTAGTTCTCGAGTTATTGCAATTAATAATTTTTCGATTTTTCACCCCTAACTCCTACCCCCTTGGTCCGTTTTGGCCCAAAAGCAATCCCCACCTTACTTTTCGGGAGACAAAGCCGTGTACCAAGTTTCAGCCCGATATCTCAATCCGTTCTCAAGTTATACGACGAGCGAATTCCTTATTTCCATATCCCCACTCCAATGAGAACTGTCAGATTTGACATTTGCTCTTAGGACAACCATTCCATTCTTTTACGTGGGGGTACGATGGTTTTTAATAAAATTCTAATAATTTAATTGACAAATCATCATATTCCAGTGCATTTTGAGTGCCAAAGTTGTTCCTGGGAGATTTGCAACAGCGTTTGACTGCCAGAAAGTTTTAAAATTTAAATTTGATTTGGTTATGGCATATTTGAGGTTATGATGAAAGTAAGTAATTATTGATAATATTGCGTAATATCTAACATAAATTGAACGATAGTGCCCTCCTTTTCTGCAATGGTACCTTGCATGCCAAGGGGCATGCGAAATGTAGACAAAAGTTTGTTTAGTTTGCCATCGGAGAAGGATGTTTGTGGTGCTGTTAAATATACAAATCAAACAATTTCTTGTTGGATTGTTTATAACATTATATATTGTGACGAACCACCACCATTCCTGTCCTAAGAGTGCAGGCGTTTAGCCTGGGAAATATATGCTTGCAGATCTCATAATGAATTTATTAAGTTATACAACTGGTCTTCCATCCCTGTCGTCAAAGGTTAGTTACATGGAGAAAATTGAGTCTAGTCTATTAAGCTAGATCCCTACTTTTTGAAGCCGAGTGACTTCGATGCTGATGTGGAGGAAGTACCATCAATCTCAGAGCAAGAAATCACAAATTATTTGCTTTTTCCGGCCTAGTTTGTGTTATATCTTCTATGAAGGGCATTTATCCATGCCTGCCTTCTTCTAATCCGCTCTTCTTGAATTCGACCTTGATTATCTTTCTCCGATGGCAAATTAAAGAAACTTTTATCTAGATTTCGCATGCCCCTATTGGAGCAGCCTACCACTGCACAAAATGAGGGCACTATCAATCAATTTATGTTAGATGTTACGCAATATTATCAATAAATTACTTACTTTTGTCATAACCTCAAATATGCCATAACTCAATAAAATTTGAATTTTAAAACTTTCTGGCAGTCAAACGCTGTCGCAAATCTTCCAGGAACAACTTGGCACCTCGAAATTAATTGGAATAGGGCGATTCATCACTTAAATAATTAGAATTTTGTTAAAAACCATCTTAGCCCCATGTAAAATGAATGCAATGGTTGTCCTACCAGCAAATGTCAAATGTGACAGTTCTCTTTGGAGTGGGGATATGGAAGTAACGAATAAGCTAAAACAAGAGTACCTATGTACCTCGCATACTGCTACGGCACTAAAAATATTTGCTCAGATTTAATGCGAACACTGTGTCACATGTTTATAAAATAACTATTGATACTACTTCGCAGTCAACTAGCTGAAAATTTCCTTCATGATAGGTATAAGGAAGCAAAGCAACAACCTTAGGCCAGAATCGAGATCAGTTTGAAATAGAAGCTCGCATGCAAACATAAAATTAGTTAATAATTCATGAGTGGTAGAGGTGAACTTTTGTTCTGCAACATCTTGGGGGTGTCGATGTGAAGCTAGCGACTAATCCTGAAGATAGGCGCGGCAGTCTAATCGAGTTTACTAACGCACCACATTTCTCCATTAGCCTCCTCCAGGTATTTGCATAATCATCTTGATACCCATATGAACCTTATCATAATTATTAAAAGTTAAAGGAATAGTCGATGAAGGAGACGTGCGGTTAGAAAAAAATTGATTTATTATGCAATAATTGTTAAATAACGGCAAGGGTGTTTCATCCCCAAAATTCCCAGTCTTAAGTTCGCTGAAGGAAATATGAAAGCTCCCAGCAAATATTTGCCTCCCTTTGTGAAAGTGAAGCAGCTTGAACCAAAGGTTTCAGAATGCAGAATTATAATTAGAAAATAAAAGCGACTCATTAACCCGTAGGAGTAACTCTCACAAATTGTCATTAAACCCGCCTGCTGCAAACATTAAATTGTGCATAAGTCGAATTAAAAACGGATTTCAGTGACGGATTACTAAGTAACGGCCTCAATGAAAAAATCTCGTTAGAGCTCAAAAACGAAGTGAAATTTAACGGACGGGCTTTCTGAAATTTCTGCTTTCACATAATTTTGCATTACTTCTCGTTCGATAAATATTTCATGAATATCGCGAAATGTTTGAATTTAATTATAATTTATAAGAGCGCTTTAAATTTTCGATGTTACAGGCGCATTTCATCATTATAATTGCTGAAATGTAATTGGAGACATGTTTTATTAACTTTATTCCATTCTCTAGCAATACTGCAGTTTAAACGTGAGATTTACTTGAGGGGTTCCTACTGCCTCGCTCCAATAATATAATTAACATAATTACCGGCTGAAGAAACCCAGTTAGGTAGAAATTATTGTACAAGACTTCCTTCAAATATACAAAGTAAATTTTTCTTCTTATTAAAAATCCTATTCCATTCAAAATTCTGTTATTTTTTCTTTTTGCATTTAAGCTAAGGATTTTCAGAGTTGGTGGAGCTAATTAATTGCGGCCGCTTTCGATTTCGTCAACCATGACGAATAGAGTATTGCAATGAAAGAAAAATTTTCTTGAAAGTGCGATAAAAAGTAGTAAAGTTATTAGTAGTATTAATTCTGAGTAATTTGGGCGTTGATTCGGGTGACGTCACTCCCGCCATCATTATTATTATTATTATTATTAATCATCTGCTTCGCCTTGAAGTGTCAGTTTTTGTCATCAAAGTGTCATCCTGCATTCAGGCAATTTTTCTTCGATCGAGGACAACAAATTTAAACGGATTTTCCATCCCGTTTCATATTCGTTATTTTGTAAGGGGTGTTTTGCTAATTTCCTTGAAGTCGGTACCGAATGAGCCCCTGTTTTATCATTATTTCACTTTTAAACCTTTTGTGTGGTTTAGCGTTGTGAAAATTCATCCAAAATCGTGAAGTTCTCTTCACTTTGCTTCACTTACCTATTATTGGTTGGTTTCACGGCCAATCATAAAAATGAACGCCCCTCGGATTGTGACATCACATAAAATTAACTATTTCGATGAAAGGTACCTTCATAATTTTAGTGCCGAAGCATATGCGTAGGCACTTTAGTTTTAGTGAAATCGCTCGCTCGGCTGTCGGCTCGTCCGTCTACTCGGTCCATCGCATAACTTGAGAACGACACCAGATATCGAGCTGAAATTTTGTACACAGGTGTATACCCCGAAAATCTCGGCGGCGATTGTTTTTGGGCCATATAGGGACCGTAGGAGTCGGAGTTACGGGTGAAAGACTGAACGAAATTACAACGCTTGAAGATTGATCAAAATTTTGAAAGGATCGTTTTTGTGTTTTAATTCTTGACGAAAATGGCTTCGGTGGCTTATTGTCGGCTGTCCGTAGCAGATATTTATGTGCAGTTGCGGACTTTTTTGTAGGTCTACTCGTTGCTGACATTTCTCCCTTATACGATTTTAATCCATCTTCAAGCGTTTTTGCAGTCTTCGCAGTAGAAGCGCGATAATGCGAGTTTTTTTTCGGGGCCGAAAAACTATTAATTGTAATAACGCGAAAACTAGTAGAGATATTTTACTGAAACTTGACATGCGCTTTTGACGTACAAGTATGTTGAAGATGAGGGGGTATCAATTTTGGGGAATGAAACTTAGGGGTTGAAAATCACAACAATGAAATTCAAGCCATTCGATAACTTTTCATCAATGGCCCAGAAAAAGTATTGAGCATATATTTAGCCCTTAGACCACCTGCGACCGGAAGAGAAAAAATTGCACCTCTAAAACTCAACCCCTTCAACCTTGAAACATAAAAAATTCACTTAGAGGAAATGTAACCCTTGGACCACCTATTATCGGAGAAAACTAATTGAAGGCAAAAAATTGCACCCCCAAAAACCGCACCATTCAACCCCCGAACACAAAAAGTTGATATGGAGATTTAAGCATTGGACCACCTCTTTCCGCAGGATACTAATTTAACACAAAAAATTGCACCCTTGAAACTCTCCCCCTTCAACCCCCCAATCCTGTTCGAGGTTGGAGCTTCGATCCTTCTGAAGCTGAAAAACGACGTTTCCATCATGGAATGAAATCTACCAAATAAGTATACTCTCGTTCTGATGAGGATTCTGTTATTTTCGAATTTCTCCTGTAACTGAGACAATTCGTTTGATAAAAAGCTGAAAGCCCCTATGTTAACGTAATTATCCAGTGTCTGGTTTCAGGCTAGCAGCTAGCCTACTTGCAGTAAAGAGATTACGTACGTTCCTTCCTCCAGGTTTCATATTTTCCATCAAGTTAATGTAAGAACGTCTTGTCATATTTTTACGTCGGGATGCCACTCCCACGCAAACAGGAAAACGTCCGTCAATAAATCGGACCTAACGATGAGCTTTACATTGTCATTTTGTACCACTCGCATTCCTGTTCCATTCTACATTCAACGAGGAAAAATTAGCGCATACATGCATAACGGAATGAAAGTAACGTTATGGCCATTCGCGCTTTAACGTTTGAAATGAAAATAACACTGCTATTAATTTTATGCAATATGTTCTAGAATAATTTGTGCGTGATAAAGGCGTGAATGGCGGCGTCAATCTGTTGCATAGATGAAATTTCATTTTCGCTGTATTATGACCGCATAATCCCGCCGAAAACGCTTTATTGTGGTAGCATCCCTTGAAGCAAAGTAAATTCGCAAAATGCATCCCCTTAATTGCATAATGCATAATTTCATTAAACCAAAACCTTCGGTGTGGCATTTTTCCGACTACTTGTTGCCTCAGTTTCGTTTTAGATAAATAATTCAACGTTTCCAGTGCAAAAGGAATCGATCATTGATTGTTACTCTAACGAGTTTAACGACCCTGTGGGTTTATGCATTTGTTTAGCAAACAAAGGAAATATCGACTTAACAAGATAAAAAAACGAAACAAGAAAACGATCTGAATTGACGCACCCTAGGCTACATATTGTATTCTTTATTTTTCCGCCTATTTAATGAAGCCAACTTGTTATTGGTCTTTGTGTTACGAGTTTCACGACGAAGATAATTTAAAGGGCTGTTTTACTTGACGGTAGTTAAGATCGTTTTTCAATATCGACTATATTTCCTTTGATTTTAATAGTTATTTATGTATCAGGGAGTAAAGTACAATTTAAATGCCGAAGCTAGAGTTTATGCACGAACGAGTGGAGCGAGCGAGGGCATTAATTACCTGAGAGATTAACGAACTTTACTCCTGAGTTGCATATAATATACAAAAACGCTTTAATCAAACAACAAACCGTCTTGTTAATCGAATGTTTAATGCAAATAATTTCTAAAGTCACAGCTGCCCATCAGATTTTGAAGGTCAAGCCACTTTACTCTATAGGGAAATTTTGAATCAACATTTAACTTATGCGTCTATTATCTATACATACAGTGCGACCATTAAGTCCCCTGTATCTCGGAGCTAGAAGTTTGAATTTTGAAATGTAAGTTATGAAAGAGTAAATAGCGGCGATTACCGTTTACATAATTCATCGTGACCTTGAAATGTCAAAGTTATGACATACAGGTCAAAAATTTTAAATAGCAAGTGGGTCGAGTGACCCCTCACTTAAAAGCATACAATAATTATGCTAATGAATTAATTGCCGCTGTAGAACGACAGAAATTTTAAAAAATTTGCTACATATTTTTTTATAGTAAAAACTGCTTTTTAACGATAAATTATAAACAATTCAACGTATTTTGTGCAAGAGTGTGTTGCCTGTGCTTACTTTTATTGATATTTTGCTTATTTAAGCCGTCAAAGGGCAAATTCTATTTTAAATCTATTTCCATCAAGGCAATTTTTAATTTGACTTCAATTTTTTTCTTTCACAACCTCCCTTGCCGTTTAAAATTTTTGCCTTGTTTGTCATAACTTTGACATTTGAAGGTCACGATGCATTAAGTAAACGGCAATCGGCTTCATGTACTCATTAATAAATGCGTTCTAAATTTCAAAGTGCTAGCTCAAGCGGTTCCCGAGATACAGGGGCGGACTTTATGGCCGCACTGTATAATAAAACTGAAAACTTCCAGAAATCTTAAACCTGCAAAATAACGTTTCTTTTGCTTTCTGTGACCATCATTTGGTTTCAGTAATATAATCGAATCGCTATTAAAAATGAGGTTAATAAGTTCAGTTTTAATCCCTGTGGTGATTGTGTTATTAACATTTATCGTTTTTGTTTTCGCTTTCAATAGGTATTTCATTTCAAAAAGATATTTTGAAAAATTGATGACGTATGTACTAGCGATCTCAACTTTCCGTACAAATTCTTGGTGTAATAACCCAGATGACACTTATGTCATTTGTTTTGATTAGAAGATTGGATTTGACATTGACGAAACGGAGCAGGAATGAAATAGACAGGTTGGCTCAAGCTTTTCATGAGAACGTAGCTCATACGTCATCAAAATTAATATTTCATTTTATGGCCTTAGAACCGGTTATATCCAAAAAGGCAAAATCACGTCAGAGCTAATTTTAAAAGGTCTTTCAATTGAGGTACCGCTGTAATTCCCAATTCTTGCCATTTATTTAAAAGTGTAAAAAACATTTCTTAATTACATAAATTGTTGAAGAAGTTAATTGTCCCTGACTTGCCTATTTAAAGGATTTTTTAGCGAGTTTTTTGCATTCCTGTTTTTGTCCCGTCTCAATTTATCCAGTTTAATCCAGCTATGGGTTTTTTGTCGCTGTTCGATTTAGGAGTTTATCGATTCAAGTTACTTTGTTAAATAAGTTTTTGTACATAATTGAATACGGATTTGTAGCTATAATTGCACGTCAAACAAGATTCCCGTTTCGGTAATTACGCTTTCTGCTGTGAAATATTTATTGCAATTTCCCTTAATCGAAAACTTTTCTTTTTCCTGCATATTAGTGATGAGCTTTTAAGTTGATAATACAGCTAACTAAACAAAGAGAATACAAAAACCGATAAAATAAAGACTAATAGAAGGCTTGTCCAAACTTGTACGACTTGGAGAAGGTTTATTAAGATCGATGATGTCTCTACTTCGAAGGAATTAGTCCCGGCACCACGTGAATTCATGTGCCATTAATAATTAGAGAAATCTCTCGATAGCGGTAGGCTTAATTGTTAATAGGTTTGGAGTGAATATCAAAGATGCAAATTACTCTGCAAAGCAATGAAGTTTGACGAGCAATACTGGGATTAATTTAAATGAAAACATAAAACCTGAATATTAGCATAAATTCTGTCTGGAACCCAATTTTTTGAAACAAAAACACAAATATCCCAAACAATCGGCTACAGGTCTCTTCAAGAGGGATTCCTCCAGGGAAATGAGGGAATATTTGTGATTTCCACTGCGGTCTATTCTAAATTACTAAATATTTACCGTCGCGATCCCGAGAGAGGGCCATACCTTTTGCTGTACGAACGTTTTCTTATTATTTACTCTTTCCCGACCACTGATTTTTCCAAAGATTGCGAGTTATTTATTTAGCGCAAATAAACGACGTGTGGGGTTCGAAGCGGATCAGTTTCATGATAACGTGCCATAACCACGATATGATGGTCTGCGTGGGATCCCAGCAGCATCAGGTTCTTGATAGAATCCCTTCACCTAATTCTACGTGGGGCGTTCCTTTAATTAAAACCAGGAAGAAAAAGCGTATTTTTGCACAACTGCAGCGAGCAATTTATGGTGGCGCGGTTTTACCGCCCCTTAATTAAGGATTTGATAAACTGGTGAGACAGTCATAAAATTTATGACGTGGCAAAAACGAGATATTCTAGTGCCAGACGAATCGATTCAAAAGTTAATCGCATTGGGTACGACAGGAGCGATCCCTGTGTAAGCTCTGTGGGCTTTTCTTAACATAATACGAAGACGATTAATCATCCACGAAGCGATTTAATAATAATTGCGGTCGGACTGGTCTTTCTCTTAGGGGAAACGAGCTTGTCAATAAAGAGGGAAGCTCTACTGCCTTAATCAATCAGGGTGATTGACTAGACATTATTTGAGGTGTCAGCAACTCTTTACTGTGCTAAACACGGCCATCGATTCTCTTCCACAATGAACATCGACCCACATCACGTCGATGTTAAAAATAACGAAAGTCTTACTTTTTTACGTTGCCCATAAAGTCAGAGTACGGAAAATTCAGTTTTTCTTTAAGAAATCGTTCCCTGAGTTTAGAAAAAAATTGACGAATATCTAACAGAAGACATAACTTTAGATTTAACAGCGGGATACTATCAATTGCAAATTCTAAGCCATTACTTCAACATCAGGACTTGGTTTAGAAAAAAATTGCCAAATATCTAACAAAAGACACAAATGTAGATTTAACAGCGGGATACTATCAATTTCAAATTGTAAGCCATTACTTCAACAATATTAATTATCGCCTGAAAAATGAAAAAGGATCGTTCATAATCCAAACTAATACGCTCGTCGCTGAAATTCGTGTGAAATATTCGCGGATATTTTACCTTCGGGACAGTGAATAATTCATTGCACCTAATCCGTCTTTTCAGAAACAGACAGCTGCGGTATAGAGCTGCACTCCAGCTAGGGTCAGCCTAACAGGAAGAACCTTAAAATATTCGTTGCAGTGATTGAATTTCAAAGTTATGTTTCGCAAAAAGTTAAGTTGTTCTCCACAGTCGGATGTTATTGAATTACAAGACCACGGCTTCTTTGTGTAAGAGAGAATTGATTTTTCACTTCCTCCTTTTCCAGCTTAACTTCTATATTGGCTCGGGGGAAACACTTGCAACGATCATAAAAATTATAAGCACGTATCGGCAACAAGATTTTCACACATAATCGACGTAATCCGGGATTTATTAAATTCCAAAAGTATTGATTGAAAAATGTGTTTTTAAAAAATTCGTTTGAAGCGTTATCTTAGAATCTCCGTAGGAAAATCAAAGACATTTCCTCTCAAGCCTATGACAGGCTCTCGTTCACGTTCGCCGCAAAACCGACTACAAAAATTCATCTTTCGTTTCGATATTCTGTGAAGGAACGTCGATATGTTACTTAGATAATTTTCAATTTATTAATAATTCATGAGCCTCGCTTGAAAAACTTTGACTTACCTGTTTAGTATTCTGTTCACACTTCTGGATTAAGGTGGTGTGTTATGGAGGATAAACTAGTTCACGTTTAGTTAATCTGTTATCATCCGTCATGACCTGTCTCGTTAAGTTTGCAACAATACCGTAACGCAATAATCAAATCGTCCCTCGAAATATTGATCACAAACTGAATTAAAATCAGCACTAATCAACCAATTAACCGTTTTCTAGCGCGTCGGATATAATTTGTTAGCTCGAGCCCAAATGATGAAAATTTAACCCCGCCGGTCAACGTTCATTAATAAAGTTATTCTTTTAGAAATTTCGGTTCATCAAGCTGGTCTTGGAATTTGGCGAAATAGTGCCGCTTCATTATAATTCCAAAACGCCAAACCATAACAAACACCGCACTTTGGTTCGTTAAGTCCCTCTGCATTTCCTCAAGGACACCAGTTAAAATACTACTTCTTTGCATAATTTATTCAAAATGCATCTCGCCTGCTTTCCCGGGATATCAAATAAAATATTAGCTCGAATAAGTAACTGCGCAATTACAACCTTCATAACTGATGAAACTTAGCGGTTGCAAGACAAAAGTGTTTGCCTAACTTCGGCGATTAAATTTCAGGGTCTCGGATGAAGGGTAAAGACAAAGTGAAGTTTCCATTCCACGTAAACATTTTCCCATAATTTTCAGCAAGTCTCCGAAGTGCATGCTTGTCATAGCAAACAATATGATTCCATTTTCTCATTTAAACGAGTCTCCAGTCCCAGTTGTGGCATTAGCAGGATCCGGGTCATGAAATGCGCTTCCGTGGAATTAAATAAATTGTTATTTATTGCCGTTTTTCCTGGCTGTGTTATTAATTGATGATAAAAGCGGACAGAAAACGCTGATATGATAATCATGTAACGGTGTTGACCTCATCGGTGCGACATAACCAAGAAAAGACAGGCTGTCCTGAAATTAGTGGTCAAAAGTTTACCAGTAGATTCTTCTTTGAAAAATATGAAAAAAAGTCCTTATGAAGATATGTGGAAAAATAACTAACTACTAAGGGAGGTAAGACCCCTTAAGAGGGCCACTTTGAAAGTGTTTATTTCTAAATATCTTCAAAACGGTTAAAGATAGCTCAAAGATAACTTGAAATTTGGTATCCTTACTAAGTCATTGATGCTGAATTTGCTACTGTGAAGAAAATTTAAAAATTTTGATCATAGGCGTCTCATACAGGAGGGCCTTATTACTAAATTTGTTCAAACATTTTTGTAAGTAGCTTTTTCTCAAATTTGATCAAGAATCTGAAAATTTTAGGTTTTTTAAGTAAAAATGGTACTCTTGTTTGACATCGATGGAATGCGACCTTTTCGAAAAAAATGGATTTTCATTGGTTCGGGGCTCCAAAATGCGACAGAACATTTCAAAATACCGTAAACAAGTTCATAGGACGGTTCCTTACTTCATTTTAAAATGAAAAGTTCTTATGGGTATGGGTCGAAAAATGCTTCCTAAGGGAGTTTTAGAGTCCTTCAAACAACATGCTTTCCAAGACAACATTTGAAAGACCATAGCTCCCTTAGGAGGCATTTTTCCACCCATACCCATAAGAACGTTTCTTTCTAGAATGAAGTAAGGAACCGTCCCATGAACTTGTTTACGATATTTTGATGTCTTCTTTTTTTGCCCTGAAAAGCCATTTTTCTCGAAAAAGGTGCATTTTATCGATGTCAAACAAGAGTTCCCTTTTTACTTAAAAAACCTCAGATTTTCAGAATCTGGAATCAAATTTGAGAAAAAGCTACTTACAAAAATGTTTGAGTAAATTTAGTCCTAAGCCCCTCCTGCACGAGACGCTTTTCTGATCAAAATTTTAAAATTTTCTCTACAGCAGTAAATTCAGCATCAAAAACGTAGTAAAGATACCAAATTTCACGTTGCTATCTTTAACCGTTTTAAAGATATTTAGAAAAAAAAAATGGGCAGCTACGGAAGCGGCTGGAACCTCCCCACTTGGTGAATGATCCAATCCTATCACTAATATCACTTAAATTTTACTATTTACTATGCCTAAGTTTTACTCCACCAAACCAAATGTGTTTTCTGTGAGTTTTCTGAATTTTACGATCTTTTGCCAAAAGGGCATTAAGGTTGAGTACAATTTTGAAAACTAAATTTGAAGACTTTTCATGTGCTGATAGAGAAAATAGGAGTTCATTATTCAAATTTCAAAGTTGATATGCCAAAATGGCACTTGCCGCCCTCGGATTGCCACCAGAATTAAATCAGCTCTTCGGCGGGTGACGGTATCTCTACCTACCAAATTTCAGCCAAATCGAACCAGCAGTTTGGGCTGTAGCGTGTTATTTAATGTTTCCTCAATACTTCGAATTTTTCGATTTTATGCCAAAAAGGCGCTAAGTGTGAGTACACTTTCAGATACAGAATTTCAAGACCTTCCATGCGCTGTTAAGAAAAATTAGTGTTCATCAGTCAAATTTCATAGTTTACATGCCTAAAAGGCACTTGGCTTCTTCGGATTCGGCACAAAATTAACTGGGCTCACCAGAAGGCCAACACTAACCTGCATACCAAATTTCACTAAAATCCGTTCGGTAGTTTCCGAGAAATCGTGCTCACATACGTACGTACATACGTACGTACATACGTACGTACATACGTACGTACATACGTACGTACATACGTACGTACGTACATACACACAGACATTTTTTAAAAACCACTTTTTCGTGATCCTGAGACCTTGAAACGTAAAGATCTGGTGTTATCTCAATTTCGAATTTTGGACTGATTGCAGTAACCTCCCATTTTTATATTGGTTGTGGGGAGGTTAAAACACTTTCAAAGTGGCCCCTTAAAGCTCCCTTAGGACTTATTTTTCGACATATGTTCATAGGGACTTTTTTTTTCATATTTTTCATAAGAATCTACTGGTAAAGTTTTGACCACTAATTTCAGGACACCCTGTATGTCTAATACGTTTTTGAAGGTTATTAAAAAAATTTAAAAGTAGTGTAGGTATTTTCACTCCCGTCATTAAAAGTGCCACTTAAGTGCCTTTTGAAATGCTATCTCGGCTGATTTAGCTCTCTGCTCGGTTCTCTGGCAATCTTTTGCTGAAAAACTTTTCTTCCAACCTGCAAAGATCGTTTTGAAATCGAATCAAAAACGATCAGCTGTCATTGGTACTCTCATTATCGGATTTAAATTTGCATTTTATATAAGTTTTTCTTCCGCATTTTTCAAATTTCAACTAACCTCAGTTGTGAAAGATTCCAGTATTCGAACGATCGACTCACTAAAAACGGACCCTCTTGAGGCCATCATTGACGCTTGTCACTGAACGCGCTTATTGTTGTCGACAATTTCGAACTAAAAATCAATCCCATTCTTTCTCCACGATTTAAGTTCGATAGTCTAATACTGTAATATACTATTTTTATAACGTATGATCAACGGATATTAAAAAGTCTCCTGTTGCTTGGGTACGTCTCAAAACTTTGCTCGTGATGTAGTCATAATTTATTCATCAGTTTTTCACATTTACAGTTTTTGCAAATCCATCAACAAGCTTAAATTTTACATGAACATCTCCAAACCCCTCAAACATATTTTCCTAATGAAAAAAATTAATATTTCATTTTTCGACGCTTCGGAAATATACCTGCTCACATTTTTTTCTCTCTTCAGCGCCAAATCAATGAATGAAGTTTTGATTGAAAATGGATTGGAGAGCGCGGCCAATTTTAATATAAAGGTTTATTAAATTCCGCCTGTTGTTGGCTTTCCATTAAATCGTTTGTTGCTTCGACTGGAATTAATAAGATCGCTTGTGATTTACTACTTCTCATTTTTATCAGTAAACGGCATGTCGATCAGTTGAACAGTGGGGGCGCCACCGTCTGTTTTGGGAGCTAAGGAACTAGGAGCATCATAAGTAACAATAAATACCTATTAGCCCCTCATTCAAATAAATATCAGAAAATCATCAACTGCTCTTTTAACAGTTCGCGAAGTGAAAATGTTCTTGTCTAGATCACTTTTTAAAATGTGGCGGATGCAGTTCAAAAATTTATTTGCATAATCCTCCCATTCATATTCGCGGACTTTTACGTATTTGTAGGGAAGTGAATTCCGGTGTTCCTGCCGGAAACCAGTGTGTACAATCTCGCAAAAAGGGTGTGGTTTAAATTGGATTATTCCCTGGTGTAATTTTCGGCCACTAATTACCAGATCGCAGAAAGTGGAATTTTCGTAAGCAGTTTGCCTGCCAATTCCGCTGATTAAAGTCCTCATGTTTAATGTAAACATCCCCAAACTATAATTGGCGCTAACAAGACCGGACGCTAATTCCGCTGATATTTTATGGACCACTCCTTGTGCCCCGCGATTTAAGATGTCCATTTAATGGCTTATTGTGTATAAGTGCTTATTTTATAGTGTTGAGCTTTATGGAGCTTTTACGAGCGGAACAGTTTTTCACGAACTTCGTACCATACGGGATTAAACCGTAAACGGAAATGCAATACCAATCTCCATTATTTGTGCGAGTTAAATGCTGAATAACGGAACTTTAAGCCCCGCCGCGATCAAGTTTTGAATTATCTGCTCGATGTTAATTAATGGGGACGGCAAAAAAGACAAATAGCGGAGTGGAGAATAAATTCTTTAAAAATAAAAACAACAAATGCGTGGTACCTCACGTCATGTAATTTACTGGCTAGATATAGCCAGCCGTTACCGGCCGTTTAGCCACAGTATGCCGGGTGTCAACGACCCCATGTAACACTAGGCCATTTCATAATTTTTTGAAATGTCAGCTTGAAAATTTTATGGGTTCATATACCTGTAAGAACGCTAATTTTGACAGATTCACAAACTTATTGTTACTTCCGGTTTCAACGGAAGTTACGTTAATTTTGTTATTTTAAATAGCAAGGTGACGGTTTTTTGACGCGATTCGAAAAACCTTTTAATTCTCTTTACAATCATATCAAAAAAGCTCATCATAAGTTTCAAAGATGGCTGGCAGACGGCCAAAATGCTTTTAGTCAAGTTGGCTGTGATTACTGCCATTTTAAGTTAAAGGTTAAAGTGACTATTCAGGATTAGTACAGGAATACTCTAAAATATGCCTATTGTCTAAAAAATAAATATTTTCATATAGGTATTTTCTAATGCAAAATTGTTCGTTTCTTAACCTTGTTAACTCTTGTTTTTGCTGCTAAATAGTTGATTTTCTAAGCCAAGTTTAACGTTAATTTTAAATGGAAAGGTACATGTTTTTTGAGCTAAAACAAAATTTTGATTGTACCTTTCTCTAATGGACGTCAATAAACAGGATATACCAAACTATCGAAATTGAAAATTTTGAGAACCTCTGAAAATCCGATATTTTTACACTTTTTCCAAAAAACGAACAAGTTAGCAATAGAAAATTGAGAGATATGTTTACTATTTCGAGAAAATGCGTATTTTAGAGAACTTCTGTACCAATCTGAATAACCACTTTAACTTAAAATGGCAGAATTAACAGCCAACTTGACTAAAAATATTTCGGCCCTCTGGCGGCCATCTGTGAAACTTATGGTGACATTTTTTGATATGATTGTAAAGAGAATTAAAATGTTTTTCGAAACGCGTAAAAAACCGTCCCCTTGCTATTTAAAATAACAAAGTTAACGTCACTTCCGGTAAAACCGGAAGTAACAGAAAGTTTGTAAATGTATTGTCAAAGTCTGCGTTTTTATAGATTTATAAACCCATACAACTTTCAAGCTGATACTCCAAAAAATAAAGAAATGTAGAGGTGTTAGATGGGTTCGTTGACACCCGGTATAACGCCAGAAATAATGGGTGGTATTAATAAAACGCTAGCATGTGCTGATGCTACAAGTTTGTAAGCAAATGCTACCAAATCCTGAGATTTTATTGGCCGGTTCAACGATATCTACTAGCATATGCTAATAAAATTGGTAGTATTAGCATATGCTATATTTTATTAATATGACCCAGTGTCTATGTTTCAAGTGAATTTTATAAACCTTACCTGTTCATGTATCTGCAAAATAAAACAAAAACTGTTTGAAATATTAATTACGTCATGAAAATTATTGTCTGTTTAATATCCGTTCATTTTTTATTTTTTTAATGGTTTGGGAGTTGAAGTCACTAGGGATGGGGATACGTGTAATTTATCTTACGCTTTTTTATTGAAAAACCGACGTTTCGGAGTACATTAGCTCTTTTTTCAAGGTCTCAATACTCAGCGTTAACTAATTACATTAAATTTCATCTTGGAGTGTACTTTTTTAAGTAATTTGCGAAAAAGCGAAAAGAAGCAAGTTCTTAGTTCTCAAAATTGCCAATACCTTTTCATGCTCAGAGGTACAAAGTCAATCCTAGATATTAGAGAGAACATGACTGATTCTCTTGAAGTCAAAAAAACTTTCTTTACAGATGACTCTTACTCTTATCCAATCTTACCTCGAGCCCATAAAAGCAAAGTTTTCTGATAAAAATCGAAGCGAGCTTTTGTCCTCGCGATGAGGACAACTCGGCGCCGCATACTCGGCGCGGCCTACTCGGCGCGGCCATTTCGGCGCCAGCCTATCTCGGCGACGTGACAACTCGGCACTAAGATAGTTCGGCGCCGTGACAACTCGGCGCTAAATCAACTCGGCGCCTAAACATAATGTACTGTTATGGATTCGTGCTTATTTTTCGAACTTTTCGAATTCTTATCATCAGAACCCTTTATTCATACTTGTTTCATGTAAAGTAACATAAATATGATATATCCAGACAGCGAATAACAAGGTTTAACTTTTGCGTCAATAATATTAGATAACCCCAACATGTAGGCAAAATAAAGCAAGCCCGGACTAACAGAGCTAGCGAAATTCTCTCACAGTAAGTGATGGATATAATTGTTTAGAATTTCCCCGTTATCTTATGCTTAATAGTAAGAAGGATGACCCCCTGTAGAACAGACGACCATTTTAAAATGTGCATTGCATGCTAATTATTTTCTACCTGCTTTACTCATCACACTTCGAAGAAGTCACTCGCTCTACAGGGGTTATTCTTGATAACTATTATTTAGTGGAATAAAGATCCGGGAAGCCAGAAACTAAATCGTTGAAATCAATTGAAGGGCTTGGGGCTATAGGTACATGCCACAAAAATGAAGTATTTTTTACTGCCCTAAATTCATTTTTTTTTTCAAATAAAAGTATGACAGAAGTATAGGGAATGATATTAAAAGTCAAAGCAGTATTATAGTATATTATTGCCGAGTGGCGCAAGTTATCCGAATGAATAATGGCCATAATCGCGAATATAATACATTGGTTTTTCTACTCGACCCATAGGTACGATTTTGTTGGTAGTAAATTTTCGGTTGTTATTTTCGGTGCTTGGACAATTTCTGGAGGGCTGCAGTTGAGGTTTTCATTATCACTGTTGGTATCAACATCCAATTTACCGAAATAACTCAAGAATAACTGCGCAAGGAGTAAATACAAACAGACAATGGCGTTTGCTGACAGATGACACATCAGTTAATTGTTCGCCGCGTCGCCACAAAAAGAGGGATTTCGGGTGATTTTAAATTCGATTGGCCAAAATTATGGACTTTGACTCTGTGATTGGGTGATAGCAGTGAATTATAAATCCAAAAATTCACTTCGGGAATTATGAGTACCATTATTAATCGAAATTTTTTTAATAATGCTAATATTATTTAATAAGAAAAATTTATTTTTAGATTCTACAATAAAATATGGGATGTTCTATATATTTGAAAAAATAACTTACGGCGGTTTAAAATATTTCATTTTTATGAATAATTTGTGAACACCCTGTAGGTACTATTTTATAGGTACACCATTCGAAAGAGATTTTCATTTTATATTGTACATATATTTAAATGAACATTTACCTAAACAGAAAGTTTTATTTCATATAAGTGCCTAATAATAAATTTGCAACAATCTTACGTCCTACATAATTCATACAAGCTATTAACAAAAATTATGAGACAATCCTCTTAAATATGAAACATAGTCCAATCGCGATGCGTAATTAGATACTATATTTTTAATGCGCTTATCAGCGTCAGAATACTTTTTTAACTTTTGCTGAGGATTAAATCCTGCCAATAATTTTTCATAGTAGTTGTCTCTAGATTTTTGAACTTTATGAAGACCGTCAATTAGTTTCCACAAAGTAGGATGGTCCAGGCCTAATTCTGACTGCAATCTTCTGTTCGCAGCCTCGGCAAAATTGTTGGTTCGATCATCACCACGTAATGTCCTTTCATATAAGTTCCACAATTCTGGCGGAAATAATGCCGCTCGTCTTCCATTGCCGCGACGATTTAAACGACCTGTAACAATTTTGGCAATTAGTCAAATGAAAACAATTTTTACATACCTATGTAATTATCTTCGAACCAATCTAGAACTGGCATCAATTCTTCTGGGAGATAATCCCCTAATGCATCAATTGCTTCATCCAGATCAGGTACGGGGATAAATGACAAACTAATGATCATTTTACATTTCATAGCAAAATCACCGTCATTATTGTATTGACCAATAAGAGAAAGTTGGCCTAAATGTTTTCTCAAATTCTGATGAAGATGGAAAAAGCAGCCTTGAACCTCCGATGTTTCGAAATGCTCCTGTATGGATCGAATGACGGCCAATTCGAAGTCGGATGATATTGCCTTAGGGTTTAAATCTCTTTGTAACTCTTTGAGCGTTGAAAAAAGAGCGTCATAGGTGCTCTTCATCTTGTTTGGGAGAAGTGCGTAAATAAGCGGAATAACACCACCCAGTACTTCCACCGAAACCACAAAAATTTGGGAAAACAGTGGTGGCGCTGGCTTGAAAGTTCCATCTACATACCACTTGGTTGATTTTCCCAAAAGTGGCAAAAAACTTTTTCTTCCAAAAATTAGTATACGTTGGTCTTGTGGGCCACTATCATTTAGAAGAAATTGTTCCAAAATGCCAGGTTGAGTTTGGTAGGTTGTATATCGTTCCGGAATTACCAACGATGCGAGATCCGTCGGGGCTGGCGGGGCTGAATTAATTTCGTTCCGTTGTCTCCGGACTGTTTTCCTAAGAGCTGCTGCTTGAGGCAAAATTCCTTGAGCTGACTGCGACAGGCCTGTGCAGCATTCGTTGATGACCTGCGATGTTAATTCCATTGTTTCTTGGGCCCTTTTCTTAATCCTAGACACTACGGTGATCACTTCAACTTGCGCCGCAGAACTATCGTGAGCATGCCCATTGACTTCCTTCACAATTTGGCCTCCTTTGGTCCAGATTCTTGCTTTGCATCGATCTTTTTGTTCACATCTCCAGAAGCAAATTTCACTATCACTTTTGCTAACTTTATCGAAGACGTAAATAAACCCGTTCGAAGAAAATTTTTGATTCCCTCTTTGGGAAACTAATGCAACTTCTCTCTCCATCGTTTTTAATGTGTACACCTTGCTAAGAATAGTGACAAACTGATTTTCAACTCCTATTTTGCAAATCCTGAAACTTGGGTAAACAAACCCACCACTTTCACACATCATATAATAAACCAATGAGAAGAAGGGTTGTTAGCCAGAGTGTAATGGTTTAATCCCGCTGGTAGGCAATTTGGGCGAGTTGTCGCCCGCTGGGTAACGAAAATGCGAGATAAGGACTTGAAACTTTTGTTATTATTTTATTCCATGTAAAGTTTAAAGTTAAAATAAATTTTTACAAATTAGGATAAGTATGTTCTAAAAGATTTGTGAAACCAAGGTAGTACCAATAATATATAAAAATTTTTGACGAGAATCAATCAAACTTTAATTCGTAGGGTATTTATCGGAATTTCACCAATTAAAGTCGATTATCTTTGAACTATGTTCATTTATTTGTTTTTAGTCCTACGCCTGGACTTCCACCCTTTCAAGAAAGTTGAAATAATCATCCACGCGATCGCATTACAGACTTTTTAATTCAAAACATTAGGTATAGAAAAATAGTTAATTCCCAACCAAATATGAGCAGGAAAAAGCACCTTAAAGGTTAAAAACTACTCATTCGTTTGGTTCTGATCCGAAAACCTTCAAATCATATGCATAAAGGACGAGGAGCACCACCTGTTATTTTGATTTATATCCTGAAACTTAAGCTTACATAATATTAAATCGATCAAAAAATGGCTAAAATATTGCAAAAAAATACATTGTCAGGTTATTTTGAGCCACCAATAGATCAATGTTGATAAAAATTGACCTATAGAACAAAGGGTGCATTGGCACTTGAATTTCTCCTGCAAAAGTCTAGGAGAAAATACCGCCGCCACAATACCGCGCAGACAATATACCGCTGGGACAAAACAATAACAGACCGCGAAATTCTCTCATAATGAGTGATGGATAACCTCGTGGGTAGCGGAAGTGTAAATAAAACCTGCCACGATGTCACATTAATGTCGCTAGCGATCCATATAGTAATTATATTATAATTAATTGGACAGTAAATTACTTTCTTAGGTAATGTTAATAGAAATTTTCAATTATTGCCTTTAACTTAGCTTTTCTCAATCAGTTTTTAGTTTTCATTATTGGAATAATGTGTGATAGTGATAGAAATTGTTTTTTTCAAACAAATGGGATTTAAAGTATTGTTTGCAATTTCGCCATTCTCTTATAATATTAAGGATGACCGGATGACCCCTCGCAGAGCGGATGGCAATTATGATAATTATTTTCTCTCTACCGGATTTACTCATCACACTTCGAAGAAGTCATTAGCTCTACAGGGGTCATTTTTGATAGTATTAGTGGAATAAGGATCGGGGGAAACGTAATCATTCAAATCTGTTTGAATATTAATGATTGATATACCTAAGCTACGTTGTAAAGAGCTTGGATTTCTTTTTTCAAAAATATATTCACATAATCCGATATCCATAATCCGAAAGATTTAGCATTGTTACAAAATTACTCTATATCTTAAATCTTTATAACGTCATCCACTCAAGATTCATTTTATTAGGAGTGCAATCAGTACATTATGTTTAGGCGCCGAGTTGGTTTAGCGCCGAGTTGTTTCGGCGCCGAACTATCTCAGTGCCGAGTTGTCACGTCGCCGAGATGGGCTGGCGCCGAGTAGCCCGAGCCGAGTTGGGGGCGCCGAGTCGGCCGCGCCGAGTTGTCCCATTCCCTCGCGATGAAAAGGAATCAACTCCTGTTAACGCAGAAAAAAGCTCGACCGCCCCTGTTTGGATATCGCCGTAATCTATAGACCCCATTACTTAAATAAGAGCAACGCCGATTGTGCATTTTTATGCGGCACCGTACCCTCTTGGATAACACTAAATAACCTCTTCAGAAAGAGTTTTCGACGGGATTCCCAAACATCGATTTCTATTCCGATGGAAATCATACTTCATCCTAACAGGTATTACAGACTCCGGATTGAATTTTTTTAAACTGGCAAGTGGCCAAAAGGCAATCGTTTAATTTCCAAATCCAAGGCAGAGAATAATAGCGCTCGTCATATATCGCCACGATTAATTTTTAAATTACTTTGCTGACAGTTTGATCGGTCATTGGGAGTATAATGGGGAAAGTTTGCTTGCAGGATTCTCTATATGTATGTAAATATTTCAGAGAGACGTTGACATGAGGAAGCTCAACCGCAATCCCTGTCGTAATATATTGGAGGGCAAGAAAAACCATTTGTGGCATAATTTCGACTTTGTACAGAAATATTTTTATTGAATTTCAGGCTCCATCAGCAACATCGACGGAGCCGAATACCACTGCAATAAGACTCAAATCAGGAAGGTGATATCGGGGGTAGTCGGGGCTGCTTCAAGCGTCACCTCAATTCAAGTCGCTAACCTGCTCCGCCTCTTCAAAATACCGCAAGTAAGTCAAAAAAAATGTTTACTTCTATGAAGCTATTAACTAATTCAAACAAACACGAGCAATTACACCCCAAGGACTAATAGCGTAAACATGAAGCCCTATTACCTATTAATAATTTCACAATTTTCCGTTCGATACGCCCGCGAGGTATTTTTACCTAATGCCCAGGTATTTTAAGATTACATAAAATTCATCTTTACAGCACACACCCGAAGAGTGCGAAATGCTGTTCAAATGAATAATAAAAACATTTCCCTACAAGCTCGGGTCGTGGTTTTCGAAAGCATTCAATATTGAGTGAGCCCGTGAGGAAATGACTGCAAAATCGATTAGAAATGGACTTATAATAACGAAAAATTATTTTGACGAACTTTCCTGGAACCGCTGCAATTTCCGCATAATTCAGGCGGGCCTGTAATGAATTGATTTGGCTTGTCGGCGGGAAATTGATTTTTTGCCACTCGCTTCAATTTTCAAATTAATTTTTTGAATAATGCAAGAGCGATCAATGGAGCGCACGGGTTTTTCAATGTTAATTGCAGTTCGCAAAGAAATCACTTTTTCAAATTTGCGGGTACCTAGGCCAGTCATACTCGAATTTTACCCGAAAATAAGAACTAACAGGCTGGCAATCTGGAAAAAACTTCGTACCAGTTTGTACCTCTGGGCAAGAAAAGTTATTGAAATTTCAAGAACGAGAAACTGGCTTTTATATTGCATTAGCTTCTCTACAAGAGTGATCTGAACAACGTTAAATCAATCATTAAAATTTAAGCCATGGAAAATTTTGCTGATTTTTCTATGCCCCTTTAAAATAAAGTGTATGAGATTTTAAAAAACTGAAGAATGTTTTCATGACCAAATTAATATTTCGGAGGTTTTTTGTTTATCTTGCAGATATACGAGTACAAGAAGGAGAAAGAATAGCTTCCGTTGCCGTTAAGGTCTATAAAATTCACTTCAGACTTTAATCAAATGAATTAATAAATAAACTTTATTATTGAAGCGTGAGACTGTTATAAAGGAGGTTTAACGTTCGTTGTAGGACAAAAACGCAAGAGTCCTTTTTTGTTGCAAATTTCGTTAAGTAACAGGAAGCACTTTATTAAATTTGTCTCAAGTGAATTCCCCTAAAAAGCAATGGAAGTTGACCCAAGAAAATTCTTTTTCCTACGACACTAACAGAAAGTGAACGTTTCCACTCCTTTTCTGAGGAGGAAAGTAGCCATTTCCCTCCCTTGGGACCCCCCCGGAGGTCAGAGAGGAAGGAAAGTGGCCACTCTGCTTCATAGAGGATCTCCTCTCTTTCCTCTTGCCAAAGCGCCGAGGGTTTATATGAGTTTAAATTATTGGGGAACCCCTTTTATCCCAAAGTGGATATCCATTATAAGCGAATATAATCGTTTGCTGCCATATAGGGAAGAATAATCTGGCATTGATATAGTTCCATGTATTACTTAACAACGATGAATTATACAACTAAACGCCCTCTCTTATTTAAACAAATAATGAGTGAATAATTTAGAACCTTAGAAACGGCGTGATATTGAAATATTTCTTATGTCTACTAAATAACGTCACTTTATTGATTTTGGGACTTTTTTAGATGGGGTCGTAGGAAAAACCGTATACAGTGCGAGTGTAAAGTCTGGAATAAAGTTCCTTAAATTTTTGCCCTTGATTTCTGGCAAAAATCCTCGGACAGGTCGAATTTATTTTTGTAATGCGGATTTGATGGAGGAAGCAGTTATTTTTTCCTACTTACGGTTTAACCGGAAATGGCCAAAATTTTGTTTCCTCAAATGAAATTACACTTTTTTCTCAACGGTTGGCAATCTACGAGTGTACGACCGGAAGTACAGTCACGGCTACCCTAGATTTTCAAAAACATCGAAGGAATCGGTCAAAAACCAAGATTTTAGAAAATCGCAAATACCTTATTTTTTTGATACAAATTCAACTGGGCAATTACATTTCCTTTTATTTGTCTTTGTTTTTTTCAAATTTTCTCACTTTTCACAATCTGCCAAAATATCAAAACGAATATTTTAAATATGTATGTAATCGCGCAGTTGAATTTGTATCAAAAAAATAAAATTGACGTCAACCTACTTGCGATTTACAAAAATCTTGATTTTTATCTGATTTCTTCGATGTTTTTGAAAATCTAGGGTGGCCGTGACTTAACTCCGGTCAATAAGGGTCATACATGTTTTTATCTCATAAAAATTTTGAGAAAACAAAGTTAAAACCATTAAACCGGAAGTGTGAAAAAATAATTGGCCGCACCACCAAATACACATTAAATAAATAAAATTGACTTGTCCGAAGATTTTTGCCACAAATCAAGGGCAAAAATTTAAGGAATTTTATTCCAGACTTTACATTCGCATTGTATGATGTTATGTATGTTACTTTGGAGTAAAGCGTCGTTCCCTCCCTTTGGTACTTACTACCCTCGGCAAGCCTCCGGCATTAAACTGTACCAGCAGGAGGGAACTATGCACTTTCCTCCCTTGTAAAACAAATAGCTATAAAATGTATGCTTTGTGCACCCGTTATAGCGAAGAGTAAAAAATTTACTTGTTCAATAAGTGAAGTAAATTTCAAAGTTAGGAGCTAAGAAACTTGCAGAAAAGATGAGTAGGTACGTATTGCGTTCCACAACTTCGCAATTTGTTGAAACCACGTGCTTAAGAATTTGATGTAAAGTGCTTAAGATTAACTAAACTATAATGTAAAGTTTATTCGATAGAGACTAAGCCACTAAGAACGAAACTTTATTAATATTTGGCATTAAACTACGACGAAACTTCGAACTGTTTGTAAATCATCTTTTTGGTTTCATTAAATTCCGTAAATTTATCCTACTACCGGCGAATAACAAGTTTATATCGGTTTCATTTTTCATTTTACAAATATTTTTAGGTAGTTTTGATCGAATACAACTACTTATAAATTGACGCAACTTATCTACTAACTATCCCGGCGCCTCCACCATTTCTCAACATGTGGTTACATAAATGTTTCTTTGAAATAAAACGATATTGTCAATCCTTCAAGATAAATAATAATTGATCTTGTTTTAGAATAATCCTTTATTCCCCTTACGTGACGTCAACTTTGATGCAGCGTAAAAGCGTTCTTGCAAATCCAACGATATATCTTGTGGTATAAGAAGTTTCTCCAAGCAAATGTCAGAGAGATTTAAAAGTTTCCGAGAAGCAAAAAATTTGCTTTCTTGATACATCACTCCCGATATATTCGAAAAGACGTTGATTATTACGTTGTGACATGCAGTGATAATATTGATTTTGGACGCAATTTTATTACGTTCTTGCAATTTCCTTTTAAAGTTATATGGAGTATAGATTTTGGGAATATGCTTACTAGTTCCATTGGTGTGTGACACATTAAATCAAGTTGAGTTACGCACTCCATTATATGGAAATATGAAGCGCCTTATCTGAATCACACACGCTTTACTCCATACTTTCGTTATATTATCATAGACCGCCTTGTTCCGGACTATTTGTCAACACAATATTGAATGAACAACGATAAATCAATAGCGTCCAACTTGGAAGCAAATTAGTGAAGGCGGTCGAGTTTGACCAAACTTCTGGAGGCGAGAACGCCTGTTGCGCATCCTTCAATAAATAAAGACGTGTTCAGAGGCAAAAAGTGGTCTGCTTGTTAGCTGTCATTCGAAAATTCATCAATTGGTATTAAAGCAATGAAATGAAATATTCACACCTCGGAGAATTTACGCAAAAAAATTACAAAATGTGTTGGAAAATCGTGCACAAATGCTAAATTTGAGGATTCAAACGTGTCGATTTGCTAATTAACGGTTCGAGAGGGGATTGTGGGGGAAGCAGAAATAAACAAGAGTCGCTATTTTAATCGCGAAAGTTGGTGCTGGAAATTTTAATGCCTAGGCTTAAAACATTGTTTAATCTCGCGCCATTCGTACAGGGTTGAGAAGTTTCTAAATTCCGGTTCATCGAGCTAAATTTTGCCGCCTCGTTATAATTGTGACTGCAGTCTATGTTGTCCCCTTGGTTTCTTTTCTAATTTTAGTAAAACCACATCATTGATACAAAATATATGGTTATAAATCATAACTTAAACTCTCATTTTTCTGAAACCCAAACCGCAGCTACAACTCATTAAAAATTCAGAGACATTTCCAACTTTATCAAACGCATTAGAAACGAGCGGTATACAGATTACTCATCTTTTAAACTTAAAGCTCCAAGTTTTACTGTTATTCAAGTTAAACCATTTATTAAAATTTCGAATTAATTGAGAGATATTCCCGATACGCTCGTCGGCAAATTATAAAGCATTTCAAACTTTGCAAACAGTATAGTTTACTCGACAATTCGTTATACGGCAAAACTAATCAAATACGGAATTAATTTTATTAATGGACTGTTATTGCGATTTCCCGGTGACCCAGCGCACTTGATTAATAAGTCGTACTCTGTTAATTAATAATTTTAGGAATGGTAAATGAGCGAGCGAGTTTGATTTATTACTCTCAGCCGTCTTTGAAGAAAGGATTTCCGAGGATTAATTGAGGTTATTTCATCCCCATAGAACAAGATCTAACGTAGGTGTGTGTTACGTCTGTTCTATTGTCTTAATCCCTGTGATATAACTAAATATTATAATAATTGAGTGTTGTTTAATGAAGCAGTAAAAAAAAAGTTTTTTGTCGGGAAGGAAAATGTGACTCGCTTCGTTCGCTCGCTACTCACTAGTTAGTGCCATTTATTGGCTAACGCGAGCGATCGCGATTTCATTTATTCAAGTAAAAATTGTAAAAGCCTCATTTACTCGCGGGGCTGTATCTTCGAACAGATTCCTAGTTTTGTTATTTGGATCATTAAGGCCGCAGGCGTTCCGAATTTCAAGTGAATATTCTCCTTAATGAAGTTTGTTTCTGATATCGAGGAAAACTAACGCCGTCTTGTGTTTTAATAAATTCGCACAAGTGCACGTTTGGGAAATTCGCGCGCGGGATTCGGCAAATTTCTGTTGGGGTATCGTTAAAATCAATGGCAAGAGGGTAACGCAGCTGATGCGGGTTATTATTGCCACGCGAAATTCCGTCAAACGTAGTATAATCATCGAAAAAACTATTCTCCACGTTTTCTCTTAGACGCGATTAAAATCTACATAATTACACGCAAAAATATGTTTAGAAATACATTCACAACTTACATTGTTTTAATATTTATGCTAATGTAATGGCCTTTCCTTGAATTTGCTTTCTTGTGGAGGACTAAATAAATATTAAATAATAAAATTGTAGTTCATTAAAAAGTTTAGCTATATAGCTATTTAACATTTGAACAGCACTTTTTTGCTGTTAAGTGTTGCTAATTAATTTGCATTTGAATTTTACCCGTGACAGTCCTAACAGGCTGCAATAACACTAAGTGGGTGACATACAGGGTGTCCCGAAATAACGTCACAATATCGCGGGGGGTGATTCTACAACTAAAAATATAAAGAAAAGTTCATATGAACATATGTCCGAAAGTGCCTCCACTGGGCGCTATACAGACCTTAAGTAGTGTCTCTCAAAAACAGGTATTTATTAAAATCGAAGAGGAATGAAAATTCAAACTCAAATTTTCATTCCTCTTCGATTTAAATACTTAGCCCACTTCGAGTAAAATGGATCACCGCCTCTCGCAACGTTTAGGTATTTATTAATTATTTTTGAAACGGTTGGAGCCAGAATAACAAGTTGTAGTCGTTAGTGACAGACTAACGACATTTGTGAAGCAAGTCAACTTGTTTTTTTTTGCATTTATTTTGTTACCATCAGCATGACATGCTTTAATCGCGTTTTTCTTGAAAACGGTTGATCCTATGACTTAGCATCAAGATTACCTTTTAAATGTAGAATTGTTTGAAAAGCAGTTATCTGGAGTCAAAAATTCAAGAAAGCCAAAGAAAAAAAAGTTAATTTTTTCAAATGGAATGCCCTAACTATTTTATGGCAATCAAAATTCAAACATGTAGATTAAAATGATAGACAATTAAATTCTGCATCAATGTGTCATAAAACAGTTGGGGCATTCCATTTGAAAAAATTGACTTTTTAACCAATGAAGTTGATGATGTTTAAAAATTTGCAGAGAACACCCTGTATATATTTAACCCAATTTGAGTCCAGGGGCAAATACACCCTACATTAGACTTCATGTCAAATAAATGTCGTATTCTCATTTCATACTGTAAAGATGTTACAGCTTGTTGAAATAAAAAAGCGAAATTCTTGATTTTCTCAAAAACCTTTGATTTTTGGCATAGCAATTCTTAGTAAGTGTTCACCAAGAATTAAACGTCGAATCCAAAAATATCATATTATACAGAGTGTTCCATTTAAAATAAGGAAGTCAGTACCTGTTTGCGCTATAACCGGAAGTGCGCCATTGATGAAAATATTTTACGTCGGTTCAAAATTAATTGAAATCCCCGTGTACAAATTTTCATGACGATGCTAGAAACAGTTCTCCAGATGCGGCTAACTGACGCTCGTCGAGGGAAACCCTGTATACCAAAGGACTGAAGTGCATCATTTAATCCCAAGCTTGAAAGTAGCAGTAATCACGAGAGGGATTAAAATGTCACTTCAGTCCTGTGGTATATACGCTATTTTTTGCACTCCCATTCAATTTGAACCCAAAATAGTCGAAAAATGTTAAAATGTTACTTTGACGTAGTTTAATCAATATAATGCAAGAAACAATGGATTCTTTATAAAATAATTAGCAACGGCACTTCAGTCCCTCAAAAGAGTGCCTAAAAGTGCTACTTCATTCATGGGGGTGAAAAAAAAATTTGCAATTTTAAGAACGAAGAACTCGCTTTTTCTGATTTTTTGCAAATATCTCGAAAACTAAGCAAGATGGGCCAATAAGGTATACTTACGTTGTTTATAGAGATCAAATTTTCTACAAGAACTGTTTCGACAACTAAAGCCGAGCCATTAAAGTTTGATATTCTAGGCATGAAAACGTCAAATTTCGCTGATTTTACAATACCTGTTAACAATTCGTGTTCAGACATTTTTTGCAATAGCGTAGTAGTATTCTAAACTTGAAAAAAACGTACATCATCTGAAGATCTATTTTCGTTACGAATTGGTAGGTTTTGAAAATTACACATGCAAAAAATTTATAACCGAAATGGTGGATGCGCCGGACTAAAGCTCGAAGGTGGATTAAATATTGTCTGCATTGTGAAATTTTACTAAAACCACCAGCAAGGACAACTTCTTGTTCCTTTTCAAGTTTCAAAGGGATAGTAGACAAATGCAATTTAGAGTACAATAGGAAGTCGGTTGTGTAAACATTTTGGGTTACTGGATTATATTGCTTTCACCGAAAATCCATTCAAATCGCAAAGTTAAAAATTGAATTCTAAGCAAATCGAAGCAAAACAATAAACTTGGAGACGTGAGGAATTCAATTCCGTTTTTTGAGAACAGTTTAGCCTCGGATCGATTAATCAGTTAACTTCTAAATCCCCGTAAATACAGCTAGTACGACCCTGCGATTGAACTTTTAGTAGGCATTGTTCCACAACTAATTAATTAAGTTTAGGTAATGTTTTGTAAGAAAGACAAACAATGGTGCGGGGCTAAATCAGGGTAACTTTGATGAAGAGCGATTTGTGCTGCTTAAGATATCCAGCCTATTTACGATCCCCGCAATATGAAGACAAAATGCCTGAAACATGTACGCTCGTAGTCATTTATTCCGAGGGGGGTTCTTTGTTTCATCAACCACCGACAACAATGGTTATTTGTATCAACATCTGTTGCACGAACTAATGGAGACGCCAGAAATTACGACGCCCCCAAAGCGAAACAATTAGGGCAGAATTCGCGTCCGAAAACATCCGGTTTGTTTGGTCGCCCTTTACAAAGACAGCTCCATTTTTCCACCCTGTTTATAATTAATTGTTAAGGCAGAAGGTCGAAGTTTGGTCCATCTATCACAGCCAGATCCAGGGAAGGAGATCCTCCACTTTATCTTTTCCGATTAAGTGGCACTATGTCCGGCCGATGGATTTATTTTAAAGTTGTACAGTTTTATTTCCACAACTCGCCACGCTTAACTCGATTTATAATTAATGGTGAATAGGTTTTAACCCGCCTTTTCAGAATCATCGAAAGGGTTCATAAATATCTCCTAGTCAGTGAATACTCGATAGCACTCCCGAAAATTTTCAAAAGTGATTAATTGAGCTACACTCCAATTAAGGTCAGCAGCTGTACATGGTTTTCATTATTTGATATTTTCTAACGAGCTTCCTGAAAATAAAATGAGTATGTCATAAGTTATGAAAAAAATAAGAAATGTAGTGTATTTAATATATTTACTTTTATCCACGGGTGTTGCAGAATGGCCTCATTACACAATGGATGAGAGGTTTTTCCCCTACGGCGCGTACCATAAATATCATCTTCGGGAGCAATAAAATTCATTGCACAATCATTGAATAATATTCTAGTTGGCACCCCCAGCATAAAAAGTGCCACTTTAGTCCTTTTGAATTGCTATCTCGGCTGATTTAGCTCTCTGCTCGGCTCTCTGGCAAACTTTTCATGAAAAACTTTTTTTCTAAAAACCTCAACCTGCAAAAATCGTTTTGAAAACGAATCAAAAAATGTTTTCTTCAGCATTTTTCAAATTCCACCTAACCTCAGTTGTGAAAGATTCCAGTATTCGAACGATCGACTCACTGCATTTTCTTGGAATGTTTGAATAGAAAACAGCGTTTTAAAAACGGACCTTTTGGTGGCCACCATCGACGCTTGTCACTTTTTGAACGCTCTTATTGTTGTGGACAATCCGACCTTCACGTGGGCCTTCGATGTGTAAAAATTTTAAAAATTTCATCTTGTCCGGTCCCATTCTACTTTGATACTGTAATTATACTATTTTTAAAACATATAATAAACGGATATTAAAGAGTCCCATATCGACGGCTAAGACGCAGGACCTCGTAACTGACCTTCCCGGACAAAATGACATTTAAATGCAAATTGATGTAGAATAAGTAACGCCATCTAATAATACTCAAAAAATGAATAATTTCAAAATGTAGAAAGCTGCAATAGTTATTTGTACAACAAGTAAGGAAAAGTATTACTTTTCCAGGCGAGTGAGTGTTTAATGCACGAGGCGAAGCCGAGTGTATTAATTGAAACGAGCATGGAAAAGAATCTTTTACACGAGTTGTACACATTATTTTTCCGTGTACTATCCTGAAATGGCGTTAACATTTAAAATAAAAAATTATTTGTGCAGGGTCAAACACTTTCTGAAATTTCATTAACATGGTAACGGATGACAACAAAATAAAAATTAACAAATAATGTCATTGAAAATGCTTGCTGCCGATGAAAATTATTTAGAAAAGCGTTGCTATGTGGAAAAGTGTTGCTATATAGAAAAGTTTAGCAGTATGGCGGATTTATAAAAAAATACAGTTTTTTGATGTTCCTGTCAAATCATAATTTTGTTGCTTACGAGGTTCTGCGTCTTAGCCGTCGATATGTTGCTTGGGTACGTCTCAAAACTTTTCTCGTGATGTAGTCATCACCAGGGCGCAAATTTTATGCAAAATGCATATTGGAAACGGACAAAGTTTCAAGAAAAATCTTCGAAATGTGTACGAATCTCACTAAAAGGAGTCATTTGCATATTTTCTAATCTAAAGCATATTTTAGTGCAAGGAGCATATTAAAAAAAATGAATATTCTTACATATTTAGTCAACTTTCTATACCTACTTAAGTATTTCCAATTTATTTTTTGAATTTCTTGCTTGGCAAAATGAAAAATGCATTCAAAAATCTATATCAGTGAGTGCACGACCGTGTTTCGTGTTTGTTTGTTAAACTCAATTCCTTGAATTTTCAACCTTCATTAGTCGTTAAATTTCACCACTTTTTGGTGATTAATTACAATATTTAGATACCTACTTGCCACTGTCAAATTGAAGGGGTGGCTTAACTTTTCGGTCATAACTCTTATTTCATTTACAGCTGTTTATTCATAAGGGTCACATTTTCAGCTTTCCTCGTTTGTGTAGTCGTATATGAAGATTTCTTTCTTTCTTTCTTCTACATTTTGTTTATATTTATTTAACGAAAACCTCAATATAATTATTGTAATCGCAATTCACATTTTGCAGTCTTGTTTTTCGCTCTTAAATTATTGAAACTTTTTCAATTACCACAAAAAATATTCTACCTATATTTTAATCCTTGAGGAAATGTTTCAACTCCTTCAAAAGTTACACTGAAGGACATGAATTGATTCTGAGCATAAAAATAAATTATTGTTTTTGCTGTAGAGTTGATGAAATGTTTGCACCGATTTATAGAGAATTTCATGCTCTTTCAAACGATGTATCACAAAGGGCCCGACCAAAAAGGGCACTGATGGAGGTGAAGGAATACCAGAAAGTCTTACACCCTTGCATTTGTAATGAAATTAGATTTCAAATGATGTATCACAAGTGGAGGATAGCTATTTTAAAATTCTAAAGTTGGGTTGATGGTGGTTAGGGGGTGTGTTCTGAAATAGCACCCACCACGGATTAATGTGTCTCGAAACAAAAATCGACCGGTTCAAGCATTTTTCGAAAAAATTTCTTTAAATGTGAAAAAACCAGCCTGGCCTGTTTTGTTTTCGTTTGACCAGTCTTTGTGCATACGAATTCGCGCCCTAGTCATAACTTTTGAATCAATAAAGCTATCGACTTAAATTTTACGTAATCGAATACAGTGAAAAGATTTTTGACCGTAAGGGCGGCGTTTCATGTGTTGACAAAGTGTTGACATAAAATTTGACGGTACCATAACTAAAATTCCTGCAATACCATCGCCCCAAACTGGACAAAATCATCAGAAGCAATTCTACTACATTTACTAAACAATTTGTGATTGTTTTGTCAGGTTTGGGGTATGGTATTGCAGGAATATTATTGGCAGCGTCATCTCATAATTTACACGACTACTTAATTTTTTGTCAACACATGAAAAATGCCACCCTAAGTGTCCATAATGCAGTAACGGTAAAATTGAGTCGCTTCTTAACAATGAATAGTAAAGAAAACGTGACCATTAGTGATATAACGCAATTGTGAGAGTGTAATGGAAGAAAAGACAACTTTGTCAATCTGTTTCACTGTTATCACCTTTGCGTGTTTTAGCACTCTTGAGACGGTCCTGGATTGAAACCATCAAGCGAAAAAGCCGGATATATCCCTCTAAAGACCTCTGCGAGAATAAATACAATTTTGGCGCAAGTAGTCTTTAAAAATTTATCCCGCCTCTCGAGACGCAATCATTTGATGTGTTGATGATTTAACTCTCAGCTCAGGACCTGCAGACAGGAATTTCCTGCACAATGAGTCAGGTGATAAATAATAATAACACAATGTTACATACAACGTGTCCTTGCTCGTTTATCATAACTTCACTCGTTTTAAGCTGTAATATTTCAAAATAATGAACGAAGATTCTAGAATCCAGTATGAGCTGGGTTTTTGTTAACTTATTAACACGAACATGGTTTAAGAAAAATTCAGGGCGATTAGGTGTAATGTTTTTTACTAAAAGAATATCCATCACTGTCGGGTTATTTTTGCATTGCTTTGCTAAACCGACCCCGATACAGTACGGTTAAATTAATGGTAGCGATAATTGCTAGCTATTTTCTTTAAAAAATACGCAGCGAAAGATAAACCTTGATTTATTAGCCTTAAAACATTGAAATATTATTCAAGTATGTGCTTTCAGGTTACCCCGATAGCATCTTCTAACATGAAAGAAATTTACATCCGAGTTTCTGGAACGCTTCAGTGACGCAAACTGGCGCCTCCACCATTTTTCAATCATTTTTTAATCCCTCAGTTTCTATTAATAACTAAATATTGGAATACGAAATTAGGGTTATTCCTGTGTCTTAAACTTGTGCACAAATTGCTCAAAGTTTAGTGTATCCCGGGCTACCGAGAGCTTTACGTAACGCTTAATTAATGGAACGTTTGCAATCTGGTTAAGCTTACCTGACGAAAATAGTTTTCAGCGCCTCGAACATGATTTGCAAAAATCATTTTAAAAAATGTTTATTTTAAATTGAAGTTTCGCCAGTCAAGTTAGACGAAAAAAATTCCTGCTAGATATAGTCAGCAGTTACCGGTCGCTTAGCCACAATGTCAGAAATCATATCTATCCTTAAATTAAAATTAAAATACAATAAAGTCAACCCTGTCTAGACCGTCTCATGTTATGCGACACGTGCAAGTCGGAAAAAACTGTTTTCGCTTCTTAGTTTTTACCATCTCCGAGATTTACAATGCTTCTGAAATAAATACGTCTGGCCTACTTTCCAACATGAAAATTTGCGAAGTCATTAAATTATGAGAAACTTGTAATTGAGCTATAATTCCATCAACAAACAACAATGATACGATTCCCTCAGTACCAGCGTCTGTTGACTTAAAATTAAGTTGCTACAAATTAGATTTCATGTAAGCTACAAAACAATGAGATTAAATTTCAAGCACCATAAATGAGCGCGCAGATAAATCCAATAAAATTCCGCTATCTTTGTGACCACTGGCCATAATCGTAACAATACAGCGCTATTAATCATCAGGCGATAACAGTAAAAATTAGAATCTGCACACATGTCGAATCATGAAATTTTGCGGAAATTGCGCCATCCCCCCGTTATAAATATGTAACGAAGTGATGTCAATTTATGGAATCTAAAGAAAGTTTCCGAGTCCGAAGTTGGCGCCTTCCTTAATTAAAATATCATGAATGTGGAGAAACCTTTTATGCGGAATAAATTAGGAAGCTGACTGTGAAAGCGCTTAATCTGATTATTTTTAATTGGTTTTTATTAACAAAGCGTGGTCGCTTCTTCTAATTGCCGCGATTTCGTTCTAGGTGTCGTTCTTCTCCACCAGTCCGGAGTTGAGTAACAAACAACGTTTTGAATTTTTCACGAGGACAATTCCCTCCGACCATTATCAGGTGAAGGCCATGGTCGACATCGTGCGCCTCATGGGCTGGAGCTACATTTCCATCATCTACGAAGAATCCAACTACGGAATAAAGGTAATCTATAATCCTCTCGTTTTAACGGCAGAACGAAAACGTGAGAAATTTATTAAAAAGTTCCAGCGGCTAGCTAAAGTCCACTGTCAGAGACACCGGAGGCCCTTGAAATAAGACTTGAGAATTCGAAACACTTGTAGCTGTCAGTCGATCGTTTATCGAAACCGAAATTGATAAACGTTCAATAAGTTGCCACGTTTTTGCATTGCAAATCAGAACAGAACCAATGGCTGTGATATTTCCACTTTTCGCTCGGTTTACGAAGAATAATATTTGCAGATATTGCCTAGTCATGTCGCATTGTTAATATTATTTGTCGTTTATCTTTTCCTGAAGGTTTCTTCAACCATAGACATGGCAAGCGGATATCATCAAATTTTGTAAAACTTTGCTCTACGAATAACAATGCATACGTCAACTCAAAGGCTTAATCTGAGCCATGAGAAAAACTTTGGCAGACCATTGCACGTTCCTCAATAATTATATTAAACGTCTGCAATTAAGGAATAATATTGCCTACTCATGTCGCATTGTTAATATTATTTGTCGCTTAAATTTTCCTGAAGGTTTCTTCAACCATAGACATGGCAAGCGGATATCGTCAAATTTTGTAAAACTTTGTTCTATGAATAAGTGAATAACAATGCATACTTCAACTCAAAAACTTAATCTGAGCTAAGAGAAAACTTTGGCAGACAATTGCACGTTTCCCTATAATTGCATTAAACGTCTGCAATTACGGAACTGAGTTACAATTGCAGGTAAAACTTCTTTCGCTAATTGCAATTTAAAGCCACTCGAAACCCATTCGTTTCTCTATCAAAAAATACCAATCTGGAGTTTGTTACTGTAAATAAGTCTCGGTGGATTAAATTACGGAATGCGGCAGCCGTGCTCCAAATTTAATTTGTAAAGCAAGAGGAAATAAATTAAATTCACTGATTGGCATTTAAGATTGGATAAAATTGGAAATTTTCATAAACTAAAAATTGTTTACGCAACAAGTGTGGAAAGCTGGCACGAGCTTTAGGATATTAATCATTTCTTTTTGTGCATGTTCGATATTAATTTGTACGGGGTTGATGGTGGTCACACACGCAGCTTTCATTTAGGTAATTGATTGAAACTTCTTTTTATGTTTGAAATAATAGGTACTTATTGTAATATATTCGTGTGTTGATGGAAACGGACAAATTTGCGGCCCAGTTCGGTTAAGTAGGGGTCTAGTTAATAATGCAAACTTGTGATAAATAGGTTAAAACAGTTTTGGAGTTGCTCCCTTTTAGGCACGTTAGCAAAACTCGCTTAGTGAGAAATTAATGACTTTAGCTACATTGTTAACGGGTTACCGATGAAATCTACAAACTTTTTAAGACGTGCTCCGAGTTGACTTCTTCAATAAATAAGTTTCGCATACGTGACTATGTGCTGTTTGGTTGCAAAGTTTTTCCCTTATACCGCGAATAGTTCACTAAAACGTGAGCTTAAATACCAAACGATCATAATTTCTATTCAAATGCACTAGATTTAACTTCAAGTTAACAAGAAACGTACAATTTCAGTTGTTGTTTTATTAAATTCCATCTTGTTTTACAAATCGTTTTTTACTTTTGATAAATCGCTTTTGGTAACGGGAAACATCTCGCCATAAATCACAAGATTAGCAATTTTAAATGAAGCGAAAACGACATTCTGCATATTCAGCGACACCCCTTCACCTTATGATAATTTCAAACGTCGCCCGAGACGTTGGAAATTAGGTTTAATAGGCAGCAAATGCTACCGACTACAATCAGAACTGCATTTATTTGCGTACAAAAGCTTATCTGTGATACTTTAAACAAGTTGGTGAAGCTAATTTGCATCACGCGCCATTTCCTTACTTTAATGTAAATTTTATGTTGCCGGCATAAATTCTGTTACAATTTTATTCGCTTCTTTGATTACCAAAGTGAAAATGATTTTCACAATTGGTTTCTGCTCGTGGCAGTTGTGGTCATTGCAATGGATATTTGTTTCAGCAGACGCATAAAATCGAGCGAAGCTAGGAAAGTTTCCTTTCAAAATTTAACCACAGCCGGGACATGAAACGTGATCGAAAAAATTCATATGCTCGTTTGCATATTTGCATTAAAATGTTTCTTCGGTTTAACTTTAGAGTGCCTCTTAAAAATGAGTTGCACGTAATAACACGAATTCAAGAGTTGGTTATTACAAGCGGGTTTTACCAAATACACAGTCCTTTGATTCGTCATTCTTCCTGGTCGTCTACCCCCAAGCCATACGGTGGCGCCCCCAGCGGTAGGCCTTAGAAGAAATATTTTAAATTCTCGAGGAATTCCTGGCTAGGCGTAATATAGTTTTAGAGAATTCGCTAGCTCGTCTTGTCTTTGGGCACATCGGATCCCCGGGGTGGAAGTTAGGGGTGAAAAACCCAAAAAACTAGTGATTGCAATAACTTGCGGACCAGTAGAGGTATCTTACTGAAACTTGGTATACACATACAACCTTCAAGTTCTATTGAAGGTAAAGGGTTGCCAATTTTGGGGATGAAAATACAAATCACTCAAGGTGAATAATCATCGCTTTGATATATACACCCACCGTTGGCTTTTTAAATATGGATATCCATATGTTACTTGTAAATTGTAGTTGTATAAAAATTTCATAATTAGTGCGAAAACTCGGGTTTTATTAATATTTTGCAAACGAATTTTTAACGAAGGACGAATTTCCATTCTGGGATTAAATATAATATATAATATTTTGAAATTCCACCGCTGAAACCCGTGAACATAATATACGCTTAATTACGAGGTTTAACAACAACGCACTATCTTATTTTCAGAATGTTTAATTAAACTTTTGCTTGACTCACCAGGGCTGCGCCACTAGTAGCCTTGGATCAGTAGCTCTTTTCGAAATTCGCGTTGTGGAAGCTCATTTCGAAGTGATCAGTTTTAAAAATAGGGCGCTTTAAACCACCCCGACGTTGATTACATAATAGAAAAAAGCAATTTCAGTAAGCCAATTACTTTAATGGCTACTTATTTTTTACGTCATAATTAACTTGACTAACAAAATAATTGGAAAAATACTGCCGCAAACATCAGCTATTCAAAAATTTCGACCACCTCAAACAGCAATTAACTTCCTCATTATTGCAGGCGTTTGAAGAGTTGGAAGATCTCCTGGCTGAACACAACATATGCATCGCCGTAAAGGAAAAGCTCGTCAAAGACTCGGGAGTGGCGGATGAGTCAGCTTACGACAACATCGTGCAGAAACTTCTAACCAAGCCAAGAGCCCGAGGTAAGTCGCACCATAAAACCTGGACATTTCCTGCCCCATGCAAAATTTTATTTACAATGTCGACGGAATCATTAAATCGAATTAAAGATTTCAGTCGCGGATTCAGCTGAAGTTTCCACCCTGTTAGCAAACGTGAAAGTTTTTTAAATGACCCAGACACTGCTGACCTGAAAACTTGTTTTGCTCTCAGGAAGTAACGCAATTTGGATCAAGTATCAGAGTGCTTGGCAAAACGTTTAAAAAGGTGTTGGGATATTCTACCAGAAACTAATAACATTCCAGAAAGGGCAACCCACCCGGGTATTAAGCATTGTGTAGTTTTCATTAACATGTCATGTAGCGCTAATGCTTTACTGACCTGTGTCTACAAGTGTGTAGATTTCTAGGTGGGGTTGTTAATTGCATTTTACCTAATTGCGTTTTGAAAAGTTGGATTTTACGCAATTAGGTAAAGTGTTGTACGTAATACGTTATGAAAAGCCCCAGTTGTTTGACTCGCATAATTTTGCAAAACTCACCATCGCTCGTTTTGGCAACTATTACGGCTCGTCCAACAATATAGGGCTTTTCATAACTAATTACGTAAATAACTATTGCATTACCGAATTACTTCCATTAGAGAAGTGTTGCCTTTGATAGTAAAAGCTTAAAAGTACAGCAAAAGGTGTGCAAAGGGGGCGCCACCCTCCATACGGGTAGGTGCGGGACCAGTTATTATTTGCAATTGTTTGATACAACACAGCACATTCGGCCCCAATTATTTACTTGAAACTCCATCGAACTTGCGTTTTGCAGGTGCGTGCCTAAAACCTGCTAAACAACGAAACGGCAAATAAAGATAAATAGGGTGATGTATACACCGCTATCTGTAATAAACGCGTGGGGGTTGCTTGTTTATATCGTGATGTTTTACATGGAGAGAATTGCGAAGTAATGGACCATAGCGATACGCCCGGAAAATAACACACCTCTATCGAATCCTGTTTATAGTTCTCTTCGAGTTATTGCCCACGTCTCGCACGCACTAATTTCGCCCTTTTTCTTGTCGACAATGGGGGCAAGATCGATTTACTGTCCTTACTGCTTTTTAATAGACGCGTTTTATGCCTTCTATAGGCTGACAGGTTTTCCTTTACTTATCTCTTCTTAATAGTCGAACGTTTATGGCGCGCCTTTTATAACATGTAATTAGAAGATCAGGGATAATAGTTCTCCTGGTCGGCAAAGGGAGCGCCACATTTACACGCTCGTGGGTGGGGAACCAGAAAAATTTGTTAAAAACCTTAAAATAACATTTCAGTTCTAATTGGCTTCAATCATGAATAGCTAATTTAAATGGCATCAACTCCACATTCGACATAATTACGTGTCATGAAGTGGGCAAGTTCTATCAAAACAGTTCATTAGCAAGTTTAATATTCCATTTATTGACTGCTGCGGTTTCGAGCAGAAAAAGCAGAGTGATCTCCCGACCGTGAGGATCCACATTTAAAAGGTTGTTAAGCTAGAAACTTATGCACAAAATAAATTGACTTCGAGTTAACCGTTTTTTGTCAAAAGCTCTAAAAACAGCCCGTCGTAAAACAAAGCAAAATTGAATTTATACTAAGTTGCTCTGTGTCGAGAATACGAGGATACGACGTTCGTCGTCCTCAAGGATCGTTTTATTGTTTGTTCAAGAATTACCTAACCGAACGCCGATTACATCAAAATCGAGCGATAATGCTGCCGAAGCCAACTCGCCGAAATTTAATTATTTTTAAATTGGTGGGTAATATTAAAATGAAATTTTCGTCGAGAGCCGTTTAATTAAAATTTACGAGATGCGGTTTTTATTCGCGACTTGAAATGAAATAGCTGTTTGCCCTACTTCACACAGAAATTGGTACAATTAATGGTGGTGGAGTTGCTCGGCAATTAAACGCGGTTTTTCAGGCGTGGCTCTACGATTTTTTCATGTGTTGGCCTTTTGTCAATTTATTTTCTCGCTTGATCCATTATTATTGTTTCAATTTTTCATTCTTTTCTCTGCTAAATGGTGGAAATTGTGCTAAGCTTTTCGGGACGTTACCGCAAGTCGTTTTTCAGTTCATTTTGTACATCTTTTAAAACGTAATCTTCAAGTTTAGTGAACTTTTAATGATCTTAGAAATTTGCATTTTTAGCCGAAAGAAATAATCCTTTCGATTTAATATTTTCAGAAAGTCGCAATTAAATTTCGGAATCCGTTAATCAGTTTAGTAAATTAGTCAATTGAAATTGAGAAAGCATCAATTGCCATTCAAAATAGTCAAATTAATTCCTGAGTACGTCAATTGTAATTCACATTGTAGCAATTGATGTTTTCTGGAAATTAATTGGGCAATTTGAATTGAAGTCTTCTGAAATTCATTTCACTATTGCAAATTACAGTAATTGACGATTTCTGAATTTTAATTGACGGATTCTGAAATTCAACTGACACTTTCTAAATTATTAGGTACAACTGGAAAAGATGTACTTAGAATCTTAATGGGAAACGATTGTGCGAGTGGATAATAAACAGGTGGTTTTTGTACGTTAAAAACAAGATATTAAAATGAAATAAACGCTGGTCAGCCCTGCATGGAAGGGGACAACTTGGGGTGAATCTTAAACCAGAATGACACCGAATCTACTATTTTTTGTGAGTTAAAAAGTTGACCGGAGGTGCAGTCACGGCCACAAATCAGTGAACATTTGAGAGCTTGGAAAAACGCAAAAATACCTACGTGAAATTAGTTTTTTTGTCATCTCATTTGAAAAAGTTAAGACTATTTCCGGTTAGACCGGAAGTGAAAAAAATTACCGAAATACACGCCCAATAATTGTCCCCCTCTATACGGGGTTGATAAGCGTTAATTTCAATTCAATATCTTTTCTACGTCCAAAGATATCCAAGGTGGGAAGGTTAAAAAAACACCCTGTATATATCTTTATCCACGTGTTAGATACAAAACTTATCCATCACCTCTAAATTTAACAATCTAAGGAAATAATAAACAATAAAACTAAATTTCATACGAAGTTGGCGGTTTGTGTTACTAGAGTAGGTAAGGTAGGTATACAGGGTGGGTAATTTTTCGATGCTCACCGTTGGGATCTCCTAAACGGTAAAAGATACGGGGTCGGTTAAATTAGAGAAAAGTTGCCCTATTTCTTGGTGATTAAGAATCTGAAGAGAATTCCCCGATATTTTGATTCGTTCCTGAGTTATCACAAAAAATTTGAAAATTGACCATTTAAAGAAAAATTAATATCTTCCTAACGATTTATGTTAATTAAATGAAATTTGGAACTTTTATATTTTTGACAGCTGTCAATTGAATTGCATTGACAGAATTTTTCTAGGCCTTCTAGATTTTGAATGAAGATAGTCAACTTTTCTTTTTCTTATGCGCGCCATATTGAATTTTAACACCGCCGGATACACAGAAAAATTAGCTTCTCAAAAATGTAACCAACATTGACGTTTTTGAAAAAATATGTGAAAGCCTGACTCACACGACCGCAAGACGTAATTTATTACTGTTGAGTTAAATTGTTTTCACGTGTTAAGAGATTGCAGAAGTCGGCGTACTTTTTTGCAATTGTTTTTTGTCTAAGTTTAAGCTGATTTTACAAATTATTCAGACTAATTTTCAAATTCTGACATCTGTCAAAAAAGTTTATGTTGACTACATTTTTGAAAAGCTAATTTTTTTGTGTATTTGATGGTGTCAAAATTGAATATGGCGGCCATAAAAGAATCAAAAGCTGACTGTTGTTATTCAAAATCTAGAAGGCCTAGAAAATTTCTGTTAATTCCATTCAATTGACAGCTGCCAAAAATATAAAAGCCCCAAGTTTCATTTAAATAACATCAATCGTTAGGAAGATATTAATTATTTTTAAATTGTCGATTTTCTGATTTTTTGTGATAACTCAGGAACGAATCAAAATATCGGCGAATTCTCTTCAGATTCTTAATCACCAAAAAATAGCGCAAATTTTTTCTAATTTAACCGACCGTTTAGGAAATCCCAATGGTGAGCATCGAAAAATTACCCACCCTGTACAGGTGGTCCAGAAATAACATTCAAGTATTTCCGTGATTTTCCAGCTCAAAATCTCAAGATCTCAAAGATCTTATAAACCTGTGTAAGAAAATCTCTTCTAATGGGACTAAGGCCCAAAATCTGATTTTTATTGAATAAATCAGGAAGCGTTTGAGCTACAGCGACAAATTTTTGCACAAAATCAATATCATTATCAAATATTTTTCGATCTAGAATCACCCCCGAAATATTTCAATGTTATTTCCGGATGCCCTGTATTATTAATAAACAAAAGTTGCAAGCGAGTCCCGTCTTTTCCACATTTTTTAAAATAATTTCCCAAATACAGAAGAGCAGTGATTGATTTGTCACAGAAAACATTTTGGCAGAAACGAAAGCTTCAGTGTGTGTCGGCCTATTATCAATTTATTTTTTCGGTTAATCTATTGTCGCTGATGAAGAATTATTACAATTTTTGAGTCTTTTCTCTGGTAAAATGGAAGAATTTTTCTACTAGGTAAGTAAACCTTTTAGGACGTTACCTCGACGTTTTCAAGTTTTGGTTATTTTGTACTAATGTTTTAAAACGTAATTTTCAGGTTTCAGGTATTTTGAATGCCACTAAAAAGAAAAAGGTTCATTCTTATCCAAAAGAGATCAATAATCCCGAAATTGTCCTTTCGATTTTTAACATTTGACAGGAAAATTTCATAATGCCACAAAATAATTTGAAAGTAGTCAATTTAAAATCAGAAAGTGTGAATTGCAATTTGGAATAATTAAATAAGTTTCAGAATTACGTTAATTGTAATCCAGATCGGCCAATTGATTTTTATAAATTACTACAATTGACTACTTAATTCTGAATTTCAATTTGTCTTTCTCAAAATGAATTGACCAATATGAATTTTTGGATGAAATTCATTTGTCTACTCAGTAAATTACAATTGACGCTTTCTAAATATAAACTGACTGTCTGAATTACTATGAATTCTTTTTAAATTATTACAATTGAAAAATATGTACAATTATAGCGTTAAACAATGGGGAATTACGGTGCCTTGGAATTATTGTTCAAATTGAAGACCTTTTGAAATGAGCTCTGACGTATTTTCGCATTTTCGAAAATAACCAGACCACAGGCCATAAAATTAAATACAGTCGAAACCCGCTCTATAAATCCTCCAAACGCTCAGCTGTGTGATAGGGACTTTTATTTATGTTAGAAATCCTTCAAATGTTTGTCAAAAGGGTTGTCGCGTAATTTTTTTTGTAAAGTCAAAAAAGATAATTGAGTTCTTTTTGCAATCTTACGTTAATCAAATCACCAGCAAAACGTTCTTACACCATTATTCTAATGATGAAGCGAATTCTAATTTCTATCTATTTCTTATGAAAAACTTTAAGAGCAAAACGTTTGGCAGACACATTATTTGACATTGTCAGATTTGAAGTTTAATTAATTTATAATTACGCAGGTGGAAATTAGGAGCTTGTCAGATTTGAGAGATTTGAGAGATTTTATAGAACTGGTTCCGACTGTAATTATTTTGATGACGTATGAGCTACGTTCTCACGAAAAATGTGAGCCAGCCTGTCTATTTCATTCCTGCTTAGTGAACATCAAATCACTCAAATCCAATTTTTTACACCAAGAAATTGTATAGAAAGGTGAGATCACAGCACACATACGTCACCATTTACAAAAAATGCTTTTTAAAGTGAAAATCTTAATAAAATCTAAACAAAAACGATGGATCTCAATCAAGTTTCATTATTTTTCGAATTATACTACACCTTTTCCATTAGTAGTTCAGAGAGCGACAATTGAATTTCAGAAATATTAGTTGAATTTCAGAATCCATCAATTGTATTTCAAATTCAGAAAGCCTCAATTGTATTTCAAAGCATCAATTGAAATTCAAAATCTGTCAGTTGTATAGGTTATGTTCTGAACTACAACTGACGGACTCTGAATTCCAATTGATGCTTTCTGAAAACCAATTAACAATAATCTGAACTACAATTGACGCATTCTGAAATTCATTTGACTAAGCTGAAATACAACTGACAAATTCCAAAATTCAATTGACAGTTCTGAAATTCAATTGACGGATTCTGAAATTCAATTGCCGGTTTTTGAACTATAACTGGAAAAGGTGTGGTAATAAAGAAATTTGTAACATACCGTAATTGTCCATTGTTATCGGTCGAAATTCAAACTATCCTATAGCTTACGCACAAAAATAACGTATGTTTAAAAAAAAACTCATTCGCAGTGGGCTAATGAGTCCTTTCCCATAGCACACAGCCCATTGCAAATAAGTTTTTTAAGAAACGCACTATACAAATAGCTACAATGTGAGTTAATTAAACTTGCAGGTCTGACTGGAGAGCTCATTCAATTTAAAGATTCCCCAGTGTGTCCCGATTTTTATTGCAGATAAATCTCTCACATGCACGACTCCATGAAACGCGCAGGAATCTCTCGAAACGTCCATAGATAAGGAGCTTTGACACAAAATATTTTCTTTGCCAGATTTTCAATCATAAATTCCGACTCGAAATATTTGCGGAAGCTCTCTGCTGGCGCAGTTTCAATAGACTCAAGGTGCGATTAGTGGGATTATCTCCAATTCACCGTAAATATTTGCGGGATGTAATTAGTTCTATTTGTAATGTTCCAGGGTGCATAATATTCGGGTCGGATCAAGAGGTGGCTGGAGTGATGAGGGCGGTAAGAAGAAGCAATGCAACCGGAAGCTTTTCGTGGATTGGTTCTGACGGTTGGAGCGCTAGATCTTTGGTGTCTGATGGTAATGAGGCTGAAGTGGAGGGGACTCTTTCCGTACAGCCCCAAGCCAACCCTGTGAAGGGGTTTGAGGAATATTTTTTAGCCCTTACTGCTGAGAACAACCGCAGGAATCCTTGGTTTATCGGTAAGTTATATTCTCTAATATGATCCTCTTGAGAAGCACTGCCACTAGGTGCAGCTCAAAAATTAAAACATTGCAATAGATACTACATTTAAAATGAGAAAGATAGTATTTTTTTGTTTCGTTGAATTCCTCACTGTTTTCGACAAAAACATTAATAACGGTGAACTTCCGGTCAAAAAATTGGTTTTAATTCCGTAGCAGAATGCGAGGCACTCTTGTTTTACCTTATTCGCTCGCTCGTCACCCTGTCCGAACGATAACTTGGGAAATCATCGAGAGACTAGATGCATTTAGGTGTCATATATTCAAAAATAAAAGAAATTTGACCCAAATTAACGACAGTCCAGAAGGTGTTAAAATAGCATTGAATATACTGAAGAAATACCAACAATGGCCATCTTCAATGAGTTATAAATGATGTCCCGCTTAATGTTACGAAAATATGTAGTGTTGACCATGGCGAATACAGCGGCCTTCACATTCGTTTTAACTCTATGCATTACCACCATCTAAGAAACGGTGAGGTCCACAAAGTTGGCGCAATGGTAACAATTACTCAGGGAGTAGTGCTCTGCAACAGATTTTTTTGAATAAAATCTGACCCAAACCCAATTTCCATAAGAAAAGTGCGGGGTCCTTTTGTTCTTTTGGATAATGATTACCTTTTTCACTTTTTCAACCCCCTTCGCAATATTTCAAACCCCCAAAAGATAAATTTGCATAATTGCCTTATTTTTGTGTTACTTTCTGTAAATCTACTTAACTTCGGTTAATTCTCATCCTCTTTGACTTTTCATCCCCTTTACAATTGTTCAACCCTCTAGTGTTAATTTTGTAAAATTCGCGTAATTTCGTTTTAGTGTTTCTTCGGTAATAAATTGAACTCATTTGGATTCAATTTACTTTCTACAATTTTTCGGCCCCCCTCGCCATATAAGTACAGTGTGGAACCACCCAAATATTTGGTTAATATTGATCAAATTAATTCGCTTTTTTTTCTACATGTAGAGCTTCAAAATTTGCATCTGTGTGATGCTTCACCTTTTTTTATCCCGAAATCTTAGCCCACTGCGATTAATTAAAGGGAGGACAAAAACAGCGAAATCGTATTAGGCATTTTTTTATCCACAAATTTTATTAAGAAAAGTTGCTCAGGATGACCCCAACAGGATAATTAGGGAGTTTCAGGCCAAAATTATTATTTATTAGCTTACAATTTCAACTTTTTCTGCAATTGTTAAATTTTGCCCAGCTATAACTAACAACAAATGTCGAACAAACCTATTTCAATTGATTTTTTATTACGCAGCAACCCTTTTGCTGCAAAAATATTGAAGTTTTCGATATTTTTGATTTTTTCATCTAGGAATTTAACATTTTTATTTTGTCCTGAAAGTTCGTATTTACCCGAGTTTACCCATTTGGAGTCATCCTGAGCAACTTTTCCTAAAAAAATGCCTAATACGATTTCGCAATTTTTGGCCTCTTTAATTAATCGCAGTGGCCTGAAATTTCGGGATAACAAAAAGGTGAAGTATTACACAGATGCAGATTTTTTAGCTCAACAGGTTCAAAAAAAAAGAACGAGTTGATTTGCTCAATATTAACCGAAATATTTGGGTGGTTGTAGTTAAAATGAGACACACGGTATAAGTATTTCAACACCCACAAAAGTCAAATAATTCCTAAAATAACAGCTGTCTTTAAATATTGTAAAAGTCAGCTCACTTTAATCCATAGGGAAATAATATGTGTTTCATTTTATACAGTATTACAGTATACAAAAAACAGAGATTAAACACAAAGGAAATGGGTCGGCATTACTGGTGTGGTATTAGGAAAAATAATTAAAATCAGTCAAATCCATTATTATGCTGAGGAAAGCATTGTTTTTAGAAGAATTATCGTGAATTTTAGTTAATGGCAAAGGAAGGGCGCTGTTCTTTCTGTGAGAGAACGCGCCTGGAATTGCGACCACCGAATCCGTCCAAAACCCGACCTGAATACAAAAATCAAACCCGCAGGAAACTTGCAGCAAACTAATTAATATCGGAATATCCTTACCTTGGAAATTTAATAAACTTTATAAAATATGCAAATCCAATAACGCCGAGATATGTAAAGAATACGCCGTAATAACATTTAGCTGGAAAAAGTGAAGACTCGATTCTTTTTTATCCCCAACATTACTGAAACTGAGAAATAATCCTCCATCAGAGTGTGAAGTACAAGGATTTAATAGAGTGAAGTAAATATAACTGTCGAGATTTATTTTGAGCTACATCTGTATTTTCAGGCGAGTGATAAGGATGAAAATCGTAACTTGGCTGACAGCCTGATGAAGTCCCTTTGTTCTACGGTTCTGATAAGTTTTTTCCCCCTTCGTATGTTTTTTTAATATCCGCATGAGGGACATCAAATAAAAGTTTTATTGTGAAACTTTTGGATGTCGCTCAAACCGTGTAAAAATTTCAATCAAGTTTTAGGTCCTCTTCGACTGTTAAATTCTTGAGTCATAATAAATGGCTCTTGTTATCTTTGAAATTGGGGCATAAAGCACGCGAAGTTTGTTAGGCAGCCCCCGAGGGGTATTTTAACATAAAACCCGTTAATATTAAAATGTCGGAGATAAAAAGCTCGGAGGTTTGGACAGAAATTTTCGTTAATAGAGGTTTGAAAAATTGTGAAGTGGGATGAAAAGTCAAGAGGGTAAATTATGCGAAAAAGAAGATGTCTGCGTAAATTTAGCTTTTTGAGGGTTTACATCTCATGAAAGGGGTTGAAAAATTGTGGATGGGTTAAAAATTAATGAAAATGACTTTGAATTACCGAAAAAGCACAAGAAAGCCTGAGAAAATAAATAAAATGTATTTACTCCGCTTGCTAGGGCTTAGGGATTGTTAGTAGCCTAGGAGTTGGTTTTAGGTTGAAGACTCATTGGTTGACCGAAATGTATCGAACCCCTAATTCTATTCCACCATTTACCTGAAAAATTTCCCAGTCTCAACTCATAAATTTCATCCCCTTTGCTGCATCATAATGAAAATTTGCCCATCTTATAATGTTTACTAATCTTATTTTTGTTTTTCGATTTATTTTTTGATGAACCATCACCCACTTTTCTAACTGCTTGATTTCAGACACACCCTGTTTATAGTTTATACCATAGTCTACGACTTGAAATTTTTAAGTAACTAAAATAAGGGTGAAACGACGAAAATTCGTAATTGCATAGTATAATGAATAAGGCTTTGAGTCTCAAAGTAATTGTCTGCCATTCTTTATTCATCGTAAAACTTTCCTGAGAAAAATCGCCCTCGCTTTGTTCCTAAAAAACCATCGTAGGAGACAAAAGCTTTTTTTAATATCCGAAGGATCCAACTTGTTTTATTTCCGGTAGGAGTAGTAATATTTCGTATTTATTCATAACGCATTCCGTTATTGGGGGGTCGATTAAACAAGGGAGTCATTAGTGTTACGTAGCGGATATCGTTTGGAGGGCTAAATAGAGTTCTGATCCGTTAATAAACGTATAGTTGGAGATTTAACTAACAACCACGACAAAGTGCTGCGGCTTCATAATCCGATTTACTAAACGTGGCCGGCATGTGAAATAATATGGGCTCGAACTACCAAACTACGCCATAAAATGGAAAATTTAATTGTTTTTTTTTCATCGATTAATAATAACAATAAAATGTTCTATAAAAAAAGTTTTACAACGCAATTTTTATAGACCTTAATATTCATTGTGTAGAGTTTTGGGAGCATCATTTCCAATGTCGGTATCCCAACAGCTCGAAGACGCCCTACAACCAAAAGCACGTCCCAACCTGCACTGGAAAAGAGAAACTCACAAAGCAAAATACTGTCTTCGAGGACCAACTTCAGTTCGTTTCTGATGCGGTAATGGCCTTCGCCTATGCCATTCGGTAAGTGCAGGTTTTCTTTGTTTGAAATGCGAATCGATGCGAACAATTACCTTTGCTCTCGTTGCTCTTAATTGATCGTAAATTCAAGGACTCCGGATTGTATTCTAATCCTTAATTTGTCCGAGCTTGAATCGGGTTTCATTCAATGTTTGTGGAAGAGGAAAATGTAAATGTTGCGTGGGTTTTTATCTCTTTATCCTCTGTTCGATACTGTTTTCATATTGTCCACGGCTGTTGTAGCTCGAGGGTCTTTGAAAAAACAACAATAAGAGAAAAGTTTAAGCAGCTTATTGATGAAGAAAAATGACAGATATTTCATAAATAAACAGAACTGGATATTATTTGCCGAAAGATTTAGTCGGCGAATTGAATAAACAACTCACCCTGCAAAAATAAATGGGACTTTTTTGTAGAAAATTGTCTTTAAATTGTCATTTTTTTTCAGGGACATGCACCATGACCTATGCCACGCGAGGCCAGGCCTCTGCGACGCGATGAAACCCACCAAAGGCACAGAACTTCTCAAATATCTCCGCAAAGTTGATTTCGAAGGTAAACTGACATCCGATCAATAATTGGTTTACGTATCCGGTGACACGCATTAAATCATACCATTACGCCGTTGCTTTACCAATAATTTGATGCATGACATCCACAGTGGGTTGTAAACACGACTATTAAAAGATAACGTTTCATGGACAGTGGTGACATTTTCCTGCTGAAACTTTGCCGGTTGATGATTTGTGCCACTAATATTTTCGAAAAGTAACGTAGAAATAAAATTTCGTCGAAATGTAAACACGATATTTAATATTCTTGCCTTTTGTGAGTTTGAGGTAGAAGTTAAAAAAACTCCCCCGATAAATCTCGAGAAGCCCCTGATAGCAGTCACTTATTCGGTTGGGAAACAAATTTAGGCGCAGCGTCACTTCTATATAAAGCTTCCAATCAATCGGAAATTCACAATATCACCGGGAGACGCACGTTATATTCATGGAACAAACTTCGCGCACAAATTGGATTCTACAAAAATTATTCCCATAAACTAGCGCTCGACATCCAATCACCTGATATCATTTAATAAAAAGCCGTTATGGAGCTGAGAAAGGCAGCGCAATTGAGCAATACGAAAACGCTACAAACGTGACTTGTATAGTTTTCTGGATAAAGATCGCTTCCTGCTTAACTTCGACTCGATCACTTACTCTTTTATTGTCGGTTAAAGAAAAACAGGAAAAGTTTGTGCAGGAATTCCGGATACTGCTGTTGTTGCAGTGCAAAGACATGCAAACGAATGAAAGGTGAATTTCCTGCGGTTTATGAGCCTATCAGTTATTTCTTGGATTCTGCAACAAAACTTCAGTATGAGCAAATGTATGCCATGCTAGGGAACAAGAGTTTCCGGTGGATTGAAAAATCTGGATAACTTACAATTCGGTGAATTTTTCTATCAAAATAACGGAGGAAATTTATCATAGCAGCTTGTACCTTTTCCTCATTTACAAGAAGGATAACTTTAAGGCGGATCAATGCATTCAACTGAACTTTTCCCCGCTAAACATAATGAAAATCTACAAATTAAACGTGCGCAAATTGGCCGAAATTGTAGCTTGAACCATTCTACTGAAAATACTAAAAGTCTCCTAGGGTGGGGTGTGAGCTCGAGCCACCATCAAGGCGATGAGGTAGGTACCTACAGTTTTTGTTGAATTTGCAAATATAAATTCTATCGAAAAAATAGCCATATAACAAATTGAAGAGCGTAAAATTCTCTAAAAAAAGTTTATACAGGGTGTCTCAGAACGCTCGCATCAAATTCTAATGGAGTATTCAGGAGTAAATTCTGAGTCGATCCGCGTTTTTGAAAATTTCCAGGGACCAATAGTTCTCGAGTCATAAGAAATTTAAGAGGACCAATCAGATTTTAGCTTTGAATTAATGCTCCATAAGGTACTTTAACCTTAGATGTAATATTTCCTAGGTAACAAGATACTATCAATGAAAATTTATATTGTTGTATCTTGTTACCTAGGAAATAGTGTATCTAACATTAAATTACCTTATGAAGCAATTAAGAGCTGAAATCTGATTGGTCCTCTTAAATCTCTTATAACTCGGGAACTACTGTACCCTGGAAATTTTCAAAAACACGAATCGACTCAGAATTTAATCCTGAATATTCCATTAGAATTTAGTGCGAGCGTTCTGAGACACCCTGTATACATTTTTTGCTGACACTAAAATGTAATCGCTAAATCGGCAGGTTTATACGAAGGCGTAGAACGGACACGAGTAAACAATTTTCATAATTTCGACTTCGAACTCGAAAATTTCGACTTTGAACACGAAATTTCGACTTCAAATTCGAAAATATGAAATTTTTTTACCTGTGTCCGTTCTACGACATCAAAAATATATTAATATTTAGTCAAGTTGTGACAAATTAAATTCAAAAGATTTTGAAAAAAAAACTTTACATCAAAACTATACGGTGTTAACCAAAAGTAGGGAACAGGTAATTTATTTGACTATTGACATTATCGAAAAACCGTTCCTATAAAACACGAATACGACTGTCAGACGCGTCTTTTGACGTTAATGGTTTTTTTTCACTTCGCGTCACGGAGTGATATGATTTCATCGATATTTTCCTTAAGAAAGGAATAGTTCGAGTTTGGTGTCCTTGAAGGGGGGAAGTTTTTCTCTTTATGATTTGTAAAATATCTTTTTAACCTCCCCACTCCACTCCACCATTTAAAAAAAAGGGAGGTTACTGCAATCACTAAAATTTTCGAATTCGAGATAAGACCGGATCTATACGTTTTGAGGTCTCAGGAGCCCAAAAAAGTGGTTTTTAAAATGTGTCTGTATGTATGTACGTACGTTCGTACGTACGTTCGTACGTACGTACGTTCGTAAACACGCCACAGCCCAAACTACTCGACAGATTTAGCTGAAATTTGGTACGTGTGCATGTGATAACCCAACTTAGATCTGAAAAGCTTTTGGAGCCAATCGTGCAACCACAAATGCCATTTTGGCACATCAACTTTTAAATTTTAAATGCAAACCCCCATTTTTCACGTCACGATAGGAAAGGCCTTCAAATTCTGCTTCTAAAAATGCATTCATTCTTAGTGCCTTTTTGACCAAAAATGAAAAAAAAATTGATTTTTATCGGACTTTAAAATCGCGGTACAGCCCAAGCCCCTGAACCGATTTGGCTGAAATTTTGCACAAGGGGATTGTATTACACGTCGAAGAGGTGAACAAATTTTGGATTCAATCGGCCCACGGAAAGTGCCGTTTTGGCACACCAATTTCGAAATTTAAAATTATTCTCTAATTTACCCATCCAAAACAAGTTTTTGAAAGATTTATTGTCACTATCGAGGTCACCATCAGAAAGGTCTTCAATTTCTGGTTTTAAATGAGACAAAATTGATTCGCATTTAGAACCCTTTGGGTAGAAAAATCGAAATTTTGTAATAATACTGAAACCACTTTATAGCCCAAACTAGTGGATCGATTTGCCCGAAATTTGGTAAATGGAGGTGAGGTGACCCGTTGAAGAGCTGAAAGGCTCTTGGGAGCAATTGGTCAACGGGAAGTGCCATTTAGGCATATCAACTTTAGAATCTTAAACAGAAGTCCCTGAAATCAAAGACCCACGCGTTGGGGAGGTTCCAGCCGCTTCTCTGCTGCCCTTTTTATTTTTACATATATCTCGTGAAAAGAATGACTTTATCAATAAAGCCATCAAGCAATGAACTGAAGAGTATAAAGTTTTCTATAAAAAAGATTCTATTCGTTTTCTCCAATACCAAAAATACCGGGTGTCAACGAGACCAGGCTCGCCCCCAGTTTTTCCGCATTTATTAAAATACTTCAATGAAATTTGCCAAACAAATATTATACAATAAACTGCAATGTTTGACATTTAGAGGCGTTTTGAATCACTTCATTTTCGAATTCTGTATTAAATTTCGAATATAACAGCGAATTTTTTTTTTACAAAGTTTCAGTTTCATGTTTTCGAAAAACTTGATTTTTATCTAGAGTGCTATGATCTCTCATAATCACAATAATTTTCAAATTACAAATTTTTTTCGAATGGATCAAGTACCTGTGAGTTAAAACAGAACCAAATTAGATTTCAATTGTTTTTATTTTACAATGGTCTACTACGATTTACGCCTAATGGTTAATTCAAAAAACGAGAATTTCATTCTCTATCCATTGGTAAAATGTATCATTTTAACCATTCGAATCTTATACTATTTTATTTCTAAGAAAATTTTCTTTCCAGAAAACCATGAGTCCCCTTGATGTAAAAAATAGTAATTTGGAAAAAACTGCGTTCTTCTCTTTTACACGAATGAGGATAAGTGACAGATAGAAACAGAAGCCTAAAATAAATTTTGAAAACAACGAAAGTTTGAAAAAAAATTCTGCCATCATACTCAGAATTTAATGCAGAACTCGGAAATATTAAAATATACAAGGTGTTCCATTTAAAAATTTAATGGTAGGCCCATTTCCGCTGTAACCGGAAGTGATTCAAAATGCCTCAAAATGTCAAAGAATGCAGTTTACCGTGTTTGCCAAATTTTTGTAAAGGTGTAAGGAGAAAAATGAACAATTTTTTTATACAGAATTTTATGCTATTCAATGCATTATTTAATGGCTTTCTTGATAAAGTCATTATTTCACCAGATATACGTAAAAAAAGAAAAAAGTTATTATCAGTTAAAAAAGTCTCCAATATTTCGCGCATCATAAAGAGAAAAAATTCCCTTTTCAATTACACCAAACTTGACCTATTTCGTTATTAAGAAAAATGTTGATTAAATCATATCACTCCGTTACGAAAAGTAAAAAAAAATATTAACGACAGAAGATGCGCCTGACAGTCAGTCGTATTCAAGTTTTATAGGAACCGTTTTTCGATAATGTCAATAGTTTGTCAAATAAACTACCCGTGCCCTACTTTTGGTTAACACTGTATAGTTTTGTCGTAGAGATATTTTCTTCAAATTTTTTTTAAATTTAATCAGTCACTACTTGACTAATATTAATATATTTTTAATTTCGGTTTTGGCATAAACTAAAACTTGCCCAAATTCAGGGGGGTGACATCGTTTGGACCAATAGACTGCTTTAGCCGCCGATTTAGCGATTAAATTTTAGTGTCAGCAAAAAATGTATATAACCTTTTTTCTAGAGAATTTTACGCTCTTTAATTTGTTAAATGACTATTTTTTCGATAAAATAAATATTTCATGAGATATTTGCAAAGTTGACAAAAACTGTACCTCTTCGCCATGATCAATACCGTGGTTTAAGTTAAGCTACAAATTCGGTCAATTTGCAGAACTGTAGTGAATTTTGTTTCTATTTTCACTTGGTTGACTGGGTTATAAATAATAAAGGATGTGGGCTCCAAAATGGCCTACAGTGAAAAGTAATTGTAGCAACTCATAACTTTAAAGTGGATCAATGCATTAAACTGAATTTTTCGCCACTGAACATAATGAAAATCTACAATTAAAATGTGTGGCTTCAAGATGGCGGAATGTAAATTGATAAACATGAACCAAGTGCAGGTAAAAAGACAACTCACGTCATTTATATAGAAGGAAATTAAACAGACTCTTCAAGTAATTAATTAACAACATTTCAGCAAAGTCGACAGCACGCTGCACTAATGTTCCCAATGTAGTCCTTGCAGTCGAGTCCTGGATGCTCGTCAGGAGTTTCTACATTGGGGTAGATTCGAGATTTGTGTTTGTGATCGACACAATACCCACTCAGCTTGTTTGAAAATGTAGAATTCATCCCACAATAACTTTCGTAATGAAACTCGTCAGGATGCCATAATTATTTCGGGGCTTCTCCTGCTATCCTTTGTAACTCTCTGTTGGATATCTTTAAACCCTCGAAGCACCCTTAAAACTTGATTTTCAGCGAATAACATTTAGTCATTTTATGTTCATTGGTGCTTTTTCCCTTGTTTTAAAATTGGCAAAAAATTCAGTTAAAGGATATAAAAAAACTCCCCCCGTGCATACTCAGCGATATAAAGGTATCAAAGAACTTTTACAAGCACTTTTGATATAGGTGGAGTCGATACTTTATCCGTATATTTTATTACATTGTAAATTTCCTCTCAACGAGCCATAAAACATAAAAATCGGCACATTTTCTCGCACCACCTTGCACAGGAAAAATCCCTTTATGATAATTAGTTCGAGTCGGAAGATAAAAAAGATTAAAGCTTTCCTTTAGGGTGTTTTATTATCGGTTTGCGGCGCAATAAAATCTTTACACCAGTTCAAGCGGTCGCATTATTAAATTCCGATCCGACAACATAAAATTATAGTCGATCGTTAATTCCTTCAGGACTTAGCGGGGATAGATTCCACTTCGACGGTAACGGTGACGGACCCGCTCGTTACAACATCATCCACTTCAAACAGGTGTCTTCGGGGAAGTACAGGTGGATCCGAGTGGGGGAATATGTGGAGGGGGAGCTCAGACTCAACATGTCAGGTGAGGAGCCATTTTATTTTATAAAGAAGAGCGCATTTACGACCTATAACTTTTTATCGGATCGTAAATCTTGACCACATCTTCGTTCTTTTGTAATGAACGGTTCTTAATGCTGCTCTCGCGGATAAACCTAATTTTAAATTTTTATGGAGTAAAATTGTATACGAAAATTTGGGGTGTTTGAAGTTGGGGAAAGAATTTCTTTATTAAAATTGATAACAAACGCGCATACCTGAAAATTATTTATCTGGTGGGTGGAGATTTTTCGAGGGACCCTGAAAAATTTGCAAATTGGAATTTATTCAGGAACAGGAAGGTTAGCAATACATCTTTTCAGGATTACAGTGGAAGAAATGATAAAACACCCAAACACGTTAAATTTTTTCGTTTCTTGTCCCAATTATTTTTTGTTCCTTTTATGCCTTTCCCCTTCCATACAGGGTGGTTCCTTTTTCACTGCTCACCATTGAAAAGTTGCGCAATTTCTTTATGATTAAGAATCTGAAGAGAAATCTGAGGAATGTTAATTCGCTCCTGAGTTATTCCGAAATTTCTGAAAATAGCGATTTGAAATAAAAATTAATATCTCCCTAACGATTGATGCCATATAAATGAAACTTGTTGCTTTTGTATTTTTGACAGCTGCCAATCGAATATCCATAGAAATTTTCTAGACCTTCTAGATTTTGAGTAATGACCGTCAAGTTTTGATTCTCTTATGGCCGCCACATTGAATTTTGACACCATGTGATACAGAAAAAAATTGACTTTTTAAAAATGTTATTATGAACTTTTTTGAAAAATCGTCAAAATTGTAAAATTGGGATGAATAAATAAAATTTGCTCAGCGTGACGTCATTTTGACGTATACAGTGAGTACCAAAATGTGCGGAGTAACTAACCATGTCTATACTCAACCAAACATAGTTTCAGGATATTTTCATATTTTCGTACACCATATTTTCGCTGTTGTTAACCCCTCGGTGAAAACAAGCAAGGAAAGAAGGGAGCTGGATTCATGGTGAGCAGGAAAGTTAGAGAGAGCATTATATAATATAAGAAGATAAATGGAAGAATACCGAGTGATTCAGTGGTATTCGCCTACCTGTAACTTTTTTATTTGAATAGAAAAATATATAAAATCATATACAGGGTGGTCGTTTTATCTTGAGACTGGCAAATATCTCGAAAAGGAAGCATTTTAGAAAAAAATGTTTTGTATAAAAGTTTTATGACTTCGAGGGGGAAAATAGATGGCATCATCGCCATTTTGATTCAAAGTCATTTTCAAGGTTAAATGAAGGTGAACTTGATTTTTTTTAATGGAAACCTATATTTTTTATTACAGATTCTTATTCCCCATAAAAGAACAAACAACTCTCATCTAAACTATTTTTGGATCCGATGGATGTAAATTTTAACCTTTTTCAAAATCCCTAGACATTCCCTAGTACCAGAGGCAAGACAAAACAGATGAACAACCGTTGTAACTTAGCAACGATGAATTCTAGACAAATAAACCACAAAAATTGTTGTAGATTTTGTTTTTGCCATGCCGCTGTTGCTAGGGAAGGCACTGGATTTCGAAGAAGATTAAAATTTTGATTTAAATATCTGACAAACTATCCATTGGATCCAAAAATAGTTTAAATGAGAGTTGTTTGTTCTTTTACGGGGAATAAGAATCTGTATTAAAAAATGTAGGTTTCCATTTAAAAAATTAAGTTGACCTTCATTTGACCTTGAAAATGACCTTGAATCAAAATGGCGTCGATGCCATCTATTTTCCCCCTTGAAGTCATAAAACTTTTATACAAAACATTTTTTTCTAAAATGCTTCCTTTCCGAGATATTTGCCAGTCTCAAGATAAAACGACCACCCTGTATATTTGTAAATCGCATGACAAACTCTATTAAATCATTTTGGTATTTTTGTTGTCAATAAACGCAGTTAGCCACGGAAAAAGTTGGTTTGTGGTGTTGACTAATGTCGCTCTCACTCCAAGGGTCGTGTTTTTTAAAAATTGTTATTCATTTACCTTTAAAACCGTTGATAAGTAATAATGTTATTGTTATTAAAAAGTAAAGGACAAATAATAATAATTTTTTGTGAAACTATGGTCCTTATGATGTGTGATATTAGACTACACAATTCACTTTTTTTTTCAGGGCTAACTACGTTTATTGATTTTAAAATTGTGTCTAGTCAAATTATTTTTTTTCCCGAATTTTCTTTAGTTTACTTAATTGAACGTAGTAAAAATATGTCAAAAAGAATCCGCTAAAAAATGTACAGCTTGCCATCATAGAGACGCCTCAATGCCGCCATTTAATAGAGCTTGTCATGCGATTTACAAATATATATGGTTTTGAATATTTGTCTCTTCAAATAAAAAAGTTACGAGGGGGCGAATACCAAACTGAATCACCCGGTATATTACATGAGAATCAAAAATGAAATCGCAAATATATTTCTGATAAGTGTATTATAGGCAAGTGAAGAAGATAAGTATGAATTTTGCAAAGAACTAGAAAGAACATGTGAAACAGGCCCCAAACATATAACACGCTTATAATATTTTTGGTGATTTGAATGCCAAGATTGGAAAGGAAGAATGTATATAAGAGACGCCAATGGTGAGCAGTGAAAAAGGAACCACCCTGTATACCTAACCTACCTCTCAATCATGTCATGTAAGATGAAGACTAGAATGGACTGACTTTCTTTTTATTTATAAAAGTCCACTTAATCCTATTTTTGCATTTTAAACCCGACACTTTTACTTTGCTTGTGGTTAACGGTTCCGCAACTTCAAACAAAAAGGCAGCAACAAAATACTAATTAAGCTTTAGTCCACTACTTAATTGTTAATTACATGTTCCCTCCAAGGAGCAATAAGAAACTTTCCTGATAGAAACTTTAATTACCTCCATCGCTCCATGTTTGTACCTATCCCAGACCAGCAATTCAAATGTTGCGTTAAATTTGACATAATCCAAACTTTTCCAGCGAGTATAAATCATCAGCAGCCATCAACTTGAAATTATGTTTCTTATAAGAAAGTATTTTCCAATTTATATTCCGAATATGTTCCGCCCCTTAGCATAAAGTTGTTTAGCTCCGAATAAAATTTTACTGCGATAAGGGAGGACGCGGTTATTATTAAAAGTGGAGGTTTTGAGCCCCCGTGGGTCGTCTTGATATTATCCCAGATTAAAGATGAAACGACTTGTACTTAAAGTGATGCTCGAATTAATTACATTTCTGTGTGAATTAATTATGTCGTGTTTATATGGCAACTACAGCTTTGTAAAATGTAAGAACTGGGTGCGGATTTAACTCAGACTCTTAATTACCTAATTTCAGAGATTCAGTTCAAGATGGGCCATCCGAAACCACCGTTGTCTGTTTGCAGCTTTCCTTGCGATCTCGGACAAGCTAAGAAGTACGTCGAGGGGGAGAGCTGCTGTTGGCATTGTTTCAACTGCACACAGTACCAGGTAATTAGCAATTAACTCGTTTTTTTTAAACCATAATTTTTTGAAAGTACGATGAAAAGCCAACGGAAGATGTATATCAATGCGATGTGTATCCCTGTAGATGTTTATTCACCGTAAATGATTCATATATTTTGAGTTGGACTTGATGGTTTTGGGTGCAGATGTAATGGTGGAGTCTTTTCTCATCAAAGAGTCATCCTGCATTCAGCCTAATCTTTTAAGATTGAGAACAACAAATTTCATATTCGCTATTTTGTAAGGGGTGTTTTTGCTAATCTCTCGAAGTAGGTACCGAATAAGCTTTATCACGATTTGACTTTTAAACCATTAGTGTAGTTTAGTGTCGTGCAATTTCATCTAGTATCGTTAAGTTGCCTTCACAAAAATTGTACTTTAGTTTCATGAAAATTCACTATTTTTTCCTCTCAAAAACATTAAAATGCGACCTTTCCTTTTAACCTCCCCAATCCACTTCACCACTTTTTAAGAGTAGTATCTATTCCATTTTTTAATTTTTTGAGTTGCAATACTCTATTGGCTTTGATGGCGCCCAACGTGGGGCAAGTTGAGATAACACACAAAACCGGCGCATTCACCATTTTTATTACACCAGCTAAACAAACCGGAAGCAAATTTCGTAAATGTTCTAGCAGGAAATTGGATGTTTTATAAATAACTTAGTTCCGTTGGCGATTTATATAACTCAGGAAGCAGAAATGCAATTCGCATACAGTACAGTTGATGTATTTCTAATGGAGAAAAGAAATTATTGTCGCATGTTTCATCTTTAAGTCCTACTGAGTGGAACTAAAAGCATAACAATTATTTTAGTGGATTTTGAGCTCTAAATCCTAGTAGTTGTTTGCGTAATGCACTTTAGGGAAGACGCCTCACCACGCCGTGAGAATTTTAATCTTTCCATTATCCGGTTACACTCTGTCACTCTCTTTGCGTTTTGGTTTTATTTTACACAAGAATTTTTAGAAACAGCAGTCCGTTGTACTAGAAATTATGTAATCTGAAAGAGCCGTAAAACTCCGTTCACAATTGCGTAGCGCAATGAAATAATTGGTGGAATTAACGTAAAAATCGTTTCTAAGATGCGTTCGATTTTCGATTTGTGGAATACATAAGAAAATTATAATCTTAAGAATGATTCACATTCAATGTACGTAACATAAACTTCAACAATCGTCAAGAAGTAATATTATTTATGACTGCTTCTGACGTTTCTGGCATTTTTTGGGACCGATTGTTAATGTTTGTTATGTTGCGTACGTTGATTGGATGTAAATCGGCCTTTATGTTAAAATTGCTAGGAAACTTTAGCAAATTACAATATTTATATTATAAGAATAGTTGGGTTTTAATGTAAATTGTGGTAATAATTATCTTGCGTGTCCTACACATTTGTGAACGAGGCCTAACACAAGAAAGACATTTTTATTATAGTGGATGAAATTACGCTGACCGAAATATTTAGCGGGTATTATTTTGGAATGCAAAATAAAAACTCACAATTTTGAAAGAGCCATAACTGAGGAACGGATTATTCTACAGCAATTATTGTAATGTCATCTTAAAACTTTATGAAATTGTTTTTAGTGCAAATTTTTGTAGTCCTCTTCTTTATTCTTTGTTGTGATTCTTATGCACGCGGTTGCTCAAATTCATCTTGGAGGTACTTTTGCGTATCACTTCATTATTTTAGAATGTAGGAATCGTTTTAAAAATATTTCTTTGCTCATACAATTATTGTAACTTTTTCAAATCGTTAAAATTTTATTCTAGATTTTTAGGACTATTTTCTACGTTTTTGGCGTCCATCCTGTAGATCCCTATATTTCCTATGGCACCCAAAAGATGGCAGATAATGCGTAGATATCGATTTCTTTTCAAAACATTCGGAAGAGATCAGAAAAAAATCACCAAAAATAGACAATGTTTATGTGCCGACACCTCAGGAACCATAACATTTATTCAAAAAAATCGCATTAGCGCAGAATCAGGGATATCTTGGCTAAGTGTGGGTAAAGTTTTATAACAAAATATTCGGATAAAGAAAATAAAGAGTTTGGCTTGACTTATACCCGAGCTTATACCTAATATGTGCGTATTTAATGATCGAATTCTCAATCTGCTTGAACTTTTATTTTTGGGCCACTCTGTATAATTATGAAATTTTGATACGATTCTTTCAATCACCCTGTACAGTGTCCTGGCCCAAAGAAAACATGGACGTTTTTCTTACTATACCAGAGCTAAATGATGTTTTCTTGCCAAGCCGCGAAGGTAAAAGTTTTTTCGCACAAAACCGGAGAGCGATAAGAGCCTTAAGAAAAACGTTTTCTATACTTACTACTTTTTCTATTTAGAATGCAAAACCTTGTTAATATTTTCACAAAAAAATTGGACTGACATCTTCAAAAACAGTTCAGACAGTTTTGACGGGATTGATATAAAGTGATGTTTAAGATACCGAAATAAAAATTGTAATTTCACAGCCTGCCGGGTGAGGCCAGAGAATCTGATTTTTAGTCAGTGTAGGAAGAGAAGAATGTTTTTTATCGAAGTCTAAATTCTCTCAATCCTTCAATCATTTATAATTTTACGAGAAAAAGCTTTTAGCCATTAAAAGAATTGATAATTAATTTAGTTCGATTTTCTCTCGATGCCCTTCTAGCGATATTTTAAATTTAAATCTATTAGATTCAATTACATAACATAGAATTGTAAAAATTTCAGTTACTTTAGTTTCTATTACGTTGATAATGAGAATAAGTTTACATTACTACCAAATAAATGTAGCTAAAATACAAGAAAACTAGCAACTTTGTCTTTGACTGGGCGAATTGGTCAGTTCTTGTAAAATGATAAAAATAATAATAATGATGTTAATGGAACAATCTTACAGGAATCGAGCTACAAATTTCATGACTTTCTTCTAAAATTGCAACTACTTGAATTTCCACGTATTACATATTAATAATTTTTGCTTATTTTCATCTGAAGATACTCCGATAATTTGATTCTATAATTCAAAGACAATAATAACAAAAATAAAATCACATTATTTTCTACCAATTTAACAAAGTGCTTTTTCGTAGATCCGCCACTCCACAGACCCGACACGGTGTATCGCCTGCGACCAAGGAACAGTCCCCGATCCGCATCACGTCCGCTGTTTAGACATCCCCGAAGAGTACCTTAGGCCCGACAGTGGATGGGCCATAGGAGCAATGGCTCTTAGCTCGACTGGAATTCTGATCACAATGTTTGTGTGCGGAGTGTTTATAAGACATAACGATACGCCCGTCGTGAGGGCGTCGGGACGCGAGTTGAGTTATGTTCTTCTGGCTGGAATCTTCATGTGTTACAGTGTTACTTATGCCCTCGTTCTGCGGCCCAATGACATCGTCTGCGGCGTACAAAGGTAAAATCGAAATAATAATTCGCAATATTTCTCCCCCCAAACTCTAAATTTGCATAATTGGGTTATTTAGTTTTGTTTGCTGTAATTCTACCTAACTACGGTTAATTCTCATCCCCTTTTATGAATTTTCAATCCCCTAAGTGTTAATTTTACAATATTCGTGTAATTTCGTTTTCCTTACGTAATAAATTGAACTTATTTGAGTTCAGTTTATTATTATAAACCTTTACACTCCCGAAGAAGTTTACAGCGTTTTCACACTTTTTAAATCCTGTTATCACATGGCAGATCAGTCCATATTTTCTGCTTGTGCCTCTTCCCTCTATAACTTTTGGTGGTTTTAGCTATTTCCACTATTCTCCTCCAAACTTTTGTGTCTTCTATTTTCCCTCTCCAGTTTTCTATTTATATCACTCTTATATCATTTTCAACTTATTCTTTCCATCCTATTTTCGACCTTCCTCGTGCTCTGATCTCTGCGGGGGTCCAATCTGTCATCACTCTTACTGGGTTTTCTTTGTCTTTCCTTCCTATGTGCCCGTACCATCTTATACGCTGTGCTTTTATTGCTCTCACTATGTTATCGTTCTTCATCCATTTTTCTATTTTATGGTTCGTCCAGCTCCTTATCTCATTCCCAATTTCGACCTTCGCTCCTACTATATACTTCTAACTATCCTTCCCTCAAACATTTTTAGCTGTTCCTCTTCTTTTTTTGTCAGACACATCGTTTCTGCTGCGTACATTACGACGGACCTTATAGTTGTTTTATAGATCTTCATCTTCGTGGTTCTGCTGAGTTTCTTTCTGCTTGCACTCTATCTTCTGCTGAGTTTCTTTCTGTTTGCACTCTATCCACTCGTTTGTTCTACTAATAAACACTCCGAGGTACTTAAACGCTTCAACTTCTGGGTTCAGTTTACCTTTTACAATTTTCCAGCCTCCTACACAATTTTCAACCACTACAAAAGCGTTCATTGCATAATTGGCTTATTTTCGCGTCATATTTCGTAATTCTACTTATAATCACAGTTAATCTTCACCCCTCTTAACTTTTCATCTCTTTCGCAATTTTTCAGCCACCTGAGCGTTAATTTTGCAAAATTCGCCGGATTTTGTTTTTTACCTACTTATTTGGTTTATGTTTTCAGTCTTTTCAACTTTTCAAGTTTTCAACCCTCCTCTTCTATCTAACAGCAGTAAATTTTCATTGGCTTGGACTTCTCATCCCCTCCATATAATTTCTAGACTTCTAAAATTTTTGTGTTTTTGTTTTTTCTCTACTGTTTAACTCTGTAGCAACAAATTTTCAACATATAGCATATAGCCTTTATTTTGACACATCTGTGCATCTGCGGAGATATTACTACTAGGTGCAGATTGATAAAATCTGCACCCGACTCCACCACATACACATTAACGTAATAAACATCTATAGGAATACACATCGCATTGATGTACATCTTCCAGTGGCTTTTCTAAGAAATTTTAAACAATGAAGCTTTTGTCAAGAACGACGTGCTTTTCAAAAAAAAAAAAAACTTTCAGGTTTGCGGCTGGCTTCTGCTTCACGGTGGTTTACGCGGCCCTCCTGACGAAAACGAACCGGATTTCTCGCATTTTCAACGCCGGAAAGCATTCAGCCAAACGACCGAGCTTTATTTCCCCGAGATCGCAACTAATCATCTGCTCCGGACTTGTTGGAGTCCAGGTAATGGAAAGCCCTCGAAATTTTAAGGAGTCTCAAGTTTATGATGGCTCCCTGTCTGTTTCAGGTTCTTATAAATGGGGTGTGGATGGTTATTTCTCCTGCCAGGGCCATCCATCATTACCCCACGCGGGACGATAATCTTCTTGTCTGCTCGTCTTACATTGACGCGTCGTACATGATCGCTTTCACCTATCCCATCTTTCTCATTGTTATTTGCACCATATACGCGGTGCTCACGAGGAAAATTCCGGAAGCCTTCAACGAATCGAAGCACATAGGTGAGTTCAATTTTTACTATACGAGATGAAAATATTGATTAAAATTCCACTTTAAAAATTTAATCCAATTGCGAACGAGGATTAAATCTTTACGACGGACTCTGGCCAATCAAGACAAAATTATATGGGAAATTTTTCTGTCAGGTTTCTACTGTCAGGATTTTGCACTTAAGTGAAATTTTCTCGCTAATACCACTCGTGTTCCCTAAAATTAATTTTTGACATTTACTCCAGATTTTTTTCCTTCGACTCGTGATGATTTCCGCTTGGCAAAAAATCAGTCGTAAATGTCAACAAATTTGGTGTCACCCGAGGGATTATATACGAACCTCTAAAGGATCTATAAAGAAATAATAAACGTCAACTTGATTACCAATTCAAAAATCAACTAAGCATTCTGATTGGCGGACTTGAACTGCTTCTCTTTTGAAAACTATTGATAAGTTATTATTTTTAACTCTGTAACACGATAGGTAAACTCTTTGCCAGGTTTTGTTGAAAATCTGTCATTTTACCACGAAAAATAAAAGTCTGTTTTACACAGCTTTGACACACAGGTTGAGAGGATTTGTAGTTCTAAATTCGACTTCAAAATGCGTGGATCCAATAACTTATTCTTCGCGGATCGAAAAATCGAATCGCCAAAAACATGAAAACTTTACATTTTAGGGTTCTGGGAATCCGAAAAGTGGTTTTTGAAAAATTTCTGTGTCTGTCCGTCTGTATGTAAGCACGCTGCAGTTCAAACTAGTGACCGTATCGAGATGAAATTTGGCACAAATATTCAGTGGAGATTTGTAGGTGCTGATTAGAATTTGGGCCACATCGGTTCACGGAAAGTGCTTTTTTGGCACATCAACTTTAAAAATTTTAATGCAAACTCCCATTTTTCGTGTTATGTACCATATGGAAGCTCTTCCAATTCTGCTTATAAGAATGTGCTCAGACTTGATGCCCTTTTGGCCAAAAATCGGTGCCGTGAAAAAAACCTATGTATAACTGTATATTTTTATTACCGGATTTGTAAGCAAATTTTTTTTTCAGGCCGAAAACCTTAGTGCCAAAATGTAATTTTAGTGACAAAAGGGTCCTTTTCAATTTTTCTTAGCAAAAAGCATTTTCTTACTATTTGATTCGACAGTTGTTGCATTGACGGATCAAAAACATTAGTCATTTTTTCTTAGGAAAAGGGCATATTATTATTATCGAATTCGATAGCAGTTGCATTGCCGGTTGCCGGTGCAAACTCTTTTGTCTTAGATTTATGAGTCGGCGTACTTTAATAGTACCTATACCAAAAAACAAGAAATGAAACCTTTCGACACAATAAGTAATTATTTCAAATTTTATTTCATTATTTTTCCCCGCTTTTTTATTTTATTCCAAAAGAAACATTTTTAGATAAATATTTCAAGACCTTTAAATTTTCAAACATACATTTTTATCAAAAGTAATTTGATCGAGGGTCGAGTCGCTCTCCAGAGAGCCGTTGACCGTTTCGGTCTTATTAGTCCTCCTCAGCACGACCCACTCCGGATATAAACTAATTTAGCCCAGTCAAATTAGATAAATCGAGTGAAAAAAATCCCGGAGTTTTGAAATTTGGCATGGTTGTTCGCTAGTATTCTACAGAACATCATACTAAAAGTACCCGAAGGTGGGGGGTGAGCGCGAGGGGGGGGAGCTGATTGAATGTGCGTTTTCTGCGTTACTCATATATATCTCCGTAACTACCAATCCTAGCGAAAATTATTCTATATACAAAATTAAAGCAGACTAAATTTCCTATCAAAACGGTTCTATTCGTTTTTGTCGTAGAATTCATACTTTAAATGTTATAGGCTTGACAATTTCTCATATTTACTTGGGATGGCTCCAGCCAAGGAGTTTAAGGTTTTGACCCCCACAAAAATAATGGAGTGCTGAAAATTGGCACTTATGCTCTACGGGCAGTCCTGAATGACGTGTCAAAAGTTCCGCATAACATGATTATTTATGAACCGATTTGATCGGGATTGGTCTCAAAATGACCACAATGACCTAATCAATACTGATACTACTGATAGACTCCTGAAATTTTGAGATGAAACATCCTTTTTTTATCTTTGAGAAATTGTGCTCCAGAATCGGCTTCGTGTTGCTTTTTTGAGATTATTTCTCCAACGGCTTATCGGACGACAAAAATGTATAGGATCTTTTCGTTGCAAATTTTATCCTGAACATTTCAGTTTCTACACATTTTTGTCGTTAGATAAACCATTGAGGAGATAATCGGAAAAAAGCAGCGCGAAGTCGGTACTGAAGTACGATTTCTCCGAGAAAAATATTGTACCGACTTCGCGCTGCTTTTTCCGATTATCTCCTCAATGGTTTGTCTAACGACAAAAATGTGTAGAAACTAAAATGTTCAGGATAAGATTTGCAACGAAAAGATCCTATACATTTTTGTCGTCCGATAAGCCGTTGGAGAAAAATCTCAAAAAAGCAACACGAAGCCGATTCTGGAGCACAATTTCTCAAAGATAAAAAAAGGATGTTTCATCTCAAAATTTCAGGAGTCTATCAGTAGTATCAGTCGTTGTGGTCATTTTGAGACCAATCCCGATCAAATCGGTTCATAAATAATCATGTTATGCGGAAAATAATGTATGACTATCACTTAAGGCCTTCCGGTACCAAAAAAAATAAGACGCCGGCACCGCAGGCTCCGGGACTTTTGACATGTCATTCAGGACTGCCAGTAGAGCATAAGTGCCAACTTTCAGCAGTACCTTATTTTTGTGCGGGTCAAAACCTTAAACTCCTTGGCTGTACCCATCCCAAGTAAATATGAGAACTTGTCAAGCTTATAACATTTAAAGTATGAATCCTACGACAAAAACGAATAGAGCCGTTTTGATGGAAAATTTAGTCTGCTTTAATTTCGTATATGGAATAATTTTCGCTAGGATTGGTAGTTACGGAGATATATACGAAAAACGCAGAAAATACACATTCAATCAGCTCCCCCCCCTCGCGCTCACCCCCCACCCTCGGGTACTTTTAGTATGATGTTCTGTAGATACTAGCGAACAATCATGCCAAATTTCAAAACTCCGGGATTTTTTTCACTCGATCGCCAATTTTTTGTCTAATTTGACTGGGCTAATTATTGAAATTTGAAAACCGATTGGGAAATTGTAATGAATGCCAATAAAGCCAAAAAGCAAGATCAGCTAAAGTTTTCCAATAGGAAGCAACTGAATTAAACAGCAGGATTCAACCGTTTCCAACAAGACCAATAGAGTATGTACAATCGAATTCAGCTTTCGTATTTGAATCTGATATAAGTGAAAATTGTTTTTATAAGAAAATCACAATAGAATTCAACGGAACTCCATTCAACTGGCACAATCAATAATATTTACAATATTGAGAACAACCGAAAACCAATACATTCCAACATATGTAATTTAAATTTTCCAATAGAAGACAATTGAAATCAAACGCAAGAAAAGTATACAGGCTGTAACCGAAACCTTTAGCCAAACTTTACCAGTAGATTCTTCTATGAAAAACATGAAAAACGTTCCTATGAACGTATGTTGAAAAATACCTGCTAAAGGAACTTCAATTTTTCAGAATCTAGTGTCAAATTTGAGAAAGAAAAACCGACTTACAAAAATGTTAGAGCAAATTTAGTCCTAAGGCCCGCTGTACGGGATGTTTATGATCAAAAATTTTAAAATTTTCTCCACGGAAATAAATTCAGCATCAAAGACTTACTAAATATTCCCAATTTCAGGGTACTATCTTTAACCGTTTTGAAGATAGTGAGAAAACACCACTTTCACGCCCTTTAAGGGGCTCTAGCTCCCTTAGGAGGCATTTTCCGGCCTATGTGCATAGGATCTTTTTCCATATTTTTCATAAAAGAATCGTTTGGCTAAAGGTTTCGGTTATACCTAAAGTGGGTGGGTATAATAACAGAAGAAACAAAAAGGGGTAAGTTGAGAGAAGAAGTAGGAAAAAAGGGCGGTGAAATACGAGAGGACAGAGTGGCAAAAAGAAGAGACTAAGATATATTACAGGAGTGTCGAAAAGAAAAAAATAGAAAAGGAAGAAGGAGGGAAAGGCAGAAATGCAGAGAACAAGGCAAATAGATGAATGTAGTGATGAGGGAGAGAGATAGAGGCATAGATGTACAGGAAAGAGGGAGTGTGAAAGAAAAGAGAGCTGTCTAGCGACTCAGATGCGGAAATGAGGAGAGAGAAAACAAGTTCTGGCTGGAGGGGAAGAGAGAAGAGGAAAGAAACAGAAAGAGCATACTAAATGAAAGGGGAGAGGGAATAGAGTCGATGAAGGGAGTACAGATGACGAGGGAGGAAGAGAAGACAGAAATAAAAGATAGAACGGTCCGGTTTCTAGAAGCAGTTATAGAAACAATAAAGTTATGCTGCGATTAGAATGGTGCAAGTTGTATGTACCTTAGGGTTGCCATATTTTTCAAAACAGTAAGCGCGACAGGGGAGTGTGAGAAGAATACTTAATTTGCGTGTCTGCGCGCGAAGGGCGCAGCTTAAATGGGGGGTGCGGGGGGGCACCCCCCCCCGCGAAAATTTTAGCCCCCCCCCCTTCTCAAACCTGTTTTTCAGTATTTTCAGTCCAAATTCAGATCAAAATCAATTCATTTCATTCTCATTGCGAAATAAAAAAAACACTTGGGTTGTCGCTGGCAGTGCACCGAAATAAGAGATAGACACAAGATTACCTTGCGATTTTAACGCTTGCAACGAAGATGGAAGATGATTGACAGAATGGACCCGACGTTTTGTAAGGCAAATGGTAAGGCACTACTCGCAGGACTGTTTTGACACTAGACACTACAAATAAGTTAGTGTAAATTTGGTTGCATGTACGTCATTTGACATGCGTTTTAAACCCTGGTTTTCAATAAAAATTAAGGAAAATAAAGGGAAAGGGAAACGTCAGAAAGCAAGTCCAAAAATCGGGACAAATTCAGCAATAGGCGGGACGCGGGACTCATTATAAGGAATCGGGACAATCCCGCCTAAATCGGGACGGTTGGCAACCCTATTGTACCTGAAGCAGATAGAACTCTCACTATACTAATCGCATCATAATTTTATCTATAACTGCTTCTAGCAGTAATAAAACTGACCACTACTACAATAGATTCCAAAATCATTTTGTAAGTAATTGGAATTTTCCAGTAGAAAACATAAACAGAATCCGAAAACGTTTGCAACAAAACCAATATGCTCCAAAATAGAGTATAATAAAATTTTGGTTGCAATTAATGTAATGTATTGTTTTGGTTTCCCATCAGTTCCGAAACGTTTGGTTTATAATTCAGAGACACCTGTATGGAAAAAGGAAGTACCTCCATAACTTTGTTTGCTTTTGGCAAAAGGTCACAAATAAACACCTCAGACACGTTATTTTAAGAATTATATTCAAATTTTTTTGTAATTGCGTCTTTAAATAGCGATTATAGCCAATTGATTTTATAATAACACTCAAATAAAATAACTACATGATAGACCCTGACATCAAGAAAGCCGTGAGATACGATGATACTCACGTTACATCTCACTAATAATAAATCAAGCGACCTAGTTTGTATCCTGCGCTGTGAGTAATAATTTATTATGTTTCAGGCTTCACGATGTACACAACGTGCGTGATTTGGTTGGCCTTCGTCCCGCTGTACTTCGGTACTGCCAACCACGTAGCCCTAAGAATCACGAGCATGTCGGTGACCATCAGCCTCTCGGCCAGTGTAACCGTGGCTTGCTTATTTTCCCCCAAACTGTACATAATATTAATAAGGCCAGAACGCAACGTGCGACAGAGCATGATGCCGATGAGGTACAGTGCGATCAACAAAAGCTCCGCCACCACAGGATCCGGAAGCATGATGGCCGCCGTCATGGTGACTGCTGCCACCTGCGACCAGAAACAGCAGATACAAAAACACGTTCCTCCGATAGAGAAAGACGAAGGTAAGCCCAGTAGATGTACTATGACAGTTCTGGACCACCGCATTTTTTACAGAAACAGACTGGAGCGAGTCGAAGATCAAGCCGGAAATGAAGGATAACAGCACTCAAACCACGCCACATTCCAGCAACAACATGCTCAACAGCTCGCAAGAGCCTCTTCCCAAGATTAATAATAATTGTAATTTAGTTAATGGTCCTATCGGTTTTCTTCCAGAGCGTTTCAATAAGGATTTTCCATTATAGCAAAATCCTGTCACGAGGACTTCTAGTTTGAAGTGCAGGAGGAATCCTGTTCAAGTCTAAAGACTGTTCTTGCCAAAACGTTTTTTAATACCGGAGACAATTAGAAAATTAAGATATTAGTAGTTGATTGGAAGTCGTAGCCACAATTTAATAAAAAACATTCGTGGGTTCGGTGTTTTATCACGAAAATCGCACGATACTAATGATTAGCCAATAGAAAAATTGATTTCTATGTGTTTACCATGGCAACTCGATGATTTCCTGGAAATTTTTGATACCTACCTAGACCAACCTAAACGAAATTAATAAGTGGAAATTTTTATGTCAAATTAAATGTCAAAAATCATTTTTATTAAATTTCTGTGGCTGTATCGTTGCTATTTTCTTACCGAATCTGCATTCGAGCATTAATTCATTTCCTGGAAATTTTAGTCGTGCATCCCAACAACGTAATCGGGCCCTCGTGTTCCACTCGGGCTGATTAATACGTTGTTGGAATGCACTCCAAAAATTTCCGGAAAGAATTAATGCTCTTATGAGATTATAAGTGAAAATCGATCAAAATCATGTAATATACAGACCTCATTAATAAAAAAAATCAAGAAAGTTGTTTCATTTCTGTTTTAACATCTTTGAATTCAAAAACTTCTCAGTTTTCTCCGTATACAGCTGAAAAAATTCTCCGATTTTCAAAAAATTCTTCAGGGATGGCTTAGTTGGCTCATTTTAAGCTAAAGCTCGGTTTAAATTTCCCGCGAATACGAACTAAGCGGCATTTCGTTAATCTCGAGTTACCATAGGTTGCCATGATTTTGTATCCCGTAGCAACACAACTCGAGATTAACGAAATGCCGTTCGCGTTGGCGGGAAATTTGAAAATCGAATCACCGTTACGATATCGCGTTTCATAAAAATCACTCCCAAGAGATAAAACGCAGAGTCCACGAATTTAAAACAAATTGATTATACAGGGTAACGTTGATTTCCATACCTATAGTAAGAATTTATATGTGATTCTAATGTTAAGTCTTCGCGTTGGTAATACCCACTACCAACATGTATTTTAATTGGTGCTGTGAATAAGAGATTTGTATATATTTCTCAATTAAATGTTGAAAGTTTGTACATAACTCCTGTAAATGTTAAATTAATGTTAAACAATGTACATGTTACTCAGTATACCCGAAGATGTAACTTGTTTGGGGTTAAAACAATTCCAAGCTTTTGAAATTTTTATTGAACACTTACAAAATGACTTACAAAGCAAAAATACTAAACTTAAGCCAAGGAAGGTGTGACAGCAATCGTCATTATTGAGCCCAATGTCGGATGGTGTCACGTCAACGAAGAAGCTTTAATCCTAGAAACAGAATACTTATCATGATGATAACTGTTGCAACGATTCAAATAATAACTATTGTCATGATAAAAAATATGCATGTTTAGTGTTTTCAAGATAATAATGATAAAGTGTACCATGGATGAATAAAAACTTAAAAGATGGCTCAGTTTCTCTTCTAAGGGAGGGTGGCTACAGTAAAATGCAAGTGGTTAACACAATTTTTATTGCATTGCACTCACATCCCTAATTATTTCATAAATATATAATTGAATACACTTACGTTCACTATTTAAAACTCGGAAAGGGATAAATCGGTTAATTTAAGACTTAAGCCAAAACTTACTGCTGTGCCTAATACCTTTGATTTTTGCTGACTTCTTTCCCTTTTCGCTCGTGGCAGCCGCCTCTCTGTTATCGGTGGCCATCGCTTCCTCTGTGCCGTCCGAACGTTCCTGCAGCTGAGTTTTGAGTGTCTTTTTGATGTTCACCACCTGAAATTTTCAAGAATTTGTGTTTTCATTGTCGTAAAACGGGGGACTGTAAACAGACATCCGGATTGCTTAATTTTTCTTTCAAGTTACGTCGTAAACTTTCTCATAAAACGGGGAAATAAAGTTCACTTTAAAATGTACTCTCTGATTTGCATAATTTATGACACAAAAGAAAGTGCACGTCACCACATCTACTCAAATACAGCAGCTAGTATATACGTGCAAAGTTTCTAATGCATTTCTTGGCCCTCTTACACGATATTTTCGAAAAAAATTTAGTTTCTTCAGTTGGTACTGGTCACACCTGTAGCCTACAAACAATTTTAAACAACTACGGCAGCCTACTAGATTTTTCAATTTTCAGCAATTTTATCAGACCAATTCGGTTGTTTTCGTTCTCAGGACTTTAATTAGCACGTTTTTGCCTTACAAAATATGTTTTTCTTCTTAATATAAATATTCTCTGACCCTCTTTTTAGTCATTTCTTATAAAATGTTTAGTTTTCTCAGTTTATATTGGTCGTATGGTCACGAAACCACCACCAATCGCTTAGTTAGCCACGATTTAATATTAAACGATATGTCACACCTGCAGTCTAAAATAGTTATTTATGATATAAGTGTTAAAAGTGGTATTTTATTTTGTGAGAAGGGAAGTTTGGGACACGACGCGCAGCGGAGTGGCCCACCCCTTCGAACAAAATAAAATCACTTTTAACACGCATATCATACACTATTTTTTCTACAAACACGATTAAATGCAAAACTTTTTCATATTATTAGCTGAAAACGTCCATGAAATTCGCTGTAACTAAGGTATAGTGACAATTTGTTGTTGGGGCTTGTTTAATTGTTGTTGCATTGTTACTTTTAACACTGAGTGTTAAATGTAAATCACTTTTAACATAAATGTTAAAAGTAAATGACTTTTAATACTGGTATCATAAAATGTCATTTTTAACAATTGTCAACAAACGTTAAAACAACTGTTTTTAATAGTGTTTGTAGAAAAACAACTTTAAACGACTCTACGGCCTACTAGATTTTTCAATTTTCAGCAATTTTATAAGAACAATTCGGTTGTTTTTGTTCTCAGGACTTTAATTAGCACGCTTTTGTCTTACAAAATATTTTTTTCTTGTTAATCTATTCTCTGGCCCTCTTTTTAGTAATTTCTTATAAAATTTTTAGTTTTCACAGTTGGTATTGGTCGTATCGTCACGAAACCACCACTAATCACTTAGTTAGCCATGATTTACTATTAAATCATGTCACACTTGTAGTCTACAAACAATTTTAAACGACTCTACGGCCTACTTGATGTTTCAATTTCCAGCAATCTTATCAGAACAATTTAGTTGTTTTTGTTTTCAGGGCTTTAATTAGCATATTTTCCACTTACAAAATATTTTTCTCTTTTTAATCGCATTCTTTGACCCTCTTTTTTAGAATTTCTTTAAGTTTTCTCCGTTGGTATTGATCGCATAGTCACGAAACCACCACCAATTGCTTAGTTAGCCACAATTTACTATTAAACGATATGTCACAACGTCACACAAACAATTCTAAACGACTATTTGATTTTTCGATTTTCAGCAACTTCACAAAATCCTTATTAAAAAAATATTTCTGGATTTAACACGTTTTCGACCCATTTAGCATCTACACCAAATTCTTTATAACAATTTGACTTTTATCAGTTTACATTTTCTGTAGTTGGGTGTCGTTTTTGTCAGTGTCACCAACCACCTGACAAAAATCACTGTAAAGGCCAATTTATAACTCGATCCTAATCGGAGCCGCAATTTTAGTCGTAATTTTAAGAAAGTCGAAACATAGGATTTTAAGACTTGCTTTTATAACTCATCGTAAGATTCCCACCTTGATTGGTCGGTCGTAAGGCCGGTTTACACTAGGCCAGTAGAGAAGCAAGTCAAGTGAGCAAGTGACTTGCTACATGTTACTTGCTCCGTGTAAACATCTACTTGCCTCATATTTCAGGTAAGGCAAGTACGGCAGGCAAGCTGACAAGACAGTCAAGTGAATAGAACCAGGTTCTATTTACTTGCCGACTTGCTTTCCCCTTCTACCAATTTATTACCGATCTACCAATCACACTGGCGCATTACAGAAACCTTACTGAACTTGCTCAAATACTTGCCCACTTATGAGCTGGCACTTGCTTCGACACTGCTGGTGATAAATTAAAGTCAAGTCACTGGCTCACTTGACTTACTTCTCTACTGGCTTCGTGTAACCCGGCCTTTAGTGGGCAAGTATTAGAAGCAAGTTCAGTAAGGTTTCTGTAATGCGCCAGTGTGATTGGTAGATCGGTAATAAATTGGTAGAAGGGGAAAGCAAGTTGGCAAGTAAATAGAACCTGGTTCTATTCTCTTGACTGTCTTATCAGCTTGCCTGCCGTACTTGCCTTAACTGAAATATGAGGCAAGTAGATGTTTACACGGAGCAAGTAACATGTAGCTCACTTGACTTGCTTCTCTACTGGCTTCGTGTAAACCGGACTTTACGACCGACCAATCAAGGTGGGAATCCGAGCGCATGCGTGCGAGAGGTGATTTCATCAGCTGAGCAACAGTAATCACATTTTCCATTTGATGTTTGATGTTCATTTAATCATTTCATTTGCTGGTCTTTGTTCGGTACGTTGTGTTGCACTTGTGTTATTTTCGGAGCGAGATTAGAGGTTAGGACGCCACGTGTTTTTTCGAGTTGGTTTCATCAAAATAAATATGGATGAAGGATTATTGGTAACTTTAATAGAGGGGCACCCCAATTTATTCGACAAGAAAAGGCCCGACTTTAAAAATGCCCTTAAAAAGGAAAATTCTTAGTATAATTATCAACAACATACTGCAACGTGACTGCTACCCGTTCCTCAAATGGCACTTCATCAGGCTGATGAAGGGATATTACATAAAATGGTTTTAAGAGGTCGCAAAATTTTTTAAATGTTCTTAAATCCATTCTCGTATATTTCAAGAATTGCTCAGGATCTACCTCTTTCATGGGTACAAAAGTTGTGGCATAGAACCCCAGATTTTTCCTCTTCCGATTGATTATACGAACTTTATATCGGCGACGGCGTCGAACAGTATTTTTTCTATGTTGCAAATAAGCATATGCCAAGAACAAAAAGTTGCTGGCTAAAATCACCGCAATTTTCTTATTCATCACATTCAGTTCACAATTTCCACATTAGAAGAACACCCAAACCATACAAATTGACATGTAACTGACAGCCAGTGACAGCTTCGCTGACGTCTATTTTACAGTTGACAATTGACACTGGGTACCTTCGTACTGCGCCTTCGTCCTCAGTAGAGGGCGCTGCTTAAAATCCTTGCGGAGTTATAAAATAGGCTTGGAAAATTATATACGATCAATGCGGCTAAAATTACGACTAAAATTGCGGCTCCGATTAGGATCGAGTTATAAATTGGCCTTAAAAGTACACTGATATTAGATATTATACAATATCATGTGTTGAAATAAAAAGTGCATCAAGCCATCTACCTATCTTTGATTTTTGACATGTACCTTTATCATCTGATAAAAAAAGGTGTTCATAAATGTGTAAAATATTATCATGAGGCTTTGAAAACAAAAAAAAAATCCCAATGAACGCTAGATGCTGTCAAAACAAAATGTCAAAGCCACCCTAGGAATCACAACTTTTTTTTTCCATCTTCTTTATCAAAAAGTCGGTTAGGTTAGGTTAGGTTGATTAACTTGAACCTGATTTTAATTGATCACCCTGTAGGCACTTACCTCTTGCTCGACAGTTGCTTTGTGATACATAGCCTTATTTTTTTCCACGTTAGCCCTCTGAATCTGGGTCTCGACACATGACAAAACCCCCTCGCAAGCCGAACACCAGTCTTGAAGACAATTCACTATTACGTTAATTTCCTCCGCACAAATATCCCGTCCAATCGCATAGTCCACCTCTAACTGACTATTCTTTTGGTCTAATTTTCCGTGGATGATATCGGCATAAATAGCTTCTATTATGAGATCCTCCAAATCACGAACATTCGCTATGCCTAATTCTTCCAACAGAGTGTTGTAGGGAATGCACTAAAAGTTTTAAATCACGTTAGAAAAATTTCAGGCCTAGATAGGACATGGAAAACAAAAGCAATGCCTTTGATTAGTTCAGCTGTCATTTCATCAAAAACACTTTTGTCTTCCATGGCCATTCTAGATCAACAATTTTTATAATCGTACAGTAAATTTTCTAACCTTGGACTTAGTTGCCAAGGTTACAATGGTTAAATGTTGCAACTTCTTCTTCTGGGCAGGGGTTAAATCGATAAAGTCAGTCTTCTTCGAGACGTAATCTTTATAAGTCCCGTAAGCAAAAAGGTTAAGAGTATTGTAGTAATTTTTTTGAGGAGTGCTCGAGATCTGAAAATTGAGATTATAAAGTGCTTGAGACGTTACTTAAGTTACCTCTTCGATGTTTTGCATGTGAAGGAGCTCCCCGAAGACATAAACTCCGGGGGCTTCCAACACTTGCTTGATTAGTTCTACGCATGCGGCCCCCTTGGCGGATTTTGCTAATATCACGAATTGCTCTAAGGCGTTTGGGGAAAATGGGGCTTTTTCTACTACCATTATCAATTTTCTTTGAGAAAATCTGAAGAATCGAATAATCACAAATTTCTGTCAATTGTCTTTTTTATTCTTACGTCAAGTTGACAAGCTGTCAATGTCACTGTCACAGACTGCGGCTCAGGGCGCTTATTCTTGAAATACGAAATATTGACCCACGAGTGTATATTGGGTGGCCTAAGACTGAAAAATTTATACTTTTCTTCAGTTCTAAAATTTCTAACAAAGAATTTATCCATATTTTTAGTTTACTATGACAAATACGTCGAAGGCAAAGCTAGTATTTCCTTTTTCATGCCATTTTCATTTGGTTTTGTTAAATTTTTTGCAAATTTATTTATTTTCTTCTTCTTGAGGCTACTTATTTCTTAGTTTTATTATTATATAATAATAATAATAATAATACCCCCTATTCATCTTTGCGCTATTTGGTACAATAGATAAGATAAGTCAGGATTGCAAAAAAACAACATACAGGGTAAATAAGTACATCACAAACACATCACATACAATTTACAATCTTTGTTCCAAAAATTCCTCGACTGAGTAGAGGGTATATGATCCAGCAGTAGTGCCTTTACACTAATTTTGAACTTGTTTGCATTTGTTATGGCTTTAGTTACATTCGGTAAATGATTGTACAATCTAATGAAGTTTATCTCCGGTCCCTTTTACATCATGGTTGAAACAGCCTTTGGCACATAAATATTTTCTTTACCGCGCGTGGCGTATGAGTTGACGTCTCCCCATCTCTGGAAACTCATTAAATTTTGTTTTACATACATAACACACTTAAGTATGTACATGGAATAAATGGTATCATGCCGTGTTAGCAAAACGAACCCTTGTTAAAATTCTGAAACAGAATTAAGTATTGTTCTGTTTTGTGTAGTTACCCAGGAACTTAATTAAAGAGTTGAGCAATCATCAATTATTCCAGATTCTATCAAAGACTTCTTATAAAGAAAACAAAACTAAATTGCATATCAACGACTTGCATAAAAACGGAAAAGGAGAAATCAACAACCATTTCCTGGCCAGTCATGATCAAGAAAGATTTTCCAATACTTACCTACACTCTTACAGTTCTTAGATTTCATCAGTTATGGCCAAAAGAGGGCAAAGCTTTAAACACCGAAAAATTTTCTCAGTTCAAGCACTCACTTCCGTTTCTTCTCTTCTTCACCTTTTTGTACACTTCCGGAATTGCTTTACATTTATTCAGAGCGTTGATATGTAAATCAAGGTGTAAGTTTTTTGGTTTAATTAATTTTTTTCAGATGATTTAAATGTTGACACTGCTGAAGACCTTTCAGTACTGGTTTCTTCAGTAGGAGTTTTCATTGTTCTCACTAATTACACTCTAAACCAGCAACGAATCGCTCACCTATACAAAGACTTATCGGATTTTAGAATTTTTGGAAAACCAGACGGCTTTGAAGAAAATTATAAACGAGGAGAATTTCTGTCAAATCTATTCCACAAGTATTGTTTGTTGGGATTTGTAATCTACGCAATATTCCCGATAATAGATGCACCAATGTGTAGGAAAATGAAAGAATCCGATGAGATTTGCGGATTATTTCTACCAGCTTGGTTTCCTTTTAACGTTCAAGACTTTCCCTTACTGCAGATAATTTTTTTTCTACAGTTTTGCTGCGCTTTTATGATAATTATACCTGCAGCAAATATTGCCATGGCTAATTACCAAGTGTCCCAATACATTTCTCTCAGAATTAATCAGTTGAATTCTTGCTGGGAAAAAGTTTTCCAATCACGTTCTATTAAAAAGCAAAGAGAACAGTTTAATTTCTGCCTCAGATACCATCGATTTATAATAAATCTCTATGAAAGATTCGATGAGAGTTTTGCAATTGGTAATGGATGTTACTTCTTCATGTCTGCGATTATTTTTGGTTGTATTTTGAATCAACTCACTAAGGTATGATTTTCTACGGTATCTACTTAGTTATCGATGTTTTAGGAAGCATCGCCAAGGGCTATTGTACACCTCTTTGGGTGGGTTATTGCAGTTTACCTTAATTGCATTGTTGGTCAAACGTTAATCTCTAAAGTATTATTTTCGCTATAAAATTTGGTCAAAAATTTAGATATTTTTGTAGAGTTTGACTATTGCAGACGCCGTTTATGCTTCTCGATGGTACAATTGTGAAGCTGAGATGCAGAGGAATTTGGTGATGGTGCTGAGGAGGGCTCAGAAGCCGTTTCTTTATCATGCGAAGCCTTTTGGGATTCTTTCGTATCCAGTTTTTGTCACAGTGAGTAAAATTATTCTAAAATATGGATTGCATTGTAAATTTTTAGCTTTTGAAAACATCTTATTCTTATTTTACTTTGCTCAACAAGAAAAAGTAACTTTTTGTAAAATAATTCTGTAGGCAGGGCCGCGCCAAGCAGAGCGTGCACAAAAAATACAAAATTTCTGTGATCTTGTCTTCTCATATTTTCTAAAGAAGCATTTCGTGAAGTTGACAACTTTATTTTGGGCTTCAGGGATTAGAAATGAGGTCATAAACACAGACCTTAAAAACACTTTCGAAGTTACCTACAATGTAAAAAGTTTAAAATTGAAATTTTCTAAAACCTCAACTCGTCATAATGAAAGAAAATGCGGTTTGAGTCTTTCTATTTTTTAATCCTTTTCAACGTCGTATGCTTAGCTCTTAAAGAAAATTAATATTTTCCGTGATCGGGCCAGGTTCTCATATTTTTTTTAATTTGAAGCATTCCGTGATTTTATTTTAGTTTTCATTAGTTTTCAACCAGTTAGAAATGAAGTCATCTTGTAGAAAAATAAAATTGTCTTTCCAAGGAAGCTTTAGAAACTCACAGTCTCAATTCAAGAAAATTTAACATGCGATCTTATGGAAACTTACAACAATTTCGATTACTTATATTGGCAGAAAAAGTTTAGAAAAAATGGTACCATTGCTTTGTTCATTTTTATGTGTAGGTATAGAATGAATACTGATGAACAATTTGGTATGATTTTCATCAAAGGTTACTGAACTCGTTCTCGAGATATTAATTTATTAGTCAATAAATGTTTCGTTTTCTAATTATTATACATTGCGAAAACGTGGCATCGCAGTCTTGGGAAAACCATAGTAACGATTTAACTATGCAGTAAATTCAAATCATTTGTTAACGTGACAGTAAGAGTAGTTGAAGAATAGCCAATTACAAGAAGTTACAGTGCTGCCAGGTTTCTTCATGATTTCTTACTTCTGAATCACGGGATTTTATCTAATCTTAATAGGACTATATTGTTTATAAATTTCGTTATTACTGTATTTACTTTTTACTTGCTATTTTAATAGGTATATCTGCTCATTTTAATCGCTTAACACTAATCGTTCATTTCACTGTCACTCAAAAAATTTTGTTTCGTAAGGTTGGAATCGGGTACATTCACCCCCAAAAATGTTATCAATCAGAATGAAAATATCGTCTAATTTAGCGAAATAACAACTATTTATACGAAAAATGTCTTGCTGTTCGTTAGATAAGTTCGTAAACTATTCTTTATTGCCTTCTCGCCATTATTGCAACGTTCAGAGGGCAGATATTAATTTATTTTAAATTCTGGGTGGGGGGTTTTTCACTCCGATTGTATGTCCAATACATCCTTAAAAGTTACAAAGCATAAAGTTAAAATTTAAATTTTCTAAATTTCAATTCGCCATAAAATCCAAATGGGGCGTTTTAAAGTAATGCGGTTTGAGTCATTCTTTTCATTATTTAATCCTCTCAACCTCATATGCGTACCTCTTAGAAAAAATCAAAATTTTCCGTGACCTTGCCAGGTTCTAATATTTTCTAAATTTGAAGCATTCCGTGAAGTTGACGACGTTATTTTGGGCTTTAAGCGGTTATAAATGAGGTCAACTTGTAGAAAACTAAATTTTCTCTCCAAGGAGGCCATAAAAACTCACTTTCGACGTCCCGCTTTTAAGTTACAAAGTAAAAAGTTAAAATTAAAAATTTTCTAAAATTTCAACTCGCCATAAAATCCAAATGGAGCGTCTTAAAGAAATGCGGTTTGAGTCATTCTTCTCATTTTTTAATCCTCTTCAACGTCATGCACGTACCTCTTAAAAAAATCAAATTTTTCGGTGATCTTGCCAAGTTCTAATATTTTCTAAATTTGAAGCATTCCGTGAAGTTGACGACGTTATTTTGGGCTTCAAGCGATAAGTGAGGTCAACTTGTAGAAAATTAATTTTTTTTTCCAAAGAGGCCTTAGAAACCCACTTTCGACGTCCCGCTTTTAAGTTACAAAGTAAAAAGTTAAAATTAAAAATTTTCTAAATTTTCAACTCGCCATAAAATCCAAATTGAGCGTCTTAAAGAAATGCGGTTTGAGTCATTCTTCTCATTTTTTAATCCTCTTCAACGTCATGCACGTACCTCTTAAAAAAAATCAAAATTTTCGGTGATCTTGCAAATTTCTAATATTTTCAAAATTTGAAGCATTCCGTGAAGTTGACGACATTACTTTGGGCTTCAAGCGGTTATAAGTGAGGTCATCTTGTAGAAAATTAAATTTTCTTTCCAAAGAGGCCTTAGAAACTTACTTTCGACGTCCCGGTGCTAAGTTACAACGTAAAAAGTTAAAATTTTAAATTTTCAAAAATTTCAACTCGCCATAAAATTCGCCGAATGGGGTCTAAAAGAAATGCAGTTTCAGCTATTCTTCTTATTTTTTAATCCTCTTCAACGTCCTAGGCTTAGCTCAAAGAGAAATTAAAAAATTTCCGTGATTTTAGCCTCTTCTCATATGTCCTAAATTTTATGTGTTCCGTGAAGTCCACGATTTTATTTTAGGTTTCAAGCAGTTAGAAATAAAGTCATCTTGTAGAAAATTCAATTTTCTTTCTAAGGAGGCCTTCAAAACTTAATTTCGACGTCCCGCTCTTGGCAGAAAATAAAAAGTTAAAATAATTTTTTTTTATTTATTTTTCTTATTTGAAACTCGGTTTACGCCATTCTTCTCATTTCAAAGAAACCTTAAAAACTCACTTTAGAGGTCTCGTTTCTAAAGTACTTCTTTGCTTTGAGAGCTTCGCTGTCGTATAATAAGATTATAGCGATTTTGTAAATGTGGTCCCAAAATTTACATTTATTATCATGAAATTAATAATCAATAAAAATGTTAAAAAAGGGGTAATCAGGGAGGGGGGCTATTACTTAGGTGACGTGGTTCTGTCTGTAGAATATATGATCAACAAAATTTAACATCTAGAAGGTCGTGAAAGTTAAGCGGCATGTCGACACTCTACTGTTACAGTGTTATCTTTCTCTCTAATATTAAAATTTACACCTATTAGTGAGATATAAGTAATTATGTGGGCAAAGTCTCGATGTGCCATTCCATTTTCACCCCTTTTGATGTAAAATTCCACATTTAAACTTTTAAACAATTTTATGTCCGGAAATAATTTGCACAAAAAATTAGGATTTAACAAAAGTAGGGGCAGCGCGCGCACTCCTTCGTGCATTAAATTACAACAATCTCAGCCGGTCTTTACCTTGAAAATAGGTTTAGGAGAGATGCGTAAATCCTCCTGTTTACCTGTTTGCACAAACCATTTGCTACTCTAACATGCAATTAGTATCTGAAGTGTATTTTAGTTGATAACAGAGATTTATCTAATCGAGTCGCTCTACTCACCCAACATGCTCCCAAATTCCTATAAATTGATAACCATCTTCACCTGAAAATTAAAAAATGAAGCTGACCGCCAACGAAAACGTCCTACGAGTCGCTTTGGTCGTTTTCAGTATAATTTTCGGTGTAAGTAAACCGATTTTAACTATTTTTTAATTGAAATCAGATTTTAAGCGTTTCGTTGATTTGTTTGGGGGTGGTGTACATAGATGAACTGTGGTGGCCCCGGCGGTATGTGGGACTGGATTTTTTGGAACTACCAACGATGCTCATAATTTTGGGCTCTTTAAGCCTGCTAATGTCACTGGTTGGATGCTACTGCGCTAAAAGTTACAACAGAAAATTGCTGCTAGTGGTAAGCCTCGAGTACAATTTTAATTTATGCAAATATTTTCCAGTTTGGCGGTATTCTTCTCACGATTTTATGCTTGGAACTGACGATTGCCGTAATCGCTTTTATCAATTTCGACGAGCACGCAGAAAGAAACACGAAAACGTTGCTCAAAATGCAGGAACAGCTCAATTCCGCAGACGACGACCACGTTATTTTTAAACAAGTAGAAGAACATGTAAGTTAGGTGTTCTTTTGTTAATAAATTATTTATTAAAAAATCAATGTGTAAACTTTATTTTTAGATGTGACCGCTTTCGGTGTTGTTAATTTTTCAATGTTAGGAAAAAAACGAAACGATGTTTTCAGTATCAATGCTGCGGAGTTACAGGAACTGAGGATAGATGTAACCTTACAGCAGGAACTAACGAAATCAATTTGCCGTCTGAACTTAGGGGATGTGCCTCTATTGTCGATGCTACAGTGCAAACTATTGCCCTGGAGGCTGGGTATTTTAGCGCTGTTTTATCGCTTTTGCAGGTAGGAATTTAATCTGTTGAAAAAATTACGTTTTTGGTTTGCAGATTGTGGAAATTGGGTACGTCTGTTTGATTCAAAACTTCTGATCTTTCTCACAATTTTTTTTATCAATTTTGAATATCATTGTAAGTTTTTTTTCTTTAAAATAAAAGCTTTCAGCAGGTCTTAATTTGTTGATTTTACTGATAACAAGTCGCAATCATTGTAGATGAGCCACAAGCATGAAAAGTTATTGGCAATTTTAAAAACGATGAGTTAGCTTTTTATCGCGTTTTCGTAAATATCTCGGAAACTAAGCGCGGTGTACAAGGTATACTTACCTTTTTTATATGTCCCATGTTCATAAAACACAGCGTGACTTATGGTCATAAGTCACGCTTCTGTCACATTATTTCACAGTACCTGTAATGTTGGCTGCCTATCCAATGAACATCATGATGTTTCAAAATCAAGCGAAAGTGTGCCAAAGTAGATCAAGCATCAAGCTATTCCTATCAATTGTCAACATTTTGTTTTTGTTCGATTATGTTTAGAATAAATATAAAGTGATAAACATTTTTGACGAATTTCAATAATCTGGGACAAATATATTTCAATAATCGTGGATAAAACGTCGTATTTAACTCGCTACGCTCGGGTTCTAAACTCAACCGCGTGAATAATGGCCTTTATAGGTCCTTTAAGCGTGACGTCATGCCGCCATGTATGGCCGTATGCGCAGTCATTTTTTGACCGCCGACGGAATTTACTTGAATGTCTACTGTCAGTTATGTGTCATTTTTCATCATTGTAGGTTAAAATAGCACGTGGTAAACGTGAAAAGTCCCAAATTCTGTTGACAGTAGTGACAAATGACGTATAAATGCACTAGAAATGACACAAGATCAACGCATGCGTATCATACGGGGCCAAGCGCAATAAACCCCCACCAGTGCCTTAAACGACCTATACTATTTCACAACTGTTGGGGTTTATAATATTACCTTGAAACTAATTTTATCAAATGGGTCGTATTATGAAAGCAACAAAAAAGGACTGATGTACTTTTTTCGTACATCCAACATAAACTTTGTTTTTGAAGCGAGTTATTATAATTGCGTGCACGGCGCAAAAAATGACAACTTTGCACCTGAATACCTACATATAAGGAGGTTTAACGTTCGTTGTAGGACAAAATTGCAAAATACAAATCAAATGACTGACTTGTCGGCTTTAGTTGTTGAAACTATCATTCTTATAGAGAATTGAATAGTAAATTTGCACTATTTTAGAAAATTTCTATTATAGAATCTCATTAATTACAATAAAATAAAGACAAACCAGCTGGCGGAAACGCGATTTTATTTAATTTGCTTTTTAAAATAAATAAATAAATACGGAATTGAAATTGAAGGCGGGCTGTATATAATTGTTATATACAGGGTGGTGAACTTTTCGTTGTCCCACCATTGGGAACTCTGAAAACATAAGAGATGATGAGTTAGTAAGTTAGTAGCTTAAATTGGAAAAAAGTTGCGTCTTTTCAAGTTGATTAGGAATCTGTAAAGAATTCTCCTTTATCTTGATTCGTGTTATCCCGGAAAAATTCATATATTTCTAACAACTGGTAGTCATTAAATGAAATTTGGGACTTTCATAATTTTGACAGCTGTCAACTCAACAGCATTGACACATTTTCTAGGCCTTCTAAATTTTGAGCAACGACAGTCAAGTTTTCTTTTTCTTATGGCCGGCATATTATGTTTTAACACCATTAAATGCACAAAAAGTTAGCTTTTCAAAAATGTGTCCCAACATGGACTTTTTTGACAAATCGTTAAATTTATTTTGACATTTATTATGACATGTGAAAACAATTGAATCCAAAGGTAGGTAGGTACTAAAATACGCCTTGGCATGGTGTAACTCAAACTTTGACAAAATTTTACTGCATAGGAAGTAAAAGTCGCGTTTTACTGTCGCAAAAGAGGCAGTAAAAATGCACTTTTAATGACTACCGGCGAAAAAAAACTTTATCTGACATAGACCTGAACTGCCCTAGCTTCTCGCACCTCGCACTGCAAGACCGATATTTTGGCGAGTAGCTACTCGCTTTTGGCTCCGCCGAAAGCTCGAGTTGAACTGCCTTCTGCCAATTGTTTATTGGTTTCCATTTTAACTTAATGAATGAGATTCTATCATAATATTTATGAAAAAGTGGAAAATAAGAAGATAGGCGTTATATCTCTAACAATTACCAAAAGGTTCATAAGTATAGGTACCTTTCAAGACACCTATTCGCAAAAAAGGAGGTCCTCCTTTCTTAAAATTGTCAGTAATTTTTCAACTGGTACAAAGTTTTTATTTCTGACCCTTCTAGCTTTTGACTGGTGTATATTTTTTTACGATTTTCAAAGTCGTTGCCAGGCTATCCCGCGCAAGTTTGTTACATCGATACTTCATAAATGAGTCATTCCCAACAATGTACCGAGAAGAGGCAAGTTTTACAATTTTTTTCCACTTTAGTAACTTTCTTTAAATTTCAGGACGAAGAAGACTTGCGAGCCGAAATTTTCCACCTAAAACGACAGCTGTCGACCGTTACCACTGAGAACAGTTTACTCAAAGTACGAATTCGCAAGCTCCTCAATGAGATAGGCAAAAAAGACAAACAGCTCGACGCAATTTTCGATCCAAAAAAGGTAAAACGACAACGTAATCTTTTCACTAAAAAAGCTTTCAGTCTCCAGATATTAGAAAAATTTTCTATGAAAGGAGTGCCTCGTTTGTGCTGGAAATGAGGGAGAGAAACGACGAGTTAATAAAGTTGCTGCAAGAGAAAGAAATTTTTATCAAACGACTTCAAAGCCAGCTGGAAATTGCTAAATTATATTCACGAAAGCAACAAATGCAGAAAGTTTCCAGTTTTAAAGATAATTTTGCGGAAAATACTAGAAGGAGGGAGAATTGGACGCCCGACGCTTCGACGATTATGGCAGAAATTAAAGCAGAGGAGGGTAAAAACAACATCAAAGGTAAATAATTTGTAACTTTTTGTAGAAAAATATATTTTTTTCAAGATCGATACAAAAGCCTTTCAAGAGAACACCTGCTATCAATCATCGAGAATTTAAAAAACAACCAAAGATATTCCCCCTCGCGCCCGGCAAGCTCCAGAAAATCGAGTCCCGAAAGTGACCTTGAAAGAATCGAACTGTTGTGTGAAAGCCCCCACGAGGAAGTCCAGCAGCTCCACTTGCACTTCCTGGACATGATCTCCGAAGTGGACTATTTGAAAACGACGATCGCGCAACTACAAAACAGCCAAGAAAAAACCGACAACGTGCTAAAATGGAAAAGGTTTCAATTTTTTGCACAAAAATAAATATAACCGATCCTAATTTCAGCAATAATTTCAATAAACTGGCGCAGGAAATGCAGGATTTAAAGAGAACCAAATCAAAAGTTAAGATTCCTAAAAACGACGTCGTTAGGATTTATTCGGGAAACAAGAAGACGAACGAGGAGAATTTTCGGAAGAAAAATACAAATAAATCGAGATCGAAAATGGTGAACGTGATGACTCAAGTCGAAGTACGTGAAAAACCCCAACTTTGCGTTTATATGAGGAATGATGTGAAAAGCAAAGAAGTGAAGAATGTAATTTCGCAAACTTCTTTGAGTGAGGAAACGGCTTACGAAGAGGAGGTACTGGATGAATGCGACGAGGAGTCTGAAACTATCCATTAGGCTTTAAGTTCTTGTGCTTTAGTTTTATTTTTTTGTACAATTTTCGAAGCTTTTACCTACTTACCTATACATAAGTATATTATTATTTCTAGTTCTAGTCATTTTCATAATTTTTTTGAAATTTCTTCACAGTAAATGAATACCACCGGAAGATATTTATATCAAAGCGATATGTAGGTATCCCATGTACGGATATCTCAGATCCGACCAGCGGCGCACCCAGAAATTTTTTTCGGGGGGGGTTCGAATGTCGAAAGTTTGCTTTTGGAAGAAAGATTTACCTCAAGTCAAATTCATATATTAAAATAATACGTACAGTAAAAAAATAACACAATAATTATGTAAAGGTAGGTAGCGAAGTAGGTAGGTACTTAATTTAATCTAATGTTAAGTTTTCGTGGTTTTTCGGCCATTTTATTCAAAATTAGCTCAACTGAAGGAGTCAACTCTCTGTATAAATGGAGAAGGGTTAATCCATTTAACCTGTTCTCACTTGTAGTGTTTCTTAAGTAATTTTTTAAGCGGCGTAAAGTAGAAAACGTCCTTTCATTCTCTGCCGTAGAGACGGGTAGTATTGCCAAAATCAGCAGCAACGTTTTTATGTTCGGAAGGGTATCATCTGCACAGTATTTTAGTGCGCTTAATGCATCTTTGGGCAAATGAGTCTTATCCAAACGGGCCAGAAGCCTATACCATAATTTTAGTTCGACCGTAAGCTCGTCTAGGTTGTCATTTAGCAAATCATTCTTATAAAATGATACTAGATATTTAAAATCTTCAAAATTCTTAGATGTGGCACTGCTGGGATCAAGGGGTAGTAAAGACACTTGATAATATACCCAATTAAATAATTGATTATTGCTGCATTCGGAGTACAACGGCCGCGAACTGAACACAAACAAAACCAGAGATTGTCTTAAAATCTTGGGTGTACAGGATACAATTTTGATGGGGGTGGGCACCGCACAGTCGTATAACTTTAAATAATAATACAATTTCCATAAATTCCACAGGTAGATATTTTCACTAAACGACCAAAGTCGGCTACTGAAAGAAAGCGCCAGATGTTATTTAACTAAGTATACAAAGGCCGAAGCAATTGGAGGGTATACCATAAAATTATTGAATATTCCTAGAAATCCCAGACTTCAGAAGCATGCCGCGAGTCCCTCGATTTGCAGATAAGCACGTAGCGATTGTAAACCTTCAGAATTATTAATTCTTACCTTCGGAATTATTAATTCTTGTTTTAAAACACATTTTAGAGTAAAATCGAATTATGATGAACTGCGTCATCTATTTGAAGGGGTAGAGGGCCACGCATGGGGGCACCTCGACTAATTGTGTGGGTGTGGATAATTTTTTTTTGTTTTTTATATTTTTAATATTTTAAATTTAAATAAAATTCGGGGGGGGTTCTAACCCCTAAAACCCCCCCCTTGGGTGCGCCACTGGATCCGACTGGATTTACTAGTGGAGTAGTAGTGCCTCCGCAGAAGCACAGATGGGTCAAAAAGGCGACTTCATCCGTCGTTTTTGTTTTACATTTTATTAAGTATTTCCCTTTAAAAAAAAGGCGGTCTCGGAGACGGCAGGAACTTCTACGCCGCACTGCATTGGATTAATAACAGCAGCATTTATTAAATTTTTAAATATTTAAAATAAGAAAGTTGCTATGCCAAAAGGGCACTTCGGGTTGACTGATCCGCTTCAAAATCTAATCAGCTCCTCTCCCGCACAGACAATAAAATAAATTGCCACTAAAATGACATTTTTCGAAAAAATGGCACTAAGGTTTTCGGCTTGAAAAAAAATCAGTTATCAAATCCGGTAATAAAAATATACATTTATGCATAGTTTTTTTTTCACGGCACCATTATTTGGTCAAAAGGGCCCAAGTGTGAATACATTTTTAGAAGCAGAATTTGAAGAGCATTCATATGGTAATGCGAAAAATGGGGGTTTGCATTTAAATTTTTAAAGTTGATGTGCCAAAAAGGCACTTTCCGTGAGCCGGTGTAGCCCAGATTCTAATCAGCACCTACAAATCTCTCACTGAATATGTGTGCCAAATTTCATCAAAATCAGTTCAGTAGTTTCGGCTGTAGCGTGTCCACAGACACACGGACAGACACACACACAGACACACAGACACACATTTTTCAAAAATAGGTTTTTTGGGTTCCTGGGACCCCGAAACGTAAAGATTTGATGTCAGTTCAATTTCGAATTTTTGATCGATTTTATATACTGCTCCGCCTTGAGCGTAGAAGTTAAAAGCCATTTTAAAAAAGGCGGTCTCGGAGACGGCAGGAACTTCTACGCCGCACTGCATTGGATTAATAACGGCAGCATTTATTAAATTTTTAAATATTTAAAATAAGAAAGTTGCTATGCCAAAAGGGCACTTCGGGTTGACTGATCGGCTTCAAAATCTAATCAGCTCCTCTCCCGCACAGACAATAAAATAAATTGCCACTAAAATGACATTTTTCGAAAAAATGGCACTAAGGTTTTCGGCTTGAAAAAAAATCAGTTATCAAATTCGGTAATAAAAATATACATTTATGCATAGTTTTTTTTCACGGCACCATTTTTTGGTCAAAAGGGCCCAAGTGTGAATACATTTTTAGAAGCAGAGTTTGAAGAGCATTCATATGGTAATGCGAAAAATGGGGGTTTGCATTTAAATTTTTAAAGTTGATGTGCCAAAAAGGCACTTTCCGTGAGCCGGTGTCGCCCAGATTCTAATCAGCACCTACAAATCTCCCACTGAATATGTGTGCCAAATTTCATCAAAATCAGTTCAGTAGTTTCGGCTGTAGCGTGTCCACAGACACACGGACAGACACACACACAGACACACAGACACACATTTTTCAAAAATAGGTTTTTTGGGTTCCTGGGACCCCGAAACGTAAAGATTTGATGTCAGTTCAATTTCGAATTTTTGATCGATTTTATATACTGCTCCGCCTTGAGCGTAGAAGTTAAAAATGATGACGTATGTGTGAGCGACGACACCTTTCTGTTCAATTTCTTGGTGTGGCTTTGACTGGTTATATTCGAAAATATTCGAAAAAACACGTCAGAGCTCATTTTAAAAGGTCTTTCAACCAGAGCAATAATTGAAAGGTACCGTAATTCACCATTAAAAAACTGAGAATTGGGATGAAAATTTCGAGATGGTTCTTTACCGTGTTCGCAGTAGAAAATGAACAAAAAAAATTGGCAGTCTTGGAGACGGTAGAAACTTCTACTTTTTCACAGAATTTGTAAATGTAGCATTTAACTTTATTTAACCAAGGTCGGGCATGCAGAGTGTTTGGATAGCTGATGCACCCGGCGCTCATTTATACAAAAATCTTAAATACAAATGTTTTTCACTCCTAAAATGGACATTTTTCGAAAAAATGGCACTAAGGTTTTCGATCCGACAATGCAACAGCTATCGAATTCGATAATGATAATATGCCCTTTAGCTAAGAAAAACTGGAAAAGGGGCCTTTTTGTCCCTAAAATGGAAATTTTCGAAAAAATTGCACTAAGGTTTTTGATCCGGCAATATAACAGCTGTCGAATCCGATAGTAAGAATATTTTTTTTGTAAAGTAAATTGAAACAAAGGCCCTTTTGCCACTAAAATTAAATTTTTCGAAAAAATGGCACTAAGGTTTTCGGCTTGAAAAAAATCAGCTATCAAATTCGGTAATAAAAATATACAGTTATGCATAGTTTTTTTCACGGCACCATTTTTTGGCCAAAAGGGCACAAGTGTGAATACATTTTTAGAAGCAGAATTCGAAGAGCATTCATATGGTAACGCGAAAAATGGTGGTTTGCATTTAAATTTTTAAAGTTGATGTGCCAAAAAGGCACTTTCCGTGAACCGATATGTGGCCCAGATTCTAATCAGCACCTACAAATCCCCCACTGAATATGTGTGCCAAATTTCATCTCGATACGTTCAGTAGTTTGAGCTGCAGCGTGATCACAGACAGACACACAGACACACAGACATTTTTTCAAAAACCAGGGTTCCCAGGACCCTAAAACGTAAAGATTTCATGTTTTTGGCGATTCGATTTTTCCAGTAACTGCTTCGCGAGCGTAGAAGTTAAAAAAACACAAATATATGAAGTCTGGAGAATTAGCCCTCAGGGGGTTGAAAGATTATGGAGGGAATGAAAAGAACAAGCCAGTGAATTTATAGTAGAGTGCCCGCGCCTGGAAATGTCGCTTAATTTTTGTGCCCGTAGGCACTTTGTGGCTAAAAGGAATGAACTTGCCAGCTTTATAGAAGAGATAATCAAGATTCGGTATCCACTTGTCGTAAAAAAAACGTAGGGTTTCTAAGGGCGCAAATCAAGATTTTCTAACTGAGTACACCACGCCATAGAGATAAGTGATGTTCACATCTCAAGCCAAAAATAATTACAATTTTTGTACAAAAAGTATTTTTAATTAATTATTGAATCTTGGCGTTAACATGGGGTCTTATGGAGCGGAAATTCAGTTAAAGGCCGTTTTCTCGGTTTAGATCGACCGAAAAACTAATTATTTTCAGGCGCATTTGCCGAATAAATTGCGATATCTTTAAAACTATTGCAGACACGAAAAAAGTTATTCTTAGCAAAATGTGTAGTAAGGTTGCAGATGTGTACTAAACGCGAAATTATATTTTTTTGGGCAATAATAAAGGAGATATTTAATTATTTGTCAAACGATAGCAAGTTTTTGACACCCAGCGGGCGCGTCAGACTGCAGCGAACCTCGATCCCCCACCACAACTCCCGCGCGTTTACCAACCCGCACTTCCCCCCGATCGCACCTAAATGCTGGCGTTCCACTGCATTCCTTTATTATAAATTATTGAAGATCTATTAAAAATATTATTTATAGACCAATTTGTTGTTAAAATTGTGATTATTAACGGACCTTTTGATAAAACGTGTCTATCTCTTGACATTAATTATTAATTGACAACAATAATACATATCTAACAATAAACAAATTATATTGCAAAATTAATTATTGAATACGGAAAAATATAAATATACAATTATTGTCTTGGTACCTAGTTACCTCCCGCGAGTCGCTGTCGTCTTCATCAAGCGAAGGAACCACTGTCTCTGGTGATGTGCCTTTTTTACTATGTGGGTTCTTGCATGTTGTCTGAAGTTTGAATACTGACCTCTTTTGCATTTGCATGTATTTAAAAGTTAATATATTTACCAACGTCTTCTGGAACAGACGGCAGTGTTTGCAATATTGGTATTAGGCTACAATTTTCGCTATCCATGCGCCAACCGTGCTTGAAAAGATCTGCAATTCTGCATGGCCAGCTCAAGTCTGGGATTAAGACTGTTTAACCAAATTTTTGTTTGATAATGAATACGAAGGCAATGTTGAAGAAGGCTGTCTTCAGTTGATAGAAGCTTATCAATTGTTCTTGAAATGGATAACAGGGCTCTTAATTCATTGACTTATGCGACATTTTCTTTCTTAGTGTATATCTTTATCACAAAGTTATGCACATTTGCAAAATGAATGTCGTCAAATTCACCTAGGCCTATCTCAATATCAATGTCAATTAACTGACAATACGACAGGTACATTTTCCAGCAGACTTTTTTGGCCAATCCATTAAATTGGCTGGTGCATGGTGTCGCAGCCTATCCAGTGTGTGGAAAGCTGGTAAGTTCTTCAAAAGCTGTGGCTTCATATTCAGCTCGAGGATTGGTATGAATCTCATTGATTCTTTGTATCCTAGTTTTAGCCAAGTTTCTGGAGTTAAGTGGATTTTAAAATGGGCCAATAAAACGATAGCACGTCTGTATCTCGACAATCCACAATAGACCTTACCTAGCCAGCTTTCTTCGCTGATAGAATGTGAAAAAGTATTCTGGTGTCAAAGTTACTCTTGTAGGTACTCAAAAATTGACTGGTTACTACATTAACCAGGGTCGTATGCTTAAAAATATAATTAAACGAAATACTTGGCTAAAAGTAGGACACAAAGAATAATAATGAGATTCACACCAATCCTCGAGCTGAATATGAAGCCACAGCTTTTGAAGAACTTACCAGCTTTCCACGCCCTAACAGGTTGCGACACTACCAGCCAATTTAATGGATTGGGTAAAAAAGTCTGCTGGAAAGCCTACCTGTCGATGTCGTATTGTCAGTTAATTGACAAGATATGCCTAGGTGAATTTGACGACATTCATTTTGCAAATGTGCATAACTTTGTGATAAAGCTATACACTAAGAAAGAAAATGTCGCATCAGTCAATGAATAAGAGCCCTGTTATCCATTTCAAGAACAATTGCTATAAGCTTCCTTCAACAGAAGACAGCCTTCTTCAACATTGCCTTCGTGTTCATTATCAAACAAAAATCTGGTTAAACAGGTTTAATCCCAGACTTGAGCTGCCTGATCTTTTCAAGCACGGTGGCGCATCGATAGCGAAAATAGTAGCCTAATGTTCCAGAAGACTTTGGTATATTAACTTTAACTATACCTACATCCTACATGCAAATGCAAAAAAGGTCAGTATTCAAACTTCAGAGTTAGGGTCTAGGCAAATCAGTTGTTCTTTTAGACTGCGCCAGCAAGGTATGTTCATTCAAAAAAGGAAATTTGCCGTGTATCTATTCATGTTCGTGTATGGGACAAAAAACATGCAAGAACCCTCATTGTAAAAAAGGCACACCAGAGACAGTAGTTCCTTCGCTTGATGAAGACGACAGCGACTAGCGGGAGGTAGTTAGGTACCAAGACAATAATTATTGTATATTTATATTTTTCCGTATTCAATAATTAATTTTGCAATATAATTTGTTTATTGTTAGATATGTATTATTGTTGTCAATTAATAATTAATGTCAAGAGAAAAACACACGTTTTGTCAAAAGGTCCATTAATAATCATAATTTTAACAACAAATTGGTCTATAAATAATATTTTCAATAGATCTTTAATAATTTATAATAAAGGAATGGAAGTGGAACGCCAGCATTTAGGTGCGATCGGGGGGAAGTGCGGGTTGGTAAACGCGCGGGAGTTGTGGTGGGGGATCGAGGTTCGCTGCAGTCTGACGCGCCCGCTGGGTGTCAAAAATTTGCTATCGTTTGACAAATAATTAAATATCTCCTTTATTATTGCTCCAAAAAATATAATTTCGCGTTTAATACACATCTGCAACCTTACTACACATTTTGCTAAGAATAACTTTTTTCGTGTCTGCAATAGTTTTAACGATATCGCAATTTATTCGGCAAATGCGCCTGAAAATAATTAGTTTTTCGGTCGATCTAAACCGAGAAAACGGCCTTTAACTGAATTTCCGCTCCATAAGACCCCATGTTAACGCCAAGATTCAATAATTAATTAAAAATACTTTTTGTACAAAAATTGTAATTATTTTTGGCTTGAGATGTGAACATCACTTATCTCTATGACGTAGTGTACTCAGTTAGAAAATCTTGATTTGCGCCCTTAGAAACCCTACGATTTTTTTACGACAAGTGGATTCCGAATCTTGATTATCTCTTCTATAAAGCTGGCAAGTTCATTCCTTTTAGCCAAAAAGTGCCCACGGGCTGAACGATAGAGGCCTCATTGCACTCTACTATTACTAAAGTAGAAATATTTATTTCATCGATAGAAATTTTAGTTAATTATTGGAACGCACTCAAAAAATTCAAATTTGAAATGATTTGACGTTTCTCCTGACACCTGTCAACGTCAAGCCCGTCAAGTGTCAGTTTCCTAACCTATAAATCCTAAGATTTCTAAATAACACAAGTCTTGAGACTCCGCAAAATAATGGAAGAGGAAGACCCCAAAGAATACCGTTGGGAAACCGGTTACGAGAAAACCTGGTAAATATTTTTATCGCCCTCCTTTTTACTCATTCGTATTTTCAGGGAGGCCATAAAAGAAGACAACGATGGCTTCCTGGAGGCCTCTGTTGCGGAAATTGTCCAGAGAGCCAAAAGAAAACGCCAAAACGAAAAACAGGGAACCCCAAAATTAGGAATGATGAGACATGTTTTCCTTATTCTCGACTGCTCCGACTCAATGTCCAGCCAAGATCTCAAACCCACTCGCCTTCTTTGCACTTTAAAGGTTCTATTAATCTCTAATTCAACATTTAAACATTTAAATTGTAGCTTTTAGAGATTTTTATTGATGAGTTCTTCGACCAAAACCCAATCAGTCAATTGGGGATTATTATAATGCACAATAAACGAGCAGAGAAAATCAGCGAACTGGCAGGGAATCCTCGAAAACACATTAAAGTTATTAATAGTCTCAGAACTACGTCTCTAGTAGGAGAGCCTTCGCTTCAAAATAGTCTCGAAATGGCTTTAAGGGCTTTGAAATTGTTGCCGTCACATGCCAGTCGAGAAATCCTTGTTGTAATGGGTAGTCTTACTACATGCGACCCTGGTGATATAAATACAACTATTAATGTAAGTTGATCATTCAAATTTAACATCAAAACTATTAAGATTGTCTTTGATTATAGTTCAGGATACTTAGGAAAAATAGTGGAATTAATTCCAATAGTTTTGAAAAATCGCGATACATAATTGAAATAGTCTGTGATTTAACATACTAAAAGTCCCCGACTGTAGGTCTTACGCTCCGGCCCTTAGTGTCACGAAATGGAGCGCGCCGACGGTTTTTCACTTCTATTTCGATAACTATTAATAATATCGATTTCATAGTAATAACAAAAATTAAAGCTTATTTAATTTCGCATAAAAAAGATATAATACATTTTTTCGGAAGGAGCCATTGTTTGGCAAATATTCAACTTAAAACATATTTTTTTTTGTTGGGCCTCGGTGTTTGGGGGTTTGCATTGAACGTCATCTGAAATTGTGGGCTCAGATTCTGATTCAGCGCCAAAAGTTTATGCAGTATACCACATTTCATAATTTCAGTATGAACGGTTTCGGAAATATGAGGAAAGGGTGCCCCATTTGAAGGGGCGTAGCTCCCTTAGGAAGCATTTTCGGCAAATGTTTATGTGAACTTTTCTTCATAAAAATACCTGGGGAACCACCCATTAAATTTTTGCCGCATTTTTAAGAAACACCCTGTATTATAGTCTAATTACGGCACAATAATTGCATATACGAAAAAAAGTCACTCCATATTTTTTGTAGAGAATTTTATAAGCTTCAAATTCTATTACCACTACAATAACGATAGCGTCAACGGTTTTAAAGATAAAAGCAAAAGACTACTCGTGCGCCCCTATTTTATGCGCTGGAGGCTCAAGCGCACCACCCCCGGTTGGGGACTTTTTCTACATTTATCAGCAAGCCACACAGAATAAATATGCCAAATTTCAAAACTATTGGATTTAATTCCCCTATCCAACAATATTTTGTCTAAATACCCTGAACTATTAGTTCAGGTTGGTAATTTATCACTGTCCTTCAACTTTCATGGCCTACTAGTGATCAAAATGTTTAATTAGAAAAAAAACTCATTTTTTTGCAGAGTTTAAAGAATGAAGGCGTGAGATGTTCAGTAATTGGTTTAGCGGCTGAAGTACACGTCTGTCGAGTACTAGCCAATAAAACTGGTGGCATTTACAACGTTATCTTGGACGACTGTCATTTTAAAGATCTGCTTTACCAACAAGTCGATCCCCCTCCAGCAGCTGCGACCCTCGAATCAAATTTAATAAAAATGGGCTACCCCCACCAAATGGCAGTTGAAGGCACCGAAGAGCCTTTAACCATGTGCATGTGGTAATGTTCAAATTTTACTAAATTTTTACTTTTTTAATTTTACAGCCACGTCGATAGTCAAGATGAAGGAAGTAAATTAAACACGGGGGGCTATTATTGCCCGCAATGCTACAGCAAATACTGTGAACTTCCAGTGGAGTGTCGGGCTTGCGGTTTAACTTTAGTCTCGGCCCCACATTTAGCCCGATCCTATCATCATTTGTTTCCTGCTGCCAACTACACTGAATTGCCATGTGAAGGACAAGTTGAAATTTGTTTTGCCTGCCAAAAAGTTTTCAATCAAACCGATAAACAGGTGTACCAGTGCCCTAAATGCACTAAATTTTTCTGTATCAATTGCGACGTTTTCGTTCACGATGTTTTGCACACCTGTCCGGGGTGTGCGACCAACTTATCGACGTTTCAGGTCGCTCAGGCGCAGTAGAAAGTTGGTTTTACTTCCGGCGGCATGAAATTTTATTTGCTTTCAATGAGGGTAGAAAATGTCCCACTTCACCTTACAAAACAGCTTTATTCATTGATTCAAGTAAGGTACAGTGTATGTATGATCATTGGAAAACAAAAGCCAACTAGAAAAAATCACTTTAATATTGTCAAAAACGTCATCAAAGTAACTACTTTTTTGACGTTTGAAAAATTATATGATTAAGAATTCCGTGAGAGTTTAGTGGCACGTCGATGCTATATCTCACTAACTTAGTTTAACCAGCGTAGGATATGAACTGTAAATTATTGTTAGTGAGATGTAACTAAATAAAACTATCTAGGCATGCCACTAAACTTTCACGGCCTTCTTGATCATATGATGGGTATTATTGGAACTGGAATTTACATAATTATTATATATTAAATAAGCGAATGTTATAATAAATACTTAATTTGTTTAAGGTAATTATTTTTTCTTCAAAGCCTTGATCCTAGAATCTAAATTAGCCACTGTTTGATTTATTTCATTGAGATTCATGGCGAAGCTCTCCTGAACTCCTTGCAGAAGAGCTTTGTTGTTTTGCACATCTGCAGAAATTGTAGATTGCATTGCCTCAATTTGGGTAAGAGTTTTCACAAAATCGGTAGCTGGAGAAGAAAAATTTCAAATTATTACAAGAAATATTTAGTATAGTAGGTCTAGGTAGTTATGTTTTAGTAGTAATGTCACTTTTTTAACATCTAGGTCATTAATTGTCATTTTTTGGGATACTTAATAGTTATTTACGTATCAAGGGAGTAAAATGCAACTTTAATCCCACAGCTAGAGTTTATGCACGGAGCGAAGCGAAAAAAAAATTGTACATTCGATGTAAATTACGCTTTATTGTCACGATTGACGTTTCTTATGACATTTTAAAATTATTACATGCATGCAATAAGCGCTTTCCTTTTACGTGTTTGTTGCTCTAGAGCTACAAGCACTGAAGCAACTCCGAGCTGCCCTAAAAGGAACACGTATTTCAGGGGATTATTCACCGCGTGAGTGACACTTGCGTTGTTTGACAGATAACCTAACCGCATCAAAAGTCAATAGTAAGATAATCGCCCATTTCGCAAGCTGATGCCATAGTGGCGGAGTAGAGATGAAGGCGATGCAAACATTTTCAAAAGGCACAGGTAAAACGATGGAGAAAAGCACGGAAAACCACTCAGCTCATATTGACAATGACAGACTACGCACTGCGCATGCGGGGGCTTGTTGCACCAGCTCCAGCGTTGGTGCTTGAGGGGAACGGGGAAGGCAGATCGAGTAACTCTGGGGCAAAATGCACAACTAAAAGGAACACGGGGCGAATTATTCTTGAACAGTTCGGAGTTGCACCCTGTGCTAAAAGGAAAGCAACTAATATTGTTGCCAGAATAAGGCCTGTTTTACAGCTTTTGTCAAGCAAATGTCACCGTCGTACGAAATTCCGTGTCCGCGACTGTAAGTTTTGAAAATTTGTTTATTTGCAGTGAATATGTTCCTAAAATTGCAGTTTTATTTTATTGTTGGTAATTTATTCGAAAATAAGCAGCCATTTTATCATTTATTTTTGCTGCAAGTGCTGAATACTCTAACAGCGACAGCGGGTACAGTTTTTTATGGAACGCCGTTTTGCTATTTATTCACAGAGACATACAAGTTTGTGTGATGCACTTCTTAGCATCAATGAAAACAAAACCCTACAGCCCATGAAACACACTTGCCTACATATTGCTCTAATTTTATCAATATCGTCCTATTGTTTTGTACGAAAACTTCGAATATTGTAACGTACTCAGCTGTAGATGATTAAGAAGAAAGGAAGTAAGAGCTTATACTATACTTTCGTCCTTTTTCCTCCCACTAAAAATCTGTTTCCTTCCTTTTTTAACTTAAGTAAGAACATTTTGATACTTCTTGGTATTCGTAGGTTCCAAGGGGTAATAATTGCATGTTTACCACACCCCCTTAACGATTTTGAGCAATGGCAAGGGTAATTCAATATTTACAACAATACATGATGATAGCTCTAGCTTATGCTATTAAGGTATTGTAGGAAGTAAACACTAATTTCCACACAAAATACTGATATAATTTTTTACAGAAGCTAGATGATAAATTTCTTCAACTAATTAAAATGTTAGGCAAACTTTCCGACATAAATAATTAATATGTATTGATGTTAGACGAATCATGAAGTAAGAGAAGGTCTTACACAAGAATATATTTGTTCCTAATTTTTGCAAAACCATTCATTCATTTGTTGAACACTACCTTGAAGTTGTGTCAAAATGACATGAATTTCTTCGACACTGAGGTACTGTTAATATCCAAAGGCAAAGGCTTTTAACTTGTACAGTGCAATACCATCACAATGTATTTTGCATCGAGACATAAGGTTTTGTCTTAATTTAAAAGGCATTTTTCGAATATCCCGGCCCTATATGGAAAACATAAATCAAGGATGAATTTAAAGTTATGTATTGCTGCAAAAATTGAAAGCAACACATGCATGTTGTTTTAATTCGAACTAATTTTTGCAATACACCCGGTATTGTGTTAAATGTAGCGATTAATGTAATAGTCATGCTTTGCTACAAATAATTTAAAGCAATCCATACATATTTCTAATTCTTACAACTCCCGGGTATTGTATGAAATATGGAATTATTGCAATTGTCATGTGTTGCTGCAAATGATTTAAGGCAATACATGCATATTGTGAATTGTTACAACACCCAGTAATTGTATTAAATGTGGAATTATTACAATTGCCATGTGTTGTTGGAAATGATTTAAAGCAATATAGACATATTGTTTTAATCCTTACAATGTCCGGTTGTTGCTTTACACCTGGAATTATTGCAGTTCCCAGCTACGTTAAAGTTACAGTTAGTTGCAGCAATAGTCACCTATTGCATTTGAGCAATACCCGGGTATTGTATTAATAGCGTCCTGCATTTAGCCCAAGGCCAGCGCCCCAAATTTAGGATATTTCGTTATATCAGGTTGGTTACGGCGGAGATAGACGGCGACGGGCGACGGCGTCGGAAGGGGAAGGGCGAGTCGCTAAATGCAGGACGCTATTAATAAAATACTCGGGTATTGCTCAAATTCCAGACAATAGGCGACTATTGCTGTAATAACTAGGTATAACTTCAATGTAACTGGTAACTGCAATAATTCCAGGCGTAAAGCAACAGCCGGGCATTGTAAGAATTAAAACAATATGTGTATATTGCTTTAAATCATTTACAACAACACATGGCAATTGTAATAATTCCACATTTAATACAATAACTGGGTGTTGTAACAATTGACAATATGCACGTATTGCTTTAAATCATTTGCAGCAACGCATGACAATTGCTATTATTCCATATTTCATATTCATACAATACCCGGGAGTTGTAAGAATTGCCAATATGTATGGATTGCTTAAATTATTTCTAGCAAAGCATGACTTGCAGCAAAATACAGCCATTGCATTGATTATCCATTTAACACAACAACATTTAACAAAATATAATAATTGGAAACATCGTTTCTACCAAAATAAAATCATAGCGTTGCGCCAAATGCTTCACTTAGGCATTACTGGTTGATATACGATTTTTCGCACAATCGTATGTTATAACTCTCTTACCGACGTAGTTAAAGTAAGGTGTAAGTTCAACTTACCAAGCGCGGTTTGGTTTCCCAGGCAACGAAAAATAACAGTGCTGTTATGAATTCATAACAGCACGCATATCTGACACAGGCATGGTAAGTGAAACAATTGAACTGCCAAAGGTATCGAGAGCATTTCGAAAATTCGGCGATATGTCAAACAGGATTTTTTTAATGGCTGACGAAAAATGTTCAATAAGCTAATTTCGATTGTGCGAAAAATCATATACGATACACGGTTGTTAAGTACATCTAACAGAATCTTGGAAATTGCAAAAACTCGTCTTCGACTCGTTTTTGCAAACCTTTCCTCGATTCTGTTATACTGTACTTACCAACCTAATATCGTAATATACTATTTCGCACAATCGTATGTTATAACTCTCTTACCGACGTAGTTAACATAAGGTGTAAGTTCAACTTACCAAGCGTGGTTTGGTTTCCCAGGCAACGAAAAATAACAGTGCTGTTATGAATTCATAACAGCACGCATATCTGACACAGGCATGGTAAGTAAGACAATTGAACTGGCAAAGGTAGCGAGAGCATTTGGAAAATTCGGCGATCTGTCAAACAGGATTTGTTTAATGGCTGACGAAAAATGTTCAATAAGTTAATTTCAATTGTGCGAAAAATCATATACGACACACGGTTGTTAAGTACATCTAACATAATCTCGGAAATTGCAAAAACTCGTCTTCGACTCGTTTTTGCAAACCTTTCCTCGATTTTGTTATACTGTACTTACCAACCTAATATCGTAATATACTATTGTAATGTGTTTGTTAATTACAATAATCGGACATTGCAAAAATTCGTCTTTCTTTCACCAACATCTAGATATGTTAGAGGTGATAGGTCCCGCAATTGCTCCAAATAAAAACAAACTTGGTGTTGAAGTAAGAGTATTTTTCGAAGTGGTGGCGCCTTACATTCGCACAATGGCAATACGCAACAATTATGCTCGCTAAACGGCTTCACTAATGTTTTTATTTATTATAAAATTAAGAAACTAACATTAGCGGTAAACTTGTTTCTTCCGTCACATATAAATAGCAAAACGGCGTTCCATAGTTTTTACCCATTGTCGAAGATGAAAGTTATAAAATGAGCCAAATGCGAGTGCTGTATTTTGCATTCATCCAATATAGTTGCAGAAACGCAGCAATACCATGCACTTCATTTGACACAAAAAAAGTTTTTTAGGCAAAAAAAATCACAATAGGCCATTACGGTATGTCACCTGTTTCTTTATTATTGGTATAATTTAAAAAACAATGAAATTTAATTGTGATCCATCGTTTTTGTTTTAGATTTTATTGAGTATTCCACTTCAAAAAGGAATTTTAAAAAATTGATGAAGTATATGCCAGTGATCTCACCTTTCTGTGCAATTTCTTGGTGTAAGAACACAGATGACAAATAGATGGCCGTTCTCTCACTTTTTTCCATTAGAAAATTAGATTTGACATTAACGAAATTACGCAGGAAATAAATGGACAGGTTTTCCTGAGGACGTATCGGGTGTCCCAAAAAAAACCGGACAAAATAGTCTTTGAAATAAGTCAGCCATTTCTTAACCGATTTGGATAGACTTGGTCTTTCGGACAACAACCAATGGTCATGAGACCCAAATAGCCTTGAAGAGCTTTCTTTTTTTTTCAAATATCTTTCTTCAGAAGTTCATTCGGCGTAAGCATTACTGTTCTTTCGTCATGGCCATTAATGCGTGAAAATACTCAAAAACACATTTTTTAAAAAAATTACAGAAAATTAATGCTTCAGCCAAATCGACTTCTGAAAAAGAATTTTTCAACAAAAGAGAAAGATCTTCAAGGCTATCCGAGTGTCATACGGATTGGTCGTTGACTGAGCAATCCCCATGCAGCTAAAATAAACCTTTAAATCAAGTATCAATAGGACTAGTACGGCAGCGCCATCTGCCGTAGTTTCTCATACAGTCAAAAGCCTGATTCTTTCTCTTTAATTTAAGACCACGTTCATCCAAATCGGTTAAGAAATGGCAGACTTATTCCCAAAAATATTTTGTCCGGTTTTTTTTGGGACACCCGATAGTTTATACGTCATCAAATTTAATATTTCATTTTATGGTCTTACTACTGGTTATATTCGAAAATGCAAAACACGTCAGAGTTCATTTTAAAAGGTTTTTCAATCAAACCAATAATTCAAAGATACCGTAATCCCCCATTAACGACTTACTACAAAAATAAATTACTGTTAATTATGTAAATATCTTCACCCTGTAACCAGTAATGAAAGTAATACTTTCTTTCACGAATGTACCAATCAAAAGATGCTTTCTTACATGTCGTACGCGTAATTTTACTACATATTCGCAAAAAAGTAAAAAAAAGGATTTTTCAGAAGCCGGGGGAATTTCCAGTTGCAACGATTGGCAACACTCAGATATTTTTCCCGCTTACAAAAAAATTAATACAATCATTAAAATAAGGCACCAATAATATCTTTTTATTTGTGACTGAAACTACGAAATCGCGAAAAAACGCTTAATATGCAGGTTGTTGCCATCTGTGCTTTAAACAAACGCGTTGTATTTCAAAGGCAACAATACTGCACTCACAACACAATTTAACACAAAAAAACGTTTGTCTCAAAAAAAAATTACAATTATTGACCTATATGTTAAAAAAATGAATTTTTAATGACTGCTTCGACAATAAATTACTATTAATCATTTAAATTACTTCACTGGTAGCCCTCATATTACATCTCACTATCGAGAGGTTTCATAAGAAAACGAGTGTCCCTGGTAGATCGTGAACGCTGACTTTAATCACAACAGGTGACAAATCTACCAAGGGCTTTTTATGAAACCTCTCGATAGTGAGATGTAATATTGCAGAAATCTTCTTTACAGCGCCATCTTATGATTTGTAACCCAAACTCATTTATGCGATGATCTAGGAAAACAAATCTATGTTCTTACCTTTATTATGTAGAGCTTCTAGAGCTGTCAAACGCTCAATAGTCTCCGGTAACAATTTCTTAACATTTTCACTGTTTTTAACCACTTCATACAACTCCAAAATCTAAAAAAAAACTAGTCAGTAAATAAAAAAAAATTATTTTGACAAACCATTTGATCCTTTTCCTCGTCTTGGCCAATCTGACTCTTCTTGTCAGCAATTGCATCCAACTTTTGTTGCAAACAAGACAATCGACCTTCAATATGATCCAACTGAGCCGAATCCAGAAGGCTGGCAGTAGCACTCAAATGCTGAGCAGTCTCAAACAATGTCTTCTTCGAAGTAGCTGAAGACAAGCGAGACAACTTTTCACTCGAAGCCCCTAAAACAGATTCCAAGCGGTGGAGCCTACCCTCCAGTTCTGCTACACGAGCAGTCTGGTTTAATCTAGCCTGCTCTGGTCTATAATTCAACTGATAGGTTATAGAGGTCTTGTCGGCTTGTGCCTCCGATTCAGTTTTCTCTCTGGCAGCGGCCTTGAATTGCTCTAGTTGTGTTAGAAGTTTTCTGCAAAAATAAGTAGTAATAGACAGAACAAGGCGCCATCTGTTGGCCGTTTAATTCGCGGCCAATAGATGGCGCTCTGTTCTACAAATAACTAATTACTGAATCTGACTGCCCTGAGGATCAGAAATGTTTGAAATCATTTCAACTCCCAGCGCCTCCTCCAATTTCAAATCAGTTAACTTTTTGAGAGCTTGTTCCACTTGCTGGCTCGTGACCTCGCTGCTTTCCCCACCCGCTCCCTTCTCGCCTTTAATTTTATTAATTTCTTCGAGTAACTCCCTCATTTCGCATTGTAGCCTTTGGTACTTCTGCAAAGGTGTCTCCTTTTCCCCATTAGCCACTAATTCCCAATCCCCGGACACATTATAGCCCGTACGAATCTTCCTCCCGATTCTGTCAGAAAAATCGACTTCATTTGCTTTCAAGAACTTGCCCTTGAATTTATTGTAGGCGTCAGTGGCTGAAAGGTGAATTCGCTCTATTGTTTCGTTTTCTTCTTCGATGAAGTCATCGGTTTGTTCTGACTCAGGCAGGTCGTTGGTCTCGTAGACATCAGGCTCGTCTAGGGCCTAATTTACCGTAATTACTATACAAATCGACTGGTTTTGTTAAATACTTACGATTCCTGGTAGATCTACGTATTTTGGGTCTGCCATTTACGATAATAACTGTTTTTGGGTGGTTCTTTGCTTAACCTAACCTTAAAAGTGACAGGTGTCAAGTGATGTGTCAAATTAAATTGTCGGTAAAACAGAAAACTGTTAACAATAGGGTACACCCGGGCATGTAGGACTTATTTGCAAATGGAAATCCTCGATTATTTCTCTGTTATTCGGCAGTTGGAAGATAGTATGTATGTACGTGATTCGTATTGATGAAGTGTTGTAAAAATTTCATCAAACTTATTTTTTTAGAAATATTTCATGAAATGTTTCACGAAATATTTCATAAACTATGAGATATTCTAACTTTGGTAGAACAATGTTAGGTATATTAACAAAAGAAATAAAAAAAAACTTTGAATAAAATATCCTTTGCAGATCTCCAAATCTTTAGGTACACCCAACCGCATTAATATAAGCGGGCTGATGGAGACAGAAATAGCAGACACGCATTCTAATCGTATTTCCCTCTTTATCTCACCCGCTTATTACTAATGCGGTTGAGTGTACCTATGTGCTCATCCGCGAAGCACAGTTATTTTCCAGTCGCAGTAAAATCAATAATAGTAGTATGTAGTGAGTTATTTTTCGGTTAGGACAGAGGTATTAGGATCAGCATTATTAAATTCTTTGGAATATTTCCACATTTTTGAAGTTATACGAACCTCGGTGGTGGGTGGAATGTCATTCACATGTCATGTCGACTCATTTTGCGCGCGTTTTTTAAAATAAGTTTCATGAAATATTTCAAGGGGTGTGAAATATTTCAAAGAAATGAAATTTATTTGAAATTAAAATAAAAGTTAATGAGGATATCGGACTAAAATTGTTTTTATTTAATTTTTAAGCTTAACGTTTCGGCCGTGATTCCGCCTTCATCAGAAGCTAAAAATTATTGTTATTAATTTTTAGCTTCTGATGAAGGCGGAATCACGGCCGAAACGTTAAGCTTAAAAATTAAATAAAAACAATTTTAGTCCGATATCCTCATTAACTTTTATTTTAATAACAAAATGGCGGACGCGAACCCAATTATGATTTATTTGAAATATTTCAGCTTTACAACGCTATATATTGACGATTTCAATAATTCCAGTGCATGAAGGGAGTCAGTTTACGCAGTAGGTAAAACAGTCCGTCTGTATTATCGGCTCTGCCAGTCTTAAGATTGTTGTGACACAAGAATGACAAATAATGACTACAAATAAATAATTTGTCACAAAATGTCATGAGATGAAAGCGCCCAAAAGCACCTACCAGGTAGTGCATTAATAACCAAAATTGGCAACCCTTAGACTAACGAACGTTATTTTCGTTTAATTACGTTGATTCGAGTAAGTATTCATAGTAGATGCCCCTCTTTTATTAAAATCATGAATAGGAAATATGACCAAAGCCAAGAGAGAATGTTGAAATTTGCCAGTCATTTGTTTTTTCATAATTCAAAATGTCGTCAGAACCAGAACTTTCAAAAATGAGCCGAAAAAAGTCAGGAAGTGACCACAACTTTGGCCTAGGAATCGTCAAAGACCTTTACCTCGACAAATTCTGCTCCAAAAAACTCTTCCAAATAGTTTTCATCACTGCAGCAACACCAAACGACGAGGATTTCCTAAAAACTGTTTCAAAAAACGGCAAAAAATATGAAAACATCTCCTTCGTGAATTTTATAACCCACGAGGATGTAACTGATTTTCTGAAACTTCTAGTCAACGACAGGGAAAACGTGAACCTTCCACTGTACATCAAAGACGCGCTAGAAAACCATCCCGAAGAAATATTGACAATTTTTGAGAAAAACCAGAATATTCCTTTGAATCTTCTGGCAAAACTGACCAAACTGAAGATTATCGAGGCGATGTACAAGAATTACAGCTCGGAAGTAGTAAAAATGCAAAAAAGAAAAGAGCTAAGGCAAAGTTTGGACTTTTTATTAGTTAATTGTGAAGAAAAGGTGGATAAAGGTAAAAAGAAAAAAGGGAAGGAAAAGAAAGGTAAAAAAGATAAATCCAGTAAATCTTCCAAATCGTCTAAAAAAGGCAAGAAAGACAAGAAAAAGGGGAAGTCTACAACAATGATTTCCAAGAAATCTTCACAAAAAATCAACATTGTTGAAGACTACACTGATATAATTCTAGAAGAAGACGAAATTGTCAAGGATTACAATGTTGACAATCAAGTAATGTTCTACGTGTTAAGTGGGTTTCAACAAGTTGGAATTTTTGAAAAACTGGCGAAATTACAAATTCACGTTTCTTCTATAATTGAAGTCGCAGACGAAGAACCACAACCAGGGGAGTATCTCGACAAATTTGCTTTGCAACTTCATAATTTATTCGAACAGCAGGTTCCTTACTTTGAAGATACAGTTTTGATGAAGTTTTCTCCTTCTGACAAACAAGAGGCTAAGAAAATTCTGGAAGAGTTTTGCTACGCAGTCAAAAGTGTTAACTACATAAAAAGACAGCATCTAAAATACATAAAAAATTTAAACCTGCAACATTTGGGAGCTCACCCTAAGAAACTAATACCAAAATGTCTAGAAAAATACTCGCGAATCATGAACTCCTACCCCCCTGAATGCATAAACATTCCCTTAATCCTCGAAGCAATAATTGAAGAGATCTGTTGGATAGAAGAAGGTGCAATTTATTCATTGTCAGATCTTTCAGATTCCAGCAAATCAGAAAGCATTCACTGCAAACCTAAAAAACCTAAAGCTGGTCCTATTAAAAAAACTCCAGAAACTTACCAAATTCACGAGGAGGATCAACTGGGGACAATTCTACATTCCTACAAAGGAATTGGAAGAATTGTTTACGACTCTACTTTGAAATATCTTCAATTTTTGGAACCTTTACAAAAAGTTAAACCATCTCCTGGCAGTGTTAAGACAACTCGTGACGTTGGAGTTCCAGAAGAAGACAGTAAAGAAAATCGCGACATTCAAGATTACATTCATTTGGCACTCTTCCAGACGATGAAAGGACGCGAATTTTCCCCTAAACTTCCACTGGAGTATGATTTAACTAAAAACATAATCACGTACAATGAGGGGGAACAATGGTTGAAATCCTTGCCATGCATTCTAGGGGATGACGATGGAAAATGCACCACCAATGACGATATAGTCTCAAACTATCACTTTAAAGAGAAATTATCGAAATCGGTTTTCCTCCAAATGATCTTCAAAGCAAATTCTGAATTCTGCACGTGTGACAAAAAGTTTTGCCCTGAAACTGACGCAACTCTTCTAAAATTCCACGACAATTTGAACGAAGGAGTTAACACTAAAATCTGGAACCAGTGTTTACCGACTCCCGTTTGCTTGAGGGATTTCTGCATTTACAACACTGTCGAGAAAAAAGAATGGCTGGAGAAAAATAAAATAGTTGAACATTCCCAAATTTTCCAAGAATTAGAAGAAAAGTGTCAAGGAGTCAGGGATTTAATCCAGACGGGACTCTACGAAGAATACAAACATCTTCTGGAAAACACTAGTGAGAGTTCTGAGGGAAAAGAGGGGATTTTCGGGAGTGCTTTGGAGGAATTAGTAACTTACCCGGAAGGGAAAGTTTTGACAACGTTTTGCAACCAAGACGAATCAGAACAGATTCTTGCCTACGATTTAGGTTACAAAAGAATGCAATTAACAGGGTGTACTACAACTTTTAAAAGTTCTGACGGGGTTAAAATCACGGTTGATAATTCGAGATTCTTGCATGAAACTCCTAAATGTTCTGTGAAGATCGCCGCTGATGATAATCTCTTCATTTTTAATTCCAGAAACTTGGAGAATTTTCACTGCGTTTTACCAGACGAAACGATTATTAATTTCGGCAAGGATTTTGCAGAAAATCGAGAGGAAATCAAAAGAAACTTAGTGGAAGAAAAAGAAGAAATCTCTGATTCATCCTCAGACACCAGTTTCGTCAATATAGAAGAGCAGAGAATTGTGGGGGTCCCGCAAGATGAATTCCTGGAACAATTCCAGGCGAGAATCTCTTTGAACAGTTTGAGAAAGTTTTTGCAGGAATTGAAAACAGCTGTTGAATTTCAAAGACCGATCTATAAAATTCTGCTAAGAAAACCTGCAATTCACGTGAAGAAATTATTCTCAACGACTTTCCCATTTGCTGGAGTTATAAAAAGAATACTGTTTAAACCTCCGAGAAAACAGAAGTTTCGAGGATATACTATAATTTCAACTGCTAAAAACACGCAAAATAACGTCTACAACTTGAAAATAACTCTTCCGAATGGTCTTTTGATAACAACCCTTCCGAAAGTTGGAGAAATAATCGAGCTGAAGCAAACGTACAAGTTTGCGAAGTTAAACGAAAAATATCGCATTTTTTATAAAAACGGAGTCGTACTAGTGAAAAACTCCGATGGAAGTACAACAATAATGAGAGGAAACGGAGATATTATAGAACTGAACGATAACTCAAACCTTTGCGATCCGACTTGTCCCCAGAATATGACGAAAATTTTCCAGAAAAACGAAGGGGAGATCGTGCCATTTTTATTGAGTCGATGCCCAGCTCCTGTCGTCAAAAACGACGCGGACTTTAAAGTCGCAATTTATGAATTCGGGGAAATACCCTACGTCAAAAAATCTATCGTAGATTTCAACGGAAAAAAATCGACGGAAATCTACGGAAAAGTCAAGGAAGACCAGGTTTCTTATTTAATCTACGAGGACGATTTTAACGCGGAAGAGAAATTCTACGAGAGAGACGACGGATTTCGATGTTTAATTGATAAAAAAGGGAAGAGAGAGATTCAGTTTCCAGATGGGACAAAAATTTGTTCTTGGTACGAAATTGAGAAGGAATTGATAACAGTTGATCCTAAAACTGAAGGCTGGGTTTCCATCTCAATAAATTACAAATTCGAGCACCCCAAGTACATCAGTTTTATCTACGATCAAATCGGAAAATCCACTGAGATTTTCCTCAACGATACTATAATAAAAAACTGTAATAATAGCTACACGATGAGTGTTGGTGAAAATATCGCCGTGGAGATCTCCCAAGATCAAGTTTTTTTCTTGAAAACTTGCGAGGATTGTGAAAGCGATTGCCTGGTGAAAATTAACACAAATCCTATTTCTGTAGATGAAACCTTCGTGCAACTTTGCGATAGTTACGAGAGAAAATTCAGCAGTGATTTCCTCGGAAATTGCTTCCTCAATTCCGATTTCATCAAAGAAAAGTTAAACGCCAACGAGTGCGATCATTTCCGGAAAAACGAGGATCAAAAACTTTTCGTTGTTAAAAAAGATTCCGTTTCTTTTCTCTGGAAGGACTCTGCAGTCGAGGAAAAACTGAAGAAAGCCGACGAGGGCATGAAAATCAACAATTACATCAACAGGGCTTCCAAGAAGCAGACGATCGAAATTTTCACGAACGTTTATCAAAACTTCGAGGAGAGATTCACAATGTCGCACTTTTACGAGCGAAAAATCTCCCTGTCCAAGAAAATCAGCAGGGAAAACGTTCTTTACTACGTTACGTTTAGGATTCTGGAGGAGTTTTTCGATGACAGGAGATTGGAGGATGTGGCAGCGGAATTGGAGGATTTCCTGGGCACGAATAAAGTCTATCCAGAATTGTTGGAAGGTTTGAAGGACATGTTGAGGGTTATTAGTGGTTCTGAGGCAAAACAGAGGCAGCCCATTTACCATTTAGAATTGCAAGACAATGCTTCTGTGGAAAACTCGGCGCAGACTGACGTCAGCAGTGACTTGAATGAAATGCAGTTTCCGGAAAAACCTGTTCATGATTTGGAAAATGTTCAGAGGATAATTGGTGCGTGGAGGGAAAATTGCAATGAATGTTGGAGGCGCATCAGAAATAAGGAGTATGTGCCTTACTTCAAGTCGCAATACTATAGAGATTTAATAAACAAGAGAATCTAATTTTTTTCTCTTCATGACTTCTCTTTACTTATGAAGACAATATGCAAAAAATTACCTACGTGTATGACACATGTAGTAAAAGTATATTTTCTCACTTGTCTAATTATTAGTTATGAAAAGGCCTATATTGTTTGACGAGTCGTAATATTTGCCAAAACGAGCGATAGCGAATTTTGCAACATTATGCGAGTCAAACAATTTAGGCTTTTCATAACGTATTCCGTACAACATTTTACCTAATTGTGTAAAATCCAACTTTTCAAAACGCAATTAGGTAAATAACTATTTTTCTTTGTTCCATCTTTTTTGTTTTGTTGTCTTCTGCTCGTTTCCCTTTTCTCCTTATGAGGGTCGCTACAAATTATCAGATACCTAGTGGATTAATCATCCAAGTAGGCTTTCAGTTACATCTGACCCTGGAGCAGAGTAATAAAGACATATTCTACGCCCAAACATGATATAGGACTTACAAGATGTGAACATACTCAAGGGATTATTAATTCCATATTTTAAAAACGGTCCCAATACAATAATTCTACACGTTCTGCGAAAATTAATTATCTGTTTTCATATTTCCCGCGATTAGCAACGACATTTTGATAACTCTCGAGTTGCCATGCGACACAAAATGACAAATCTTCTAGGCAACATAGCAACCCGAGATTAAGAAACATCGATCGTGTTCGTTCGTATTCGCGGGAAATTTGAAAAACGAAAGTTTTTTCATTAAATTAAACTTAACTTACAGTTAATCCCTATGAACTATTGAAAAGATGGACGTATCGCGGAAGGAACATGAAGGTATCTACTATTTATTCTACCGGACAAAATTTCCAAAAAAAAATTAACTCAGTAACAAATTTACATTTTAATATTTCCATAATTAACAATAATTTATTACGTAGACATATAAAATAAATAATAAGTATCATTCTAATCTTTCATAATTTCTGTACTGTTTTAAACTGTTTGGCAGACCGTAAAGTCCATACATAGAAAAACCTGTAAAGAACTTAATGATAGTTTTGAGCCTTAATATCAATTCTGACATGCAAGAGACTGGTTAGTGAGCAGGGAAGAAATCAAGCGACACAAAAGGACAGGAAACTAATCTCAAAAGGAGTAGATTTGTCAGTTTAATATCTTTACGGAGATTCTGTTTTAAAGCTATCCATTTTCCTCAACCTAATACTTCTAAAAACGTCACCCATGTTACTTCTATGCTTTAGCTCATCGTCTTTCGGTTGACCACCAATCACGTGGCCGTTTGGTACCCTTTCCTTCTCAAAACTCTCCTCTTTTCTCAATCGTATACTTCCAAAAACATTTTTCATGTTTTCTCTGTGTTTCTTTTCCAGTTCTTCCTTTTCCGTTTCGGAAATTTCATCAGTTTGAAAGGAATTCTCACTTCTGCTTCTTTGAAGAGCGGGCTGGGGGTAATTTAATCGTATACTTCCAAAAACATTTTTCATGTTTTCTCTGTGTTTCTTTTCCAGTTCTTCCTTTTCCGTTTCGGAAATTTCCTCAATTTTAAAAGCATTCTCACTTTTGCTTCTGTGAAGAGGGGGCTGGGGGTCATTTGCACGATTTTCGTACAACTGAGCAATTGTTTTCCTAGCTTCGTTAGGATCGAGAGGGCTGTCGATGACGTTTTCGTTTTTTTCCACAGGTGCTGGGGGAGCTTTTCTTTTTTTGGCAACCACGACTTTAGCTTGGGCTTGCGGCAGGCCTTGGTGCAACTGAGTGTCCAATTTTTCTCGAAAAGATTTGTACTGTTCTGTACCAAATTTGATATTGTCATTAGGCAAGTCGAAATTTTCTATGGGTGGTGGGGTTTTACGGGGTTTTGAGGGTCTCAAGGTAACGGTTTTGAGTTCGTCTGATTTGGGTCTTGGAATTTGGACTAATATCTCTTCTGGTTCTTCCGAGGAGGGAGGGGGTGGTGGAGGAGGTATGAAAACGTTCGACGGTTTTTCCTCGTCATCTGCTTTTGCTGTTTCTTCGTCTTCTGCTTTTGTTGTTTCTTCGGTTCTAGTTTCTTTCTCTTCTTCGATTTTAGTTTCATTCTCTCCAAAAATCAGTTCTGGAGTTTCGATAATTTCTTCATACTCGACCTCCTCATTTTGAAGGTCATCTACGTCAAGGTTAGGTTCTGGCGCGCTTTTAACTAAAGGCGGGGGCTCTACAATGACAATCACAGGGGAAACAGGCACATCGGCTTGATGCACATCAGCCTTAACATTCTCTTCACGCAACACAACAGAAGCGGTGGAAACAGAATCAAAAGAAATCTGACGCTCGTTAACAGAATTTTTTTCTTCCTGTGTCTCGAGAATTTCGTCTAATGCCGCTATGGTGGATTCGATGGCTTCAGGGGAGGGTGGTGAAGGTGCTTTTTTAATATCAGAAACGTCGCCGATTGCGAGGTTAGTAGGGGTGAAACCATTGGCCCGCCCGTTAGGTGCTTTACTAGAAATGCTTTCGTTTCGTGCATCTGGGTGACGTTTGACGGAGAAATAGTAAATGGGAATGCCTAAACCATGCAAATTATTTACAGCGTGCAAGAAAAATTAAAGCAGATTGTGTAGTAGAGCGACTGTGACGGTTCCAGAACTGTCATAGCCACTCTACAGTTTATTTATACTAACCGAGGATCATCCAAACGGCGAAACGTATCCAAGTATTGACGTCCAGCATCAACATCAAATAAATGTTGATTAAAATACTCAAAGCTGGAACTATTGGCACTAAAGGAACCTTAACACCTATTTTAACCCCTAATTTTTTAAATAACAATAAATACCTTAAAAGTGATTTCTTTCTGTGATCTGGGCTGAACAGCAATCGACATTAAGACCAAAACCGCCAAACCAATCACGATGGAAGTCAAAACAATCGCCCAAGTCTCCCCGTTGCCTATTGGTGTTTTCAAATACATCGCGCAGAGACCAATCAAAACGCATAGAACGCAATAAACGCACACTTGGATCGACACGATCCTCTCCGAAGTAGGGTTCGGGGTTTTCCGGTGGCCCCAGTTGAAAATCTGAGAGACCGTGCTCTGTGTCAACTCTTGAGTGTCATAGCTGGGTTCTGCGTAACTCTCGTTTTCTGTGAACCTAAAATTTTTGATCGAGGTTCAACCTAAGGTGGCTTGGGGAAAACAAAGACAGAACAGAAGCACTTACGTCTCATTATCGTCCGAATCTGATGATGAGACTTGGGAGATGAGACGATAATCGATTTCTCGATCGATCTCGTAGCTGACAAAGACGAACGTTCAACATTTATGTCATTGGTTGATCGAGATTTGAAAAAAATACTTATTTTAAGTAGTGGAGGAATAAAAATCGTCGTACAAGGCAGAGACAACGTACAAGGTCATGAACGCCATTTTTTTTAACTGTCAGTCACAAGTGGCAGCCGTGGTGTGCTGTCACTTTCTATTTGGCATTTGGGCGCGTTCGTAAATGCTACTGCGTTCCACCTTTAAACACTCTATAATAGACTTACTCAAGGTAACATTTCTGAACGCATCCCTGGAGTGGCAGCTTTGAATGAAAGTCGGAAATACTGTGGGGTATATCAGCAGTACCAACCAACATTAACGTTTTTTACTGCTGAAATTGGCAATAAATACATTTTTCTTAAGTTCAGTAACTTTAATCAGTGTCAATTTAGTGTGATCTCCGGCATCCTTCTTCAAAATTTTCTTGAACCTTACAAATTTCAAGTTGAAACTGTCACTTTCTATTTGGCACTTGAGCTGCGTTCATAAATGTTACTGCGTTCCATCTTTAAAGAGTCCATTTTCTATCTCTTTTCAGTTGATAATAGTTATTCAGGGTAACATTTCTAACGCATCACTGGAGTAGCAGCTTTGACTTTTTTGTGGAAACTGGCAATAAACACATTTTTATTTTTTATACAGTGTGTCTCATTTTAACTGGAACCACCCAAATATTTCGGTTAATTTTAACCGAATCAATGCGTTCTTTTTTCTGCATGTAGAGCTCCAAAATCTGCACCTGCGTGATACTTCACTTTTTTTATGGGCCGAAATCCCAGCCTACTGCGATTTAATAAAGAAGCCAAAAATTACGAAATCGTATTAGGCATTTTTTTATCGAAAAATTTTATAAGGAAAAGTTGCTCAGGATGGCTCCAAATGGCTAAATCCGAAATTTCAGGAAAAAATAAAAATGTTGAATTTCTTGAGGAAGAATCACAAAATAACGAAAAGTTCAATATTTTTGCAACATAATGGGTGCTGTGAATTAAAAAAACAATTGAAATGAATTGACTTGACATTTGCTATCGGCTATGGATGGATAAAACTTAAGAATCGCAGAAAAAGTTGAAATTATTAAGATAGTGTAAGATTTTCGTTTTTCTTAACAATTTCAAGGGACACCCCAACTAATCTGTTGCAATGTGCCACAAACAGCAAACATATGCGCTTTCATTGTTTTTTTATTTCACATCACCCGTTATGTTGCAAAAATATTGACGTTTTCGTTATTTTATGATTCTTCCTCAAGAAATTCAACATCTTTATTTTTTCCTGAAACTTCGGATTTAGCCATTTGGAGCGATCCTGAGCAACTTTTCTTTATAAAATTTATATATATAAAATCGATAAAAAAATTCCTCTTTATTAAATCGCAGTAGGCTGGGGTTTCGGTTTATAAAAAAAGTTAAGGTGCAGATTTTGGAGCTCTACATTCAGAAAAAAAGAACGCATGATTCGGTTACAATTAACCGAAATATTTGGGTGGTTCAAGTTAAAATGAGACACACTGTAGAATATTTTTTCTTAAGTTTAGTAACTTTAGCCAGTGTCAATTTCTGCGCCATCCTTCTTCAAAAATCTCTTGGTTCCAGCCCCAAAATTTTGCCCATAGGTGCAGAACTTGAATTTGTATGCATTTCTTAACAAAAATTCATAAAAATATTCAACAACAAAATACAAATTATTTTTCTCAATCACGATCAACCTCTTCAAATGACTGAAAATTATTCATACTTACCGCAAGAGAAGCACACTGGCAGCCACGATGGTGTAGGCCAAAAGAGTTCCAATCGACATCATATTAACCAACTGCTTCAACTCAAATAAAGCTCCCATTAACCCTAAAAAACCGTTTAAAAAAACACAAAGTTTTTTCTTAGAAATACCGGTCAAAAGCCCAGCTATTAGCGTCCCCACAACTGGAGTCTTAAACCTCGGACTGACTCGCCCCAAAAAACGGAAGACTAAACCATCAGAAGCCATCGCGTATATTATTCGAGGCAGTGGAAACATAGCTCCGAATAAACTGGCGCACAATGCGAAAATTCCACCAATGGCCACTATCCATTTCGCATCTATCCAACCGACTGCGCCGAAAGCGTGAGGGATCGGTGCGTTTTTATCCTGAAAATCTTATTGAAAGTCTGAAAACTGTGATTTTCTCACCTGTTCATAGTAAGGGACCATTAGGGTGATAACGGTGGAGGTTGAAAAGTAAGCGAGAAAAATAATAAACAGGGAGAGAATGATGGAAAATGGAATAGCTCTCTTTGGGTTTCTCACTTCTTCGCCTGTGGTGGCTATGCAATCGAAGCCGACAAACCCGTAAAAACACGTCGCAGCCCCCTTTATCATGCCTTCGATTCCGAATGGGAAAAACCCACCAGAACCACCGTTGGTTATATTTTCAGGTTTTGGTAAATTCCAGTTTTTTCCATCGGCTAAAATGGTTTCGAAATTTAGTCTCATCAGAGCGACATAGACTTATTTAGTTACCTTTCAAAGATCCAGCGATGACAACGAAGATCACCACAGCCAAGTTGAGGAATGTGAAAATATTGTTCACCAAAGTACTTTCTCTCATCCCAAACGCCAGGGCGACTGAAAGAGCGATCACTAAAAAACGAGAGAACTCGTTTACACCTACCAGCTAAAAACAGCGAAACCCCAAGGGCGAAAAAATCGAAATACTCCGACATGTAATGGAGATTGATTGGGGCGACTTCTCGAAAATGATCTTTTAGGGTATCGTTCAGAAGGGTGTCCAAGTACAAGCTTAATCCACGTGCTACACTGGCAGAACCTAATTAAAATTAAAAAAGAAAAAAAAATAGAAAAACAGGTACAAAAATATAACTATAGACCTCACCGATGACATATTCTAAAATTAAGTTCCATCCAATGACGAAAGCTATGAACTCCCCGACGCAGACGTAGCTGTAGATGTAGGCCGAGCCGGCTCTGGGTGCCCGGGCTCCGAATTCGGCATAGCACAACCCTGAAAACATTTTATTGACTGAAAAGATTATCGCATTTTCTCGCTACAGGGCGTTCAGATTTTTGGCTGCGTTTAGTCAAATGTCTAACTTGGAGATGACATAAGCCATTACCACGATAATAATAATAACAATTTTTGTTCATATTACAGGGAGCCTTGACATGGAAGAAGATTCCAAGGCCCACTAAGAGTGACATTTCAATTTCTGACAAAGTCAAAAAATATGCAAATAGAAGTGCATTTTGAAACAACATCTATCAATCCTTTCGCTCATGCGGTGTCGATAGAAAAAGAGATAAGATGCGAGCAAAAATAAATCGGAAACCTCTGATCTGAGGAAAGTAAAAATTCAGTAAAAATTGATAATCAGTCTATCAGACCACTTTACAAGATTTGAAAGTAACGACTTTAGTTAAAGTGATAACAAATTCTCTCTCAATAATCTCTATGAATCACTTGATCAAATTATTCATTTTTTGACATAATAGGAATGAAAATAAATCGATGTTTCATTCAATATTTGAATTAAATTGGTTAAAAAATATTAAATGTACCTACTTAAAAACCTCTATTTAAGTACTTATATTTCTTTTATTACCAATTTTCTAAAAAATTAAGCTTTCAATGCAACTTAATGAGAACATCCTGTATGTTACCCTGAGAACATGCTTTAAAAATTCTTTAAAATAACGCGGTGTAGTCGTCAAACGTCAAATGTCAAAACAAACCTTCAAAGCCAACTAGAATGCTGCGATATTATGAAACGCCATTTACATTTTTATTCAATTATCAATAAATTTTAAAAACAAACAACTCATAACCATAATAATGAATCATTTTTCAAGATAACAAAGTAGATCTGGTGCAATATTTTAATATTAGTAATTAATTTGAATATAGAATAAACCTCAAAAAATGATTACTTATCATGAAACTTGAGAGTCCACTTCATTTCCACTTACCGGCAAAAACAGAAGCCACTGTTGCAATAAGGAACGAAAGAACCACAGACGGCCCAGCAGTCTCCTTCGCAATCTGTCCAGCTAGGACGTAAACTCCCACTCCCAAAGTACTTCCAACTCCCAAGGCCGTTAAATCAAAAGTGTTCAAAACTCGACCCAACTGAGACTGCTCCGTAGAAACAGGATCCAGAACCTTTTTCCTAGTCAGCACCTTCCATACGGTATTCATGTTGAAAATAAAAAAAAACGAGCACCCTCTTATCACTGGAACTACGCCCGCGCCGCCATCGTCAGAACTACAGAGAACAATAAGATTAAACAGATAGCGACATACTAAAATATTTGATAAGCAAAGCGATAAAATAGCGTTAGTAAAACAATATAGCAAAAATTATCTAAGATACACTTAACCTAAAACCCACCTGTTGAATGAATGAATAAAAGCGAAATGTTGAGTAAAACTTACATCAGTTGAGTAAATAAAGCTAAATTAAATAAAGTGCACTAAAATTAGCAATAATCACGAGAAAACACATTAACAATTTGTTTATTTTATCAAAGTTGTAAAATAGAATCTGACAGCCACATGACATGCACATGACAACTAAAGTGACATTTGACATCAATTCACACTGATTCATACTTTCCATTTTAGAGTCGGTGTATTAAGTGTTGCCTATACAAGGATTCCTCAGATTCGCTTTTCCTTGATTGTTCATCAAATTACTTAGGCGATTTTTCATTCTTATACGTTGACAGTTTATTTTAATGAACGTATTTCAAGTGATAAGCGGCTTATTTAGTATAGGCAGCCGACAATGACCTATTGAGAATTAATCGTGAATATTTGGCTGCATATTCTCTGTAACTGACGTGTTAATTCGGATAGGATAGGGTTCGCTCTTATGAAAAATGACAACGTCGCATTCAAAAAATAAATTTTCAGTTTCCCTTGAATACATACGGACGTCATTTTTTATTTTGAAATTTTGATTTGATAAGTTGCTAGGGGACGCAAAATCGTGCCCAATCGTGTCGTATGGCTGCTTTACCGGATGACCTTCAGAAGATACCAGATACCAGAAGGTACCAAAAAACAGATTTGTTGGAGATAGACTTTCAGTTGTTCTTATAGAATGTACACAAAGTAGTCACTGCAAATCCCTACCATCATTGCATCATTTTTGAAAGTGAAAGCAGTTAAAAGTTCGCCACTAGATGTCAGACGCGAATTTCGCCTTTATAAAGCTACCTACTAACCTAACGATAATGAAGGTTTCCAAACTTGTAGGTCTCTCTCTATTTCGTGACGTAATTTAGAGGCAAAATTTGACAATGACAGACTTTTGCAATTGCTTTTGCATACCGGGCTCGGTCAAATTTTGCCTCCATATTGTCTATCTCTTTAATACGCGATATTAGCGATGACGTGGAACCGCCATCTTTGCTGTGTATGGCCATAGTCAGCGCCTCCCACTGAAGCCAAACAAAGCGAGATTTCAATGTGCAAATTCCAGAAAACTGCATTTTTCGTCCAATTCTTTATTTACAGTTACTGTATTGCGTTTTGAGACCTTAATATTGACAAATTGCATAATTGCTATCCATTAAATCGTTACATTATGTCCACAATGCGCTTTGTCCTGAAATAATTGAATCTGCACTAGGAAATTCTCGCTTTGTTTAGCTTCATTGCCATGGTAACAACCTTAACCTAGCCCAACAAAGATAGCGGACCTACGTCACGCTAATAGCGCGTATTGGAAACCCTTATTATTCCATATACAGACGTCATTTTTTCATTTTTACAGAAAGTATTATTGCGTGAGGGTTTAAATCATTAGAAAATAACAGAAAAGGGGGGCGGTTGGCCTTTTCTATTGTTTTCAATTGATTATTTGTCGCTGAAAATAAAACGTCCGCGTTCGGAATAATTACGGGGGGTCGGGGGGAATAATAGTCCCATATACAGGATGTCCGGAAATAACATTGAAATATTTCGAGTGGTGATTCTACATCGAAAAATATGAAAAAAAGTCCCTATAAATATGTGTCGAATTCGAATTCTATTTAGTCAATTAGTAAGATTTTGCATTCTGTCTGACATCAATAAGCAAATTTGGTTACTAATTTTTAGAATCCGTTCAGTTTTGTAATTTAATAAAAATGAATTGATGAGCCTATAGGAAACGCAAATGAATTTTTAAATCAAATTTTCTCGGAAACGGTTGATTTTACGGTGTTATAACAAGAGAGGCTTTTTATGTAATTTTAGTCAGGAAACCATATTTCGCCGTAGCCCCTTTATGGCCGATTTCCGGACACATGTTTATACAAACTTTTTTTATATTTTCGGCTGCAGAATCACCCCTGGAAATATTTCATTGTTATTTCCAGACACTCTGTATTATAGACGCACGTTATTTTTGGCTTTTAACTCTAAATATTGTTAATTGTTACGTGAGGGTTCAAACATGGCCGTGGTTCAAATCGTTCATAAACAACTGAAAAAGAATGGCAGCAGAGAAGCGGCTGGAACCTCCCCAACGCGTGGGTCTTTGATTTCCGGGACTTGTGTTTAAGATTTTAAAGTTGATATGCCTAAATGGCACTTCCCACGGACCAATTGCTCCCAAAAGCCTTTCAGCTCTTCAACGGGTCACCTAACCTTCATGTACCAAATTTCGGGCAAATCGATCCACTAGTTTGGGCTATACCTAACGTGGTTTCAGTGTTATTACAAAATTTTGATTTTTCTACCCAAAGGGTACTAAATGCGAATAAATTTTGTCTCATTTAAAACCAGAATTTGAAGACCTTTCTGATGGTGACCTCGATAGTGACAATAAATCTTTCAAAAACTTGTTTTGGATGGGTTAATTAGAGCATAATTTTAAATTTCGAAATTGGTGTGCCAAAACGGCACTTTCCGTGGGCCGATCGAATCCAAAATTTGTTCACCTCTTCGACGTGTAATACAATCCCCGTGTGCAAAATTTCAGCCAAATCGGTTCAGGGGCTTGGGCTGTACAACGATTTTAAAGTCCGATAAAAATTTCGATTTTTTTAGTTTTTGGTCAAAAGGGCACTGACAGTGAATACATCTTTGAAAGCAGAATCTGAAACCCTTTCTTATGGTGACCTGAAAAGTGGGGGTTTACATTTAAAATTAAAAAGTTGATGTGGGGAGGTTAAAAGGGGCGGTCGGCCTTTTTTATTGCCTTAAATTGATTATTTGCGATTGTAATTGATTAAAAACAAACACTCGTTGAGATCCTGACGTAAGAAACTATGACAATAAAATCTGTCTTATCTCCTATTATTGCACTGTCAAAGTAAATTCTAAAAACATTTCAAAATTCCAGTAACCCCTAAAATGACGACTCAAAAGAAAAAGAAAAGCAAAATTCCACGAAAATCCTCCTTCGGTGACCTCCTCGACGTCTACCATCCTGACAAGAAAATCTGCGACATTATAACAACCAGCACTACACCAAAAAAAGACGTGTTCTCCGTCTTTAGACCAAAGTCGGATTCGAACCTAGACTACAGCATTTCCCAGACTGACACCAAACTGGACGCTGGAGCCACTAAAATTCACATCAAGCAAACTGAAGTAACTTATAAACCAATGGAAGGCCCTCCTCAGCTGCCCAGAGAACCAGCAAGACCCAGCACGAGTCTACCTTGCCCCAGAAAACGAAAAAATAAAAGAACAGCTCTTTAAAAATAAATAAATCAATTGTTACTATTATTGTCAAGTTGTTGTCAAAATTGTGTTTTGCGTCCAAATTTTATAATGTCCCTTAGGAAGAAGAGGCAGGCTAAGCGGAAAGGATCCTCGAAGGATCTCTTAGAAATTTACCATGAAGAACCGATCTGCAAAATTCCATCGACAAGTCCAACTCCAAGAGAAGACGCGTTTGATTCTTTTCGCCCAGAGCCAAGAACAGTCCTCGATTACCATATTTCTCAAACTGAGACTAAAATGGATGCTGGCCATACCAAAATCCACATTAAACAAACGGATGCCACTTACGAATTTCTAGACGTACCTTTAGAGCCTCGAAAAAAGAAACCAAAGAGGAACAAATTCTTCAGCGGAGGACCCCCTCAGTGGGAGTTCTTGGAAGAAATCTGGAGAAGGGAACAGGACGAATTGCAGAAGATTTACCAGAAACAGTTCAAAGAACGAGTGGCCCTCAGGAAAAAAACCGAAAAATTGAAAAGTAAACTAAACTGAAATGTTTTTCAATTAATTTTCTTTCTAGAAATGGCCGATCATCGACGAGTAATTAAACTAGTAGGTCCAGAATGGTACCAGGAACTCTCCCCAAACCAGTTAAGATCCGTGGACAATCTCAAAAACTGCATTTTGAGAGATTTACAAAACGATACAATCATCAACACGCAGGAAAACATCGGCTATTTAGGGCTAGTGCTCCGCCCTAGTCCCAAACACATCAAAAAATCTCTCCTGGAATGCTGCAAATGCCCCGTAGAATTTTTGCTAGTTTTATATCAATTAATGAATCCGAATCGCACTAAATATTCGATCAACGATCGACTTTTGTTGTCTGCGGTTGTTCATTTGACGATGAGGAATACTTTGAAGGAGCTTCATATTAGAATACCGTCACCTCCGAGGCTTCAACAGAAATCAAAAATGGCGGGGAAGAAAAAGAAAAGTGTTCGTTACGAGTCGCCTTATCTTGAGCCTTTCACTTTTCAGAAAGAAACCAAGAAGTTCACGGGCGTTTACGTGAATAAACATAAGCAGTATCCTGAAAGTCCTTATTTCAGTTATTTGGTTAGTGGAAAGAGGTTGGGTTAGTAAGAAAATTATTTTTTAGGATGAGTTGAAGAAAATGAAGCAGAAGGAGACTAGTGTCAGAAATTCGCTTGGTTCTCAACCAGTTGGTAAGCAAATAATACCTTTCTCCTAATTCTAGGGCGTAACCTTGAGAATTTTCTTCTTGGCGGTTTATCTGTTTCTTTCATTTTAAAGAGTATTGATTTCAACAGGCCTTAATAAGGAAATATATTCTACCATTATTTGCTTTTGCAAGTAAATATTATACCTTTATCCTCTTACTAATTCAAACACCAGCTATTACCTACCTACTTGTCCTCTATTTTGAATCTCCCTAAACCAGTCTATTTTTACACATTTTCATTCAAGTGCTCCAAAAAAAATTCAATATTTTTTTAAAGACTTTGAAACTGTCAAAGATTTGTACACACCATCTGCATCTCTGATAGATTATCGATTTTTCGCATCTCACGTTTAGAAGATTTCTTTCGTCTTTTCTTAAATTATGCTCACATTGTTATTACAAAAATTGTAATTTTGGTATTGGTGTTTTTTGTAAAAAATCTATTTCAGCGCGATCTCCAACCTTTAATTTCCTCTAAAATTATAGTATTTCGGGGAGATGAGTCTAGTTTTTTAAGAATTTGAAGAATTAGGCATATGTTACCGCTTTGAAAGTTTCAAATTTAAAGATCTGTTTTTGCTGTTCCTGTAGCCTGGAAATGTTTAAAAAAGATTAATGTTGGCCAAATGTTAAAAAAACTAAAGCAATGATAATTAGTAATAGCACAATAGACTTAAGTGAAATTCGTTTTGAAATTAATGCCGTAATTATAGAAGTTGTGAAAACTGTAAAATATCTTATTGGAAATTATTATAGCTCATAAATTGAAATTTTATTAATACGCTGAGGAGATTTGCAAGAAAATAGGGCAAAAGGTAGGTTTTCTAAGGATAATTGGGAAGGGCATTACATTTTATAGCAGTTTGTAAATATACAGTGTGGTCCATCTTTTTTCAGTGCTCGACTATTGGCATCTCCTAAACGGCAAAAGATGCGCAGTCGGTTAAATTACTTAAATTAGAGAAAATCTGTGATATTTTTTGGTGATTAAGAATCTGGAGAGAATTTTCAGATATCTTCATTCGCTCCTGAGTTATCGTGAATAATCTGAAAATTGTTATTTTAAAGTAAAAATCATAACTTTCTTACTATCAATGTCATTTTAATCAAAGTTGAAAGTTTTGTGTTTTTGAAATCATCAGCTGTCGATTGACTGACATCGGCAAAAATTATCTAGGCCTTCTAGATTTTGAGCAACGACAGTCAACTTTTCTTTTTCTTATGGCCGCCACATTGGATTTTAACACATCCGGATACACAGAAAAATTACGTTTTCAAAAATATATTTATTATGGATTTTTTTGAAAAAGTATGTCAAAGCTTGAGTCACACAACCCCATGACTTATTTTATTACCGTTGAATTAAATAGTTTTCATATGTGAAGAGATTTAAAAAGTCGAAGTACTTTTTTGCAACTTTTTTATCTAAGTTTATGCTGATTTTACTAATTATTTACACCAATTTTTAAATTTTGACGATATGTCAAAAAAGCTCATGTTGCTCACATTTCTGCAATTATTTAAACAGATTCAAGGCTGAAGTCAAAAGTACTATTTTAGTTCTTGTATAACTTATGAATAAATTTATTTAAGTAGTTTGTAGTGTTTGGGTATACCTACAGGGTGGTCCCTTTTTCACTGCTCACCATTGGCATTTTTAAACGGTAAAAGATATGGAGTTGGTTAAATTAGCGAAAAATTGCGCTATTTCTTTGTGAATAAGAATCTGAAAAAAAATCCAGCGTATGTTAATTCGCTCTTGAGTTATTCCGAAAAATCTAAAAAATCTATTTCAAATGAAAATTAATATCTTCCTAACGCTATTTAACTGAAACTTGCAACTTTTGTCTTTTTGACAGCTGTCAATCGAATAATATCCACAGAAATTTTCTAGGCCTTCTAGATTTTGAGTAAGGACAGTCACTTTTGATTCTCTTATTGCCGCCATATTGAATTTTGACACCATGGAATACAGAAAAATATTGACTTTTCAAAAATGTAATTAATATGGATTTTTTTGGAAAATCGTCAAAATTCTAAAATTGGTATAAGTAACTTGTAAAATTACTGTAAAATTTTTGAAAAAAAGTAAAAATAGTACTCTAACTTCTTTAATCTCTTTCAACGTTTAAAATAATTGAAACATTTTTGAAAAACTAATTTTTTTGTGTTGAATGGTGCCAAAATTCAACATGGCGGCCATAAGGAAATCAAAAGTGACATAGTTAGTGCTCAAAATCTACAAGGCCTACAAAAAGTTTTTGCCGATGCCATTTCATTGACAGCTGTCAAAAATATCAAAGTACCAAATTTCATTTAAATAGCAACAATCGTTAGGGAGATATTAATTTTTTTATTTTAAATCGCAATTTTTAGATTTTTCGTAATAGCTCAGGAACGAAGCAAGATATCCGAAAGTTTTGTTCAGATTCTTAATCACCAAAAAATAGCGCTATTTTTGTCTAATTTAACCGACTCCGTAACTCTTACCATTTACTGGTGAACAGTGCGAAAAAGGAACCTCCCTGTATATAGATATATTTTTGTATGTTTTAACAATTATTGCCAAAAATTAATGTTAGTTTCTAAATATACAGGAATTGTTTATGTATATAGCTCTGTCTTTAGCTAATAACGTGTATTATTATTATTCCTTTTCCATCTACAACATATTATGATGGTGACATGAAACTTAGTTAACCGCTTTAATTTTATTTGATATTAATTATTTTACAAGACCTCGGCAGAATCGGTGAGTTGCATCTAACGGCTTTCCCTAAAATATGCCAATCACTTACTATTGTTGTAGCCTTGAGAAAGACGAAATAAAAACGTCGAAACGTCGGCAATTCAGAATTAAGAATTGTCTTTCTTAAAACTTATCCCACACTTCGATATGTACAAAGAAAAAATCCATAACCAAAAAGTAGTGGAATGATAAACACAACAAAGGATTCTGTTTCCAACAAAGTTAGGCTAGCTGAAAAGGTGTTTGGCGGTGGAAAGGAGAATTATTCCGCAACTAGCATCGGCCCAAGAGATAACACGCCTTCTAGTAGTCTGGTTAACTACAACAAATCAAATCTCTATAATCAAAATGAAATGTTAATTCCGAACGTTGTCATGAATAATTGTTCAAATTGTATCGTCAATATTAGGTAATTGTCAAAAATAATATGCCAATAAATTAGAGTATAATTTCCATAGTTTGTATTTAATTTTGGGAGACAATTGACTCAAACATTTATTTAGGTTTTATTTATTGTGACATGTCCTTATAGACCGACGGTCTAAAAAGAGGTCCATGGGCTATAAAGAGACGCTTATGTCAGAAAAAATCCTACATAATTGTCAAATTACGATATGATTGTGCATAAAAACCATTATTATTATTATTATTTTCAAAGACAGACTTTAAAGAAAACGACGCAATAATCTTGAGAATTTTTCAAAATGGGTTTATTTATTTTGTAGACAATGGGGAAGACTTAGACGAAATAACAGAAGAAACAAAACAGGCCCAAACAATATACGAAGCACTTGTCGATTACAGCCCTGTAGAACCACTACTAAAGCCTTCCAAATACAATCCGTGCTACAATTTCTTCAACAGACAGCTCGCTAACCCTCCAACCGAAGAATCAGAAATCCACGAAATAATCTGCGTGGTCAAAAGAGAAATTAACGAGTTTTCTCCTTGCGGCAAATGCAGAATGGGCCCTCTTTCGATCATTTCAGGAATAGTCCAAGGTCCGGACGGTGAAGCTATCCCAATTATCAGTGGAATTGTTCTTTACAATCCCTGCGATTGCCTGGAAAAAGCTAAAACGAGAGGACTTGAAGAGACTTGTGGCAGAGTTGAATACATTGACGAAGAGACACAAGCAGTAGATGATAACAATTGCGAGATAAAGTCGTGCGAATGTTTGAGTGAAAAAGACAAAAAACCAGAACCTTGCATCGAATGTCCAGAAGCGAAACCTTTTGAACAAACTTCTTCACCAGGAAAAAACGTGACTGATGAGGAATTTCCGCTAGCAGTCTGTAAGCATTGCAGGGCAAAAAATCAAAAAATCATCGACAAACCACTTTGCAACTGCGAGAGATGCAAAGAAGATAGGAGGAAGAATCAAATCGCGTTTGTTATTTCCGGCATGAAAACCACGGAAGATGGAGATTTAGTGCCTATCATTAGTGGAGTTTACGTGAAGAGACCCTGCAAATGCTTGGAACATTACGAGAAGAAAGTAGACGCGTTTGAGAAATACGCGCAAAAACCTTGCAAGTGCAAGGAAGAAGGACGAAAGATTATCAATAAACCGCTTTGCGACTGCGACAAGTGTCAAGAAGATCGCTCGAAGAAGAACACCGTTAATCTCATCACCGGAATTGCTGAAATCGAAGAAGAAGCAGTTCCGATAATTGACAGAGTAAATCTAAAAAGACCTTGTAAATGCTTGGAACAATACGATAGAAGAATAGAAAAGTACGAAGAGTACGAGAAAAGGAAAAAAGCTGTCACGGATTTGAAGCAAAAACCTGACAAATACATCGTTGGAGGAGTTGTCAATACTCGTGAAGGTCCTGTTTATTGTATTAACGGAATTCGTCCTCCGGTTAAATGTAAATGCCCGGAAGAATACAGGAAAGCGATGCAGGAAGAAAAACGAATTGCCAATATGCCTCACGCTCCCCCTGGAAGAATCAAATATGGAATAGCGGGAGTCAAGGAGACTCCCGAGGGAAACGTTTACATTTTAAACCAGGCCCTTCCGACTGAAGATTGCGACTGCATGAAACTCTATGAAAAATACGAAAATCAACACACGACTTGCATGCAAGTCTATCAACAGTACTTGAATCAAATGAAAGACAACATTAATAAATTTAACGAAGATCTGTTGCCCAGTAAAGAGGAGAGAGATAAAATAAGAATGTCGATTACCAGCAGTCGCAGAGGATCGGACGCTCAAAATATTACGGAGCTTGAAGTTGAAGAAAGAGAAATAAATTTAGAAGAGTGTTCGAAGGTTGAAGAAGAAAAGTTGGAGGAGGAAAAGCAGGAAAAAGTGGAAATTGTTTGCGAGGAGGAGCCTCTTGTAGAAGTAGAGGAAGTGAAAGACGATTGTTGCAAAACTCTGAAATCTAGTCAGAAGAAAAAGAAGAAGAAGTGTTACAAGAAGCCTCCTACAGTTTGTTGTGGGGGTTGTGGCAAGCCCGGGACTGTGTGCTGTAAAAACTGTACTTGTGGACCTCCGCCTCCGATTGTTTGTCCGCCGCCTCCACCACCCCCCGAGCCAGAACCAGTAATTGAAGAACCTGAGGAGGAAAAACCAGAACTCAAACGGTTTTTTATTTTCGACAAAATTGATTGCAACTATGGGTGGCACATGTCGTTGCTGAAGGTAAATTATTTAACAAAACGACAGAATCTTTTCAATTTTTTTACAGAAAGCTTTGGCTAGTATGGCCGCGGATGGTTACCCTCTGGCAAAGCTTCCAGAATGCCACAAATTACCGCATTTCAAACTATGGATGCAACTCAGATGTGGACAATTCTGGACTCTAGAAGATCGATGTAACAGCATTTTTTTCTAATTTATCTTTAATCAGTTTTTCCAGACACTTACACCACGAAAAGTAAAAATCTCTGGAGACATACTGATGTTTGCATCAAGAAAACTCGAACGCCAAAACTGCCGATCTCCAAAGAAAGAGGGCATGAACTGACGTGGGCCAGTGCTTCTTACTGCAAAAAATTGGTAAAGCGAAAATTTTTCGACAACTTCTTGAAATATTTTTTAAGGCCTCAGATGCACTCGATATGTATTATAGAAGAGTTAGGAAAGCTAACGTCAATGCTGGTCGCGAATTCTTTCCAACACTCTTCGATTATGAATTTCCATTTTCCACGTTCAGAGATTGCTTCTTTGCCTACACTCCAGCGAAAGAGGAAGAGGTCTTGGCAGTTTCTGTGTGGGCCCCTTACGAAGTTAAGAATTTTTCAAAACGAAAATCTTGCCTTTGTTAATCAAACTAAAAGTGTCCTAGTTTGTGTCGTCCATTTGATAAATAAATTAAGTTTTATACGAATTCGATTTTGTCTCTTCTTCATTAAAACTCATTAGAATAGGTATCAAACAAAATTCAATAATTATGCGATATTTTATAAATGTTTTAACATGGAAACGAAAGGGGTGAAATATTCTTGAAAGCCTTCTCTTACTTTATTTTTCTAGAAGGCTTTTTCGACTTTCCATTTCAACAAAATCACATTTTTTAAAATTCGATTGACTTTCCGTTTTTGTCGAAGAACTAAAAGGAAAAGGCCTAAAAATCAAAAATATAGACAGAGAATTTTCAAAGTAACGTGAAGGAAAGACAAAATTCTAAAAAAAAGAGCAAGAAAAGTTCAAAATTATACTTTGAAGACTCTTCTTTTCTTTTTAACAAAGAAAACTTGAGAAAGGGTTAAGCAAACATGATTTTTTGTTATTCTTCCTTCTATATCGGTCTGAAAATAGGTTTTGAAACAAAAAAATTTACATTTTGAGTGTTTTTCTTTTAATTTCATAAGATTATAACTTGAGAACAATTCATCAGAAGGGAATAATAAAAAAGGCGTTTTACAGCTAGTTGAAAGAGCTTCGGTTTGATACCAAACTCAATTATTTTCCAATTTTTGTTGGCTACCTATGTAATACGGAAGTCTAAACACCATATTTTTGAAATTTTTCAAAAGATCGTAACTTGAAAACGGATTGCTATTTTGTAATATTTATCTATGTATCAAGTAATGAAAATACAAGTTATCAATCCGAGAGTGAATTGCAAACCAAGGCGAAGCAGCGGTTTGTAACCACCAAGAGTACTGAAAACGCATTCACACGATGCATACAACGGTTTATTATAAATTTTTCACTTCACAGTACCGTCATTTGGGGGAATTTGAGACATCGGTATAATTTGGGACAAAACTTCAATTTTTTTAAAAGTTCGCTGAAACTATAGAGACAATACGTCAAGGTTCCTAGACTTCCATCAAAATCAGCGCAAATAACATCCAGGTAAGTTTAAAAAAATATTTTATTATCATTTATGTCAATTTTGAATGTAGTAAAAAGTTCCGTCAACAACAACTAGGTGCATTTAAATAGTTTCAGTTTCTTTGGATGTTTCAGTTATTTACTTATTTATGAAAAAAAAATACACCTTTCATTGGGCAGGCCATCTGTTGTACTTCAATGTGAAGAGAAAAATGTTGAACCACTTTGTCCACTTTTAAATTTTTTTAATAGAAATGTTCGATCATAGGCTATTTTTGCTTTTACCCCTAATTTGACCGCCTCTATTTAAAAAGAAAAAAATTTTTTTTTGTCTGTAGATGTCCCAAATAGGAATATACAGGGTGGTGAATTTTTCGTTGCCCACCATTAGGAACTTGGAAAAAATAAGAGATCGAGAGTAGGTTAAATTAAAGAAAAGTTGCGCTTTTTAAAGTAGGTAATTAAGAATCTGTAAAGAATTCCTCGATGTTTTGATTCGTTCCTGAGTTATCGCGAAACATTGACAGAAATTTTCTAGACCATCCAGATTTTGAACAACGACAGTCAACTTTTCTTTTTCTTATGACCGCCATATTGGATTTTAACACCACCGGATGCACTAAAAAAATTGCTTTACGAAAATGTAATCAATATAAATTTCTTTAAAAAAATATGTCAAAGTTTGAGCACACCATCCAAGGCGCATTTTATTACCGTACTTATGGATTAAATTGTTTTCACATATCATACATAACAGATTAAAAAAATCGGTGCACTACTTTTATTACCGTTGGATTCAATTGTTTTCACAATATGTCATAAAAGACTGAAAAAATAAGGTTTACCAAAATGTTGACAAATAATAGGTTGATCTACCTTGGCACACTTTCGCTTGATTTTGAAACGTCGTGATGTTCACTGGATAGGCAGCCAACATTACAGGTGCTGTGAAATAATGTGACAGAAGCGTGACTTATAGCCATAAGTTAAGCTGTAGTTTATGAACAGGATTATGTATCCATAGTTACGTACATAACAATGGCATTACTTAATAATGGCGGATAAAGAAAAAAAATTAATTTTGAGTTAAACAGGAAAAATGAAAGAGCTCTGTTTCATACCAAACTCAATTATTAATACGGAAATTGAAAATGCCTTATTTTGAGGTTTTCAAACGAAACGGATTCTTATAAGTAATAGAACTTTGAGCTTCTTAAATTTTGCTGTAACTCTCATTGACGAATTTTCCGCACGACCATCTTGAGTTCGCCTCATTTAGAGGTGACGACGCACGCTAATTGTTGTCATTAAATTTTACACGAACACTGTTTATTGAGGAATTATGATTTCTCACGATCATTACGTTATCGTTCAGTGGTCGGAATGAGCGCGTTCCTACCTGCTGCACAATCAACATGCGGAGAATGCAAGGTATTTTTTATAGTTTACGAAAATATCTCTATAATCAAAAATTCTCCCTCAATAAAATTACTGCTCGCTAATCCAGAAATTTTATTGCCAGATAAGAGATTTTTGAGCCCCAGTCTTAAATAGATCCATCGCAGAAGCGGCCGCACATTTTTTAAAGGTATGACTTTCATTGACGATCCTTAAATGCTTTCAATTATCGCCAATTTGTTGACTGGACATCACCAGTTGTGGTTGAAATGTTCAATAACAATGGATGTCGTAGATTATTTTGGTAAACAAGTTTAAAACAATACGTTCTATTGGAATTTTGCAGATTTTGTTAAAATGCGAGTGAAGGGCTTGACTTTTGGGAAGATCTTAAGATCTCTTTCACGCAAGAAAACAATTCTTTTCGAAGATGGGTCTAAGTTAGCTAAAGTTTTGACTACTCTGGACTTAACAGCTCTGGGGGTTGGAAGTACTTTAGGGGTGGGGGTTTACGTTTTGGCTGGAGATGTAGCGAAGAATACTGCTGGACCTGCTGTGACAATTTCTTTCTTCATTGCTGCTGTTACTTCGATTCTTGCTGGACTTTGTTACGCTGAATTTGGAGCTAGAGTACCAAAAGCTGGATCTGCTTACGTCTACAGCTATGTCTGCATTGGGGAGTTTTTCGCTTTCATCATCGGTTGGAACTTAATTCTTGAATATTTGATTGGTAGGTAATTACAAGTCAAAAATTTTTATTAACTTGAAATTTAGGATCTGCAACTGTGGTCAAAGCCCTTTTCCTCTACTTGGACGAATTATCCGATAAAGTGATGTCAAATTTCTTCCTGCAAAACATGCCAATGACTGGTGGTGGATTCGGGCAATACGCTGACATTTTCTCCCTAGGACTATCTCTTGTCTTTGCGGGTAAAGTTTTTTTATTCTTTTTTAGGCCTATAATATAATTTCTAGTTGCGATTGCTCTTGGAGCCAAAGAATCTTCATGGGTTAATAACGTTTTCACTTGCATAAACCTAGTAGTGGTAACAACAGTAATCATCTCTGGGCTATGGAAAGGTACGATTTTTTCTCGTTTCGTTATAATTACCTACAAAAATTTTAGTAAAAGCTTCTAACTGGTCTCTGACAGAAGATCAGGTGACTCCAGGTCATGGTACTGGAGGTTTTGCTCCTTACGGTGTAAAAGGAGTGATTCAAGGTGCAGCCAGATGTTTTTTTGGTTTTATTGGTTTTGACTGCATTGCAACTGCTGGTGAAGAAGCTAAAACTCCTCAAAAATCCATTCCAATAGCTGTTGTGATCTCTCTTCTGATTGTGTTTTTCGCATATTTTGGGATTTCGACTGTACTTACGATGATGTTGCCTTACGATCTTCAGGTGAGTTTTCTGCCACCGATCATTGATTTTTATTAGTTTTAGGATGAAAACGCTCCTCTTCCTCACGTCTACGACTATGTAGGGTGGGTCCCTCTGAAGTACGTCGTGAGTGTAGGAGCAGTTTGCGGACTTTTTTCCAGCTTATTAGGAGCAATGTTTCCTCTGCCAAGAATAATATACGCAATGGCTTCTGATGGTTTGCTTTTCAAAGCTCTATCTATCGTACATCCAAAATTCCAAACTCCTTTTATGGGAACTCTGATAGCTGGTGGCATTGCAGGTAATTTAACATTATCACTTTCTTTCTAATTCTTCTTCTAGGTGGCTTAGCCTGTATTTTTGAACTAAACAGATTGGCTAATATGATGTCAATCGGTACCCTTTTAGCATATTCTATGGTTGCTGCATGCGTCCTTATTCTAAGATACGCTGTAGATGAACCTGAGAAAAAGTTTGAGGACAAAAAAGAACTTTCTGTAAAACTCTACTTTCATCAAATTTTCAACACCAAAACCAAAATTCCAACCAGACTAACGTCTTCTTTGGTTTCTTGGCTGGTACTAGTTTACTGTAAGAAAATCTTAGTTTAATTATTAAAATAATTCGATGTTCTAGTCTGCATTGCCTTTATTTTTTCTGGATTAATTACTGGATTTGAGAAAGACCTGGAAAATACTGAGCCTTGGCTCCTTACTATTATCTGTATCCTTTTTGTGGTGCTTTTTATCATACTGTTGGTGGTGTCCTTCCAGCCTAGATCTTCCGCAAAATTGACGTTTTCAGTGCCGGGAGTGCCGTGGATCCCGGGTTTGAGTATTCTAGTCAATGTTTATCTCATGACGACCCTTCCTCCTCATACTTGGGAGTATTACGCGTACTGGATGTTAATAGGCGAGTGCTGAGTATATTTAGAATGTTTACATTGTTTTTTCCAGGATTCGTTATTTACTTTATCTACGGTTTCTGGTTCAGTAAAGAACGGAAAACTACGAGTAGTGAAGAGAAGGTAGACAACAACTCTAATCCTAACAAAACTTAATTTATTTATCAAACATAGAAGAGACAATACATAAACACAAGTACGACCGAAGTTTTATTAATTATTTATTTATTTATTTATTATTTTGGTACTTACTTAAACAGCAATCGGTCGATTTGGCTGAAATTTGGCACATTGGTATGTCGTAACCCAGCTTAGATCTGAAAACCTTTTTGAGCCAATCGCATTTTGGTACTTCAACTTTTAAATTTTAAATGCAAACCCCCATTTTTGACGTCGCCATAAGAAAGACTTTCAAATTCTGTTTCTCAAGATGTATTCACTTTTAGTGCCTTTTTGACAAAAACTCAAATAGTTATTCGAGATTTTTAATTTACTTTAAAAACACTGTGCAGCCCAACCTTCTAGACCGATTTTGTTGAAAATTTGCACATGGAGATTGTATTACACGTCGTAGAGCTGAAAATTTTTTGGTGGCAAGCGACCCACGACAAGTGCCGGTTTGGCATATTAATTTTCAAATTTAAAATCATACTCTAATTTAAATGAAAAGGTCTTCGAATTCTTGTTTTAAATAAGACAAAATTCATTCGCATTTAGTGCCCTTTTCGCAAAAAAATTAAATTTTTTTAATAACACTAAAAACACTATAATAGCACAAACTTCTAGATCGATTTGGCTGAAATTTGGTACGTGGTACTGAAAGGCTTTTGGAAGTAAGTGGTAAATGGTAAGTTGGTACCATTTTGGCGCAAAATAATGAAAATTCTCATTCTCGTTTAAAACTTTTGCGGACTGACGGAGAATTGCAGTAAACATGGTAAAATATTAACCTTTAATGTCGCTATTTGTCAGAAAGTGTAAGATTGGTTTATTGAACATTTGATTTATTTAACACCGGAAAAAAAAACACCCCTGTAACTCATAAACGGGTAAAATCATGAGTGGCGCAATTTTTCAACGAATTGGATTAGGGTGGTGAAATTGAAAACACAACTTCCTTTAGAGCATGTGGGGGTGGTAAAATAAGGAGTTGGAGTTTAAGGGTTAAAACGTTCATGAAGCCCTGCAATTTGACACAGAGAAGCAATATCTATCTTCTGCGAAACTGTGAGTCTTACACATTGCATCTTCGAGAAAGGAGGACTGAATTTTAGGAGAATTTATCGTCTTATGACCAGTTTTTCCGTTAGAAGTCGCCAAAATCGCGATTTCGATATATTTTTCCTTGACATTCAGTTACACTTTTTGTTAGATAAAATCTTTAAACCAGTTTTTTTTCCAATCTAAAGAGTCAGTTTAATATTTTGATTCCAATAGATGACTTGCCTGGGAGGGGCACAGATTTCCTTAGACAAAAATTTAGCTTTAAAGCCCATTTTCATTGTTCATTAACGGAAGGGATAGGCGCAGAGGGAATGAGAACAAAAAAATAATCTTCGCTGAGCCATTTCTAAAGTTTTCTTTGTAAAAATGAAATGAAAAGTCAGAGACTCGTTCTACATATAAATAAAGAAAAAAAGACCTAAGTACTAACATTTTGAGGCAGGTATAATTTTGAACTTTTTTGGCATTTTTTTGAAAACTTTTGGCTTGCTTCAAGTTTTCCACTATTCAGGATTCTCTTTCTCTTTGAAAGTCAAAATTTCTGTCTTCCATTTTGACAATGAGGAGTCAAAAAAGCGTTCTATAAACAGGAAAATACGAATTTGTAAAAGTAAAGTCAAAAAACGTTTCAGGAACTTAAAAAATAAAGCAAGGGAAGACTTTTCAACCATTTTTGGGCTTCCTACCAACATAAGTTGAATTATTTTTTAAGTTTTTACCACCAATTTTTTTAATTGTCAACATACTAATTCGTCCTCGAGTTAATAGTTTGAGAAAGGTTTCAAGAAAATATCGTTATTGCTAGATATTTGTTATCCAGCGATAGCTATTTTAAAAAGACAGTTGTTCAAACTATTTCAAAAAAGTTCATCTAAGTTTTTCAGGTTTCTTTCAATGCTTTGCGAAAAGCCGTAGTAAATACACTGTGACAATTCTCGACCTACTTCAAGGTCACTTTGAAAGAACGAGACGATTATGTATAAAATTTATAAATAAAAACAAAAATATCACAATCAAAACTTCGTTATTTCGTTGTACGACTCTCGCGGTTTCTTCTCTTGCTCCAGTTCTCGGGTTTTCCTTTCTTCGCTGTATTTGAATCCATAAAAGCCGTAAATAAGGAATCCCACCACTAGCCATACCGCAAATCGAATCCACGTTTCCGAGTCTAGTGACAACATCAGGTACAGATTGATTACCACACTGGCGCAGGGAATGAAAGGCACCCAAGGAACCTAAAAGTTAAAAAGAAATATTTAATAAAATGTTCTGAAGGGCTAGTAGTTACCTTAAAGGACAATTCGAAGTCGTCAACTGGTTGTCGGACAATCACAACGAGGCAAATTACCATTAAAATCGTGATTATGATAAAAATTGTTAGGACGTAGGGCTTGAGGATGAGGTCTAGGGCGTAGATTATTATGGCGTCAAATCCGGCTGAACAGATTGCTAAAAATGAAGTTTAAATAAAAAATCAATCGGTGTGAGATCCGTAGATTTGGAAGGCCGTTTACTTACAAAACAGAACTAAACTGTAGTTAGTGACCAGTGACGTAGTTTTGCTAGCCTCCTTCTTCCCGTTGAGGTTAAAAAGAAGTCGGAATAGACCTTTTAGCGATCCTTCATTCTCCAAATTCTGTTTCAGTTCCACGTCAGAATATTTCTTTTCTTCGTTTGGTTTATACCTCAACAAAAGAACACAAACAGCTACAATAGTGTAGGCTAATAAAGTTCCAATCGACATCATATTAATCAATTGATCAGTGTCAAACAAAATCGCCATAATTCCAACCAAAGCCCCAGAGAGGATAGTAGCAATAATGGGAGTCTTAGTCCTTGCGTTAATCTTTGCCAGAAATTTAAAAATTAATCCATCATTAGCCATCGCGTAAATAACGCGAGGCAATGGAAACATAGCTCCCAATAAACTCGTACAAAGAGCAATCACAGCCCCTGAGGTAACAATCCACTTAATAACATCCAAGTGAAGTTCTTGAAAAACGTGAGGAAATGGTGCACTAGAATCTTGAAGATAATATGGCCACATCATTGTTAAAACGGTGGAAATTCCGAAATATGCCACGAAAATTATGAGGAGAGAAATTACAATGGCTAGAGGGATGTTTCTTTGAGGGTTTTTGGCTTCCTCCCCCGTTGTGGCAACGGCGTCGAAGCCCACGAAGCCGTAGAAGCATTGGGCTGCGCCCCCCATTATCCCCGCGAAGCCGAAGGGGTTGAAGCCTCCTTCTCCTGCGTCCTCCGCGGGGTCCTTTCGGGTGTCGTTGAGGATTTCGCTTTTTGAAATATTCCAGTTTTTCGTGTCCGCTGTAATTTTTGTTGAATTTTCGTTTAAAAGAAATACCGACCTTTGATGATTCCCGTGACGATTACTATTACTATTGTTGTCAAGTTTAAGGCAGTGAAGAGGTTGTTCAGGCGGGAGGATTCTTTCACTCCGATTGATAGCAGTGCTGCAGACAATTAGGAAAAGAATCGTTCAGTTTACGTGGCCCAAAGAGTAATGAACTTGATTTATTGGTAAAAGTGGGAAAAAAGGGATAAGTACAAATCGTCAGGAGCCAAAAAGCTGTTGATTTTGAAAAATTTTTGAGTTTTGGTTTAATTTCGGGTTAATTTAAACTGTTAGATCTATTTTTTTGTTATTTTTTTAAATTAAGTGTTTCAAAATGTGGACGTCTTTCTTATATTTTGAAGGCAAAATATAAAAATATGTGAAAAATTTGACTCTGTAGAAAAAGCTATTGATCTTGGGATAGCCTCCGATTTCAAAATGCCAGTTTGACTTAATTTAACAGCTACTTAGCTATTTTTCCACTTTCCTTGCGAAATTTTTTCAGATAACTCTGAATTCCAAGAAATAGGAAACCTAGAACTATACGTTTGTAACTCTGGAATGTCTAAAATATACAGGGTCATTCCTAAATAGTGGCAGAAAATTCAAGCGGTGATTCCTCAGACTATTCTAAGAAGAAAAGTTCCTATAGTCATATGTCCGAAAATGCTTCCTAAGGGAGCTAGCCCCTTCAAGGGGGTACCCGAAAAGTTAGTTTAAAAATATAAAAAAAATTCAAAAGATACCTCTTTACAGCACCAACCTATGCTCCAAATTTGAAAAACCTATCATTTATATTTTCCGAGTAATTTTAAGAAAACTAACTTTTCAAGTGCTCCTTTTAAGGGGCTTAGCTCCCTTATGAAGCATTTTCGGACATATGTGCACAGGAACTTTTTTTTTTAGAATAATCTGAGGAATCATACTTGAATTTTCTGCCACTGTTTAATAATCACCCTGTATTTCTTTTTCTTTTCTAAAAAATTAATTATTCCTTTCAAATTAACTGGTTTTTGACTTCAGAAATACCCTCGGAAATACCCTTCAGACTCATTTTGTGAATTTTTTTTGCTTTTATTCCACTTTGCCGATTCAAGATTTCGCTATGAATTTGAGAGATAAATGAATATAGGTACTTAAAAGGAAATGAAACTTTCGTCTTTCTTCACAACTAATATCTTTGCTAATGTCCACACAATTATTACGAATTGCTGCCAGTAAAGGATATCCGAGAAGTAATTTTAACCTCCCCAACTCCAACAAAATTTTAAAAAAATGGGAGGTTACTGCAATCACTAAAATTTTCGAAATCGAGATAAGACCGAATCTATACGTTTTGAGGTCTCAGGAACCCAGAAAAGTAGTTTTTAAAATTTGTCTGTATGTATGTACGTACGTACGTGCGTACGTACGTGCGTGCGTTTGTAAACGCTCTACAGCCCAAACTACTGGAGCGATTTGGCTGGAATTTGGTACATAGGCATCTCATAGCCTAACTTAGATCTGAAAAGCTTTTGGAGCCAATCGTGCAACTGGAAATGCCATTTTGGCACATCAACTTTTAAATGTTAAATGCAAACCCCCATTTTTCACGTCACCATAAGAAAGACCTTCAAATTCTGCGTCTAAAAATGTATTCATTCTTAGTGCCCTTTTGACCAAAAATTTAAAAAAAAATTATGTTTATCGGACTTTAAAATCGCGGTACAGCCCAAGCCCCTCAACCGATTTGTCTGAAATTTTGCACATGGGGATTGCATTACACGTCAAAGAGCTGAGCAAATTTTGGATTCAATCGTCCCACGGAAAGTGCCGTTTTGGCACACCAATTTCCAAATTTAAAATTATTCTCTCATTTAACCATTAAAAACAAGTTTTTGAAAGATTTATTGTCACCATGAGAAAGGTCTTCAAATTCTGGTTTTCAATAAGATAAAATTAATTAACATTTAGTGCTGTTTGGTTCAAAAAATCGAAATTTTATAATAACACTAAAAATACATTATAGCTCAAATTACTGAATCGATTTGGCTGCAATTTGGTACATGGAGATTGGTTGACCCGTTGAAGACCTGAAGGACTTTTGAAAGAAATTCGTCGAAGGGAAGTGCCATTTAAGCATATCAACTTAAAATTTTAAATACAAGGCCTAATTTTTTATGTCGCCATTAGAAAGACGATCATATTCTGGTTCTAAAAATGTATTCACAGTTTCTGCCATTTCAGTGGAAAATTGAGAAAAAAATCTTTCTCATTAAAAGGGAGCGGGCTGACAGTGGATGACATAAAGTGGCAGTTATTGTCAAAAAGGTGGCAAAAGATTAACCTTAAAAGGAACATATTGTCAAATGTGATGGATGATGTCCGAGGCGATGTTGGTATTTGTCAGAAAATTGCGAGATTAGTCACAGACGATAAGGATAGAAAAAAATCTGTTGAATTGACTACTATCTACACAGAATACAAAGATCCACGCGATGGGGAGGTTCCAGCCGCTTCTCTGCTGCCTTTTTTTTTCAAATTATTTTTGCAAATATTCCATATTGATCTCAAAATTCATAATAAAGCAAAATATTGGAATTTTTCAATCTTTGCGTAAGACGAAAGTTTCATTTCCCAAGTCTAAGTGCATAAGAGATATTTTTTAAACTGTCTCAAGATTTTCGCAAAAAAAATTAAGCCAATTAAGTATAAACAAATCGTGTTTTTCTTCAAACGTCAAAAAATCTACACTTCAATGACATTTTTGACAACGTTAAAGTGACATTTCTATGCCATGTCAATGAAGTACATTATCTTTACTCCGGCGGCGATGAAGTACACTTTTTACACCGGCGGCGATGAAGTACATTATTTTTACTCCGCCAGCGGAAGAGTTGAACAAATATCAAAAATTGTTGCAGCGGTAGATTGCCAATGAAATTAGCTTTTAAAAGATATATCATCAAGTGGATGGTTGCCATTTAAAACTTTAAAGTGGGGGTGGGTGGGGGTTAAAATTGACCTGTCCTAGCGAATTTTCATATTTTATTTGGTCTACGAAATATTTGGGTCGGCTCGACCTTTTCATTGGAACGCTCTGTATACTATTTTCTTAGTGGCCAGAATTAACTTTTCTGTTTTCTGTTTCAAAATTTGGTCTGTTTCTAACTTTGGCTTTAGATTTTCACAAAGCGGTCTTTTTTTAAAGTTTATAATTTATTATTATTTATTATTTATTATTATTTATAAACTGTAAAATGGCAAGGAATTTCCCTTTCACCTAGTAGCCTGCGGACGAGACAATTTATCTTAAATTGCGTGCAAACGCACAATCTTATCAAATTTTGGCTAAAAAGTTAAAAAAATAAATCCAAATTAAAGACACCAAGTCAACATCATTTATGTAATAAAATTATTAATATTTGCTGCAATCTGGTTAAAACCAGAATCTCGATAGGAAGTTATTACCAGGAGGAATTTTACCTACAAGGTGAATATTTTCGACCTCGGACAAAAATTTAATATTGACCTGTCAGAAGCACGACGAATCCGAAGGACAGGAAATCTGGATAATCCGCCAAAAATCCAATCCCCATTGGAACGGCTTCAGTCATGGCGTCTTTGATTTTGTCGTCGGTGAGTGCGTCTATGTACCCGCTGAGGCCTCGGGCCACACTTGCAGTTCCTGCAAAAAATTAAAAATAATTGGAATTACGTAATAAGATTTTATGCAATTTTTGGAATTACCTATTGCATACTCGAGGATAAGGTTCCAGCCTATGATGAAAGCGACTAGTTCACCTACGGTGACGTAGCTGTAGACGTAGGCTGAGCCTGCCCTAGGTACCCTAGATGCAAACTCTGCATAGCATACACCTGCAAAATAATTATTGTCTCAAATCGACAAAGGGTAAAAATATTGCGATCACACAAATCAAACGGAAATGAAATTTGACCTTTTTCGGAATGTTCAATAACATTACATTGTACGCCTATCTAATAAAAAAATAGATAAAAGCAGATCCTGACTTTGATTGATAGTTTTACAATCGTTTAAAATTTCATACCTGCAACAGCTGAAGCGATCGCAGCCACCAGAAAAGAAATGCAAACAGCAGGACCTGCCCACTTTTTGGCAACGGATCCTGCAAGGACATAGACCCCCAGCCCTAAAGTAGACCCTACTCCAAGGGCCGAAAGATCGATGAGGGTCAACACTCTAGCCAGTTGGCTTCCTCCCTCTTCCGACAAAGTCTTTTTGCGACTTAAAGAACCCAGAAATCCCTTTGCCATCTGGAAAAAATATTAACCACTGCGTGAAGAGACTCGCGTGATGGTATTAAATAGACTGACAATCTTATCAAAATCTCAGCTTTATCCATCGATAATGAGGATCTTGTAATCGTTGGCTGTTATTGGTGAAGAATGGATGCAACCTATTTTTTTATTTGCATTAGAAATGACGAGATTAAGCATTTTTTCAGCTCTGTTACCGTTGCTGAACAATAGGATCATCGAGTTAAAATTCTCTGCCGAATTTTTATTTAGGTACCTATACGGAACAGTATTGGTATCTCTGGACTTAAGCAAGGTACAGTTATAAGATATGGCTCTGACAGAAATACGGCTATGAGACACATCCCGTTATACAGGAAGTAGGGTCCAACTTTGAAATTTTAAATAGCAACCCATATTTTTCATTACAGATTCTGATAGAGGAAGAAAAATTAAGCCTAAAACACCTAACATGTAACTCGCTAACACCAGTCGCCTGTGTTTTATTAACATTTAAAGAAAAAAAAAGAAAAATGCGCAAAACAGTGCTGTGGAAAAATGGCTATAACTTTTAAACCACAGGCAATAAAGAGAAGAATGACACACCGTTGTAAAGTAGAAAGAATGTTCTACGTTATGCGTGCCAAAAAGTCCTAAGAAAATTGATCCGAAGTTGATTTATAGAAATTCCAATACTGAAAATTTGAAACCCTAGTAACATTTTTTTCTTAAATGGCTCCCTACAAGTTTTTCTACATGGAAGGGTGCAGAATTGTATCCTCCTTTCAACGGTACCCATAACACAGAATCCCTCTTTTTTCCATAAGAAAAAAATTTTATTCGGTTTTTAAATTTCCAACATTTCAATGACTTTGAATCAGCTTTCATATGACTTTGTTGCAAGCATAATGTAGAACAGTCTTTCGACTTTAGAATGGTGTATGATTGTTAGCATTATCGCCCGTGGCTTAAAAGTTATAGCCACTTTTCCACAGCACTGCTTAGCGCATTATCTAAAAATGTTAATAAATCCTAGGCGGCTAGTGTAACCGAGTTACATGTTTAGTTTTTCTTCCCCTATCCAAATCTGCAATAAAAAATGGGGGTTGCTATTTAAAATTTCAAACTTGGACGCTACTTCCGGTATAAACGGAAGCGCCCCATAGTCGCCAATAATTTTAATAGATTCTGAATGTGTCAGTTTCTGTAACTGCCAAATCTCACTTTGCTTAAGTCCATCAGAGATATCAATACTGTTCCATATTCGTAAGACACCCTGTATACTACCAATTTTAGTACTCATTTGACGTAGGGTAGTTTTTAGCTAAAATATAAAAAAAGGTTAAAATAAAACGGCGACATGCCAAGACAGTACAATGCAGCTTGTAGTTTTACGTTTTCAAAGCTATATAATTAGGTAGTTGGATATTATAAATAATTAATGAGAAAGACAAAATAAGTAGGTAGGTATCTATTTCTAGGTAATTATCCTAAAAATATCACAAACACATGTAGGTACTCGTTTAAGTAAGTACCTGTTATTTAAGAAGATGGAAATATTAAGTAGTCCATGTGTCGTTATAAGTTCAGTTGATTGATTAAGCCGTGTCTTATTTAAATCTGACGCAATCTTGTAATAATAATTCGTTAACCATTCAGCAAGACCAAAATCTGGGAAGTATTTTTATTTTAGAATTATTTTTTGCAACTAATAGTCCACTAAATCGACACAATCTTCATTATAATTCCCCTGACCCTTTTGGTGGATGGATAGGGCTGATTTTATAAGATTGCCGACAATATTACCTGTTCCGATCCCTCTAGATTTCTTTTGGTGGGACTACGCATTGTTTATGAAACCATTCTGCTTAACTTTTGCTTGTGTAATTTTAGATGCAGCGCAGAAAGTAATTTTCCTCCACTTTCTTAATCTCAGATTTGATGTTCGATTATTTATTTACAGACAAAGTCAATGTTTATCAAAAATACAGACTCAGGACGTCTTAAAATCTGACGCAATTTTCCTATAGTTGTACTTGGCTATATATTGCCAGATAAGATTTGGGTCAATTTTCTTCGAAGTAAAAAGTTAGAGAGCTCTGGGAACTCTTTAAAAGATCTCGATGTGATGGCTCTTGAATATAAGATTTATTATCCTAGATTTATCTATTTTTATCTAAAACACATATTAAGCCTCTATTTTAGAAAAATAGGGGCTCGCAATTTTATCTCTAATGTATGGTGAATCTACAAAAATTGCGTCAGATTCTCCAAACTTTTGAATACATTATTGCTGATGTTCGGACAACACATCCTGTACTTGTAGGTATTATTTATTTTTCACTTTTATCTCATAGGGAGCTTCCACGAAAGAATTGGAAAAAGTGAAAAAGGCACCTTTTGTTGGAAGCATAAGTAGCTTACTTAATTGTTAATAAGTAGAGCACTTCGATAGATAGGTATCAGCAAAATTTATTGTTTTCTCCGAATTCTTCTTTTATTTTATTCAAGTGGAGTTCTCTGAACCAAAATGATTTTAATTTATTTTATTGTCAAAAAGCTAAAGTACCTACTCTTCGTCGTTGGTTTAGGTAATTGAATCGCGGCAATTTTCAAACAGAGGCCCAACTCATTGTAAGGGGGTTCAAAGGTTGCAAAGATATTGAAGTTAAACAAATTTAAATCTAGTTTTAGGGGTTGGTTCTAAGCAGCATCATAGGGTTGGTTCTAAGCAGCATCATAGGGTTTGTTTTTAGTAGAAGCGTAATAATCGTTTTAATATTTAGTCACAAATGAATAAAGTCAACGTTTGTTTTGTTCGCATGCCATTATACCTATAATCACTTATTAGATGAAAAATGTGAAATGCCTCAAATTGAAATTTTTTGCTAATCATTGATGCAAATACTAGGTGAAGGTGAATTATTTTCCAAGTAATTTTGTAAGCAGAACGTGGACATCACTAAATTTATGGGTAAAATCTTGTAAAACGAGGAGCATTTACTTGAATTGCAAAATATTACGCACCGGCTTACTTATATTTGGGTCACTTGTCGGCATTGACATAGAAAAGTTTAAAGAATTCTTGCAATTCCAGCTATAGATAATTTTGGAAAAAAAAGAATATTAAACTTTTGATAATTTTCCCATTTACCCGTGTCTAAATAAAGGCAACACCTTTAATTGCGGGTACGTGGTGTTACAACAATAATACCTAAATAATTGTCTGCTACGCTTTTGGAATCAGCAGAGCCATAAAAATTATGAAAAGGTAATTTGTGCGATTATGTAATCATATTGCACGTCAACTTCTTCGATTGTTTGCCCTTTTAATACTGCATAGAAATTTGAAATTAATTACCAAACACTCAAAGAAATTATGTAACGAAATTAAATATGGATAATTAATCGGATCTGGGAATTGCAAAATGAAAGGGATTAACAAATTGGTGAATTTCCATCACTAATTCTAGATTACTAAAGATCGATGAACTTTAGTTTTTATGTATCACCCCTCTTAATCAACAATGTGTGATAAATGCAACAACAAGCAAAATAAACAAAAGGGACGGTATAAGTAAAAAACTTACCTTCGACATTATTAAATTCTTGTCAAAATATAAACATTCCCACAAGATTTAGGTACCTAATACACAAAATCAAAAAATGAGCTTCAACTTTAGCAATAACGTTCTAGCAAAATTGATATCTAATAAAGCGAGAGTAACAGGTAAAGTCAATTCTCGGCACTGAACGCAACAATCATTATTCATTATATTTCATGTTCCCCTGTGCTTAGTTTAACATTGAACTGAGTAGGTATTTGCACTAAAAAATAAACGGGAAAAGAAAAGAGTTATATTTGACCGCGAAAATTCCCACCTCGATCCGCCTATTATTATTACACATGCAAATATTTACTATCGCAAATCGTCAATTTTTGAGACGATAGCCAGTCTAGATAACACAAAAGGTTTTCCCGGAATTTTTGTAATTTTGTTTTTTAAAATAAAGTCTATAAATATTTATGAAGACAAAACCGCAGGAATATATAATTTTATTTCTAGTATAGAATTAGGTAATAATGTTTAGCTCAACAGGAACACCGCCAGAAAATGCAAGGAAATTCCATTAAAACTGATTAAAACTAAATGCTAGCGCTGAGACACCCTGTAGACAGAATAATATTTATTGTGCAGAAAATAAGGAATAAGGAATTCGTCACTCACTCCATTAAAATGTCTTCATTTTTCTAACTTTGCGACGGGATTTCTAATATTAGGCTAATAAAAAGAATTGAAATTAATTTAAAAAGCCCGCCTAATACTTTTGACAGTTGGCGGCGCGCCGGTAGCGCTATCTGACGGCAATCTCTGCAATCCCTCTTCAGCCGAGTTGTCAAAAGACGTAAGTAGGATTTTCCAAATTTTGAATTATTTCAGTGATCCATCCACCAAATCCCTTAAATTTCACATTTTCAGGAGCTTTCCACTTCTCCTTTTGAATCCGCAGCTTCATTTTCCAAAAACTTCGTTTTTTATTTGTCAATCTGACATGTCCAGGTTTGAGGTTATGTTGCGTGTTTTAATTTTAATTCCAGACCCTAAATGACCAAATTTCCTATTTTCACCGAGTTTCCCAAGTTGTTCATTTCAAATTGCAGCAGAATTTTCCGAAGTATTGGTTTTGTGTAAAAATCTGTCATTGTTTACGTTTTAGGTTATGTCACCAATTTTCTAAATAATTTGAATTTCAGGGCAAAATGGGCAAGATTATGAAATCTGGTAAAGTCGTGTTGGTCCTGGCCGGCCGATACGCAGGAAGAAAGGCCATAATCGTGAAAAACCACGATGATGGAACCTCCGAAAAGCCCTACGGCCATGCAGTCGTTGCAGGTATCGATAGATACCCCAGAAAAGTCCACAAACGAATGGGAAAGGGCAAGATTCACAAGAGGTCCAAGATCAAGCCTTTCGTCAGGGTAATTAATTCATTTTTTTTTGAAAATGACTAAAATTCATATTAAAGGTTTTAAACTACAACCACTTGATGCCCACCCGTTACTCGGTTGATTTAACCTCCGACTTGAAAATTGGACCCAAGGATTTAAAGGATCCAATGAAGAGGAAGAAGGTTAGGTTCCAGACGAGAGTTAAATTTGAGGAACGGTACAAGGCCGGCAAAAACAAGTGGTTCTTCCAGAAGTTGAGGTTCTAAAGCTGGAATTAAGTTAACTTTAAAATTTAATTAAAAAAAAGCAAAAATTATTTTTCAGGCTGTTTTATTTGACATGATTGTCACGAATGATTTAACATTGCAGGTGGCTTTGTTTATTTTGACATATTAACAGCTGTCAGCGTCAATTTTGTTTATAAAGCCACCTATGATTTAGAAACCCAATTTCTAGCATGGTGTAACTAAACGAATTTGAGACAGAGGGCTCTGAAATTTTAATGGCATGTCTGAAACATAGTTGCATCTCACTAATACTATTTGAAGTTGTAAGAACCTTCTGGACAGTCACATTCAGTTTTTAATTTTCTCTTGCAATTTGGTTAAAAAAAAAAAGGCAGCAGAGAAGCGGCTGGAACCTCCCCAACGCGTAGGTCTTTGATTTCCGTGACTTGTGTTTAAGATTTTAAAGTTGATATGCCTAAATGGCACTTTCCGTGGGCCGATTGAATCTAAAATTTGTCCACCTCTTCGACGTGTAATACAATCCTCATGTGCAAAATTTCAGCCAAATCGATTCACTAATTTGGGCTACAATGTATTTTTAGTGTTATTAAAAAATTTCGATTTTTTGACCCAAAGAGCACTAAATGCGAACGAATTTTGTCTTATTTAAAACCAGAATTTGAAGACCTTTCTGATGGTGACAATAAATCTTTCAAAAACTTGTTTTGGGTGGGTCAAATGAGTGAATAATTTTAAAGTTGGAAATTGGTGTGCCAGAACGGCACTTTCCGTAGGCCGATTGAATCCAAAATTTGTTCAGCTCTTCGACGTGTAATACAATCCCCATGTACGAAATTTCAACCAAATCGGTTCAGGGGCTTGGGCTGTAGCACGATTTTAAAGTCCGATAAAAATAATTTTTTTTTTAATTTTGGTCAAAAGGGCACTAAGAATTAATGCATTTTTAGAAGCAGAATTTGAAGGCCTTTCCTATCGTGACGTGAAAAATGGGGGTTTGCATTTAAAGTTTAAAAGTTGGTGTGCCAAAATGGCATTTCTAGTTGCACGATTGGCTCCAAAAGCTTTTCAGATCTAAGTTGGGTTATCACATGCACACGTACCAAATTTCAGCCAAATCGGTCGAGTACTTTGGGCTGTGGCGTGTTTACGAACGTACGTACGTACGTACATACATACAGACACATTTTAAAAACCACTTTTTTGGGTTCGTGAGACCTCAAAACGTATAGATCCGGTCTTATCTCGAATTCGAAAATTTTAGTGATTGCAGTAACCTCCCTTTTTTTTAAATGGTGGAGTGGGGAGGTTAAAAGGCGTAAGCAATATTTCAGTCTGTTTTATTTAGATATGTCTTTACATATAGTATGAAGCTTGTAGAGGTAACAATACAACTTACATTTAGAAAAGATCGTTTCTAGTGGCTGAAAGGTGTATTAAAAATCACAGCTTCAACAGTCAAAATAATTCAATCCTCCGGGAATGTGGATTCGTGAATTTCAGATCGTTTATCACAAAAAATCCTCACCTCAAAAATAAAAAGAACATTCCTAGAATAAAATGCACGAATTGAGCATCGTCGATTAAACAAAATAAAAAAATTCGAGAACGATCTGAAAATGGAATATTTTAATTATGGTCTTGGTTGGGCACTGTCGGTGTATCCTCTTCAGTCTGACTAGATTGCTGTCTAGCCCCCTCCACCTCCCTGTGAAGACTTTCAAAAGCAGAATGAGAACTTGGCTTGAGCGTGAAGAATGAACGAGGGTGGTTCACTTCTACAGGGATGGGTCTCAGAATGGGGACAGATTTTGATAGTATACGCTCACATCCGTCAGGGGGCGCTCTGGCTGAGAAAATGTTGATGCGAGGGGAGGACACAGCTGCTGCAATGTTGTCCTGGTCAGGGCTGGAGCCCTGGCTTCCCTCTGAAAAATCGCTTAATTTTTTCATCGAAACATTTCAATCCGTTTCGGAGTTATATTAACTCAAAAACGACTTGGAATACAGAACTGAAATTTGACCTATAAGTCATGCAAAATGTAATTTTTAACCTGTTTCTAAGTGGGAAGTATCCAGAGTACACGACACAGGAGAGACTGAATCCAATACCGTTGGATCTTTAAATAAATTTAGTTAAAAAATTGTCAAATTTAGAAATGTACTTACCAGGAGAATTTAGGGTGGCAGAAGGCTGGAATGCAGGTCGCAAAAAGGGTATATTCCTCAACAAAATATCTGCTACAGGAGCTTTTCTACCTTCTGGAGTCGGTTCCTTCAACCTATCACAATGGGGATCCGATTCTGACCTTGAAATATAACTTTCTATCTCTTGATTAAGTCCTTCTTCTGAACTCCTTGATGACTTTGAGGCAGGGGCTGGACTTCTTGAAATCGGTGATGATACTGTGAAAAGAATTAATAATAAGCAAAAAGGGAATAAAACAGTAAAACACAAAGTGTTTTCAGGCCACCCTGTATCATTCGTATACATAAATCTTAACTAACCAATGAAGGTTTCCAAACTTGTAGGTCTCTCTCTATTTTGTGACGTAATATATATATATATTGTCTCTCTTTTAATTTGAAATCCTAATTACCTAGGTAGCAAAACAGGACCTATACTGATTGTCATAAAAGTTAGTGATGTGAAGGTATTCGTGAAATGACAAGAATTGGTGCGTTCACCTTATGCACGTAGGTATGCGTCACGTATTAATATAGAGTAAGTACCTCAGTTGTTGACACAACAGCTCTGCCGTGCAACAGAAGAACGGCGTATGTGAAATTTCACAACTTTCGAGGAACGAAGATCAAAGTTTTGGCTGCAATCAAATCGCTATAGTTTTTTTATCTGAAATGTTTTTCTTCTAGTTTTTTCTAAACATGCATGTTGGACCGTTTGCTTGAAGAAAAAAAAAATATTTTTTTAAAATCACTGTTTTATTGGAATTTAATGTCACTTACGGCATTTTTAACTAGCAAGACGGACATTTTGCATGATATAAACGCAGTATGTAACTAGGATTTGATTTAAACTAGTATTTTTTTATTTAAACAAAACTTACATTGCTTCACAAAAAAGAAACTGTTTTACGGAATTATACACTAAAAACATTGCAGAATATAAACGCAGTATGTAACTAGGATTTGATTTAAACTAGTATTTTTTTATTTAAACAAAACTTACATTGCTTCACAAAAAAGAAACTGTTTTACGGAATTATGCACTAAAAACATTGCAGAATATAAAAAATATTGGTCTCATAAAGTTAATAAGTTAGTCTGCATCAATGTGTTCAATCAGATTTAATTTGACAAATTTGCGACGATCATTTGTAAAACTTTGTTGAAAGAGGCACTGAAGCCAAATTAAAAACACCGTATGTGCTCACATAAGAGGTTCATGCTTAGTAAATCGTCGGTTTTCTTAGCACATGCGGCCTTTATTACTATTAAGTTGCAGATGCGGTGTTCTTGACTTGCATTATTATGACTTTGACAGTCAAAATACAAACTTGTTATTTTTAAAACAAGATTTTTGCCACTTAAAACTTAAAAAAATTGAGAAACATCATATAATTATAAAAGGAAATTTATTGAGGATTTCAAATCTATCAATAACATACGATGTTTTTCCATTGCAGGGCAGAGCTGTCCATTTAAATGACAATCTTAACTGAATTTTCACCTTTACAAACTATTGAACTCAACTAATACAGCAAATATGATATGGTTAACTTTCAATTCTCTTATCGTTCATTGTAATTTTAAATTCTTTAAATGGTTAACTTTCAAACTGGATTTAAGAAAAAACCTTAAACCCACACTTTTGGTTCAACTTTTGAAATGACAATTTCTTTCAAAACTGTTGTAAAAACCCCAAACCTCTATTTGGATTCACAGTGGCTAACTTTCAACCCTGTTGACCTTCACAATTTTAAACAATTAACCGCCAAAACTGTTCTTCGGCGCAGTTTGTTTAAGTTGCAAAAATGTTCGATTTAAGACGTTTAAAAGGAACATAGTTCAGTTAACCTTCAAGACTGTAATCTATATGACAATGTTAACTGAAGTTAACCTTTAATATGTTGGAGTTAACCTTCATTCAGTTATTTCTTACCGCAATTTAGGTTTAAAACGGTTTGCCTAAACTGATCTTGCCCTATTTTGAGAGGATTTTCAAAATTCGTGAATTAACTAACGTTAACTTTCAAACTTGTTAATCTTTACAATTTTAAACGGTTAATCATCTTAATCTTTACAATTTTAAACGGTTAATCATCTTTACTGTAATCCAGTGAAGTGCACTCTCAAATTACCCAAAATTACTGATCGTTAAGCTACCTTCTTTCTTAATGGTTAACTTTCAAAAATGTTACGAATTAAGACGTACTAGATGAAGTTGGCTCTCTTAACCGTCAAAATTGTTACTTAAATGGCAATCTTAACTGAATTTTCAACTTGTTGAAGTTAAACCGAAGAGTTAACTTTCATCACCTGTTGAATTCAACTTATACAGCATACAGGGGTGGGTAATTTTTCAATGCTCACCATTGGGATCTCCTAAACGGTAAAAGATACGGGTTCGGTTAAATTACAGAAAAGTTGCGCTATTGCTTGGCGATTAAGAATCCGAAGAGAATTCGTTCATATTTAGATTCGTTCCTGAGTTATCACAAAAAAACTGAAAATTGTCAATTTAAAAAAAAATTAATATCTTCCTAACGGTTGATGTTATTTAAATGAAACTTGGAACTTTTGTATTTTTGACAGCTGTCAATTGAATGACATTGACAGAAATTTTCTAGGCCTTCTAGATTTTGAGTAATGACAGTCAACTTTTGATTCTTTCATGGCCGCCATATTGAATTTTGACACCATCAAATACACAAAAAAATTGGCATGAACTTTTTTGACAGATGTCAGAATTTGAAAATTGGTATGTATAATTTGCAAAATCAGCCTAAACTTAGGTGAAAAACAATTGCAAAAAAGTACGCCAACTAGTTCAATTTCTTATAAAATGTGAAAACAATTGAATTCATCAGTAATAAATTACGTCTTGCGGTCGTGTGATTCAGGCTTTCACATATTTTTTCAAAAACATTAATGTTTCTTACATTTTTGTATGGAAACAGTCGATTATTTTCCAAACTATTCACTTTATCAGAAAATTGTTCGAATAAGAGTCGAATGGTAAATTTAGAGGCACGTTTTGCGTTAATCAATTTTTTTTTTACTGACATTGCCAAGTAATGACGTCATGGATTTTTTTTAAATGAGAAGATATGTCAAGTGTAGTATTGGAAAGGTAATTTCTTTCTCTTTACAACGGCGTGAAAAAATCATGATCTTACATAATGGCAATTTCGAGAAAATGTCAATTGAATGTGCTCCCAAAAATATGGATTTGGCCGTCTATTTTACACTTTGTCGAAAAATTGTTCCAATAAAAGTTGAAAGGCGCATCTTTTGATGCGATTCAGTCGACATGATCTTGTCATTAGAAAAATGGGTATGACGTAATACTCAGTGAAGCAGATGTCAAAAAAAAGTAAATCGCTTCAAAAAGATGCGCCTGAATTTGCTTTTCAACTTTTATTGAAACATTTTTTGATAAGGTGCATAGTTTTTTGTGAAATAGAGGGCTAAATCCATATTTTTGGAAACACATTCAATTGACATTTCCTCGAAATTTCCATTATGTATGAGCATAATTTTTTCACACCGTTGAAAAGAGAAAAAAACGACCTTTCCAATGATACTGCACTTGACATCTTCTCATTTAGAAAAAAATCCATGACGTCATTACTTGGCAATGTAAGTCAAAAAAAAATTTGGTTAACCCAAAACGTGCCCCTAAATTTACCATTCAACTCTTACTAATTTGAAGAATTTTTTGATGCAGTGAATAGTTTGTCTATTCAAATTAACTCAACCTGCTCACTATTAACCTTTTTACAGTCCGTTAATGTTCAAAATACATTATCTTATAAATATATCAAGCAAGAATCATAGATTACTCTAAATATTATACTGAAACCAAAATCAATGCTCAGCAGATCTTAGATCGTACCAGAAGTACCTATTATTGTTCAATTGTTACTTAAATTCACAGCCTACTAATTGCGTGAACCAATGATCGTGCACACGTGAACTGATTATATTCAATCAATTTATCTCAGCTACATGAAACTTGCATTTGTTTTTTAAGAAAAATTGAGATAACCACAAAATTCATACCTACCAGATCTTGTTTGAGAACTGGCATTGGCCGCTTGGTCATCCGTGCTAGATTCTCGACTACAACTCCTCCTCCTCTGCCTAACACTCAACCTGGCCAACCTATTTTCCGTGAAATCCGGGGACCCTAAGTTCTGGAGCGAGTCCAAACTAGTCGAGTGATCAGTCTGCGTAGCTCTATCCATATGCCAAAAAACACTTTCCCGAGGGAACAATCCTTTGAGGTACACAGTATCCAGGGATGAGGTCCTCCGAATGGGGCCTCCAGATTTTCCTGCATCACTCATTTCAGCAAGAAAAATCAAGCCAGCATGGAAACGTGGTTGTCAACAATCAAAATTTTTTGTTAATTTCAACGGCGGGAATATTTAAAAATTCGTACCTTTAGTGCAAGGGGGCCCCGCGCCCGGGCTCCGCCTCCCCAATCCGTACTCCGGGGCTTGGTAGGACGGCGAAACGTTGGGGCTAGTGCTCCTGCACAGTCCACTGCCCTCTTTCGTGAAGGACGAAATGGGCATCGTAGCCCTAAGGGGGCCCTGCTTGGGCGAACTCCTCGTCCTTGTGACGCTCTGTTGGACCGACATTTTGCCACCACAGTCAACCTATTCACTCATAAACATACTTTATTATTCAAAACTGTTAATTTAATACTGTTGCAGTTTTATTTTTAGATTCCGACAAACTTCATTGTTAACACCGTCTTCCAGAATCAGAGTCTTTTTGTCTTGGAGGATCCCTCTGCGCAACTCCCTGTTCATTCATCCGCACAAAAATATCGCACGAGGAAGTGTCTCCGTCTTCTTCCCACGCACTAAAAAGCGATGAAAAAGAGCATCCTTTCTATATGGATTGGAAATACTCACTTCACTATCAAGTACACTCCGAGTCTTATCGTAGCTGCTGATTGGTGGAAAACACTGAATTCATTAGAAGCATGCGAGTCGGTACAGTCCAGGCCGCAAGATGAGCTCTAATTGGTGGCATCAAATATTTTTATTTTCCCCTACAGAACTTCAAGGTCGTTGGGTTATTATTGAATTGAAAGCGATTGTTTTAGTTTATGTTGACATAATAGGTTAATCAGGCTTGGGTTAAGGTCACTTGTTAACAAAAGTCTGTTTATCTTCTGTACAGGGTGTCCCAGTCCCAGCAAATATTTCGAACGGCGTTAACTTTCGGGTAGTGATTCGGTTAAAAAGACGGTCAACTTAGGACACCTATAGCTGTCAGTGTCAATTAATTGTCTTGTGATACTTTTCTAATCATAAAAAACAACATATTGTTATGCAACCAAATATACACGTTTTATCTTTTGGTACATTTTTCGTAAGTACACTCAGGACATTAAATTTTGACTGGAAGCCCCTCACGGATGGATTCTCAGAGCACGGTGACAATATTAGTTGCTTTCCTTTTAGCACAGGGTGCAACTCCGAACTGTTCAAGAATAATTCGCCCCGTGTTCCTTTTAGTTGTGCATTTCGCCCCAGAGTTACTCGATCTGCCTTCCCCCTTCCCCTCAAGCACCAACGCCGGAGCTGGTGCAACAAGCCCCCGCATGCGCAGTGCATAGTTTGACATTGTCAATATGAGCTGAGTAGTTTTCCGTGGTTTTCTCCAACATTTTACCTGTGCCTTTTGAAAATTTTTGCATCGCCTTCGTCTCTACTCCGCCACTATGGCATCAGCTTGCGAAATGGGCTATTATTTTACTATTGACTTCTGATGCGGTTAGGTTATCTGTCAAACAACGCAAGTGTCACTCACGCGGTGAATAATCCCCTGAAATACGTGTTCCTCTTAGGGCAGCTCGGAGTTGCTTCAGTGCTTGTAGCTCTAGAGCAACAAACACCTAAAAGGAAAGCGCTTATTGAATGTCTACTCCGAGAGTCCATCCATATTGTGATCAAAACTTAATCTTCTGAGTGTACTTACAACAAATACCCAACAAATACAACCACGCATGTATACAGGCTGGTCCAACACTAGTGTCCAGCGGCAAAACGACCTTTTCCTTTGAAGCTAGAGTTTTGAATTTTTTACAGGGTGTATGGGTAGTAAAAACCCTCCAGATGGCCTTAAATTTTTTTGGATTGGACCAAAAATGTGACGTCACGAGATTTCAAATTGAGCTATTTTCACGGCATAAATAATTTTTGTCCATAGGTTGATTATTTTGGACCGTAAGATTATGTTGACCAGATTTTTAATTTTTTTAAACGTCAGGTTAGCAAACTGCAGAAGGCAAAATAATCGTCATTTTATTTCATAAGGAGGCCGTGAAACAATATCGAAACGATGCGCCGTGTGTCCAACTTGAGTTCATCGAAGATTTAGAACTGTCAGCTGCTTGTCATGTTTTGACACGGGTAATTGAACTCCAGAATTATTAATTGATTGATTTATTGAAGTAATCTGATATTTTTACAAAAAAATAATGTGAAAATCATCCGAGTCTGCCCCGCGAAGTTTTAAACACGCGCAGACGCAAAGCGTGTTGTTTACATCTCGACAGCTCATGCCGGCAGTCCGAGACGATTAATAACCTTTCTAACAGTTTAATTCCTTGCAAACGCGTACAGAGGTTTACCCCATTTAATTATCTGTGAATTGGGTAAGTTTTTCAACTTTCATTGTATCTGTAAAAACAACCCTGTTTAATTGAAGGTGATGTTGAAGATTTGGACTTGGATTTAAACGACAAGATTATGGCATCTACTCCAAATAATTTAATAATAATTGTTGATGATTATCACGTTCTGATTCAAGACATTTTACAAGGGAAAAGTGTGGATATTGTGCACCAGTGTCGGTTTGAGGAACTCGTGTAGTGACTGCGATGATTAGTGTCAAGATTGTAGTGAAACCTTACTACGTTTAACTAAATAAACTACATTGTTGAATTAGTAATGTGATAAAATAAATTACTAGCTAGGAATTTGGGGCATTTTGTTCTAAGTGAATATTCAGACCATTTCATAAAGATGCGTGTGTACCTTACTTAAAATAAATAAGTTTAGTGGTGCTTTATTCATAATTTAATCCAACAGAAATTCTTACTGTTTTGCTGATTGTTTTACAAAGACAATACGTATGATTTTGAAACCAGTCTCAGATTCATTCGCATTGCATTTCACCAAAAGTTCGAACACTTCGACAGACAGGGTTTCGGTTTCTCGTTCTCATTACTAACACTGACGAATAATTCTGCTAGTCTTGCCTTCGTTATTCCTTTATCTTGTAATTGTAGTAAATAACTGCTTCTTGTAGACTGTGGTGATAATCCTGTCGTCCAAATCTTCACACCTTAAATTAACCAGTATTGCTTATAATAATACAAAGAAAATTGAAAAACTTACTAAATTCACTGATAATTAAATGAGGTAAACGTCTGGAGAGCGTTTGTAAGAAAATAAACTTAAAAGGTTCATTAATCTTCACATCTTCCAGGCATCAACTGTCGAGATGTAAACAACACGCTTTGCGTCTGCGCGTGTTTAAAACTTCGCGGGGCAGACTCGATGATTTTCACATTATTTTTTTGTAAAAATATTGGATTATTCGAATAAATCAATCAATTAATAATTCTGGGGCTCAATGGGCGCTGTCAAAGCATGACAAGCAACTGACAGTTCTAAATCTTCGATGAACTCAAGTTGGACACACGGCGCGTCGTTTCGATATTGTTTCACGGCCTCCTTATGAAATAAAATGACGATTATTTTGCCTTCTGCAGTTTGCTAACCTGACGTTCAAAAAAATTAAAAAACTGGTCAACATAATCTTAAGGCCGAAAATAATCAACCTATGGACAAAAATTATTTATTCCATGAAAATAGCTCAATTTGAAATCTCGTGACGTCACATTTTTGGTCCAATGGAAAAAATGTTAACGCCATCTGAAGGGTTTTTAGTACCCATACACCCTGTAAAAAATTCAAAACTCTAGCCTCAAAGTAAAAGGTCGTTTTGCCGCTGGACACTAGTGTTGGACCAGCCTGTATTTCAAAATCAATGTTTTCGTTTTTATGAATTTTATGGCTTGTAATATGCAGACTTTTGTTACCAAGTTTTTAATTCTTAATGCTCCTCCTTAAGAACACTGTACCTAGCCAAGATAAACTTTATAGAAATATACCTAGCAGGGGTCGGTCGTTTGAAAATGGCAACGTCGCAATTTTCTGTACTGAGACAATAAGCGCGTTCCTTTTACACCAATTCTCAGATATTCTCACCTCAGTTGCACTTTCCTCAGTTCGCAACACGTTCCTTTTACATGAACTGATGTGAGAATTTTACCTCCCCCCTTGCCCCTGCTGCAGAGCAAGCACTTGAGTTAGATTTTTGGCTCATCTGTCAAACAAAGCGCAACGTGACCATACGACGCATGCTACTGTTTTTAAATAACAATAAAAAAAAAATGATGCACTTCTACATGTTTAATTCTGTCAGGGTTAGGTAAATTCAGCAATATCTAGTTTTACGGCATTTATCTACTATAGATTTGCGACTTTTACTACGTCGCAATTGAAATATGTCGCAGTTGTCGCAATTGAAATATGTCGCAGTTGTCGCAAATGCAGCAGTTTCAAAATTTAAGGTTATGTTTCCGTAGAGAGCGCAGAGTGGACAACAAGTTGTTTGTTGTTGTTAAGGATGTTAAATTGTTTAAAGAGTATGTGTTTCAAAGTTAAATAAGTATTAATTTGAACTTAATACGGCAAAGTTATGATGCTTGAAAGAAATCTTTAGGTTATGTAGCAAATGTAACGAAGTTGTCGCAAATTACATCATTTGTGACCATCGTAATTTGCGACGGCCCCAACCCTGGCCTCCGCACCTTAAAAACACTAAATAGTAAATAATACCAACCGAACGTAAATGTAGAAATTTATTAGGTACGAAATAAATTGTACAAGTATAAAAATACAATAATGACTAGAAAACAATTTTTACAAAAGAAAATATGCCACAAAGTTATTTTACAGAACTCACTAGTTAAGTACAAGAACAATAACTTATGGAACAATAAGCACAAGTTTACAATATCCAACACTGCAGAATAGAAATTAGGAAAAATCGTTAACAAACATTTCTCCAACAATTCATAAAAGTTTCAAGCGATCTATGCAAAGTTGCAGCACAAATATTCGTGAGATCGTGCGGGCAAAAATTTACCAGTAACGATACTTTTTAATACAGTTATTTCCTAAGTCTACTACGATGACGTGGTTATCCGACGTGACGGCCAATCCGCTAGGCCGTTTTAGTTTAGTGTCATGGGAGTCGATTGTGTTTAAAGTGTTGTTGGATAGGATTTGGACATAGTTTTTGCCCTTTTGCTCGGAGCGGCTGGCGACGATCCTGCCCTCGGAATCGATAGCTACACCCCCGTAGCGACCCTTCCCTTTAACACAGAAATAGATTTGAAGAAAAAAATTACAAAACGAAAGCAAACGGGAAAGGGTGAAAAACAGGAAAAATCCATTTTCTCCGCAAACGTCAAAAAGTGTAGTTTTTTGAAAAATGCCACTAGTGTCAAACATTTGCTTTCCAAAGGCTACCCTTAGTTCGTGTCGTATGGCATGTCAAAATGTAATAAGAATGTGCAACGTGCGTGCACAGCCAACTGTAATTAGAAAAATACTTGAGCTCGAATACACTGTGTACTTAATAAGCACAAAATCTTGACTTTTTCTAAACAAAAAAGAATGGAAAAGCGCTAATGCGTAAAAACCGACATAAAACGGCCACGTTTTGCTGAAAAATTAAACTACGATCTGTGAAGACGTCATTCGTCAACAATAAACAGAACAAAATAAATAGGATAGGGAGGCTATGGAAAACGCGTGTATAAATGACACTAATGACAGTTAAGTCTGCAACAACTGCTCAACTATTTGTTTTCCAAAGCCCCCCCTTTATCCGATTTAGTTTAATTTAATCAAGAAGCTGAAAAATATAAGCTTGAATGCACTGTATGCAAATTTTTACTTTTTCTAAACGAAAATGAATGGGAAAGGGTGAAAAACTACATTTTAAATACATTTTCTCTGCAAACATCAAAAATGTGCATGTTTTCAAAATCGATTAATGTGACAAACATTTGTTTTCCAAAGTCTCCCTTCATCTGATTTAGTTTGTACCATTATGGTACACGTAAAAAATGAACAAAAATGTGACAGAAGTTGAAAAATACTGTATTCGAATACACTGTGTACTTTTAAGGACAAAATTTGGTGAAATGATCTTACATTTTATTAAAAACTATTACCTTTCCCGTCATCCTTAACGACGTCCATAAAGTCGCCTTTAGCATTAAAAACTTGAATCCTATAATCCGCCACAATGATCTCATTCCCCGGTCCGATGGTCACGGCCGAGATCTGCATAAAAGTCCCCTTCTTGCCGACTTGGAAGAGTATTTTGCCGTCGGCGTCAAAAACAAAAACGCAATTCATTCCGCTATCGGCCACCAGAACGTGACCATAGTTCCTGTCCACGGCCACATCGATAGGTTCCTGGAAGGCGTTGTACGAAAAGGATTTAACAGTCTCACCGTCTGTAGTCATTTCCGTTATCGATTTACTCCTCCAGTTGACCACGACCAGACCGTTACTAGAGAGCGCTATTCCCGTGCAACTTCTTCCCAAAAGTCCCTCGTTGGTGATATGTTTCAAAAATTCTAAATCTTCACTCAAAACTTTAATTCTCGAATTTCCAGTGTCCAAAACGTAAATCGTTTGATCGTTTTCATCCACGGCTACAGCTACAGGTTGCACGAATTCGTCTTTGCCACTGCCGTGCGTGCCGTACGTCTTTACTGGATTGTTATGTTCACTCACGTCAAAGTAAATCGGACTATCTCGGATCGGACGTTCGAAAATTTTCACTTTTATACCAAATCGGCCCGGTTTTTGAGTTCGAAAATTAATTCGATACGTACCGTCTTCTTGGTCTAGTACGTCGAGAGGTATGGAAGTGGTGACGTCACACTCGGGTACGACAGGCAATAACTCGGCTTCAATCGGGTCGCCCCCTGTTTTACGCTGGTTGCCATGGTAATCCACCGTTGATAAAACAACCGAACTACCAATCCCCACCATTACGTCGCCTTCTAGTTTCGCAGTGCACAAGCTAGGAAACGTGGTGCTAGTGCGCACGCGCCCCAGAACGTTCAACTGTTCCTGTATAACCTCCATGCTGTTGTTTTGCGAGAAATCGCAGGAAAGGAATGCATTTTCCCGGGGTTCCCCTAGACTAGAAGCATGATCCAGTTTTTCAGTCAGACTCTCGATGCGTTGGGTTATGTTTCGGACTTCCACTTGGTACTGGAGGCCCTGACATTCTTGCTCGACCTAAGCAAAGTCTGGATTGGTTGGACTTCAACTGATACTTACTTTGGTTTTTTCGCTTTCGATCAATGAGAATTGCTCTTCTAGGACTCTTCTTTTTTCCAGACAAGTGTTGTTTAGAGATTCAATTAATTCGTGTTTTCTGTTGTCGAGCAGGAGTTGCAGTTTTTGGAATGTGGTGTGGATTTGGTCCAGGCAGGATTCTTTGGTGCTTTCTAGTCTTCGCAGTTCCAGACTGACCCCTTCTTGGGCTTGTGTAAGCTGGGGAAATGGAAAGTTGAGTAAATTTATTGAGGTCGCGTCATAATCATTTATAATAACCTTATAGACAGGATGTAAATGCAGCATTATGTTACGTCATCCTTAAAAAATTTCAAACTATAATCTCAATGTTGCCAACCTTCTCTTCACTCTCATTGTATAAATATACAATAATGCCAACCTATTTTCATCATTGTATTACTAACTATTATTATTTTAGAAAGCATAAAATTATGTTGCAACACCAATAGGTAATTGTAAAATTGAAAACTTAACAGTCCCAATATAAATAAGAATTAACCTATCCGCTATTACAATGTCAAAAATCAATTATCTCCTTTTCAACAAAAATCTAACAATGAATAGACCTTATTCTAAATTAAAGAGCCATCTATCGGATGTTGTACGAACTTCAGATGGTGTTTCAAGCTACAAAAATTCAAATGCGCCGCCAAAAATTAGCGTATATCTGTCAATAATTAGCGTGGCTTGTTGTTATGAATTTTATGATAATGGATCCTACCGTGGTAGTGGCATTGACTAATGGCCTAGAAACGAACTTTGGCAGTAACTTTTCGTCTTTTAACGCACCTAATAAATTATTTACGATGATTCTCCAAGTGAGGCTGTCACTCCTGTCACTTGTCATTCTTGTCAATTTCTGTTCCCACTCGGTTCAGCATGGTTTAGTTCTGAATTAAACTGCTACTATTTTAATATTGTTTTATAATTATTGCAGTAAGAAAATTAGCACTTTGAGGTATTAGTTGCAATACTAAAGGTTCATTGTCTGCATACTGCTAGTTTACACGAAGGTAGGTGCTACAGTTTTCAAATGATTTCATATTTTACGAGCACTGTAATGTAAGCGTTTCTTATGGACGCCAATTTCGTGAAACACCAGAGCCCTTCGCGCGCTGCTACGCACATGCGCATTATAATTTTGAATATCGTCTATTTTATTCCCAACTGCAGTAAACAAAAAATAAACTTTAAGGTTTATCAGATTTTCGCCTTATAGTTGGCACTCTATTTTCAATAAGCTGTTGTGAACTTGGGTGATATTCACTTTGTTACCAATACCAACTGCAAGTCAAAACACTTTTCAAAAAAACTTACACTAAAATGATACTAAACATTATGTGTATTAAACTGCGTCAATTGGCAAATTCTATGCACATTTTTGCTGACCTTGCAAAAAACATTACCCACTTTCCACTTGTTTCATTTGTTTAGAAGAGTAGTAAGATGAATTAACCACTTTCTTACCAAATGCAAAAATTATGCAAATGCTCCATTACCAACACGAAAGCACTTAAATTTCCGTGTAAAGTGGGCTACAATTTATTAGTTGAAATATTGCTCTAGATTGTACAGTGCTATTCAGAAAATATGTGATATCCGATGGCTATGGAAACAAATTAATGGCAATCTGTCCAACCTTAGTTCGACCAGGAGATGTTATACCTATGTAATTTTACAGACTTCCAAAGCTTCCCGTTATCACTTATTTTCTGAATAGCACTGTACTATGATTAAAACAAAACTTGAGATCAAGAGCTGTGAAATTTTTATGTCACGTCGAGGCTTTTACTGATATTCATACAGCTACGTCCACTAATACTAGTAGCAACAGTAAAATAACACTTTAAATACATAAATGAGAGTTCCATATTATCGACCAAAAATTTCGAGTTGGCAATACTTCCCAACTTGTTACTAACCCTCCTTGAAACTTCCAGGTTAAGTTGGTAACGTGTCTTTATAAAGAGTAATTTCCTGAATTTTGAAAGTACATAGGTGTAATTTTGGGATTTCTGTTAAATTAAAGACAGTTGCCAACATTTTAAATCATTCCGTTGTTTGTTTTTCTACCAATAGCATAATACCAATCTTCAATCGAAAATTCACTATATTATGTTTTTACCAACTTCAGACAAACAAAAAATAAACCTTAATAGTTGGCATTTTACCTTTTTTTGAATAATTTTGGGTGATATTCACTGTTGTTACCAACTGCAAGACAAAAAACTTTTCAGAACACTTCCGTTCAAAATAATTTTACCAACATTATACTAGACTTTCTTAATTAGCAAATTTCATGAACTTTTTTCTTTACTAAGTTGGCAAAACAGTTTCATCTACATCTTTAAACCAAGTTGCAAAAAAATCATTACCTACTTGTTTATAATGTTATTTAATAGTAATAGTAATTTTTTAATAAGATGACCAGAATGAAAAAAATATGCAAATTAATGTTCAATTACCAACACGAAAAACTTAAAACCCCGTGTAAAGTGAGCTCCCATTATTAGTATGAAATTATTCGTCGAGAGAACATGCTATATGATTTCAGGAAATATGTGACAACGGGAGGCTATGGAAACAAGTGAATCGCAATCTGTCGAAAGGACGCTTGTCAAGTCTCCGGTAAAATGACAGATGGCATGTCCTGTATGAACTAACTTTGGACAAACGTACGTTCGACAGATTGCGATTTATTTGTTTCCATAGCCACTTTGTCATCACATATTTTCTGAATAGCGCTGTACTATATAACAAAACCTGAGATCAAAAGAGCCGTGAAATTTTAATGGCAAGTCGAAGCTTTAAGGTCATATTCCATGTGCGATTATTAGGGTTTCCAATTAAAAGAGAGAAAATTTGACAAAGCCCGGTATGCAAAAGTCTGTCATTGTCAAATTTTGCCTTCATATTAGGTACGTCACGAAATAGAGAGAGACCTACAAGTTTGGAAACCTTCATTCGCAAAATTTTTTGCGATATATCGCGATTTTTGTGGTTTTCCACTAAATATTGACGGATTCCGCTAAAAAATTCAGTGAAACTCCCCAGAAGTCGCGATATATGCATATATGCCACATGGAATACGATTTCTTTTCTGCTGATACTCACATAGATACATCTCACTAATACTAGCGGAAGCAGTGAAGAATATAAGGTGGGTCGCGTAAGATTTGTTAATGAGATGTAAATGTGGGATCAGTAATACCTCGACGTGCCTTAAAATTCCTAAAGTTGAAATAAAATTATCTTTAGTACAAGAACACAATACATTTGAAGTTGGTAATGGTAATCAATAAAACAGGGTTTTTCTTAATATTGAGTAACGTGCAAAGCCCAAATTCTGCACAGCCGCCAACAGAATTAGCTTTTTATAAATGTCAGGACTACCAACTTTTTAGTTTAATAAGTTGAGAACTACTAAATCTGAAGAAACCTTCATGACGTCACATGAAGCTTCATGTGCAATTCAGGTTTCTAATTAAAAGAGATGGACAACATGCGCAACGATTCTGCACATTTATAGGGAAAGAATGTCATGGCGGACTGTCAAATGTGCATCAACCGTCATTTTACGTCAATATACTGTCAAAAACCTATGTTAATACTTGGTTAATACTGACATCTGTCAAATTTTGCTTATATAAATGTGCAGATCTCTTGCACATGACGTCACACCATAGAAAAAGACGTACAAGATTAGAAACCCTAATTTGGGGTTGTTCCAAATATTTTACAGGGTTGTTACGAAAAATTGTAACATCGTAGGTGGGTTTAACGACCCATTTTGACATTACTTACCACATACGTAAATGTGTTATCGTCAACTCATTTTCTAAAGCCACCTACGATGTCACAATCATTCCCCTATTATTTTGCTAACACAGAATATCATTTAAGGCGAAAATTTGTGTACTTTTTTTTAACCAACTAACCTTAGAAATGCACTCGTTGGCCTTATAAAGCAGAATTTCCGACATCCGCTTGATGGCTATGGAAAACGGAATAATGGTGTGTTCGCAGCTATTATTCGAATCGGAATGAGATCCCTCGGTGCAAACAGTGCAGAAAACCGTGTCGCACGTTTCACAAAAAAGCAGCTCCTGGTTGATGTGCACCGAACATTTCGGTATCACCTCCCTTCTCTGCCTCGACATCAAATCCAGCAACTGGTTGACCAGGAACGAGGGCGGCAACGCCGAAACTCCCCCGCGAGGTATCGTTATCAGTTCGCGACATATCGGACATCTGAACGTGCCTGTATCCCTTGTCTGCGAGGCTGCGATTTTTGTGAGGCAATGCAGGCAGACTGTGTGGGAGCATTGGAGGAGCTTTGGAGTGTGCTCGTTGCCATCGTACATGCCTGGAAGAAAAAAAAACGCCACCGTGAACCAACGGACCCTAGGATCCGTTTTTTTTTTGATTTTTTTTATTAATAAACCCACCGGTCCAGAGGCCATCTGCAACAACGAAATGTTGTTATAGTTGGTGAATATTGAAGTGAATGCTTATAGAAATAAACAAATTAGCTCATCTTTTTTATTAGTATGTATTCACTTAAATATTGACGAACTGTAGCTATCTTGGCAGGGGTCGCCTATTTGAGACAAAACCATTAATTTTCAGTTTCTTTATCTTTTCAAGACGTGTGAACATTGAACCAGTCGATTATCCGTCTTTCAGGAAATAAGAAGGCGTCTCCAAAAACTTTAAAATATGTCCTCTCTAATGTATGCCTCGTCGTGAATTTCACATTTTTCATGCGAAAAATTAGTGGTAGTTGTTTTCCCTAGAGTATTTGATAGTAAAAAATTCGATTTTAATTAAAACCTGCCGTTTTAGAGTTATGCAAAGCTACTTTTCTCGAATCGTCAATCGTCAATTTTTTTTATATGATTTGCTCCTCTGGAAGACGTTACTAATTATGATAACATTATCATGAGAAACCATAATCAGCGCGTTTTCAGTTGGAAGCCCTTCAAACTTGTTGAAAAATGGAGGTCCATTATACCGACGATCCAGTCGTAATAACTTTTGAACGGAATAAGATATCGACTTGCGGTTTTCGACAGATTTCTTAGCATTGTTTCGCCATAGCTTTGACCTTGTTCAGTTTGCGCATTTCACCCCAACCCCAATCAACGTCAAAATCTTAAATATATATTTCAGCTCTACGGGCCATAAAGGCCCTAGGCTTAACTAAACTACATTTTTGTGGTACAGAGTTTCTGTGTAGGTAATAATTATGTTTGTTCTATCTTGTCAACGACTTCCCTCCACCTTCTCCGATCTTTTGCTGTTTCCTTCCAGTCATATGACCCTGCTGCTGCCACGTCCGTTTTGACTGCTTCCAGCCACTTTTTCCTCGGTCTCCCTCTCCTCTTCTTGCTGCCTTCTCCTTCGAATAGGACTCTCTTTGCATTTCTTTGTTCCGGCATTCTAATAATATGCCCTAGCCACCTTGCTCGTTGTGCCCGGATTTTTTGTGTTATTGTTGGTTTTCCATACTTGTCCATTACTTCCTGATTTGTCCGCCTTCGCCAGACCCCTTCTGGTGTCTTAGTTCCTCCGAATATTCTCCTTAATACTTTCCTTTCCCATATTTCTAGCTTTCTCTCGTCCTGTTTGGTCATTTTCCAGGTTTCGCTTGCATACATCACCACCGGTCTTATAATTGTCTCGTAGACTCTGATCTTGGCTGCTCTCGTGACGTTGTCTGATTTTAGCATTGTTGTTAAGGACCCGGCCGATCTACTTCCTTTTAGGATCCTTTTATCTATTTCCATTCCTTCTTGGCCGTTCTCTGTAATTATTACTCCCAGGTATTCTGTTTGGTTTACCTTTTCGATGCTGTATTCCTTCTGTTCTCCTTTCAGTTTGACAACCCTGTTTTCTTCTCTTACTTCCGCTCTCATCTCCATATATTTTGTTTTTTCTTCATTAATGTGCAGCCCGTATGTTTTTGCTTCTTTCTCAAACTCTTTGAACGTCTTTTCAAGCTCTCTCTTTGATCGTGCTAATATAACGACGTCGTCTGCGTATGCTATGCACTGGTGCCTGTGGTGATAAATTAGGCCTGAGGTTTGGGTCTTGCTTCCTTGCATTGTTGCTTCTAGCACCAGGTTGAACAAATCAGTTGACAACGGATCGCCCTGTCGTAACCCTCTATTGGTTCTAAATTGTTTAGATAGGCTTCCCTCTAGAGCTACCTTGTTATTTGTGTCCGTTAGTGTCATTTCCACCAGTTTAATGAGCTTTTTCGGTATTTTCAGTATTTCCATTGCCTCGTACAGCTTGTTGCGGTTGATGGAATCATAGGCTTGCTTGAAATCGACAAACAGCATGTGTAACCCCAAGTTTTGTTCGTAGCTATTGTTCTGAATCATCTTCAATGTAAATATTTGGTCGACTGTCGACCTTCCTGCTCTGAATCCTCCTTGGTATTCTCCTATTACTTTGTTCTCGTACCTTTTTAATCTGCTGCGTATGATTTTCGTCAGGACTTTGTATGTTACCTCCAGCAGGGCGATTCCCCTATAGTTTGTACATCGTGTTTTGTCTCCTTTTTTAAAGATTGGGCATATGACGGCGCTACTCCATTGTTCTGGTATTTTGTCTTCTCTCCACGCTCTTAGGATCAGATTATGTATCTCCTCATGAAGTCTCTCTCCGCCATTTTTTAGGACCTCTGCTGGGATGCCAGTTTCTCCCGCGCTTTTGTTGTTTTGCAGCGATCCTATCACCTCTTTTACCTCCTGTACAGTTGGTTCTTCTGTCTCATTTTGCTCTTCCACTTCTGCGTGTTCTAGCGTCATTTCTGTTAGTGGTTGCTGTGTGTGCTGTTCCCCCCCATTTAACAGCTCTTCAAAATACTCAGCCCATCTGTTTAATTTTCCTGTCGTGTCGCCAAGTAGTTCACCTTCTTTGTTTCTGCAGTATGCCGTGTTAGTGTTCCTGTCTTGTCTTGTTTTCTTAACCTCTTTATAAAAGTTTCTTATCTCTTTGTTATTATAGTGTTGTTCTATTGTTGCTAGTTGTATTTCCAGTTGTTCTCTTTTTTTCCTCCTGCAGATTCGTTTGGATTCTTTCCTTCTTTCTATATAGTTTCGTTCTGTTTCTTGTGTTCTTTTCCTGTCTCTTTCTATTTTTGCCCTATTCCGCATAGCTAGTGCTTTCTCACAGTCGTCGTCGAACCAGTTGGTGTTTCTTTTTGTTTCCGTGTTGCCTAGCCAGAGGTTTGCAGCTTCTATCATTACTGTATTGATTTCCTTCCATTTCCCTTCTATTGTGTCGTTTTCTGGGCATTGGACCTCTAATCTTGTGCTTATTTCCTTTCTCAAATTATTTGCTACATCGTTGATTTGTAGTCGTTCGACGTTATAGCGTTGTATCCCTCTTTTGATGTCTTTTTTCTCTGGTAGTTCTTGTATCATTTTTGCTATGACTAATGTGTGGTCGCTGTCGGCGTCAGCATTGTTTCGCCATAGCTTTGACCTTGTTCAGTTTGCGCATTTCACCCCAACCCCAATCAACGTCAAAATCTTAAATGGCAACATCAAATGAAAGCTCTTGAAGAATGCTATTCACTGTTCTAAGAAGTTTGAGAATTTAGCGAACCGTTTTCATGTTGGAGACAAAAATGTAATGTATTCGAATTTACTATAAATTAGAAATTAGTGGAAAGTTTTGAAAAACTCGATGAAAAAATTGTTGATCTGTGGACTAAAAATGTGACTAGCGAGTTTAATCGTTATAACTTTGTTTGGGACAGCTAAAATTAAAGTTCCAAAAAAGCTAATAACAAATAAAACTCGCCAGACATCTAATCAGTCACATTTTTAGTCCACATATCAACAAGTTTTTCAAAACTTTCCACGGATTTCTAATTTATAATAAATTCAAATACATTGTATTTTTGTCTCTAACATGAAAACGGTTCGCTAAATTGTCTCAAACTACCTAGAACAGTGAATAGCATTTTCCAAGGGCTTTCATTTGATATACGACACGTGGTATGTTGACATTTAAGATTTTGACGTTGATTATGTGGGGGTAAAATGCGCAAACTGAACAAGGTCAAAGCAATGGCGAAACATGTCCCCCTCAATGCCAAGGAATCTGTCGAAAACTACAAGTCGATATATTATTCCGTTCAAAAGTCTTGAATGGGCCACCCGGTATCATTTGCCCCCATCTGTCTTTTGTTTCAACGTGTCTATTAGGGCATATAATCCATGCAAACAACCGAGAAGGACGTGCTCAGCGCTGCTAAAGAATAATTTACATTTTTCTGCCTAAAAATGATATACAGGGTGGGAACTATTTCAATGCTCACTATTGGGATCTCGGAAACTATAAGAGATAGAAGTTCTGTTAAATTACAAAAAAGTTGCTCTTTTTGAAGGTGATTAAAAATCTGTAAAGAATTCTTCGATAGCTCTATTCGTTCCTGAGTTATTCCGAAAAATCGGAAAATTGTTAACTTTTATATTTTTGACAGCTGACAAGTCAATGGCATGGGCAGAAATTTCCTAGGCCTTCTAGATTTTGAGTAACGACAGTCAACTTTTCTTTTTCTTCTAGCCGCCATATTGAATTTTAACACCATTAGACACACAAAAAAATTAGCTTTTCAAAAATGTAACCAACAGTGGCTTTTTTCAAAAAAACATTTCAAAGCTTGAGGCACACGTTGCCAAGACGTGTTTTATTACCGTTCAATCCAATTGTTTTCGCCTGTCATAAGAAATTTAAAAGTCGATGTACTTTCTGAAATTGTTTTCCCCCTAACTTTAGGCTGATTCTTGGCTGATTATATAAATTATTCATACAAATTTCAAATTTTGACGATCTGTCAAAAAAGTCCAAGTTTACATTTTCGAAAAGCAAATTTTTTTGTGTATTCTATGGTGTTAAAATCCAGTATGGCGGTCATAAGGAAAAGAAAAGTTGACTGTCGATACTCAAATGTAAAAGGCCTAGGAAATTTCTGCCAATGCCATAGACTTGACAGCTGTCAAAAATATAAAAGTCCCAAGTATCGTTTAAATAGCACTGTTACGAAGATATAATTTTTTCTTTGAAATGCCAGTTTTAAGTTTTTTCGGAATAACTCAGGAACGAATCCAGATATCGAAGAATTTTTTACAGATTCTTTCTTAGCCACCTTCAAGAAGAGCAATTTTTTGCAATTTAACCGAACTTCTATCTCTTATAGTTTCCGAGAGTGAGCATGGAAAAAGTTCCCACCTTGTACCGGGTGGACCAACACTATTGCCCACCTCAAAAATTGCCCTTTATTTTAAAGCTGGGACTTCGAAATTTTTACAGTGTATATGGCTACCAAGGACCCTTCAAATGAGGGCAAAAGTTTATCTGTCATGCAAAAACTGTGACGTCACGAAATTTTGAAATATCGTTTTTCCAAGAAAAAAAAAATTTTTACCCATAAAATCGTTTTTTGGGCTAATACCTTTATGTTAAGCCCATTTTTTTAAATTTCCGTCATCAGATTAGCCAACTGTAGCAAGCTAAAAATGGTCCATTTTAATTCACAAGTCGGCCACGTAAACAATTGACTACTATGCGAGGGCTTTCTTGGATAACAGCGTACGCTTTTTTCATCTGTCACCAGTTGACAGCGACACGACGTGGCCATTGAACTGCGAAATTGTTTTTAATTTTAATAAACGTGGATTTTTGTAACGAATAATGTTGAAATATGGGTTTAAACTGGGCATCCACCATTTAATTCGCCCACCCAAGGTGCCAGGAGAGGTTACGAACACGGACATTTAATCAGATGGCGGCGCGGCGTGAAGAGGGGCTCCAGTTTGTGTGAAGGGCTCCGGTTTGTGTGAGGGGGTTTTTTCAAATAGCCATTTCCATAATTCGCATTATTCCATACTTATGTAATTCCACAGGTAATTATTTTGTTGTTATGGCCTGTTTTGTAGTTGGCATTTTTAGGTTAAGTGAGTCGACTTAGTTTGCCCCGTTGAGACTAATATCGAGGACTAAGATATTCACAGCCCAGAATTTAACAGCAACTCGTGTCAAATAAGCACCAAGGAATCGTTTTGCATAACATAATTCATATTCAAAGATAAACTGTAATCGAAGGTGGTGCAAGTGTCAGTTTTCGATTGGCAAATACCTCGTAGGTACCTCCTAAACAAAATCAAGACGTTAATAATTGATGCTTTGAAGTTGGTGAAGCTCAAGTTATTATTTGAACAGCAGAAGCAAAAAGGTGCAATGTGGAATTTAATAATCATCATCATGGTGGGCAAATAAGGACTAATTAATCATTGATCACACGACAAGCCATCCAGTGCATAAACAAGACGTGTGTGTGTGCCTTAGTTTCAATTTTTGTCATTAGAATGAACTAAGAATACTGAGATTATTCTTTCGTTTATTAAACAATAATTGCCTATTAAGTAAATTTAATAAATCAGGCTTTCATATTTTTACTTGAATTTCGCGCATTTATTTCATTACGCGCGTTAATTTCCCGCTCAAACTCTTCCAACCCCTTTTAGCTAATCATTAGTCACCCACTAGTGTGATTAGTGTGTGAATTACAATAGTGTTGCAGTGTTTAGGTTGCTAATTTTGAGAAAAATTGCTATTTTGTGAAATCTTCAACCTCTTGAAGAGAAGTGTTTTCCAACTTAGTTTTACATACCTTCTTGTTAGCTGTTTTCACAGCTCTTATCCTGGTTTCCCTCCAGGGAAGCTTTCACGCGTTTTTCTGTGTTGTGAGTGTTAATTATAATTACGTGTAGAAGTGAATCTTGGTGAATTTCCTATACCTAGTGTTAATTAATAGTTTTATTCTATTTTAGTGGAGTGCATTTAATTTTTATCATGCCGATGCAACATCTTTCCTTTTCAGACAAGGTCGACATGATCTTGATTTTTGGAGAATGCCAGCAAAATGCAATGCAAGCAGCAGAATTGTATGCCCAACGTTACCCAGACAGACTTCAACCAGATAGACGAACATTTAAAAGAATTGTAGAGAAACTTAGAGAGACAGGCAGTTTGAAGCCCAAGAAAAAGACAGTGATAAATCCCGCTGTGACTTATGAAATCAATCAAGCTATTGTTTTGAACATAGCTGAAAATAATCCCCAAGTCAGCAGTCGAGAAATGAAGCAATCAAGCGGCATAAGTAAGTCATCGATTCTAAGAATATTAAAAAGGCACAAATTCCATGCATATCACATCGAACTGCATCAGGAACTACATGGAGAGGATTTTATGAACAGGGTGAGATTTTGCACGTGGGCCCAAGAGAAACTGCAGGAAAATCAGGACTTCTTCAAGTTTGTGCTTTTCACCGATGAATGCACATTCAAATCTAATGGGCACGTAAACAGGCATAATATGCACTATTGGTCGGTGGTTAACCCACATTGGATGAGAGAAGAAAAAACACAAGACATATGGTCACTGAACGTGTGGGGAGGAATTATTGACAACCGATTAGTTGGTCCATTCTTTTTTGAAGGCCATCTGACTGGTGCGATGTATGCAGAGTTCTTAAGAAATTCATTAGATGACTTACTAGAAGATGTGCCATTAAATGTGATCCAAAATTTGTGGTTTCAGCAAGATGGTGCGCCTCCACATTTCAGTCGAGAAGCTCGTGGTGTGGCAGATGAAAAGTTTCCAGATAAATGGATTGGTCGTGGTGGTCCAATTGCTTGGCCAGCTAGATCTCCCGATCTCACACCTATGGATTTTTTCACATGGGGAGTTGTGCAAGAAATTGTGTACAGAACACAGCCAACCACGAGACAAGACATGCAGCAACGACTCGTAGATGCCTTCCAGACAATCAATGAACGAAATACAGCAGCTACAGTCCAAAATTCATTTCAGCGACGTGCTCAGATGTGCATCGAAAGAGAAGGCCACCACTTTGAGCAGTACCTGTAATCAGGTAAGTACTTTTTGTGAAGTGATCTGTGCTATAGTGGTTGCAGTGCAGTGAATTTGGTGATGATTGTGTAGTGATGGGTTGTGGTAGTGAGTAATGCATCACTTTAGGTAAGTACAAGCCGTAAGTTCCTTGTACACAATTTTGTCTATGATGATTAGTAGAGCTCTTTCACAATATTTGAAGGATCCACAATTCTGAGACATCCAAAACAGCTAAAAGACCATAGTTTATGTAACACAATCAGTCAATCAAATTCAATTTATTGTTGTTAGTTTGATCATACAGGATTTAAGTTTCAATTTATATCCTTGAAAAATTATAATTATTGTGATTGCAACTTCAACTTTACAGCAACACACTTTCGCCAGCTAAAAACACTTGGTTTTACATCACCCTACAATTTACCAAACAATTTAACCCAACTAGTTAAGAAATGGCATCGGGCTATAATTCTTCTACCTTCGGCTACAGTTTATCTCTGAATTTTAATTATGTTAGTTGAAACGATAGTTTAACAATTCCTTTGCCCTTATTTAGATCAGATGATGTTAAATTTAGAGGCTGTAAATATCAATTTTGTTATGCAAAACGATTCCTTGGTCCTTATTTGACACGAGTTGCTGTTAAATTCTGGGCTGTGAATATCTTAGTCCTCGATATTAGTCTCAACGGGGCAAACTAAGTCGACTCACTTAACCTAAAAATGCCAACTAAAAAACAGGCCATAACAACAAAATAATTACCTGTGGAATTACATAAGTATGGAATAATGCGAATTAGGGAAATGGCTATTTGAAAAAACCCCCTCACACAAACCGGAGCCCTTCACACAAACTGGAGCCCCTCTTCACGCCGCGCCGCCATCTGATTAAATGTCCGTGTTCGTAACCTCTCCTGGCACCTTGGGTGGGCGAATTAAATGGTGGATGCCCAGTTTAAACCCATATTTCAACATTATTCGTTACAAACATCCACGTTTATTAAAATTAAAAACAATTTCGCAGTTCAATGGCCGCGCCGTGTCGCTGTCAACTGGTGACAGATGAAAAAAGCGTACGCTGTTATCCAAGAAAGCCCTCGCATAGTAGTCAATTGTTTACGTGGCCGACTTGTGAATTAAAATGGACCATTTTTAGCTTGCTACAGTTGGCTAATCTGATGACGGAAATTTAAAAAAATGGGCTTAACATAAAGGTATTAGCCCAAAAAACGATTTTATGGGTAAAAATTTTTTTTTTCTTGGAAAAACGACATTTCAAAATTTCGTGACGTCACAGTTTTTGAATGACAGATAAACTTTTGCCCTCATTTGAAGGGTCCTTGGTAGCCATATACACTGTAAAAATTTCGAAGTCCCAGCTTTAAAATAAAGGGCAATTTTTGAGGTGGGCAATAGTGTTGGTCCACCCGGTATATGATGTGCTCCTCTAGAAGACGATAACTAGTTCATTTAGTAGGGTCTTAAGAAAGGATAAACACCACGCCTGTATTTATTTTAAGGCTGCGTTATCAATTGCCAACGTTTCAAAAGCAAGTTGAAAAAAGTTATAAAAATGTAGAAATGAAGCATTAAATTTTTTTCTGATTGTTAGATTTTGTAACCACGGCAGACGCTCAAAGAGTTGATTGAAAAAGTCACTCAACGCTCAAAGGTGCTCTAATTTGAACGAGTGCTAATAGTCTTTAATATAGTGTACTTCCATATTCTTCGTACGACGAAGAGAAAGCGAATTATTGTCCTAAATTGTACATATTTTGCATATTTAGGAGTTTCAGCTTTTTTTATTAAAAAATGCCCACTTAACAAATTTTAAATAATCCTCTTGTAAAGCAACAAATCAGTCACATATATGTCTGCCTTTGGTACTTTCATGTTCAGAAGATCATGATGAATAGAATAAACTTGGTCTCAAAGAGGAGGAAATAACTTAGTACAGCTTCATTTTCGCACGTTTACAACCACCGTCACCGAAAATGCAGCGGTCTGGACGTCTGTCAAGTGTTTTTTTGTAACACGTGCCGTCTTATTTACACGAAAAATTGACAGACAGACGGGAGCAAATGATATACATCCATTTTTTTTACAAATTTGGAGTCCCCTCAATTGAAAACGCAGCCACACCGAATTTTTTGGCTTATATTAACTAAAACTATAATACTTATCGTTATTTGCAGCAAATAATATATCAAAATTGTCGCTAGCCCGCTGTCTAGAACTAAGTGAACCGTAGAAGTTTGAAAATTGCACCAGTCGATTCTCCTTCTTTCAGGAAATAAGAGAGGTCATGCTGAATTTCGCGTTTTAAGTGACGATTAGTTTGTCTAGAATCTTTGATAATAAAAAATGCAATTTTAATCAAAACTATCACTTGTAGGTAGACCAGGACAAAAAGAAAATGAAACCTGAAAATAGTGGATCAAATAATAAACAAACCTCTTCGCCGTCTTTAGTTCGAACCCGAAATCTGTGTCACGTTGTGTAATAAAATTAAATCACCATTACAATAATATGTAAATTGCCCTCACTGCATAACAATATGCAGATACAGATACTCGGCCGAAGAAAAAGACATTTTATTAATTTTATACTCACAGAGACACGTGCCGCAGGTCAGGAAACTTTCGTTGAAATCCTCATAATTGATGCTGACCGTTTCGACGAGGGTCGAGTTCATGCTGACCATCCTCTCCCCAAGCCTGGTTCTGGAAAAATGGTCCCTTTTTAGCCACTGCGTGAAACTATTTTCACGGTAAATGAGCATGAAACTGTAGCTGTCCAGGTATATTTTTTATGGGATAGTTAAAGTTCGTTGACGTGCAAACACGATGGAGTATTATTTTCTGTCTTTGCATACAATGCGGTCGTATTTCATACAGATCTTGTTCGAGGGACATTTACTAGCAGTTGTGCAACAAACGCTTACATTTTGATAAAACCACTTTCTAGGTCTATCTGTTTTATTAACGGATAGATCACGGCTATAAAAAAATCAGACACATGACTTGGTGTTAAATGATAGCTCGTTGGGTTAGATATAATTCGATTGGCTTGATTAATGTGGTCGTGTGGATGATTTGAAAGCACTGAAAGTGAGTTTTACACTTTAAAGCAAATATTTAACCAAATGCTAACGTGTTTAATTAGCGGCTTTAAGTTTCTAATAAAAAAAAATTCTCATCGCACTTAACCTGTCATTGCCTACGTGTATTTTATTTACAGCGAATTTGGCTTTTTTTTAAGTGAGTGAAACATGTCGCAGTAAACAAAAAATTTTTCATGCTTATTTTTATTAGATGCAGCAACAATATGCTGCAAAGTTTATGTATTTTCTTTATAAGGCTCAAGTAATGAACTAAAAAATTAGGTCAGAACATTAAGTTATGTAACATTCTTCATCATAACATATGCCTTACATAGATCGTACTTTGTTCAAATATAGTCAACAATGGTACTGTTTAGAATAAAAACCGGTATTTCATTCCTTTGAATCTAAAGCACTAAATCAGAGAAAAAGCTTTTGTTTATTCAACCTTTTCCATCGTTACGTCGTTAGTTTATTTATCATCCTTGAAATAGCAAAATTTTTGAATCAATTATACGCAGTAGGAATTTGTGAGGTTCAGTGGTAAATATAGATTCGCATCGCGGGTTCAAATGAAAATTTCATCAAGATAATTTTGAGTTTTTCAAAAATTTTGACTTTTGTCGTTGATTAGCTAATAGTATATATAGTACGTGAGGCAGTGAACATTTTTGGTATGTTATTTCAGCGAGTTTGGTTTAGCACTTTTATAGTTATTTTCATGCTGGAGATTACTAAAACGGAAGTCTGCCATAAATCTTGTGGGACAGGGGCTAATGGCGGACATTTTCATTTTTCAAAAATTGACATCTCGAAAACGGTAGCCTACGAAATTTTATTAAATTAGAAAAAAGTTGTATTTTTCAGTGTAGATTAAGAATCTGAAAAGAAATTTAAGATATCTAGATTGGTTACTGAAATATACTGAAAAGACTGAAAATTGACAACGTGTTATAACTTGGTTACTAATCGGCAGATCACTATGAAATTTGCTTCAATTACATTATCTTGCACGAAGAATAAAATGAAGCGACGAAAACTTTTCTAAGCCTTCTAGATTAAAATATGACATTTTTCAGTTTTTTCAGTATATTTCAGGAACCAAACCAGATATCTTCAATTTCTTTCCAGATTCTTAATCTACACCGAAAAACACAACTTTTTTCCAATTTAATAAAATTTCGTATCTTTTACGCTATCCGAGTTATCAATTTTTGAGAAATTAAAATGGCTGCCATTAAACCCTGTCCCGCAAGATTTACGGCAGACGTCTGTTTTAGTAATCTACAGCATGAAAATAACTAGAAAATTGCTAAACTGAGTTCGCTGAAATGACATACCAAAAATGGTCACTGCCAGAACTAAGGCCATAAAATAAAATATTAATTTTTATGACGTTCTCACGAAAAGTACGAGTCAACCTGTCCATTTCATTCCTGTTTAATTTCTTGAATGTCAAATCTAATTTTCTAATGAAAACAAGTGACAGAACTGTCATCTATTTGTCATAGTGTTCTTACACCAAGAAATTGTACAGAAAGGTGAGGTCGCTACCACATACGACATTAATTTTTTAAAATTGTCTTTTGAAGTGGGAATAATTGATAAAATCTAAAACAAAAACGATGGATCTCAATCAAATTTGATTATTTTTCGAATTATACTAAATTATAATAAAGAAATTTGCGACGTACCGTAATGGCCTATTATGAGTCAAATAATCTGGTGACGTAACCTTAAACCAGAACAGTCATAGCCAATCTAGTTATATATAGTTATAAACAAGCAGTCCTCAGTCTGCGCGCTTCATTGGCAAATATAATTCGCATGGGAGGTTCAAATGAAAAATTAATTTTTTTCAAGAAATTTCACTTTTATCGTTGATTAGTTAAAGTTATGACTTTTGAATGCCTATTCACATAAGACTGTGACACTGTAACAACTACATTATTGTATTTCCTCCTACACGTAACCAAAACCAACCCTCGATGTCTTTAGCACTCTTGGCTATATCGGCTGCGTAATTTTTAAAATTGCCAAGGAGGATACGAGTCAAAAAGTGACCTTGAAAGTGGGCCAGAACTGTCATAGCCAATCTAGTTAAAGGCAACAATAATTCTGTGTTACAGTGTTTAGTTTTTTATTGCTGGATATTCTAGTATACCAACTTTCCTGCTTTGAATTAGTTTGCAAAATAAAGGCATCACACTTTCACATGCCGTTCAATTTTACCTATTGCAAAAAATTGCCACGAACGTCACGAACGCCTGACTTGTTGATAATCTGAAAATTGAGTTGGAAAACAGCTTTCACTAAAAACCCATTAATTTTGAAAATTCTAAAACCAGCAGAAAGAATTTCCGAATTAACCTTGGCACCGGATAACCTACCCACGAAATTAAAGGTTCCAAAGGCAAAAGTTAATCACCTGAAACCTCAAGACTTCCAAAAAAGGTTCAGACGTGCCTGCAATTGAAAATTTCAACTGTTGATTCAACTTGGAGAGGGTTCATGAACCTCTCCTCGTCTGGGAACAAGAACAGGTGGTTAACCAGACGTGCACAATTCCCACCGGGTTTCTCGTCTTCTGATTATATTCTTAATAAATTTATTTGAGTAAAATATTGTTAACGGTTCTCCTGGGGATCGTCCACCGGCCAAGGAATTCAAAGGTGGGACCTAAGGTCAACTTGTAATTTTTCCTCCGCGATTTGATTTCAATTCGATAATAACAAACTGCGCATTAAAGAACAATATCCGGATATAGGCAATAAGTTTTTAATAAAAAAAATAACACCGTGGCCTTTACAGACCAATTCATTTTACCCAAAAACTCACCGTATCGTCAGCTGGAGCGAATCCATGCTGAACCGAATCCGCAAAAAATTATTAGCTAGAACTACAGTCGATAACTTAAGCCACGACTTAAAAACGACTGCGGTCAGCTGTTGGTGTTGATGCCAAATATGTTACACGCATGCGTTACTTAACAACCGATGCCGAGACAAAGCAAATTCAGTTTGGCACCCCGGTAATTAAAAACGCGTCCTCTGCTCTGACCACAAAAATAAATAAAAAGGGCCTTCAAAACGCGAAAGATATAAATATGTTGGAATTTAAACTATAAATATTTATGCTCGGTGGGACTGAGAAAAGTATTCGGCTCAACGATCTTATTGCTGCAATTTTCAATGGTTCACTGGAATCATTAATTTGATATTACAATTGACATTTCAAATTGAAGTAAATAAATAATAAATCGTTGGATTTGTTTACCATCGACTGAAAAATTAAATTTACATTTTATAGGCATGGGAAATTCGTTGTGCACGAAAACACTGCTGAAAAAATAAATAACTAATGATTTCATCGCAATTATTTCTGTTGTTATCTTTATCGATGATTTATTATTAGTTTTGAATTTTGAACCACGTGAATTATTTAATTACTACGCGTCGGAGCAACAAATGCGCATCAGGTTCTAAACATTTGGGCAATAACTTGAAAACGACTGCAGACATCGACTTATGCATTGTTATTATACATAGGGTGTCTCAAAACGCTCGCACTTAATTGGTCCAATTGATCAACTTTTTTTAGTTATTTCTTGTCTCCGTTCCACCTTTAAATATGCTATCTTCTATCTCTATTCTCTTCTTAACGTGTGATTCAAAATAGCGACGTCAAAGGTGCCTTTGTAAAACCAAATGTTTCACACATGCTGTCATTAGTGCCTAACATTTGTTTTTAAAAAGCACCCTTAATTAACATCGTTTGTTTTGAATCATACGACGTTAGAAAGAGACAGAGGATAACAGTTGGGTGTAGGTACTACATATTTCCTAGGTAACAATTGACTGTCAATGTAAAATGATTCTCTATCGTTTTATCTTGTTGCCTAGGAGACAGCTAATCATTAAATTTCTATTCTATTTAAATCTCTTATAACTTGAGAGAAGTGTGGGATCTTGGAAGTTTCGAAAAACATGTGCGAGCTTTTTGAGAAACCCTGTATACTAAAAATAGGCCAAAGCCACCCTACTTCAAGGTTACAAAAGTTCAAGTATACAGGGTGATTCCTATTTCATAGTTCACCTTTGTCATTTCCTAAATGGTAAAAGATACGGAGTTAAGTTGGCCATTTGGACCAATCAGAATTCAGTTCAGAGTTACTTTTTAAAAAATGCATACATAAATGTAAAACATGACATGATGATACTTCAGTTATTTCTTATCCTCGTTCCACTTTTAAAGGGGCTATCTTCTATCTCTTTCCAACATGTTATTCAAAATAAATGCCGGTTTTAACTGTCATTCATTAATGTTAAACAATATTTGTTTTTAGAAAGCACCCTTGACGTCGTTTATTTTAAACATACGATACGGTAGAAAGAGAGAGAAGACAGCCTAAGTAATATTTGTGTAGCATGTGCATTGCTGTGTCTTACTACTAACATTAAACTGAACTGAAATCTGATTGGTCCACATAAATGTCCTATTACTTGAAAATTATTGATTTTGATCTTAGGTTTTGTTGTGCAAATGCGATTATTATGTAAAATACTTTCTTTCAATTTCATCAATCATCAAGGTTTGATAACAAAGGTGTGGATTCTCGAGACTTTTTATCTTCAAGTTCTCTTCTGTTAGCCATCCAAAATAAACTTATGATGTGACATGTGCCAATAATTTTGCAAAACTGTGACATTTCAATTCCAAAGCTAACTGGGACTGAGTTTATTTTGAATCGCTTGATGTTTGTTCATGACAATGCGGATTGCGGAAGGTCCCTGGGGCTTATCATCGGGAACTTAAATGCAGCCTTCGTGCAATTAGAGTTAGTTACTATGACAACCAGACAACAATAAAAGTGCAACTGCATTTAATAGCTAGTTCAATCGAAATGAACTTTGGTGCCATGATTAATAGATTAGAATTTGCAAAATTACGTGTCAAACTCTTTGACGTTGCAATTACCTGTTTCCTACTGTGAAAAATTCACGTTCTAGTTTGCCTTGTTACATATTTTGCTATTTCCCTGCATGCAAACGGTTATTTTCTATCAAGTGTGTCAATTCGGACTAATTAGTGATTACTGTTGGAAGCGTGCGCCGTTTTATTAAATGAGTTATTGGCTTTGTTAGTCCACAAATTCATTGCACGGCGAATGAGTCAACCGATTTGATTCGTTGTACTTCCTTTTACGTTTTCCCACGAAGAGGGCAATAGAATTCAAGGATCACTCCTTTTTTATCATTTTCTGTACAAGACAAAGAAATAGTTCCCCCGTGATTTATTCGTACAACTAATTGATGAAACAATGGTTTCATCTCGGTTAAGGCGAATGGCCTCTTAATGCCCAATTTGCATAATAATGCAGCTCCTGGGGCAAACTGAATTTTTTGCAGGCAGGGTCGAGAGATCATCTCGATGATGAGTGGGTTTGGAATTTTCCTTTGCAGATTACTCGACGACATGCTGTCTGCACACTGCACAGGTCTTGAGTTAGAATTTTTTTCACTTTCTTAAAACCTGTACCATGTAATTTTTACGCCTTGCTCCTTATTGCCATGACCTTCCATTGTCTTGGAGAAGTTCTCGAGGGAACCTTGGCAGTAAAAATAAATTCATGTCGGCAAAAGCGACTACTCTTCATATTGTTCAAGTACCGACTGGCATAATAAAGAGGTAGACGAAGTGGTTTGCGATGGAATTATATGCCCAAGCGAGAAAGTGAATGTTTTCCGGGCCTTAGTATACAGGGTGATTCACGAAGACCGTTCATTTGGAACTTAGAAAACTTTATTACCACCTTTCGATCTGTAATGAGCCCTGCCCTTTTACATTCTAATTTACTATTTACATATTTACATATTTTGGCCTAATATTTTGTTCCTTCTTCTTCGGCTACTTCTTTCTCTCTCGGTTGTCTTCTGCTTTCTCTTCTCCCCCCCTTCTTCCTCTCTCTCTCTCATTCCCTCACACTATTTCAACAGGTGTTCTACTGTGTCTCTCTCTTCTCCACATACTCTGTATTTTCTCTCTTCCTCTTTCAGCCAGAACTTGTTTTCCCTCTCCTCATTCCCGCATCTGAATCTCGCTATCATTCTTCTTTCTTTCCCACTCTCCCTCTTCAAGTAACTTGGTAACCCTTCACTTATTATATTCTCATATTAAACATTTTGGGCTGTAGCGTATGATCTAATGTTGCTTCGAAATTTCGATTTTTTTGATTTTATGCCAAAAGGACGCTAAGTGTGAATACATTTTTAGACACAGAATTTGAAGACCTTTCATATGCTGGTAAGAAAAATCGATGTTTATCAGTCAAATTTCATAGTTAATGTGCCAAAAAGGCACTTGGCGTTTGCGCATTGGCAACAAAATTAACTGGGCCCACCAGAAGGCCAACACTAACCTCCATACCAAATCTCATGAAAATCTGTTCGGTAGTTTTCGAGGAATCTTGCTCACATACGTACACACATACATACGTACGTACATACACAGACATTTTTTAAAAACCACTTTTTTGTGATCCTGGGACCTTGAAACGTAAAGATCTGGTGTTATCTCAATTTCGAATTTTGGAGTGATTGCAGTAACCTCCCATTTTTATACGGTTGTGGGCAGGTTAAAAATTGAGTTGTGGACAATTTCTTTCCGCCATTTTTGAAAATTAATTTCCGCCATATTGTCAAGTCAACAAGAACAACTGAGTAATCAAAAGATAGCTCGAACCATCTAGTTTAAACCCTCCCAGTTTGGTTCCTTAACCTTCAACCGCTCGAAAGATATAAATTTTTCTATTGCGAATTGCAGATCAATTTTTGGATACATATTTTGACATATGTCAAAAACCTTGACAGTTAGGTAGGCAAAAAGTGGGTGTGATAAACTCACAATTAACCCACGAATCTTAATCTAAAATCAAAACGAGGCCTTTCCATTTAAAATAACAAAGATGGCGACTACTTCCGGTTTTACCGGAAGTGCTGGGGGTTGAGCTTATTTTATTCTTGGTGTGCGAGGGCGACTATGGTACAGTACAAAATTTCAAAATTCTACTACAAGTAGATCCCCAAAAGTTTCTAATGAACGATCTTCGTGAATCACCCTGTATCATAAAACTTTGTTTAAGACTTCTTTCTTGCTTCAAGGGATGTGAAATAAAACCCAGTTTCTCCTCATTGGCTACGATAGCCTTGCTTTCTTGGCTAGGCAAGAAAATAAGTTCACTTAAAATAGTTCTACGACCCGGAAAACATTCACTTTCACGCTTAGGTGCATTACTTCACAAAAAATTCATAAGATGCCATTAAATGTCCATTATAAACCAGCAGACATTCTTCTCCAGAAAACGAATTTATGATGAAAGTCTGCGCTTTATCTGTCGTCATTTAAACTAATGGTACTACTTTTAAAAGCAACGTACTGTCTTTATCGTCAATTTTTAAAAGGTAAAGTGGTTTTATCCACCATCTGGCTACTCCAAATTTACCCTCACGCGTTTAACAAAAGAAGAATAATGAGTCAAGGGTGACAGGTTCAAAAACATAAACAGGGGCAAGTCTGCAAAGAAATTCAATTTGTTGGATCGATCAATAACAGCGACGTAATATCCTGGATGGTCCGCAAAATGCGTGCTTTAGCATAAATTACATAATAATCGTTACTCTATCGACCTCTTTCAAAATAAGAAAAAATTACGAAACTACTTACAAACGACTACAGCAGAACATGCAGGAATTCGGACCACAGTTCTGGATCAATCACATTTCCTTCTAGAGACCAAACTCAAATTTACACTGTAAACAAACGAACGTGGTAAGACTGCAAAAGCACCAACCGCGACTGTTTGTAGCGTCGACTTGGATGGTCTTTTCAACAGTCCTCCAGCTGTTCAATGTTGTGGTACACAACACACAACACAAAGCAGCTGAGCGCATTGGAATCAATAAATTCGCGAGCGCCCCCGCTCAGTGGCGCCAACCCACCCTAATCAAAAATTCTTTTAGTTTACGTATAATTCCTAATGGTCTTTATGAGACTCTTAATGGGACGTTAAACTCTTTTCAAGTCGTTTTTATGAAAGTGTTTAAAAGCTATAAAGCTTAAAATAGTCACTTACCTATACTTCCTAGTTTCAACATCCATTCGTCTTTATATTATTTTATGGGCGATCGAATAACGGTTCTGATTTTGGACAAATGCCAGACGCATTGCAAAAGCGGCTTGGTTAATCGAACAATGGCTGCTTTAACTACAAAGTGTAAAAGTGACATTTCATAGCTATTAATAGGGCCTGCTGTAATTGCAGGCTTAAATTCTGAGCATTTTGAGACAAGAAAAGAAGCGCTTCAAAAAACCTTATGTGGGAATTCCCATAAAAACCTGCGAGATTTTGATGTTTCTTAGTGGTTTTCAGAGGGGATTTTTAACGAGAATTATTACCTCAATTTTACACGTTCTGAAATCGCCAGAAACCTGCTGAAAATAACAGACCACCGTCACTTATTCTCCGTTTATCTAAACTGAATTATATTCAGGAAGATGGCCTGCAAACAGTGCCGGTTTTCTAATATTTACATGTAAAACAGGAAGTCTGCGCTATTTTCGTGCATCAGTATTTATAACTTGTAAATAAAGTTTTCTTTGCTGTTTGCAGGCAAGATTACAGGTGTTACTGCAACACTGTCGGAAATATACAGAGTGGGCCATTTAAAAACAAATAAGTTCTTGCAAGGGGCGGATCATTTAAATCTATAATTATCCGAATAGCGTTGGTAAATGAAGTCTGACGTTGAGCAAAAAATTGCAAAAACTGTATCAGTAACGCTAAAAATTTTTGATCTCACGGTACCTATTAAGACGACCAAATAAAACCAAAAAAAAAGAATTCAGAATAACCATTCAGAGAAACAGTTTTATCTGTTTTGATACTCAAGCTAAATCACTTTTGAGATTGTTAATACCTAATTTTCATTTTCACTATTTCACTTGACAATTGACGCCATATTGACGCTTTTGGTTTTCAATTGTTTTTCATTGAGGGCTTGATATTTTCCTTTGATGATGTGATGATTTCTGTATGAGCCACCTAGAATATGAGTACCTAATATGGGTCGTACTTTGTATGTACTGACACATAGACATAATTAGCTCTTGTATCTACCCAGGTTTATATACTTTCGGTAATTATGTAAACCAATGTACAAACAAACAAAACAAAGTCAGCCGCGTGGGTAAAACAATAATATAAACAAACAACAAACGTAACAATGCAATATCATTATGCAACTGCGTTTGTTTAAAAAAACACACAAAAAACATAAATTACTAAAGATACTTACCGGTAAGATTTACATTCTCAGGGAAAAAGTAAATTTCCAAAACCGGCCACCGCACTGATCACCATGTTGTTTGTTGTTTGTTTTTTTTCCAACGCCAACCTAACCTAACCTTTTGCTACCAACATACAGAAAACTAATTCCCAACTTCCTAGTTTTTGTACACGAAGAACCGATAAGTTAAATAGACCCTAGTTAAAACACCTTAATAATAATGTTGCAAGACCAAATTGAAGAGAAACAACCATTTTTTTTGGATTGTCCACTATTTTCCTGGAGTACATAGGCAACCAGCTCGACCACGGTGAATATATAGCTGCATCAGATCATTAACTGACACTGACGTTTATCTGACGTTTAATTTTTTTCATTTGATAGACACGTCAACTTGAAATTGTCAAGCATATTTTTTTAATATTATTCACAAAGTCAAATCAGTTTTCTGCTCAATAGATGCCCCGAGCCCAGTTTGAGTCTCCGCCGTTTTCCTAGTACCCTGTCGACAGCTCCTCCAGCCTGGATTCGTTTAAGATGCGAAGAGCCCATGCTGGTAATTACTATCAGCCCCTCTCCCAGAATTCCAATGAAATCGAGGATGAAAATGACCACATGACCAACGAGTTGAAGGACAAAATTGGAGTGTTGAAGTCTTTGTCCATTGATATAGGAAATGAAGTTCGGTACCAGGATAAGTTGTTGCAGGATGTTGACGATGATATGGAGAGGACTGGGGGGTTCTTGGGTAACACTATGAATAGGGTATTAAGGTTGTCGAGGGGTTCTCATAATTACTATATTTTGTATCTATTTTGCTTTTCGTTGTTTGTATTTTTTGTACTTTATTTAGTCTTGAAATTTAGATAGGATTCCTATTTGGTATGTAAATTGAGGAGAGGCCCGGTTTTGTTGGTATAATCTCTTTTGTAAAATATTGCCAATAGTAAAGTTTTAACTAATTTTACTGTTGAAGAATGTGTTTTTGTTTAAGGGTGCGCACGGATTCAGCGAAATGCAACCAATTATACATTCTTCTTTCATTTGATCCTGTGTATTTTTAATTTCACAAAAATATGCCTTACGAAGACAAATTAACTTCGGAAAAAAATTACAATTGGAAGAGCAGTCGTTACATTGTTTATTGACTATTCGAGATTTGTTATTTTGTTGCATTCAATTAAAGAAAAAAATTAAGAAATCGTGATCTAAGATTTCTTAATTTTTTTCTTAAATTTATTTCAACAAAATAACAAATTTGGAATAGTCATTAAATAACTTAATGACTGCTCTTCCATCTGTTAATTTTTTCCGAAGCTAATTTGTCTTCGTAAGGCATATTTGTGTGAAATTAAAAATACGTAGGATTAAAAGAAAGAAGAATGTATAATTGATTAAAAAATTGATGTAAGTTCCGCGACATCTGGTGACAGTTTTCGTAATTTGATGTCTCTTGAAAAAAAGGAAACTGCAAAATAAATTAAAATGAAACTTGGCACACATATATAACATGATAAACTGTATTATTTGACATTTAGAGAGATTTTGAGTCACTTCCGGTTTCAGCGAAAATGGGCCCTACTTTGAAATTTTAAATGGAAAATTGTAAAACTTAATATTTTCGAGTTCTGTACCTATTAGATTGTGAGCATGACAGAATATATTTTTCTTAACTTCCGATTTCATGTTTCAGAAAAACTAGATTTTTATTTCTTTATCTAGTGTTATGACCTAATTTAAAAAAAAAAATTGTAATTTGGAAAAATCTGCTTTGCATTCTTTCAAACAAATCAGGATAAGTGACAGATAGAAGCAGAAGCCTAGAATAAATTTTGATGAGGTGCTTGATGACTCTAGATTAGTTTTTGAGGGGTCATAGCACTCTTAGACGGAGTTAAAATCAAGTTTTTTGAAAACATGAAATAAAAAATTTGAAAAAAATTATTCCGTCATACTCAGAATTTAATACAGAACTCGAAAACATTCCGATATACAGGCTGTCCCATTTGAAAATTAAATGATATATCAATTTCCGCTGAAACCGTATTTCAAAATATCTCTAAAATTAAAAAAATGCAGTTTATCATGTAATATATGTATACTAAATTTCATTGGAATATTTTAATAAAAATAAAAAAGGGGAGTAAGCCTGGTTTCGTTGACACCCGGTACACAGGGTGCGAGATTAAAACCCCAGAACGCTATAATTTTGTTATTTGTGGCCCGATTTTAGTGAACCAAAAACAAAATGACACTGCTCATAAAACACTACAAACCCAATGTGGTTTTGATTTTTATCAACGTCCACTTGAATGTCAACTGGATGTCAAATTTTTATTTTCAAATGGACATACCCGGTTTTTTTAACTCAGTCTAAAAGCTAATTTTTTTTGAATCTTTTGATGTGCAATAAAGCTAGTTCGGTTTATAATTAATTCTGAAAATGACTAACTTTTTGTCAAAATTTGAATATTTTTTACTCAAAATGTGCAGAATGTGCTGTAGATCTGATAGAAACTTAGCAAAACAATTAAAATATGTTATTTTTTAACACACAAAGTTCATTTCAAGATTTTTATTCACAGCACACTCGAAAATTTAGCATTAAAAGATTGAAATGTTGACAATAATTTCGGTTATTTAATATAATATAATTTATTATAAACAAAACTCAACTTATTGCACACCAAAAGACGCAGAAAAAAAAATTGACTGTTAGACTGAGTAAAAAAAACTGGGTTTATCCATTTGAAAATGGAAAGTTGACATCCAGTTGACATTCAAGTTGAAGTTGATAAAAAGCAAAACTACTTGGGTTTGTAGTGTTTTATGAGCAATTTCATTTGGTTTTTCGTTCACTAAAATCGGATCACAAATAACAAAGTTGTAGCGTTCTGGAGTTTTAATCTCACACCCTGTATACGTTAGGTTATACTTTTCATAATATTTCAAAAGGCGGCAAATAAATTGTCAAAACGCCAAAAAAATAAATCAAAAAATAATTTGAGAATCAACGACCCTTTTTGGCTGCAATTCAGCAGAACGTAATAGAACTCGGCTAATCTTTATAAAGCCAGAAGCTAATAAACATTAGCTTATTTGTTCGCTCGTCCCGAAATAAATCAAAGTGGCGAAAATAACCGCTGAATCTATTTAAATCCCAAAATAACGTCATAATCTGTGTGAATCCGTTTGTTTTTTGTAGCATTTGACGACTTATATGACGCCATGGACAACGACGCATCTCAATTGTTTTGTCTTGCAATTTAAAAACACAGAAAATATTGTGGTTTGAAGGTGACTTCTTCCCCATTCACAAAGGCGCAATATCTTCAATGAGGCTCTCTTTGTTGTGACATTCCCCGAGAATTAAAATAGAAACGTCAATAAACGGAAGGCCAAAGTACACTTTGTCATGAACTTCCTTTTTCTCGTATATTTGTTGTCTTTGAGGACGGTCTATTTTGAGATGTTTTCCAGAGGATTTTAGTGAATAATTTTATGAAATTCCGTTTTGGTGAAGACGAGGCGCCAACCGTCCTTCAAGTGTGGGCTGGATTATTATATTTTGAGATATTTACGAGTCAGAAAATTAATTTTCAAGTAGGTCAGTAAATTGGCGACACGTACCTACTTCTTGGTAAATTCTTTTGGGAAAAATATTTCAGGCCTTGTCCGCATTGCTTGTCCTCGTCTCGTGGGACGACGCAATTCACGAAAGGGGACATCTGTTTGGTTTATCGATTTCTTTATTTTCCCAAATTCTGGCATGAATTTTCAAATATTTAGCTTTGGCAGTGGTTCAAAAATTTTAGTGTTAATTCGATAACGTACTACTGTACAAACGGTTTTCTGACATCGACAGTATAAGCAGTTTTCCACTAGTTATTTAAAGGATCCTTCATTTATTCTAGTGCTGATATTCCTATTAGTGACGCTATAATTAGTTTTACACTCTAACGAATAATAATAATAGGAGGGTTTCCCTAAAAATAGAAAACTGATTGATGTGTTTACAGTCGGTAAGTAATTATAATTGTCCTTTGGTTAAGAAAATAGTTTCAATTTAGCAGTTAACGAGAAAAAATAGAAATATTTAAAAACGCGCTGAACTCTAGACTCACTTTGGGACCAAAAATGACGAAAAAAATCTGCAAGAATCTTGTGGAGAACTTTTTATAAACAATAATTTCGCGAATTGAATTGGGGTTCGCATGGAATTTGAATATAACTGATTTTCAAAAGAAAAACAAAAATTTTGAAAAATTTTTTCAGAGCATGCATAGTTTCCGAGTTAGGTAAGTGTGAAAAACCGCTGATGGGCTCTCCTTATTCCCAAATTGGGGATTTTGACAGTCAGGTGGCCTATGAAGACTACACTTATACAGGGTGTCAACGAAATCAGGCTCACCCCCTTTTTTTCAGCATTTATTAAAATATTCCAAAAAAATTTTCCCTCATATATTATATGATAAACTGCATTTTTTAACATTTACAGAGATTTTGAATCAGTTCCGGTTCTAGCGCAAATGGACCTATAATTACATTTTTAAAAGGGACTCCTTGTATATCGTAATGTTTTGAGTTCTGTATCAAATTTTGAGTATGACGGAATTATTTTTTTCAAATTTCTGATTTCATTCTTCAAAAAAATTGATTTTTAACTCTTCATCTAGAGTGCTATGACCCCTCAAAAACTAATCTAGTCATCAAACACCTCATCAAAATTTATTCTAGGCTTCTGCTTCTATCTGTCACTTATCCTGATTAGTTTGAAATACTATAAAGCAGTTTTTTCAAAATGACTGATTTTGATTTTTTTCAATGGATCAAGGGTGGCTGATACTCATACAGTTTTCTGAAAAGTAGATTTTCTTAGGAATAAAATGGTATAAGATTCGACAGGGCAAAATAAAACATGTAAATGTATTACGAACGAAGTTCTTGTTTTTCTGAATTAACCACTAGAAGACGTAAAACGTATCAGTTTCTCGAAAACATGAAATCGGAAATTTGAAAAAATTATTCTATCATTCTCAGAATTTAATACAAAACTCGAAAGTATTAAGATATACAGGGTGTTCCATTTAAAATTTTAAAGTGACTCAAAATCTCTATAAATGTCAAAAATATGTAATTCTATATAGATGTGCCAAATTTAATCCCAATATTTTAATAAATACGGACAACAGGAGGGTGAGCCTGATTTCGTTAACACCTTTTGTTGCTCTATATCTTACTTAATTTTCGACATATTTATGAAAAAGCGGTAAAAATAACTTTGCTAAGAGGTACAAACTACACGGTAGATGTTAGAGCCTATTTGTGACCCATATCGTCGTGGTTGCAGCCTGCTAGGACTTATTTCATTCAAGATTTCATAAAAATACGACCTTTGGCCGTAAATGATGCTAAGTGCTACAATTTTCAAAATAGCAAATATTTTTATCTTCCGGCACCCACAGCATACAGTGCGTTGTTTAAGCTGCTACGCACGTTAATGATTGATTATTTACCTCAAGCTTTATTTTTGGATGCTATTGACCGCAGATAATTGGTTAATTGTGATAAAAACATCATTAAGTCTGTAGATTTGCTGATTGCTGTCTTCGCACTTAATTTACGTCCCAAAGTCAACAACCATCCCATATTGCGTTAAAAAATCGAAGCTTGCCAAACTCGAAAAATGAGTAAAAAAACAAACTGGAACTTTTCCTTCATGCGAAATAAACGCTTTGTACTTTAAATTTAGAAGACTTTCCTGGTTCGGCGAATTTAAGTAGGTAAGTATACCTAATTCTAAGTTTAAGTAAATCGATTCGATTATAAACTTAAAGTGTGCAAAGAGAATATAATTTCCTCTGTAGATTAACTAAGGACAGATTGTGCGTATGCGCTGAGAGTTTCAAGGATAACGGCAGGACAATCGATACAGGGGGTGGTTTAATAGCTGGAAGCAGGAACTTGCCGATTCATCCTCCTGGAACGAATGAATGGATTCTGAGAAGTTTAATGAAGAGCTTTCTACGCAGTTTTTATGCAAATCAATTAATTGGCGACAATTTTCTTGTAATTTGATTATCGAAACTACGATAAACTTCGGAATGACCTGCGTATTTTTTAATAATTGAATTAATAAACAGTTATATGCAATTCCTGTGCTTAAACCAGATTTTGCCTACTCATATTATAATAGTATTTGTTGTAAATATTAACACGACTCTCTTTGCTCAATTAATTTATGAAATAATAATAAGAGTACAAAAATAAGAAAACTGATAAATATTGAATAACCTCTAGGACAAATAGTACAAACGAATGCGAGAGGCAAAAATCTTTATTTTCCTGATTATGTGGGTGGACATATTAGCTCCGAGTGAAATAAATGGGGTAGTCACTTAAGGATAAGCCTATTATTTAACCACGATGACAGTGTGTGGGATTAAATTGATGAAGCTACGAAATATGAATATGTCCAGGATTTACAGGGACAGAGGGACTTTAATAATATCAAAAAAAGAATTTATATGTTGCATTTTAATATGTTGTGATACGAAAATGAAAAATCTATTGAGTCGTAGAAGTAAAATGTTCGACCTGTCGATTGTATCCTATTTTAAAGGGTGAGAAATAGATAGTTAGGAACCATGAAAATATCGGGTGGTCATAAATGATTGACCGTTAAATGGCAACTGTGCACAAAAATAGGACAGATTGTCTATCTCTTTTAATTGGAAATATGAATTTAAAAAATCATTAAATTTGATTGAGATCCATCGTTTTTGTTTTAGATTTTAACAAGTATATTTGACTGAAAAAAACAATTTCTAAAAACTGATACTACGGATTTGAGAGTGATCTCACCTTTCTCTATAATTTCTTGTTGTAAAGACACAGGTGATCACCAGGTGACAGAGTCAGTAGAAGATTTATCGTTTACTCTTAAGTACTAATCAATTTTATTACATACATTGAATGAACAATAATGAATATTCGTCAATAAATACATATATGAACCTTGTATTTATTTTTTCGTTTCCCACTATTGGGATCTCGGAAACCATAGTTAGAAAATCGGTTAAACTGAAAAAAAGTTAGGTTTTTTGGGGGTGATTAAAATCCTGTAAAGAATTCTCCAGTATTTTCATTCGTTTCGGATTTTTTCTCAAAAAACTTAAATTAACGTTTTTTTGAAAAAACAAAATGCAGCAGAGAAGCGGCTGGAACCTCCCCATCGCGTCGTGGATCTTTGTATTCTGTGTTGATAGTGGTCAATTCAACAGAAATTTTTTACCCTTATCGACTGTGACTAATTTTGCAATTTTCTGACAAATACCGACACCACCTCAGACATCACCCATCACATTTGACAATATGTTCCTTTTAAGGTTAATCTTTTGCTACCTTTTTGACAACAACTGCCACTTTATGTCATCCACTGTCAGCTCGCTCCCTTTTAATGAGAAAGAATTTTTTTTCTATTAACCTCCCCAACTCCATCAAAATTTTAAAAAAATGGGAGGTTACTACAATCACTAAAATTTTCGAATTTGAGATAGCACCAGATCTTCACGTTTTGGGGTCTCAGGAACCCAAAAAAGCGGTTTTCAAAATGTGTCTGTGTGTGTGTACGTACGTACGTTTGTAAACACGCCACAGCCAAAACTACTAGACCGATTTAGCTGAAATTTGGTGCGTAGGCATCTCATAACCCAACTTAGATCTGAAAAGCTTTTGGAGCCAATCGCGCAACTAGAAATGCCATTTTGGCACATCAACTTTTTAATTTTAAATGCAAACCCCCATTTTTCACGTCACGATAGGAAAGGCCTTCAAATTCTGCTTCTAAAAATGTATTCACTCTCAGTGCCCTTTTGACCAAAAATTAAAAAAAAATTGATTTTTATCGGACTTTAAAATCGCGGTACAGCCCAAGCCCCTGAACCGATTTAGCTGAAATGTTGCACATGGGGATTGTATTGCACGTCAAAGAGCTGAACACATTTTGGATTCAATCGGCCCACGGAAAGTGCCGTTTTGGCACACCAATATCCAACTTTAAATTATTGACTTATTTAACCATCCAAAACAAGTTTTTGAAAGATTTATTGTCACCATCAGAAAGGTCTTCAAATTCTGGTTTCAAAAAAAATGCAGCAGTGAAGCGGCTGGAACCTCCCCATCGCGTGGATCTTTGACTTGTGTTTCTAGCCGAATTAGCACAGAAATTGTATAAGACTGGTTTCAACGACGGTTTTAGAACTGCCTAAAAAGGACTTACTTATACCTACTTTTCTCTAATGAATGTTTCAATTTGTATGTTCTAAAAAAGTTCTAAAACCATCATGGAAACCAGTCATACATTTTCTTTGCTAATTCGACTAGAAACCCAAGTCAAAGATCCACGCGATGGGGAGGTTCCAGCCGCTTCACTGCTGCATTTTTTTCCACTGAAATGGCAGAAACTGTGAATACATTTTTAGAACGAGAATTTGATCGTCTTTCTAATGGCCACATAAAAAAGGAGACCTTTGTATTTAAAATTCAAAGTTGATATGCCTAAATGGCACTTCCCGTGGACCAATTGCTTCCAAAAGCCTTTCAGGTCTTAAACGGGTCATCCAATCTCCATGTACCAAATTTCAGCTAAATCGATTCGCTAATTTGGGCTATAATGTATTTTTAGTGTTATTACGAAATTTCGATTTTTTGACCCAAAGAGCACTAAATGCGAACGAATTTTGTCTTACTTAAAATCAGAATTTAAAGACCTTTTTGATGGTGACAATAAATCTTTCAAAAACTTGTTTTGGATGGTTAAATGAGTGAATAATTTTAAACTTACAAATTGGTGTGTCAAAACGGCAGTTTCCGTGGGCCGATTGAATCCAAAATTTGTTCAGCTCTTCGACGTGCAATACAATCCCCGTGTGCAAAATTTCAGCCAAATCGGTTCAGGGGCTTGGGCTGTACCGCGATTTTAAAGTCGGATAAAAATCATTTTTTTTTAATTTTTGATCAAAAGGGCACTAAGAATGAATACATTTTTAGAAGCAGAATTTGAAGGCCTTTTCTATCGTGATTTGAAAAATGGGGGTTTGCATTTAAAATTTAAAAGTTGATGTGCCAAGATGGCATTTCTAGTTGCACGATTGGCTCCAAAAGCTTTTCAGATCTAAGTTGGGTTATCACATGCACACGTACCAAATTTCAGCTAAATCTGTCGAGTAGTTTGGGCTGTGGCGTGTTTACGAACGTACGTACGAACGTACGTACGTACATACATACAGACACATTTTAAAAACCACTTTTTTGGGCTCCTGAGACCTCAAAACGTATAGATCCGGTCTTATCTCGAATTCGAAAATTTTAGTGATTGCAGTAACCTCCCTTTTTTTTAAATGGTGAAGTGGAGTGGGGAGGTTAAAAAAATTAATATGTTTCTTACGGTTGAAGGCACATTTAAATGGGGTTAACAGAAATTGTCTATAGGCCTAGATTTTGACGACTGTCAACTTTTCATTTTCTTATGGCCGCCATATTGATTTTTAACACCATATCGTCGAAATTTGAAAATTGGTATAAATAATTTTGTAAAATCAGCCTCCTAAGTTTAGATGAAAAATAACTGGAAAAAGTATATTGAGTGTTTCAAGGCCGGTTTTTCAATTGAAGGTTAACCATCAGATCTGTTAGTTATCCAATCAAATAAGTCCATTTCAAAACTTTCTGATGATCTGATTGGATAACCAACAGATCTGTAGGTTAACCTTTTATTGAAAAACCGGCCTTAAATCTATATGTGAAAACAATTTAATGCAAGTTTTAACATATTTTTCCAAAAAAGTTCATAATTCTGGCTTTATAAATTAAAAGAGATTGACGATTTTTGGGCAAAATTTGACAAAACCCGGCATGCAACGCAATGCAAAAGAATGTTATTGTCAAAAATGACGTCACGAAATAGAGAGAGACCTACAAGATTGGAAACTTTCATTGATTTTGCTTATCTTTTGGTGTCAAATTTGACTGCCGTTACTCAAAATTTAGAAGGCCTAGACAATTTTTATCAACACAATTCAACTGACCACTGCCAAAAATATAAACCTTCCAAGTTTCATTTAAATGCCGTCAACCATAAGAAAAGTATTATTATTTTTTTTAAAACGTGATTTTCAGTATTTTCAGGATAAATTAGGAAGGAATAAAGATATTGGAGAACTCTTAGTATGGGAAACGGTAAAAACCTCAGCACCATGTATACACATTTTTATAATAATATGAGCCATGAACATTCTTTCTGTATCCATCCAAATTTAAAATTAACGTAAAATTTGGTTTAGAAAACCAACAATCAAAGAGTTCAACAAAGGTATAAAACGCACAATTTTGCATTGGAAAATGTATGAAAATGTTTATTATTTACACAATCTGCACATTTTAGAGGACTCCTGAAGAGTCACTTTAACTTAAAAAGGCAGAAATCACAGCCAACTTGACTTAAAACATTTCAGCCCTCTGACGGTTATTTTTGAAACTTATGGTAACATTTTAACCTCCCCACAACCATATAAAAATGGGAGGTTACTGCAATCACTCCAAAATTCGAAATTGAGATAACACCAGATCTTTACGTTTCATGGTCCCAGGATCACATAAAAGTGGTTTTTAAAAAATGTCTGTGTGTATGTACGTACGTACAGCTTAGAAATATGAACATGCCCACCCAGAGCTGAATATTTAGTTGGTCTCCTAGCATTCGAATAGCAGTTAGGTAGGGGTAACTAACTTCTGCACGGTCTCTGTCGTGGCCTGGTCCATGCGACCAGGTAAATATTCAGCTCTGGGTGGGCATCTTCATGTTTCTAAGCTGTACGTATGTATGTACGTATGTGAGCACGATTTCTCGGAAACTACCGACGGATTTTACTGAAATTTGGTATGCAGGTTAGTGTTGGCCTTCTGGTGAGCCCAGATAATTTTTGTTGCGAATCCGCAGATGCCAAGTGCCTTGTTGGCTTGCAAACTATGAAATTTGACTGATGAACACTAATTTTTCTTATCAGCGCATGAAAGGTCTTGAAATTCTGTATCTGAAAGTGTAGTCACACTTAGCGCCTTTTTGGCATAAAATCGAAAAATTCGAAGTTTCGAGGAAACATTAAATAACACGCTACAGCCCAAACTGTCGGATCGATTTGGCTGAAATTTGGTAGGTAGAGATACCGCCACACGCCAAAGAGCTGATTTAATTTTAGTGGCAATCCGCGAGCAGCAAGTGCCATTTTGGCATATCAGCTTTGAAATTTGAATAATGAGCTCCCATTTTACCTATCAGCACATGAAAAGTCGTGAAATTTTGTTTTCAAAATTGTACTCAACCTTAGTGCCCTTTTGGCGAAAGATCGTCAAATTTCGAAAAATCACAGAAAACACGTTAGGTTTGGTGGAGTAAAACTTAGGTACTGTAAATAGTAAAATTTACGTGATATTACTATGATAGGATTTGATCATTCACCAAGTGGGGAGGTTCCAGCCGCTTCCGTAGCTGCCCATTTTTTTGATATGATTGTAAAGAGCATTAAAATGTCTTTCGAATTGCGTAAAGAAACCGTCACCTTGCTATTTAAAATAACAGAGTTAACGTCACTTCCGGTTAAACCGAAAGTATCTAAAAGTTTGCAAAAGTGTCGAAATTGGCGTTTTTATAGGTGTATGAACCCATAAATATTTCAAGTTGATATTCAAAAAAATTAAGAAATTTCGAGGTGTTACATTTGTTCGTTGACACCCGGTATAGAAATACGCGGGTGCATTTTAAAAATCGGACCGAATTGTACCGCCGTTATAAAAATACCTAAGCATGGTAAAGAATTATATACCCCAATGTTAATCTAATTAAATATACTGCAATTGAGTCAGATGAATTTTTTCAGGGCCACCCAGTATCTTAATTTTTCCCCTCTTTTGTGTTTTCAAATTTAGACCCGCCTTTTTCACAAATGATTCAGAATCGGCGATTTTTTCTGAGTTAGAAACATGTATCGTACTTGACTGTACTTCCAGCCACGGCCATCCTAGATTTTCAAAAACACCGAAAAAATCGGTGAAAAATTTTGATTTTTTAAAAACGCAAAACACGTCTACTTAATTGCTTTGAGGGAAATTCAACCGTCTTTCCTTTTTTCAAATTTCTTAATTTCCACAATAGACAAAAATTTCAAAAACAATTTAGGAAAATGTAATGGGCCCCTCCAATAAAAAAAATATCGCTTTTTTTGGTTATACTTGCAAAGTTTAACCAATTTCCATGATATTTGTTCAATTAGTATGCAACGTGAATGCTTTTACATCATTTAAAAAAATAAAAACAGATGGAAACTGATTTTGTGCGGTAAAAGTTTAAATCAAATTCAGCCAGTTACGAGGACATGCGGGAAACTCCGCCTACTAACTACGCACCTACAGAGTTCAACCAATAGCATTGAGTGGTTTGTCGACCATTTGTCATCATATATGACGTCAATGCTGACTCGGAATTTTGAAGTATTTTTTATTAAAAAACTAAGTTTTGAGCCATTTTATTTGCTGAGGGGGTCTTGACGAAGAAAAATTGTTGGAAAGGCCCATTATGCGCGGTTGCCTCAAAAAAAATGAAGTTAAAGTGTTTTTGTGTTCAAAAATCTCAAATTTCCACCTATTTTTTCGATGCTTTTGAAAATGTGGGGTGGCCGTGACTGTACCGGCTTCCGGTCAAGTGCGATATATGTTTGCAACTCAGAAAAAATTGTAGATCATTAGAATTTACAATTCCGTTCGGTTTTTAAAATACACACGGTATACCTAAGGTTTATAAGTTCCTTGCAATTTGCATATAAACCGCTAACCGTATTTTGTACACCAGACATCCTGTAAAATCCCCGAACATCTCCCTGAAATCCCCGGACTTCCCCCTAAATTGTACACAATACCTAATTGTCCCCAGACCCAGATGAGCGGTTTGCCCCCAATTTTATTACATGAAAACGGAATCCAAGAAGATTAGCATAAATATATTTCATCAATGTATCGGCACAGCAACAACAAAAATAATGACTAATGAATAATAACAAAAACTAATTCAACTTTCAAACGTAAACTAAAGTCACGTGACAATCAGCTGTACCCAAACCGGTTCCACTGCGCACGCGCCGCTTCAAACCAGGATCACGCAGACGATTCAATAAAATAAGAAAGCGAGCCGACCTCGCCGCCTGCCAGTTTTACCATTGAGTGCACACGTAAAGGACGTTTCACCGTTGCATACGTTTATTATTATTATTCTAATCGTACACATTATACAGTGTAAAGTAGCACTTGTTTGAATACAGAAGCCGTCCAGTGTTATAAACAATAACTTTATGACCTATTCGATTGTTTCTGTCAGCTTTCACGTTAATTCATGATGGCGGGGAGGACACCCGCTGATATGTGACGATCAGTGAATTGTTGTGTGTTTGTTTTAGTTCTTTCTTTTTGTTCATAATTCGATTGTGAAGTTAGTGTAAAGGGGTGTGATTAACCCTAGAACTGGGGAGAGTACCGTAATCGATAGTGTTTGCCAAGGTTGCCACATCGCTGAGGTTATCGTTTCGCTGAGTGGCAACGTCGCACAGCTGACTGGGACATCGCACTTTGTTGTAAGTAAATTAGGTTGTCATCATTGTCAGATTTTCGTTTGTTTTCTATGATTCATGGTAATTATGAATAATCCCACCTGACCGCAAACTTCTGGAGGGGAATAACGATCCCCAGGTGTATGCATTATGCAAGCAGGCAATAATAATATAATTATGGCACGCGTCATGCAGGTAACGCCCATGAAACCCTCGTGCCAAGGTCATCCCTTTTGTGAAGTAAGGAAGTACGTAAGGGGAAAATGACTATTATTTATTATCGTACAGACAGCGTGCCGTCGACAATCCGGTTGTTTACATTTAAGTCAGCCTCGTTGGCGACTAATTAATTTGCATTTGCCATAGATTTACGCTAAAAATCTTTCAATTGCTTGACAGCTCCAAAAATGTGACAGCTCAAACAATCAAAGACATTCCTTTGGTTTTTCCATAGGTTTTTCATGATCAAGCGGTACCTTCTGTTTAAATTTTTCTACAGTATTTTGATTCTCAAGGATTAAAGATTTTATCAACATTAAAGATATATCCGAGGCTATATCTGTCTACTCATTGAAAGATATCACGAAAAATAGGATTGTTACCTACGTAAGTTCAGTTTCAACAATAAATTATTGTTATTTTTAGTTATCACCTAGTAGGTACCTGACTTATATTGTTTTGCTTTCGGATCATTTTCTCGGAGATTTTTAAAATTTCTTTTCCAAGAACTTTCATATTCAAGGGGATGTAAGCAGTTAAAAATAGTTATTACGCGTTATAAATCGAACCCACGCCATTCCTTCTACATACGTTCCAGACACGAAATTTATCAATTAATCATAATACACGAATTTCTAGATAAATCCAGTTTGCTACAATATCAAAGGCCATCAAAAATGTTCATAATTTCTTAACACTCTAATCAAATCAAAGAGAATTACGAATACATGTGTCGAACACGCAGCAATATATTGATCACGTTTGGCCATTTTAATCGCGAAAAATCGGATAAGAATAATGGTCCATGTCATTACACTCAACAGACAAAAATAAAACAGAAAAATCCCCTACAAAGAAGCCTCGCTACTGGTTTAAGATTTTAATCCTCTTTTTGTTACTAAACTTGGCTCGTAAAGCTACAATTTCCAACCGCTAGTTTTTATTAGTGGAATAGTAACGAGCAGGTGGAAATGTAAGTACAGAATTTTGGCAGAAATTACCGGAAAAATCAATCTTCGCACTGTTTTGACATTTATCATTTTGGCAAAACGGCTAGACGAATATTTAATATACTTTGTTGTAATTTCGTGATTGTTTTGTTTAAACTTGGATAAGTTCGTGGAATCTTTAAAAAAATAATGTGTGACGATTTTTATCGCAAAAATAACAAATTAACCGCAACTATAAAAGTGTAGTAATAAAAAGTAAAGTGACGCACAGAGGAGTTATTTGTTTACAGGGTCATTATTTTTCACCGCGGCAGTACATAGTAACTGGCTTATCTTTTCATTTTTCTATCCTTCCTCTAACTTATCGGCGAATTTGATCGTTTTGTCATGGAATTCGTTATTATCTGAACAAACCTTGATGTATAGATAATTTCGGTTTTTATTTTTAATGGGATAATTTGGAGGATAATTCAGGTATTAGTATTGGAAGCGTACTTTCGACTTTTTTTGACCATGAATGTTTTTTTATTGATTTTATTTGATTTTGAAGGTTTAAACTTATGCAAAGTTACTCGGAAAGGTACTTTTCTCAGAGTGGTAGAGCCGTAGACTCGGCCGTAGAAGTTTGAAACTAGCACCAATCGATTCTTCATCAAATTTCATGAAGTAAGATGGGTCACACTTGCGGTCACAAAAAACAAATTTTTAAAAATTACCTCTGCTGGGGAACTTAATGGAATGGAATGAGGAAAATTAAACGGAAAATTAGTGGCAGTTAGTTCCCCTAGAATATTTTAGTACAAAATGCGGTTTTCATTAAAACTTGCCGTTTTCTAAGGTTTTACTGCATTTTGAAGTTTCAAAGTTATGCGACGCTACTTTTCTCAAAGTGGTGAGCCTTACAAATTTGAAACTGGTACCAATCGAATCTCCTTCAAATTTGATCAAGTAAGATGAGTCACACTTTGGGGTCTTTAGCAACTTTTTTTTTTCACAATTTCCAGTTTTTCATGAGAAAAATTAGTGGCAGTTAGTTGCCCAGCAGCCTTTGATAACGCAAAATACCATTTTAATTAAAACTCTCCGTTTTTTATTGATTTTCTTGGATTTTGAAATTTGAAAGTTACTCAAAACTACTTTTCTCAAAATGGATGGGCCCTAGAAGTTTGAAATTAGCACCGATCGATTCTCCTTCAAATTTGAGGAAGTAAGATAGGTCACACTCGGTGCTTCTAATAACTTTTAAAAAATGACCTTTTTAGTATATTCGTGCTAGTGAAATTGGCGTTTAAGTTTTTCGTTGGAAGAAACATTGGCAATTAGTTTCCCTAGTTTCCAATACAGTTTTTTAGGTGTACATTTGACACATAAAAACCTCGTAACTGAGCCTCCAATTTGCACGCCAATTATATACTACTGTTGAATGCATTGCGCTTATCCAATTTAATTGTTTGTGAATTTTACAATAGGCTGCGTTATTTTTTCCACTGGCACAATCAAACAATAACCTTTTATTTATGTTTATTGTATAAAACAGTTTTATTGCCGTGATTTTCCACATTCTGCACTTGAAATCGCTGCAAATGGCACAATGTTGTAACACGGAATTTAACATTCCCATCAATGATTTTTCCTAGAACTACATTTTAATGGCAATTTGTAATCGAAATAATCTCGTCTCGTTCGATTTGAAGGTTTTCACAAAATCTCGTTATGGTAATGGCTTAACGATAAGGCTATTGTATTTCACTCGTGTGCCAGTTAATGACGTAGTGTGTGACACGTGGCATGCAACCAATATTTACTCTCTCAAATATATCACGAGTCTAATTAATAACGCCAGTAAAAATCCAAGAACGCACCAGGCAAGTCAAATTTGAATATCAATAAATCTGAAATGTTATTTTATTAAAAAATTTAAAATACCACCAGCAGCTATACCTTATGAATAAATTTAACTGGTAATTCAAATTTATTGAAGGATGATTCAAGTTTTTGGCAAAGATATTAACGTGGATAGTAGACTTGTTGTTTACAGTCTGTTGGAGCTTTCTTACTGAGATTTATTTAAATTATCGTTTGAAACAATGGGCCTCTCCAATGAAAAAAAATATCGCTTTTTTTGTTATACTTGCAAAGTTTAACCAATTTCTTTAATTTTTGTTCAATTAGTCTGCAACGTAAATGTTTCTACTTAAAAAAAAAATAGAAAATTCAAATCAAATTCAGGGTTTCTCCAGATTTCCCAAGATTTCCTCAATTTCCCCAAGATTTCCTCGGATTTTCCGGAATTTTTTTCGCAAGATTTCCTAAGATTTCCCAAGATTTTCCCGAGGTTACCTCAGATTTCTCAAGACTTCCCTCTGATTTCCCCAGATTTCCTCAGATTTTTCTAAGATTTCCTCAGATTTTCCCAATTTCCTCAGATTTCCTAAGATTTTCCAAAATTTCCTCGGATTTCCCGAAATTTTTTTACGCAAGATTTGCTCAATTTCCCTAAGGTTTCCTAGCACCTGTACACCAGATTTCCCCTGCGGCTCACCCCTCGTGCGGGAAACTGCGCCCACTAACTAACTACCCACCGACAGAGTTCAGCCAATAGCACTGAGTGGTTTGTCGGCCATTTGTCAGCATATGTGACGTCAAATATGCTGCCTCGGAATTTTAAATTTTTTTTTATTAAAAAACTACGAAGCTTTGAAACATTTTGTTTGCTGAGGAGGTCTTGACGAAACGTATTCTTTATAATTTTATCATTTTCAAAAATTGTTGGAAAATCCCATTTGACTCGCGTTGTATGGTAATTATTGAAGTGAAACTTCTATAGGCGCCATAGAGACGAGTGATTCGGCGCGAGCTTTAAAAATCGTAGATCTGGCAACCTCGCTACATGCCGAATTAAAAATAAATAAAATCGACACGTCTCAAAGCAATAAATCCTTTTTTTATAACTTGCTTGGCATTGCCCGAAGTTCTAACCAAATTCAATTCATTTTTGGCTAAAATTCAATACTCCAAACAACTAAAATTAAAATAATTGCATCACCAAGTATCTAGTCATAAAAAGTGTGTTAATATCAGTCATTATTCACCTTTACAGGAAATTATCGTCAGAATATGTTGTACATGGTCCTCTTTAACCGATGAGCTAATTTCAGAACCATTTTCAAGGATTTTGTCAAGTTGAGTTGGTCAGTATTTTAGCTCGTCCGCCTTGGCTTGGCAACGGTTCTTTTTTAGAAGATCCTGATAGGAAGCTGGTGATATTCCAAGCTAATTAGATAATCGATTATGTAACAAACTGGTTGATGGATGCACTTTGCCATACTGCAAAAAGCTACTTTTACTTTATCTCCATCTTTCGATAAACTAGTATAAATAGAAATATAGTCATAATCTTGATCGAATGTTCTCAATGAGAATTTAGCAGATTTTAAACGTTGCGTAAAACGGTCAGTCGAATTGGGTCGTTCCGAAATATTTCACTTGCCGCAGTTGTTTCTGCTTTTATTGTTGTGAACAACGACCTCCCAGTGAAATATGTAACTGTTGTGAATTCCTTGAGTCGCTGAGACGTGAAGGTGAATTTTTTCGCGTAATGGGCCATCGCCATCTGTTATAAATTTCCCTATTATTGTTTCTGTTCTTCAATGATGACGTATCTGTTAAAGTAATCTCACCTTCCAGTCACATTTCTTGATGAAAGAACACACAAGTGTCAGATAGATGACAGTAACCTCACATCAACCGTTGATGACGTATCTGTTAAAGTGCTCTCACCTTTCTGTCTCATTTCTTGATGTAAGAACACACAAGTATCAGATAGATGACAGTAACCTCACATCAACCGTTGATGACGTATCTGTTAAAGTGCTCTCACCTTCCTCTCTCATTTCTTGATGTAAGAACACACAAGTGTCAGATAGATGACAGTAACCTCACAGCAACCGTTGATGACGTATCTGTTAAAGTGCTCTTACCTTCCTCTCTCATTTCTTGATGTAAGAACACACAAGTGTCAGATAGATGACAGTAACCTCACATCAACCGTTTTTGACCCTTTATTTTATGGTTTAATGACTGGTGGTATTAGAAAATGCAAAAAAACCTTTTATCTGAACGATATTTGAAAGGTACCGTATCCATTTGGCCGTCATTTTGACACTCACGTCCAAATTCCCGTTTCTTGTTTCAGGCTCGTTGGATTTTTTGAAAAGGACACGTCAAAAGTGTTATCAGTGCCAACAAGGAGGGGATGGTGTACCTGTTGGATGATTGGGGTATGGGAGATTCTGAAACCCGCAATAGGAAATATGCGGACTCCAGATGTGACTTCCTCAGGCGCGAAAATGTGGATGGGAAGAGCAGCGATGAAGTCGATTTGCACCCCCTTAGTAACCAGGTAGGAATTTTTAATTTTTTTTTGGTTTTCGTAGTTTTTGACCCTCGAGGCAAATTTTAATGAAAGTTGATGGGATTAAACTGGACCAACCGCTAATTCGGGTCTTGATTGAAAAATTCGCAGATTTTGCTCGTCAAGGCCAATGTCAATTCAATTTAAGTCAAACGACAGCAGAACGTCGTGACGTCGTCTTCAAAGCAGCTGACTGGCCCCACGTGAAATCGTTCATTGTGTTCAGGATTAATTTATATCTTTAACCACAACTTGTCTATTATTAAGGTATAAAATAATTGTTTGCACATCTGTAATCTATGCTATAAATCACTCATTATTACTTACTACATACAGGGTGTACCATTTAAAACGAAACACCGTGAATAACTCCTGGAACAGTGATTTGAGGGAAGAACGCTGAAACAGGTCAATTTTTGTTCGGAGGGGGACACTTAAATCCGTGCTTGGCGAAATCTTCCAACGCACCCCCTACCAACCCCCTCTTCAAATTTTTAAATGACAATACCCCACTTGTGATACATCATTTGAAAACTAATTTCGTTGCGAATTCAATTTTGTAAAAATTTTTGACTTTCGTTGAACTCCAGCGCCCTCTACGGTCGAATTTTGAACTACCTTAGGGCCCTTTGTGATACATCATTTGAAAGGGTTTGAAATTCTCTGTAAACTGATGCAAGAATTCTTGAAATCCATCCACTCGTTCAAAAGTTACAGCCTAAACTTGAAGGATTTTTAGGACCATCAGAACCTGCTAATGTTTTTCAATGTAACTTTTGAACGAGTGGATGGATTTCAAAAATTCTTACATCATTTTACAGAGAATTTCAAACACTTTGAAATGATGAATCACAAAGGGCCCTAACGTAGTTCAAAATTCGACCTGCTACGGTAGCAAATAGGTACCTCATGACCGCCTAGTTCTAAGATATCGACATTAGAATAAATTGCCATTTTCATATAATTTCTAATTTATTTATGCCCTAATAGCAGACAGGTTGTGGATAAAACATTATATCAGCATTTTAGACACTCGACCTTCGGTCTCGTGCCTAAACTTTTCTTGCTTGTCTAACATGCCTTCTAAGACATACGTACTTTCAAAAATAGAATAATTAAAAAGGATGAAAACCCGCCAGCTGCTGAAACATTTAAATTTACAACAGTAGGCGATTACTTTTGATGAATTGTTGGCAACTGAATGGCCAAAATTTGACAATTGGAAGTGACTGCGTTTTTGAAACGATTTCTGGCTCTTTAACAACCTTAACTGAAGAAAAAAAAATTCAACTCGGAGCAAGTTTAGAGTAAATCTAGAGTAAGCATTGAACAAATCGAGACAAATAGGAATGTTCTATTGTTTTGCCAATGGAGCCATGATCCATGATTGCTCCAGATGTAGTCTAAGATCTCTCTAGATCATCTTTTCAAATTGTATAAAGAATAAAAGCCTATTCACATCCACTTAACGTAGGTTGTACATACGTAACATAACAAATTTTAACAATCGCCACAAACTTCAGGAGCTGTCATAACTAATTATAAGTTTGTTATGTTACGCTGATTTAAACAGGCTTTAAACCCAGAGCGTATAAAAATTGTTATGTGGAACACACCTGGAATAGAGTAGAACAACTTTTGAATAAAGAATAAGAAACAGTTTTCATTTCAAAGCAAACCTGAATACGTTTTATTCACGGTTTTATTAATAGTTCATACGATTCTGGGTCTACTCTAAGATTACTCTAGATTCTCTCTTCAAATTATACAAGAAATGTAGAATGTAGGTACACAGAATATGCAACACTACAATGGAACAGATGTGGAGTAAAGTAAAACAACTTTTGAATAAACAAGGAACAATTTTCACTTCTAAGCAAACCTGAACACGTTTTATTAATAGTTCATAGTTCTAAAATTACTCTGGTTTCGCTCTTCAAAATATGCAAGGAATAGGCATAGAATGTGCAACAGTTTGGAGTAATTGGAGTAGCTCTGCATGGTTAAGAAATTGTTCTGTTAGGCAGATCTGGAGTAGAACAGACTGATATTAGATCGGTGTGGAGTAGTTTAAGTAAATGCCGGGTCAACAATTCCTCTGCGATAATCCGTGCTCAAGTTATATCTCAAAAATGCTAAAATTTTAAATGTCAGAACGTATTTCCGATTGTGTTGAAGGAGAAAATGTGTAATTGACAGTATAAAGTAACTAAAAGTATTATATGAACTGCAAAGTTTGAAATCAAGGGAGCCGTGAAATTTTAATGACACGTCACATAATTGCATCTCACTAATACTAGTGAAAGCGGGTCGCAAAATTTTGTCAGTGAGATATAACTACATAATGAGGATGTGTAAAGTCTCGATATGTCATTAAAATTGCACGGCCCTCTTGTCGTTCATTTTGATTTAGGTATGGCACAATATGTACTCAATTTTTGAAGAGAGCTACCAACCTAACAAAATATCTAAAAACTCGACTAAAATCTTGCACATAGTGACAGGTTACTCATTCTGTTGACATATTAGGAAATTTTTCGCGAGCATACGTACAGTGTGTCCCACATAAGATGAAGACAGTGTCATATTTTGGTTAATTTTGGGAGTAGGGTTATAAATTTTTGCACTGTCGTAGACCCCTCTTAGATGCATCTTTTGAGGTACTCAAACTCAACTGAAATGTAAATTGTAAACCCAGCCTACTGCGACCTTCCGAATGGGGCCTTTTTTCAATATTTTACTTCGTGATCAAGATATCGAAAAAATCATAAGAACAAAGTGCCCAGAATCCAATTTTTAGTCCCTATGCCGAGTTTCAATTCAAAATTTGCACTTTGAATTGTGCTAAAGATATCGAAAAAAATTGTTAAGGAAAAGTTGTTTAGAAGTCAGTTTTGTCTTAATGTAGTCGCTTAAAAGCTAAATTCACGATTTAATTTTTGGAAAACTAAGATTTTTCCAAATTTTTCTAAAATTAAAAATTCTAAGTTTGAATTGAAACTTGGCATATGGGGTCAAAACAAGATTGCGAACAAATTATTCTTATGAGTTTTTTTGATACCTTGATGGCGAAGCAAAAAATGGAAAACTGGTTTTATTCGCGAGGTCGCAGTCGGCTGGGTTTACAACTTCCATTTGAGTTGAGTAAAAGGATGCGTCTCATAAGGGTCGCAAAAGTTTATATCCCTACTCATAAAATAACGAATATACTCGCGAATATATGACATTGTCTTTGTCTTAAGTACTGTATCACGCATATGAGTAACAGGTACTGGTGACGTCACAAGTATGCATTAGCGTCAAAACGTTTATTTATTTTAAATTATGTGCAAGTCCGGGAAAGTATTGCATAAACCGTGTTGACGTAAATGGTATTTACAACTTCCGCTATACCTGGCAATCACGCCAACTTCCTATTTTCAAATAAAAATTATGGTCAAATTCATTAAAATATGACTTTCATTTTTCGGTCTTTTTCTGAAAAATAAGTTGTGTGCTGTTTGGGAATTTCCAAAAAGAGAAAATTTTGAAAATAAGGCACCAAAATCGTTCGATATAGCAAAGTGTGTGTTATTTTCAGGTCGGAGGACACACTCGTCTCATGGTGCTGAACCCCAGCACAATCTGCAAGCCGTTAAATTACCGCGAGCTGGACTTTTACCAGAATATACAAGACCAAGATATCAAAATGTTTGTACCGAAATATAAAGGTAAGCTGAGTAGAATAAGTCCCAAACATACGATAGTGGAAAGACTCTAAAGTGAACATATTGATAATAAAATAATTAAGACTGAAGGCCAGATTTTTTACGTTCTGGAAGAATCCAGTTCATGTCCTAATCGAATTCATTTGTAAGTATAAACTTGCACTGGAAAATTCCGGACGTTCTGGTCCATTTATTATAATAGTCTTAGGCTAGTGATCTGTATAAAAATGTACAAATTGAGATTTTCCAATAAACTTTTCAAAAAATTGCTGGATTTATGGTGCATGCGTCTAGGTTTTAAATGATCTTGTTAGCCAACCATATACATGATCACCTAACCTTTATCATTCATGTTTTCTACGTTTTTTTTTATTTTACTAATTTTGTGTTGTATCTCGCTGTTAATTATTAAAAACCGTTCACTGATGAATAAATTGTTAAATTTCGATTTTATTTTTTATGACGACAAAACGGATACTTGTGTTGAATGAATGGTAGCAAGTCCCTCAATACCTCTCACTTTGGGCTAATGCCAATCTCGTAATCCGCGAAACTTTCACTATGCTCGAGCCTGGCATTATCTTGACATTCGATTGTAATCGCGGTGAAAGCCTTTTGATTCTAGAACAGTAGAGTAAGTAATATATTGTGATACTTAAGGTAAGTATGTGAAATTGTCATTTTGGGTATGATAAGTATGAGGGCGTGGAAAGGACCGCAATGATCTTTATTCAAAATTACTAATTTTAGTAACTATTTACTTTGTTTTCTTCCGTTAAGTTGGTGGCACTTCTCGGAGTTTGTTTGTTTTGTTATGGTGGCACTCGATACAAATACAGGGTTGGCACAAATTATTGCACCGTCGTAGGTGGCTTTGATGGTTCGTCTTGACTTTGACATTTAATTTATACAGCCGTAAATGCGTTAAATGTCAAAATTGTTTTGTCTTCAAAAATAGAAAATGTTTCAAATTTTGCCTTTGAAGTGATTTGTCATAAATATGACACTTTCAGAACTTAATATAAGAGAAATTTAATATTTTACATAACAGAATTTACGTTTCGGTGCTAAACTGCCAACTTTTCTTTTTCTTATGGCCGCCATATTGGATTTTAACACCATCGGATACACAATAAAGTAGTTTTTCAAAAATGTAACCGACTTGAATTTTTTTGACAGATCGTCAAAATTTGAAATTTCGCGTGAATAATTTGTATAATTAGTTTAAACTTGGGGAAAAACAACTGTAAAAAAGTACACCGACTTTTTCAACTTCTTGACATTTGGAATTTTGGAGTTTTTTTCAAAAAGCTCCGACTGGTTACATTTTTGAAAAGCCGATTTTTTTGTGTGTCTAATGGCCTTAAAATGCAATATGGTGGCCATAAAAAAAGAAAAGCTGACTGTCTAGAATCTACAATTGACAGATGTCAAAAAAATTAAAGTTCCAAATGTCATTTAAATAGCATCAGCTGTCAGGGAGCTATGAATTTTTCGTTGGAACGTCAATTTTCAGTTTTTAAGGAATAACTCAGGAACGAATCAAGATATCGGAGAATTCTTTACAGATTATTAATCACCTTAAAAAATAGCAACTGTTATCTAATTTAACCGATCTTCTAACTCTTATAGTTTCCGAGATCCCAATAATGGGCAATGAAATTATCAACATCCTGTATGTAACTCTCGGACCGCGTTAGAAAAGAATGGAAACCCAAATAAATACAGTTTTGACCTTTTGGAATTATAAATGAGATTTTAGCGAAACATTAATAGGTTGCAAAATATGAAAAAACAAATTTTGACTTTGGACTATACTGGACTATACTGGTAGATTTTGCTTTCAAAATGCCATTTTGACTTGTTTAACAGTTGTCAGAACTAATTCAAACAATCGTCTTAACCTAAATTTTGGCTCAAATTTCCATTTTTTTTACATTACAGCTGCCATAACCGAATAAAAAGCCTGATTCATACTGCCCATGTCCATTTTAAAGTATGATTTAACTTTAAAAGTGCTGCAGCTTTTATTTTATATTGAAATTATGTTGCACTTTATCTTGTAATATTTTGACTAGAATTTCAATTTGTTTCTGTTTTTTGACATTTGACAGCTGTCATAGCGAATAAAAAGACTGACTCACGCTGCCCATGTGCATTTTGAGGTATGATTTTAATGTAAAAGTACAGTTGTACCAATTCCTTTTTATTTTATATTGAAATTATTACTTATGATCTTGAAGAAAAAAGTTAAATTTTGGCTCAAATTTCTGTTTTTTGAAATTGACAGCTGCCATCAGCGAATAAAAAGCCTGACTTATGCTGCCAATGTGTATTTTAAAGAATTATAATTCTTGTATTTGGTAGTTTTGTATATTTTATTTATTTTATAAGTGACAAAACGTATTTCTGGCCTTCCCACGCCGTCGTAGCTAAGACTTACGAGCCTTAACAGTCGATGTTGCAAATTTTTGTGTGATAAATTTTTTTGAGGTGATTGTTGAGGCTCGAGTAGAAAGTGTTTGCCAGCTCCTGAGTGCACGGTCGAGTGATTGCAATTATCCCAAAAATCGTTTACTGTTTTATTGAGGGATCGCCATCCGGACCGGCTGACAGACGGCTGCCCCGGCTGCCCCCGCTTCGAAGCCTTCTTGAGGGTTTGTATGGACGTTCTCCTTCACGTTTATACCGGTTGGAAAAAATCAAAATTTCAAGTCACAAAACATTATTTTTTGTTTTTCCATCACATTCAACACACATTGTGCTTTTATAATTCGTGAAACTGACTAAAATATTAATCACGTGTAAAGTTCCTCGCCGGAAATGGTGGATTGCCGTTTCCGCCGAGGAACTGTAAGCTTAAGGTAGTGGAAATCAAGCAGCGGTGGAATATATGTTTTTGCCGATTGTTTCAGGAGTTATGCAGGCGGCGCTGTGTAGCGGAGGGAAAATCGAAAAAAGATACAGTCCTAGTTTTCGAGACGAGGCTTCCAGGGGAAAGACTGACCGCAAAAGGAAACGCGAAGAAGTTCTAAAGTAAGTGTTTGGGTTTTTTCAAAAAATATTAAGAATTCAAGTCCCTAAAAATTACTGAAAATTCCCAAAACTTGCTAAAAATTACAAAAGTTACAAATAATTGCCCACAATTACCAAAAATTACAAGGGCTAGGACACCAAATTACCATGGTGATGCATCTTGAGGACATCAATTACCATAATTCCTAAAATTACTAATAATTTACCAGAAATTACTAGAAATTGCCAAAAATTACTAACAATTACAAAAAATATTAAGGATTAAACTTCCTAAAAATTGCTGTAAACTCCTAAATATTACTGTAAATTCCTAAAAATTACTGCAAATTTCTAACAATTCCTGAAATTTTCTAAAAGTTGCAGAAAATTACAAAAGTTCCCAATAATTACAAACCAAAATAGTCCTTGTGCCAACGGTCAAAAATCAAGGTTCTACTAAAAATGGGGGCACTAAACGAAACTTCTATTGTAGCTTCCTGGAAGGTTAGTCAACACGAAAATGCAAGTGTGGCAGAAAAAGGCCGCAGAAAAAGTTGAAATTATTAATTAATTTTTGGTGCTAGCTTATAATTTCAACTTTTTCTGTGATTGTTAAATTTTGCCAAGCTATATCTAACAACAAATGTCAAACAAAATTATTCCAATTGTTTTTTATTACGTAGCAACCCCTTTGTTGCAAAAATATAGAAGTTTTCGATATTTTTGTCTTTCCTCCAGAAATTCAACATTTTTATTTTGGCCTGAAACTCCGGACTTGCCCATTTGGGGTCATCCTGAGTAACTTTTCTTAATAAAATTTTTCGATAAAAAAATGCCTAATAGGTTTTTCGGATGTTTGGTATTTGTTTTTGGTGTTAGTAGGCTGTGGTTATATTTTTGAAAAAATGTTAACTACTCCATACACACAATTTTCTGAGGTCTACATCCAAGAAAATTGTTACCATATTCCATAAAACAACAAAGATACAGGGGTAGTTGCCGTTTAAAGTAAGACACACTGTATATAGGAATATCATATCATATTTTGACACTGTAATATAGTAGCTCTAAGTAGATAGTTATTTTTTTTAAGGCCTAGAAAATTTCTGTTAATGCCATTCAATTGACAGCTGTCGAAAATATAAAAGTTCCAAGTTTCATTTAAATAACATCAAATGTTAGGAAGATAATTTTTCTTTAGACTGGCAATTTTCAGATTTTGTGTGATAACTCCGGAACGAATCAAAATATCGGGAAATTTTAATTACTCTCTATTTATTATGGTTTCCTGGATACTAATGGTGAGCATCGAAAAAATTGCCCACCCTGTATACCTAGCTTTATTCACATTTTAATACAAACCTTTATCCAGCATCTAAATCTTACGTTTTAAAGAAAGAAACATTCATAAAACTTCCATACGAAGTTGGCTTTGACGGCGATTTGTATTACTAAAGTAAAATATTATTAATAATATACAAAAGTTGGGGGGCACCCCCTTTTCCACAATTTTATTGCTGAAATTCTAAAGAAATTGTTCATTTGTCCAAGAATAAATGTATTTTAGCGGAAAAGAAATCTTCAACATATAAATTGTTGCCAGAAAAATCGAGGACACTACGAATTTTTGTAGTTTTTGTAGGTATGTACAAAAAACTGGTACTACATCAAAGGATTTTGGAAAAAAAAATACTTAAAGCACTTGCAAAGCACCTTAGGAAGCATTTTCGACCCATACCCATAACTTGTTTACGATATTTTTACGTCTTCTGTCACAAATCTTGGACCTCTGAACCAATGAAAAGCCATTTTTTATAATAAGAGTACCATTTTACTTAAAAGACCTCAAATTTTCAGATTCTGGAATCATATTTGAGGAAAAACTACTTACAAAAATGTTTGAGTAAATTTAATCCTAAGCCCCTCCTGTACGAGGCGCTTATGATCAAGATTTTAAAATTTTGTCCACAGTAGTAAATTCAGCGTCAAAGACTTAGTAAAGATACCAAATTTTGAACATATTTAGGAAAAAACACTTTCAAAGTGGCCCCTTTAAAGGGCCTTAGCTTCCTTAGGACTTATTTTTCGACATATGTTCACAGGGACTTTTTTTCATATTTTTCATAGAAGAATCTACTGGTGAAGTTTTGCACACTAATTTCGGGACATCCTGTATGTACCTACGTATTTTGTTCGAAGGGATGGGACCACTCCGCTGCGCGTCTTGACTCAAACCTCTTTTCCCCAAAATATCACTTTTAACACTTTTCACATAAATAACTATTATTTGTTTCCGAAGTAGGCGTTAATCTCATTAAAAAAAGAAAAGGCACTAGCTGCTACATGACTACATCCACCAGTGTTTTAAACCTAATAACTTCTTCAATAATCAAGTTATGATATTACTTCATATATTAAATTAAAATCAATTAAATGGTGCATAATTCTTGTAATAGTGCATTTTGACCTTTCTTTGAAGGTTTAGAAGATATCAAGATAAGAAGAGTAAACTGAATTCAAATTTTTTGTTTCTTAAAATTATTACATGGAAACGACATACTTAAATTGAATGATGAATCAGCTATAGGTAAGTAAAAACAAAATTCAATTTGGTCAACCAGTTCAAAAGTTATGAGCGTTTATCGCCCGCCATTTTGAAATATCCGCCATGTTTGAAAGCTGGCCAGCATGCATTTTCGTGTTCACTAAACATCTAGAAGTTTCGTTTATCAAAAAGTGCACACGGACTAAAAATTACAAGGGCTGCGCCATTAAATTACCAAAGTGATTCACCCCTCTGTTTTTTCTACTAAACTAAAGAAAAACGAAAATTGAGGTTATGGGGAATCGGACAAACAAATAAAAATGCGATCAGTGCAGCGACGTTTCGATTGTATTTCAATCTTTTTCAAGCTAAAAAACACAAATAGCAATCTGTCACCAAAACATGAGTACTTATAATAAAAAATTATACCTGTTAGATCTAAAGTCACATTTTTATTTGCTTGTCCGATTCCCCATAACCTCAATTTTCGATTTCAATTCAACGGACGTTAACATCATTTTACTAAAGAAAAACATTGTTTCCAGGATGAGAGTGCATCACACGGGAAGTCCCAAGGACGTGGTGAAGAGCATTTCCCAATCCGACAATACAAACAAGCAATACTTCCTTATGTTAGAGAACATCACTTCGCACTACACCCACCCCTGCATTTTGGACCTGAAAATGGGTACCAGGCAACACGGCGATGACGCCACTGCCGAAAAACGTTCCAAACAGATCGCGAAGTGTGCCGCCAGCACTTCAGCCTCCCTGGGGGTGCGTTTGTGCGGGATGCAAGTCTACCAAGCCGAAACCGATGTTTATTCGAAAAAAGACAAATATTGGGGGCGAGAATTGAACGAGGAAGGGTTCAAAAGCGCCCTCTGTGCTTTCTTCGATAACGGTTTTGGACTCAGAGTCAACGTCATCCAACAAGTGATCTCGAAATTGGAGCAGCTGAGGAGGCTCATCGAGAAGCAGAGCTGCTACAGATTCTATTCGTGGTAAGTCGATAATCGGCTTCGCCTCACTAGCGATGCACGGGCAGTCGATGGCCTTGTTCGTTTTTTAGCGACAAAAATCGGTCATTTGTTGTTTGTCGATACCTTGAAATTGTTTTTATTTCATAACCCTGGGTTTTTGCTAACGCGAATTTCGTCAAGTTGGCTTTGAGAATATGTAATTAGCATTCTAGGACAATTCGATAGCTCAGTAATCAGTATTATCAGCAGCCTCCCTTTATCTGATTATTTTTCGACACTTGGTATGTACAGCCGGAGACTGTATTGCCGACCTGTCAGGTAAACATCAATCGAATTGAAGCGATGCAGTCGACCAAATTAAGTGTCACAGAGGGGTGGGCTTTTTCATAGTTCCCGACTGTACCAAACAATCAAAAGTCATGTCTTTGATTATTTTGTTTCCTCTGACGTGAGGGTAATATATTTTTTAAATTTATTATTTAGAGTAGGCCGAGTTCTGATCACTAGTTGGTAACATTGGACAGGTGCTCGTGTGTAATTTCCTTTTTACCACTAAACCTGTCGCGCTTAAAATAAAAAGGAATGGAATACGTTGCTTAGGGAGTTTGTCTTTGAAAAGTTGGTAGCGAAAATTGACCATGTAAGAAAAGTCACTAGTTTGAAGTAAAATTTGCCAGAATATGTATTTGCAAAAGTACCGTCTACAATCTAACGGTTGCCACCTTTGCAAGTAATTGACAAGTGTTGCCAATCCTAAAATAGCTAGAATTGTTGCCAATATAATAATAACAGTAAAATGTACTAAAATGTTTGTTACTAATAGCCAACATTAGATAACAAAAACTTCCTCTTATTTATACTACTTGGTAAGTTTGTGGCAAAATCTTCCACCTTAAAAGAGGAAAGAGATCATAAATCTCTAGAAATAATATTTACAATATTTGCAACCCATCTTTTTTTAGTTTTTTCAACTGTTCAACTGCAATTTCGTCTTCTAAACAATCAGTGTTGCCAAAACAAAATCCATATATTTCCACTAATATCCACAGTTTTTTTAACGTTGTCCATATTGCACGTCATCTGTCAAAAATTTCGCGATTGACCCTTGCTTATCTAGATTTTCCACGTTATTCCATTTATTTCGGATCTTTAGCAGCGTGGTCATTATTTTCTAATAAGGTGAGACGGATGAGTATCTTCCGTCTCATTATTCTTTCTCTCTCCTTTGAATCGAGTAACCTAATTAGATTTTCCTGTCACGTATCTAATATAAATAGCGTGAGATCTAATAAAAACCAATTAGAGTTGGCCATGGAATTGTGACAGTGAAAATAATTTCGATCTGTCACTTTTTGACAATGAAGCCATGGAGGACAGACACTTAACACTCTTGATTTTGATTTTAGACAACTTAACTGAATATTAGCTTTTTATTGATCCCACCGTATACAGGGTGCGAGATTAAAACTCCACAACGCTATAACTTTGTTATTTGTGGTCCGATTTTAGATTTTAGTGAACCAAAAACCAAATGAAATTGCTCGCAAAACACTACCAACTCAAGGTAGTCTTGATTTTTACCGACGTCAACTGGATGTCAAATTTCCAGTTTCAAATGGACAAGTAAGCAGTTTTTTTTTTACAAAGTCTAACAACAAATTTTTTTCTGTGTTTTCTATGCGCAATAATAAGAAGATGAGTTTGGCTTATTATAAATTTTGAAAATAATTAAAATTATTGTCAACATTTCAATCTTTTTATGCTAAATTTTCGAGTGTGCCGTAAAAAAAATTCTTGCAATGCATTTTACGTGTTAGAAAATAACATATTTTAATAAGTTTTTTCCTAAGTTTCTACCAGATCCAGAACACATTCGAAAATTTTGAGTAAAGAATATACAAATTTTAACAAAAAGTTATAATTATGGTCAGAACTAATTATAAAGTATAAACCAAATTTGCCTTATTGCACATCAAAAGATGCAGAAAAAAGTGAATAATGGCCCGTAATGTGCGAGTTAAATACGACATTATTTATCCACGATTATTGAAATATATTTATCCAAGAGTATCGAAATTCTTCAAAAAAATTTATCACTCTATTTATTGTAAACACAAACCAACAAAAACAAAATGTTGACAATTAATAGGAACGGCTTAATGCTTGATCTACTTTGGCACACTTTCGCTTGATTTTTAAACGTCATGATGTTCACTGGATAGGCAGCCAACATTACAGGTGCTGTGAAATAATGTGACAGAAGCGTGACTTATGACCATAAGTCACGCTGTATTTTATGAACAGGATTATGTATCCATAGTTACGCACATAACAATGGTATTATTTCTAAAATTACCGCGTATCTCCTTTCTAAGTACACTTAGAAGATTAAGTTTTGACCGGAGGCCCAGCCCAGCACAACGAGGTTGGATTCTAAGAGCAGATAGATTGTGAAAGGTTGTCCCACTCGATTCGTTTTAACAAGGAACTTTTACGTTTAATTTTAATTCTTTTGACATATTTTCGTAAAATAAATCAATAAGCTATGAGTATTCTTTAATTTTTATTAATATATTGATATGGTATTTTGAGTGAGACAACCTTTCATAAACTATCTTGCGCGTCTGCTCTGAGAATCTCAGTGCAGGGGGCCTCGGTCAAAACTTAGTTTCCTGAGTGTACCTACCTATCGATTTTAGCCCAAAAGAATGTGTCTTCGTTTGACTGTAACCATAGCTTTAACTTTGTGAGTCCTTATCTCTATCTCACTTCACAAATTATCTCATCGCGAGTGGAAAAAGGATGGAAATACTTCAATTTGCAGTACTTTTGGTTTTAAAACTACTTGCATCCTTTTTCCGCTTATGGCGGGGTAATTTGAAAAGTGAGATGGAGATAATCTCACAGAAACGGTATTACAACCCTTGCTTTGCCAAAAATGTAACAAGAGTAAAATTCTCTGTTTGTATTTATTTTCTCATTTGTGAGCCAATTGAGGCATATTGAAAGGGGTTTGCTACTGGATCTGGAGGAGGATCTCCTCGTACCTAATTGCCAACATAGTAAACAAAAACTTCCTATTAAGTGTTTATTAAAAAAAACAAAATCTTATGATGGGTACCAAGTGTAAAAAAAATTCTGTTGAAAACTTCCAATTTAACGAAGAAAAGATCAAAAATCACTAGAAGTAGCATTTGCAATATTGGCAGCCCATCTTTCCGTTGTCAGCTTAAAACTTTACATTGAGAAAAAATGGTACCAGTATTACCAACCGCAATTTAATTTTTAAGATGACATTATTCTCATAGGTTTTCCATCACCCATTAGCTTGAATAGGTGCCTGATATGACTTATGCAATGGATCACGGTGTAAAACGTGGTCTGATAAAGAAAGATAACCCGAATTTATTACATATTTTTGTGCACTTTGTTTCTTCCTTAACATCTGTTTTGTGTTTATATTATGAATATATGAAATTGATATTTTAATTGTTGTCAAAAGTATTAATCTAACCCCTTGATTGTGTAACTTTTAATATCGATGTTAAGCAATGTTATATAATGACAAATGACAATGCATTTTCGGTCATTTAACATTTGAACAGTGTCTAACATCGATGTTAAAAGTTGTAGAGTCTCTGTTATCTTTAAATCTTACTATTCCTTAAAAAAAAAACAGTTTTTGCATTCCGGCGTTCCGCAAGGTATAACGCTAAGCCCAATACTATCTATACTGAAGCCGTTAGCACAGCCTGCTGCGAATTTTAACCAATCTCGTTTCTTTACAGCTCACTGCTGGTAGTTTACGAGGGCAAAGGGGGCATCCCCTTCACCCCCGAACGAATAGACCCCGTGTTCTCCGAAAGCGACTGCACTCGTGAATCCGAAGACAACAGTCGGGAAGTTCCGTGTTGCTACGACGCCGACACTAGCAACTGTTCCATGGATTCGAGCCACGAAGAAGTCTCCCAAGACTCCCACCACAGGGGTTTCGGTGAAGCGGCAGCTCGTGGAGCCAAATACACGTCAAACTTCTGTCCAGTATCAGAAGAGACGGTTTTTATGGACTCCCCACCAATTCCCACCATAACGACATCTATCGACAGTTGGATGATGTACTCCAATAGCAGCAGCGACGAGTACTCCCTCTCTGGACACATGAACGGAATTAGCTCCAATGAGGACACGTCCGATTTTGAATCCACCAATCCGCACAATTACACCCTGCAATTTGCCGATTTGGAACTGGAGGACGATTTGGCTCCGACGGTGTCGCATAAAAACGTCACGAAACGTCTGCGAGTGAAAGAGCGGCCGAGGTCCTCGACGCCAGCCAACGTGGACGTGAGGATGATCGATTTCGCGCATACGTCTTTCATGACGGATTCCAGTACGAGTTCGGTGGTTCATCAGGGACCTGATGGAGGTTTCCTCACGGGTTTAGACAGTTTAAAACGATTATTATTGCAGATTTTAGCCGAAAATTAGTAATTCCTCGAATCAAAAGTTGTGATGCTGCCACCCCGCTCCAATAAGATCGTCGTTTTTAAACAATGTATATAATTAGACGAATGTTAATTTACACAGTATTCTTGTACAAACAAACGGAGTACGATATTTTTCATATTCCCCAGAGTTTTTTTTATTCTGTGATTAAATTGTTGTTTTTTACCTGCGTGCATGAGGTGAGTGAATTTCTAGACATTCCAGAATTTGTGTACCGCGTTTTATTTCTGACGGAAGTCGTTTTTGTGTAAAAATTTTCACGTTTATTCCCCGGTTGGGACCATTGGACGCTCGTGGATGTTTTGGTGTTTGATCTTTTTTACAAATTGTGGGATCTGTTTAGGAATTTGAGACTGGCTGATTGTGATGTTGTGTTCAGATTGTACTGTTATTAATTTAAAATATTAAACATTAAAAATTTATTGTTATTTTCATTCCGTACCTGTTTAATCATAAATTGTACGAGAAAATTGCAATGTGGTTGGTTTTTCACAAATACATTTATCGATCAAAAAATACGATGATCTCAGAAAGTGAAGTTAGTTTAAATCGCGCGCCAAGCAGGAGACGCAGTGTTGCCAGACGGCCAAATTCCGCTACATGCAGGAGGATTTTAGTCAAAGAGCGACGTTAGGTCGAAATACTCTCCATTAATTTTCTATGGAAGTGACAGAGCGTTAAAATTCGAATTTTAAGCTTGTTATGAGGAAATTTTACTAACAGGTGTGTTGGTAGAACCTAGAACCATGGTAGAACCGATTTCAATGCGATGCCTCAGAAAACATGACAGCTGTCAAAATTTTGCAATTGCTCCAAAATGGCCTGTGTGCGTGCAGTTTTGAGTAAAGTGCAAAGAAAAATATTCACGAAAAAGCCTCAGGTACGTTTATCTGTGACACTGCTGCTAACAATAAAAATAAAGCCTAGAAGATTTGGGTTATGTAATGTTTTTGCTTTCCCGCTAAATTTCGATCAAATTGTCAAAGTTCAGTAGCGGATATTTGGATAGTTGAAGGGTTTTCAAGTTTCTCATTCCCTTTCGCAAAAATTTCAGTATTTTTTTCTTAAAAATGCACTTTCAGGTAAAGACTTACCTACTATCTACATACAGGGCGTTTCAAAAACATGGTGCCAACACTTAACCACAGGTTCCTGAGGCAAAAATAAGGCGACAAGTGAAAACTACTTTTTGTCCTAAATTGGAGTTACGCCCCTGCAAAGGGTACCCCAAAAATCTGTTTTTTTAAGATCACCCAAAAACTGTTGCAGATTTAATTTTGAAATTTTGCAAAGTAGCTTCCTATAATAACATAGCTGGTTTTTATTGTGATTTTTAACTTCTACACTCAAGGCGGAGCAGTATATAAAATCGATCAAAAATTCGAAATTGAACTGACATCAAATCTTTACGTTTCGGGGTCCCAGGAACCCAAAAAACCTATTTTTGAAAAATGTGTGTCTGTCCGTGTGTCTGTGGACACGCTACAGCCGAAACTACTGAACTGATTTTGATGAAATTTGGCACACATATTCAGTGGGAGATTTGTAGGTGCTGATTAGAATCTGGGCTACACCGGCTCACGGAAAGTGCCTTTTTGGCACATCAACTTTAAAAATTTTAATGCAAACCCCCATTTTTCGCATTACCATATGAATGCTCTTCAAATTCTGCTTCTAAAAATGTATTCACACTTGGGCCCTTTTGACCAAAAAATGGTGCCGTGAAAAAAAAACTATGCATAAATGTATATTTTTATTACCGGATTTGATAACTGATTTTTTTTCAAGCCGAAAACCTTAGTGCCTTTCATAAGGTCGTTTTTTCACAAAATAACAGAGAGTGTCATGGGCATTCATTGTAACAACAAACTGTACTTTTGTTGAATTTCGCTAAGATGCCTGGTTTTCGAGTTAAACGCTACTTCTAATTAATTTAGTGCATGAAAATTTATAATTTTTTTGATGTTGCTTATTTCCCGACTTGAAATCAAGCTTAGATGAGGTGAGTCTACCCTTTAGCACCCTAAACTGTCATGAGAATTTATTACGATGCTTTAGATCCAAACACCTAACTGTTATTAAGTTTGTTAAAATTAAGCTAAACTTGAGTTATTCCCAATTCCAGAAGAAGTCGCTTAAGAAGTTGTAATGACTTCATAATAAACTTTATGATGTTGCTACATTATCTGAAGTTATTTGTTTCGACGTGAAAAAATAAAAATCATTGATTCCATTTATTTTTTAATTTCCTCTGTTCTAAACTAATAATGAACAGAATTTAACTCGAAAATCATGTCTCTTAGCAAAATTCAACTAGAATACTTTTTGTGTCCTAAGGAGTACTAGTGACAATCGTATATTCTTATTTTGTAAAAAATCCAGCTTGCAGAAAAAAACTGCGGAAAAAGTCTAAGCCCCCCCATCAGAACGCACGCCTCTGCTGATGATATGTAAAATCAGAAAAAACGCAAAATAGAGACGGTTATGTAAGTAAATTTCAAAGTCGTACTTGTGGTATAGTTTTTGAGCAAATTCTAAAATACTGAATTTTGGAGTACCCTTTCGTGGAGGCGTAAGACAAAAAATTATACATATTTTTTCTCTTATTTTCACCTAAGGAACCTGCGCTTAGTGTTGGCACCATGTTTTTGAAACACCCTGTATACTAATTTGATGTTTTTATTGCAGTAGGATGAAATTATCGTATATAATACAACAAGTGGTCTCAATATTGCCGGCAATTTTTGTCACTTTTGATGCAACGAACAGGCGTTGGGACGAAAATTATCACGAGCGCTCGCGCGAGTGATAATTTTCCAAAAACAACGCCTGCGAGTCTAAATCAAAGTGACAAAAATTACCAAGATATTGAGACCATGAGTTGTATTCGGCAAGACAATTCAACGACTTGACGTTTCTCGTTTTTGACAACTGCCTGGCAATCACCACATGTACAAATTGCCAAATTAGTCACGCTGTGATTGGCTGAAGCAGTTAATTCGTATTGGTTTATAAAGTAAAAGTTGAATTGTCATTATAATTGTCCAAGATATTAAAGTCCAACAACTTATGATCCAAAATAAAATAGTATTTATGTAAACTCTACATAAAACCCAAAAAAAAATTAAGTCACGTTAAAGTGTGCCAATATATTTTGAATCCAAAATATTTGTGGTGAGTCAATTTATTTTGAAGTGTTTGTATTTTCTTTTAAATTATTTTAACATAGGTAGGTACCGTCAAATCATATACTTGGACAGTTTGCAGCTTTTTTTATCTGTATTTTTTTGATAATGTAGTTCACATGAAAATAAAAAATGTTGTTTTTCAAGCATCTGAAATACCACAATTTCATGTGGTTCTGAAAATTTTCAGTGCCACAGAGGTAGTAAAAAAAAATTAGTTGTGTTGTGAGTGTCCCAAGTTACACATTGGTTTGGGTAACTTGGGACAAAGAACATATTTTATTGCATTTTATAAAGCAAAGTGATAGTAAATGGGACACCTTTGTCATAATAAACGGAAAAAAGAAATTACAAAAAATTAATGAAACTTATAGTCAAAATCCAAATCGACACTTCAAATGAAATGAGTGAGATTATTTCTGAAAGATTTATTTATTATAAAAATATTTTAATATTATAAAAATAGATATTTTATGGTATTAAGTCCATCTAGATAAAATACAATACACAGCCAAAAAAAAACAAAAAATCATTATTATGACGACAAAAAGTGTCTAGGTAAAAAAAGTACCTGCTAAATAAAAAAAATTCTACATAGAAAAATTTAGGTTAACTTTTTCAAAAGTTATTATTGGAGAAATAATCGATCGTGTTACTAGTACGGTCAGGAGATAAAATATTGGCCCTCGACCGCGAACAATGTCGACCGAGGGGGCAACCACTGCGTCCGCGGTAGGTACACCTTTGGATTTAGTCCGCTTTTAGTTAGATTTAGTCCGCTTTTGGTCCGATTCAGTCCTATTTAGTCTCATTTAGCCCAGATTAGTCCCACTTTAGTCCGATTTGGTCAAGAGCTTAGTGAATTTAGTCTAGTTTAGTCCACTTTTGGCCTTCGGTGTGAGATTGGCTACCTACTTTCTAAAATTTGTTAGGGGCGCTCTGTAAAATTTAGATTTTCATTATTTGGCATTTTAGAATATTGTAGCATATGGCGAACATTCCTCTTACCTCTAGTTCTAGTATAAACGTTTTCTTCATCAATTACTGGAAAATTGAGGATCAAAATAAAGCTTCTGTCTGCATTATAAGAACTGACTAGGACTAGACCAGACCATTATAGGACTAGCAGGGCGAAATGGACTAAATTGGACTATACTGAACTAAACAAGTTCGCTTTAGTCCAATTTAGTTCAATATGTCCCAGGCTAGTCCAGTCTAGGCTGCTTTAGTCCAATCTAGTCAGCCTTAGATCAATTTAATCCGATTTAGTTTTATTCTATTTAGTCCAATTCAGTCCATTTAGTCCTGCTAGTCCTTAAATAGTCTGGCCTAGACCTAGTCCGTGGTACATTTTTTTGTGAGTGGTTGTCCCCTCGATGTCGACAGATTCTTAGAAAAGACACTCAAAATAGGTTTGTGAAGACTTTTATCCCACTCGAGTCGTTTTTAGTGCCGTAGCAGAATGCGGAGGTACTCTTGTCTTTGCTTATTCGCTCGCTCGCTCGCTCGTCGTATCGATCGCTCCTCACTCTGTCCGTCGGATAACTTGAGAACGGATTGAGGTATCGAGCTGAAATTTGCTATACGGAATCTTGCCCAAAAAAGTAAGGCGGGGATTGCTTTTGGGCTATATCGGACCAAGGGGGTGGAAATTAGGGGTTGTAACTCAAAATTCCGCCTTATAAGTATTGGTCGAAATTAACGCCATTCGATACCCTTCCATTAATGATTCAAAAAGGTGTTATTCATGTTTTACAAAAAACCACCCTTAAAGGCTCTACAACCCCTAACATGAAGAAATACATAACGTCGGATAACTTGAGAACAGAGTGAGGTGTCGAGCTCAAATTTACTATACGGCTTTATACACTAAAAAGTAAGGCGGAGATTGCTTTTGGGTCATATCGGACCAAGGGGGTGGAAATTAGGGGTTGTACTCAAAATTCCGCTTTATAAGTATTGGTCGAAATTAGTCGTGTCATTCGATAGCTTTCCGTTAATGATTCAAGCAAGGTGTCGTTCATATATTGCGAAAAACCACCCTTAAAGACTCTATTCATTACCTCTTGGACTTCTCATTCCCTTTTTCAACCCCCTTAGTGCTAATTTATTCTACATACCTACTTCGCAAATATGATGTTTTTTTGTTAACTCTCTACTGTTTAATTATGTACGGCCAATTTTCATAATTTCGTCTTTTTAACACCACTGTGCGTCTGCGGAGGCACTACTACTAGGTGCAGATTTATAAAAGCTGCACCCGACTCCACCAGTAAATTCAGCTCGCCCCTACATACACATTAACAAGGTAAACATCTACAGGGACACACATCGCATTGATATACATCTTTCGTTGGCTTTTAATAAAGAGGTTTTCACGTTCAATTTTAATTTTAACCTCCCCAACTTAATCACAATTTTAAAAAAATGGGAGGTTACTACAATCACTAAAATTTTCGAATTTGAGATAGCACCAGATCTTCACGTTTTGGGGCCTCAGGAACCCAAAAAAGCGGTTTTCAAAATGTGTCTGTGTGTGTGTACGTACGTACGTTTGTAAACACGCCACAGCCAAAACTACTGGACCGATTTAGCTGAAATTTGGTGCGTAGGCATCTCATAACCCAACTTAGATCTGAAAAGCTTTTGGAGCCAATCGCCGTTTTGGCACACCAATGTCCAACTTTAAATTATTCACTTATTTAACCACCCAAAACAAGTTTTTGAAAGATTTATTGTCACCATCAGAAAGGTCTTCAAATTCTGGTTTCAAAAAAAATGCAGCAGTGAAGCGGCTGGAACCTCCCCATCGCGTGGATCTTTGATTTGTGTTTCTAGCCGAATTAGCACAGAAATTGTATAAGACTGGTTTCAACGACGGTTTTAGAACTGCCTAAAAAGGACTTACTTATACCTACTTTTCTCTAATGAATGTTTCAATTTGTATGTTCTAAAAAAGTTCTAAAACCATAATGGAAACCAGTCATACATTTTCTTTGCTAATTCGACTAGAAACCCAAGGCAAAGATCCACGCGATGGGGAGGTTCCAGCCGCTTCACTGCTGCAGAGTTTTTGATAACGCTTATTTGTGCGGAGAATCTATCAACATTGTGAATGCGGTCCAGGGCCATTATTTTATGTCCTGAGTGTACGCCTTGTCATATAAAACACAACTTATGCCATAATGTAAATACAACCAGTACTTTTTAGTGAACAGATTTTCATAAAATTTATTAAAAATTATTTCATGGCGGTGGCAGATGATGTAGAATGGGATCTGCTTTACCCACTTCAGAGCGCCGCAGTATTTTATTTGAAATAAAATAAGTGTCATTTGTCCCAAGTTACCTCGATGAAGTTGTATGATTTGACGGTATACTTATTACTTTGGGAACTTTTTATCTATTGGGTTCCAATTAATTGGACATAAATATTTTGGGCCCTTTTGCGCTCTCCCTTCCAGTAAAGTGCGTATGAAGAGGAGAATCGCATACGGCGGTATCTACCTACAGTGTGATCAAAAATTTTTACAAAGATATATTTTTACGAAACGAAAACAACAGCTTTAGGTATACTTAAAGAGGGCGGACAACTTTTAGACCAGTGCTGTTATTTAAATAATTTCTGGTCTTTTATCTCAAAATTCTGAGATTTGCTCTTCACGAACTGTCATTTTAAAGAATAATATTGAAGAAACAATACCTGATTACCTGACCTCTGGCGGCCAATGGAAAAATATCAAGTTCTGGAAACAGGTTCCGTGCTTATACCAACGTTGTAGTTGGTCCGACTGTTGACAGATGGCGCTCAGATTCCGAGCCCTGGCCTGGATCTATTTTGAAATAGATTGGCGCCCACAACATCTGAGACATGAAACACGATAGTTTGTCAGTCGCGCATCAACTTGGGTAATGTAAAGAGCGCGAAGTTAAATTCAAACATGTTCACTGCCTTCTCGACTCACCCCCAATAACGATCCCCCCACGATCTCATTTTTTCCGAAATTTTTATAATGCTTTACGCTCCGACCGACTGATTTTTTTACTGCTCCTTGGACGTAATTTCGCGATGTGCCAGTGCAAATTGTGGTCGTTTAGTGTTTTTTTAATATTGCGAGTGTATTCTGTGACTTGTTACAATGTGGATAGTTCAAATTATGCGATTTACACGGGGCCGCAGGCGTCGATGTTTGGATTTAGCGTAGCGATACACAAGGAAACCAACAATGGATGGTGAGCCAAGACGACAAACAATTATAAATAATTCGTTAATTGTTATAACCTGTTCCAAAAATACGCGCCCCGGTGAGAACAGGATTAATTTTAACACATCGATTTCTTCAAAATCCAACCTTGAGGCTCGGTTAAAATTAATTTTATCGCTGCGACCGCTCCGTAATCAATTATCGCGTTTTCAATTTGCGCAAACATTAAATTTTTAAAATAAAATGTTTTTCAAAAAAAAAAACCACCGGATACTTTGCCTGGTGTTGCACACGTGTGTGCAACCCTCGTCAAGTTTAGCTACCGCCGGAAACGGCCTTTCGGTGCTTAATGTCCGATTCACATTGTTTTTGGCGGGTTACATCAGCGCCGCGACGCGTGGCGTCGTGCCAAGCCTTCTCACTTTTAGCACAAGGCACACCCGAGATATTTTTAGCGAGGGAGTGAGTCAAATTTGTTTGATGACGATTTATGGCAGGAAGCATCCACTGATTGCCGATTTATCCCGATTTTTGTAACCTTGAAAGCTGCAATGTCAATGTTTGATGTGTTGTTTACAACAAAAAGCCATTATTTTTGCATTATTGTTGAAACTTTGAATTTCTTGCAACAAACAACTTTATCGTGGAGATAGGGATGAGCGTTTAGCATAGTAACTTTTCCTTTTTTGATAAAGTATTTGCAGCGTATGGCATTTCCTGCGGTTTCCAACCATAAATTTCAGCCCTTGCCAGTAGATGTGTTAATTCGTTCTCGAGTTACGGTCGTTTGAAAACTTGAAAATATGAAAAACTTTTTTTTCGCAGTCGCGGTTCAAAAAGTAGGCGTTGCTCACCTCATTGAAGGTAGCAAAGTAAATGAGGAGTGATTTTTGTGTGGTAAAATTGTACTGACGAGTGAATATTTAAAGAAAATTTACAAAAATGACACCTGATCGACAGTTTTAAAACAAACAATTATCAAAATTTTTATTTTTAATAATTAATTAATTAATTATTAATTATTAATTAAATTATGACGTAATAGGGCTGGCTGGGAAAAAATAGTATTCATACCTTAATAAGAAAGTGCTTTTGCAGACCTTGCGCAGATTTTGACATCTTACAAACATTTAAAAGTTCTGAGTTGCGTTTTTTCTATCCTCGTATGACGAAGGGTCCAATGCTAAAACTGGCTAAGTCCACATTATATAGTTTCTCAGTAGGCGAAGAAATGTTTCATGCTGGCTTGGGCAATGTATATGGGTTTTGAAATTTACATACGCTTTCTTTGTCTCTATTTTCACATATTTATGCAAATTATTTTACAGGACGATGCAGACATTTATTAGACGCATCTGAAAAAATGACTCATTTTCGTAAAAAAGTGGACATAGCGAGTTTTAGCATTGGACCCTCGAATTATTCTTTCTCAATTTCCACAAAAATTTAAAATATAATCGAAATTAGGGTATCAAACAGAAGATTTGTCAATAAGCTACGCCTGAGGCGTTCGTCGTAATTGCAATTCCAATATAATTATAATTCGTTTTTAAGTTATTATTGCTGAACGAACTTACAAATAGGTTTTCGACCTTTTAGATTTGGAGATTTAGCAAAGATTCAAAATTTTTATAAGCATTTATTCTTTTTTTAAATAATTATTTTTTTTTATTTTAAATAATGTAGAAACATTTACGTTGCGATCTAATTGAACAAACATCATGGAGAATGGTTAAACTTTGCAACTATAACAGAAAAAGCGATTTTTTTTTCATTGGAAAGGCCCGTTGTCGTAGGTTCATTCGTTCTCGAGTTATGGTCGTGTGTGATGCCGAGCGAGAAAGTGAATGTTTTGCGAGCCGGAAGAAAATATTTTTAGGAACGCGGAAAACCATTTCTTCGCTTTGGTTCATACTTCTTTCTCTTCCTATGCTCTAACAGAAAAAATGTAGATTTAAGACAAAAACAATTACTAGTTTGTAGGCATTAGTGGCCTTATTTTTTAATTTCTATCATTTCAATTAATATTTTTTCTATTTCGGTTTCTAGTCCAGTCGTATTAGAATAATTTTTTTATGCAAATGTGGAAATCATTAGAAGACAATCGTTTTTTGCGCTAAGATGTTCTACTTGATGTACTGTTTAACATACTAAAAGTCCTGACAAATCCTGCGTGTGCGTTAGCCGCAATCTTCAAAAAATGGTGGAGGACGTGGATCCCACCGACGTTTTCCCTTTATAACTCGAAAACCGTTGATCCTACGTGAATTTTTCACGTGACTAAACTGAAAGAGAATAAAATTTGCAGCAGAATTAGTTTATACTTGCTCGTGTAGTTAATAATTGACCTTATGAAACGAAACGTGTTTTTAATATACTATTTCATCCGCTTTTTCTATGTTTTTAACTATTTTAACATTAATTCAAGGAATTTTATTTCGTTTAACTGTTTTGTAAAAAAAGCAAATTCTAGTCTCCGTATGGAATTCTCATTGACGAAAGTCAAGGGCTAACCAGTGTTGCCAATTATTGTAAATAGGAATATCCGCAGATACCGAAAAATTCTCTTTTTCATTCTCCTTTTCGTGTGCGAAGGAGGTCACTGCAAGAAAATGTGTACAACAAGCAATGAAAGTATATCTTTTTCGGTCGCTTGATTGATGCTCTCCACCAGCGTCATGTTGTAGAAATGACTCCTGATTGTTCGGTTTTACCAAGTTTTTAATTTCGTTCCTCCTAACCTGGTGTACGGACTGATGGAAAATGTAGGAATATCTGTTATGTCTTTCAATTTCCGCCACTTTTTTCTTCCCTTGTTTATTGTTTATTTTATTATACTATCTCTTTTCTATTAATGATCGAATTTTGGAATGGTTTTGCTCGAGAATAAACATTTCCTTTCATGTTTCTTTACGTAATTTTTTCCAAAGAAAAGTCGGCGAAAGCTAATTCTACCAACGTAAACATTCTGCCACCTTAAAATTATCCGTGAGTGAATCCGTGAGTCAACTTTTGCCTGGGGTCACTACTACAATGTAAAGTACTCAGAACCATAAAATAAAAGTGTGTCATCAAAAATTCACATCTTTTACTTTTTATTTAAAATTTCAGAAACAAAGCAATTATTTTATTATTCTATTATTAGGATTTCAGTTTATTATTTCTGAAAGGCGAATAACGGGTTTACGAAGATGTGACTGAAGAATTAAATGTAGGCGTTACGTTATATTAAGCCAGGTCAACTTTAGATCATGTTTAGATAATCCTAAAAAATGAGAACAGTAAACCAATGCAGCTAAAGAAAGGATACAGGTTGAAAGTTTTGGAACGGCCGGAAGGCGAAACTGCCAATTTATTCTCATCACGAAAATGTAAATGAAAAATTTAATTATTTATAGCAATTGAACTATGAACAAGTCACCTGTATTTGTTTCTTTAATCGTCATTTATAAGGATTCACAAATAGCCTCAAACGTAACATCGATGGAAATAAATGATAGAAAATCAGAAAAATCCTTTGATCCTGAACACAATAGCTCTATTAATTAATGATTTATGTGACGTTATCGTGGCGGCAATTATTCCGGTTCTTATCAATGAGCATTTGTATTTTTTATTTTTTAAAAACGGAAACGGTTTCGTAAAATCGAATTAAAAACCTATCACGGAGCCCCCGCAACGCATAACAAGAGGAAACTTCTTAGAAATTTCACCGCCGCGCATTTTAAACAATAAAAACGCTATCAATTATCAGGAATTTATTAATGGAACACCTACGGAGCTCGCTTTAACAGGAAAAGTCAGAAGACGTGAACATTTCCTTTTCTGTGTGTTTTGCGTCAATCGCACCTGACATCTGGTTCCGGACGAGGGATCAGTGGTATCCCGCTGCGGTAATCTCCGGACAAGCCCTCGACGGGGTGATTTAGAATGTCCAAATTAGAGAAGACACTTCGGGGGATTTGGTAACATCTGGTGACAGGAAAATTTATTTTTAAAGATTTTTTCTAATTTTTTTTACACTTAAACTGTAAGCTATATAGTTTTGTGCCCCCTCGAGCAAAAAAAATCGCAAAAATACGATACTGGCGTCAACTGAAGCTAATTTAATTTTGTAAGACTAGATAGTTGCGGTTAAACTTAAACTGTAGGATATATAGTTTTGTGCCCCCCTCGAGTAAAAAAAGAATCGTAAAAATGCGAAACTGGCGTCAACTGAAGCTAATGTAATTTTGTAAGACGAGATAGTTGCGGTTAACTGGCGACAGTTAAAATCGCTTCAATAATTGCATTAATTAGTAAATAGGTTAAATTCAAGCATATGTTGCTTAGATTATGTGCTAAGAGATTGTACACTGCTTATTCATTTAATAACATAACACTCTCCTTTTCTACTGCCTACGACTTTCTCTTTCTGTAGCAAAGGTGGCGCCTGAAAAAAACATCAATGAATAAAAAAACGTCGTCAGCTTAGACAAACATTTAAAAAATGCGTCATCAAAGGTGACTTCGGATCGATGAAAAATTTTAACGCTCCATCGGGCTAAGATAAAGAGTCTTTTATGCCCGCTCTTACGATTAACGACAATCATAACAGCGTTAATTGTTTTCGTTACTTATTTTGTCATAAAAGCGTGTCGGTTTTTAACAAACTGCAACTTAGCAATAATCGAAATGCATTTAAATCGCGAATAAAACGACCGCGTGTTGTTTTTTACCGCAAATCAGGTCACAGCAACGCCTTCTACAAAGAAGAAACCCACTTGCAGTGGTGACGTCACGTGCCATATTAGGAGAGACAAACTTTACGAAATGTCGCTGAATGTCAATACTGCGGAATTTTAGCAAAAGTAAAGCGAGAAAAAAGTGACCTTGAGTCAGGTAACCTTACGGTTACGTAATCACAATTATTTACTTATTTATTCAAATTTGACTTTGCGCTGGATCTAATTTTGTCTTTGAAAAGTTGCCAACACTACTGATTCATGTCAGGTGTTTTGGGTCAAGTCGGTGGTAATCTGATCGCACCTTTTAATCGGATGTGTGGAAATGCGTTATTTACAACCCTTTTATAGTTGGAAATTCACTTTACCTTGATTCGAATTACGTAAATGACTGACCCAGTTTTGGAACGAGACCCTTTTTTCGTAACTGTTAACACTTAAATATTAGTAACGCAAACAGAGCCCCAATTTTCGGCCTTGGGACAGATTTTCAATTGCGCTCATGTTGAACACGTAATAGTTAACCGTTTCTCTAAGCTGCAGTTGTCCGAAAATTTCAAAATAAAAATTGTGGTTTTTGAAGTTCAAAAATTTCACTAATACACAAAATTTTTGAATTTTTGACTCTTTGGGTGGAAATAAGCCAGATGACAGGTTTTTTAGCAAAGCTTCGGATGTCATATCAACTAATTTACTGTTTGAAAAATTCTAAAAACCAAATTTTGACTTTTCAGTTTTATGGTGGGTTTATGCTCATTTAACACCTAACATTTAACATTTATGATTTACCATTTAAGATTTAATCAAAATCTGCGACGTTTATGTTGAAAATTAAAATGTTAAATGTAACCAATCACAAGACCTTTTGACATCACATGATAGCAAGGTTCAACGTTACTCTTTATGTTTTTTAAAATTGTATAAGGTTGGGGAGGATAATAAAAAATGTCCTACCACTGGGAATTGCCATTATGCAAGAAATGGATTTCCAGGCATTTTGTTTCTATTCTTTGTTTTTGAAGCTAGCCGAATCTTTCTTCCATAATTGTGGGAACTGCCGAACTAACCCAATTAATTAATTGTTCATCATACCCACTCAGTGTCCATTATTATTGTTGTATCGTACACTCACCACTCACGAAAAATGAAAAATAAGGAAAAACAAATAATGGGAAAACAAATTCAAATCAAAAAATGCAGCAGAGAAGCGGCTGGAACCTCCCCATCGCGTGGATCTTTGTATTCTGTGTAGATAGTAGTCAATTCAACAGAATTTTTTTTATCCTTATCGTCTGTAATTTCGCAATTTTCTGACAAATACCGACATCACCTCGTACATCACCCATCACATTTGACAATATGTTCCTTTTAAGGTTAATCTTTTGCCAAATTTTTGACAATAACTGCCACTTTATGTCATCCACTGTCAGCCTGCTCCCTTTTAATGAGAAAGAATTTTTTCTCTATTTTCCATTGAAATGGCAGAAATTGTAAGTACATTTTTAGAACCAGAATTTGATCGTCTTTCTAAAGGCGACATAAAAAAGGAGGCCTTGTATTTAAAATTTTAAGTTGATATGCTTAAATGGCAGTTCCCGTGGGCCAATTGCTCCCAAAAGCCTTTCAGGTCTTCAATGGGTCACCTAATCTCCATGTACCAAATTTCAGCCAAATCGATTCAGTAATTTGGGCTATAATGTGTTTTTACTGTTATTATAAAATTTCGATTTTTTGAACCAAACAGCGCTAAATGCGAATTAATTTTGTCCTATTTAAAACCAAGATTTGAAGACCCTTCTGATGGTGACAATAAGTCTTTCAAAAACTTGTTTTTAATGGTTAAATGATTGAATAATTTTAAATTTGGAAATTGGTGGGCCAAAAGGACACTTTCCGTGAGTCGATGGAATTCAAAATTTGTTCAGCTTTTCGAGGTGTAATACAATCCCTATGTGCAAAATTTCAGTCAAATCGATTCAGGGGCTTGGGCTGTACCGCGATTTTAAAGTCTGATAAAAATCAATTTTTTTTTTATTTTTGATCAAAAGGGCACTAAGAATGAATACATTTTTAGAAGCAGAATTTGAAGGTCTTTCTTATGGTGACGTGAAAAATGGGGGTTTGCATTTAAAATTTAAAAGTTGATGTGCCAAAATGGCATTTCCGGTTGCACGATTGGCTCCAAAAGCTTTTCAGATCTAAGTTGGGTTATGAGATGCCTACGTACCAAATTGCAGCCAAATCGGCCCAGTAGTTTTGGCTGTGGCGTGTTTACAAACGTACGTACGTACGAACGTACGTACGAACATACACACAGACACATTTTAAAAACCACTTTTCTGGGTTCCTGAGACCTCAAAACGTGGAGATCTGGTGCTATCTCAAATTCGAAAATTTTAGTGATTGCAGTAACCTCCCATTTTTTTAAAATTGTGATGGGTTTGGGGAGGTTAAAACCCTTAGAAGTGCAACCAACCATGAAAATTTCCACCAACTACCAACAGCGTTTCCAAAATCACCAATTTCACGCAAGCGCACATGTCATTACACCTAAAATTTAAGATTTTAGATTTAAGAAAGTTCAAGTTAACGATCTTTCAAGGCCATCCCCTAAATGTTAAATACGGTAAATCTTAAATGTTAAGTCTTAAATCATGCGTAAACTTGCAATGAGTACTTCTATGTAATAACCTCACTTTTAACTACATAAATCTTAAGTGGTAAATGTTGAATGTTAAATGTTAAGTGAGCATAAACCCACCATTAATCTTTTGAAAAAAAAAACGCAAAAGCCATTTGAGTTGTATGTCAAATGAAAGCCCTTTTCAAACCCTTTCCATTGATCTACAAATTAAGCCTTTTACTAGTTATGCCAACTTAAAAATTTCACTGTATTCAATTTTGTTCAAACTCAGGGAAATTAACTTAACGGGTGTCTGAAAAAGTGAGCGAAATATTGTTTGGATTAATTCTATAATTTCTTGTCCGATTTTGGTGAAAATGGTCTTAAATTGAAGCTAAAGAATTGGGCTTTCCAACGCTGCGAATTAAAGGACTATTTTAAGCGCATGGGGATCGGTAAGTGAACAACCAATGGGTATGGGATTCATAAAATCTTGAAGATTGTTTATTTTTCTTTAATTTTCCCATATATTTACGTTTCTTCAAGTAACAGTGATGCACAGAACCCCCCGAGGAGCAAATATATGAGCAAAATACACTCATTTCATCTTCCTGCCTGATTTCACCATGATTACACTAGATTTCACCGTAATTTCACTTTAACACATTTCTGGCAAATTGCTCTATTTTTTGGGATTTTTTGGAATTATCAGAATTTTTTTGGAATTATTGGTATTTTTTTGTACAATGATGTCAGCCGTCATCCGTCAAAAGATTGAATCAAAATACGCATGCGTTATACCTCGGATGTTTTTTGATTTCACCCAATTTCACCTGATTTCCCTTGATTTCACCTGGTTTTCCTTGATTTCGCCCGATTTCACCATAATTTCACCCATAGATTTGCCCCCCGAGAACCCCCAACTACAATTTAAGATCACGTTCATCCAAACTGGTTAAGAAATGACCGAGATATTCCCAAAAACATTTCGTCCGTTTTTTTAGAACACCCGTTATATCAAACAAAAGATCTTTTCAAACTCGGTTCATATGAATAATAAAAAATAAAATTATTACATGAGGAGATGAGTTAACCATTTTATGAGAATTTCAATTAACACAAACAATATTGTTCGGCCGATGTCGCGCTGTCTTTCTATAAATTTTAATAGCTTATATCGAGTTTATGGGATAAGAATCGCTGGTACTTCCAACATGTGGAGAATATGCAATGATTACGTATGACATTTATTCCTTATTAGGCGAACATGTCGACATGGGAAGATCTTCAAGAATTTTTTCATGGATACCACCACAGGACTCAACCCAACCGGTCGTATTTATATTGTAATTATGTTGTGATATTGGTAAAATGTTTCAGTGATTTATTATTCAGTTATGCATTAGTATATTATTTGCTTTAAGACGGTTAGATATGGATCAGACAGTATTTACTCGAGGAAATCGAAAATTTGTCAATATCGCTATTCTATCGATATCTATCCATGATGCGCTTGCATAAATAAAATAAATATTGTAATATGCTGGTGAATAAAATTTCATATTCATTCATTGGAATAATGATAAATAAGCATTAAAAAATGCGGACAGAATTTGATGAAATTTTAATAGTTATTTGTTTAAAAAGGCTATCGCCTCGGCTATGAAACTTCAGCCGCAGCAGTAAATCGCCGATTGTCATTAAAAAATTGCATTTTTACTGCCGCAAAAGAGGCAGTAAAAAAATATCGAAGAAAGTGCTATAATTTGATTTCCGCATCTTTTGAAATATTTACAAAGATTTTAATGAAACTTGTCAGTAAACGAAATAACCTGCAAAATTGAGTAGATCCATTTATCACTTGAGCTGTGAATAAAGCGTTGTAAAGCTCGCAGGATACATTAGTAATCGATGAAAGAGAATATTAAGTTAGGTGTGGTTTTCCTGTTCTCATCCATCAAATTAGCTTAGTAGGTTATGATACGTTATTATCGGTGCATTGTGATTCACGACAGAACAATGGGCTCCAAAATGGCGAAAATTAAAAGCTTGCAATTTTTTTCGCAGGTTGATCGTGGGGGCGCCGGAAGCCCAATCAACGTACCAAAGCAGCGTGCACCGAGGGGGTGTCGTCTACAAATGTCCCACCGATCGGGACGAAAGCTGTCAGGAAGTGCCTTTCGACACAACAGGTAAGGTTTTACTGCTGTTTTAGCTTATTCGTCCACTCGCTCGCTCGCTCGTCGAGCGATAACTTGAGAACGAATTGGGAGATCGGGCTGAAACTTGGTATACAGCTTTGTCTTCCGAAAAGTAAGACGGGGATTGCTTTTGGACCATATCGGACCAAGGGGGTGGGAGCTAGGGGTGAAAAACCGAAAAATTATGAATTGCAAAAACTCGGAAAGTGGTGGGGCTATCTTACTGAAACTTGGTGTGCACATTCGACCTTCAAGCCTGTTGAGTGTGAGGGGTTGTCAATTTCGGGGGATGAAATTCAGGGGGTGAAATTTCGTTTTTCTTCGGCAATAAGTTGAACTCATATGGCTTATGTTTACCTTTTTCACTTTTTCCACTCCATTCGCAATATTGCAACCCCCCAAGAGCAAAATTTGCATAATTGGCTTCTTTTTGTGTTATTTTTGGTACTTCTTGTAACTGCAGTAAATTTTCATTGCCTTGGATCTCTCAGCGCCTCCATAATTTTTCAATCTCCATAAGTGCTAATTATACATACTTCGCAAGTTTTTATGTTTTTTGTTCATTCTCTACTGTTTAATTCTGTGCGGCCAATTTTCAACATTTCGCCTTTTTGAAACCCACGCTGCGGAGGCAATAGGCATTACTACTAGGTGCAGATTGATAGAATCTGCACCCGATTCCACCTGACCGCCTTTACATTCACGTTATCACGTTAAGATGATAAACATCTACAGGGATACACATCGTATTGATGTACATCTTCCGGCGGCTTTTTTTAATGAAAAAAATAAGATTAAGACCACACAGGGCTTAATTAATGTTCTCATGTTCAATCGGATGCAATTACTTTTACGATTGGCATGAATAGAAGGGTATTCTCGGAGAGCGCATAAATCCGACTCAAATTCATATGGTTGGAGGTTTTACGATATTGCAAAATCGACGCAATAAAATATTCGTTTTTATATGGGGCTAAGCGTGCCGACATCTACATACAATGGAGCTTTGAAACAATTTCATGTGTACCTGAAGTTTTTCAGTCGTCCGGCATTAATCTACAAGTTTTATCTCTTGCCTCAAGACGCTGCAGCTATATAAAGTTTCTGGGAAAAAGTCGAAAGGTCCAAGGCGCGAAAGCAATTAATTAAGAAAGATGACGGGATCTTGATGAACAGGAATAATATACTGGAAATTAGTCTAAAAAAATTGGAATTTTTTTGCCTTTGTTTCTTGATAAATACGTGCAAGAATCCTTCGAATCGTACATCAAACGAAAGCTCTCTTCAAACCCTTTTCACTTTTTTAGACAAAAACTTTCTTGGAAGATCATACGCCAGATCCAAGGTGTGAAAATTGGAATTTTTTCTTGATAAATACGTGCAAGAATCCTTCGAATCGTACATCAAACGAAAGCTCTTTTCAAACCCTTTTCACTTTTTTTAGACAAAAACTTTCTTGGAAGATAACGCCAGGTCCGAGGTGTGAAAGTGAAAGCAATTAATCACCAAAGATGACAGGGTCTCAGGTGACTCGTGGACATTAAGATCGATCGAGATAACCGAAATCTTCACGAACATTACCGGCTCAAATCGTGGGATGCAAATTTCTGACGGTTTGATTCTTATCGGGATAGATACACTGCATTCTCTTTGCTTCCGAGGACTACCAACCACCGCGAACAGGTCCGCTCTTTATGGCATCACTGATCAAAACTGTCATGCACGTTCCATAAATGCTGTTCACATAACTGATAATGCTTTTCATCGAAGCGGTTTATCTACATCTCTCATATTTCTCTGGGGATAGATTTTCTCTTTAAGAAATAGTTTCTTGAGTCTCTTAGAAGCAGGGATGTAAAACCGTAATTTACCGAATTAATTACCACGTAAGTTACCGTAAATTACCTGCGAGATAATTAGCCGGGCAAATTACCTAAAATCTTGGTAGGTAAATTACGAAAAGCGTCGCTTCTTAAACACAAATAAATACACTTTATTAATTTTTTTCGAGCATTTTTGTGATTTCTCGGTAATTCAAAGTCATTTTCTTTAATTTTTAAAACATTACAATTTTTCAACTCCTTTCATGATAATTATGTGAACCCTCAAAGAGCCAAATTTATACAAACCGCTTCTTTTTTTACTTAACTATAGTTAATTTTCTCTCCCCTTGACTTTTTATCCGCTTCCACAATTTTTGAACCTTCCACGCAATAATTTTGTAAAATTCACGCAATTTTGCCTTTTATCGCTAATAACAAATTTTATTCATTTGCCTTTTTCATTTTTTCGACCCCCTTCGCTAAACTTGCATAATTATTTCTAGATCCATATAATTATTAATTGAAGAAAATCGTTATTGGGAATGGGATCGAATTAAAATCAATTGTTATCAAATCACCAACGTTTCGTTAGTTTATTGTTGCTTTTACTTCTTCAGTTCTATAAAAAAGAATTACTGAAATTGACCAAAGTGTTTCTACAATTAATTTCTATTTAACTGAGATTAATATCTCATCCCCTTTGACTTTTCATCCATCTTTACAATTCTTCAACCCCCTGCCAAGCGTTAATTTTGCAAAATTCGCGTAATATCGTTTTTCTTTGGTAATAAATTGAACTCATTAGGATTCAGTAGTGGGCTGAAAAATTGTAAAAGTAAACCTTTTTTCGCGTTATATTTTCATTTTAGTTAACCACCAGTTAATCTTCATCACTCTTGAGTTTTCAATTTACATGTCCTTTGGCAATTTTTCAACCCTCTGAGCGTCTTTATTTTGCAAAATTCGCTAATTTTGTTTCTTTTACGGTCATTCTACAGATTTACTCATTTGGATTTTATTTTCATTCTTTATAAATTTTCAACCCTTTTCACAATATTTTAAGCCCTCCAACATTAATTTACAAAATTGTCTTTTTTTCCGTGATGTTACTTTTGGTAGTTTTACTTAACTGCAGTAATTTTCATTGCCTTAGGACAGGTTTTTTCATCTCATGTTAACTTTAACATGAGGTTTGTCACCTTAGTTTCCATTGTGACAACAACTTGTTTCTATGGAAATAACCTCATGTTAAATTTAACATGAGCTGAAAAAACCGGCCCCTAGTCTTGTCATCCCTTCAATGCTTCAATGTTTTTCAAGGGCTAATTTTACAGACTTCCCAAATTTTTTTTTTTTTTTTGTACTGATGCAAACGGACCTCCTCAGGTTTTTCATCCTAATTCACTGTTTTTCAATAGGTATTGTAAGACAACTTTTCAACAATTCGCTTTTTGACACATCTGTGCGTCTGTGGAGGCACTACCGCTAGGTGCAGATTGATAAAATCTGCATCTGATTCCGCCAGTAAATCCAGGCGGCCGTAACATACACATGGACGTGATAAACATTCGGGTGACATCATTCCCGGAAAACCATTCACATCCCGACTTGCCCCCCCCCCAATCATTCACCACCTGCTTCGTTTTCAACTGTCAGTTTTTCTCATCAAATCAAGTTTCTTCGATGGAGAACAACAAATTTAAATGGAATTTCCATCCCTATTTCATATTCGTTATCTTGTAAGGGGTGTTTTTGCTAATCTCCTTGGAGTAGGTACCGAATAAGCCCTTGTTTTCCTAGATATTCGTTTTTTGTACGCAGTTGGCAAATTTTTTACATGAAGACTTTTGATGAATTCAGCAAAATAGAGGTTAAGTTTATGTCAAAAATGCTTTGTCCTTAATTGGTCGGTTTGGCAGCCAATCCTCCCGGATTGTGACGTCCCGCACAACCAACTTTTCGGATGAATTTTCACCTGTATTATAATTTTTTTCTCAAAATCCGTTCTGAATTCAGGGAAACAAAAAAATACCATCTTTTTTTTTAAGAGTAGCATTAATTTTTGAACAGATATACGTATACTCTATTAACAACCTTTTGCCGCAGATCTTAACGTCAGTCTCCATTCTTTCCGGCATCAAAGCTAATTTCTCCAGAAGATTTGTTTGTTATTACCAAACCACAGAATCAATCCCACCACAAAAGTTCATGTTGCACATTTCAACGGAAAAAAAACTGAAGTTGACCATATGGTACAGAAGCGGTTTAACTGCACTGATTTACAACCCGTCAGTATTTTCCCATCACAACCTAATTATTATTAAGAGGCACGATAAGACTGACGACTTAATTCGAGGTTGCCTGACCGTCTAATTTCGTATGCAAACAGTATGCACAATCCCAATGCAATATTTTACTTGATTTTGGGATTAAAATCTGAGTCTTGGCCCACACGTGCTTCCTACTCAAATAATAAAAGAAAGTCTGTTCAAATCGGGATAGATAAAAAGTGAACCTATACAAATATCTTGTTAGTTTCCTCTTCTTATTGTACAGATCCATCATTCATGCTGGTTTACTGTCACCGGCAATTAATCCCTTCTGGTTTAAAGGATCGCTGTTGGTGGATTTATATAAATTGAAAGCATGTGTTGGCGCCTATTACCGAGCTTCTTAATCTCTTGTTGGGCAATAGCAGGTAGGCCGTTATAGGTACGTTATCTACCCACAATCTCCGAACGCGTCAATGGGTTTGATGCATTCATCGCTTATCCTTCTGGAAAATTATCCATTATAATGGCAGCACGAGGCTATTTCTTATTTCTTTTTGGATTCATCGAGGATAATTCCAGACGATAACAAATCTGCATGGATAAAGCCTGTCACGTCTTAATAACGGAACAATTTCGATGATATAAAGATGTCGCCCGGTGCGTAATCCAATTATAACCATAACCCAAAGTCATGTGCTGAAATACAGTGGCGCTATAAATCTTCCGATTTAAATTTATCTCCCCAAGGAAATTATCTTCGGCTTTCTACGTTGGTAGAGTGTTGATTTTTATTTGAGTATCTCTTGCTCTTCTTTGTTTCACTGCTGATGAGACCCAAAAATAGCTAAAAGAGTCCCAGCTCGCAATGTATTTTAGTGGAATAAACTTAAATCTAATTAGTCCATTTAAAATATGGTGCGATCGTTCATACAGTGCGAGTGTAAAGTCCGGGATAAAATTTCTTAAATTTTTGCCCTTGATTTCTGGCACAAATCCTCGGAAAGGTCAATTTTATTTTTGTAATGCGGATTTGAAGTAGGGGACAGTTATTTTTTCCTACTTCCGGTTTAACCGGAAATGGTCTTAACTTTGTTTTCTCAAATAAAATGACACTATTTTCTGAACGGATTCGGAATCTACGATTTTTTTTTAAGTTAGAAACATGTCTCATACTTGACAGGACGCGCAGTCACGGCCACCCTAGATTTTCAAAAACATCGAAGAAATTGGTGAAAAATTGAGATTTTCGAAAAACGCAAAAACACGTCTACTTTAATTTTTTGATGCAAATTCATCTGCCCATTGACATTTTATTTTTATTTTCTTTTGAGATTTTGGCAGATTGTGAGGTAAGAGAAAATTTGATAGAAATAAGAGAAATCAAAAAACGAAATTGCTCAGGTAAATTTGCATCAAAAAAACTAACTTGACGAGTTAGAAACATACATCCTACATGACCGAAAGTACAGTTACGGCCACCCTAGATTTTCAAAAACATCGAAGAAATCGGTCAAAAACCAAAATTTTTGGATATTGCAAATACACATCAACCTTATTTTTTTGATACATTTCAACTGCGCAATTACATTTCCTTTTACTTGTCTTTGTTTTTTCAAATTTTTTGACTTCACAATCTGCCAAAATAGCAAAATAATGTTTTTAAAATGTAATGGCGCAGTCGAATTTATTGGGGGGCTGATCACTCAAAAAAATTGTGTACAATTAAATCCAATCGGGAATTAATTCCAATAATTCCAGTTTAATTCCATTAATTCCATTCTAATTCCATTAATTCCATTAATTCCATTAATTCCAATCAATTCCATATTAAATCCAAATAATTCCAACTAATTCCACCTAATTCCAACTAATTCCACCTAATTCCAACTAATTCCACCTAATTCCAACTAATTCCTTTTAAATGATGTACTTATCAATTCCTTATTAATTCCATATCAATTCCAAATAATTCCATAATAATTCCAGTTAATTCCAACTAATTCCAGCTAATTCCAACTAATTCCAACTATTTCCGGCTAATTCCATTAATTCCATTGTAATTCCATTAATTCCATTGTAATTCCATTAATTCCATTAATTCCAATCAATCCCGCGTCAATTCCATATTAATTCCAACTAATTCCACCTAATTCCAACTAATTCCTTTAATTTCTTTTAAATGATGCACTTATCAATTCCAAATAATTCCATATCAATTCCAAATAATTCCATAATAATTCCAGTTAATTCCAACTAATTCCAGCTAATTCCAACTAATTCCGGCTAATTCCAACTAATTCCGGCTAATTCCATCTAATTCCATTAATTCCGTTTAAATTCCATCAATTCCAGAATAATTCCGTAATAATTCCATAATTCCGGAATTAATTCCAAGCCGGATGTACAACTAATTCCACTAGTGATCAGCCCCCCAGAATTTGTATCAAAAAAATTGACGTGTACTTGCGATTTACAAAAATCTTTATTTTTGTCCGATTTCTTCGATGTTTTTGAAAATCTGCGGTGGCCGTGACTTCACTTCCGGTCAATATTCATACATGTTTTTATCTCATAAAAATTCGTAGATTCCGAATCCGTTGAGAAAAATGTGCCACTCCATTTGAGAAAACTAAGTTGAGGCCATTTCCGCTTTATTTCCGGTTAAACCGGAAGTGTAAAAAAATTATCGGCCACACAACCAAATACAGATTAAACAAATAAAATTGACCTGTCCGAGGATTTTTACCACAAATCAAGGGCAAGAATTTTAGTAATTTTATTCCACTCCCACTGTATATTACGTCAAAAAAAAGATGTTGAGCTGGAACTGTCAGAAAATTATCGAAGAACGGGAATACGCAACAGGACAGTACTTTTTGCAACAACGAAAGCAAATGCTTAGAAAGAAAAAAAAATCGAAAAATGGGGCAGAGGAAAAAGAAAAAAAAATGGTATTTTACCCACTAATTTCTGCGTTTCGAATTGCATTATATTAGTGCACTAGTGGGAAAAGTAATTAATCTAAACAAAATCGCAATTGCTACTCCACGATCCGCATGATGACTAAATTCTTCATGCAGTTCTAGTGACTAGTGACTCGCCAAATGCAGTTTTAGAATTTTTCGATAGAGATTATGAAAAATTTTGTATACAGGGTAGTAAATTTTTTATTACCCACCATTGGGAGCTCGGAAAGCATAATAAATCAACAGTAGCTTAAATTCAAAAAAAAGTTGCGCTTTTTCAAGGTGGTTAAGAATCTATAAAGTATTCTGCTTTATCTTGATTCGTTTCTGAGTTATCCCGAAAAAATTGTTGGTGGTATTTTCAGTAAGATACCTACCTCCATTAGTTCTCGAGTTATTGCAATTTATAGTTTTTTGATTTTTCACCCCTAACTCCCACTTCTTGGTCCGATATAGTCCAATCATCCGCCTTTCTTTTCGGGAGACAAAGCTGCATACCAAGTTTCATCTCGATATCTCAATCCGTTCTCAAGTTATGCGATTTGACGAGCGACCAAGTAAACGAGCGAATAATCAACATAACAATAATAATCATTTTTCTGCCACAATTACTCACAATCTACTTTTTGTCGTACTTTCGGAAAATTATGGTTCTAAAGAAAATTCTTTGCTTCCAATACTCTATTCTCTAATGAATAGTAGACGTCCCTTATAACAAATCCACTGCGATAAAGCCTTGTCATGCCGTAATAAAGAAACAATTCAATTTCACAACCAAACTCATTTGTGGAGGCAGTATATCGCTATAAATCTTAAAGTTTAAATTTATATCAACTTTCTACGATGGAAGGCCCATAGAGTATTGATTTACAGGTACTTGCCATGTAGCTCCTCTTGACTGGACAAATCTGGTGCTCAAGTTACTAATCAGTTAACACATATTAATTTTTGTTTTCTTTTCGTGGCCCCTACAGTGATTGATGAACACTACGAACGAAAATTTCTTACCAACCAAAAATTTCATATAATTATAAGGCTTCATGAACTTTTCAACTCCTAAACTCCTACCACCCACACATTGCTTTAAAGAAAGCTGTGTTTTCAATTTCACCATTCGAATCCAATTCGTTGAAAAATTACGGCTATTTAGAGGTCCTTGTGTTTTCAACTAGACGTCCTTAAATAGGCAAGAAATTATGTTTAGCAAACTTTATTTAGTGAAGAGGAAAGAGGACGAATTTTACTCGAAAAGGTTTAATGCAAACGATAACAAATCCACAGCGATAAAGCCTTGTCATGTCTTAATAAAGGAACAATTCAATTTCACAATCAAACTCATTTGCTGAGGCAGTATCGCTATAAATCTTAAGAGTATAAATTTATCTCAACTTTCTACGATGCAAGGCCCATAGAGTGTTGATTTACAGATACTTGCCATGTAGCTCCTATTGACTCTGGACAAATCCGGTACTCAAGTTACTAATCAGTTAACACATATTAATTCTTGTTTTCTTTTCGAGACCCCTACAGTGATGATTGATGAACACTACGAACGAAATTTTCTTACCAAACAAAAATTTCATATAATTATTATGAGAATCGTTGTTGCAGGCGACCACTACAGCCCCGATGGCATCCAAATGGACAACAAAACGGAGCAATGGTTCGGTGCCACCGTAAGCGCATCAGGATCAGACGGCGGCCCCGTTGTGGTAAGTCTTCCGTGGTGTATTGACATCATTGACGGCCGATTGATCCTCAAACTTGCTCTGCCGCATTACAGAAGCCATATCTCCGTATTTGCAGCAGATGACCGCGGTTTTTTCAAGACGATTCGACATTCAGGAAACGTCGTCGGTCAACGTCCACCGCGCATTTTTCCGTTTTCGAGAGACGATTCTGCTTCGAATAGAAAAGTGGGTCGGATTTATTAATAGCCGTTGATTTTTCCTTCATCAAAGAGGTTTTTAATCGTAATTTGCTCGCGTGCGAGTGGACCGGGGCTGCAGATGCACAATCTTAATCGCCCTGCGAGCACGTTCTTAAATGGAAATCGACGCAAAAACACGAACGGTACCAGAATAATTTCGCATTTACATAATGGAAGCCAATCACGACTGCATCTGTGGTTGTTGAATTTAAAAGGCCATATTTAGAGCCAGGTGTGTCCACGACTTGAGATTCAGAAAGCTGACGACGTGCCAGTTTTTATTTCCCTGAAGTTGGCAGGTCTTGAATTCTCAATTATTATTCTCAGGAAAAAGACGAATTGTGATGTTGGTGTATAGAGGATGGTAAGCTAGGTGAACTTGAAGGAGAAAGAGTAAACTCTCCTACAGGCTATGTGACCTTGAACGTAATCCAGAACTGTCGTGTATTTACTAGCACTTACTACTCATTAGTTAGTAGCAGCCTTGTTTTTTTTTCTTTTTCTGACAGTTAACAAATGTCTGAAAATGAGAATAAAACATATAAATTGCAGAATGTATCCTTGACCTTGAGAAATGAACTTTTCAAACATCATAACGTGTGTAAAGTTAGCGCCTTCTCCAGCACCCTAGAATCGACGATCTGGCAACTGCGCCTTTTGATTCTAACCAATCAGAGCGCCGATAGACATGTCAAACTAGAGGCACCTGTTTTGGTTATGTTAATATAATTTGAGTTTTCACCCCTTTTTAGAGATAAACATAATATCTACCAAAAAACAAAATTGAGAATTACAGAAATTATTTAATTTGAAACCCTTCCAGAAAAATGTACCCCACGCCCTTCATATCGTCAAGCGGAACAAAAAGGCACCAAAGTCATTCACCTAAAAACATCGGACAACCTCTAAAATTAAGGGAAAACGTTGAAAATTGCTTGTTTTATTTAATTGGAACCCCTTCCAGAAAAATGTACCACACGCCTATATTTTTAGGTGAATGACTTTGGTGCCGTTTTGTCCCGCTTGAATAAGGCTTTGATCGATATAAAAGGCGTGTGATAAATTTTTCTGGAAGGGGTTCAAATTAAATAAACTAAACAATTCTCAACGATTTCCCTTAATTTTAGGGGTTTTCCGATGTTTTTAGGTGGATGACTTTGGTGCCGTTTTGTCCCTCTTGAAAAGGGTTTTCATATGTATGCCGGGGGTGTGGTACAATTTTCTGGAAGGAGTTCATATAAGATGATTATTTTAAATAAACAATTCACAACGTTTTCCCTTAATTTTAGGGGTTGTCCGATGTTTTTAGGTGAATGACTTTGGTGCCGTTTTGTGCCGCTTGAATAAGGCTTTCCTCGGTATAAAAGACGTGTGATACATTTTTCCGGAAGGGGTTCAAACTAAATAAACAAAGCAATTCTCAACGATTTCCCTTAATTTTAGGGGTTTTCCGATGTTTTTAGGTGGATGACTTTGGTGCCGTTTCGTCCCTCTTGAAGAGGCCTTTTATCGGTATGACGGGGGTGTGGTACATTTTTCTGGAAGGGGTTTATATAAGATAATTATCTTAAATAAACAATTCGCAACGGTTTCCCTTAATTTTAGTTGTTGTCCGATGTTTTTAGATGGATGACTTTGGTGCCGTTTTGTCCCGCTTGAATAAGGCTTTCATCAGTATAAAAGGCGTATGGTACATTTTTCTGGAAGAGGTTCAAATTAAATAAACTAAGCAATTCTCAACGATTTCCCGTAATTTTAGGAGTTTTCCGATGTTTTTAGGTGGATGACTTTGGTGCCATTTTGTCCTTCTTGAAGAGGACTTTCATCGGTATGATGGGGGTGTGGTACATTTTTCTGGAACGGGTTCATATAAGATAATTATCTTTAATAAACAATTTGCAACGTTTTCCCTTAATTGTAGGGGTTGTCCGATGTTTTTAGGCGCATGACTTTGATGCCGTTTTGTCCCTACATTTTTTGGAAGGGGTTCAGATTAAATAAACTAAACAATTCACAACGTTTTCCCTTAATTTTAGGGGTTTTCCGAGGTGGCTAACTTTGGTGCCGTTTTGTCCATCTGAAAGGCGGCTTTTATCGGTATGCAGGGCGTGTGGTACATTTTTTGGAAAGGGTTTAAATTATATAAAGTAAGCAATTTTTAACGTTTTCCCTTAATTTTAGGGGTCGTTTGATGTTTTTAGATGGATGACTTTGGTGCTTTTTGTTCCGCTTGAATAGGGCTTTCGTCGGTATGGGGTACATTTTTCTGAAAGGGTTTCAAATTAAATAATTTCTGTAATTCTCAATGTTTTCCCTTAATTTTTTGGTAGGTATGTAGGTATGGGTCACCCTTATATTTCTTTAAAAAGGGACGAAAACTCAAATTATATTAACATAACCTTAATAAGTGCCTCTAGTTTGAAATGTCTGTCGGCGTTTTGATTGGTTAGAATCAAAAAGCGCAGTTGTCATATCGTCGATTCTAGGGAAATCGCCAGGCACTGGAGAAGGCGCTAACTTCACATACATCTCCATAACTACAACAGAGGATGGATATTTCATTTTTTTTCTTTTGTAAAACTGTTTTTCTTTCGTTAAGTTGGTTGTACACTTCTTGGCAATCATTAAATATTTTATAGTTATAGTGACCGCAGAAGCATTACTTGTTTAATGTTGGCAACAACAGAACCCTTTTGCTAATTGTACCTAAAGTCGTTTATCGGTAGGTACAGTCAGGAGATAAAGCCTTGACTCTCGAAAGACACGAAAAAACACTCAAAATAGTTTTGTGAAGGCTTGTATCCCACTCGAGTCTAGGGCTATTACTTTCATGACGAGAAATTTTGAAAGAGAATTTTATGGATAACCCATGTAATTATGTATGTAAATGCTAATCATTTTCTGACGGACCCAGGGGCAGTGTGAGTCAAGCTTTTTTCATGTTGTTTTGTTAAACAGACTTCATTTGCACCAAAATTGCTTGAGCATCAACAAACAGATTACCTAATGAACAAAAATTTTAACGTATCTTAAAGCCCATTTAACCCTACAGCACAAAAAACGCCTGATTTACACTACTCCTGTGTCCATTAGATTATGATTCTACTTTAGAACTTCAGTTGGAAACACTGTTTTAAAGAAAATTTTTACGAAGTTGAAAAGTTTAATTATTTTCATTAGGCGATTCAAAGACAGTAAAACCATTGAACTCGAGCGCAGCCCCCATCCTGCGCTAAATGAAATAATAGCAACGCAATTAAAGGGTGGGCACCGCTATATTACCATCTGCCATAACAATGCAATTTAATTAAATCCTGACAAATAATAATAACCGGTAATTTTCAGGACCATTAGCTGCAAAGGTGCGCGCACTCTCGTTCGAAATTAAAAATAAATTAGTGGTCCTCGTTTTCATTAAACAATAAATAAAATTTTTCCTTCGGCGCCACAATTTCGAGTTCAACGACTGTCTTTCAAATAAACGGCTGCAATTGCCACAAAGAACAAGTGCAGACTCGCGGTGTGATTAATTTTCTTGCCGGCAACAATTAATGGCGACTCGTCTTCTATCAATGGTCATCAATGAATTATTGAAAAATTAAATGGTATTCATTCGCGTGTCAGCTGGTTATTGATAGTGCGTTCCTTTACTCGGAAGATGAATTGTAAATCAAAAGGTGATAATGGGAACCAATCTCCCGTCGAACACTTCGCAGACGTGCATTGTTGAGGGATTGAAATTTAAGGACCGAAACCTACAATTTAATTTGCTTCAATCCCGTCTTACGTCCGGTGGAAGACAATAATCGTTAAATGACCGTCTGATTCGTAATTGCACTAATTTCCTCTACCCTTCAGTCGATTAACTTATAAATAATTATTATTACTCGTTTGAATATTCAAAATACCCCGAACGGATGAGTCAAAGACACTGAAAAGTGAATGGAGGATTTGTCACCAAAGCTATTAAATTCATCTTTTGCAAGTTACCACTAACTTAACACTTTGCTATCGATCAAAAAGGATTTCTTACTTTCTAATTTCGAAAGAGCTTGTGCTCAAGTCGTTTTTTATCTTCTTTCAGTAAGATTTTATTCAAAATTGAGTTTTTGGATAGCAGAAAACGCTTTTTAGTATAGTGTCACGAGGAGAAAAGTCGCTTTAGTTTAGGCGTATAAATTTTATGCCCTCGGAATACTAATGTCAAATTCGTCCAAAGATGGTCTTGTTACAAAAGATACGCCGAATTGTATTTTTGATTAATTCTCATACAAAAAGCCAGCGGAAGATGCACATCAATGCGATGTGTATTCCTGTAGATGTTTATTACGTTAATGGGTATGTAATGTAGGGGCCGCCTTTTTTAACAATCTGCACCTAGTAGTAGTGCCTCCGCAGACGCACAGATGTGCCAAAAACACAAGAAACTGTGAATTGGGATGAGAAACCTGAAATAGTCCTTTACAGTGTTTGCAGTAGAAAATGATTAAAAGAAACAAAAATTATGCGAAATCTGTAGAATTAGCATTATGGGCTAGAAAAAATTTACTGCAGTTATAGCCCAGGCGGGGTCGAAAAATCAATAGAGAAATGGAAAAAATTCAACCAAGAACTTTTTTTGTTGGAATGGTTAGATTTCAGGGCCACGAAAAACATACTAAAAACTCGCCCTCCACCCCAACCTGGAATACCCCCAAATTTTGCACATTATGCGCAACGCTTAAGGGTTTGAAATGCTCTGTAAACTGATGCAAAAATTTTTGAAATCCATCCACTCGTTCAAAAGTTACATTGAAAAACATTCGCTGGTTCTGGGCCTAGAAATCCTTGAAGTTTAGGCTGTAACTTTTGAACGAATGGATGGATTTAAAAAATTCTTGCATCAGTATACAGATAATTTCAAACCCTTTCAAATGATGTATCATAGAGGGCCCTAACGTAGTTCAAAATTCGACCATAGAGGGCGCTGGAGTTCAACGAAAGTCAAAAGTTTTTACAAAATTGAATTCGCAACGAAATTAACTTTCAAATGATGTATCACAAGTGGGGTATTGCTATTTAAAATTTTGAAGAGGGGGTTGGTGGGGGGTAGGGGGTGCGTTGAAGAATTTAGCCAAGCACGGATTTAAGTGTCCCCCTCCAAACAAAAATCGACCCGTTTCAACGTTCTTCCCTCAAATCACTGTTCCAGGAGTTATTCAGGGTGTTTCGTTTTAAATGGTACACCCTGTATATGATGATACCGGGTGTTTCAGAATGGGTGTCGTGGCCTGAAAACTTAACGATTTGAAATTTTGCAGACGCAAATACCGATTTAGGGAAGTTAGTAGACGATTTTTTCCACTTCCGGTTTAACCGGAAATGAGCCTAGTATTGTTTTCTCAAATAGAAACCTATATTTTTCTCAACGAATTCGGACTCTACGATTTTTTGTGAGTCGGAAACATATGTGTCATACTGACCGGAAACGCAGCGACGGCCATCGTAGGTTTTCAAAAACATCGAACAAATCCCTGAAAAAATAAATTTCCCAAAAATGCAAAAACACGTCAACTTAATTTTTTTTTCCAATATCGACCCATTTCCTTTGATTTTAATACCATGATTTTCATATGCTAAAATTTGATTTTAACCCCCACTACTACCAAAATCACGGAGTAAACATTTTGAATCCCTTATTTGTGGAAATCAGATTAAAAATTTTTAATCCATGATTTTGACTGTACTTATACAAATTTTGATTCCCACTCTTTTTTGCATTAAACTAATGTTACCATCACAATAAACGGCTGCGATTTCGTTATTGTATAAATACCATTTGAACAATAAAATTTGAGATTAAGTGAGCCGTAAAATCTCAATGTCACTTTGAAACTTAACGGATACTGCCTTAGTCACAGCCCTCTTCATCACAAATTTTGTTGTTTCAATGGTATAAGTAACACATGACTAAACTGTTTTTTATTCCTGAGGGGTGTTTAAAGCCCGAGACGAAGTCCCTTGTTACTAAATATACTATTAATACAAATGCAACGGGCAACGGCGCAATTACTTTTCATTTATTTCTTTTTAGGTTTCCCATATTTTTTGATTGTCTATAATTTGCGAAAATCGAAAAATGAATTAAGAAAAATGTAATTGCACTATAGAATTTGCAACAAAAAATTAGAGCAGACGTTTTTGCGTTGTTCAAAAATCTTCATTTTTCACCGTTTTTTTTTATAATTTTGAAAATCTAGGGTGACCGTGATTGCCCTTCCGGTCAAGCATGATACATTCTACTAAATCAGAAAAAATAGTAGATTGCGAATCCGTTTAGAAAAATATAGGTTTCTATTTAAAAAAATTAAATTAGGCTCATTTCCGGTTAAACCATAAGTGGAAAAAATATTGTATTACCTTCCGTAAATTGGTATTTGCCTGTAATTGACATCTGAAAAATTAGAAATCGGTAACTCTCTTACTTTTCAAGATATCAGGTTGCGACACACATTCTGAAACACCCGCTGTATGGAGTATAAATTTTGGTTTCTTATACCCTCGGAATACTATTGTCAAATTATTCCAAAAATGGTATTTTTGATTAATTCTCAAACAAAAATATTTCGCCATTCCGCAAGGATAAAGCTCTCTGCAGAAGTTCATGGCATAGTTCGGATAGTCTCACAAAAAGTCGCAATACCAGCTATTTCACTTCTCAGGAAAATTTTTTCTCCGTGTCATTTAGGAATGAAGTAGTTCCATCAACTGTAAAAGGTTAACTTGCGGGGTGCTTCACAGAACATTAAACAAGACATCCCAAGCAAACGATACGTAAAAATGGTTTGAAAAATATGCTCGAGACAGATGGAGCTAATTTTTTCCGTTATTTTTATGACTTGTACGTCGATGGTAACACAACTATTTCTCTGTAAGCGGCACTAAATAGGTAGTTTAAATTACGTATTCGGACATTATCGCATCAATTTAAATTCCCTAATTCATTCCGAACAGAACCTCTTTAACGCCAGATTCCAATTCCGAACGACTTCACGATCGATTTAATTCCTCTGGAACTAGAAATACCGGGATTTAATAAGTTTTAATATGCAGATAATGGGCCGTTTAAGATCAAGTCGAGATTTTGTAGACGTCCATAGGAATGAATGTAGCGGAGCGTGTCTCGGCACTTAAAGTGCAACATTTAGTACTTAAATCGCATATCTGCAAGAACCAGCCACTTTTCTTGTGCCAACCGCTGCGTTGTAAGAAATTAATTCAGGATAAGGTGGTTGTCAGCTTCAGAGATTTCCGCCGCGCTCCAAAAAAACAGTACATGATATAACCTCGGTGACCCTATAGTAGTAGCTGGACGAGAAGAAAAAAAAGGTCCCGGCTTCTTTTCATCGGCCCGCTACAAATAATGCGTTGAACTTTTGAACTTGCCGCACGTTAAGCGATCATTTACTTCAGCCCTCCTCGAGAATCTTAAATGGCATTCATTGGGACCAAATCTTAATTCTCTTACCAGAGGCGTTTTATTTTTTGAAATAGATTCAGTAGTTTCCGAGAAAATTCGTTTTATACCGGGTGTTAGTTAATGGTTCCGCATTTTAGGAGGTGATTCTCTATCTTATTTTAAGACGAAAATTTGAGTCACGAAGACCGTTCATTAGAAACTTTTGGAAATCCACTTGTAGTAAAATAATCGCCCACGCACACCAAAAATAAAATATTTTCAACCCCGAAGCACTTCCGGTAAAAGAGGAAGTGGCCACCATCTTTGTTATTTTAAATGGAAGATCCTTGTTTTGATTTTGGATTCGTATTCGTCTCTTAATTGCGAGTTTGTCGCATTATCAAATTGGTGGTATTCAAATGAAACCTGGAGCTTTTATATTTTTGACACCTGTCAATTCAATATGTGTCAAAGTTTGAGTCACACCATGCGAAGGCGTATTGTATTACCGTTATTGGATTCAATTATTGTTTCCACATGTCATAAGATTTTACAAATTATTCAAACCAATTTTCAAAATTTGATGATCTGTCAAAAAAGTCCATGTTGGCTACATTTTTGAAAAGCAAATTTTTTGTGCATTTAATGGTGTTAAAATCTGATATGGCGGCCATAAGAAAAAGAAAAGTTGACTGTCGTTGCTCAAAATCTGGAAGGCCTAGAAAATTTTTGTCAATGTTGTTGACAACTGTCAAAAATATGAAAGTTCCAAGTTTCATTTAATTACCACCAATCGTCAGAAAGACGCGATTTTCAACTTTTTCGGGATAACTCAAGAACGAATCATGATAAAGAAAATTATTTACAGATTCTTACACACATTGAAAAAACGCAACTTTTTTCTAATTTAGGCTACTCTTCATCTCTTATGGTTTCCGAGTTCCCCATGGTGGGCAACGAAAAATTCACCACCCTGTATATTGTTAATTCAACATGATCAAAGGAAAGCTCGAAGCTTCTAGTTTCAACCCTCCAGGTTTAATTCCTAAATCTTCAATCGTTTGGAAGATACAAGTTTTTCTATTACGCATTGCAAATCAATTTTTGGATACAAATTTTGACATTTGTCAAAAACGGTGACAGTTAGGTACGCAAAACATGGGTGCGATAAACTCACAATTAAGAGACGAGTCCGAATCTTAAGTCAAAACTAGGGCTTTCCATTTAAAATAACAAATATGGCGGCCACTTCCGGTAAAACCGGATGTGCTGGGGGCTTGGGAATACTTTATTTTTGGTGTGCGTGGACGATTACGGTACAGTGCCACATTTCAAAATTTTAGTACAAGTGGATCCCCAAAAGTTTCTAATGAACGGTCTTCGTGAATCACCCTGTATTCCAAAACTGCTTCACAAGGGAGTTATGCCCCCCTCGAAAGAGGTCCTCGAAAACTGAGTTTTTTTCAAATTATCCAAGATATAAATGATACGGTTTTGAAATTCGGAGCAAAGGTTAGTGTTATAAAGGGCCTACCTACTATTGAATTTTTTCAGATTTTCTTTGTACTTTTTTGCATATTCTTCGGTTATGGGCATTTTCTCAGGAAATAATAATAAAGTTTCAATCTGCAATCTATTCTACATCAAAAATCTGCTCTTGTTGAATATCGCTAAGACACACCGTTTTCGAATAAAATTGCCTTAATTGGACGAAAGCACGAAAATTTGTGAGAGAAGATTTTGATTAATCTGTTTAATTGTTGGAAATAAGAACAGGGGATGATTCTTGAATCATTTTAAGCAGAAAAGTTCATATGGACATACGGTGGAAAATCCTTCTTAAGGGAGCTTATAGCCCTGTAATTGGCGTCTGGGAAACATGTTCTTCGAAGAACGATACAACTCCCCTCGGAAGGATTTTTTTCTTATGTTCATATGAACTTTTCTTCCTAAAATGATGCAAGCAATCATCCCTTGTACTTATTTTTACAAATAATTGTTAGGAATTGAGCAGATGAAACAAAATTTTCTCTCACAAATAGCGATTTCATCCATTTAGGGCTATTTTATTCGAAAACAGGGCGTTCTATCAACATTCAACAATAACATGTTTCTTATGTAGAATAGGTTACAGATTGAGATTTTATTATTAATTCGTGAGAAAAATACCCATAGGTGCCATAGGTAACAGAAAAATTTGGTAAAAATCTGAAAAAAATCAATAGGAGGCCTTTTATAACACTAACCAATTGCTCCAAATTTCAAAACCGTACTATTTAAATTTTTTGGATAATTTGAAAAAAACTCAATTTTCGAGGACCCCTTTCAGGAGGAATAACTTCTTTGCGAAGCATTTTCGGCCATATGTCTGTATGAAGTTTTCGTCTTAACATAAGATGAAGAATACATCAGTTGAAAGGTCTTTTAACTCCCTTTTCACTGATGTTTTATCGTTTTATATTCCTGATTAAAGTAAAATCTATCTTCTATGCTTTAAACGATCATCATTTACTACAGCCCCTCTCGAGAATCTTAAATGGTATTAGGGATCAAATGTTACATCAGTTAAAAGGTCTTTTAATTCTCTTTTCATTGGTGTTCTACTTTTTGAAATAGACCCAGTAGTTTCCGAGAAAATCCGTTTTATATTCCTGTTTAAAATAAAATTTAACTTCTATGCTTTAGACGATCAGCATTTACTTCAGCCCCCCTCGAGAATCTTAAATGGTATTAGGGATCAAATGGTACATCAGTTGAAAGTCTTTTAACGAGGGGTTCACCGTTATGGAAATGTGTTGTATATGGCTGCTGAAATGTGGCAATGTTAGAAATATGAAATGTGGTGTACTGGTCAGCCCCTCGGCTTCGCCTCAGTTTCTTGCGTCTTCAAATGACTACTCGCTTTTGGCTCCGCCAAAGCGCGTAAGACTTTGCCTTCGCCGTAAAAAACTAAGGCGGACCCGAAGTTTTGCGAGCTTTGGCGGAGCCAAAAGCGAGAAGTCAATTGAAATAGTAAAAAACGTCGGTTTCGCCCGAGGGGTTCACCACTATGAAAATATGGTGCACATGAAATGTCGCGGAAATGTTGGAAATATGAAATGTGGTGCACAAATTTTTGATGGTCCGCCCCTCGTCTTTTAATTCTTTTTTCAGTGTGATTAAATCGAATAGTTTCCGTTTAAAATCCGGATTAAGTAAAGTCCAACAACACTTTTAAAAGCCTCTCGGTTGGGTAATTGTCAATGACGTCACAGCGGTGATTTAGTTGTCAAACGTTAATGCATTTTTTCGTGAAGAATAGGAGATGCATTAAGATACACCTATTCATCACCGGTTTTTACATCATCATCCCGATAATAATTATGTAATTTTCTCATCAAACCGGCGTCACAGCAACGCAATATGATCCGGCGATTAATAATGGCCCTATGTACTTGTATGGAGGAATTCCATGTAGGACGGCGAGACCAAAGACAGCTTAGAATGGCATGTCGAAAGATGTTGCCAGCAATAAATGCCAAAGATAAATCGACCGAATTCAGCGACAAGGCATTGTCTTACAAATCGGTCTTTGAATTAACGATGAGACGTCCACTTTTTGAGGCACATGCCCAAATCGATACCCCGGCAATTTATTTGCGACGACTGATTTTAATGTATATCTGTTCTACGTGCCCCGACAATGTTTACAAATCTTTCGCGTGTTTTACATACAATAAAGACGAAACGTAAACGCGGACGAGACCAAATAAACATGCAGATGCAACGCGAAACGGGAAAAATGCGGCTTCCGCAGCCGCATATGGCGGCGCGACGCTGCTAACCGGTGAAAATTTACTAAATTTAGCTTTTTGTGAGATTTATTACGAACTGTTGGCCAAACTGCTCGTGGCAGCCTCCGAAAGATCTATAAAAAGTAAAAAAAGAGACTTGAAAGATATTATAGCTATTTAGGATACGTTTTGTCGCGGCCTTTTTTGTAGATCTTTTAGCAGGGATAACGTACGAACGTAACGTAACCAACTTTAACAATTGTCAGAAATGTCTTAAGTTTAATTTGGCCATTTTATTCTTTTATTCAGAGGCCTTTAACAGCAAACAGAATTGTGTACAATGTACATGTCTGTGATGATTTTCCAGAAGGGTTTCCCATAAGATTTTCACATCTTCTGTGAGTTTATATTCTTCAGCATCATTATGACTTTTTTCTTAATTTAATTTTCTTCATGCATGAACTATAATTAGCGCCACTTTTGCGTTCCAGCTGGCGAGAATTAGCGCTAATTTTTGATGGATGGCTGTAATTGAAAATTGCCACTGTAAAGTTGCATTGCAAGTGTAAACCCAGTCATTACCTGGTTAACTGGCGATCGTTAGCAAATGGATAAGTACTATTTTAAATCTTTTTTTTTGTCTTTTCAGGCTTGCGCTCCTCGTTACACGTGGTTTCCAAAAAAAGCGAGAAGGGACCCCGTTGGAACTTGTTACGTATCGAATGGACAATTCAATCAATTCAACGAGTACTCTCCTTGCCGGACGTGTAAGTAAACCAAAGGCGTCGAAGAATTTGCGGAATTTGTGGGTAGATATTCTAATATTCGTGAGTAAGCAATGACCACAATTAGTCACTTTATCACTCCCAAAAATTAATTACGGGGATGTCGTCAACTGCATAACATCATCACACGATTACATAATTGTAAAACTGTAAAATTGTAAATAAAATACAAAAAATGCGAATGGGGTAAGATAAAAATCTTGCGGTGACAATAAATTAAAATAAAATAACAGACACTGGTTCTTTTGGTTTTTGCTTCTGATTTATGGATGTCTCTAAGAGGATCCCTTCTCAAGGCGGGCATATGCCAGTGATTTCTTTAATTTTAATGAGTGGGGCCATCTGCCAGAAGCTGTTCAAGAAGGTCGAGGTGTCCTTCTAACGCAAAACGATTTTTCTAAATTTATTAATAACTCGAGCAATAAGATAAGCTCTCATCCATATGCCACCACATTAAAGAAAATGATTAAAACAAGACAGCAAATTTCTTACGTCTAAACATCCGCTCATCTTTTAAAGCAATCACGTCCTCAATAATTCACCACGGCCTTATCGCGATCGGAAATATCCTCTGGACAGGTATGAAAAAGTTTTTTCCAATTATCTCACACAATTGGAGAATTTCCCAGCGACGATTTGTTAGAATTTGACACGCTTCGCCTTAATTGCTTGCATGTGTGCTCGAGGGAGGATTTTTGCCGGAAAGAGGAAAAGCTGTAAACCGCTTCCTCGACGGTTTTACGAGTCGAATATGAAAGATCCGGGTCATAAAACTACCGAGAATGGTTGAAACGAGATATCCTCTTGTAGGGGGTCCAAATGTTAAAATTTTCAAGAGCGGCTGTTAGCCCTCGTTCGTCCGTCAACACATCCGACTTGTTCCCTTTTTTACGGTAATTTAAAGATACAAACATTCCCGAGTTAATATCCAGAAGCTCATATTTAGACTACTTGAAAAATAAACATCGGGGTGTGAGTATAGTCGTTGAACCTGGATGGGGCGAAAGAGGCTCGGGAATCAGTTTCTAATTTCTCGGTTTATGGTTTTGCTGCGTGCCGCAACTAAACAAAATTTGAGCATTTCGTGTTTATTTTACAAGACCTGTTCTAGGAAGTTGACTGGAATACTCAACTTCTTGTTTATAGCTCGCTTTCCTTGATAAATAAAAATTATGATACACGTGCCGCATTAGGACATGTGCTAAGCACATGCGGTGTACGTACCTATTTCCGCATCCAGAGCATTTTGAAAAAAAGAATCTGAGTTATGACTTGCAGACAATCTCCAATTTGCAAAAAGTAAGAATAAAAAGAGGAAAAATAGGCCACAAATTCGAAAAATAAACAAATTTGATTGAGATCCGTCGTTTTTGTTTTAGATTTTATTAAGTATTGGCTTCACAAAGCAATTTAAAAAAAAATGCAGCAGAGAAGCGGCTGGAACCTCCCCAACGCGTGGGTCTTTGATTTCCGTGACTTGTGTTTAAGATTTTAAAGTTAATATGCCTAAATGGCACCCATTTGCTCCCAAAAGCCTTTCAGCTCTTCAACGGGTCACCTGACCTCCATGTACCAAATTTCAGACAAATCCATCCAGTAGTTTGGGCTATAACGTGGTTTCAGTGTTATTACAAAATTTCGATTTTTCTACCCAAAGGGTAATAAATGCGAATAAATTTTATCTCATTTAAAACCAGAATTTGAAGACCCTTCTGATGGTGACAATAAATCTTTCAAAAATTTGTTTTGGATGGGTAAATGAGAGAATAACTTTAAATTTGGAAATTGGTGTGCCAAAACGGCACTTTCCGTGGGTCGATTGAATCCAACATTTGTTCAGCTCTTCGACGTGTAATACAATCCCCATGTGCAAAATTTTAGCCAAATCGGTTCCGGGGCTTGGGCTGTACCGCGATTTTAAAGTCCGATAAAAATCTCGATATTTTTAGTTTTTGGTCAAAAGGGCACTGACAGTGAATACATCTTTGGAAGCAGAATCTGAAGGCCTTCCTTATTGTGACGTGAAAAATGGGGGTTTACATTTAAAATTTAAAAGTTGATGTGCCAAAACGGCATTTCTGGTTGCACGATTGGCTCCAAAAGCTTTTCAGATCTAAGTTGGGTTATCACATGCACACGTACCAAATTTCAGCCAAATCGGTCGAGTAGTTTGGGCTGTGGCGCGTTTACGAACGAACGAACGTACGAACGTACGTACGTACATACATACATACAGACACATTTTAAAAACCACTTTTTTGGATTCCTGAGACCTCAAAACGTACAGATCCGGTCTTATCTCGAATTCGAAAATTTTAGTGATTGCAGTAACCTCCCTTTTTTTTTAATGATGAAGTGGAATGGGGAGGTTAAAAAATGATGACGTATGTGCTAGCGATCACACCTTCTGCACAATTTCTTGGTATAAGAACACAAATCACAAATAACGGGCTTTCATTAAAAGTCATTTGGAGCAGGCGGGTTTTGAACAAATGAAATACGGCACTAAAAGGACGTGTGGTTTTTCTAAATACATCGAAGAAATCGGTCAAAAACCAACATTTTTGAAAATCGCAAATACACGTCCATCTTATTTTTTTGATACAAATTGAATTGCGCAATTTCATTTCCTTTTATTTGTCTGTTTTTTCAAATTTCACTTTTCACAATCTGCCAAAATAGCAAAAAGAATTTTTAAAAAATGTAATTGCGCAGTTGAATTTGTATCAAAAATAAAATGCAGCAGAGAAGCGGCTGGAACCTCCCCATCGCGTGGATCTTTGTATTCTGTGTAGATAGTAGTCAATTCAACAGAATTTTTTTAATCCTTGACTAATTTCGCAATTTTCTGACAAATATCGACGTGACCTCGGACATCACCCATCACGTTTGACAATATGTTTCTTTTAAGGTTAATCTTTTGCCAACTTTTTGACAATAACTGCCACTTTATGTCATCCACTGTCAGCCCGCTCCCTTTTAATGAGAAAGAATTTTTTCTCTATTTTCCACTGAAATGGCAGAAACTGTGAACACATTTTTAGAACCAGAATTTGATCGCCTTTCTAATGGCGACATAAAAAAGGAGGTCTTGTATTTAAAATTTTAAGTTGATATGCTTAAATGGGACTTCCCGTAGGCCAATTGCTTTCAAAAGCCTTTTAGATCTTCAGCGGGTCACCCAATCTCCATGTACCAATTTTCAGCCAAATCGATTCAGTAATTCGGGCTATAATGTATTTTTACTGTTATTATGAAATTTCGATTTTTTGAACCAAACAGCGCTAAATGCGAATTAATTTTGTCCTATTTAAAACCAGAATTTGAAGACCTTTCTGATGGTGACAATAAATCTTTCAAAAACTTGTTTTTAATGGTCAAATGAGAGAATAATTTTAAATTTGGAAATTGGTGTGCCAAAACGGCACTTTCCGTGAGTCGATTGAATTCAAAATTTGTTCAGCTCTTCGGCGTGTAATACAATCCCCATGTGCAAAATTTCAGCCAAATCGGTTCAGGGGCTTGGGCTGTACCGCGATTTTAAAGTCCGATAAAAATAAATTTTTTTTAAATTTTTGGTCAAAAGGGCACTAAGAATGAATACACTTTTAGAAGCAGAATTTGAAGGTCTTCCTAATGGTGACGTGAAAAATGGGGGTTTGCATTTAAAATTTAAAAGTTGATGTGCCAAAATGGCATTTCCGGGTGCACGATTGGCTCCAAAAGCTTTTCAGATCTAAGTTAGGTTACGAGATGCCTATGTTCCAAATTTCAGCCAAATCGGTCTAGTAGTTTTGGCTGTGGCGTGATTACAAACGAACGTACGTACGTACGAACGTACAAACGTACGTACGTACATACACACAGACACATTTTAAAAACCCCTTTTTTGGGTTCCTGAGACCTCAAAACGTGAAGATCTGGTGGTATCTCAAATTCGAAAATTTTAGTGATTGCAGTAACCTCCCATTTTTTTTAAATTGTGATGGGGTTGGGGAGGTTAAAATGAGGTTGACTGTATTTGCGATTTTCAAAAATCTTGGTTTTTGACCAATTTTTTCGATGTTTTTGAAAATCTGGGGTGGCCGTGACTGTACTTCCGGTGAAATATGATACATGTTTCTAACTCAGAAAAAATCGTATCGGGTGTCCCAAAAAAAACCGGACAAAATATTTTTGGGAATAAGTCTGCCATTTCTTAACCGATTTGGATGAGCGTGGTCTTAAATTAAAGCCAAAGATCCAGGCTTTCGACTGTATGAGAAACTACGGCAGATGGCGCTGGCGTAGTAGTCCTATTGATACTTGCTTTGAAGGTTTATTTTAGCTGCATGGGGATTGGTCAGTCAACGACCAATCGGTATGACACTCGAATAGCCTTGAAGATCTTTCTTTCTTGTTCAAAAATCCTTTTTCAGAAGTCGATTTGGCTTAAGCATTAATTTTCTGTAATTTTTTAAAAAAATGTGTTTTTGCGTATTTTCACGCATTAATGACCATGACCAAAGAACAGTAATGCAATTAAATCTTAATTTTCAGTTGTAAATGAGCGAATATGGTGAAAACAGTGGCGCAGATGCCAGTGGGGGGCAACTGAACAGTAATCATTGAAAATTAAACCCTATGTGCATCAATGTTACTTTAGTCATGGTTATGGAAGCATGAAAATACGCAAAAACACTTTTTTTAGAAAAATCACAGAAAATTAGTGCTTACGCCAAATGAACTTCTGAAAAAAGACAGATCTTCAAGGCTATTTGGGTCTCATAACCATTGGTTGTTGCCCGACCAATCCCCACGCACCTAAAATAAGCCTTAAAGGCAAGTATCAATAAGGCTATTACAGCAGCGCCATCTGTCGACGTTTCTTGCAAAGTTCGAAAGCTTGATTCTTTAGCTTTAATTTAAGACCAAGTCTATCCAAATCGGTTAAGAAATGGCTGACTAATTTCAAAGATTACTTTGTCCGGTTTTTTTTGGGACACCCGATATATTCCGAATCCGTCGAGAAAAAGGTGTCATTCTATTTGAAAAAACTAAGTTAAGGCCATTTCCGGTTAAACCGGAAGTGTGAGAAAATAACTGTCCCCTCCATCAAGTCCGCATTACAAAAATAAAATTGACCTCTCCCGAGGATTTTTGCCACAAATCAAGGACAAAAGTTTAAGGAATTTTATTCCATACTTTACACTTGCAAAATTTGGCGGATGACAGAATTAACGTAGGCTCTTGACAGTAAATTGACAGTAAAATGACAGCTAACCAGAGTTCGATGAGTCCGCTCCAAAATAAATGACTTTTCTATTAAAAACCCGTTAGATGACAGTTCTGTCACTGGTTTCCATTAGAAAATTAGATTTGACATTGACGAAATTAAACAGGAATGAAATCGACAGGTTGGCTTGTAGGTACCTACTTTTCATAAGTGATACATCATCAAAATTAATGTTTACTTTTATTAAATTTGAATTTTAAGCGTCACATTTTGGCAAAAATCACATTTTTCCCATTGTTGAAATTGTTGTAATTTTAAGGGTCGCTTAAAATTTATAAAGTTTAACAATTGAAAACTTGTTTCTTTTCGTAAAGTCAATTTACCCAACAACAATAATAGGTCACTTTTATGCCGCCTAATATTAGGGACTTTAACGAAAGTCTGTATAATATTAAAATTATGCAACTTAATAATAAAATGTTAAGCTAGTTTATTGCACATTTATAAATAAAGAGTGATCAAAAACTTTTCCGACCTAGTAGCCCTTGATGTGAGAGACGTAGGGCGTAGTCTTCGGCAATTTCATGATACGTCACTGTCAGATTTTGCTTTGAATGATAACTTCATCAGTCTACGCCCTACGTCTCTCACGGCAAGGGCTACTAGATCGGAAAAGTTTTTGTTCGCACGTTATAATGAAAATATAAGTCCTTTTTACAGAGTTAAATAGTGGACGCTCTTTTTAATGGAAAAATAAGTATCAAAGAGCGCGGTTTACAAAGGGCAGTTTTTTAATGTAATATGCAGTTTACACAAAAACCGTCCCGATCTAGTGTAGTCCCCGAGGCAGTGAACATTTTTGGTATGTCATTTCAGCGAACTTGATTTAGCAATTTTCTAGTTATTTTCGTGCTGTAGATTACTAAAACAGAAGTCTGCCGTAAATCTTGCGGGACAGGGGCTAATAGCACCGATTTTATTTTCTCAAAAATTGACAACTCGGATACCGTAAAAGATACGAAATTTTATTAAATTAGAAAAAAGTTCAGTGTAAATTAATAATCTGGAAAGAATTTGAAGATATCTGGTTTGGTTCCTGAAATATAGTGAAAAAACTCAAAAATGTCATATTTTAATCTAGAAGGCTTAGAAAAGTTTTCGTCGCCTCATTTTATTCTTCGTGCCAAGTAATGTAATTGAAGCAAATTTCATAATGATCTGCCGATTAGTAACCAAGTTATAACACGTTGTCAATTTTCAGTATATTTCAGTAACCGACCTAGATATCTTAGATTTCTTTTCAGATTCTTAATCTACACTGAAAAATACAACTTTTATCTAATTTAATAAAATTTCGTATCTGTTCCACAAGATTTATGGCAGACTTCCGTTTGAGTAATCTCCAGCAAGAAAATAACTAAGAAAGTGCTAAACCAAACTAGCTGAAATGACATACCAAAAATGTTCACTGCCTCCAGGACTAGTATAGGGCGGACACTGATGAAATTATCATTCAAAGCGAAATCTGACAGTGATGTTTTCATATAATTTCTATCAAGTTATATGAAAAAACTCATCCATAGTGAGCTCATGCCTTTGATTACTTTTTTTTTATTTGACATGATGTATCAATAATTTTGTGAAATATTGATATTTTTACAGAAGTGAACTAAATTGCCTTGAGTTCAAAGTCGACTGAATGATGAGTTTTTTTGGATAGTAAAATGCTTTTACACAATTCAAAATGCAAAACTTGTTGTCATTTTAAGGGTCGCTTAAAGTTAAGCAACATCCGTGTAGACTATAAAAGCGTCAAAATTTAAAACTTTACATCTTTTCGTAAAGCTTAATATTAGAGGCTTTAGCGAAAGTCTCTATAATTAAAACAAGCTTAACATTGTTAAGCTTGTTTGATACGGACAAATATAATGAAAATATGTGGAAAATATGCTCCGCTTTACAAAGTTGAAATAAGTAGTTCATAATATGCACAAAGTAAAATAAAGTGTCAAAAGAGTCTGATTTACAGGGACCAATTGACACATCCCCGTTTTTAATATAGTGAACAGTACCAGAGTTTACATTAGGGAAAATTTAGTTTTCTTTATCAAGTTATCAAAAAAAAGACTCTTCTATAGATTTTAATTAAGATTTCTTTTGTATCACTTAATAATTTTGTAAAATATTGATATTTTGACAGAAATCAACGAAATTACTTTAAATTCAAAGCCAACTACTGGAAAATTATTTTTTTTGGATAGCTTAAAACATTTCTCAAATGCAAAATGCAGAATTTGTTAAAAACGGAATAAAACGAGCATTTCTTCTTTGCTCACTGTGCGGTGAATAAACACAAAACTCGAACGTAAGTTTCTTTTTTTTCAATTGATGCACACTTTCTGCGGTTACGCCTCAAGGAAGCCACAATTTATCTTTAGCTATTCTCATAGATGCAATCATGTACACATTAATACAAAACGTAACTGCCAAATTGCCTTCATAAACTGTTTTATCATTGTCCTCTCGAGCAGCGATCTTAGAATCTCATTACCACAAAAAACCCGTTGATATTCCATCAAATCCCCACTCGAGAGGATCACTTATTTTAAGTGCTCGACAACAGGGAATTATCCAATTAATTTTTTTCATTTTGATAATGTTCCAGATCACTGGGGCTACAATCGTCAGGGGTCGTGCCAGGCCGGTTTCAGTGCCGCAATAAATTCCGTAAGTACCTCAATAACATTTCCCTAATACCGGCCGCGAATTCTTTGGATGACACGGAAAACTGGAGCGTATACACAACTAGTAAAAAACGGCCGTAAAAATGGCGATAAAAGCATAATTGACTCTTAAACTGCTCGGCAATTTGTGCTTTGATTGTCGCCATGCTGTCCATCATCGGTTTTTTTTACTGTGGAATTGAAATATATTGAAATGCGAAAGCGCCCGTTGCTATTGTCTGCATACTGATTTTTGCGGATTCTGAGAAGGCCTTGTTCAGCAAAATGTGCTGGAATTTGATTTTGGTATGTCACAAATTTCTTTGTTATTAATATAATTGGAAAAATAATCAAATTTGATTGAGATGCATCGTTCAAAAAGCAATTTTTAAAAATTGATGACGTATGTGCTAGCGATATCACCTTTCTGTACAATTTCTTGGTGTAAGAACACAGATGACAAATAGATGACAGTTCTGTCAGTTGTTTCCATTAGAAAATTAGATTTGACATTGTCGAAATTAAACAGGGATGAAATGGACAGGTTGGCTCGTACTTTTCGTGTGGACGTAGTTTTTTTATGGCCTTTATAGTACTAGTTATATTCGAAAGTTCAAAAACACGTCAAAGCTCATTTTGAAAGGTATTTCAATCGGAACAATAATTCAAAGGTACCGTAATCCCACATTTAAATGTCAAACAGTTTTGAACCTCTTTACCAAAACGTAACTAAAGACTTTTCAAATCAGCAAAAAAGTGAAAAATCTTGAAAAAGAGAAACTGCGGTTTCTTATTAATCACCTCTGAAAACCAGAACCACTCCTAAGCCTAATCTTAATTGGAATTTTCAACAGCAATTAAAATAGCGCAGGTTATAATCCCTATTTACAGACTTAATCGGCTTGGTCATCTTTCCGGATTATTTCTTGCGCCATTTACTAGTCACAACATCGATTAAGCGATGTACAGCAATAATAATTAAGATGTCGAACCAGTCAGGTTCTACCATTTTCCAATAGTCATCGTGTCTTTGATTTTTTTTCTCATTTCCGATAAAATACCAGACAAATGGAATGTTTTCAGAACAACCACCGGCACTGGGGGTAAAAGCACTTGATATCAAAGTGGTCGCGATAAAAACCCGTTAATCACCTCCTTTCCAGTCAAATGATTTGTGTTTTTGTGTACCATATGGCTGAATTTCGGGACACACACCAAAAAAGGCAACGAGTCCGGGGTCTTATTAGTAAGCATTCGTGTGAAATAACAACCTCCCACGTCAGAATTGGTATTTGATACGGCAATAATTGTGTTGCAGACACTTTGAAATATTTATTCAAGACGATCCGATGGGAAGAATTCCGATAATTTAGGCAGGCAACAATAATAAAAATAATATTGAAGTTTGGAGAACTTGTTGCTCAATGTGTTAACTGTATTAAAATTAATCGTTTATGTTCGTTTCAATGTCAAGTTGCAGGCGAGTTTTATTATGAATGCGGAGCGCTATGGCTGTCCCGGCGCCTCCACCATTTTTACAATCGTCCTTGTTATGAATTCCTCGGAATAATTGACTCATGAATGCAAACAATTTTAATAAATTGAATTGAATTGAAATAGAATCGTACGTCTTTTTTTGTTTTTCTTCGTTCATCTCCTGAATTTTGACTTTCAAAATTCAGACTTTTTCAGCTTTTTCGAAAATTCAATAGCTATTTATACTACAAGGGAAGAAAGTGCATAGTTCCTTCCCGCTTGCCGAGGGCAGTAAGTACCAAAGGAAGGTAACGTCACTTCACTTTACTAAAAAGTGATATACCGGGTGTCAACGAACCCATGTAACACCTCGCCATTTCTTTATTTTGGAGTATCAGCTTGAAATTTTTATGTGTTTATAAACCTATAAAAACGCTAATTTTGACATATTTACAATCTTTTCGTTACTTAAGTGACGTTATCTTTGTTATTTTAAATTGCAAGGGGACGGTTCTTTTACGCAATTCGAAAAACATTTTAATTCTCTTTAAGTTAAAGTGGTTATTCAGATTAGTACAGGAGTCCTATAAAATGCGCATATTGTCTAAATAGTAAACATTTCCATAAATTCTCTAATGCGAAGTTGTTCGTTTTTTGGAAAAAGTGTAAAAATATGGAATTTTCAGAGGTTCTCAAAATTCTCAATTCCGATAGCTTCTCGTTTGGTATATCCTGTTTATTGACGTCCATTAGAGAAAGGAAGAATCTAGATTTTGTTTTAGCTCAAAAAACATGTACATTTCCATTAAAAATTAACGTAAAACTTGGCTTAGAAAATCAATGATTTAGCAAAAACAAGAGTTAACAAGGTTAAGAAATGGACAATTTTATTTAATTTTTAGACAATAGGCACATTTTAGAGGATTCCTGTACTAATCCTGAATAGTCACTTTAATATTTAACTTAAAATGGCAATAATCACACAGCCAACTAGACTAAAAGCATTTCGGCCGTCAGGCGGCCATCTTTGAAACTAATGATGAGCTTTTTTGATGTGATTGTAAAGAGAATCAAAATGTTTTTCGAATCGCCTAAAAAACCGTCACCTTGCTATTTAAAATAACAAAATTAACGTAACTACCGGAAGTAACAAAGAGTTTGTGAATGTGTCACAATTAGTGTTCTTATAAGTATATGAGCCCATAAAATTTTCAAGCTAATATTTCAAAAAATAAGGAAATCGCGGAGTGTTACATGGGTTCGTTGACACCCGGTATATGGTTTTTCCTACGACCCCATCTAAAAAAACGCGTCCCAAAATCAAAGTGACGTTATTTATAGGTCAGTGTAAGAAATATTCGAATATCACGCCGTTTCTAAGGTGACCGCTCGTTGACCTGTCTAAATTATTCACTGATTATTTGCTTAAATAAGAGAGGGCGTTGAGGTGTATAAGTCATGATTGTTAAGTGCCCATGGAACTATATCAATGCCAGATTATTCACACCTAGATGGCAGTAAACTATTATATTCGCTTATCCTTATAATAGATATTGGATGTCCAGTTCGGAATAAAAGGGGTCACCCAATGATTTAAATTCAGATTGATTAATCTCTCAGCCCTTTGGCGAGAGGAAAGGGAGGAGATCCTCTGAGAGTGACCACTTTCCTCCCTCTGACCCTCTGACCTGACCTGACCACCCCCCTCCTTAGAAAGGGAGAAAAGCGACTACTTTCCTCCCTAGGGAGGAAAATTACTACTTTCTTCCCAAGAGAGGGAAATGCCTATGTACTTTCCTTCCCAGAAAAGGTGTGGAAACGTTCACCTTCTGTTAGAGTCGTAGAAAATAGCTATTTACGTAACATGGGAGGAAAATATGGCTGGTCCCCCCGCGGATAGTTTGATGCCCGACGCGCAGCGGAGGGCATTAAAATCCATGGGAGTTCCTCCTGAGTTATGTATATAGTTTTTTCTACTCCCTTTTGTCATATTTTCTTACAATTTTGCCCTAAAAATTTATGATACTAAAGGGTGTCCCAAAAAAAACCGAACGATTTATTTTTGGTTATAACTTTATTATTATTGGAGCGATTTTCCCCAATTTTATACGAAACGTAGTCAAAAGATGAGGCTTTTAGAATCGGCAACCATTTTCCAGATGGCGCCACTAATACATTTTTTATGGCAGTTTTCTACAAGGCCACTTTTTGATTGGCTGGAGTTGAACCATCTGTGAAGCGATCAAAATGAAAATAGTGTAAGCTTAAAGCCGATCCTTTTCTCGTCCAAAGCAACTTTACAAAATTTGAACTGGACAAGTTGTTCTTCAGCTTATGACTGTTATAAAGCACATATTTGGTTTATTTTAAAATCCAGAATTGCTGTTTATTCCAATCTATCATGTTGTCTTGAGCTGCTTTTAGTGCTAACATTTTTTACTAATTAGAATTTCATATTATTCTCGTTAATTTTTTAATCAAATGTGTTCATAAAAATTTGCTAGGGTGGCGCCATCTGCAAAGTGACATCATTTTGCGAAATATTGATGATGTTACTTAGGATTCTGCAAATTTTGTCAAGATCGGTGGCCAAATAAAAAATAAATCTTCAAAAATCCTTGTTTTAAAGCATCACAAAAAAATTATAAATGAATCAAGAACGGTCAGAATGAAATTTTGTAAAGTTGGTTTAGAAAAGAAAATCATTAGCTTCCATCCTACACTAATTTCATTTTGATCGGTTCACAGATGGTTCAACTCCAGCCAATCAAAAAGTGTGCTTGTAAAAAACTGCCGCAAAAAATTTATTAGTGGCCATCTGGAAAATGGTTGCAGATTCTAAAAGCCTCATCTTTTGGCTACGCCCCGTATAAAATTGAGGAAAATCGGTCCCATAATAATAAAATTATAACCAAAAATAAATCGTTCGGTTTTCTTTGGGACATCCTTTACAATAATTATGTTTGAAGAATGGAATAAATATAGGGTGTGAAAGTTTTAAAAATTTGGATCATGGAAAGAACTCTTGCTTTATACGCTTCCTGCAAAATTAAACAGACAAAGTAAAAAAGAATTCTTATCTTATGTAAAAATCTTAAGAGGGAGGAAAAAATTTTTCCTCCCGCCAAAGCAATTTTTCCTCCTAGGGAGGAAAAAGCCGTTTGACTCTTGCTTTATACGCTTATATGAAAAAGATTCCATAATCTTCTTCCTCCTGCAACATTAAACGGACATGGTAAAAAAAATTCTTGTCTTATGTAAAAATCTTAAGAAACTAAGAGGGATGAAAAAAATTTTCCTCCCCCCCAGAGCAATTTTTCCTGCCGGTGAGGAAAAGAGCCATTTCCCTCCCCCATTTTAGGGTTGAAAATGGCATTTTCGATTAAGGTAGTAGAAAAATGTTTCGTTAATTTTTCAAGTGTCACGGCATTCCTGCGATATTAAATACCAAACTCCGGGCACGACTCCGGTCCATTTAAATACCGCCAACAGACAAACGTGGCTCGCCGCGGCCGTAAAAACTTTTGTATATGATACGTATTCGTTCCAATAACATCGCGGGCTGTTTAGCATTGAATCAAATCTCCATAAGTTAAACGGAACGCACGCATTGTCGGCTTTCAGGACATAAAGTATCGTTGCAACAACATAATACAGACGGGCACGTTTAATTCCTCTGCGTTACTAATTGTTATTCATGTACTCCACTGAACAGTATTTGGGGAATTTCACGGGGAATGCTGGACATCCATTTTTCTGTCGTTGGTAGCAGCTGGTAAAGAAATTTTGAAAACTATGCAAGATGTTGTTGCCATATGAAATTATTCACTAGGTATAGTTCAATAACTAAACAGTGATGCCAGCTTCCAAGTTTCAGTTAGATTTCTTAAGCGGTTTTTGAGTTATTGCAGTTTTTTGGGGTTACGAATCCTAACTTCAGCTCCTTTGCGAAGAGAAACTGCAATAATTTGGAAACGAGTTGAGATATTGAGCTGAAATCTTCGAAAAATCAATTTATTCTAAAGACTATGAGTTACCTATAACTCCTAAACTGATCATGTTATTGCCATGAAACATGCACGTACTGTGTTATCAAACAGTATTTAGGGAATTCCGCATAATTAAACAATGATGCCATCTTTCAAGTTTCAGTTAGATTTCTTAAGCGCTTTTTGAGTTATTGCAGTTTTTTTGGAGTTTCGAATCCTAACTTCAGCTCCCTTGCCAAGAAAAACTGCAATAATTTGGGAACGAGTTGAGATATTGATTTGAAATCTTCGAATAATCAATTTGCTCTAAAAACTTCACATATAACTCATAAACTGGTCATGTTATTGCCATGAAACATGCACGTACTCTAGTATCAAACAGTATTTAGGAAATTCCGCATAATTAAACAATGATGCCATCTTCCAAGTTTCAGTTAGATTTCTTAAGCGCTTTTTGAGTTATTGCAGTTTTTTGGGGTTGCAAATCCTAACTTCAGCTCCCTTGCGAAGAACAACTGCAATAATTTGGGAACGAGTTGAGATATTGAGCTGAAATCTTCGAATAATCAATTTGCTGTAAAAACTACGCATATAACTCATAAACTGATCATGTTATTGCCAGGAAACATGCACGTACTCTAGTATCAAACAGTATTTAGGGAATTCCACATAATTAAACAATGATGCCATCTTCCAAGTTTCAGTTCAATTAGATTTCTTAAGCGCTCTTTGAGTTATTGCAGTTTCTTGGGGTTTCGAATCCTAACTTCAGCTCCCTTGCAAAGAAAAACTGCAATAATTTGCGAACGAGTTGAGATATTGAGCTGAAATCTTCGAATAATCAATTTGCTGTAAAAACTACGCATATAACTCATAAAGTGATCATGTTATTGCCATGAAACATGCACGTACTCTAGTATCAAACAGTATTTAGGGAATTCCGCATAATTAAACAATGATGCCATCTTCCAAGTTTCAGTTAGATTTCTTAAGCGCTTTTTGAGTTATTGCAGTTTTTTGGGGTTGCAAATCCTAACTTCAGCTCCCTTGCGAAGAACAACTGCAATAATTTGGGAACGAGTTGAGATATTGAGCTGAAATCTTCGAATAATCAATTTGCTGTAAAAACTACGCATATAACTCATAAACTGATCATGTTATTGCCAGGAAACATGCACGTACTCTAGTATCAAACAGTATTTAGGGAATTCCACATAATTAAACAATGATGCCATCTTCCAAGTTTCAGTTCAATTAGATTTCTTAAGCGCTCTTTGAGTTATTGCAGTTTCTTGGGGTTTCGAATCCTAACTTCAGCTCCCTTGCAAAGAAAAACTGCAATAATTTGCGAACGAGTTGAGATATTGAGCTGAAATCTTCGAATAATCAATTTGCTGTAAAAACTACGCATATAACTCATAAAGTGATCATGTTATTGCCATGAAACATGCACGTACTCTAGTATCAAACAGTATTTAGGGAATTCCGCATAATTAAACAATGATGCCATCTTCCAAGTTTCAGTTAGATTTCTTAAGCGCTTTTTGAGTTATTGCAGTTTTTTGGAGTTTACAATCCTAACTTCAGCTCCCTTACGAAGAAAAACTGCAATAATTTGGGAACGAGTTGAGATATTGATTTGAAATCTTCGAATAATCAATTTGCTCTAAAAACTTCACATATAACTCATAAACTGGTCATGTTATTGCCATGAAACATGCATGTACTCTAGTATCAAACAGTAAGTAGGGAATTCCGCATAATTAAACAATGATGCCATCTTCCAAGTTTCAGTTAGATTTCTTAAGCGCTTTTTGAGTTATTGCAGTTTTTTGGAGTTTAGAATCCTAACTTCAGCTCCCTTACGAAGAAAAACTGCAATAATTTGGGAACGAGTTGAGATATTGAGCTGAAATCTTTGAATAATCAATTTGCTGTAAAAACTACGCATATAACTCATAAACTGATCATGTTATTGCCACGAAACATGCACGTACTCTAGTATCAAACAGTATTTAGGGAATTCCGCATAATTAAACAATGATGCCATCTTCCAAGTTTCAGTTAGATTTCTTAAGCGCCTTTTGAGTTATTGCAGTTCTTTGGAGTTTAGAATCCTAACTTCAGCTCCCTTGCGAAGAAAAACTGCAATAATTTGGGAACGAGTTGAGATATTGATCTGGAATCTTCGAATAATTAATTTGTTGTAAAAACTACGCATATAACTCATAAACTGATCATGTTATTGCCACGAAACATGCACGTACTCTAGTATCAAACAGTATTTAGGGAATTCCGCATAATTAAACAATGATGCCATCTTCCAAGTTTCAGTTAGATTTCTTAAGCGCTTTTTGAGTTATTGCAGTTTTTTGGAGTTTAGAATCCTAACTTCAGCTCCCTTACGAAGAAAAACTGCAATAATTTGGGAACGAGTTGAGATATTGAGCTGAAATCTTCGAATAATCAATTTGCTGTAAAAACTACGCATATAACTCATAAACTGATCATGTTATTGCCACGAAACATGCACGTACTCTAGTATCAAACAGTATTTAGGGAATTCCGCATAATTAAACAATAATGCCATCTTCCAAGTTTCAGTTAGATTTCTTAAGCGCTTTTTGAGTTATTGCAGTTTTTTGGAGTTTAGAATCCTAACTTCAGCTCCCTTACGAAGAAAAACTGCAATAATTTGGGAACGAGTTGAGATATTGATCTGAAATCTTCGAATAATCAATTTGCTGTAAAAACTACGCATATAACTCATAAACTGATCATGTTATTGCCATGAAACATGCACGTACTCTAGTATCAAACAGTATTTAGGGAATTCCGCATAATTAAACAATGATGCCATCTTCCAAGTTTTAGTTAGATTTCTTAAGCGCTTTTTGAGTTATTGCAGTTTTTTGGAGTTTACAATCCTAACTTCAGCTCCCTTACGAAGAAAAACTGCAATAATTTGGGAACGAGTTGAGATATTGATTTGAAATCTTCGAATAATCAATTTGCTCTAAAAACTTCACATATAACTCATAAACTGGTCATGTTATTGCCATGAAACATGCACGTACTCTAGTATCAAACAGTAAGTAGGGAATTCCGCATAATTAAACAATGATGCCATCTTCCAAGTTTCAGTTAGATTTCTTAAGCGCTTTTTGAGTTATTGCAGTTTTTTGGAGTTTAGAATCCTAACTTCAGCTCCCTTACGAAGAAAAACTGCAATAATTTGGGAACGAGTTGAGATATTGATTTGAAATCTTCGAATAATCAATTTGCTCTAAAAACTTCACATATAACTCATAAACTGGTCATGTTATTGCCATGGAACATGCACGTACTCTAGTATCAAACAGTAAGTAGGGAATTCCGCATAATTAAACAATGATGCCATCTTCCAAGTTTCAGTTAGATTTCTTAAGCGCTTTTTGAGTTATTGCAGTTTTTTGGAGTTTAGAATCCTAACTTCAGCTCCCTTACGAAGAAAAACTGCAATAATTTGGGAACGAGTTGAGATATTGAGCTGAAATCTTCGAATAATCAATTTGCTGTAAAAACTACGCATATAACTCATAAACTGATCATGTTATTGCCACGAAACATGCACGTACTCTAGTATCAAACAGTATTTAGGGAATTCCGCATAATTAAACAATGATGCCATCTTCCAAGTTTCAGTTAGATTTCTTAAGCGCCTTTTGAGTTATTGCAGTTCTTTGGAGTTTAGAATCCTAACTTCAGCTCCCTTGCGAAGAAAAACTGCAATAATTTGGGAACGAGTTGAGATATTGATCTGAAATCTTCGAATAATTAATTTGTTGTAAAAACTACGCATATAACTCATAAACTGATCATGTTATTGCCATGAAACATGCACGTACTCTAGTATCAAACAGTATTTAGGGAATTCCGTATAATTAAACAATGATGCCATCTTCCAAGTTTCAATTAGATTTCTTAAGCGCTTTTTGAGTTATTGCAGTTTTTTGGGGCTTCGAATCCTAACTTCAGCTCCCTTGCGAAGAAAAACTGCCTTCGAATAATCAATTTGACGTAAAAACCACCCATATAACTCATAAACTGATCATGTTATTGCCATGAAACATGCACGTATCAAACAGTATTTAGGGAATTTCGCCAAGAATGCTGGACGTTAATTTTTCCGTCGATGTTAACACAGCTGGCGAAGGAATTCAGCCATCATCAATTAAAGTCAGATTTGTAATTTTTCAGATCGGGGACCGCCTGTTCATCGGTTCGCCGGGCAGTTGGTATTGGCAAGGTGAGATTTCCGCTTCCTCATTGTTTTCTCATTTTTTATAATTTACCTACTTTTGAAATTTAATTTCTGCTTTACAGGCTTCTAGTTGAAAGAATAGCGCAGCCAAATGTCTCGATTGAACCTATTTTTGACACAAAATCGTATGTTTCAGGGCAAATGTATTCCATTGACGCTCACGCCGAGTTTGAATATAAACCTCTGAATTTCGCCGACTCGTACGGCGCTGAAGGTACAGAAATCTCAACCAAGCTACGACATTCCATTAATTTCTCTCACCACCAATAACAAAATTAATGTTGTAGCGTTTTTTCGGTGCAGGACAAGCCGCGGCTAACTAAAACAGTGCATAATCTAAATTAATATTTTATTAACAATTCGAAATTGACGGCCAATCAAAATGCAGAACAGCTGCCACATTAATTCGACCGAGTGAGGGATCACGCACTTAATTGGTTTTCACGCTAACGCCCAGATTTATTTTCAGGTTTTCAGCGTTTCAGGGACGGGCAATGCTTCTGTAACACTTTTTATTTGTCCGGTGACGGTTTTATTAAAACCTGAGATTAAGTAAATGGAGGCTAATCATTGCTTTTTTACATAAGACCTACATGTTTATCATTCCTTTACAGTTTGTTGTGTTTTTCTTTCATTTTTTTTTGCTTTAAGGTTTTTAACTTGGGGCGATCATCTTAAAATAGAGATTTACGTTGAAATCATTAGCCTCCCTGATCATTCCATTATGTGCTTACTTAATCTCATTGCTTCAAGTGTATTTGGTGTAAAGGCGTAGAGGGGCCGTAAAATTTTTTCTTCATTATTTTTAATCGAAAATCGAAATTTGGACTTCAAACCAAAATTAGTAAGAAATAAGCAAAAGAACATAATATGTGCTAATTCAGGCAATATTTGGAGGACTACCCGCTTTCGGCTCTGCCGAAAGCAAGGTCTTGGTTTCGAATCTTTGCATTGTTTTTTTTTGCACAATTTTGCGACAAATGATAACCTTTTTTGGCAAGATAACCTAAGATATCCTGTGATTACCTCTTATACAGGGTGGTTAATCCTAAACGGTAAAAGATACGGGATCGGTTCAATTAGAGAAAAGATGCGCTATTTCTTAGCGATCTGAAGATAATTCTCCCCCAAGAAAGAGATAAAAGAGAACCTCAGTGAGAAACCCCCTAAATACACCATTGTAATTCAAATTTTTTCTAGAACCTAAGAAATATAATTAGGTACGTCAAAATTTTTTTCAAAATTATTTCCCAACTTCTAGAACTCTATTTCTCAAAAAAGTTTCTAATTGTTTCAAGCATTGTTAAAGGCATTTTTATTCATTTGAAAGATTTTTGTTGTAGAAACTCAAAGAAGATCGCACTCTTTAAAATATGTAAATTGGGAGACCACTGAAATTAATTTTTTTATGGCAACATACGCGTCTCGATGAGCTGAACAATTCTTATTTTCATTTATAGTACTGCAGCTTTATTAGTTTAGCCGCAATAATCAATATATCGAATAATCAATTTTATATCGAAAAGTTCTCAAATACAGGGTGTTCCAATGAAAAGGTGCCACCCCAAATATTCCGGAAACCAAATAAAATATGAAAATTCGCTCGGACAGGTCGATTTTTATTTGGAGGGGGACACTTAAATCCATGCATGGCGAACTTTCAAAACTCACCCCCTAACCCCCACTTACCCCCAATTCAAAATTTTAAATGGCAACCCCCCACTTCTGATACATCATTTGAAAGCTAATTTCATTGCAAATCTAACGCTGTAACAATTTTTGCTATTTGTTCAACTCTAACGCCCTCTATGGTCAAATTTTAAATACCATGAAGGCCCTTTGTGATACATAATTTGAAAGGGTTTGAAATTGTCTGTAAACTAATGCAAGATTTTTTAAAATCCATTCATACGTTCCAAAGTTACAGATTAAAATTGAAGGATTTCTACTTTCAATGTAACTTTTGAGCGAGTGGTTGGATTTCAAAAATTCTTGCACCAGTTTACAGAGAATTTCAAATGATGTATCACAAATGGCCCTAATGTAATTTAAAATTTTACCATAGAGGGCGCTAGAGTTGAACAAAATGTCAAAAATTGTTACAGCGTTAGATTGGCAATGAAATTAGCTTTCAAATGGTGTATCACAAGTGGGGGGTTGTCATTTAAAATTTTGAAGTGGGGGTAGGTGGGGGTTAGAGGGTGAGCTTTGAAATGTCGCCAAGCATGGAATTAAGTGTCCCCCTCCAAATAAAAATCGACCTGTCCGAGCGAATTTTCAAATTATATTTGGTTTACGAAATAATAATAATAATAATAATATTTATTCAGCTATCGCATATTTGGGGTGGCTCCTTTTCATTGGAACACCCTGTATTTTACACTGCATGAACCTTTCCGCGGAGGGATCTGAGCAGGTAAGAAATCGTCTTTCAATGTAAAATTATACAGGGTGTTGCCAATTTCATTGCCCACTATTGGGATCTAGGAAACTATTAGAGTTAGAGTTAGACGATCGGTTAGATGAGACAAAAGTTGCTTTTTTCTTACGGTGATTAAGAATCTGAAAAGAATTCTTCGATATCTTGATTCGTTCCTGAGTTATTCCGAAAAAACTGAAAATTGACATTCTAAAGAAAAATTCATAGCTCACTAAGTGTTGATGCTATTGAAATGAACTGAAATTGAACTTTTACTTTATTGACATCTGTCAATTCAATGGCATTGACAAAATTTTTCTAGGCTTTCTAGATTTTGAGTAACGACAGTCAACTTTTCTTTTTTTTATGGCCGCCATATTGGATTTTAACCCCATTAGACAGACAAAAAAATCGGCTTTTCAAAAATGTAAAATGAAAAATTGGAACTTTTCGACATAAAATTTATTATTGCGGCTAAACTAATATAGCTGCAGTATTGGCGCAATGATAAGAATTGTTCAGCTCATTGAGACGCGTATTTTGATTTAAAAAAAATTTATTTGAGTGGTCTCCCGTTTTACATTTAAAGTATGCGATGTCCTTTATTTGGTTCTAGAATTTGCTTCAGTTTCTTAGAATGTACAAACTAAAATCTATAATTTTGTTTTACTTCCCAAACTTGAGGCTACTTTTCCTGTTGACTATTCTTTCCTTTACATAATCTACGAAGAACTACGTTTCAGTTAGGTTTCTTAAACGGTTTTCGAGTTATTGCAATTCTTTGGGTTGGCTCCCAACGAAAGAGAAATCGGAACATCTTTGGCACGACCTGAGATATTTGAAATTTTGAAGGTTTTTGAAGTTTTTTGTGTTTTCGAATCTTAATTTCAGCTCCCTTACGAACAAAACTTGCAATAACTTCCAAACGAGTTGAGGTATTGCGCTGAAATTTTCAACAATCAAATCCTAAGTGCAAAATTAGCTATAACTCTAAAACGGATCATGTTGTCATAAAATTTTCCGCAATCATTTGAAGTCGAAGTTTTGAATGAATAAAAAACGAATCCCTGCGGCCCCTTTTTGCCCTCGTAAAGTGGGATATCCAGCCCATCCACTTTCGTTGATTTCACACCAAAAATTCCAGGTCAAGTCCATCAGCAAAGCCTGGAAACCCGGCCAGCAGTTTTCTCCACCAAAGAAGGAACGGAAAAAGACGACGACTCCTACATGGGCTATTCGACAATCGTCGGCGATTTTTCAGCCAATGGCGAGCAAGGATTAGCGGTCGGAATGCCTCGTGGCAACAATCTTCGAGGCCGAGTCCTGCTTTTCACCTGGAATCTCACGAATTTCTTGCCGCATTTCCAGAGCGACCAAATTGGATCGTATTATGGCTACGCTTTGGCCGCTTCTGACGTGGACGGCGATGGCAAAATCGATCTCATCATCGGCGCTCCAATGTACACCATTCAGAATAACGAGGGGAAATACGACGTGGGAAGGGTGTACGTTGTGTACCACGAGAGCGACAGGGTAATTGCCCTCGGTTGTGTATTTTGTGTTCATTATTTTTCTGCAGGGAAAATTTGTAGCTACCTACGAAATCGATGGGTTCAAGTCCAAGTCCAGGTTTGGGCAGGCTTTGGCCTCGCTGGGGGACATCAATCAGGACGGATATGGGGGTAGGTCGGTTTTTATGCTCGTTCATCAAGTTGGACGTGAGGAGGGGTTGTCACAGTTTGCCGCTTTGCGAAGATAATGAATGGCCAATACTATAAACTAGATTAGTTACTTTGAGGTTCACAATCACAACGAAGCGGCAAAATTTCACTGTATGATAAACTGCACTTACTCTCGCTTTCAGCTGTCTTCCATTCTTGTGTATACAGGTACAGGGTCATTCACGAAGAGCGTCCGTTGGCCGTACCTTGAGAAGTTTTGGCATCATAGTCGCGAAAATTCATTGACAGAAATGACATTTTTCATATTGCTTAAACGTCATTCTTGTCATTTTAAGTGCCACTTGAAGTTAAGCAACGTCTGTGCAAACGGTCATAAATTGATGTTAACTAGGTAACTAATGAAGATAGGTATAGGAATATTTACATGGATTGATAGGGAATTAAATTTTCTATCCACTGGGATCATAAAAAACCAGGCATTCCATTTGAAAAAAATGAGTTTCAATTGTTTTTTCTAAACTGACAATTTAAGTAAAAATGAAAAATACTTTTTTTCTCGGAAACTGTCATATCTACCCATTGGGTAATGTTACACCAAAATTCTCATTATCTGACGTAAAATCGGAATGCCCTATGAAAATAATATATAAGTGCGGCCATCTTGAAAATATTTTCCTTCAATTCAGAATCCATTGAAACCCCAGTATACGAATTTTCGCGGCTTTGATGCCAAAACTTCTCGAGATACGTCTAAAGGACGCGCTTCGTGAATGACCCTGTATGTACCTATATCGTTTTTCTTATTTGTCTTATCCTTTCTTGTAACATAAGTCTAGTACCGTGAGATTAACAAAATTTAACATCAAGAAGACCGTGAACGTCGAGCAGCACGTCGAGACTTTACTGATACTCACAGAAAATTACGTCTCTCTAATTTTAGGCGACCTAGTTTATGTTCTAAAATTGTGTAAGTATCAGCAAAGTCTCGACGTGCCGTTCAACAAATTTTGTTAATCAAGTGCACAATGCACGCCTGCCCTTGTCCCTTGTCCTTCAGTTGATTTAAGAATTAAGCATTCCATTTTTAGCAAATTCAGGTCTACCAAGTTAATGAAGTAGAATTTGAATTGAAGTTGAAAACAGAACTAAACAATAAAAAAAAAATTGTCAACGCAAGTCAGAAAAAGTTGCTAACGTTAGAGTTTTGGAACCACTGCTTGATGAAAGACGTTTTAATAATTTTAGTTGGCAGCACTGCGTGAATACTTTATTTTTTGTTAACCGGCACTGTCGAAAACATGAAGTGATGCTTTTTTTATTTGCCGGCGTCACTAAAAAGGTTTTTATTTCGTTGGCTGCAGTGATGCAAATATCACCAATTAAAGTACGTGACGCAAATATCACTAATTAAAGTAAGTGACAGTTAAGATTTAAAAGTATTGCCAACTTACTGCAAGAATCTTTTCAGACAATAAATAACGGTTCGGCAACATTGTAACACACTTCATAGGTTTGCATTTAAGATTGCACGTGTAGCTTCAGTTGGTTACACTTCTACATTTAAAAGCCCTGATGACTAATATATTTTAGTCGAAGAAGTTTTGAATATTTGTAACCCTGCTTACGAAATAAGGGTTCCTTCCTGTAACACTTGCCAACATTGTAGACAAAAAAATCATTAGGCCTGTATTTAATGCTGAATTGTTTCGTTGGCAACCCTGTAAAACCAACTTAGGTACTTCATATTTTTTTTCAATTTAGTTGTGGTGCCAACTATGTAAAATTTTCTATTAGAAACGTCAACGTCAGGGAATTCTTAATTGACAGTTGGCTTCATTGTACCGGTGTATTTCTCTCGTGACATTGTTTTTGAGAGTAACTGTACACATTTGTTTTACTTTTCCTCATGCGGTATTGTAGTTTTCCATTATTTTGTTCTATTTTTCACTTTCTATTTCTTATTGCTCAAAAATAGTTTCTTATTGTCTTTGTGTGTCATTTTCTTGTGTTCTCTTTCTTTTTAAACTTCTACACTTCGCGGAGCAAGTTAATAAAATCGAATCGCCAAAAACTAGTGAGATGAAATTTGGCACACACATTCAGTGGGAAATTTGTAGGTTATGATTCGAAATTGGGTCACATCGATTCACGGAAAGTGCCTTTTTGGCACATTAACTTTAAAAATTTAAACGTAAACCCTCATTTTTCGCGTTACCATATGAAAGCTCTTCGAATTCTGCTTCTAAAAATGTATTCACAGTTGGTGCCCTTTTGGCCAAAAAATGGTGCAGTGAAAAGACCTATGTATAACTGTATGTTTTTATTACCGGATTTGATAGCTGATTTTTGTTCGAGTCGGAAACCTTAATGCCATTTTTTCTAAAAATATCATTTTAGTGGTAAAAGGGCCCTTTTTGAATTTATTTTACAAAAAAGTGTATTCTTACTATCGGATTCGATAGCTGTTGCATTGCCCGATGAAAAACCTTAGTGTAATTTTTTCGAAAATTGCCATTTTAGAGGTAAAAAGGTCCCATTTTGAGTTTTTCTTAGCAAAAGAGCATATTATTTTTATCGAATTCGATAGCTGTTGTATTACCGGTTCGAAAACCTTAGTACCATTTTTTCAGAAAATGACTTTAGGGGCGAAAAACATTTTTAACCCCTCAGGCCTCGGACTGCGCATCTCTCACTAAATGGATACCGGCAGTTTGCGGTAGCGGGTAGGGGATGTTTTACGTGTGGGCTTTACGCTCAGTTGTACGCACTGCACACTGCATGTGATATAATCATAATTCAATTACAATTCTCTTCGAAAAGTTACATTTTAGCGGCCAAAAGCTCCTTTTCAAGTTTATGTTAAGCATTAATTTTAACTTGTACGTTTTATTTTGTTTATACTTTTTTAAATTAGCTGGCAAAACGGTTAAAGTTAGTTAATTGCTACATTTACAAATCTGGTCAGTGTTGGTCTCCGGAATCTAAAGGGGACATTGAATTTTTTATAAAATCTCAATTTTTCGAATTATTTATATGAAAGTTCAGATTTTCCAAACTCCAGGCATCTTCGATCTTAAAATACTGATGATAGTTTAAGATGTGATGCAATTTTTCATTTTAAATGTTTGTTAGTTTTGTTTTTTCCATTCACTTTCACTTCGTTTTCCTCTATTCCAATTTCTTATAAATAATAATGTTTATAAAAATAATCTCCTCTTTGGCAGATTTTGCTGTGGGTGCTCCTTACGACGGCGAACACGAAAGAGGAGCCGTCTACATTTACCACGGATCCAAAAAAGGCGTTCGAGAAAAGTACTCTCAAGTCATTTACGCGGAAACTATAGCCCTTGGGCTTAAAACCTTCGGTTTTTCTTTGACTGGTGGCCTTGACTTGGACGGAAATGGATACCCTGACATGGCAGCCGGCGCCTACTTATCCAACAACGTTTATTTCTTCAGGTACTGCCATAAACTAAAAGCATTTTAAAAAAGAAACGTTGTAGATCTCGTCCTGTGGTTGTCGTGGAGGCCTCCGTCAAATACCTAACTCAAAACAAAGAAGTCGACATCAAGCAAAGCGACTATACATTGAGAAGCGGTGGCAGGGCTGTGCGTACCCAAATCGACTTCTGCATACGTTATTATGGCAAAGGAATTCCTCCATACATCGGTAAATATTTTACCACGCTAGAATTATAAATAACTTTTTTCCCAAGATCTGCAATTACAATACGTTTTGGATGCAAAGAAAGTGTCAGATCCTCGAATGGGTTTTGTGGGAAACGAAAACCTGAACAGACTGAACGATTCCATCAGACTTTACAAAGATCAAGCTGAAACCTGCAAAACTAAAGACGTTTTCGTGAAGGTAATCGATTGTTTTTGAAAAAATTTCTAAATTTTTTATTTAGAGTGAAATTCGTGATAAACTGACGTCTTTGGTGGCCGAAGTGAAGTACTGGATGCAAGACGATCAAGGTGTTGCCTATGAACATAAGAGGGATCCCAGATCCGTACTTAAACCAGTTTTGGACTTGAACTCGCCACCTTCAAGGAAGGATTCGATTCATATTCACAAGGAGTGCGGAAGCGACAATATTTGCATTCCGGACCTGAGCATTGCAGTGACTCCGTAAGAAAATGCGTTACTTTTACTGCCGCCTACGAAGGCGTAGAGGGGCCACAACTGAGTTTTTAAAATTTTCACTTATAATCTCATAAGAGCATTAATTCTTTCCGGAAATTTTTGGAGTGCATTCCAACAGCGTATTAATCGGCCCGAGTGGAACACGAGGGCCCGATTACGTTGTTGGAATGCACGACTTAAATTTCCTGGAAATGAGATTGAGATTTCAATTGTTTTTTTATTACACAGCAACCCTTTTGTTGCACAAATATTGAAGTTTTCGATATTTTTGATTCTTTCCTCCAGAAATTCAGCATTTTTATTTTGGCCTGAAAGTTCGAATTTACCCATTCGGAGTCATCCTGAGCAACTTTTCTTAATAAACTTTTTCGGTAAAAAAATGTCTAATACGATTTCGCTATTTTTGGCCTCTTTAATTAATCGCAGTGGGCCGAGATTTCGAGATAACAAAAAGGTGAAGTATTACGCAGATGCAGATTCTGGAGCTCTACATGTGCAAAAAAAGAGCGAGTTAATTTGCTCAATATTAACCGAAATATTTGGGTGGTTCCAGTTAAAATGAGACACACTGTAGATACTTAACTTAGGCAGGATTAACATTTACCTTAATGTCCATCTATTTTTTGTGTCATATGAATGTGAGCCGACTAAACAATAAATAAATTATAATTATAAATTTTTACACTGGACCAAAATTAGAATATCTTTCATATTATGAAATATTTCAAAAAATAAGTTTCATGAAATTGTTACCACAAGTGACAATTGTCAGTTACAAGTGACAATTGTCAGTTACAGGTGACAATTGTCAGTTACAAGTGACAGTTGTCAGTTACAAGTGACACTGACAATTTGCTATTGCAACAAAGGTTTTTTTCTGAAAATTTTAAAAACTTTGTTGTGGCCCCTCTACGTCTTCGTAGCCGCCGGCAGGAAAAGCAAGAATTTTTTCTGTCGGCGTCTGCAGAAGTGAAGATTTTTCAACCCGTCTGTACTTACAGGAGCGTGGATAAATATCTTCTGGGGTCCAAGGAACTCCTATTTTTCGACGTCATTGTCTCAAATACGGGAGAAGACGCCTACGAAAGCACCCTAGAAGTTCGATATCCAGAAAACGTGTTTTACTCTCAAGCCAAAGACGAAAAAGTCGAGACTCACGTCTTGTGCAACACGAATCCTCAAACTCCCGGCTTGTTAAAGTGCGAAATTGGCAACCCCATCCCCAAGGATAAAATCGTGAGGTTCAAAATTTTCTGGCAGCCAGTTTACAAAGTGGGAATGGCTCCGACGTACGATTTCGTCTTGAAAGTGAACAGCACTAACCAGGAGGAAAAGTACACTCGAGGCAACAACGAGAGAAAAATTTCCGTGGGGATTTGGAGCAACTCCAAGCTGGAAGTCAAAGGGTTCGTGGTTTTATTTTTGAACGGTTTTAATTTTCGTTTTCAGACGATCTTTTCCAGGGGAGTTATTCTTCAACTCTTCGCTTTACACTGCCGATATTTCTCAGCAATCTGCTAGTACCCCGATTGCAGATCGATTGTCAGAAAAAGTTTTGGGGCCTCAAGTAGTGCACGTTTACTACCTAAAAAATGAAGGCCCAGCCACTATTGAAGAGACTGAGGTTTTCTTCGCATGGCCTGCTTATACTCTCGACAACCAAGACTTCTTGTATCTTTTAGAACCCCCACAATTTTCCTCCGATAACAACGTGCAGTGTGGTCCAATTCCAGCCAATTACAGAGGTTTTGACGTAAGAATTTCTCAATGTTTCTTCAAGTAAAAATTTTTCTTTAGCTTGATGTTAGCCAAAAATCTATCTGGGAAAGACTTAATCTACATGTTAGTGAAGAGGGTGGGGGGAGGATAGTCGAGGCAACTGCAGGGGGTGGTTCTCCAATTGGTCAACATCCAGTTGAGGGGATTGGAGGGGGGGAAAGCTCCGCAACGTACGAAAGACGCAAGCAAACTGGCCAAAACATTTTCCAAAACCAATCCTCTAGTGGCAATTTCAACAATTTCCAGTCGCAAACGGGTCAATCCTCTGGTGGCAATTTCAACAATTTCCAGACGCAAACCGGTCAATCCTCTGGTGGTAATTTCAACAATTTCCAGACGCAAACCGGTCAATCCGGTAATTTCAACAATTTCCAAGCGGAAAAAGTCGGAAACAAGCAATTCTACTATCGCTGTCTCAAACGTGTCAACGGGAGGGAGGAAGAAGTGGACTGTGGGTCGGATTTTCTCAAAACTGTCAACAATTCTTGGTCTTTGGATCAAGTTGGTATTCGTGGAAAGGCCAATTATCTTTGCTACGAAGATATTAATGGTCGTTGGAATCCAGTGCCTTGCAATTTGCAGATTGATGGAAATCAGCAAGTTGGCGTTGGAGGGGGAGGGGGAAAGCACGTTAGGGTTAATATAGTCCATAAGTGTAGAGAAGAGCTTAATGGTGTTTGGCATGACGTTGCTTGTGGGCCTGGGGGTACTTTCCCTAGTCTGAATAGTTCGAGGTACCAACCGAGTTTTGGGGGGAAAATTCAACAGGTTGGCAACACTGAAGTTAAGTTCGTGCACGAGTGTTACAGGACTGTGAATGGTGTGGAGCAGAAGGTGGAGTGTGGGGCAGATTTTCCATTCATCAATCAAGGAGGTAATCATTTTTACTTACTTTTCTATTTTTCCTCTTTTGTATTTCGTTTCTATATTTTCCCAACTTCACGTTTAATCTATTTCGTATTATAAATATTTTTTATGAAAAAGGTCGTGTTACACCTACACTTAAATATTTTTTATTGCACACTCTTGTTTTCTGAAGAAAGCCTGGGTCTACCTCTTCCTAGCTTCTTTGACAATTTCCATTTTGTTGAAAGTTCCAAAAAAATATTTCTATTTTTACTTATTTTTGTTTGGTTCTAGAAGAATTTTCTTACGAAGAAAACATAAAAAGCCAGTTTAAGAGCAAAATATAGAATTTTAAAGCAAATGGCAACAAAAAATTACACAGTTGATCTAAGAAGATGAAAAAATTTTTCTCCTTTACTTTTTCTTAGTTCTAGGAAGCTTTTCTTGCATTGTGCTTTATTCACACCCAAAATATGTCAAACTTTGATCCTATAGAGCTCCTGTTTACGACAAACTGAGCCCTTAGTTCATGTAAAAAGATGAAGAATTTTAATTCTTTGCTTCTTCTTCTTGGCTCTAAATGGCCTCTCTTGCATTTTCCTTTTTGTACACAGCCAAATTTTATCAAATTTGGTACTATACAACTTTTGGTTAAGTTTTTAAACTATTTTCTTCTTTTTTGATGTAAGCGCAAGAACATACTAAAGTAAATTGATCCAAAAAGATAAAATTTCTACACTGTGGTTCTGTTTGGCCTCGTTACTTTTCTCCACGAAAAAAAAACGTCAAAAAGGGTTAAATTTGAGTTGATATAACAAGATGAAAAATCTCTCTCCTTTATTTCTTTTTTGTTCTAAAAGGCTTTTCTTGTATTTTTTCTTTATATAGCCAAAATGTGCCAAACTTGATCCGATAGAGCTCCTAGTTTTTAAACCATCTAAAAAGATTAAATTTTTACTTTTTGGTTATTTTCGGTCTCATTACCTTTTCAGCAGAAAAGAAAACGTCAATAAGGGCCAAATTTGAGCTCTTAGTTGATGTAAGAAGGTGAAAAATCGTTCTCCTTTACCTCTTCGTGATTCTAAAAGGTTTTTCTTGCATTTTTGCCTTTATTTACACAGTCAAACTGTCAAAATGTGTAAAATTTGATTCTACAGAGCATGCCTTCGTCTTCATTTCTTTTATTTGCGGTTTCTTTTTTTCTTTCCACAGAAAGAAGTCGTCAAAAAGGGCTAAACTGAGCCTTTAGTTGATGTATTAAGATAAAAAATCTTTCTCCTTTATTTTTTTAATTATTTATTTATTCTTCTTGGTTCTAAATGGCACGTTTACACAGTGAGATTTTGTCAAAATGTGTCAAATTTGATTCTACTGAATGATTCTATACAGCTCCTGTTTAAGTTTTTAATAATTTCTTCTGCTTCATTTCTTCTTTGATGTAAGTACGAAAATATAATGACAAAACAAGCAAATTGATCCCTTTTTAGCTTTTTGGTTTCTTTTTCCTCTCAACAAAAAAAAGTCGTCAAAGAGTTGATGTTAGTAGATGTAGTAAAATGAAACATCTTTCTCCTTCACTTCTTCTTGGTTCTAAATGGCACGTTTACACAGTAAAATTTTGTCTTCTTCATTTCTTTTCTGATGTAAGTACGAAAATATAAGATAAAAGCAAGTAAATTCAGCCCTTTTCGGTTCTTCCTGCATTTTTGACTTAGTTTACATAGTCAAATTTTGTCAAAATGTGTCAAATTTGATTCTACAGCGTTCCTGTAAGTTTTTTTAAATCATTTCTTTGTCTTCATTTCTTTTCTTTTCGGTTTCTCTTTTTCTTTCTACAGAATAAATCGTCAAAAAGGCTAAACTCAGCTCTTTGTTGATGTATTAAGATGAGAAATCTTTCTCCTTTACTTCTTCTTGGTTCTTGGCATGTTCACACAGTCAGATTTTGTCAGAATGTGTCAAGTTTGATTCTATAAAGCTCCTGTTTAAGTTTTTTAATCATTTATTCTTCATTTCTTTTTTGATGTAAGGACGAAAATATAATGATAAAGCAAGCAAATTGATCCCCTTTTGGCTCTTTTCGGTTTCTTTTTCACTCTCTACAGAAAAAAGTCGTCAAAAAGGGCTAAACTGAGCCCTTAGTTGATGTAATAATGTCAAAAATCTTCTTCATTTACTCCTTGGTTCTAAAAGGCTTTTCCTGTATTTTTCCCTTGCATACAGCCAAATTTTGCCTGTATGTGTCAAATCTGCTTCTACAGAACTCCAGTTCTGTATAAGTTTTTAAACAATTTCTTTTTTTTTTGTTGTCAGTACGAAAAACAATGATAAATCAAGTAAATTGATTCAAAAAGACGAAATTTTTTCTTCCTGTTCCTCTCTACAGAGAGAAACTCGTCAAAAGGGCAAAATTTGAGCCATGTGAGAACATGAAAAATCTTTCTTCTTTAGTTTATCTTAGCTCTAAAAGGCTTTTCTTGCATTTTTCATCCAAGTTGTGTCAAATTTGATCCTATAGTGTTTAAAGTTTTTTTACCGATTTCTTTTTTTTTTTGATTAATGTACGAAAACATATTGCAATAGAACAAGCAAAATGATCCAAAAAGATGAAATTTTCTGTCACTTTTTCTTTTCTCTACAGAAAAACAACTCATGCAAAAAGCAACTTGCGTAGAAGTTCAAATTTTTTGTAATTTTTTAGTCATTTCCATTTTCGTTGCAAGATTTTTTATGAATTTTTTGTATCCTCCAAAGGTCAAACAGGTTCCTTCCATCAACAAGGAAGTTCTCAGTATTATGGGGGCTCTGGAAGCCAACAGGCAGGCGGTCAATATTCTCAGCAAGGTTCAGCAACACGTCAACAAACAGGAGGCTCTCGTTATGGACCTTCTGGTTCCCAATTTTCTCATCAGGCGGCCTCAGAATCTCAGCAAGGATCAGGATCGCAATATTCTCAACAAGCATCGCACGGCTCCCAGTATTCTCAACAAAGGCCGCATCAGGAATCTCAACAGCAGGGATCTTACGGTTCTCAGTATTCTCAACAAGGAGAATCTGCGTCTCAGCAAGGTTCTCAATACTCCCAGCAAAGAGAATCGGGGTCACATTTGACTCCTCAACAAAGGCCGAACGAATCTCGAGGTTCTCAGTATTCTCAGCAAGGAGGATCATCCACGTCTCAGCAAGGATCTTATGGTTCTGAGTATTCTGCGTCTCGCCAAGGATCTCAATACTCCCAACAAGGAGCTTCAGGATCAAATCAAAGTTCTCAACAAAGGCCGCAGGAATCACAACACGAATCTCGAGGCTCTCAGCATTCTCAGCAAGGAGCATCATCCACGTCTCAGCAAGGATCTTACGGTTCTCAGTATTCTCAACAAGGAGCATCTGCGTCTCAGCAAGGTTCTCAATATTCCCAGCAAAGAGAATCGGGGTCACATCTGAGTTCTCAACAAAGGCCGCAGGAATCTCGAGGTTCTCAGTATTCTCAGCAAGGAGCATCATCCGCGTCTCAGCAAGGATCTTATGGTTCTCAGTATTCTCAACAAGGAGCATCTGCGTCTCGCCAAGGTTCTCAATACTCCCAACAAGGAGCTTCAAGATCAAATCAGAGTTCTCAACAAAGGCCGCAGGAATCACAACAAGGCTCTCAGTATTCTCAACAAGGATCTCATGGTTCTCAATCTCAACAGTCAGGCTATTATGGTTCCCAAAACTCTCAGCAGGGTTCCCAATATTCTCAACGTGGCCAACAAAACTCCCAGCAGGCTGGTAATTCGGGTTCTCAACATTCTCAGCAAGGATCACAACAACACGGAGGCTCCTATTTTCCTCCCGGTGCACACGGTTCCTCTTCTCAAGGTTCCAAACAAGCGGAAGGCGAAGAACAATACGAAGATGAAGACGAATACGAAGACTACGAAGAAGAACAAGACAACGGAAAAGCGATAACAAGCTACATCAATCCTGGCAGCAACGAAGTAGTTTCGGAGAACAACGGAAAAAGACGAGACCCCAAAACCTACGGAAACTACAATGGAGCCGACACTTCCGGTTTGACACCCATTGAAGCCGCTGCTATTGGTCGAGTGGGCGTTACGACTTTGGACCTAGGAGATTTAGAAGCTGGATCTAGCAACCGCGGGGGTAGCAATAGTAATTCTGGTGGTGGTCATTTAGAAGCTGGATCTAGCAACCGTGGGAGTAGTGGTGGTGGTCAATCGAGTTGGCGGCAAGAAAGTCACTGGTCTGAAACCAGGCAACTACCTCCAACCCCCACGAACGACTTAGAAAGAGACAATGTTCCAACCGATAGGCCAACCACGAGAAACCGATTTTACGGTAGAAAGAAACGTCAGGTTTTGGACTACCATCCGTCAATCGGAGAAATCAGCGAGAGGATTAAATGCAATTCCGTCAATTGCATTTACATGAGATGCACTTTGCAGAATTTGGAAAGAGACAAAGAAGTTGCCATCGCTCTCCGAGCTAGAGTTAACGGACGAGTGCTCAGAAATGTAACTATTTTTTTAGTATTTACTTATCTAAGTTGATTTTTCAGGTGACTTCCACTGAGCCTCTTAGTTTTTCGACGGTAATGGTGACGAGAATTAACAAATTACCGTACATTGGAACACCCGTCGAGCAAAATATTGACGATTATGAAGTGACGAGTACAGTCTCCAAAAGTGAAGTGGAGATAAAACCTGACATAATTCCTCTATGGGTGGTTGTACTGTCTGCAGTGGCTGGAACCATCATTCTTCTACTTCTTGTCTTCCTTCTTTACAAAGTAAGTAAATTATTATTATTATTATTATTAAATACAGAGAATCCCGAAATTAGTGGGCAAAACTTTACCAGTAGATTCTTCTATGATAAATGAAAATAAGTCCTAAGGGTGCTAAGGCCCCTTAAAGGGGCCACTTTGAAAGTGTTCTTTTCAAAATATCTTCAAAACGGTTAAAGATAGCAACGTGAAATTTGGTCTCTTACTAAGTCTTTGACGCTGAATTCATTACTGTGGAGAAAATTTTAAAAATTTGATCATAAGCGTCTCGTACAGGAGGGACTTACGACTAAATTTGCTCAAACATTTTTGTAAGTAGTTTTTTCTCAAATTTGATTAAAGAATCTGAAAGTTTTTTAAGTAAAAATGGTGCTCTTGTTTGACATCGAGAAAAAATGGCTTTTTATTGGTTCACTGCTCCAAAATTTGTGACAGAAGACATCAAAATTTCGTAAACACGTTCATGGGACGATTCCTTACTTCATTCTAGAAAGAAAAATTCTTATGGGTATGGGTCGAAAAATGGTTCCTTCACCAATAAAAAATAATTTTTTTCGAAAAGGGCGCATCATATCGATGTCAAACAAGAGTACCATTTTTACTTAAAAAACCTCAGATTTTCAGATTCTGGGATCAAATTTGAGAAAAAACTACTTACAAAAATGTTTGTGTTTTAGTCCTAAGCCCCTCCTGTACGAGACGCTTATGATCTAAATTTTAAAATTTTCGCCACAGTGATAAATTCAGCATCAAAGACTTAGTAAAGATACCAAATTTCACGTTGCTATCTTTAACCGTTTTAAAGATATTTAGAAAAAACATTTTCAAAGTAGCCCAAGAGACCTTAGCTCCCTTAGGACTTATTTTTCGACATATGTTCATACGGACTTTTTTTCATATTTTTCATAGAAGAATCTACTGGTAAAGTTTTGCCCACTAATTTCGGGACACCCTGTATATTTCACTGCGACATATTTCACTCAATTGAAATTGTTTTCAGCTTGGATTTTTCAAAAGAAACCGCCCGTCGAGTCGCGCCCCAGAACGCCAACCCTTAAACAGAAACGGATACCACCACGGCGACGAAGCCCTCTGATACTAAAAATAAAAAAACTCCCCACAATCTATGGTAGCTACTTACTGCCCCTAACGGAAAAGCCAAAAGACTTTATTTTTGTTAACTTATTGATGTCGATGTGTGAAAGTGTCTGAATACCTTCCTTCTTATTGCCATATAGATTTTAACAAAGAAAAAAACTAATGCGGATAAGTACCATTAATTTTCGTACTAAAATTTAGTGCCTTAATTCTCACCAGTGCCAGACGCAAAATTTTTAACGCCTAATCGAGGCGACGCATTTGTTATTATATTGAATTAATATATTTATAACGCGCGGAAAAAGTTTACGTGTACTTAGTTAAATTGTTGTTTTGCCACTAATGTGAAAGAGATTTTAAAACGGGAATTGTTGAAGAGCGAAATTTGTACATTGTAGTTGAGATCTGACTGTAAATAAAAATTTTGATTATGTTATGTGGTTGGGTTTGTTTTTGTTTCTATTTAGATGAAAGTACCATGAAATCGACAAAATTTGAGATCAAGCGAAGGCTGTGAAAGGTGGTGGCACGTCGACACCTCATTGACACTCACAAAACTACAACTCGCTAATAATATTTAAACAAGTTTAAATCCCTGAATCTTTCGAGCTACCATTCAAAAACTTCGGACCGGTTTCGGGTTATTTGACCCCCATCAGTGAATTGCATTTGAACGGAATCTCTACTATCGTACTAGTAGTACAATTTTAGAGATTTGCTTAAACGAATTACTTCTAAGACATATCCAGCCATTTCCACGTGCAAATGTAGCTTCTTGCTCGAATCGAGCAGAAATTCTTCAGAAAATATGTTAAGTGAAAGTCATCAGGCTTAATATAAAAACTTTTCCAATGTTTTTGGCCTATGTAAATGATCTTTAATATATCCAGATTTTATTAGCTATTAAGACAACAAATGTTTTATATGCAGTTTAATAATCGAGGCCGTAGTTTATATCCGAGCAACGTTAGGAGCGAAAATATGTATAATAGGACGAGATTTTTAAACTATAAAACACGTGTTGTCTTCATGATTTTTCTAATACTAACCATATTAACACGACCTTTCAAAGTTTCTTTTGAATTTTCTTGTCAATTCAAGTGATAAATGTCAAAACTTTTTGATTTATTAGCCTTAAAACACGCCGTGGAAAAAATTAAGAACATGTTTTGTTAGTTTGTTATATTTTTGTACTAAACTTACGAGACAAAGGCAATATAAAAAAGTTAGTACTAAACCTAATTGCACACAAGAAAAAATAATTTGTACCCAAAAACATGCGGTTATCACAATTTTTTGTCAGATAAATTGTTCAACTGATTCCAAAAAAATAGAACTTGTTAAATAAAACATAAATAGTATAAAATAGGCCACTTTAAGAGCCAACTTGCAAGATCTAAATCTCTTTAGATAAAACAAAATCCTCTGTGAGGCAAATACTTAAAATCCCACGCTGCCCTCGACTGATTAAACTCTACTCTTATCAACAACATTAGAAACATTTTTTTCAAATTCTCAACATTCTTTTTTCTTATCTAAAAGATTTATTTCAGACTTGTAGTTATCTAATTCCTTTTCGCATTCTTGCATCAACATCATGTGGTCTAGTTTTTCGGCTGTACTCTTCAATTCCGACTCCCACACTCCATCCATGCTCTCCCCCTCCCCCCCATTGACCGGTCGCACGGCCAACTCCTTAAATTTATTTTTCAAATCGTTCAAATCTTCGCACAGGATCTCATTATCGTCCCTCTCACTCACCGCCGAACTGTTTGTACCACTCAAAGAATTCAGTTCGCATTTATCCAACTCAACGTTAAAATCCGGCAAGGATAAATGCTTAGGGGTTGAAACCACTGAAATTTCTTCCAGTTCGGCCCCCACCCCCGGCTCTCTGGGCCCCCTCAAAATCTCCTCATTTAAATCGCCCCTCTTCAAATGAATTTCGTTTGAGATTTGTTCGAGCTGTTTCAGAGTTTGAGCGTAAAGTGTTTTGGCGTTCAAAATATCGCGTTTTATTGTCTCCACTCGTTCCTTTTGGGTGTTCAATTGTTCTTGGCAGAGGGATTTTTCGTCAAAGTACGGCCGGGACTTGGAGATGTTTTTCTGGAGTTTATCTTCGAGTTGTTTTGCTTTCTCTTCGGCGGCCTTGAAAATCGTGGCCCGCTTTTGGTGTTCTCGGCCGCTTTCCGCTTTCTGCGTTTCCGCTTCCATGACTTTGATGGTGGCGTGGTTGAGCATTTCCTGCCATGCGTTGTCGAACTGCCATTCGTGCTGGTTGCTCAGGAAACGCTGCTCGGCCAAGGCCACGGTCTCTTTGGCTGCCGCGTGAATTTCTAAAAGAGTTGTATTTGTCAACTTAAAACTACATTTTTGCCCTAAAAAGTTCAAAATTGAACAAAAACAAAGAAAATCACTGTTATTGTCAAGATTATCTAATTTGACCATGTTTTGCGAAGAAAAATCAGATTTTGCACAAAAACAACTATTGTTCAAATTGTATACTGGGCTAAGTGGATTTTTAAAATAAAAGTTGGACCACAAGTGTGACCTATTGTTTGATACTAAAACACGTCTAACTAAGCGAATGGTGCCATTTTCAAAGCGATAGGATCAATATCAATCGAGAGAAGTTGATTTTTGCTCTAAAAATTAAGTAAAACAAGTTCAAAATTGCGAAAAATCAACAAAGATGATCCTTTTTGTCACAATGGATTAATTCAATCTGTTATAAGGAGAAAAACGCAACATTTTGCAACAAAAATAGTAGATTGTATAGTGGGCTAAGTGGATTTTCAAAACAAAGATATTATTCCAATGTGACTTATCGTTTATAATTAAAACATGTCTAACTAAGAATAAATTATTTGTGCTCCAAAAATCATGTAGAACAAGCTCAAAACTGAACAAAAACAAAGAAAAGCACTGTTCTTGTCAAAATTATCTAATTTCACCATGTTTTGAAAAGAAAAAGCTGAGTTTTACACAAAAACAAGTATTGGTCAAATTGTATACCGGGCTAAGGGATTTTTAAAATAAACCACATTGGACCACAAGTGTGACCTATCGTTTGATACTAAAACACGTATAACTAAGCGAATGGTACCATTTTCAAAGCGATAGGATCAATACCAACCGAAACAAGTTGATTTTTGCTCTAAAACAAGCTCAAAATTGCGAAAGATCAACAAAGATGATCCTTTTTGTCAGAGTTGATTAATTTAACCTGTTATAAGAAGGAAAACATAAAATTTTGCAACAAAAATAGTAGAAGTCAGATTGTATAGTGAGCTAAGTGGATTTTCAAAACAAGGATATATTCCAATGTGACTTAAAGTTTGTAATTAAAACATGTCTAACTAAGCGAATGGACCCAAAGCCAACTAAGAATAAATTATTTGTGCTCTAAAAATCAAGTAGAACAAGCTCAAAACTGAACAAAAACAAAGAAAAGCACTGTTCTTGTCAAAATTATCTAATTTCACCATATTTTGAAAAGAAAAAGCTGAATTTTACACAAAAACAAGTATTGGTCAAATTGTATACCGGGCTAAGTGGATTTTTAAAATAAAGTTGGACCAGTTGGACCAAAAGTGTGACCTATCGTTCGACACTAAAACACGTCTAACTAAGCGAATGGTGCCATTTTCAAAGCGATAGGATCAACACCAACCGAAACAAGTTGATTTTTGCTCTAAAACAAGCTCAAAATTGCGAACAATCAACAAAGATGATCCTTTTTGTCAGAGTTGATTAATTCAATCTGTTATAAGAAGGAAAACGTAAAATTTTGCAACAAAAATAGTAGAGGTCAGATAGTATAGTGGGCTAAGTGGATTTTCAAAACAAAGATATGTCCCAAGTGTGACTTATCGTTTGTAAGTAAAACATGTCTAACTAAGTAGAACAAGCTCAAAATTGCGAAATATTATCATTTTTGTCCTAATTGATTAATTCAATCTGCTGTAAGAAGAAAAACGCGAATTTTGCAACAAAAATAGTTCAGGCCAAATTGTATACTTAGTGGAAAAAGTCAATTTTCAAAATAAAGATATACAGGGTGTTTCCAACTTCATTGCCCACTATTGGGATCTCGGAAACTATAAAAGTTAGAAGATCGGTTAAATTAGATAAAAGTTGCTCTTTTTGAAGATAATTAAGAATCTGCAAAGAATTTTTGGATATCTTGATTCTTTCCTGAGTTATTCCGAAAAAACTGAAAATTGACATTTTAAAGCAAAATTCATAGCTCCCTAACGGTTGATGCTATTTAAATGAAACTTGGAACTTTTATATTTTTGACATCTGTCAATTCAACGGCAGTTAACTTTTCTTTTTCTTATGGCCGCCATATTGCAGCCATAGGCAGCCAAAAAACCTCGCTTTCCAAAAATGTAACCAATACGGGTTTTTTGAAAAAAAAATTCCATGGCTTGAGTCACATGTTGCCAAGACGTGTTTTATTATCGTCGAATTCATCAATTCCCTTCACATGTCGTATGAGATTGAAAAAGTCGGGGCACTTTTTTGTAGTAGTTTTTTTCCTAAGTTTATGCTGATTATACAAATTATTCACACCAAATTTCAAATTTTGACGATCTGTCAAAAAAGTAAAAGTTGGTTACATTTTTGAAAAGCTAATTTTTTTGTGTATACATTGGTGTCAAATTCCAATATGGCGGCCATAAGAAAAAGAAAAGTTAACTGTCGTTACTGAAAATCTAGGGAGGCCTAGAAAATTTCTTTTAATGCCCTTGAATTAGCAGCTGTCAAAAGTCTAAAAATCCCAAGTTTCATTTGCTTAGCATCAACTGTTAGGAAGTTATTAATTTTTCTTTAAAATCGCGATTTTCAGTTTTTTCAGGATAATTCAGTGACGAATCAAGATATCACAGAATTCTTTACAGATTCTTAATCACCCTCAAAATTAACCGATTTTCTAACTTTAATGGTTTCCGAGATCCCAATAGTGGGCCATGAAATTGGCAACACCCTGTATCCCAAGTATGACCTATCGCTTGTAACTAAAACACGTCTAACTAAGCGAATGGTTCCATTTTCATAACAATAGGACCAAAACCAACCAAAAAAAAAAAGATTTTTGCGCCAAAAATCACGTAAAACAAGGTCAAAATTGCGGAAAATCGATAAAGATTATCTTTTTTGTCATGATTGATTGATATGAACTTCTTTTAAAGAAAAAAAACGGAAATTTTGCAACAAAAATAGTTCAGATCGAATTGTATAGAGCTAAGTGGATTTTGAAAACAATGATATATTTCAAGTCTTACCTATTGATTGTAATTAAAACATGTCTAACTAAGCGAATGGCACCATTTTCATAATGATAGGGCCAATACCAACCAAGAAAAGTAAATTTTTACTCCAAAAAAACAAACAGAAAATCTCAAAATTCAATTATATTACCATTGGCTCTCTGGAATTGTACGGCAGCTTTCTGGCACTCCTGCTGGGCTTTCCTGGCAACCTCTAAGGCTTCAAAGTAAGGCCGAGCCCTTTCGATACAACTACCCCCTAACTTCTTCGACAGCAGTTTTAGTCTTCTTGTAGATTCATTTAGTAACATTCGAAAAGTGGTGTTTGCTTCCTACAATTATCAATTATTCACTTTAAAACTGCTCAATAATGAAGACACTCACATCGTATTCTATCTCCAACTTGTTGATTTCATCCGTGGTGGTGTTGAGTTTCTCCAGTTCGATCTGTATCCGAGGATCGAGATCATTTTCATCACTCATTGTTTGGGCTTGGGACAACCGATTTTCAGTCTTTGTATTGTTATCACATTTTAGTCATGATAATTATGGGAAATTATTATTTATTCAAATGACGTTAGCTCTATTTTTATCACGCACTCAATGAGAACATTATTTTTCGAATTTCGCCCCGCCGTCTGCGCCAGCACTTGAGCTCGACTATTGACTGGCGATAGCGAGTTTTCAATTTAAATTTATAACGAAATTTATTGTTTTATCACGAAATTATCACAAAAACAAACAAGTACAGCTTGCGTCAAGCTGACAGATGACGTTGGTGACAGGACTAGTTGTCAAATGTCAAACTGGCGGTTATGACAACATGACGACGCTAGTAGAAATTTTTCCCCTAATCATCTAGGAAGTTTGGTTTTGCATTCTCGATTTGACACCTGTCAAGATTGTTTATTGAGCCCTAACCTAACAATAGTGACGATGACTGCTAAAACCTCGAAAGAAGTCGAAAAACAAATATTCAAAGCAATAGAAAATGGTGATTCCGTGTTACTTAAAACCTCTTTAGCCACCCACCCTAACGTAAACATAATCGATGATGAAAATCTGATGACCCCTCTCCAGCATGCAGCCTATAAGGGAAGCAAGGAAATGGTTCAGCTGCTTCTTGATTACGTACGTAGTTATTAATTAATCAGTAATAACCCCCTCTTTCCAGGGGGGCGATCCAAACTTTTGCAAACATCAACACAACTACACTGCACTCCATTTCGCGGGGCTATCGGGAAACCTCGATGTTTGTTTAGCCCTCTTAGTAGCGGGGGCCCAAACCAACGTAACGAATACCGTAAATCGAACTGCTGCACAAATGGCAGCTTTTGTGGGTCACCACAATTGCGTAGCTGCTATTAACAATTATATCCCGAAATCTGACGTAGACTATTACACCAGTCAAGCTGCACCCCTTCTCCCCCCGTTTTTATCCGAAAGCTTCCACAAGTTTATAATGCAAATCAATGTACACCCCGTTAAAATAGTAACAAACTTATTTAATCTCGCGGGATTGGCAGACCACCTGCCCAAAGTACATAAAGTTTTAGAGTTGATGTGTGAGAAAGAGATGAAAAGAGGGGCCCAAAATAATGAGGTAATGGCGTTGAAATACCACTACTTGCATTTTCTAGTCGGAGAAGTGATGAGAATTAAAGACAAGCAATCTGAAGTCGTCGACATTTTCTGTAAGAAAATACTAAAACCGAATGAAGAAGGCTCACTGGAGATCCTCGATGGATTGCTGAGGGACTGCGTCAAGCAGTTTCCGTTTAAACAGAGCACTCTTTTCCGACAAATGGTTTCTACTTTGGCTGGGAAGGATCCTCCGACTGCTCTGAGTGTTGTCAGTTCGGCTATTAATGGTCAGCGAGGATTCATCGATAATGTTGCTCTTTGCCAGACTTGTGGGGAGGAGAAGCCGGCGAAGAAATGCTCGAAATGTAAATCGGTTCAGTATTGTGATAAAAATTGCCAGCGACTGCATTGGTATTGGCATAAAAAAGTTTGTGGAAAACTGGCTGAACAAGGACCGAAGGAGGAAGAATTGAATCCGGCACCTGATGCCTCTGAACTTGCTGCAGAGGTTCAAAACTTGATTGTGCAAAATTGAGATTTATGTAAATAATTTGTGTAATAGATGGAAGTAAATAACTACAAATAGAATTTATTAAATAAAACCATTCATAAAGCTGTTTGCAATGGCTGCTGCAAACAGCTTTTTCTAACAAGTGCATTACATGTTGTAGAGTAGGCAAGGAGAACAAAAGTGGTGTCTTTGATTAGTTCAGACTTTTGTTGACAGCTGCACCCTAGACCTATTTTTCTTTATTCTACATACATTTAGTTAATATTTTGGACATAGAAATTGAGGGCAACCAAATGGCTGCTTGATTGTCCTCGTAGCTATACTTAGGGTTCATTCATGGTACAAAAGTTGCATACAAATAACACTGATTTAAATATTGCTAAACAATACGTGTCTATTAAGTATCTACATAAATTATCATATAAATTCCACATAAACTTTTAATAGGTAATAACATCGTTGTTATTATTACCTACCAATGGCTGTGTGTTATGCAGAATCGCTAAATTAAGTATTATATTATCAGGAAGGCCGCGGAAGTTAGGGGCACGTCGACACTTTATCGATACTTGCAACCACTAAACTTTCCCAGCATTCTTGATAATAATTTTTTTGGGATACGTATACACTTTTATATCTACCTTAAAATCGACTCTAAATATGTATGTTAGGGAAAAATCACAAAATTTAAAGCTTTGGGGTTCTTAATTAAACATAATATTCTTTGAATTTGCAGCTGAAAGGCAACTCTCACACTTCAGATGGTGGCTGAACTGGAGTCTCGGGTGTGGAGAGGCGTACTTGATTGCTCTCAGATTGCACCACCCCGTTGGCTTGGGTGGAAATTTGAGTGTCCCTCCAAGGGGTGGTGAGAATTCGCAAACGCTGAAAGAAAAATTGGCGTGAAAAAAACTGGTTCCGCCCGGGATCGAACCGGGGACCTTCTGCGTGTAAAGCAGACGTGATAACCGCTACACTACGGAACCACTTGCAAGACAGATATTCTCACCGCTTTTAGACCTGTACAGCGTGTCCCCAAAAAAATCGACTGCAATTTATTTTCAATCTTTTTTAACATTATCTATTCCATGAACATGCGTCCGGAAAGACAGTATTTCTGTTTTATTATTTGCTTTAAAATGGCGTTTTTTAGCGTCACCTACATACCGGGTGACAACGAGACCATATGTAACGCTCCAATAACTTTTTAAATCATTATTATTAAAATCTGAAAAAAATCAGAGTTATAACATCCACGAAACGTCATCTTTTGACATACATTAAAACTTTCTATTACTTCCGGTTACGCCGGAAATGGCTTTAAATTTGAATTTTTAAATGGGACACCCGGTATATTTTTATATTTTTGGAACCTAGGAGTCATTCTGAGAAATTCCAATAAAGCTTAAATGAGCCGAAATGAAATATTTTTAATTTTATAAGAATACTGACGTCCATAAAAGACAAAAAAAGCGTGTCGTAGAGCACTCTAGATCCACAACAAAATTTCGCCAAAAACAAGAAAAAACTCACGAAAATTACACTAGAAAACTCAGAATGACAATTAGTTTCTGAAAATATAAAAATATACATGGTCTCCCATTTAAAAATTTAAAATTAAAGCCATTTCCGGCATAACCGGAAGTGATAAAAACTTGTAATGCGCATGTGAAAAAATGACGCTTGGTGAGCATGTTCACCGTGAATTTTTTCAGATTTTTCTAACTTGATAATTGAAAAAGTTGAAATCCACGATATGTTAATTCCCTCCTGAGTTATTCCGAAAAATCTGAAAATTGTGATTTCAAATAAAAATTAATGTCTCCCTAATGATGCCATTTAAATGAAACTTGCAACTTTTGCAATTTTGACAGCTGTCAATCGTGTGATATCCATGAAAATTTTCTATGCCTTCTAGATTTTGAGTAAAGACAGTCAACTTTTGATTCTCTTATGGCCGACATATTGGATTTTGACACTCATCATGTGGTACAGAAATAAAAACTGACTTTTCAACAATTTAATCAATATGGACTTTTTTGAAAAATCGCAAAATTGTAAAATTGGTGTCAAACTTTTTGAAAAAAAGTAAAACTGGTACTTACATTAATTTTTTAAATTCCTTTTAACGTTTAAAATAATTGAATGGATTCAATAAAATATAATAGATTTTGAGGTGTGACTCAAATTTTTCACGTTTTTCAAAAAAGTTCTTGCTTGTTACATTTTTGAAAAGATAATTGTTTTGTGTGTCGGATGGTGCCAAAATTCAACATGGCGGCCATAAGAGAATCAAAAGTTCACCGTCATTGCTCAAAATCTAGAAGACCTAGGAAGTTTTCTTCTATGCCATTTCATTGACAGATGTCAAAAATATCAAAGTACCAAGTTTCATTTAAATAGCATCAATCGTTATGGAGATATTAATTTTTATTTAAAATCGCAATTTTCAAATTTTGCGGAATGACTCAGAAACGAATCAAGATATCGGGGAGTTTTCTTCAAATTCTTAATCATCAAGAAGTAGCGCAACTTTTCTCTAATTTAACCAATGGTAAGCAGTGAAAAAATAACCACTCTGTATACCGACCGTCCCAGCGACGGATCCTAAGAGGGGGCGTGGCTACAAAAGGACATGTGGCCAATGACGATGCGCAGTTTCTGTCATTCCCTACTTTGATTTTAATTTTTACCTCTATAAAAGATCCTGGTGTGGAAAAAATGTTGATAGCAACCACCAGATGGATATTCTATTTTATGAACATGCGTTCGGAAAGGCTGTGCTTTCAATTTATAACCTGTTTTGTGAAATAAAAATGCTTTTTCTAACGTCACCAATATACCGACTGTCTCAACGACCGACCGTGAGAAGGGGCGTGTCTACAAGAAGACACGTGACCGATCGAAACCAATCAGAATGCCCAATAACACTCTACATTGATTTCAATTTTTACCTCTATGAAGGATCCAGGAGTGGAAAGAATCTTGATAACGGCCACCAGAGGGATCATAATAACTGAAGACCCAGCAATAACCCATCCCAAAACATTGGCCCATGCTGGATACACGTAATCCTCGTAAGTGAGAGGCTCGTATCCGTACAATCCATAAACTATTATGAAAAGCAAAAAAACTGGAGCTGCAAATTTCCAACAGAACCTCCAGTAATATCCTGGGGCGAAGCCGATCATGTCCTTAATATCGTCACAGAATCGCTGAGTGCCTGAATAATTTTTTTTATTAAAAAAAATTGCCGGTCGTTTTTTGTCATTTGAAAATGGCAATGTCGTAATTTTCTGCACCGAGACAAAATGAGCAGTGCTGCACATTTATAGGCAAAATTTGACAGATGACGGACTTTGACATAAGGTCATTGGACGGAAAATTGCGACGTTGCCATTTTCAAACGACCACCCTACTAACTTACCGTAAATCCAGGAGACAGCAATTGATTCAAAAAATACTGCAAACAACATTGAATAACCAGCCGCGTATCTATCCAATAAATGGAAGAAATAAAAACCGCCCTTGGAACACGACGCCAGGCCTACTATGAAGTACAAAGTAAAAAGGCAAGCGACGAAGATTTCTCTGTGGCGGCCTATGCGAGGATACTCGTCGCTCAATGCCGTAATTATTGCTTCGGAACCCCCAAACTAAAAATGTCTTTAAAAATTTTCGAATTTTTTTCATTAACACGTACTGAGCTATCAAGTCCTAGGGTTAGAAGCATCATAAAAAATATTAAAGACCAGAATATGCTGCCAGGCATCGTAGCTATAGCTGCTGGATAAACGACAAAAACTAGGCCTGGGCCTTCGGTGGCGACATCTTGAATCGGACGTCCAGACGCGTGCGCCATGTACCCCAAAACAGAAAAAATCACAAAGCCGGCTATGAAACTCGTCGCTGAATTGATTACGCTCGTCAGGATGGCATCTCTGAAAGTTAAATTTATATTCAAGTTTGTTATGTTAAGAAATATACTTGTAAACGTTATTGTGGTATTTGTTGTACGAGGCGTAGGCCAATAGCACCCCAAACCCGGGCCCTAGGGAGAAAAAGACTTGCGTGGCGGCGTCAACCCACACCTGCAAATAAAATTGCTAAAAGCGAATAAAAGTCTGCGCGTTTTACTTCAGCCGAAGAGATGGCACTGAAGTTGGGATTAAGGTAGTACTTTATGCCCTCTGCAGATCCAGGCAGGGTAATCCCCCTCACCAACAAAATGAGCAAGACGGCGTAGGGAAACAACGCCGTAAACCAAACGACCTTCCCTGACGTCGAGATCCCCTTCCAAAGCGAAAAGTAGCAGATGATGTAAACTGCTAAAAGACAGAGGGCCATGTCCCACTTGATGGGGCCTAAGTCGTGCAACCCGTTGCTCTCGTGCAGCTCAAGAATCGCCCGACTGGAAATTGATGATAACACAATAAATTCCTGAAGAAAATGCGGAACTTTCTTGAGAAAGAGCTTTATTAATTTCGCCCAAAGTTATAATGAGGCTTACTTGAAGTATTCGTCGGCGGCGGACCGAAATCTGGCTTTGGATTGACTCTCGGTCGCCGAAGAGTTCCTCGACGGAAATCCGAACTGCGACAGAGACATGAGGCGTGAAATTTTTAAAAGCCTCCAACTTTAAGTTCGCGAGGCAGTGAACATTTTTTGCTTGTCTTGACTTAAAAATTTTCTACTTAGTAATTTTTATGCTTCTTCAGTGCAGATTTAAAGAATGGAAAAAAACAGTCAAAGATATCGAGCGTGGTTACTGAAATACAAAAAACTGAAAATGTCACCTTTTATTTAATTTATTATTATTAATTTAATTTATGATGATTTCAGTTTTAGTAATTTCAAGAAAGACAAGCAAAAAATTTACATTTCACTACATGCTGGACTATTATTTTGGGTTTTGGGGGCTTACCGGCTTGCAGTTTGGCGTATTCCAGGAGTTATCGCAACTGGTCCACGGCAGCATGTCGGTGAAGGAGGCGAAGAAAAAACGGAGGGCCCAGGCTATTATTACGTTGTAATAGAAGTCCACGTAGAAGGCTATCAGGACCACGGCGTAACCGATTCCTTGGAACAACAATTTATCAAAAATAAACTAAATTTTAAACAGTAAAACAAAAATAATATGTTAAGTAACAAGGGACTAAAAAAGTTTTTTATTCCTAAGGGCTGTTTAAAGCCCGAAACGAAGTCCTGAGGGAATAAAAAACAGTTTAGTCCTGTGTTACGTATACTATTTTTGGAGACTTCCACGGGTTAAGTTGATGGTTGGATTTGGTCCCGTGTCAATTGGTTGGTTCTCGCCCACGTTTTGTACACCGTTTTAGGCGACATCTTCAAGACTGGGTTGGCGCTGTTCAGCACGGGACCCATCCACAACTCAAAATCCAGATTTAAAATTTAAGATTTTCTAAAACAACAATTCTCAAATTGTGAGTTTTTTGAAACACCTTGTATAACACAGGATACACAAATCCATAATGTCTTGAATCCTGATGATGTATCACTTACTGTTAAAAAAATTGCCGTGCAACTATTATGGAAGAATTAATTAGTTTAACCATATTAACCAAAATTTATGTTAAGTTTAAATTTTTTTTTAACACCAAGATGCTCTTTAATTTGAGGCAATTTGAGGCAATAATGAACTAGTTGTAATGCAAATTTGGTGGAAGCGCCGGGATAATCGTTCTTTTATTAGTCTAACCCTGAAATTAGCAATTTTTTTGCTAATTATCAACAGCTTTAATAACTCATGAGTCAAAATTTAAATTTCTCGTCTTAATGGAATCATACATACAGGGTGTTCCAATGAAAAGTATCCACCCCAAATATTTCGTAAACCAAATAAAATATGAAACTTCGCTCGGACAGGTGGATTTTTATTTGGAGGGGGACACTTAAATCCATGCTTGGCGAAATTTCAAAACTCACTCCCTAACCCCCACCTACCCCCACTTCAAAATTTTAAATGGCAACCCCCCACTTGTGATACATCATTTGAAAGCTAATTTCATTGTCAATCTAACGTTGCAACAATTTTTGATATTTCTTCAACCCTAGCGCCCTCTATGGTCAAATTCTAAATTACATTAGGGCCCTTTGTGATACATCATTTGAAAGGGTTTGAAATTCTCTGTAAACTGATGCAAGAATTTTTGAAATCCACCCACTCGTTCAAAAGTTAAATTGAAAGACATGAGCTCGTTCTGGGCCTAGGAATCCTTCAAGATAAGGCTGTAAGTTTTGAACGAATGGATAGATTTAAAAAATTCTTGCATTAGTTTACAGATAATTTCTATCCCTTTCAAATGATGTATCACAAAGGGCCCTAATGTAATTTAAAATTTGACCAAGGAGGGCGCTAGAGTTGAACAAATATAAAAAATAGTTACAGCGTTAGATTGGCAATGAAATTAGCTTTCAAATGATGCATCACAACTGGGGGGTTGTCATTTAAAATTTTGAAGTGAGGGTAGGTGGGGGTTAAGGGGTGAGTTTTGAAATTTCGCCAAGCATGGAATTAAGTGTCCCCCTTCAAATAAAAATCGACCGGTTCGAGCGAACTTTCATATTTTATTTGGTTTACGAAATATTTGGGGTGGATACTTTTCATTGGAACATCCTGTATAGAAAAGCAATGATGGGGTTTCGGTTTTTAATTTATTTAATCACGACGATGCCCCAGCACAACATTATGAAATAGTTCATTCGAAAGCTCTTTAAATTGTCTACAATTCGCGTGAGATTCGTAGAAATACATTGCTTTAAAGTCACTAATTTGAGGCAATAATGAAAGAGTTGCAATGCAAATTTGGTGGAGGCGCCGGGATAGTCGTTCTTTTATTAGTCTAACCATGTAATTAACCATTTTTTTGCAAATTAACAACAGCTTTAATAATTATTGGGTCATAATTTAAATTCCTCAACTTATTGTTGGAATCTGCTAGAAAAGCAATGAAAAGTTTCGGTTTTTAATTTTTTTAACGACAAAGATGCCCTGGTACAACATCATGAAATCGTGCATTCGAAGGCTCTTTAAATTGTCTACAGCTCACGTGAGATTCATAGAAATCCATCGCACCAATTAGAAGCAATAATGAAATAGTCTCAGTGCAAATCTGGTGGAGGCGCCCGCCGGGATAGTCGTTCTTTTATTAGTCTAACCATGAAATTAACCATTTCTTTTGCTAATTAACAACAACTTTAATAAATAATGGGTCATAATTTAAATTCCTTGACTTATTGTTGGAATCTGCTAGAAAAGCAATGATGAGGTTTCGGTTTTTAATTTTTTTAACGACGAAGATGCCCCGGTACAAAATTATCAAATTGTGCATTCCAAAACTCTTTAAATTGTCTACAGCTCACGAGAGTTTCATAGAAATCCATTGCTATAAAGTCGGTAATTTGAAGCAATAATGAAATAGTTGCAGTGCAAATTTGGTGGAGGCGCCGGGATAATCGTTCATTTATTTAATCTAACGCAATTAACCATTTTTTTTTGCTTATTAACAACAGCTTTAATATTTAATGGGTCATAATTTAAATTCCTCGACTTATTGTTAGAATCTGCTAGAAAAGCAATGATGAAGTTATGGTTTTTAATTTTTTTTGACGACGAAGATGCCCCGCCCCGGTACAACATTATGAAATGTTGCATTCGAAAGCTCTTTAAATTGCTTACAGCTCAAGTGAGTTTCATAGAAATCCATTGCTTGAAAGTCACCAATTTGAAGCAATAATGAAATTCAGGTATTTAAATCGGTTTAAAAATAATGAAATAGTTTCAGTGCAAATTTGGTGGAGGCGCCGGGATAGTCGTTCTTTCGTTAATCTAAGGGCCGATTTCATAGTAAAACTTAATAGTATATTAAGATATAAGGATGGTAAGTGAAGCTTACAGATAGAGGGTAATGTAACTTGTCGAGGCCCCCAAATTACCCGTAACCTGTAAGCTAACTTAACAGCCGCATGCCTTACAGTATTTTTTGCACGTTCAATGAGGTAAGTAACACAAAATTCATCAAAATAAAATAGAAATGGCACGAAAATCCACTAAATTAACCCTTTATCAAGTTAGCTGTTTGGCTCCGTTGCTAGAACATCAATCAAAAACAAAAGTTTGTTTTCAGAAATTTAAAAACTGTCAGTTCAACCGTCAACGTTTCTTAATTTTTTTTAATTGGAGATTGTTTTATGGCTTAAACGATGTCTGAAGCGAGTTTGCAAGGAATTTTACTAACAGGTGAGTTGGTAGAAGCGATTTCAATGCAATACGTCAGAAACATGACAAATGTCAAAATTGAATCTGAATTGGCCCAAAATGGCCTTTGTGTGCGTGCAGTTTTGAATAAAGTGCACGAAAAAGCCTTAGGTACGTTTATCTGTGATAACAGTGAAAATAAGCCCTAGAAGATTTGGGTTATGTAATGTTTTTGCTTTCCCGTTAAATTATGAAATCGGCCCTAATCCTGTAATTATACTCATTCTTTTGTTAATTAACGACATTACTATTTATTATTATTTATAATTCACAAGCCATAATTTCAATTCCTCGCCTGGAATTTGATAGAAAAACAGTCTTTCTAACCACCCGATTCTATAACTTTTAACGTCGATGTTTTAATGGCAAGTGAAAGATAGACAATGCATTTTCTGTCATTAACCTCCCCACAACCTTATAAAAATGGGAGGTTACTGCAATCACTCCAAAATTCGAAATTGAGATAACACCGGATCTTTACGTCGCAAGGTCCCAGGATCACAAAAAAGTGGTTTTTAAAAAATGTCTGTGTGTATGTACATACGTACGTACGTAATACGACAAAAGGCCGCGCCCGAAATGCCGCGAGACAAAATGCCGCGACCGAAACGCCGCGGAGACGGAACGCCGCGGGGACAGAACGCCGCGGGGACGAAACGCCGCGGTTCCAAAATAACGCCGGGACATAACGCCGCCGGGACAGAATGCCGCTGCGACAAAAAGCCGCCTCCCATATTTTTATTATTTCTACTGATATTTTTTATCCACTCCGCGTCCGTTAGCATTGTGTCTTGATTTATGAAAGTGTTAGATAATTTAGAGGTGTCGGGCCGACACTTGCGACTGACATGTTTTTGCGATCCCAACCAAGTTTTGATCTGTAACCCATATGGAGTCAATTACGACTGGTTTCGGTCTTCGTTGCATGAATTTGATAATAATATTTATTAAATTAGTAGGAACAACTAGATCTTATTTTTTACAAAATCGAGCGTAATAAAATTTAGAACAATTTGTTTTCCACATTTCTTCCCAACAATAAATTTTTTGAAAAGCGATAATTTATCGGTGGCTTGTTTACGCATAGCTTAGAATAATAAAGGTATTAAAAACATTGAAACTGTGGTTGCTGGGGTCTAGAATAAAAATATTTTTTCTTGGAAAATCAATTTACAAAGGAAGGGTTCACTGTTCAGCAGGATGTACAGATATTTCATATCGTTAAAGTGCCATTACAGGTAAAGAAAGGATTAACAACTGATCTTTTTTCAATTACCCTAGTTAAATTTTTATTTTGAATTGAGCCGTTAGTTTAAAATTTCCCAGAAAAATTACACCAGCATTGAAAAATTGAATAGGCGGGTTTCTAACCCCCCGGGCATATACTTGCACCACCGCTACACATTTCTCTTAATAATTATACCTGCATCCTGTCCTTAAACTGGAAAAATTCCCGAACATTACGACTTCTTAGAAATTGTCGTACCTACCGGATAGAATATCCCGTGGCTGTGGTTAAGAAGATTATAAACAACCCTTAATTTACAAACCATAAATATGATAATATTTAATAATGAGTTTGCTGCTAATTTTAATTAGATTGTTTAATTCAACTGCCTTTCAAAATATTCATCACTTTATTACGATAAATAAAAACAATGTTCCAGCGGCATTCTGTCCCGGCGGCGTTATGTCCCGGCGGCGTTATGTCCCGGCGGCATTATGTCCCGGCGGCATTCTGTCCCCGCGGCGTTTAGGCCGTGGCATTTCGTACGTCGGTATGTGAGCACGATTTCTCGGAAACTACCGAACGGATTTTAATGAAATTTGGTATGGGGATTAGCGTTGACCTTCCGGTGAGCCCAGTTAATTTTGTTGCGAATCCGCAGACGCCAAGTGCCTTTTTGGCACACCAACTATGAAATTTGACTGATGAACACTAATTTTTCTTATCAGCACATGAAAGGTCTTGAAATTCTGTGTCTGAAAGTGTATTCACACTTAGCGCCTTTTTGGCATAAAATCGAGAAATTCGAAGTTTCGAGGAAACATTAAATAACACGCTACAGCCCAAATTGCTGGATCGATTCGGCTGAAATTTGGTAGGTAGAGATGCCGTTACCCGCCGAAGAGCTGATTTAATTTTGGTGGCAATCGGCGAACGGCAAGTGCCATTTTGGCATATTAACTTTGAAATTTGAATAATGAACTCCTATTTTCTCTATCAGCACATGAAAAGTCTTTAAATTTTGTTTTCAAAATTGTATTCAATCTTAGTGCCCTTTTGGCAAAAGATTGTAAAATTTAGAAAAATCACAGAAAACACCTTAGGTACAGTAAATAGTAAAATTTACTTGATATTGGTGATAAGATTGGATCATTCACCAAGTGGGGAGGTTCCAGCCGCTTCCGTAGCTGCCCATTTTTTTTTAAACATGCAGTGCTCCAACATTGATGTAAAAACTACAGATCACCCCCATAGAACTCTTTAAATTGCCTATAACTAACGCGAATTTCATGAAAATCCAACATCTTTCAAACTTGCGCCAATAATGAGATTGTTGTATTGCAATTTTGGTGAAGGCGCCAGGGTAGTCTTTTCAAACAATTTATAAGTTATAACTCATTTGGCAGTTTTAGGTGAGGGGATAATTTGTATTAATGCAACAATGCAATAAGCTGTGGATAATAAATAGTCTGTACTTTCGGTTTCGGACCAGCCTGTACAGCGAAAAGACTGAATATATTTCCCGTAGAGTGGATCAAGTGGTAAAAATAATAATCCCAGGACGTGGCACCATTTGATTTAAGGGCCATTCGCAGGCGAGGCTAAGCCTTTATAAGTATTTCATGGCCTTTTAACTCAAGAATGGATCCGAATGACCATTCTTCAACACCACTTTAGACCGCAGAAATCCCGCTGAATATTGATGGTGGGTCGCACTCATTTCATCCGGAAAAATTTCTTTTGAGAGGCACTCACAATGCGCAACGCTCTCACCCGTTTCCGGTTCGGAGTTTCCGGAGATTAGCGGCGGAGTGGATAATTGACTCGACTTACCCTTAAAGAGGGGACAAAGTCTTCCCCAGCAGGTGATGGCGCCCTTCCTGTTGAACTGCCCCAACGCTAATTCCATGTAGAACAAGGGAATCCCACCAATCACCAGCATGATGCAGTAAGGGACCAGAAAGGCGCCTACGGAAGAAGGGAGTAAAGAACTATTTTAATCCCGAAGCTAAAATTTGTTGAGTTTCATTTTTCAACTATTGCAATTGTAACCTCCCCACAACCATATAAAAATGGAAAGTTACTGCAATCGCTCCAAAATTCGAAATTGAGATAACACCAGATCTTTACGTTTCAAGGTCCCAGGATCACAAAAAAGTGGTTTTTAAAAAATCTGAGTGTGTTTATACGTAAGTATGTGAGCAAGATTCCTTGAAAACTACCGAACAGATTTTCACGAAATTTGGTATGGAGGTTAGTATTGGCCTTCTGGTGAGCCCAGTTAATTTTCCTGCTGATCCGTAAACACCAAGTGCCTTTTTGACGCATCAGCTATGAAATTTGACTGTGAACACCAATTTTTCTTATCAGTCAAGTTAGGTTTTTAGAAGAAATAATTTATATATTTTTGAAATTTTGGCTCCCGACTCTTGATGGCACCCTTATTTGGCGAAAACCATCCCCAAAATTGACATGGCGCTAGTTTTTAACATTTTTATATCCTAGTCAACAAAAACATACCTTATGAAATTCTGTATTAAAAAAGTCCTTTTGATTATTTTGCTTATCCCCACCTAATTCCCGCAAACGACGTCCGAAGTTGTAGAATAGTCAAAATAGATTTTTAAGTAGAACTTATTTATACAGGGTTAGTACAAAGTCCAGTCCCGGGACGGTCCGTTATCTCCGTTGTTTATTAAGATTTTACTTTGAAACTTGGTACCGAGGCACAACTAACTATAGAGAATTTAAGACTGTTGTTAAAAATTTTCTTGGACTTCCGGTTAAATCGGAAGTGACCCTAAAAGTGGTTTTTTTAAATGGAATAATACTTTTTTCTCAACGGATTCGGAATCTACGAAGTCGCGGCCACCCTGGATTTTCAAAAACATCGAAGAAATCGGTCAAAAAGTAAGATTTTTCAAAACCGCAAGTACACTTCAACCTTATTTTTTTAATACAAATTCAACTGCGCAATTACATTTCCTTTAATTTGTTTTTTCTTTTTTGAAATTTATTAAATGTTCACAATCAGCCAAAACAGGAAAAAGAATTTTTACAAATATAATTGGCCGATTGAATTTGCTTTAAAAAAATAAAATTGACGTGTACTTGCGGTTTTCAAAAATCTTGCTTTTTGACCGATTTCGTCGATGTTTTTGAAAATCCAGGGTGGCCGCGACTTGACTTCTGGTCAAGTATGATACATGTTTTTAACTTTAAAAAATTCGTAGATTCTGGATCCGTTGAGAAAAATGTGTGATTCTATTTAAAAAACCGACTTTTAGGGTCACTTCCGGTCCAAGAAACTTTTTAAAAACAGTTTTAAATTCCCTGTGTTTAATTGTACCTGGGTATCAAGTTTCACAGTAAAATCTCAAGAAATAACGGAGATAACTGATCGTCCCGGGACTTTGTACTAACCCTGTATATTTATGAAATTTTGGCTACGGACTGCTGATGGGCCCTGAAATGAAGGGCAGCAAACTTAACACCCCCCCAAGTGTAAGCTTCATCCCTCTTTTGGCGAAAACCTACTCTCAGACGTGGACATGGCGCTAGTTTTTAGCATTTTTCGGCTAAACTATAAAACGGACAAAAAATTACTCTAATCAAGAATATTCCTCGTGAAATTCTGCATTAAAAAGTCCTTTTCATCATTTTGCTTATCCTCACCTAATTCTTGCAAACGACGTCCGAAGTTGAGGGTTGTTTTTCGCTCACACCGAAAATCAATCTAGCGGTACCCTCAACTTCGGACGTCGTTTGCAATAATGGACAACAAAACTACCAAAATGATTTATTAAAATTAATTTTTTTATCGAAATTTTTCTAGTGAGTGTCAACTTTTTTTACATAATTGAATGTAGAAGAAATATGTCTACAGGAATCAGCTAAGAAATGTCAATTGATATGTACAGCTTGTCATTTAAAAAAAAAGTTGAATATCGTATATTTTGACAGATGTCATCGTAGAGAAGATTTAATATCGCCATTTAATAGATTTTGTCATGCGATTTACAAAATATATATGGTTTTATATATTTTTCTATTCAAATAAGAAAGTTTCAGGGGGGCGAATACCAAACTGAATCACCCGGTATATCATTGGATAATTCACCAAGTGGGTAGGTTCTAGCCGCTTCAATAGCTGACCATTTTTTTTTCTAAGATTTCTTGAGCAATTCGTCGGACAAGCTGAGTATCGTCATCGTTATAACAACGGCCGGAGACACTAATGGCTTGGCAATTGAATTACGCGATTATTGACATAGAAAGAGGCCCCGATTGGCACTTTACCCGGTCGGCAGCTTCATTACCAGCTGCTTCTGATTAATTAGCATTCCGCCCTCACACTTAACACGCTTCCTACACCTCGTTAATGCAGTTTTATCGCTTTGTCGAGAAGACATGTCAACCGAAATACAAAAAGGTCTGCCGCAAGATTAAACTTACAATAAGTTTCCACATATTGTACCAGAAAATCGATCAGAACAAGACCGTGAAGATTTGTGGAACGTCGAAATTTTGCTGATTATAGGCAAATGCATTTTTTGCATATTTTGGTCTACACTGCATATTTGTGTACATTTCTTTAATTCCATGGCATATTTTGTTATTTTTATGATTTCTACAGATTTTTATGATAATGTTTTGACTTTTGTTGGTTTATCGGTTTTAGTAAAATTTAGGTGCATTTGGTACAAAATCAGGTAGGTATCGCCGTAATATCCATATCTGCGCTGGTAAAGATTTAAACAGAATTTCTTAAGACGGAAGTCATTAACTCATTCCTGGTCAAGTTGGGTGTTTTATTTCAAATATTTAAGTGAAATTAAAGATATACTGCCAAAATTTGATAATGATTCTTCTGCTGCAATTAGAACGGCAAAAATATATTTTACCTAATTGCGTTTTGAAAAGGTGGATTTTACGCAATTAGGTAAAATGTTGTACGGAATACGTTATGAAAAGCCTAAATTGTTTGACTCGCATAATGTTGCAAAACTCGCTATCGCTCGTATTGGCAAATATTACGACTCGTCAAACAATATAGGACTTTTCATAACTAATTACGTAAATAACTATTAAATAATCCGAAAATAGGACAGAAGTTGAGTTTTATTAATAACAATAACAAGTTAATTATTGACACAATTTCAAAATTAGAAAAACAACAAGTTTTGTTGTCCGAATCAGTGAAGTTGGTGGAAGATTTAAAGCTGATCGTTAATAAAGCACACGGAGCCCATCAATCAATTTCCAAATGAAGGGTTTACCACTTATAACACTTTTGCTTTAAGAGCTTTGGATGGTGAATTTTCTGATGAGTTAACAATTGGTCATAAAATATTGTCATCGCTAAAATACGCCCCCACTACATCTGTCGACATAGAGCGTATAGTTTCTCCATCCATAGACACAAATTGTCTGACAGAAGAAAAAAAAAGTTTCATTTTAAATGTACAGGAGATTATTTTTACTTAATAGTTGTAGATTTTTGTAAATATTTTGTAAGTTGTGTTTTTAAATATTTTAGGTTAATAAATTTATATTAAAAAACCAAAAAAAGCCTTTTTTATTGCGCGTATTTCACGGATGCCTATTTTGCGTATTTTGAATATTTTGGCTAAGCCGCTGCCTATTTTGCAAAAAATGGCTGCCTTATATATGCGCATATTTCTTAGTTTTTTTCCTGCCTATATTCCGAGCTTTAATAATAACAGTTTAAGCATGTTTTGGACATACAATCGGAGCGAAAAGCAAACAGAATTTAAAGTAAATTAATAACTGCTCTCTGAACGTTGAGATAAGAGCGAGAAGGCAATGAGGAATAGTTTACGCACTTATCTAACGAACAGCAAGACATTTTTCGTATAAATAATTGTTGTTTCGCTAAATTAGACAACATTTTCATTTTGACTGATAATATTTTTGGGGGTGAGTGACAGTGAAATGAACGATTAGTGTTTAGTAGTGTTATTCGATTAAAATGGGCAGATGTATTAAAATAGTAAGTAAAGTACAGTAATAATGAGATTTAGGTTTTACTGCATAGTTAAATCGTTACTATGGTTTTCTCAAGACTGCGATGCCACGTTTTCGCAATTACAAAGAAACATTTATTGACTAATAAATGAATATCTCGAGGACGAGTTCAGTAACCTTTGGTAAAAATCATACCAAATTGTTCCTCAGTATTCATTCTATACACATAACAATTAACAAAGCAACGGAATCATTTTTTCTAAACCTTTTTTGCCAATATAATCAAAATTGTGGTAACTTTCCAGAAGATCGCTTGTTAAATTTTGTTTTTTGCACTCCCCGTTAATGAAGTGGCACTTTTAAGGCGTTCTTTCAGTAAGCTGACCAATCATGAAAGCCCATTTCTATTAATTTGTATTGAAAAACATTAGGTAGGTACTCTTTTGAAGGATTGAAGTGGATGTGAGCCAGAAAGAAGAGGAATCACCGATTTTTATGCTCTAAGAAAAAATTTAAATTGTTATGCAGTGTTATTGTTAGTTAAAACAATATGGTATGAGTATTGAGTAAAATCACGACATGCCGTTAAACTGTCACGGTGTTATTGATGATAATTTTTACGAGAAAAAAGTTTTCTTTAAAAAACGATAAGATTACGGATCTTTGCTTGTTCTTTTAACATTTTAATTAAATATGAAATTAAGATATTTATCGCGTGTTACACGTATTTTTCTCGTTGGTCTTGTCCATGAACAACTATTATGAAACAATTTGCATTACAAAGTGTCGTGAAAACTGCCCGACTAATGGAACGTCAAAAAAAAAGACGGGGGTTAAAAATCCCCTCGCGGACTCAATTTTACGATTTCATTAGAAAAATCTGCAATCCTTCGTCCTCTCCGCGGTTCCACTTTGATCCTCCTTGAAATCGCTTTAGCTCCATAATCGAATTATTTTGATATCGTATCGACGGAAAGGTGGAATTATTGCTAGTTCAAGACAAAGATTTCATTCAATTTCCCGCTTATAATCGGATTGTCTTGGAGAGAAAATGAAGTCTTTGTGTTTTTGCCGTAATATCCGGGTGTCAAATGCCGAAACGCCCGCAGGAGGTGAGAGTGCCTTACCGCCGCCGTTTTTGTAGCACAAGTAGGGAAACCTCCAGACGTTGGCCAAGTCGACGGCGAAACCGATGACCGAGAGCAGAAAGTCCACTTTTTTGCCCCATGTCTCCCGGTCGTCGGTCACGGGGGCCTCGGGCGCCCGGGGGCTCCGAAGGACTTCTTTAGACGGCATGCTGGCTGGGGGGGTCCAGGCGGTAAAGCGTGCCGTGAACAACACTGGAAATAAATTTCAGATTTTAAACAATTTCGCCAATGACGTCTTATACAGGGTTGTTACAAATTATTGTACCATCGTAGGTGGCTTTAATGCTTTGTTTTGAATTTTTTTTTCCACAGCCGTAAATGCGTTAAACGTCAGTTATTTTGTTTTTAAGCCACCTACGATGGTACAATAATTTGTAACAACCCTGTACAATCTCATCATTGAAATTTGGCATCAGATAGGCGTGGGCTATGAAAACAAAAAAGGGTATCGTTGATGATTAGTACAAAACTTATAAAGTAAAATCTCGACTTTGACCCCTTGAAATCGCAAAGGCATGTAAACTAAATCTTTACAAACATTTTTAGTTTGCTACATTGCCAGTATGCAGTATAATCTATCTATACAGGGTGTCCCGGAATTCCGTTCTCAAACTTCAAAGCCAGATTCCTTACCTTATTACAATAGATTTAAAGCTGTTAATAAACCGTAGCCCACAAAAGGAGCTACGCCCCTCCAAAGGGGTACTAGAAAAATCGGTTTTCTTAAAATTATTCGAAAATTGTAAATAATAAGATATTAAAATTTGAAACATAGGTTAGTGTTGTAAGGGGCCTTCTTTTGGGTTTTTTTCAGATTTTTACCAACATCATAGGCGTTTGCTCCAGGGGAGCTTTCAATTTTTCTGGAATTTTTCTTTGTTATGGGCATTTTTCGCAGCAAATAATAAAAAAGTCATAATCTGCAGACTGTTTTACACAAAAAAGCGCTCTTTTTAAATATCGCTTAGACACACCGTTTCCGAATAAAATGGCTCTAATTGATTTTGAGCGAGAAGATTTGTTAAGTGCGGTATTATTTTATCTGCGTAATTGACAAAAATAAGAACAGAGGATGCATCATTACATCATTTTAGGACGAAAAGTTCATGTGGAAATACGGCGAATGGGCACTCGAACAATCGGAAAGTTCTTTGAAGAACCGCAGCTCATTTTTCAGTTTTTGCCGTATGTCAATATGAACTTTTCTTCCTAAAATGATGTAAGGATGCATCCCCTGTATTTATTTTTACTAATTACGCAGATAAAATAATGACTTCCTTGACAAATCTCCTGGCTCAAAGTCAATTAGAGTTACTTTATCTGGTAAAGTGTGTCTAAGCGACATTTAATAAGAGCGCTTTTGTGTAAAATAGGCTACAGATTACGATTCTTTTATTAATTGATGCGAAAAATGCCCATTAACAACTTTGAATCTATTTTGAGGTAGGGAATCTCACAGTATAATTTGAGAACATAATTCTGGGACATCCTGTATATTTATCCATAATCTATCTGTGGCAATTCGTATAACATATTCGACTTTCTTTTTTTTCAGGCATAGTTGGCAACAGTTGATATAATTGGGTCGGGAAATTCGTTCTGTGATATTGGCAATTCTAGGCACATAAATTGGCTACATTTTTCATTCAATCGGCAACTTAACTAGAAATTTTCATTTCTTACAGTTGGTAATAGGAGTTCCAGTGGATTTTTCATCCACAGTAATTCTATAATTAGCTGTCCATTGTTGCACGGAAATGACGTTTTTTGGTTTTTTCGCCCAAAACATCTATTGAATTATTCTCGTTTCATTTGCAGTGGTGCCAACACAATTTTCGTAGGGGCAGTGGTATTAGGTATATTTCTTAACCACAAAATGAAAGGTTTTGGCAGTACCTTCTGCCGTCATAAAAAATTGAATCAATATTATTGTTGCCAATTATATACACAAAGTAGGAACCTAAAACGGAAAACTCAGAAAAGGTGTTTTTAGTTTCAACAGAAATCAAGAAAGACGTAAAATTTTAGTGGAACGTCGGGAATTAACACATATATACATCTCACTAACACTAGTGGAAGCGCTGAAGAATACAAATAGCATAGTGTAGGATTTTGTTAGTGGCCTGACCAGACTCACGGATTAGGAAAATTTCTTTATTATTAGTATAATTCGAAAAATAATCAAATTTGATTGAGATTCATCGCTTTTGTTTTAGATTGTATCAAGTATTCCACTTCAAATAGCAATTTAAAAAAATTATGATGAAGTATGTGCAAGCGATGTCACCTTTCTGTACAATTTCTTGATTCTGTGCCTAGATGACAGTTCTGTCAATTGTTTCCATTACAAAATTGGATTTGACATTGACGAAATTAAACAGGAATGAAATGAACAGGTTGGCTCGTACTTTTCGTAAGGACGTAGCTCATACCTACGTCATCAAAATTAATATTTAATTTTATGGCCTCGAGAATACATAAACACGTCAGAGCTCATTCTAAAAGGGCTTTCAATCAGAACAATAATCAAAAGGTACTGGAATCCCCATTATTCGAATTAACAATAATTATTCGAAAGACGATTATTCGAATGAACAAGTCTTCCAATTAACAATTATTGGAAAACAATTATTCCAATGAGCAAATCCTCGAATTAATAATTCGTACCTCAAGAAGGACTTGCTTTTGCGCAGCTGTTCGCTCGCCGCGTTTAAAACAGTAACAAGAAAGAGAAAGACACATAAAAGGGCAACCACAACGAATTTACAATAATAAAATAAAATAAAAAACAAAAATTAAATTTAAAAAATAATAAAAGAGTATAGTGCGAGAAACCAAGAGTGCGAGCGCTAATCGTACACCCGCTCCTATGTGCAATGTCAATGCACACTTTCAGGTGAGCGGACAGAATATAAGAAATACTTTAACTAAAAAAAAACTTTACCTGACATAGACCTGAATCATAGACGAATGGAAGTTGAAAATAAAGAAAATTAAGAAATATTAACCGAATTTATGAGTTGGTTTTGGCTATTAGGATGACATATTGTAGAAGAATTTTCCATTCGAAAAATTATTGTTCACTCGAATAATTGTTAATTCGAAAAATTGTTCATTCGAATAATTGTTTTCAAATAAGTTACCGACGTTCCTGACTCACACTGCCCTACTTTTTCCGTAACTTTTTGAACTTCAATATTTTAGTAAATGATGAATTAATTTGACGTTTTTCTCAAAAATGCAATAATTGTAAAGGAAAGGGGACAACCTGTAACAATTTTCATATCTTTCTAAAACCGAAGTAGGAAACTTCGGGCTATAATTAATTTATTACATTATTTTTCCACAATTTATTCAATTTTTGAAAGGTTTCAAACTTTTTTAAGATAAGACCCCGTACAACTGTAAAGTGGCGCAAACAGCGATCCAAGGATTAATTAATTTACCGCGAGATTATGCCCACGTCCAACTTAAAAATTTCAGAAAAACAATTATTTCAAGTGACGTTCTGATCGATTTACAGGGTGTAATATTTTCGAGGGCCCTCCACATCCACAAAGGACACCGTGCACTGGACATATGTCATAATTATTGACGAGATTCACGTGGAGGGCACTTTTGTTAATCGACGCGTTTTTTTAAACCTCGTTAATATTGTTCGGAATGAATTTTATTGGGTAATTGGTTTTTTGTGCCACTTCCGCCAATGACGCAACAAATTCTAACGACTTTAATTATTAGATTGCAGTTTGAGAAAAGGCCCGAAAATTCCCCTCACCATCGATTTCTCCCCAAATTCACATAAAGTTTAATTTTATGCCCTCGCGTAAAAAATTTACGATAAATTCGATAAAAAAGTGCACTTACCAGTGTGCGGGTGATGTTATCAGCATCTCCAGCTAACGCCACAGGGTGTAGATGAGGGCGAAACTGGAGTCGCTTTGTCCCATGCGAGCTCTTCGCCGACAACAGTTGGAGTCACTACCAGAGTCCTTTCTTCTCGGGCCTCATTAATGCCGCATGCGTGCCGTTGCTGATGGACCTTCAAGCTCTTTCACATAATTTAGGATTGGGGAGGTGAAATATGGTGGAGGAGCCAAGCTCTTGCTTTATTTTCTTATTTTTACAGAGGAAAGTTTTATCAACCAATGACAACGCTTTGCTTATCAACAATCAACCAATGATATGTTTCAAAAAATATGTTTTATTCGAAAATAGAGTGCTCGAGGAAGTGCTTAGTATCTGGATAAAATCAAAAACGCTTGAAATTTTTTTTGTAAATAAGTCGCAAAGGAAAATGAAATTATCTTCGGCTGATGTTTAAACAATTTTCAACAATACCGGTGTGGGCGATATTTCATGACTCGCGTTAAAAGATAATAATTTCTAGCTGATTTCCTTGTTCGCTTCAGTATAGAGTATAACGTACGTGTTTAATACGTGTCACTGCATTGTTGAGTCTTTTACGTCCAAGTAAGTAAGAAAATCGTAATAATAATAATAATTCGGAAAAACTATTATAACGACTTGATTCTGTTTCTGATGTGTTTGGCGACAATCTGTAACTGTAATATGTTTCCAAACGATTGCACGTAACAGAGTGATCATTGATTTCTGGTCTTAACAGATTGCTTAGGTTTAGGTATCTAATTCTAAAATATTTTTTTTATTCATCACGCAATTTAAAAGTACCATTAACAGTGATTGTTTTCAATATTTGTTAATGTCGTCATTGTCGTCACGTCGTGCTATGCACCGGTTGCTGCGTAAAAAGACAGTATGGTAACCATGGTAACCATATCTTCAATGCCTAGACAGTAAAAGTGTTATTTTCCGTCACTCACACAAATCAATCAAAATGGGGAATTACGATACTTTTGAATTATTGTTCAGATTATTCGCGAAAATCAGCAAAGTGTCTGACATCTGGTGGCAATACTTTAACTACATTGAGAGACAGGATACGGAAATACTTTTAAACGTCCGTCATCATAATTTCGGCTTACGTCAGTCAGTTGTCAGTTGCGAGGTTAGGTAGTAATTTTGTTAGGAGACATCCTCTCGCTGGCTCGAAATTTTGGGAATAATTCTGTGGAATTTTACGTTTTGTGTACTTAAGTGGAACATTGTAAATCCAGGAAAACTGGGCTTTTAAAAAATTCACGTATCGATGTCACTGATGTCACCAACTGACACTGTCAGGCATGTCACGCTAGAATTCTCACTTCCGGCTCCCCAATGGGGTGAGACCGCCATTTTGTGGTTTAGCAATGCCATCTATTAGCAGCTGATTTTCGCGAATTGAAAGACCTTTTAAAATGAGCTCTGACAATCTGACATGTCTTTGCTTTTTCGAATATAAACTAATCCTAAGGCCATAAAATGAAACATTAGTTTTGATGACGTATGATCTACGTTCTCAATAAACGTGTGAGCCGACCTGTCTATTTCATTCTTGTTTCGTTTCGCCACCGTCAAGTCCAATCTTCAACAAGTGACAACTGTCATATGTCTTCTTACCACCAAGAAATTGCACATAAAGGTGAGATAATTAGCACATACGTCATCCGTTTTTAAAAATTGCTTTTCGAAGTGAAAAACTTACCTACTAAAAGCTAAAACAAAAAGTAAAAAACGACGGATTTCAATCATATTTTATTATTTTTCGAATTAAATATACAGGGTGGTCCAACAAAAACGAAACAGGCCGGCTTTCTCACATTTAAAGCTGTTTTTCCGTGAAATGCTCGGACAGGTCGATTTTTGTTTCAAGGGGGACACATTAATCCGTGGTGGGTATGCGATTTCACAACGCACCCCCTAACCACCACCAACCCCAACTTTAAAATTTTAAATGGCAACCCCCCACTTGTGACACATGATTTGAAAGCTAATTTCACTACTAATTCAATGGTATATGAGCTGGATGGTTCAAGGAAAACGAAATAGCCTTTACAATGACATCTTTATTTCACATTAGGGGGGTCACATAAAAAGTAAAATCTACGCAACTGAACCTGCATCTTTGGAAGATTTACGCCAACGTATCGACAATGAATCTCATCACTCCACAAATGTTACAGAATGTGCGTGAACGTTTCGAACAAAATCTTTATTATTGTATGGAAGCTGGTGGTGCACATTTCGAACATTTACTTAATTGACACGTAAAATAGCCAAGTACCTCATTGTTGGACCTAATGTGAAATAAAGATGTCATTGTAAAGGCTATTTCGTCGTTTTCCTTGAACCATCCAGCTCATATCTTTCAGTTAAGTTTTGAAAAAGTTGATGGATTTCAAAAATATTTGCGCCTGTTTACAGAGAATTTCATACCCTTTGAAATGATGTGTCACAAAGGGCTCTAATGTAATTTAAAATTCGACCATGGAGGGCGCTGGAGGTGAGCGGATATCAAAAAATTCACAAGTGGGGGCTTGCCATTTGAAAGTTTAAAGTTGGGGTTGGTGGGGGTTAGGGGGTGCGTTGTGAAATTGCACCCACCACGGATTAATGTGTCCCCCTCGAAGCAAAAATCGACCTGTCCGAGCATTTCACGGAAAAACAGCTTTAAATGTGAGAAGACCGGCGTGTTTCGTTTTCGTTGGACCATCCTGTATAGGTATAGGTACCTACTAATAATAATAATATTTGTACCATAAGTGCAAAGTGCAACATACCGTAATGGTCCAATCCCTTCAATGTATAGTAGACTCATATAATAATAATAATAATAATAAAAGGCTTATTCATTGAAAGAAAAACACTACATTTTTCTCCAGAAAAGGAAACAGAATCAAATTAAATATTTGTTTTTCATCCTGATGCCCTATATAAAAATACAAATCTATAATCTAAATCTAAAAATAGTTAATACAATTTAAACAACAAAAATCATGTTCTAGAATAGAGCAGTGTGAGTCAGCCTTTTTTGTTACGGTGTAAAATTCGCTCTGTTGTGGCGTTTTGACAGCTCTGTTAATAAAAAAAGATAAAAAATTGGAATAATGGCATAAGCATTTCAATTTTTTGATACTGCTAGCAATCTTGACATAAAGTTAAACCTTGAGTTAAACACCACAATGTCAGAAAACCTGATTCACACTGTGCCTGTGTCTATATGTTTATTAAACCTTTCGGTGAACCAAAAAGAGAACAGCTCGAATCGGCAAAAAGATTGAAAGTATCTGTTTATTTACAAAAATTTAAACGAATAATCTGGAGAAATACATTTCTTTAATAAGATAAAACTTTTAGATGGTGTTTTTTATTTCTAAAATCCACTTTTTTTCTCTCGTAAGTTTATCACCCAGAAATAGTTGAAAATTAACACCAACACAGTATCTATAGACATTTTCGATATTTTTAATGCTGTCACGTCGTGCGACGCGGTTGCCTTGTAAAAGGACATTATGGTGGCCATAGACACCATCTGTAATGCCTAGACAGTAAAAGTGGCATTTTCCGTAACTCACACAAATTAATCAAATTATTTATCGCTCCGAAAATGACAGTTTGATGCTCATTTATAGCAAACTGCCTAGCAGCCAGCGTTCTGATTGGCTACAATCTGTCAGTTTGAAGTAAGCTGAGCTTCGATAAATTTCGGCCCTAAATCGTCCAATGTAAAATGCAGTCATGTTCTAGAGGGTACAGAGGGGCAGTGTGAGGCAGCCTTTTTTGCTCTAGTGTAAAATTAACTCGGTTTTGGCGGTTTGACAGCTGTTAAAATAAAAAATCAGTAAGTTAGAACAATGACACCACTGCGCTGACCATCCGTATTTTAGTTTTTTGACGCTTGATAGAAGCAGACGTTAACATCGATTGTATGTATGTATACGTTCAATTAAAATTTTATTCTTAAAATAAAAGCCCAGTTAACACTACAATATCAGAAAGCCTGACTTAGACTGCGCCTGTGTAGCCTTTACAGTTTATAAATGTCCAATCCACTTGGTAAACACCTCAAAACAGAGCAAATAATTACTTAGGTACTTTTTAAATAAGGAAAACATTAACGTCTAAGCTTTAAGAGAAATTCCCACAGTTTGTCTTAGTAAGGGGGAATGCGATGTTGCCATTTTGCAAACGACAAAACCTTATTTTAGTTTTTGCCTGACTCCCCCTACACCTGTATCTAAAAGAATACAGCTCAGAGTCGACAAAAAGATTTGAAAGTCCGTCTTTTTGCTAAAATTTTAATGTATTTAAGTCGGAGGAATAATTATTATTCATTTGATGGTGTTCCTTTATTTTAAAGTGAAAATTAAAAGACTGAATCAGTATCGATGAACAACATTTCAGTATTAAACCTCGGCCGTTATTTCTTATTTCAACATGTTGAGAGAATCCCAGACAATCGGAAACAAAAAGAAATTTACAACAATAGTAACCTAAATCGAATCCAACAGACAGAATTGGCGGATTCTTGTGTGTCCACAAATTCATTAGTCATTTGCTGACACTTTTGATTAATAGCCGTTGGTAACAGGTTGGGGAGTAAAAATTCCTGTAAGCTTTGGATTGATGAGGGCGGCTGGCCGACCAAAACTATAAAGGTATACCTATGCAGAAAAGAAACAGTATGAAGTTAATTTAACCAGAGAATTACGATCAATAAAATTAAAAGGTAAAATCTGAAAAAAAATTACATAGTAAAATAAAATGAAATAAAATAATTATTATTATTAACCTATTTCTTTCAAGTTTAAGTTATCACTTTCTGGAGAACGGAAAATAATCAATAGTAATATAACAAGACCTTAAATTTTTATCGCTGATAATTATTATAATTTTGCTATTGATTTACAACTGTAGATATAATGGGTGATGGAAACAATCAATTAATTAATACTACTTACTGTTATTTAATCACAGCAGTCATATACCATCAGATCAAACAAGATTATTATATATCTTTGTTCTTTGGTTAGTAATGTAACACAACGAAACTGACATGAAACTGGCCTGCTCTAATTATAAATCTTATTGATCTAATGGTATAATAAGAGGGAACTTATTCATAATAATGAACAGCAAACAAAATTTGAGTTCAAGAGGGCCATAAAATTTCAATTGCACGGCTTTACTGATACTAACATGATGGTTATATCTCACTCATACTAGTAGAAGCGGTGTAAAGCCGGTTGCGTGAAATGGTGTTACAGTGATGTAATAAAGTCTCGACGTGCCATCATAATATACAATTTCAAGACTCTCTTGATTTCAAGTTTTCTTGTTCAAATGGTACCTATGCCTAAGTAAGTATATCATAAACTCATTTCTACACAAACCGATAATTTTGTAGTTTTTTGCTTTGGATTTTTTATTGCAATAATATAAATTGTGTAGGCACTTTGTCTCTTCACACAACCAATGAGGGAAATAGGTAGCCTACTCCTCCTTCTAACCTCCGGTTATTTTTAAAAAATTTTATGTTTATTGGCAGCCAAATTGTCACACTACATGAATTATTTTTTTTCAAAATTTACACACTTAAAAATTGGTCCGCTTACTATCCCGTTTGTGTGATACTCAGGGTGGAAGGTTTCGCTGGGACAGTCTGTATGGCTCATTATTGTTATGACGTTCCTGCACATGTGTGTATCGTTTCTATTGGCCCACACGAACCAATCAGCGACCGGTCTCCCCCACCCGCTTCGTGGCAAGCAACCATCTGTGAACTGTCAAATCACAATCTGACAGAAATGGCAAAATAAACCCTTTCACAACAAAAACAAAGTTATGGAAAATATTGTTTGAGTTTTTCGTTATTCTTCTCCCTCATTTTAACAAGTAAACGTGTTTTTTCGATTTTTACATTTGTGGGTGTAAATTATTCGTAGGTGACGTATTGCTGGTGACACTCCTAATATAATTTTTATTTTTAGGATTGTAAATTATGGGCGACGAGGGAATGGACCCCTGCGAGTGCATTTGGGGGCACGAACTGGCAATGCGACGTCTTCTCAACGTCGTACGTTCCCCTCTACGAATAAAAAAAACGGAATTAATGTTGAATTTTAGATACGCAACACTCAGGGTACTTGTACAGATAACGAGTGCTTTGAGGAGTTTCGGAGCCAAAGCACCGACAATGTTTTACTGATGACTGTAGTACTTGTTGTTGCTATGTTTCTGTATTATTTCCGTCCGAGGGCTCAAAGAATCAATGATGACCCCCGTAAACCAGGCAATGTAAGTTTTGATATTGCTGAAGATGTAGCATTTGAGGTCAAGAAGGCTTGAATTGCATCTCACTAATAGAGTAGTATAAGATATAAACTAGGTTAGTAGTTCAGGATACTTAGGAAAAATAGTGGAATCAATTCCAATAGTTTTGAAAAATCGCGATACATAATTGAAATAGTCTGTGATTTAACATACTAAAAGTCCCCGACTGTAGGTGTTATGCTCCGGCCCTTAGTGTCATGAAATGGAGCGCGCCGACGGTTTTTCACTTTTATTTCGATAACTATTAATAATATCGATTTCATAGTAATAACAAAAATTAAAGCTTATTTAATTTCGCATAAAAAAGATATAATACATTTTTTCGGAAGGAAACATATTTTTTTTGTTGGGCCTCGGTGTTTGGGGGTTTGCTTCTGATTAAAAGTTTGAAATTGTGGGCTCAGAGACTGATTCAGCGCCAAAAGTTTATGCAATATACCAAATTTCATAATTTCAGTATGAACGGTTTCGGAAATATAGAGGAAAGACCGTCTTCAGGGTGCCCCATTTGAAGGGGCGTAGCTCCCTTAGGAAGCATTTTCGGCAAATGTTTATGTGAACTTTTCTTCATAAAAATACCTGAGGAATCACCTATTAAATTTTTGCCGCATTTTTAGGAAACACTCTGTATTATAGTCAAATTACGGCACAATAATTGCATATACGAAAAAAAGTCACTCCATATTTTTTGTAGAGAATTTTATAAGCTTCAAATTCTATTACCACTACAATAACGATAGCGTCATCGGTTTTAAAGATAAAAACTACATCTTTGCAACATGACCACGTTTTAATTTTAATAAAAATGTTTTATACTTTTATTTAAAGATGTAATTTTTAAACTTTAACTCTAAACTTAATTATATATATTATATTGTCTAAATACCCTGAACTATAGTGAGATGTAATGTTCCACTAAACTTTCACAGCCTTCCTGATCTCAAAATTCGTCGATTATGGTATTAAAAGTAGCCTTAATATTTTAGAGTGGCAGTGGTGCTCCTCCAAACCCTCCGTCGACCATGTCATAGGGAGATGTGCAATAATAAAATTGTAGGTGTTGTTTCTGGGTAATAAAAGGGTTCTGTTTTATTCCATATTAATCGCTTGTATATAAATATTTGCTCTATATTATGGATTATTTAACATTCCACGTCTTTTCTGCTTTAATTTTATGTATTGTCAAGTCTGTACAAAACCACTGTAATAAAAGTCAAAATTTATTTTCTTATTTTTAAGGTTTTTTAACTTCTCACGGAAAATCGCTAGAAAACATAAAATCTTTACGTTTTAGGGTCCTGGGAACCCCAGAAAGTGGTTTTTGTAAGATGTGTCCATCTGTGAACACCCTGCAGTCCAAACCGGACCCATCTGGCTGAAATTTGTTAGTGCCCATTGTATGATCTAAGGAAGAGTTGATTAGATTTTAGGTCAAATCGGTCCATGCCTTTTGGCACATCAACTTTAAAATTTTAAATGCAAATGCCCATTTTTCACATCACAACAGGAAATCTCTTTTAAAAATGTATTCACATTTCACACTTGGCAAATCGGCGCTGTGAAGAAAACATCAAGTTGGTGATTTTGTCCACTGATTCTGATACTTTGATACTTACCTACTGGTTGAATTATTCTTTTAACCTCCCCACAACCATATAAAAATGGGAGGTTATTGCAATCACTCCAAAATTCGAAATTGAGATAACACCAGATCTTTACGTTTCAAGGTCCCAGGATCACGAAAAAGTGGTTTTTAAAAAATGTCTGTGTGTATGTACGTATGTACGTATGTGAGCACGATTTCTCGGAAACTACCGAACGGATTTTAATGAAATTTGGTATGTATGTTAGGGTTAGCCTTCCGGTGAGCCCAGTTAATTTTCTTGCGAATCCACAGACGCTAAGTGCCTTTTTGGCATGTAAACTATGAAATTTGACAGATGAACACTAATCTTTCTTATCAGCGCATGAAAGGCCTTGAAATTATGTATCTGAAACTGTATTCCCACTTAGTGCCTTTTTGGCACAAAATCTAAAAAATCGAAATTTAGAGGAAACATTAAATAACACGCTACAGCCTAAACTGCTGGATCGATTTGGCTGAAATTTGGTAGGTAGAGATACCGCTACCCGCCGTAGAGCTGATTTAATTTTGGTGACAATCGGCAAACGGCAAGTGCCATTTTGACATATAGACTTTGAAACTTGAATAATGAACTCCCATTTTCTCTACCAGCACATGAAAAGTCTTCAAATTTTGTTTTCAAAATTGTATTCAAGCTTAGTGCCCTTTTGGCAAAAGATCGTAAAATTTAGAAAGATCACAGAGAACACCTTAGGTTTGGTGGAGTAAAACTTAGGTATAGTAAACAGTAAAATTTACTTGATATTGGTGATAAGATTGGATCATTCACCGAAGTGGGGAGGTTCCAGAAGCTTCCGTAGCTGCCCATTTTTTTTTCATAGGCGATATAAAATTATAGGCAGTTTTCTAAGAAAACACCGACTATACCTACATGGGTGACGTCAGAGATTATTTTTTAGTACCTGAACAGAGAATTCAAGCATTATGAATGAAGCGTCCAATCAGATACCACCAAAAACGTCTGTCATTATACTGAGTGTCTAAAAAGTAAAGAATATTGCTCATAATTCTTGAAAAAAAAACTTCATGCAAAAATTCTCGAAGCTTTATAGTTTTTTTGCATTCTGCGTCCGACGGTGCCATTGCCAATTTTTTTTTGCTCAGCCGTTTTTGACATAATGACGTCATCATCGTTTTTTTTTTAAATGGAAACCCACATTTTGCCCAACGATTTCGGGATCTACGAATTTTTCTTGGACAAGAACATGTAAAGACACTACCGAAAATGCAGTCATGACCATCACCCTATGGACTTCCAAAAACATCGAAGAAATGCATGAAAAATAAAAATTTTTCAAAAGCCCAAAAACAAACGTACCTAAACTTCATCTTTTTTCAAAATTTCTTCAGCGTTTATAATTTGATTACAAAAAGAATCTTGACTAAATGTAACCAAGAGTGCCTCGCATTTTGCTCCGGCACTAAAAAATAGAGCTGACGTGGGGGGCAAACCGCTGGGGATGTCAGGTGTACAATTTAGGGGGATGTCCGGGGACTTCAGAGAGGATGTCTGGTGTACAAAATACGGTTAGCAGTTTACCCCCCAAGCTGACGTGTTTTTGTTTTTTCAAAAATCTTGGGTTTTCACTGATTCCTTTACCTACTCTGTTTTTGAAAATCTAGACGTGAAACCCTAATTTGTAAGGGCGTGTACTTTTGACAATTTGATCGAAATTTAGCGGGAAAGCAACAACATTATACAGGATGGTCGTTTTATCTTGAGACTGGCAAATATCTCGAAAAGGAAGCATTTTAGAAAAAAAAATTTTGTATAAAAGTTTTATGACTTCGAGGGGGAAAATATATGGCATCATCGCCATTTTGAATTAAGTTCATTTTCAAGGTCAAATGAAGGTCAACTTGATTTTTTTAAATGGAAACCTATATTTTTTGTTACAGATTCTCATTCCCCATAAAAGAATAAACAACTCTCATCTAAACTATTTTTGGATCCGATGGATGTAAATTTTAACTTTCTTCGAAATCCCTAGACATTCCCTAGTAACAGCGGCAAGACAAAACAAATGAACAACCGTTGTAGCTTAGCAACGATGAATTCTAGATAAATAAACCAAAAAAAATAGTTGTAGATTTTGCGAGGATTTTGTTTTTGTCATGCCGCTGTTGCTAGGGAAGGCACTGGATTTCGAAGAAGATTAAATTTTTTATTTAAATATCTGACAAACTATCCATCGGATCCAAAAATAGTTTCGATAAGAGTTGTTTGTTCTTTTACGAATAAGAATCTGTAATAAAAAATGCAAGTTTCCATTTTAAAAAATGAAGTTGACTTTCATTTGACCTTGAATCAAAATGGCGTCGATGCCATCTATTTTCCCCCTCGAGGTCATGAAACTTTTATACAAAACATTTTTTTCTAAAATGCTTCCTTTCCGAGATATTTGCCAGTCTCAAGATAAAACGACCACCTGTATAACCCAAATCTTGCGTGAGCTTTAAACAAAACAAACTCGTCAATTTTAAGGAATATGATTTGATGTTTTAAACAAAATTGTGCTTTGATTTAAAATTTAAATTACATATTTGATGCATCACCAAAGTAGTAGTAGTGGCAGGTATGAAGTGGTAGGACTGATCGCTAAAATTATTAAAATTTTGAATTTTGACCTTGACACTTTGAGGTTATGTGTCAAGTGCCGAAATCAAAGGTTTGAATTAATAATCAAAAAATTTCTGGTAGATTTGAAATTTTGACCTTATTATTCGTATTAATATCAACTAAGAATAATTATACCACCATCAGTAGCAAACCATTGAATTTTACGGAAACTGAAGCGATTTTCATATTCTGATAATTTTCCACTTTACAGGAATTTCCCCAATTTATTTTAACTTCAAAGCTATTTCACAACTTTAAATTTCAAATAAGCGTACCAGCTTGTCTTTATCCCCACTTTTTTCATTCTCCCCTCCTAAGGTAGGGAAACACAGGAAGACTCCTGAAGGAAGAGTGAAGGGTAGGAAGGAAAAGAAGTATGGCTGCTCGCTATCGTCGCGCTGTCATTTAACAACAGTTTTATATACACTGTGTACACTGTTTAGGAATGCTAAGCCACGTGTATGTGATGTGCAACTGAAAAGCAGCAATCGAACGAATATGGTACGTGGAAAACCCCATTTTCATCAATAACGTGAGTTTCCATTAATATTCTAACCTTGCCACCGCTAATAAATATGGCCCAGTGGGGCGGGTGCACAATCCTTGATTATCCTTGGGGTGATGGGGTCAAAAATCAAAAATGCATTGCACCCTGTTTCCTAGTCTGCAGTTTTTCCCGCCAAAATCAACCGTTGCCTTGATTGATAACTGATTTAAAATCAAATTGAATTATTTTTGCCCTAAATCGATGTCAATCGGATTATAATTGGATCGCCCCAATTTTTCCAGCGTCGTCATTTATCTCCAATTTTTTACATGTTTTTAGTTTTTATCATTAATATAATATTGTTTGTTTAACTAATATGTTGTAATCATCTAATTGATTATGCTAAACAATTTGTTGCTGAGATTAGTAAAACAGGATGCTCCAGTAATAAATTATAACAATATGCTTTTTACTATTAAGTACTTATGTATCAATTTGGGCGTTTAGGGCGAGGCTGCTCTACTTATTAAGTTTTTAATTAGAAAGACAATTAAAAAATGAGGGGGACGACTTGACGAAGTTATTATTGAAACTGAATCATTGTGGTGTCGTGGGGGAGGATTTGGAATGGGCCATCAGTATAGTTGTTTAATTTGAGAACAATAAGTTAATAAGTACCAATTGATAAGCATTAATGTTATTATTATGAAAATATTGTCAATATTTTTCATGATTTATTTTGAAGTCGCGTAATATGTGATACCATTGTTAATACTGAATCATCATACCAATTTTATCTTAGGGAGAAAATAACTTAGCTGGCCCACCTTTTAGGCAATGCCATTTCGTGTTACGAGAGTATTAGTAGTATGTAGCAGGATAATGTGTCCAGAAATGAAAATAGAAACTAATTGAACTATTTTGTTAAAGGCTGCGCATTTAGTCTCTAGACCTAAATGCAGATTGCCCTTTTTCGTGCGTTCAAACTGCATGTGTTATTAAAAATAATTGCATCTCAAGTTACATGCAAACCATAATGTACATCTGCGTTTATAGAATTAAATGACTTCTAGCACGTCATGTACATATTATATTACGGAGATTCTAGAGCAAAATGTTGTACACTGATTTCACCTTCCTACGTGATTTCACCATAACACATATTTCTTGCAAATTTCCTGATTTTTTGGAATTATTCTTGGGGCATTATTGGAATTTTTTGAAATTATTGGTATTTTTTCGTATTATTGGAATTTTTGTCTGCTTATTTGGAATTGGAATTTTATTGTACAACGAAAAAGAGAACTGCATAGCCCCTCGTTTACACCATTTACAGATTTCAACTGTCAGTGCAGTTGTAGAGTAGAGGTCAGTGACTCAGTGGGCTTTGCGCTTACGAAGATGTCAGCCATCATCTGTCAAAAGATTGAATCAAAATGCGCATGCGTTACATCTTGGATGTTGTTTGATTTTACCTGATTTCCCTTGATTTCACCATGGGCGTTGTTACACATTTTTTCAGGGGGGCAGGAGCAAGGGCTGCGAATATTTTTTCACCCACTACCGCCCCCGGGGTTAAGGAATCATGTATTGTGTATAAACTTTTTAAGGTGGTTATAGCTATAGCATAGCAACAAGCGTTCTGATATATTATACTTACATATATTATGAAATAGTAGCTGTATTATGGAAATTAACAATAACACAATACAAATAGACACATAAAGTTATAAAACAAGAAAAAGATTGCTCAAAAAGTATACTCGAGTAGATTAGGTATTGATTTTTAAATTTGGCCTGTCAGCACCAAAAACATCAATTTCTTTGGAAATAAAATTCTGCTTCTCTGATTTCATTAATTCCCGTTGCAGGCTGATCATGCAAAGCCCCGACAATCTGTTTTCTTAAGAAATGTTAACTTAACAAAGATTTTTTCAGGGCAAAAGCCCCCCCCAACGACGCCCATAGATTTAACCAAGGTTGTACACTGATTTCACCCATAGATTTTCCCCTCGCTTATACAAAATTCTGGAGCTTGACGAATAAACGCAACTGCCAAAAATAAAAATCGATAAAATTTACACTATATTTGCCTTAGATAAGAATATAATCCAAACAATTTTGATGATGATTTAATAAGGTAATTGCTCCTTAATATCTTCCTTTCCCGCCAGTGTGCAGCATTGAACGGTTCAGTGTTATGGTCATGCAGATAATGGTTCTATTATTACATTAACATTATCAGTCAACTCTGAACTATATTTTTATTTGCCTTATGCATCTATTCTTAAGTCGGTTTTACTGAGCATTGGATACCTAACGGTTTTACCGACCGAGTTATGAACTTTGTCATGAATGTGACTTAATTCTATTCTTGATCTATTTTTATGCGTCAAAGAAGCCACATGGCGCACAAGCCTGACTCAGTAAAGCACGTGGTTTGAGTAAAACGTGGTTAGGTCGATATTTGCGGTAAGTCAAACTCTTTATTATTTTATTATTGACGAACAGAAGGGTCTGGACAATCTAATAATAGGCAGTTTAATTTATTTGTTCATTTATGACTAAAATGAAAATGAGAGGATATAAAGCCGGGTGAACCGTCTGCCAAGACTTAATTTAGCTTAAATCACGCTTAAGTAGGTGAGTGAACTCTGTTTTTTGTTGCTTTAGTAAAAACTCGTCAATACCTTTCCTGCTTAGGTTTGCACTATTTTACATTTTCACATTAATTCTCCGGCAATTTCCTTTAGTTCAGATTTCGATGAAGGAGCACATTAGAAAATCAGATTAGTGTCGTCATTGCAGCGTTAAAATGTTTACTTATTTAGTTATTTATCCAATAATTTGATGGCCTTGTATTTCCTCACATGGAGCCCACTCGTGGAGTCGTAAAAGTCCCGAGTTTGATGAATCTGTAAATTTTAATTATGTTTCCTTCTTCAAGTCGTCTGTATAAATTATCTTGTATCTAGGTGGCATAATATTTTCCGTGATATTATGCAGGATGTCTCAGAACGCTCCTTTTAATGGAGTATTCAGAATTAAATTCTGAATCAATTCGTGTTTTTGAAAATTTCCAGGGTCCAATTCCAATTCTCCAGTTATAAGAGATTTAAGAGGACCAATCAGATTTCAGCTCTGAATTGCTTCATAAGGTAAAATAATGTTAGATGCACTATTTCCTAGGTAACAAGATACAACAATATTAAATTTTCTTTGATAGTATCTGGTTACCTTGGAAACGGTGCACCTAACATTAAATTCCTTATGAACATAATTCAAAGCTGAAATCTGATTGGTCCTCTTAAATCTCTTATAACTCGAGAACTATTGGACCCTGGAAATTTTCAAAAACACGAATCGATTCAGAATTAAATTCTGAATACTCCATTAAAAGGCGGTGCGATCGTTTTGAGACACCCTGTATATGATATGCAAAATTTGAGATCCAGGAAGCCCTGAAATTTTAACGTCACGTCGAGACCGTTTGCTATGTAGAGCGTAAATTATAGTTAGTGACATGTAACTATATGCATCAGTAAAGCCTCGACCTGTCATTTAAAATTTCACGGCTCCCTAGATCTCAAAATGTGTTGTTTAAATGGTATGTGCCTACATATTCATATTGCACAATTTTCCATTAACCCCTTTTTTTCACTTTCCTATACAAACATTTGCCGTGTCCATTATCATTTGGTTATGCGACAACTTCCCGTCGTAAAAGGCTATTTATATTCTCGCCACCAAAAAACTTTGTGATTTTGACCTGAACGGGTAGAAATATCACGCTCTTAACCTTCCCTTTAAACCCGGGAACCCTTTATTTTTCAATCCCAAATAATTACAACAAAAATATAATTGCCATTTTCACGCTCAATTTCAAAGATAACTTGTGCATTCCTCTTTAAGTGCGAACATAAAATATAGAGATACATGTTCAGTTGCTTATAGTTGTTGCTACAATGATTAACACTGGACGTGTACTTGTCCAGCAACTTAAAAAAATTCCAACTGCTTCACCATGTTTTGGTTTTCTTTAAAAGTGTGTTATTTCCAGATTTTTGAATGAGTGAAACGCACGACAAAAACGAGTTTTCAAAATGAGTTATAGGAGGGAGAAAAATGGAATTTTGCACGGTATTTTTTCGTGAGTTTCTTTCAAAATGTGTAAAACACGTGTGCTGTAGGTGAAGAAGACAGGGCGCGTCCGCAACAACCCGTTAAATTGCAGCCGTCCTGGGAAGAAAACAATTTACCGGAAGACGAACTAAACTTCAAGAACCTCACCATGGATGACGCTAGCCTACAGTTAAATACACCTCCAGACAAACTGAATTTAGTATATTTGACGTTTTTGATACACGGTATAGGGGTTCTAATGCCTTGGAACATGTTTATCACTGCCGATAAGGTGAGTAATGAACTTAGTGCACAAATCATGAGATGGCGCTAGCAGTTTCATCGGTGAGAAATTCTCCTGCTGCGCCATCTAGCGATTTGTGCATCTTATTACATTATAACGACTTAATTCCATCGGTTTTCAGTATTTCACAGAACACAAACTCTCAGAGGAGTATACCGGCGAGATCTCGCCTTACGTCACGAATTTCATGCAGTATCTAACGTTTGCCTCGCAAGTTCCTAACGTTTTTTTCAATTGGTTGAACGTTTTTATACAGATTGGGTGAGTATTTCATCTTTAAATATGTAGAAATCATCCTGTATATTTGTAGTGGCAACCTAACCACGAGAATAGTGTGGAGTATTAGTATAGAAGTCGTTGTTTTTATTGTTACAATCATCCTCGCCATGATAGATTCGAGTACTTGGCCAGAATCCTTCTTTTGGATCACCATAGTTTGCGTGATTATACTAAATAGTGAGTTAATCTAAATCCGTATTGTCCTTGCAATTTATTTTTAGTGGGTAATGGAATTTATCAAAATACCATATTTGGGATGGCTGCTAAACTTCCTGGGAAATACACGGGAGCTGTGGTGTTAGGCTCTAATATTAGTGGAACTTTCACCGCTGTTGTTTCAATTTTGACCAACAAAATGAGCTCGAATAAGAGAATGGCCGCTATTTATTATTTCATCACGGCCTTGTTCGTTCTCTTGATCTGTTTTGACACTTATTTTGCTCTTCCTTTAAATGTAAGTGTGTGAACCACAAAATTTACATCAAACGATAAATTCTGATGGTACTTTTTACAGAGGTTTTATCGCCACCACGAATTAAGGGAGCAAAAAAATGTCCAACTGAGGAAACAACAGAACCAGGGCAGAACTCAACGAGTCCCCTATTGGTACGTTGTTAGAAAAGCACTGCCACAACTATACAACGTGTTCTTCGTATTTTTCGTAACTTTGTCCATATTCCCCTCTGTCCATGCCAGTAAGTTTTTGATTTATTTTAAATTTGGGGATTAGTTTTCAATTTCAGACGTCAAACCGAGCGATCCAAACTTCTTTCTCCAGGATAGTTATGCTCCAGTTACTTGTTTCCTAACTTTTAATGTTTTCGCCATGATTGGAAGCTCATTAACAGGTTTCATTTGTTGGGTAAGTTAACGTGAGTGAGATGTAACCTATAACTCAAAGTTTCGCCAGTGCATGCTGTCGCTACTGCATCAGAGATGGCGCTTGCTGGAGCACACTTCGATTACTCCAATAAGCGCCATGTAGCAAATTTTAAAATTATTTCTTTTTCACAGCCAAGTCCAAAATATTTATGGATCTTTGTCACCCTGAGGGCCCTTTATATTCCGTTCTATTTGTTCAGTAATTACCAGTTACATGGAATTACAAGACATTTACCAGTTCTCATACAAGACGATTATCTGTACTGGATAGTAGCCATGACAATGGGATTGACTAGTGGCTACTTCAGCTCCTTGGCTATGATGTATACTCCAAGGTGAGAAATATGCCGTTCGTTGAATCTACGGGGGAATTACGTTACAAGTTTTTTTTGCGTTCAATAAGTTTTTAAATTGAAGAAATTGAAGTTTAGCCTAGACTGTTTTTGCAATAGATGACATCTTGTCAAAAAGGGAAACTGCATGGTTCAGATTTTTGCGGTTTTAAATAAGGGGAATTAATTTTGTTGTTGATCTTTGCCGAACTGAGACTAGTTTTTTGTTAAATATTGCATCATAAGCATTTCACCTTGTTGAAAGTTTTGAAAACCAATTAGGGTTTCCAATTAAAAGAGATAGACAATATGGAGGTAAACTTTGACACAAAAGTCTGTCATTGTCAAATTTTGGCCTCCATATTACGTCACCACCACGCGTATCTAGTGACCTTAAAAGCAATAGCGACATCACGCCACCTATTGAGAATTGTTGGAACACGCAAAAAGAGGTCACTGTAACAGTCGGTATTCCCCAGAATTTAAAACTGACAGTAAGGTGAGGATATTTTGATAATAAGCCTGAAGAAAATCGTAAATTGACCAATCACGAGAGTTTTGAGTTTTAATTACTTATTTAAAAACGTAAACAGCCAAAAAATAGCTCAAATTCAGAAAACGAAATTCCCCAACCGTGTCGACTGTACACCCGAGTCAATTAATGATGACGCTAAAATAACTGTTTTCCAGGATGGTGGAAGAAAGGTACGCCTCAACAGCTGGAATGTTCGCAGCGGCTTCCCTCATCACAGGAATCTTCTCAGGCATCCTGTCGAGTTTCCTATGGCCTTGGATAATCGCCCACGTGGGTTACTAGCAAAAGTGTTTGGTATATGATAGTGAAACGGAGTTGTCTATACATTTTTAAGGCGGTTTCTGTCATATGCCAATAGATAAATTGTTTATCGGTGCCCCGACCGATTGTAGAAAGCAAAACAATCATAGTTCTTCCATGCAAGAAGAATATTAGCATTTAATTTTATTATAGGGCTAACCAATTTGTATAGACATGATGGAAAGGAATGTCAAAATTTGTATATTTCGACCCTGTTTTCTGTGAAAACCTTCCAACACCCAAATTTTTTGAGACTGAATTTGAGTTTAATAAACACGGGTTCTCTTTTTCTTTGTTGTATTTAAGAGTAATGATGGACGCCTTACGAGTGACGGGTGAAGCCACAGATGGCGCTGGTGCTGATGCACGTTGTTCTAACGATTAATAAGCTTTACTGTATTTATTCTACAAAATGGCTGTTGTAGAACAAAACTGCCAAGGTTTCATGCCCTGTACCTAGTCTAACTATCCATTCTTTGTAGCTAACTTAACCTCAAAGATGGTGTCAAGTTTTGGCGCTAAATTCGAATTTAGCACTTGATGTTTCGCACCATTTAACTTCACTATGTAATACAGGGTCTTTCTGACCAACTGTTACAAGTTAGAGACTATCAAATCGTCGGGCAGTTTCATATTTTTTATAAAAATTTTGTATAGTCAAAGGAGGGTACCCTTCCAGGTACGAGATAGCCTGTCTTACATTTTTCAACACATCATATAAAATGTCGATTAGTGGAATGGATTGTATCGCAAATAAATAATATGAAAAATTAATGCAACTTTTATTCGAACGTAAAATTAAGCAAAGAAGTACACTTAACCTAGCCACAATAATCTAAAGAATTCAAACAATTTCTGTAATATACGAAATTAAGAGGTATTACTTGAATACTATCAAGGTAATGTTATCACATTTACATGACATAAACTTTCTCCACTTTCTTGAAGGGGAATATTTCTTTAGTTTTCGGACAGATTATTTGGCCGTTGTTCTCTCTTGCCATTTGTTCTAACGCCTGCGAAACAATATTACAATTACAAATATTTTAAGCACATTATCATGGTAAAAATTCTTAAACAGGAAAACTTTTAATAAGCGATAAAAAAACTTCCTGAGTAGGCTTTGGAACTTGAGTTATTGATTTAATCCCAAAGCCCACCAAGTTTTTATTTTTTTGGATCACTTGATCCTGTTGTCGCTTTTTATTGATTACCATGTATCATCTTGACCTTTAAAACCCGGATTTGTCAGACAATCAATTTACAGTGTTGCCAAACTTACCTGTTCTCCGTAAATATATCCATTGGGTAACATCATTGGTAAATTATTTTCATTCATCGGTAATCCACTAATATGGCAATAGAGTCGAGATTGAGAGCAATGAGCGAAAGGCAAGGAATCGGCAAGTTGATTCATCGAAGGCTGGCAAACTGGACAGGCTGGATTGCGGCTATCTTCACTCTCCAAGTAACACTGAGTATGAGGCGTTAAGAAAAGCATTGATTTGTGAAGTACAGTGAGATCAATAAAAATGCTAATTTAATATCATTGAAGTTTTCTTACTGATCACACTTTGTATCAAGGAATTCTCAGTGAGCCTTGGAACTGAAAATCACGTGTTAAGCCTCCTTCTCATGCATCTCCGACGATACGTCTATCCGATTGCTTTCTGATTGGCTACAAATTTAACTTTGAATGTTGTAGCCAATAAGAAAGACGTATCGTGGGAAATCCGATGCATGAGGCTTTAGATTAATGTTTTTTGACATAAGACAACAGATGAAAGACAATGACTCTCAATTCCATAGCCTGCTTTTGAAAGGCTTGATAACTAAATTAATGCCATATAAAAAGGATATGGTGTCTTAAGAGCAGACAATCCTGCTTGAAGTGCCACAGTGAAGACTGACTGCGAAGCAAGTTGAAATAGCTTATAATTGGCTTGCCTGAAGTCCTCAATCAGTGTGTCCCATCTCGATTCGTCAAACAATGCCTTATAAGGGCCTATTCCTAGAACATATTTCATAAAAACTCCAACCCTGGACATTAGAACTTCTATACAGGGTGTCCGAAAATTAGAGGATAATATCTTAAGGACGTATTCTACGATCAAAAAGACGGAGAAAAGTTTTAATAAACATGGGTCGAAAAATGCCCCCTAAGGGAGCTAGGGCCCCTTAAAGGGGAGACTTTTATAGTTATTTATGATATAAGTGTTAAAAGTGGTATTTTATTTTGTGAGAAGGGAAGTTTGGGACACGACGCCCAGCGGAGTTGCCCATCCCTTCGAACAAAATAAAATCACTTTTAAGTTCACTCATATCATACACAATTTTTTCTACAAACATACGATTAAAAGCAAAAGTTTTCATATTATTAGTTGAAAACGTACATGAAATTCGCTGTAACTAAGGTATAGTGACAATTTGTTGCCGGGGCTTGTTTAATTGTTGCTGCATTGTCACTTTTAACACTGAGTGTTAAAAGTAAATGACTTTTAATACTGGTGTCATAAAATGCCATTTTTAACAATTGTCAACAAACGTTAAAACAACTGTTTTTAATAGTGTTTGTAGAAAAAAGTGTTTTTTTCTAAATTTCTTCAAAACGGTTAAAGACAACACTGTAAAATTGGGTATCTGTAGAAAGTCTTTGATGCTGAATTCATTACCGTGGAGAAAATTCTAAAGTTTCAATCATAAGCGTCCCGTACAGGGGGGGGCTTAGGAGTAACTTCGGTCAAACATTTTTGTAAATCGTTTTTTCTCAAATCTGACACCAGAATTTGAACATCTGAAGTTTTTCACGTAAAAATGATGCTCTTGTTTGAAATCGCTAGGACGCACCGTTTTCGAATAAGTTGACCCTAGTCGTTTTAGAGCGCGAAAATCTGTCGCAGAAAATTTTAATTTATTTACCAAATTATCAAAAATGAGTTCAGGGTCTGATTCCTTGCGTGATTTTTGGAAAAATTATCAAAAATAAGTTCAGGGGTTGATTCCTTGTGTTATTTTAGGAAGAAAAGTTATTATGGACATATGGCGGAAAACGTTTCCTAAGGGAGGTATGGGGTACTGAAAAACGTCAGTTTTCCAGGACCTCATAGGTCCCATAGGAATCATTTTCCGCCATATGTCCATACTAACTTTTCTTCCTAAAATAACACAAGGAATCAACCCCTGAACTTATTTTTGATAATTTGGTAAATAACTAAATAAAATGTGACAAATTTTAGTGCTCTAAAACAACTAGGGTCAATTTATTCGAAAACGGTGCGCCCTAGCGATTTCGAACAAGAGCGCCATTTTCACGTACAAAACTTCAACCATGCAGATTCTTATGCTTAATTTGAGAAAAAACAAGTTACAAAAATTATTTGAGCAAATTTAGTCCTAAGCCCCCCTGTACGGGACACTTATGATCGAAACTTTAAAATTTTTACCACGGTAGTGAATTCAGCATCAAAAACTTACAAAAAATGGTCAATTTCACGTTGTTATTTTTAACCGTTTTGAAGAAATTTAGAAAAAACCACCTTGAAAGTGACCCCTTTAAGGGACCCTAGTTCCCTTAGTAGGAATTTTTCGACCCATGTTTATTAAAAATTTTCTTCATATTTTTGATCGTAGAATACGTCCTTAAGATATTATCCTCTAATTTCCGGTGTCCGGAAATAACGATGAACTATTTCGGGGGGTGATTCTGCAGCTCAAAATATGAAAAAACGTTCCTATAAACATGGGTCCGGAAATCGCTCCTAAGGGGGCGCTCAAAATTCGATTTTGATTTTGTCAATTATTAAGTTTTTGCATACTATTTGACATCGATAAGCAACATTAGATTACTTTGGATACTAATTTTTAAAATCCGTTCAGTTTTGTAATTTAATAAAAATCGTTTGATAAGCCTAGGAAATGCAAATGGATCTTTAAATATAATTTTTTCGAAAACGGTTGATCCTACGGTGTTATAACAAGAGAGGCTTTTTTATGTAATTTTAGTCAGGAAACCATATTCCGGTGAGAAATTGTCTAAAAAATAACACGTAAAAAAATTTGGCTGGGGAAAGCTAAAGCACCCCCTATTTTCCACGCCCCTGGTTGAATCTGCTTTTGCTAGATACCATAATCTGATGGCGCTTACTGATGTTAGATAATGTGCAAAGAGTCGTCACTGTATCTTAAGCGGTTCCTGATTTATTCAATAAAAATCGAAATTGAGGCGCCCCTTTCAGAAGACCGTAGCCCCCTTAGGAACGATTTCCGGATACATGCTTATAGGAACTTTTTTGCATATTTTGAGCTGCAGAATCACCCCCCGAAATATTTCATCGTTATTTCCGGACACCCTGTATAGACAACACTAGAAATTTGTAATGGTATTCAATGATTAGTAAGGGAAACAGAGCGATTTTTAATGGGAAAGCACAGTGGACCTTTGTACTTAATGTATTTATCTACCCTTTCAGTCACTAGAATCCATTACAAAACCGAACTTAAAACAGATGGTGCTGGATAATCAATAATTAATTGTAATGTGTTCTATTGAAGATCTATTACAGTTTCTCTAGTGAAACCTAATGAAATCTGGAATATTTTCCATTAGAAATTCCATGGACAAATACCCACATCAACACATTGCATTGCTTTTTTTTATGTTTTCTAATGGCCAATTGCAATATTTTGTTAACAACTTGCCTGTATTAACTGGAAACGCCAATAGGGCCATAACCTGTTGAATAGTGACTAAATGTTCATCTTCGAAACTAGGAAAATGTTTTCTCGCATGCTTTATGGCATCCATTCGCCGATCAGTCCTGATCAGCTCGACAAATTCTTGAATGCGTAAATTAAACTCCATGTTGCACTTGAGTTTGCGTAGCTTGGATTTATTGTCATGGCACCACAGCAGGCATTTGGATGTCTCATGCCCGGCAAGACTCTTCTCGACTTCACGAGATGTCAGGAAAATTTCTATATTGGTCAGGTCTTTGATGTCACTTTTTTCTGCGAGGGTTATTGCAGCATTGTAATAACCATTGCGGAGGAAATACTCGACAACCATGCGATCCAGGCGCTTTCGTCGCCATTGGTTGACAGCCCCCTGCGAAACGCTCCCCGAGGAACTCGTAGTGGCATGTTCCTTCAAATGTTCTAGTCTTCGCTTACAAACATTCGAAGCAGCTAGTTCCTCGGATATGCTCTCCTGAGCCTTTCGTTTTAACACGTGCAGCTTCTCAACCATGCCTCCTAGTATCGAGGTGATATCTTTCGCCTTGACAGTATCATCGGAGACTTTTCTTTCAATTTCTGAAGCAGCTTGCTGCACGTGAGACACCTCCCTGTCCAACGTTTTTTGGGCTGTCCTGAATTTTTTGTTCAGGATTTCATATGGCACCTAGAAACGAGACAGAATCTATAACGTCGCCATTCTTTTATAGGGCAAAATCGATCAATTTAAATGGGTCAAAAGCAGTGAAAATTGCAATAATTCATAAAAATGATTACCTTCAATGTGGGATGTTCCAGAGATCTCACGTCTGCCATTTTGGGGCACAAATAGAAACATAAATATAAAACGTCAAAACCCACAGGATTGACCTAGAAAACAGCTGATCAATGGATTTTGATTATTAAACGGGGTCGAGTTCGAATAGGACAAACCGATTTTCTGTCTTCCTCGCCTCCATTACTTTTTAGTTCGCTCTGGGACGATTTCTGAACACACCCCAGAAAATTCTGTCAGTTGGTTGTCACTTGTCAACCTAACCTCCAACATTCCTGTCTAGATTTTTGTTCTTCTACAAGTTTATATGAAAATCGCCGTTAAACGTGAGTTAAATTTGTCTAAATTAAAAACAAGCTGAGTTTTCAGATGGTATCCTTTACGCTACTACTGTTTACGCTAATCCCCCTATCAGTCCTATCCGAGGAATGGATCAACCCCCATAGCATGGATTCAGACGTAAAAATCAAACTGAAGCAAAGTGCTCCTAAGGAACGGATCAACCCCCATAGCATGGATTCAGACGTAAAAATTAGACTGAAGCAAAGTGCTCCTGGGACTGACGCATCTTTAAATAATTCGGAAGCTTACGAGCAATTATGTAAATCTGATCAATACTTAAGACGAATTGTCCGCTTGATACTCAACCATATCACTTTCGTAGAAGAGATATCAGCAGATCAGCTTTTGGGACATTTGCATTTACGAGTGAGCCAAAATGACCATAAATTTCTTACGGAGTTTGCAAAAAAAGAGACTGTCACTGAGAATGATTTCAGTGAAGTGAATTCGATATTTGAAGTGGCAATGCAGAAGACTTCGTACGAAGACTATAAAGGGAAATTTATGAGCTTGCAAGAGGAGATTTATTTAATGTTTTTTAATGAAACGACAAGTGCTTTAGCCATTGGGATTGCTTGTTTATATATCGTGTACAGATTGCTCAAAGCAAAATTTTCGCTGAAAATGGTTATTCTGTTTTTCTTGATTATAGGATACGTAGTGGATTTTATTATTACTTATTTACGACTTGTTCAGGTAAGTTACTTAGCTCATTCTCAAATAATTTCTTTTATCGTAGAAACAAGAAATTGACAGTATGGTGACTATTAAATCATTTGGGAATATGCCCCCAGAATGTGACCCACAAAAAGCCTCATGGTGGACATTTATAACAACAGTTGTTGGTAAGCAATTTTTATTTACAAAAATATAATAAATTACCTAATCTAAGAAATATCGTCAATCATAGACTCAAAATCAGGGAACATAACGAAATTGTTTAAAATACCCCCCAAAATGGCTATATGGTGCTCCCCATTTTCCCCTTCAACAATCGTGGCTAAATCTTCCCGACCATCAAATGTATTCTCCGAACTTAATTCATATTTAGCTCTCCCTATCTGTACTTCCATTTTACCCGATTTGCGAATCACCAATTTACCAATTTTTCCCTCTAACATTTGAGACAATGGATAATCAAATAACTTTTTCACATTTGGATCATCACTAAGCCCCTTTCCCGCAAAAGAATCCGGCAACTTAACCATAGCAAACGCAGGATTCTCTTCACTACATTCCTTATTAAAAGGTTCTGCCAAATTCCCCAACAAATCAGTTTCTTCCTTTTTCACTACTTTATCAGTGTCCTTTCTCGCTTCTGACAACGTTAAAGGTTTAAATGCCGATTTTTCGTCGTCACTATCAATATCACAGTTCATCAGATCCTCCAAAACCGCCTCTTCAACTTTATCATTAATATTCCAACTATTCCGGTTGACTTTTGGAATTACCATGTTGGAAACAGAAGAAGAAGTGGAGTCACGGAAGGTCACCCGTCGTTCCGTATGAGAATTGGTCCGTATTCCATCACCTGCTCCTTGCGAAAATACTCCAGCGGTTTGTAGATAGGATTTTTCATGTCTTTTTCTGTTCGAATTTCGTTCTCTGCGTTTTTGATCGTTTTTCTTGATGACTTCCTTGGTCTTATCCTTGTTTCGGACCACATTGAGGTTAGGTGCGTACTGTTTCTTGGGACGTGGCAGGCCCAAACTGAGGTCGCGAGGTAGTTTCAAGGATTGTAAACGGCCACCTGGTACATCCTTCTCCATTTTAATAGATTTCCTGTCTTCCATTCTTCAAAATGTTTTTTTTAAATGGATAAAAGGAACACAACTCTCCAAGGTCATCAATGTCAAAATGTGGCTTGGTGACTTTTTAGTAACTTTTCTGTTGTCGTGGCGGGAAATTTAAATATGTTAATTTTTTTTCAGGTGCTTCATCGAGTCAAAACCAATGCAGAGAATATTACCAAGCCACTTTCATCAATCCCAAATATTTGGTAACCCCCATTAGAGTTTCAACAGCGCAGTTTAGAGATCTTATCGTGGAACCCTTGGATGATCTAGGAGAGGCGCTTGGTAAATTCGGGAAATCATTATTTGGTAAATCCAGTAACACAGGTTCAAATTATTATTTGTTTATTTCAGTTAATCTTCCATGGGGTGCCAATCTTGTAATTTTCCCCGTTATGTTGGTTACTGTATGCATTCTTGTTATAATAAGTTTTGTTTTTATTACGAAAACCCCAGTTCGACTTGGTGGTGTGTTTTTAAACTTGGAGTTTGGGCATCGTGATCGAAGGGAAGCTATAAGAAATAGACGAAGAGAACCTGTGAGACGGGTGGTGTATGTGAGAGAACATCGGGAATTGGTACAAGATGTTGTAAATGTCAGATCATCTAATAATGAACCTGTTGAAGGAAAGGACAAAGGAAATTCAACAAAAATTAAAAGCACTGTAGCATCCCCAAAACATAAGGCTGGAAATAGATCATCGCATGCTACAGCAGATACTGAAGAGACTAGAACAAATGACACAGGACATGAAGAAAGTCAAGCACAAGAAGAAAACACAAAAAAGGATGTATAAAGCCTTATTTTATAATTGTAATGTGATAATAAATTTAAGAACTAACCAATATAACTACTAATAAATGAAGTTTTATCACAAATCCTCAATTTTTAGGTGAGAGCCGAAGGGTAGTTGTTTAAATAGCCGATTTTTGATTGGTTGATGAAATTATATCTGAACGAGGTCAAAATTTCTACTAACGTATGCAACCCATAATACACCAAATAAATTTTTTGAAGGAGGAAATAAAGTGCGGGGGAGTACCGCGGAGTAATCATATATTCGACTTTTTTTAAATGAAAAAAATTACATCCAGAATCCGTATATGTGATGCAATATTTTGCGTTTTTATTTTTATAACAAAATCCATTCATGTTACGGCCACCAGAGGGCCAGGTCGTGGCCAATCAATACAAAATTTTTAGAATGACGTCAAATTTGTTGTAAAAAAAATTAAGGAAAACAACAGCAAATATTGGAAAACTTTCGCAAAACAGTGTTTCCGGTTAATTACCATCGAAATGGAGCAACAGAAATCGCAAATTCGCCGCAATCCAGTGATAATATAACCTCTTTGTTGAAAATTTTGTGTCGTCGTTTTTCGAAAAATGCCTGAACAAAGCAATGATTACCGTGTGGTTGTCTTTGGGGCCGGTGGTGTCGGTAAGAGCTCCTTGGTGCTGAGATTCGTCAAGGGTACCTTTCGGGAAAGCTACATTCCTACAATCGAAGACACCTATCGACAGGTAAGCCATCTTTCAACAAAGCGTCTTATTTCATTTGTTTTAACACAGCTCACTAAAATTTTAGATAATTTGCCTTCTGATTGGTTGTAATTGACATTTTTTCAATTATGGCTGATCAAGCAACTTAAATTTTATTGTTTTATTTCAGTTTTTGTTGCTTGGTTTTGTTTTTGATTTTGTGTTTCTGTTTGGTAAGTTTTTAGGAATTTAATATGGTAGAATGCTACAATTCAGTTGTTTTTAGGTGATAAGTTGCAACAAGAACATTTGCACACTGCAAATCACCGATACCACTGGTTCCCACCAATTTCCTGCAATGCAGAGATTGTCAATAAGCAAGGGACATGCATTTATCCTCGTCTACTCAGTTTGCAGTCGACAAAGCTTGGAGGAGTTGCGTCCCATTTGGGAGGTTATTCGGGAGTTGAAGGGGCCAGATTTGAGCCAAATTCCAATTATGTTGGTAGGCAATAAATGCGACGAGAGCGCTGAATTGAGAGAAGTAAGTGGAACTGAAGTTTCTGTTTTTTATCAAGTAAGTTGTGAAATAAGTTAAGTAGGGATTTGCCGCCTCTTAAAGATTAAGTACAGGAACAGGAAGGGGCAAGTTTTCCCTGCAAGATTATAAAATAAAACTATAGGGTGTCCCAAAAAACGGTCAAAATATTTTTGGGAATAACTCAACGATTTATTAACCGATTTGGTTGAACGTGGTTTGAGTGTGAAACTGGGACAGATGGCGCTGCTGGACACTTGTTTTAAGGTCACTGGATTTCTCTCTGTTTGGAGTGAAGTGTGGACAAATTTAAAAAGGACAGAGAACATACCCTTACAATAAGTAAGAGAGAAATGACTTGCTTCCATTGATACTTTTTGACACTGACAATGGCATTATTGGCCAGTTTGCAGTTGTCATCAACACTAAGACGAAAATTTGTTGATTTATCGTTTATTAATAATTGTATTTTTATTAACTGGGAAAGCAATGAACGAAGTGCTATTTAGAGCATAGTGCTCTAAATGGCCAACGTCGATCACCGAGAAGAAGGGTTACGTGGTTGTTATAAGTACGTGTTTTGTGATGTTTATAGAGAAATTAAGGCCGCGTACGCCGGATTGCATGTCTTTGACGAAGGAAAACGTGCCCTTTGCAGAATTGTAGCCCTTAAAACTCAGTGGTCCTCCAAGTAGAAACGAAGTTCAGTTCGATGGTGACTTTGTCTTACTCATTTTGACCTCAAATAAAGTGCATTAACTTCGAAATTTTTTATTATAAACAGTGATGTGTGTTTATAGTTAGTTGGGCTGCTGTATTTAAACAATAGAACGAAATTTACTTGATTTAGTTTTTGTGAAACCATAATTTTTGCAAGGGAACACAAAATCAAAATTCACTCAAAAAATTAACGGAACGGTTAATAAAGGGATCCACTATAAAACCATAACAATATAAGAGCTATACTGCAAAATAAGCAAAAATAGACTTTGTAAGCAGTTATTTTACAAACAACTGCCAACTATAGGTAATTTTTCTAACACCTAGCGTCATTTTCGTTCAAACTTAAAAGAGAAAGAGATATGTTTTCTGTTATATCTCCATACCGCTTGCCGTACCTCTCCAAAGAGAGAAATCTAGTGACCTTACTTCTTTTGAAGGGTCACTTTGGGTGCATGAGGATTGATCAAACAGCAATCAATTGTTATGAAACTCAAATAACTTTCATGGCCGTTCTTTTTTCGTTAAAAGTCCTTTTTCAGACGTCAATTTGGTGTAACCATTAATTTTCTGGAAATTTAAAAAAAGGACGTTTTCGCCTATTTTCATGCTTTAATGACAACGACTAAAATATCAGCGATGCACATGCGAATTCAGAGCTGGGTAGTATTCGAGTCCTTCAGATATTTCATTATTCTTGTATGGACAGTAGGGCAGATTTTAAATCAGATTTTTTTTCTGTATCTGCTTCTTTTGTGATGTAATTATTTAATTGCATTTACAATACATTTTGTTATTATTATTATTATTATTATTATTTTGAACGTTTTTTTTTTTTGGACAACCTATATTTATCAGTCTGGCAGGCACATGCGTAACAGCACATCTTGACCCTTTAGATTGGTACTGCGCATGCTCCTAAGCGCACCGCTGACCTGAGAGTTAAGACGCTTTCCTTTTACACATTTATGAGAGGAGCCTCAGTTAATTTCAGCAATTTGATTGGTCAATATTCAAATGAACCAATCAAATTGCTGAGATTAACTGAGGCTGCTTAGACATGGAATGTGAAAATGGATTGAAGTATGCGGTCTACGTCAAGTTACTGATACAGAATGCGGTCTACGTCAAGTTACTGATACAGAATGCGGCCCACAAGCTGGGCACAATTTACCCATATGTAGTTTTTATAAATTTTATTTTCCATCAACTCGAATCAATTAAAAATCTTGACTTAATAGATCATGCACATTTACTGGTGTAATTCCAGGTGTGGATAATACAGTGGGTTTAACTGAACCCTCTCGTTAACTGGACATTATCTCGCGAGTGAGAGGTGTCCCAATTCAACACTGAACAAAAATGAAGACTTTTTTGTAAAATTTTTATCAGACATTAGACAAGTTTGCCGTACATAAATATAATTATATTATGTTGCAATTTTATGCGTTTTTATCCATTTTAAGTTAAGCCCGTAGACTGCATATGCTAAACTGTAACTACATACATAATGTAGACCGCATACTAAATCGGAGTCATTCCTGTAGACCGCATACTAAACCGGCACCGTTTTGTACTCTGGCAAAAAGTAACACTTTAACCACAAGTGTAGATAAAATAAACATTTCAACAATACGCAGTTTATCTCAAGAAGCAAATAAATAACTAAATCCAAAATGGAGTTTTGTTTACAACAAGCAATTTCCTCTGCATAAAAACAAACTGACATATTTTGGAAACAATTACATATCAAACAATTCTAACAACACTCTGTGTTCTTACACAAGATATTAGTTGGATGCAATTCGATATTAGTTGGATGCAATTCGTGAGTATCAGTAAAGCGTCGACGTGCCGGTCAACTTTCATGGTCTATCTTATGTAAAAGTTAATGTGCATTAAATAAAATAAGGTAGAAAGAACGAAGAATACTAAGTTATTGTTGCTTTAGCGATTTGTAAACATTGTAATAATAAAGTAAAACAAAAAAGAAATAATTCTAGAAGTATAATGAAAAAAAATGAATATTGCAGGTGACACCCTCAGAGGGGCAAGCCCAGGCCGCAGAATGGGGCGTGAGCTTCATGGAGACGTCGGCAAAGACCAATCACAACGTAAAGCAGCTGTTTCAAGAGCTGCTGAACCTGGAGAAGTCGCGTAACGTAAGTCTCCAAGTCGGGGGTAAAGCCAATAGTCGAGTGGCCAAAGATAAATGTGACCTCATGTAAAACCCTTGTTTAAAAGATTGTTGACCAAGCTTTAACGGCCGGGCAAGTGGGAATCTGTACCAAAGTTGACTGTTACCGATTAAGTGCCCATCTCTGTGGACAATATTAGTTACTCAGTCCTGTACATATTTAATTAAAACCCGCACTTTTTCACTTGCTCGGTCCAATTTGTTAAGGGCCGACTGCAGGTGTGCGTTCTATTCTGTTTAATCTCCCGTTTGATGTGTGCAATCAAGGCCCTTTTGATTTCCATCTCAGAGTAACGTTAAAATATACAACGCAGTCGGGTCCATCCATCGCACATATTGTTGACGAAAAATGCAAGTTTTCGGCGCTATTATTCAATTACACACATGTCACAATAGCATATCAGTAAGGGTAGGTTAGACGGCTAACTTAGTATAGACTTGTAAGTCCATCAAAGCATTTCATTTGAAACATTCCTTATTTGTAATCCTCCCTTGTTCACATCCACCTAACAAACTTGACGATTGTTGTGCATGTTATATTGGTGTGAACGAGGCTTTAGCCTTGCGGATTTTGGTAGAAATCTTCAAACGTCAATTGCGATTTTGCTGGACACAACTTCGGGAGTTGGCGAATAACTTCAAATAGCAGTAAGGGAACTTAGGGATCTTAACCTTAATTATAATAGAGCTAAAACAACAACCGTAACCATAGTAACTTATGGATCTTAAGCTTACTTAAAATAGAGCTTAGGGAGCACGATTCTGCGCATTGCAGATTGACCATAAATTCGCAAGGCTGGTGGACCCCCAAATTGTGATAGTTTGTTTAAATAGCGGACCATATAGTTGTTCACATTTCGTGTGTACCTATGACTTGCTCTGGTGGCCGTAATTTTTTAGACTGGGTGCTAATACAAAAACATTGTTCGTGTTATTTATTATCATTAATAAGTATTAATATTTGTTAATCACGCTTTATAGTGTTCACTATATGAACTGCAATTGTGATCGATTTATAAACGTATTTATGCAACGAATATATAAAGAAACATTACATAATGTAGAACAAGGAAAATTATGTACTCAAACTTATTATTGCTCGGTAGAAGCCATTTAAATTAAAAAATCGCTTTTATTAGTAATTTACGGCAGATAAAATAAAAAAAAATTGTTATTTTATAGTGAACTTAAGGATCAACTTTGTATACTTGTAGATGATTGATTCTATTTACACAATATCTGATTCGTCGAATCTCTCTGGGACGCAAGATTTTCAAACGATTTGAATCGGCAACATCGCCTCAACAAGGCGCCGCCCCGAGCACATTAACATTCTTTACAGATTCATTTTTGACATTTTGATCGAGTATTTCCGTGCCACATGTCTGTAAAGGGCGTTAATAATTTAGATATTTCTTGTTTGTCTTTCAATGTATTCCTCTCTACATGTTTCATCTATTTGTTATCCTTCTTCCAAAGTAGCGACCGTTCAATTTTTTACATTCATTTGTGATGTTGAGTTTGTTTACAAACACGATTTTAAATAAACCCATTACGAAACTGCAGCCAACACTTTTCTTTTTGCGTCAATCAAACCCGTTGGTCTAGACTTGAATGGTGACCTCCGGACTTTGGCTCTTGTGATAAGAAAACCAAGTTCCTGCTTTCAATCAGTTGTCTTGTGATCGTGCAATATGGTCGTCGCTAATACTTCTGGGATTTTCATTTATACGTTGATGTATGTGGTGAATCAAAGCACCATTCAGCAGGATACGTCCTATAACTTCTACCTTTTAGATATTGGGAAATGTTGGTAAATGCTAAGTTCTTGAAATTTTCGATTTACAGTTTACGTTTTTAGCGACAAACGCGTCGAGGTGCTATGGAATTTATGGCTGTTTCGAGCTTGGTCCACCTTGGACGTCTGAACATAGACCTGTATCACTATTCCCCGAAGAATTAAAAAAGGTACGTCTACTTGTACTAGAGTAAACTACAAAATATATTGTTTTGAAGATCGAACCCAGATATCCAGTTTACACAAGGCGAAACCCCACAAAACCAACACTAATAGATTTGAACGAATTCGACGTAATCACTTCTGCAAAGATTGATCCTTTAAAACCTGTTTTTCTAATCTCTCACGGATTCATGGAAGGGGGAGGGATTCCTTGGGTAACCTAAAAAGCTACTAAAGATTTTTGTTTGCATAATTTTGAACAGATTTTAGAAATGACTCAAGAACTTCTCAAAATGAAGGATTGTACGGTCATTGTCGTTGATTGGCACGGGGGGTCAAGCCCACCTTACACTCAAGCAGTCGCAAATATACGTCTAGTGGGGGCTATGACGGCTCATCTTCTCCACGATTTATCCAAGCACACGGGAAATTTGAAATTAGATCACGTGCACTGTATTGGACATTCGTTGGGGGCACATTTGAGTGGATACATAGGCTATACCTTAAAGTCTGTAAGTCGCATTTCGTCTACGAGGAAATGCTTAAAATTTGTTTCATCTGCAACACGCGCCTTCGGCTCGTGTTGTAAGTGTAGACGATATACGCACTCATCAAATGATTTTGTAGCTATTTAACTTGACTTTGGGGCGAATAACCGGGCTGGATCCTGCTGAGCCCCATTTTGCTAAGGCGAAGCCCCCTGTGCGATTGGATAGGTCCGCTGCTAAATATGTGGACATTGTGCATACGGATGCCAGTCAGTTTATCCGAGGGGGCCTGGGAATCACTGAGAGCATTGGACATGTAGATTACTATCCAAATGGAGGAAATAATCAGCCTGGTTGCACCAAAAGCGTTGTGCAGCATATCAACGAAGAACACGGCAGCTTTTTTGGAGGTAATTACCATTTGCTGCTTTCATCAAATGATGTAACCTAGTTGAATACGTCAATTGTAAATCAAATTGGTGAATTGACTTTCAAAAAGTATCAATTCAGTTATTTTGGCATTAGGTTTAATATGTAAATGTAAATCGAGAAATTTCAATTGATGTTTTCTAAAAATCTACACCTACACCTTCTGAAACTTTTGTGACTGTATGCCAGTAGGTACGCTATGCCGGTACTAACACAGTCACGTGACAGTTGGCAGGGTTGTCGCTACCAGATGGCACCACTATATTTATTTTGACTTTCAGGAATTAAAAAATATCTGGGCTGCAACCACGTCCGAAGCTACGAATTCTACATAGAAAGCATTAACCCTAAATGCTCGTTCATGACAGTGGCCTGTCAATCGTACGAAGATTTTTCTTCGGGAAAGTGCTTTGGTTGTGGACGTAGAGGTGAGAAATGCGTAAAATTTGGTTACCACGGGCACTCCCACTACCAGAGTTTGCTCGCTCAGAGACTGATCAATCCCAGCAGTAACCTGGTTCAGTTTTTCAAAACTGGCGAGAAAAAACCCTTTTGCAGTAAGTTGCTTTTTCGCGCGCCACGCTCTAATTTAAATGAAAAATTCCAGGGGGACACTATAGAGTTTTCGTGAAGATTTCGGATTCTGAAGAGAGTAAAGTACATGGCGGTGAAGTGGGACAGTTATTTTTTACGATGCACTCGACATCTGATGGTAAAGGGGTGAAAACTATTTCAGTTCCTATCAATACGGGGGGTTACCACGAGCCTGGAAAGACTTACATGAATGTAGTGGCGACGGACGAAATAAAAGTGCTAAAAGCTGTTGAGGTTGAGTGGAGGTTTGAGAGTAATATTTTTAACCCCCTCACATGGCGATTGCTGGCCACACCCAAGATCTACATAGAATGGGTCAAGGTAGATGCCTTGGAAATTCAGAAAAGCCTCAAAGTTTGTCCCAAAAACGGCGAGGCCTTGTTCAATTCGAAGCCTAGTTTTATGATCGCATCTTATTGTTAACGTACCTGTCAAAGAATTATATTTATTTTTTTAATTAAACAAAATAAGAAATATTTCAGATGTTTGCAATAGAAATTAAAACGTTGCAGTAAATCTCAATTCCTCTTAAAAATGTTTCAACACCCAAATACTCGTCGTGAGCGTGCAACAATATCGGCGTGTTGTTTATAGGCGAAAATCCTATTGCAGGGATTCCCTTACCTCGGACATACCGATTGTCGGTGGCACCCGGACAAATCATTGGTCGAAGTTTAAGAGCCCTAAAAACATGTTTTTACAAGAACTCGCAACAGGATCTTACATGTCATCAGCTGCTTGTTTAAACGCGACCCAGTAAGGATTACTTTCGTCGATTTTCGTATCTGGAGTATGCGGACATTTGAGTTCATACTCTACCCAAACTCCAGCTCCGGCTTCCCTGCACCATTCATCAACTATTTCGTCAAAATTTTTCATTTGCGGAGAGATGCGGCAATCGAAAACCGCCACGAACTCTTCAGGGATCACGTTTGACTGAACGCCACCCTAAAAATCAATTAGTAGACGGTGAGACAGTATAAAAAGAATTTTTAAATGGAAACACACCATTATTCTAGTTAAGTTAACGGAAGTTACGTGTCCATTCTCGTAAAATTCTTTTCCTGCAAGTTTATCCTTCTCTTGTTGGCGAAAACTGTAAAATTTCTGCAAAATTTTGGAAAGTTTTTCACCAGCTGTATTGTCCAAAAGCGTTGATCCATGTCCGGAATTTCCAGGACAGTGAATATGAATCTCTACAAAAATAACCCATCGTTTGAAAATGGCAATATCGCAATTTCCTGTTCAAAAACGATGTAAATGCTTGTCCCGGTAGGTACAGAAAATTGCAGTGTTGCCATTTACAAACGACCGACCCTAAAATTGTTTCCGGAAACTTACGCCAGGTGGCTCTTTCGGCGTAGAATATTGCAAACTCTTCAGTAGGGCTTGTTACACCTTCGTCTAAAGAAAAGCCCACGTTTAACATCTCGAAATCCTCTGTTTGAACAAATTTACCCATTCCTTCAATACCCCCTATTTCCTCATCTTAAAATAATAAACACTGAAATTGCTGATTTTTCGATTTACTCCTACCAGGAACAAATGATACATGTATCGTTCTTTTTAAAACAATTTCTTGCTGTTTTAACCGTCTAACAGTTTCCAAGCATTGAATACCAACACATTTCATATCCTGTGAACCTCTTGCATAGATGTTATTATGTTCATCTACGTCAGCACTGAACGGTTTATGTGTCCAACTTTCTTCAAACACTGGAACGACGTCCATGTGGCTATTTAGCAATATAGAGGGTAAATCAGGTTCCCTTCCTATGTAGGATATTACCACTACGGGTTTTCTGGGAAATACTTCGAATATTTGAAAAGGGAGAGATAATTCTCTCGCCTGGCGCTCCAGAAAATCGATACAAGGATCTGGGGGTTGAAATTGAAAATTAAAGATTTTCAACTTTCCTTACCATAATTAATGTTAGGGTGCACTGAAGGAATTTGAAGATATTCTCGGAAGTTGCTAATGGCTTGTTTGTCCAAAAGCTCCTTATCAGCTGCTCCCAGGCTAAACATTGCTGCTTAATTATGTTTGGTAGACTGTTCTTTGTTGTTAGTCTGCCTTATCAACATACGCGTTTAAAACAGGATTAAAAATTTAAGTAATAATTGTGATGTTTATGCTCTTGCATGGTCATTGGGAAAATCCCAAGGGATTTAAGCACTCTAGTTGTCAGATAAACGGACTGTAGCTTACATAAAATCATCTATGATGTACATATAACATAGTTCACTAAGCTAGAAACTATTTGTTCAAGTTTAAACGTTTATAATATAATTATTTGCCTTCTATAAATAAAACCGTAAAAACGCAATTATCACGAAAGTTGACTGTGAATCTTGCCATGTCGTCTATTAACAAATTCCAAAAGGGTGCTTTGGACACTAAGGCCATCAACAGTTTTCGTGAATATCTCCAGATCCCTACTGTCCATCCAGATATCGATTATGGTAAGTGGGTTAAAATAAACTAAAGGAGATAATTTATTAGACTAACAAGAAAACATTTATTCAGAAACCGTAATAGAAAGTTGTCTAGTTTTGTGATTATCAAACTTATCCATAGTTTTGATATCACCAATAGCAACTAAAGCTATAATGAGCCCAACTCCCAAGAGGGCTGTGACAAATAAACCCGACAAGATAGGTCCAGAAGTAAAGTTAACGCAATCGTAAGCATCGCTGAATTTCTGATTGGTCGAATCTATCTGCACCTGCATGTTGTAGATTGTTAATTTGGTATCCCCGTTTGAAAAAACAGTTTCGCCACTGCAATGATAGGAAAAACGCGCAGGCGCAGTTACGTTTTTGCTGATGTTAAGATCAGATATATACTTGTCGTGGTTGTCTGTTATTTTCACTTGTGCTAAGGTCCAATATCCGAGGGACCAAGTAAAAATAAAGCGTAATGTTAGCTTATTGCCATCTTCTAACGGAATTTGAATGTTTAGTCTTGTAAACAAATCTTTGTCCGTAGAATCTACTTTAACCAAATCATCGCTCGTCTCTCCCAAATATAAATCACTAAATTTACTAGATGAGAGAAGTAAAGCCTTTGAAGAGTACATTAAACCATATGTATTTTTGCCAATTCCTACTGATTTTCCTCTGTATAAAACTGGTCCTTTAGGCGGAGTATAATCAGATTTGGTTTGGATCTTTTTTGGTGACACTATAGTTTTCTGGGTAGTTTTTTCAGTCGTTTCTGTAAGAGTGGTTGTATTAATCGCTGGCTCTTCTTCTGTTGTCATTTCTTCTTCTGGTATTTCTTCTTCTGGTATTTCTTCGCGTTTCTTACGAAAAAATCGTTCATGGATGTGAAGGACTGATAAGGTACCCTCACCTTTGTCCAGATACCGTTCACTTATGAAGGGTACGTCGACGTTGAGGACTTCTAAAATTTGACGTAATAGAAATCGAACATGGCGTCCATGTAAAAGTTTTTTGTCGATCGCCCTGTGCTTACCTGCAGCGTCTGTGTCAATATCACCATTAGGATTATATGCAAAATGATAACCGTCAAGCCAATTTTGCAAACTTCTTATCAATACTGGATTTTCCGTTCTATAGATGAAGACCTTTGGTTTACCAAGTTCATCAATAAGCTGCTTCAAGTCATCATCAGTAAATTTCTTTAAAGGAGAAACTTCGAGATTTTGCTTTGACCATAACAACACGGCACAGTTTGCTTCAAATATCGCTAAAATTACCAAAGTAATTAACAGTTTCAAACACATGTTAAAAAATCTTATGTCCATATTTTTGAAATCAATAACTTGTTGCGCAGCAACCAGTCGCGCACTTGTCCATTTTTACTTTAACGTATGCAGCCAAACATACATCCCTTGTGATCAGCTGATCCAATATTTGAAAAAATACGCGGCAAAACTAATATTTTGGAATTTCGCTCGTTCAATAAATTAATACGTATTGGAAAAATGTTGACAAAACCCCTGTATTGCTTCAATTTATGAATTTATCTGTTTTTATGATATTTAATAATGCGTAAACAAATTTTTGTGGTTTGCGGCTCGGTCGAGGGCTCGGTTCCTGTTTACTGTCGAGCTGCAATAAAAGAATAATTAGGGTAGATTTAGAATTTAGATTATCACTTCCACCGACCTTGAACAATAATAAACAGTTTATGGCCCGTATTTAAACACGCCGTCGCGACGAATTTCACTTAGAATTTTAGTCGTAAGATGTCTGTGTTGTCAGCTGTTGAGAAGGACGCGTTGGACACGCAGGCTGTCAACAATTTTCGTGAATATCTTCAAATTGCTTCCGTGCATCCCGATATTGATTATGGTGAGTTGTTTTATGATATTTGGGGTTTGTGGGGAAGTGTTTTTGCGAAAAAATTTTGTAGGAGATTTGTGGGTTTTTGTGATAATGCAGGTCATCAACGTCGCCTGGTCTGGCTTGGCTTCGGTTTTTGGGTGTGGAATGCTATAGGTAAAATGTTTATAATTTAATTCCTATCTGATTCTGAAATGTAGAATAGATTTTTGGGTTCGAAAAAGTAAGAATAGGTACTTATTTTTATGTGGCAAACTCTGTAACCTGTAATCTGTAAGAAAGGTGTAGATATTGATCTTGGATCCTTGGCCCTTTCTAGGCAAGCAGATTATCTTCTGTTATTTTTAATTCCCATTTACTTCCAATAAATAAATGTGCAATGTGTGTCTAGGTATAGGTAGGTAGGTACCTACCTTGTATCAAGATGGCTGGCCGAATAAAGCAATTGACATATTGATAATTTGTTTTGACATTAATTACTACAGCGATAAATGCGTTAAAAAGTCAATTCTTTTGTCCTTAAAGCCACCCACGATGTTATGATCATTTGTAACAACAATCCTGTATGTAGGGGAAACTAGGGAGGATTGATACACCAAATGTTTAATTCAAAAATTTAGACAAACTGTGAACTCTATAATTACCATATAGCTTCCTTTCAGAAACCCGATGGTTAAAATCGAGGTTAAATGGATTAGTTAATAGTACAATAAATTAGGGATATTAAGTTGAAAAAGAAAAATGCATATACTGTATGAATCCTCCCACAGTGGAGGAGATATGATACCATATAAGGGAGCTTTGATACACGGCAAGAGAAAACACAATAACGAAATATTGCAAAATGAATTACATTGAAAAAAATGTATTTTTGAACTGAAAACGATAATTTTGTTGTGGTTCTATCAGTACCACCTACAAATATTGCAAAAAAAACAGAGTTTGATCGGAGAAGTGAGGATAAATAAAGTGACTGTTCGTTTTTTTAGTTATAAGGATGTTTCTCAAAATATTTGTTATCCTCTAAAATTTCCATTACAAATGCATGTATCAAGCCCCCCCAAAATGATGGTATATACAGAGTGGTCCAAATGTATTAATACAGGGCTCTCACGGCCAAACGGTAAGATAAATGAGTAAAATAAAAAATCCAGGGTAAATTAGAATTAAATACCTTTATTTTGTCGCCATTTGGAACTCCCCATCTTATTGCATAATTTAGCAATAAACAATAAATACATTTTTTTAAATGGCACCATGCATGTTTCAATTTTTTTTTGGATTCCCTTTGATCCCCTCTTTATGGGGGTGATTTTATTTTTTTGAAAAATTGAGCAGTGAACTTAGAAATTTTTGTTGATTCAAATTTCGCGCGGTGATCCGGCAACAATGCGCTTCACCATTAGTTCCATGGAACCGCCCTCGACTCACCGTATGTCTCCCACTGCAGGGTACTGTGTACACGCCCTCTGGAAGAATCTGACCGGTCCTAATAATAAATAGCCTGTTTACTTCATTAGGTACAAAGGAAAGGATATTCTTCAGAGTGCAGGAGCACGATTTTACTTCATTAGGTACAAAGGAAAGGATATTCTTCAGAGTGCAGGAGCACGATTACGAGCCATTTGCTACAATTTTTATCAGGAAAGGTAAATTTGATTGAAAACCTAAAAAGGAATAAAAATTGTAGCAAATGGCTCGTAATCGTGCTCCTGCACTCTGAAGAATATCCTTTCCTTTGTACCTAATGAAGTAAACAGGCTATTTATTATTAGGACCGGTCAGATTCTTCCAGAGGGCGTGTACACAGTCCCCTGTAGTGGGAGACATACGGTGAGTCGAGGGCGGTTCCATGGAACTAATGGTAAAGCGCATTGTTGCCGGATCACCGCGCGAAATTTGAATCAACAAAAATTTCTAAGTTCACTGCTCAATTTTTCAAAAAAATAAAATCACCCCCATAAAGAGGGGATCAAAGGGAATCCAAAAAAAAATTGAAACATGCATGGTGCTATTTAAAAAAATGTATTTATTGTTTATTGCTAAATTATGCAATAAGATGGGGAGTTCCAAATTGCGACAAAATAAAGGTATTTAATTCTAATTTACCCTGGATTTTTTATTTTACTCATTTATCTTACCGTTTGGCCGTGAGTGCCCTGTATTAATACATTTGGACCATCCTGTATATGACATATTCATTAAAATGTTGTGTTAAGGGAATCCTAAACTAAAGTATCCTAATCTATTGATGATTTCAATAATTCCAGTGCATGAAGGGAGCCAGTCTATGCAGTAGGTAAAACAGCCCACTTGTATTATCGGCTCTGTCAGCTTTGAGATTGCTGTGACACAAGAATGCCAAATAATGACTATCAAATAAATAATTTGTCACAAAATATCATGATGAGAGCGTCCAAAAGCACCAGATGTAGTGCATTAATGACCAAAATTGGCAACCCTTAGACTGGACGACCGTTATTTTCGTTTAATCACGTTGATTCATAGATGTCCTTTCTTTTATTAAAATCATCAATATCCTAAATTATAGCTAAAACCGCAGAATACTAGTGATAATATAAACCCAAATTCATTAAAATGCTTGAAGTACCTTCTTAGAAGACCGAAAACTTTAGCCGTAAACAGATTAGCTGACTCTATATTCCTAATTCCGTGTCGAATGAAATCAAAATGACTCAGAATGCATGCACCATATGCAAGTATGCCATTGGTGTCAATTAAGCTAAGCGTGGATCGCTTTTGCGGGAAATTTGAACGTGTATCGAGCCTCCTACGGTATCAAGTCTCCCTACTCTCCCCTACAAGTATCCCAGAACGCTGGCACTTTTAATATTCAGTAGGTATTAAAATCTGAATCGATCCGTGTTTTTCAAAATTTCCAGGGCCCAATAGTTTTCCATTTATAAAAGATTTAAGAGGACCAATCAGATTTCAGCTCTGAAATAAGGTTAATTTTGATGCACTATTTCCAGGGTAACAAGATATCAGTGAAAATTTGTTACCTAGGAAATAGTGCATGCACATTTTTCTTTATTGTTGAATTATCCGTTAAAAGGAAGTGCGCGCGTTCTGCGACACCCTGTAGATAAAATCCTTGTATTTTTAGCTGTGTAGACCCAGCTGTCAACTGAATCGATAGGCTTGGTATAGGGAGTCAAAGTTGGAATCTGAACAATTTCTTCTTACGATTTTTTTTTGGTTTACTTGATCGTAAAACAAAATATTGAAGAATGGCCCTATTCGCGAAGTCGCAGTAGGCTAGGTTTTGCAACTTGTTCAAGTTGAGCACCTTATAGTACCCCTACTGCTAAATGTAACGGAAGATACCGGGTGATTCAGTTTGGTATTCGCCCTCGTGTAACTTTTTTATTTTAATAGAAAAATATACCAGGTGACAACGCTCCAATAGTTGTTTTAATTATTATTATAAAAATCTGAGAAAAATCACAGTTATAATATCCTCCAAACTTCACCTTTTGACATACATTAAAAGTTTCTGTCGCTTCCGGAAATGGCTTTAATTTTGAATTTTTAAACTGGGCACCCGGTACATTCTTATATTTTTGGAATGCAGGAGGACTGCGGGAGTCATTCTGAGTATTGTAGTGTCATTTTATTATGTTTTTTCTTTTGTTTTAGCACAGTCCGTTTTAGGAAATTTGGTAGTGGATCTAGAGGTGGGGTAGTGGGACTCATTTTTTGTGAACAAAAATGCAAAGTTGTTGTTATCATTGCACGCAGAAAAAAATATCTGTTTCATGGATTAGGTGTACCGGCATGGTACCATTTGAAAAAACTTAGTTATCCGCAAAAACATTTTTGCATATTTTGAAGCCCTCCGAATAATGCTTAAATGAACCGAAACGCAATATTATTAATTTTATGAGAATACTGACCTCCATAAAAGACAAAAAAAGCATATCGCGGCACTATATCCACATCAAAATTTCTCCAAAAACAAGAAAAAACTCACGAAAATGGCACTACAATACTCAGAATGACCTCTACATTCCAAAAATATAAATATACACCGAGTACCTATCCCATTTAAAAATTTAAAATTAAAGCCATTTCCGACGTAACAGGAGTGTTCGAAAGTTGCAATAAATGTCAAGAAATTACTAATCCGATTAGTATAGGAATCCTCTAAAATGCGCATATTGTCTAAATAATAAACATTTTCATGCAATGTTGCTAAACAGGAGTAGTGTCGAAGCCCGGGGCGAGCTGACTTTGTCAGCCGCTAGTTTTCTTTAGATGTCTTTGACATCATGGAAGCTAGTAGTCCCCACCTCTCACAGAGGTCGTAGTTTTCGACACAACACTCTTAAACATTTTCATGAATTTTGTAATGCAAAGCTGTTCTTATTTTGGAAAAAGTATAAAAATATCGGATTATCAGAGGTTCTCAAAATTCTCGATTAAGATTCTCATTTAAGATTAACGGAAAATTTGGCTTAGAAAATCAACGTTTCGGCAAAAATAAAATAAAGTTAAGAAACGAACTTTGCATTATTAGAAAATTTATGAAAACGTTTATTATTTAGGCAATATGCACATTTTCCAGAATTTTTGTCTTGAACAGTCACTTTAAGTCAAAATTGCAGAAATCACAGCCAACTTGACTAAAAACATTTCGGCCCTCTGACGATCATCTTTAAAACTTATGGTAACATTTTTTGATGGTTGTAACGAGAACTAAAATGTCCAATTACGTGAAGCCGGAAGTAACACAGTTTGTAAATGTGTCAAAATTTGCGTTCTTGTGGGTGTATGTATGAACTCATAAAAAATTCAAGTTGATATTCCAAAAAATAAAGAAATGGCGATGTGCTGCATGAGTTCCGGTATATTTGTAATATGACATATGTCAAAATTACAATACTAAGACCCGGTTGTACAATTGAAGTTCAGGAATGGACATTGCTGTACATTTCTTAGCGGGTTTTTGTACAATTTTTTTTCTATTTTTGAGTAGGAAACAAAGTTTCTACTTTACTTACATTACAAAAATTCCGAGAAAAAAAAATTAATGTGATAAACCAATTTGGCAATTTTGTTAGCCATGGCAAAAATTGAAGTATTGTGTTGCCTAATGTCGCACCTGCTCTAAGGAAAGTATCTTTTTAAAAGGACCCTATACAATAAGCGACTGCCTGGGCCCATCTCTACCACATTTTGAATTTTGGTAAGCGAGGGATAGGTGAATGTTTGGTAGAAAAATTAAAGGGTGGAATCTTCTAGTTTCCGAGAAAAAAATTCGTGCAAATGCCATTTTTGGGGCCCAAATTGGATTAGAGCCACATAAAAATATGACCGCCTGGGAACATTTCTATGTTTTTGTATTCAATGTTGTAAGAACACTTTATTATACCTCCACAGTAAAAATCAAATTTTGGAATCGTCTAGATCTGATTTTTCCTGGACCACTATCGTATAGGGTCCTTACAGTTTATTTAACCCTTTTATCGTTAATAGTAATAACGTTATTGTTCTTAACAAGTTGATAGGCGAAAAGGCTATTATTGTTATTAACGCATAAAGTGTAGATAAGTTATTATTTTCTGAGAAACTATAGTCCTTACAATGAAAGCGACGTTAGTCATCACCTTAATTCTTTTTTTTCCATGGCTAACTACGTTTATTGACAATAGTATTGTTAAATTATTCCATTATATTTTTTTCTCGATTTTTTTATAGTGAAAGTATATACTTTCTTTATGACATGTTCTAATGTAGAAAAAATACGTCTACAAGAATTCGCTAAGAAATGAAGGTACAGCTTGAAGAAAAAAAGTTGACGCGTAATCTTGACATATGTCATATAGACGATTTAATGACGTCATTTAATAGCGTTTGGATTTACAAGTCTTAAGTTATCAACCCTGTATAAGATCAAGATGTGTCGAATATTTTTGAATTCGGGATGATAAATAAATAAAATCGAAGTTTATTTTATTAATATCCTTTATGGCATATATTAAACTGTACTTTTCTTACTTTAAAAAAATGTATTTCTAAAGTAGGTAAAACTTTAACTGCAGGGGCAAATATAATTATGATCTGCCAGAACTATAAAGTCTCACTTTTGGGCCCTCAAAAATATCATTTATATAAATTATGGTCATTCATTTGTTTTCAGATCCCTGCATCAAGTTCCTTGAGAAGCAAGCAAAATCACTATCTCTGCCTTTTAATATCTACTACGTGGTTCCTAAAAAGCCCATCATAGTCATAACATGGACAGGAACAGACCCAGAACTCCCAGCAATATTACTGAACAGTCATATGGACGTTGTCCCTGTTTTTGAGGATAAATGGACCCATCAGCCCTTCAGTGCTGACGTAGACGAAAAGAACAACATCTACGCCAGAGGCACCCAAGACATGAAGTCTGTGGGAATACAGTATTTGGAAGCCATTAGAAGACTGAAACAACAGGAAATTACTCTTAAGAGGACCTTACACGTGTCTTTTGTTCCTGGTAAGAGAAAGAATATCTATTATTGAAGTACTGTTAATGTTTTTCAGATGAAGAAGTAGGTGGCGTTGATGGAATGCGAAAATTTGTCCACACAGAGGACTTCAAGAAGTTGAAGGTGGGATTTTCGCTGGATGAGGGCATGGCCAGTCCAAGTGAAGAATTTGCTTTGTTCTATGGTGAACGTTGCATTTGGCGTAAGCAGCACATAACTTGTACCATGAGATTCAAAATAAATCTAACTGTCATTAGTGTCATACACTTGAGCTCTCTTGATCTGTTTTATTTTGAATCAAATGTTTAAGATAACTCACTTTTGTAGATCTCCATATTCACTGCCCTGGAAACCCAGGGCATGGATCTCTTCTGTTGGAGAATACAGCAGGAGAGAAAGTCGCCTATCTTTTACATAAATTCTATGAATTTCGTAAGCAGGAGAAGAAAAAACTCGCTGATAATCCAAGCTGGACTGTAGGGGATGTCACCACCGTTAATTTGACTCAGTTGCGGGTAAGATTCACCTTCAGTCGCCAATTTTTTTTGATCATCTCTTGTATTTTGCTGTCAGGATCATTTGGAGAGGTAACGAACGTTCCACTTGTCCTTATAGTGTGATCTGTAAACATTATTTTTCTTTCTCCACAAATCCACTAAGTGAAAATGTGATTTTCTGATTGCCTTATTTTTCTTGAATGATTTTTAAGATGCAGGAAGAGAAATATTGTATAAAACGCGGCGAGAAAGTCGTTTTCTGCGTCTCAAGACCTGGAAAACATTAAATTTCTCACTTAAGTAGACATGTAAATTAATGTTGATAATAAATACCATTCATACGATCAATAAAATGTATCAAGTGGGCCGTGAAAGTTTAGGGGTACGTCGATACTTACTGGTACTCGCATAGTTACATCTCACTAGCAATGAAGATTCCTGTAATAACGTCTCTCAAAACTCCACAGAACAACTCAAACTATGATAAAATTCTACATTGTTTAGTAGATACCAATAACAATGCTGGTTTTGTTGTCTTGAGAGACGCTTCTGTAAAGTCTCGACGTGCCACTAAACGTTCATGGCCTTCTTGATGTTAAATGTTCTATTAAAACGTTTGTGATAATTTTGAAGGGTGGTGTTCAATCAAATGTGGTGCCTCCAGAACTGGTTATAGTGATTGACATTCGCATACCTCCCCTTTCAGTTGATATTAAAAAATGGGAGGAAACAATAAACGGGTGGTGCAAAGATGCAGGTCCTGGAATATGGATTGAGTATGAGCAAAAACAACCCCAAATACCACCAACAAAAACTGATAAATCAAACTCATACTGGAGGGCGTTTAAAGAGGCAACAGATGAACTGTAAGTCCAATGGCTAATAATTTTACCTAATTTTGTCAACAGGGGCCTTAAACTGAAGCCACAAATTTTCCCAGGAGGCACCGACAGCCGCTATGTTCGAGGTATAGGTCTCCCAGCGATAGGGTTTTCCCCAATCAACAACACCCCTGTATTGCTGCATGATCATGATGAATTTCTTGGTGTGTCCACCTTTTTGAAAGGTATTGACATTTATTGTAAAATCTTGACTTCTGTTGGAAATGTTGAAGACAGAACTGGATGATTTCAAGTTTACGATTCTGGTAGTGCAATAAATATAATTTTGTTAAAATGTTCTTTGAATGAAAATCCTCACAAAACAGGGATTTGCATGTGTATGTAGTTATAGTGCGTTCATAAATGTCACTATTTCTTGTTCGTGTTTGCAATTTTAAAGAAGGTGTTTAGCATCTCTTTCTAGTTAATCCTAGGGGTCAGCCAGGGTAACATTTATGAACGCAGCCCTATGGGACTTATAAACAATAAACTTTCTTATCGTAGTCATCAACAACGAATTTTGTGTCGTTCTTTAATTATTATATAATATAGGAATCATATTCTGTAAATATTTAGAAGAGGTCGATAGAAAAATATGCTAAAATTTTATTTATATCAATAATAATTACCATGATTGTATATTCGCCCACCCCTCGACCCTACCAAGAATGGCCTCGTCCACTTAATCGATTTTTACCAAGCCGGCTAATTTTCTGATTATGTAATAGTAAATAAACAATATTAGGAATTTAAAACCTAAATTTCCGAAAATATCATCTAGAAAACGCCGATTTTGTAATAAGAACCATAATTTAGAAATACTTTGCGGTTTTGAAAATGGAGTCTGCCATGACAGTCCCTTTAAAGTGCCCCGGCAAAACCGCCGAAGAACGGCTTTAAAAATCAAGTTCATGTTTAATTGTCGGCGAGAAAATGCACACGGGAGCGGCATTGAAATAACCGCCGAGCAACGGCGAAAATTTTCATGTCTGTCATGTATCTCGTAGCGTTCGCGTAAAGGAAAAAACTTAGGTTAAATTAAATGTCAAGAGTCCATTTCCACGTTCGATTGCAAGTCGCCGTTTTGTCGACTCGCCGGTAGCCAATAGCTGCAGCGCGGGAAACACTCGTGACTAGTCGCGGCCAATCCCGTGCGTACGATTTGAATTCCCTCTTCGTTCTTTGTGGATGACGACAAGTTTTGTATACAATCGTTGGGTGTAAGTGCTGTCAGTGTTAAAAACCAATTTATATATGATTTGATTAAAAATACAAAGAGACACGGTGTATCATCGATAAATCGCATTTTGGTAAGTCTGTTTTGCATTTTTGCGGCGTGTTTTAGCGACATTTCTGTTAAAAAACGGCGTAAATTCATTATTTTAGTGGCGAGTTCGTAATGGACTCGTCCGACATCGAGATCCCGCTCTTTTGTATAAACGTTTTTATCTAATCTGTTCGGATTTAATATCGGTATTGTTTATGTTCCGTAGTCATGCTGAGGTAAATTCGTATTATTTTTATTTTGGTTCAGGGTTTTCCTGTATTTACACCGTTTCGGCGCCAAAACCGCACCACCCTCACTCCCCTCCCTATTTTTATCAATATATCCATTGAAATTTTGTAAAATACGGTTCTAAATCAAGTTTTGTGTAAATATAGTGGATACTTGAAAATTCGTTATTATTTATTTTTATATCAACAAGGCGGGAAGACTGCGTTAACACTTCAAGGTCAAATGGAAAGAAGTTTTGATAACCTTGCTGAAGAAGCAACGTACTCCCAAGTGTTGTATAATGGGCCATTATTATATTTCCAGGCCATTTCATTTGCATTATTTTCAAGATTGAATGTTTCTCTTAATATAATTATGTATAGCCACCCTTGCTCGTTTTTTGAAGGTGCTAACAGGTAATTCGATTCTTTATATTTATCAAGTGACCCGTGACAAATTTACGCATATTCCTGTCTTGCCGGGACGACTAGAATTACATAACCGAAGGGTGGTTCAACAATCCCTTATTTTAACCGGTCTTACCACCCCAAAGTGGTGTAGGGATGATGGAAGACGACAATGGAATTGTTTAGTTCAAGTTTTCTTCGTTTTAATTTAATCATTCGGTAATTGATGTTAGTCTCGATGTTAGTTCACCCCTCAGACAGGCCCACACTCGGTACTAGCCGGCCGTGATCGTTTATTTCCGAATCCATCCCTTTGAAAAATAATTTTCATTTTTCAGTGTATGTGTCTTGACTCTTGATTTATCCCGAAGAAACAAAGAAAATTCCATAAACAAACTATGTATACCTTCCTAGACCAAAATTCAAATTGCGTTTATTCGGGTTGAGATTCCGGTTTTGTCACAATAAAAGCTTCTGTTTTCTACTCGGACTAAATGAAGCCCTCGTTTTTTTGAGTTTTTAGTTGAGAAAATTGCTCTTTTTTCAAACCGGTGGACAAATTCACCACTTTCTCCACGGTTTGTGGGCCAATCAGAACGAGATTTTATGTTCTCCAGTAAAGAATTTGGCTGCCGAAAAATTTTCTTTTGCGGTCACCCGTCTTCAACACTCATTTTTGAAAATTGTCATACATACAGGCTGTCAGGCTAAAAACACCCCGAACCGCAATTTTTTTATTTATTGTCCCGAGTTCAATATTGAAAAATAACTGTTTTTTTACATACTTATTTATATTTATTTCAAATGACAATCTACATATTTTCAGTCCCATCAGGTAGAAGATTTCATACTTAATTCAACGTCATCTAACAAGTTGGTTTTGCTGTAAAAAAATAAAATTTAAAGAAAACTCAGTTTGATCTTACAACTTCGTTCGATTTGAAGAAATGGAGAACTGCGGAAAAATTCTACTAATTTGTTTTCCATGGAACACTTGGAAATATTGCAATTTGTTGTTTTTTACAGCAAAGGCTCGGGATATGGTGAAATTGAATAAAAAGAAATCTTATACCTGATCGGCCTAAAAAAATAAGTTGCCGTTTGAAATAAAAGAGTACACTATCGTTTGAGGTTTAATTAGGTCGGACAAGAAATAGAAAAGTCGTGGCTCAAGGTGTTCCCTAAGAACACCGAGAACTTCAAGGGGGTGATTCTTCACCTAATTTTAAGACAAAAATTTCCTATTGAGGGACATACCATGTCCTAAAGTGCTTAGTTTCTAAGTTACAGGGTGTGCAAATTTAAAAAAAAATGTTCCTTGCAAATATTTCAAAAACGCTTCAAAATATTTTGATGAAATTTGGTATACGTTCATAATCACATAAGGAGCAATGTGCAAAGTATACTGAAAAAAACGAAAACTTCAATATTTTGACAACAAATAAACATTCGAAAAGAGTTCGTTTGACATTTCCTGTTAGCCTTCCTCCAGAAATTCAACATTTTTATTTTGACCTGAAACTTCGGAAGTATCACACAGATGCAAATTTTAAAGCTCTACAATTAGTGTACATGTATTTTGTATTACGAAAACATAATTGCGCAGGCGCAGTCAGTTTACAATCGCTTTCTAACTACTGCAAACAAACCCATTATTATTTACTGGTTAAAACTGCACAAAATCGTTTTCCGTTTTTCCTTCATGACGACTCGTTTTTGAGAAAAAGTGGATAAACCAATCCGAGGCAAATAACACACCTTGTATCTTGGAAACTAAGCCATAGGAACTTTTGGTCTTAGAATACGGTGAAGAACCACCCCCTAGAGTTTGTCGGTCTACTTAGGGAACACCCTGTATAAGAAATCGAAAACATCCGATGATACAATATTAATAGAAATTGCTCATCTAGATGTAAAATCACCTCTCCCTAGTATGTATTGAACGGCACTTTTCAATGTAAGTAGGTATAGGTGTTCAAAAAAAAACGGACAAAATATTTTTTGTAATAAGTTAGAAATCTCTAAACCGATTTGGAAGGATCAGGTCTTAAATTGAAGCTAAAGGATTAGATTTTCGAAGACTACGCGGTTTCTGAGGCTTATAATACTACTTGAACAACAAAATTTAAGATCAATCCGAAAAAAAATTGAAAGATAGGAGAACGATCTTCGCGACTATTTAAGTCTTACAACGGTTGGTTGTCTGATCAACCCTCATACGCCTAAAATAAGCATTTAAAAAAAACCTTCAATAAAGGGCATATTCCATGTGCGATTATTCACTGCATCGCGATTTCTGTGGTTTTCCATTAAATATTGACGGATAAAAAGTAAAAATTTCAATAAAACTCCCCAAAAATCGCGATATATCGCACATGAAATACAACCTTAGGTTACTACGACAGCGCCATCTGTCGTACTATTTAGGAAAGCGTCCTTCCAAATTGGTTTAGAAATGGCCGATTTACTCAAAAAAAATATGTCCGGTTTTCTGGGACACCCGATATGTATAAATAAAAAAACAGATTCACAGGCTAGACAATTTGTTCTTCGCTGGTAGTCGAATACGTCTCGGAATATAAAATTTGAAAATAACTCAAAGTACAGTGCAGACAAAGAACTTGCAGTCGTTAACTCAGTTTAACCAATGGGCCTTTCCAACAATTTTTTAAAACTATAAAATAATAAATAATAAAACTACTCAGAGCTATTGGCTACATCTCTGTCGATACGTAGTTAGTTGGCGGAGTTTTCCAGCATTTACCGTTCTAATTGGCTGAATTTGATTTAAACTTTTAGCCCACAGATTACAGTCACAATCTGTTAATTTTTTTCAATAATGTAGAAACATTTACGGTGTAAACTGGTTGAACGGACATCATAGAAATTGGTTAAACTTTGTAAAAACGGTATTTTTCTTCATTGACGATATTATTTCTCGACATATTGGCGCATATTTATCCTTTACTCCTTTGTTCTTCCAGAACAAAACGGATATGTCTGCCGTCATGGATATGTACTTAAGCGCATCCGATTCCATGTCCTTCCAAGACATGTTGGACATCGACATCAAATCAGAGATTGAATCTCTAGTCGGCGGTCATAACGACTTCTCAGGTTTGAACTTCTCGGAGCTGCCTCCGTTAGAACTAGAAGACGTCCCCGATATAAAATGGTTCGCGACAAATTCCGACCATTCGAATTCCAGCTTCAACTTGGACTTTAACGGCGACGATAATACGATCATGGTGAATCCTAACGCCATCCTGCCCGCTATCTCCCTAGCCGATAACATTAGATCCCCATCGCCGAGCATCAAAGAAAGCCATTTGACTTTTTCACCGTCGATCATCAAGTTCTCGGCGATTAAGCAGGACAACACGAATCAAGTCAAAAAAGATCTCCTGAAAAAACTAGACGACGAGGATAACAAGCCGAAGATTTTGCTGAAAACAGTGCCGAAAGTCACGCCGATCGTCACCAAATCAAAGGCTTTTCAAGGTTTAACGAAAACACCAACACTGTTAACGTTTAGAAACGCAATTAATAAGCAAGTCAACGTAGCTCAAGTTAGTACCATAACCAATATTAGAACCGTAAACTCGAATATTAGGAAAAGTATTAAATTGGAAGATGTCGAGCGGGTTTATCCCAAGCCAGCTTATAGTTACAGTTGTTTAATCGCGATGGCTTTGAAAAACAGCAGGTCTGGAAGTTTGCCAGTGTCGGAAATTTACAATTTCATGTGCAAGCACTTTCCGTATTTTATCACGGCGCCTAATGGTTGGAAGAATTCTGTGAGGCACAATTTGTCGCTCAACAAATGTTTCGAAAAGATCGAGAAACCCGCTGTGAATGGGGCACAGAGGAAGGGTTGCTTATGGGCTATGAACCCTGCTAAGATCAGTAAAATGGATGAAGAGGTGCAGAAATGGTCGAGGAAGGATCCATCTGCCATTAGGAAAGCTATGAGCAATCCGGAGAATCTAGAACCCCTGGAAAAAGGGGAGTTGAAGTTTGCTTGTAGCTATGATGAAGGGGATACTTTTGGGGACTCATGTGGTAGCGCAGAAAGCGAGGAAGGCTCTGATTATGAACAGGAGATAGACAGTGGAGCTGGAACAGTTATAAAAACGGAAGTCGAAGAAAGCAGCGATCTTGACGTTGAGGTCAACAGCGACTTCGACATTGAAGTTTCAGATGAGGTTTATGAAGAAATGGATGAGGAACAGGAGATGCTTCGTGTAGAGATGGCTCTAGCCCAAAAGGAGTTGATGGAATACGAACGAACGATCAACAACAAAAGGCGGAGGACGTACATAATTCAAAACTAATTTTAAGACAATCTGCATTGGTGTCCATCTGGTCACACATCTCCATAATGAAAAGTGAAGCTGTGTAAGATTGGTGATAATATTGTATATAATTAACTTTTCCTGCCTGTGTAATAACTTAAGGAGTATATCTTGATTCATTGTTTTATAGGTACTGAAAGACTGCCCTCGCTCCCAGTAATCATTATTAATTAATTAATTATGAAACAATGAATTGATTTTTATCTTTTTATTTTTGCGGAAAATGCCAAGACAGTATTTGGAAGCAGATGTGGACTGATGGCAAAGGTGGTGTAAGTTCTTTACAAACGTGCCTTTGCTCCAAATTCTTCTATGTCGTAGTATTTCCTCGAACGGGACCAGTTCGCAGTTTTTACTTTATATTAACCTCACTGCTGATTTTAACTATTATTTTATAATTATTGTGATAGTAATAGTTGTAAGTAATTCTGTTCGTCGGAGCTAAATAGTACGACCGTGGATGGGGCAAAGGGATTGTATCAATTCCTCTGTTCCATTCGACTCGTCGTCCGATTCAGCTGTGTGAATAATAGGACGCAAAAATTAGTCGCTAGTAAAATTATCGTTAAGAATTAAAGAGAACGGACTTTTAATTTCACTGGTCAAAAATTTTTGTACTATTAGTTTTATTTTTAACTATTGATAAGCTGTTCACTTATAAGGTGGTGTACAAAAGTTTGTTAGTTTTAATAACAATCCTTGTAAAAATAATAAAGTTGTGATTTTGATACAAACTGATTTTAAATATATTCCATTTATCTCAAAAATAGTAACATTTAGAATAGTTTATTTTTTACTTAGGATGCAGGTAGCACCGTTTAAATCCCCGGGATTCGTAACTGGAGACTTGACGAACTGTGTCGTCGAATTCGGAAAGTTTGTCATTCACAATTTTTAGCAAATCTTCAAGGTGGCAGTCGTGGGCGTGTGCACTAAATACTTCGCACAAAGTTTGTATATACCAGGTACCGTTTGTTTCATTTCTGTAAGATACAAAACCTGTAAAGGAAGTAGTAAGTAAGCAATTGTTAGATTTACGTCTCACCAGGCAAAGTTGAGTAAGCAATCAGCAAATCAGAGGAACCATCGTCAGATTTAAAGGGTCTAGCATCGTTCTGCAGGAACCTTTCGTTGTTTCCCCTAAAAATCAAAAGACACGAAAATTGGATGGTCTACCTACATTGCACAACTTGCCTGCAGCATTGGAAAATAAAAACTTTGGGTTTGTTGGCCATGTGTGGACAATTTGCATCTGTGAACAGTTTAAACAGTTGATCAGTGGGGCAACCCTCGTCATCGACTCCAAAAATCTCGGTGTAGCCCCCGGCCCCGAGCGTCTTCTTTTCGGAACCATGACTCATTATAATCACAACAGAAATGTCCACATTTTTCAAAGAACTTCTCTTACTAAAGCTTTTCACTTCAGCTTCTATTTTCTGAAATTATATTTTGGTATTTTACTAACAAAACTGAAACTTACTGATCCCCTGAGATTGTCTCTAGCGTGAACCGTAAAGCCCATCTGAGAAAATAGACTTCTTAAATTTGTACCATCCGCTTGAGCACCGTGTCTGTAACTCTTATTATCCTTAAACATTATGTTATTTATTATTAAAACTTCGCCTCTGTTTCTGCCCCTAGTACTGTACGTTGGAATCGATCTATTGTTTAAATCATAAAATCTTCCAGTCTTTTTAACAACTATTTGTTTGTTGTTCTTAGTTTTTGAACTTGCAGGGATTTGAACAGTATTTGAAGTACTAAGAGATGCTGGAAGTGCAAGAGGCTTTTTCACTGTAACACTGGGCGTCATAGGAACATGTCTGGGGCTGTTAAGGCTGCTGTAGGATGGGGAATTGCGGTAACTAGAACCAAATGGTACAGCATCTATCCCACTTCTGCTCGTTGTCAAAGCAGGAGTATATTTGTTGGCATATGGACTAACATAATTTAAATTGATTGGTTTTCCAGTTACTGCAGATGACGTGGAATATCTTCTAGTTCCATCTGCAATTTAATAAAGTTGAAATGCACTCAGTTTTATCATCGAAAGATTAAATACGTAATGATAATGCACTTGACAAATCTTTACCTGTATTACCTGATGATAAAGAGGGAAATGACGGGCTTGAAGTAGAAAAACCAGTTGAAGAAGAAACTAAATGTGAAACAGTCCGGCGCTGTTCTGTACTAACAGTTCTAGAAAAATTGAAATAAAATAAGTACTGAACTTAATTTTTTTTAGTTAAATTCTTACTTAATAATAATGTGTTCTGTCCTACTAGTGCCATTGCTGGTACTCTCAAATTTGGTGGTAATCTGTTGCGACAAATTACTAAAAAAAGAAAAACATTTTTGAATTTACGCAATGTACGTGACTCATACCTATATACTTTATCAACAAATTTATCTTTACTTTATTTAGAAAATAAGTAAATTAAGAGGAAATGAAAATAAACAAAATAAGACTTATCTTACCTAGCTGCTCCCTTTTCCTTGTTCTTCTTTCCAAAAAGAGGCATCCTAAAGGTTCACAGCTTGCAAAGTACTTACGGTTTATGGGAAGCTCCCGCTGAATAGACAATTCCTGATAAGATAAGAGACGTAACCTTGATTTGATATTAATTGTTCTTTGTTGCAGCGAATCCGTAATGCAACTGAAAGGTACAATAAGAGGTGAGATGCTGAGATGACTATTTTGTGATTATTAACTGTGGAATGTTCTTTCTTTCGGGAATATTTTTCAAATTATTGAAGCCGTTAAGAGGGCGAGGAGTCTTACAGGTTTCTGTAACACATACTTATAGCTATGCATCAACAGAGGGCGCATCTGTCCATTATGACATTAGTGATTAAACTGTCATCGTTTTAGGTTAGGTTAGTTTTCGTTGTTGTTTTATTTTTAAAGAAACAATATGCAAGAACAACACAGCAGCCAAATTTACAAATACATCCCCGAATTAGTCACAAAATGCAATTTACGCAAAGTCTCAGATGATCTTGGCGAGCAATTTTACTCCTTCAAGCAAATGGTCGGGGGCATAAAGTTTGTGGTGAGTATCTACCTGTACGATTATTACTACCCAACCAATCTTTTCGCAGAACGGCGACGATCAACACAACAATCGAATGATAATTTTTAAATTACTAAAACAAGAATCTCCAGGAATCTTTGATGAATTTCTCAAAATCTTGCGCAAGCATAAATACGAAACAGTTGCAGATAAATTGGAGAATAAACCTGCAAAGAGTAATGAAAACATCACTACTTTGCAATTAATTTTAAATTTCAGGTTATATGCATAAAACAAACTGTTTCCAAAGACCCGACGACATTACTTGGGGACACATCAATAGGGTTGCGAGTCAAGATCCACTGTTTATTGAAGTGACATATGCGACGACTTTTCTAGATGTCCACAAAGCTAATAAACCAGAGTGTTATAGGACTCGGTCGAAGAACCGAGGAATGGTTTTGATTATCAATAACATTGAGTTTGAGGGAGGGCACGATCCTCGGCAAGGAGCTATGGTGGATGAAAGCAATCTAAAGACTTTGTTTGAGAAAATGGGATTTTCTGTTGAAATGTACAGGAATTTGAAAAAAGATGAAATGTTGAGGGCCACTGATGATTTCGCCACGAGACAAGTTGAAGAGCCCAAACCTGATATTTGCTTCTTTATTATCATGAGTCATGGAAGAAGGATAGAAAATAAAACTTGTGTCTTGGCTAGAGATGGTCACTACGTGGAGGAAGACGAATTTCTTGAAAAGTTTAGTAATGGGAATTGCTCTATATTTAGAGGAAAACCAAAAATCTTGATTTTTCACTACTGCAGGTGATTTATTTTTTAGCTAAATTTGTTTGATGGTTGGTTTTAGAGGTGAGCTTACCGATTACTTGGGCGAATACAAATCAGCAGCAAAGACTGAAAGTGACAGCTGGATGGATAAGGAACCAGATAAGCCACCGCAAATCCTTCGTCACTACAGCGATTTAATGATTTGCCATCCCTCTGTTGACGGTTTGTGACATACTGATAAAAAAAATTAGATCTAGGCTGCTTTGTAAAGTTTGACACTAATGACTTTTGTTGTATTACAAAGCTTCCTAGATCCATGTGCATATTCTTCTGAGTAAAGTATGTAGCTTTATCAAAAAGTATTGAAAATTATGCATTCAGAAAATTTATCCATTATTCATAATTATTCCAACTTTTGTTAAGTAGTTAAATGCCCCACAAAGTAATTAAACTGCAACTTTGAACTATTTTTTAAGTAGTTAACATGTACTGACTACTTTTAGCTTCTACAAAGTTAATTTCAGGTTTCAAGGCTCACCGAGACACAGAAAGAGGCAGTTGGTACATCGAACTGATCTGTAAAACTTTCATGGAACGTGCGCATGAACTCGAAGTTGAAGCTATGCTGAAACTGGTTGAGCAAGATTTACAATATCGGATATCAGAGTACTGCACGGGTCAAACTTCAACTTACAGTAATGTAGCCTTCAAGACGTGTTACTTGAACCCCGGGATTTATGAAGAAGATGGGCAAATAAAGTTTTTTAAACAGTCTCTCTAGAATAAAATTTTATACATTTATATCATATTCTAAGCAATAAAGATGAATATTTATGGTTACCTATTAAAAATTGGGTAATGTTTTGACCAGAAGTTTGTAATTTTTGCTCAGAAAGGTAAATTTTTTCACTTATTGTACTATTCTTCGCGATTCTGCTAAGGAGAACGCCCTCTGGTGTGCGATGTCACACATGGGGAATTGTGGGAACCCAACCAATGAGGAGCGCTGAAATATAATGACAGTCATTTTTGGTGACATTTGATTGGACGCTTTCAACAAAATATTCCTATGTGTGACATCACAAAGTTAATTTGAATCGCGAATATCGGCGAAACTTGAGAAACTCGTCAAAAGAAAATAGCGTCAACCGCAACTCTCTATCTCTAATAGTTTCGGAGATACAGCGGTTCAAATTTAGAGCGAAAATATCGCTTGAAAATGGCTACTATTAACCAACCGGAACTAATATTTTCGGAGTTATAAGGTCTGAAACTTCAAAAATCGCTTGTCAATGACCATTTTTTGCATTTTGTTTCGCCAAACATTTGCAAAGTGAAAAATGTATAAAACATAAGATTCTATGCGTTTTTTGGCGAAACAAAAATGATAATTTTCAAGCGATTTTTGACGTTTCAGACCTTACTTTCGATATGTATACACCTAAATAAACCATTTAACACAAAAATAGCGTTTATGGGGATTAACTCATTTTTAGGGCAAAATTATGTCTCTACCGACTGGCCTATCTCGGCTGATGCGTGTAAGCACAGACACAGCATTTTATTGATCTGGCTTCTACTGTATATATAATTTCTGCCCTTCTCATATCTACGCCTATGGTTATTATTGCGCCACTGGAGCGCGTTCATAAATGTTACCTGTCTTCGTTTCACTTTCTAAGAGGCTATCTTCCTTCTTTTTCTGTCTCGTCTTCTGTCATTTTGTTACTAATCATAGTGCGCGATCCAAGCAATTTAGAGTTCCGATACGAACGGAAAAAGCGTTTATCTTTCACTAAATGTGGGTTAGCAGGAAAATTGCCGTGTTTTGTTCTATAAAATTTGCAAGTTATCACAAGTTATTGAAAACTGCACGGATGGGTGTGCGCGCGCAGGCGCACTGAACAGATCAAGTCCTTCCTTTAGCCAATAATTTTCCATCATCCTTCGACTAATTTTTTCCTAACCTCAAAAGTGCAGATGTAACGATAAAAATGTTTTCAACAATTCGTTTTATCGCAGGTTTTGTTAATATCTAATCTAAGAATAGTTTTATACGAACAACGGGTGATTGAACGATATAAGCTGCGTTCGTTATTTCAAGGTTATGATTTTTTTCGGTTAAATGTCAGAAAGTGGTGAATTATGAATAATATCGAATAATAGACGAAAAAGGTGATATTTTCATGCCTGAAGATGTCGAATTCGCTGTGCAAAACGTCGGTATTGAGGATCTATCAAGAAGTGATAGATGATGTTATCAGTGGTGTTAGGGAAATGTTTATGGAGGATGGGGTTGATGAACAGGTGCTCCAGGAGTTGAAACAGACGTGGGAGACGAAACTCAAGGCGAGTAAAGCTGTTCAGAATGAAGCGGAGGAGAAAGTTAAGAAACACGAACTGAATACTAGTAATGGCTTCCCGAAGCAGCACCAGCAGGGGGCCCAGCAAATTCAACAACATGTGGCTCAAATCATTGAGGCTAAAATGGTGCCGATTCAAATAACACTCCCACCACAACCGGGAACTGATCAGCAACCGAGGATTCTGACAATTCAAGTTCCAGCGACTGCACTACAGGGTAACCAACTTCAAAAAGTATTAACTGGGCAGGTTATAACAGCTACGATGGGTTTGCCTGCGAATATTGCTTCTTCGGTCCTCCAACAACATGTTAATGCAGTTTTCAACAGTCAGCAACAGCAACAAGTCACCATTGTAAATAAACCCATGGTTCAAACGGATGGGGCACATGCCCTATCCGACGATGATGAAGAGATTGAAATTGAAATTATACTCCCCAAACGCAAAAAAAATAAAAAACCCATACAAATTGACGGTCCTGTGGATACCTCAGACGATGATGATGATGGCACAGACGACGATAACGACGACGATGACATAGACGATGATAAAGATGAAGATGATCAAGAGATGGAAGAAGAGGGTGGTGAAGAAGAACCACTGAATTCCGAAGATGACGTCACTGATGATGACCCGACTGATCTGTTTGACACCGATAATATTGTTGTCTGCCAGTATGACAAAATCATCAGAAATAGGAACAAATGGAAGTTCTATTTAAAAGACGGAATCATGAACTTGAGCGGCCAAGATTATGTCTTCCAAAAGGCTAATGGGGAAGGCGAATGGTAAATGGGTGCAATGTGATCAAAGACGCGCTCGATATTGGTTTTTCTTTAGTTAGGTGGGCATCTTTAGGTTTTGTAGTCTTTAATTTATTAAGGTGACTGAAGAGTTTCCCCGCATGTTCCACGAACCTGTCAAAGCTGTACAATTAATTGGAACGAAGCAATTTCAGTAGGATTACTTACTAAATGGCTTTGTTAGTGGATTTTTCGTTATGTATAAGTGTAACTAATATTACCTTAGATTAAATCGAAATTTTTACTATGTATTCTGATTATTATCAATAGTCGTTTGTGAATAAAACTATTTTTGAAGTTATGTAATACCACAAATAACTTTTTTCACTGACAACATTAGCAAATATTTTTTTACAGTTATTCATGCAGGACTAAAGGGGGCATTCGAGTCCAAGGGACTGAAATACTGTTACTAGGCAATTTTAACGATATTTTTACATGCTTCGCCTATTTTGGATTCAAACTGAGGCGGAGATTGGGCGGAGTGATCAAACAAAACTCCGTAGTTTTTTAATTAAAAAAAATGGCAATCTCGGAGACGTTTTCAAAGAATTTGTACGTGCGCTGCGTAAAGCATCCTCAGTCGGACGAGGATGGGATGCGGCAAATACAAAATACAGCACAAAAACAAATTTAAATAAAACTGTTTTTCACCGCTAAAATGACATTTTTCGAAAAAATGGCGTTACGGTTTTCGATCCGGCAATGTAACAGCTATCGAATTTGATAATAATGTGCCCTTTTGCTAAGAAAAATTGAAAGAGGGGCCTTTTTGCCCCTTTTTAGAAAAAAATACGCAAAGGTTTTTAATCCGGCAACACAACAGCTGTCGAATCCGATAGTAAGAATATGCTCTTTTGCTAAAATAAATTGAAAAAAGGGCCTTTTTGCCATTAAAATGACATTTTTCGAGAAAATGACGCTAGGAGGTTTCTGACTTTCAAAAAGATTAGCTCTCAAATCCGATAATGAAGATATATATAGTTATTAGGGTGGGCCGAAAAAAACGAATTTTGGGATTTCGTTTTGCAATAGTCGCCAAAGCTTGCCTTTTACTATTCTAAGAAAAAAGTTCATTTAAGGTTTTGCGATAGGTCAACATCTTCAGCCCTCTACCGCCCCTCAAATATTAGTTTTCTTCCTACACTAACTGAAAATGACATTTTCGGGACTCAGGAGGGCTGTGAAAGGACCGTGTCTCACGGCTAGTCGTGTAAAAATTATACTAACGGCTAGGCGTGTAAAATGGACAATATGGCGACGGCGATTGGCGTATGAAGGAACACAGCACGCGCGATTTTGCCAAATTTAAATTGTAGGACTGGACGTCTAGATTTTCTTGATCTGTCACTTGGGTTCTCAAATTTCAAAATTAATTATTTATTTTTAACTGGTGTAGGAAGAAAAATGTTGTATAAACCACAGCGAAAAAGTGGTTTTACGCGTCTCAGGAAATGGCCAGTCTCGCCTACGCCTCGACTGTCCATATTTTCCTTCGCCGCGTAAAACATCACTTTCACGCTTTGGGTTATAAACTACTATACTTTGAAATTTCAAGTTTTACAACGAAATATTTTCTTAAATGCAATATTTATTGTTTTTCTATCACTAAGCTCGGAGTAGATTTTGAAGATCATTAAGACCCGTTTTTTCACCTCCAGATAAATTTAGCTACCTACTATGGTCTGTCCGGGATCCACACGACCGGGATTCACCCTATTTCCATGGTGAATCAATGTTGTCAACAATGAATCGCCATGGAAATCGGGTGAATCTCGGTCGTGTGGATCCCGGACAGAGTATAGAAGCCCATTGCCATATAGTTTCAAAGACAGTTAACTCTAATCAATCAAGTTGCTGGTGCATGCATGACAGAACTTATGCACAGAAACTCGAATAAAAAACGCACGAAAATATAACTTTGAAGTTTAGACGTCAACCAGTACTGTTGTAAGTTCTGTCATGCATGCACCAGCAACTTGATTGATTAGAGTTAATTGACTTTGAAACTATACGACAATGGACGTCTACCAGGTGAAAAAACGCCCCTTAGATGATTTTTAAAATCTACTCCGAGCTTAGTAGTGATAGAAAAGCAATAAATATTGCATTTAAAATAATATTTCGTTGTAAACTTGAAATTTCAAAGTAATTAACCAATATTTGAGGGCCCGTAGAGGGCTGAAGATGTTGAATGATCGCAAAAGTTTAAATAAACTTTCTTCTTAGAATATAGTAAAAGGTAAGTTTTGGTGAGTATTGCAAAACGAAATTCCAAAATTTGTTTATTTCGGCCCACCCTAATAGTTATGCATAGGTTTTTTTGGCGGCACCGTTTTTTGACCAAAAGGGCACAGATGTGAACACATTTTTAGAAGCAGAATTCGAAGAGCTTTCATATGGTAACGCAAAAAATGGGGGTTTGCTTTTAAATTTTTAAAGTTGATGTGCAAAAAAGGCACTTTCCGTGAACCGATGTGGCCCCAGTGCTGTATAGTCCTAAAAAAGTTTTTGGAGTACCTATACGCATTCGCTGCCTTTAAAACCTTTGGTATAATAAATGAAATGTGATGACGATTTTCAAAAATATTATTTATGTAAGTAAGTTACTTATGCTGTGATACAAGGATCGAGATGATCAATGAACATTAGGGTGTATCGAAAAAAAAGAATTTTGGAATTCCGTTTTGTAATAGTCGCCAAAACTTGCCTTTTATTACTATTCTGAAAAGAAAGTTTATTTAAGGTTTTGCTATAGTTCAACGTTTTCAGCCCTCTACCGCCCCTCAAATATTATGTTATTTTGAAATCTCAAGTTTACAATGAAAATTTTTTTTAAATGCAACATTTACTGTTTTTCTATCACTAATCTCGGAGTAGATTTTAAAGATCACTAACAGCCTTTTTTTCATCTCTAGTTAAATTTAGCTTTCTATACTAGATGGCCATTGCATTTATAGTTTCAAAGACAATTAACTCATCAATCAAGTTGCTGGTGCATGCATGACAGAACTTATGTATGACAGTATAGGTACTTACTTGTTGACGTCTAAAGTTCAAACGTTAAATTTTTGTGCGTTTTTTAGTCTTCGAAGGCCCACCAAATATAGGCCACTCGAGACTATTTCTAGTGTAAATTGCCTTTGAAATATTCTTCTTAACTCGAAAGGGAAGCACAGAAATTCGAATAAAAAACACGAAAATATAACGTCTGAACTTTAGACGTCAACCAGTAGTGTCATAAGTTCTGTCATGCATGCACCAGCAACTTGATTAATTAGAGTTAATTGTCGTTGAAACCATCATATGGCAGTAGGTAGCTAAATTTAACTAGAGATGAAAAAAACCGGCCTTTAGTGGTCTTTAAAATCTACTCCGAACCTACTAGTGATAGAAAAACAATAAATAATTAATTAAAAAAAATTATTCGTTGTAGACTTGGAATTTCAAAATAACCAATTATATTTGAAGGGCGGTAGAGGGCTAAAGATGTTGAACTATAGCAAAACCTTAAATAAACTTTCTTCTTCGGATAGTAAAAGGTAAGTTTTGGCGACTATTACAAAACGAAATTCCAAAATTCTTTTTTTTCGGTACACACTCAAAATTTAAATGTAAAACAAATTTTTTATTTGGAAATTTTATTCGAAATAGGTACTTTAGCAAAATTTTGAAAATATTAGGATCCCAGTTCTGTGCAATTTACTCCTTTTTCTCGAGAATTTTGTATAGGTAACGAATGTCGATCGACTTGTCAAACCGCCATTATAAGAAAAGAAGCGGCTGGAACCTCCCCATCGCGTGGATCTTTGTATTCTGCGTAGATAGTAGTCAATTCAACAGAATTTTTTTTATCCTTATCGTCTGTAATTTCGCAATTTTCTGACAAATACCGACATCACCTCGTACATCACCCATCACATTTGACAATATGTTCCTTTTAAGGTTAATCTTTTGCCAAATTTTTGACAATAACTGCCACTTTATGTCATCCACTGTCAGCCTGCTCCCTTTTAATGAGAAAGAATTTTTTCTCTATTTTCCATTGAAATGGCAGAAATTGTAGGTACATTTTTAGAACCAGAATTTGATCGTCTTTCTAAAGGCGACATAAAAAAGGCCTTGTATTTAAAATTTTAAGTTGATATGCTTAAATGGTAGTTCCCGTGGGCCAATTGCTCCCAAAAGCCTTTCAGGTCTTCAACGGGTCACCTAATCTCCATGTACCAAATTTCAGCCAAATCGATTTAGTAATTTGGGCTATACTTAATGTGTTTTTACTGTTATTATAAAATTTCGATTTTTTGAACCAAACAGCGCTAAATGCGAATTAATTTTGTCCTATTTAAAACCAAAATTTGAAGACCCTTCTGATGGTGACAATAAATCTTTCAAAAACTTGTTTTTAATGGTTAAATGATTGAGTAATTTTAAATTTGGAAATTGGTGTGCCAAAAGGACACTTTCCGTGAGTCGATGGAATTCAAAATTTGTTCAGCTTTTCGAGGTGTAATACAATCCCTATGTGCAAAATTTCAGTCAAATCGATTCAGGGGCTTGGGCTGTACCGCGATTTTAAAGTCTGATAAAAATCAATTTTTTTTAATTTTTGGTCAAAAGGGCACTAAGAATGAATACATTTTTAGAAGCAGAATTTGAAGGTCTTTCTTATGGTGACGTGAAAAATGGGGGTTTGTATTTAAAATTTAAAAGTTGATGTGCCAAAATGGCATTTCCGGTTGCACGATTGGCTCCAAAAGCTTTTCAGATCTAAGTTGGGTTATGAGATGCCTACGTACCAAATTGCAGCCAAATCGGCCCAGTAGTTTTGGCTGTGGCGTGTTTACGAACGTACGTACGTACGTACGTACGAACATACACACAGACACATTTTAAAAACCACTTTTCTGGGTTCCTGAGACCCCAAAACGTGGAGATCTGGTGCTATCTCAAATTCGAAAATTTTAGTGATTGCAGAGTAACCTCCCATTTTTTTAAAATTGTGATGGGTTTGGGGAGGTTAAAAGCTCTAAAAAGTTTAGAAATCAAAAAAAATGCAGCAGAGAAGCGGCTGGAACCTCTCCACCGTGTGGATCTTTGATATAATTTCAGAGTTTACTAAAAACACTGGACAATATTTTGAAGTGCAGAAAATCACTGGCAAAATTCAAGAAGTGCAAAAATTAATGAGGTGACTAACGTGTCACGGGTTAGATTTGTTTCCCACCGGGCGCCCTTATTGTGATAAAACTAAAATCTTATATTTTTCAACTTATTGTCAAAAGGGCACTAAGAGTCAATACATCTGTGGAAGCAGAATTTCAAGGTATTTTTCACGGTGTTGTCAAAAATGGGGGTTTGTATTTGAAATTTCAAAGTTGATGTGCCAAAATGGCACTTGGGGTGCCACCATTGGCTTCAAACGCCTTTATTCTGCTCTAAGTTCAGTTAACGAAATGTCTACATACCAAATTTCAGCCAAATTGGTCAAGGGGTTTGGGCTATAGCGCGTTTTTAAAGTGCGCTAAAAATCTTGGATTTTTGAAGTTATTGCGAAAAGGGCACTAAGAGTAAATACATCTTTGGAAGTAGAATTTTGTGGCCTTTCTTACGGTGTTGTCAAAAATGGGGGTTTGTATTTAAAATTTCAAAGTTGATGTGCCAAAATGGCACTTCCGGTTATACGATTGGCTCCAAAAGCTTTCAAGATCTAAGTTAGGTTATGAGATGCCTATGTTCCAAATTTCAGCCAAATCGGTTCAGCAGTTTGGGCTGTAGAGCGTTTACAAACATACATACAGACATTTAAAAAACCACTTTTTTGGGTTCCCGGGACCTCAAAACGTATAGATCTGGGTTATCTCGAATTCGAAAATTTTAGTGATTGCAGTAACCTCCCATTTTTTAATGTGTTGTGGAGATGAGGTTAATAAAACTTAAAAAACTTACTCTGGCGTCGTCATCAGCAGTTTTTTGTTTAACCGATGAATTAACATTCTTGTTAAAACAATTCAAAAGTATATTGCACTTATTTTTACTCATTTCATTAGCTGGGGTTTTCCCCAACCCCCTGTTAAGCAGGAAATAGCAAATCTAAACTTTTCTAGGAATATTCGCCTGAATATCGATATCTACTCTCATGGTCTCTTAGGTCTACGCTCGTATACTCGCGTATCTCTAGAAATTTTTGTAAGTATACGCTAAAGTCAAAATTTTGGGGTTGTGTATCAGGCGTATACGTCGGACTACAGCACTATGTGGCCCAAAATCTAATCAGCACCTACAAATTGCCCACTAAATATGTGTGCCAAATTTCATTTCGACACCTTCAGTAGTTGGAGTTGCAACTTGATCACAGACGTCAGACATTTTTCAAAAACAACTTTTTCGTATTGCGTAAAGATTTGATGTTTTGCAGTTAAAATCTGTAAAATTCCGGATGGCAACGAGATCATATTACATACTACGCTCCACTAAGTACTAACTTAATGTTCTTGCGTTTTTCCTACAAAGTTAAGGTCATCTCCGGTTAAACCGGAAGTGAAGAAAATTTTACATCACACACCCGTTGTCGCCCTCCATGCAGGGTTGATCAGCGTAAACGCTGAAGTGACATAAATGTCACTTTAATACCTTTTTTACATCTAAAGATATTCAAGGTGGGAAGATTAAAAGAAAAACCACCCTGTACGTATACATAAAAGATTTATTAAATCCACTTAACAATTTTATTTAGTTAAATAATTAGAATCTTATCAAAACAAATATTATACAAAACTACTTTGTACCTACGTATTCAACTTACAATAGTCACGTCTCCGAATTATTAATTTTTTTTAAAGTCGACCTGACCTTCTGCAGGACATCCACCATTTGTTCATATTTTCCAGTGGAATTGGGTAAATTTTCGAAATTTATCACCGGACTTACATCTTTTGAAAAATTATCAGGATTGGGAAGTGTTATGTATTGTGAATTGCTTTTTAAAATGGGAGTCCCAAAATTTGTGGTTTTTACATTTGCCCTGTTTGAATCTTCTGAATCTGATGACGTCTTATTGGGGGTTTCTGGTTCATCTTTGTCATCCTTTATGACTTGCTCACCCAATTTTTCCAACAATTCCTGCTTCTGCTTCTCCAAATCGTTGAGCGATTGTGAATCGATGGTAACGTCTACTTGGTGCTTATTTTTTATTGGACTTGCCGTTTCCGAATCGAGCTCCATGTCACAGGATTCCAAGTCGTCTTGTTGCTTGGCAAACTGCTCCTCGTAGAATTTTATCATTGCCTCCTTACTAAACTGACCTGAGAAGGGGGGCACTCCATAATATTTATAATCCTGAAAAAAAAAATCCAAATCAAGTCACCTTCTATCATTTTATCAAGCTGATGTATGAAAGTTCTCCCTTGAAAATATTGTGTTGGCAGCAGTTTTGCGTCAGTACAGCCAACTATTCGCGTTATTGAAGGCGCGAGTGTTCATTTTATTCAGTCTAAATTAAAAGGCTTCATAACGCTATCGTCTTTTTCTCTTAAATTATTTCGAATTTATTTAATTTCTTGGAATTTCGAATTTAAATTTGAACGACTTTCCCAGTTTCCACCATTGAATATGATAAAATTCGCCTTGCTTAATTTTTAACCTCCCCACTCCACTTCACCACTTAAAAAAAAGGGAGGTAACTGCAATCACTTATAACATTTTCGAATTCGAGATAACACCAGACCTTTACGTTTTGAGGTCTCAGGAACTGAAAAATGTGATTTTTAAAATGTGTCTGTGTGTATGTACGTTCGTTTGTAATCACGCCACAGCCAAAACTAATACACCGATTTGGCTGAAATTTGGAACATAGGCATCTCGTAACCTAACTTAGATCTGAAAAGCTTTTGGAGCCAATCGTGCAACCGGAAATGCCATTTTGGCACATCAATTTTTAAATTTTAAAGGCAAACCCCCATTTTTCACATCACCATAAGAAACACCTTCAAATTCTGCTTCTAAAAATGTATTCATTCTTAATGCTCTTTAAGCAAAAATAAAAAAAAAATGATTTTTATCGGACTTTAAAATCGCGGTACAGCCCAAGCCCCTGAACAGATTTGGTTGAAAGTTTGCACATGGGGATTGTATTACACGTCAAAAAGCTGAACAAATTTTGAATTCAATCGGCTCACGGAAAGTGCCGTTTTGGCACACCAATTTTCAAATTTTAAATTATTCCCTCATTTAACCATTAAAAACAAGTTTTTGAAAGATTTATTGTCACCATCAGAAATGTCTTCAAATTCCGGTTTTAAATAGGACCAAATTAATTCGCATTTAGCGCTGTTTGTTTCAAAAAATCGAAATTTTATATTAACACTAAAAATACATTACAGCCCAAATTACTGAATCGATTTGGCTGAAATTTGGTACACGGAGATTGGGTGACCCGTTGAACACCTGAAAGGTTTTTGGAAGCAATTGGCCCCCGGGAAGTGACATTTAAGCATATCAACTTAAAATTTTAAATACAAGGCCTCCTTTTTTATGTCGCGCCATTAGAAAGACGATCAAATTCTGGTTCTAAAAATGTATTCACAGTTTCTGCCATTTCAGTGGAAAATAGAGAAAAAATTCTTTCTCATTAAAAGGGAGCGGGCTGACAGTGGTTGACATAAAGTGGCAGTTATTGGCAAAAAGGTGGCAAAAAATTAAAATTAAAAAGGAACATATTGTCAAATGTGATGGGTGATGTCGGTTATTTGTCAGAAAATTGAGAAATTAGTCACATACTATAAGGATAAAAAAAATTCTATTGAATTGACTACTATCTACATTCTACACAGAATACAAAGATCGACGCGATGGAGAGGTTCCAGCCGCTTCTCTGCTGCATTTTTTATTCCAATATCACTTTGTTTATAAGTCGCTATTTGTAAAATACGAATAAAAAACGTATTTTTCGAATTGTGCTTTTAAATTTGATTAAATTAAATTAAACAGAACTAAAAGAAAACTTAACTTATTTAATTTAGTAGAAAGTACACTTAATTTAATTTTGAGAACGGATTTCCGAGAAATTAAATAAATTCACACAAAGAACAGAAAAGGCAAATAGCGTGAAGAAGCCTATTAATTTCAGCAATTTGATTGGTCAATATTCAAATGAACCAATCAAATTGCTGAGATTAACAGAGGCTAATCCGAGGGCTAATTAAATAAATGTGCAAAAGAACGCGCCTTGAGTTTGGCCCGTTTGACACTTATGACGTCACAAAAAATGATCTACCATCAATCGAAACCTTGACAGATCAATTCCAAAATTCGGATCGCTCGATTCTGTGACGTCACACGTACAAAAACCGCGCCAAAACATATTCCCAATTTGAATAACAAAAAAATACATACATCTTTCATCCCCTCCTCCATAGGCACATTGAATCCAGGAAAACTGACAATTTTGTCGAGATCCAAACCGAGTTGCTTTTTGACAGCTCCCCTAAGATGGTTTCCATCACTGTCAAAGAGATCTAGATTGGAATGTACTGCTTTGGCTTCCTCGAGCCACCCAGGGGGGTACCCCAACCTTCGCATCATGTACACGTAATGTGGAATGTCGTTCTTCCTCAATCCGAGTGCTTTACGTAACTCCAATGAAACTCTCCCAGGTGACAGATGACTGTACCTTTGCTCTTCCTCGAGATGATAACGACTGCAAAGTTTCACTGAATTTTAGAAAATAATTAGTGAACTTACGTGGATTTCTGTATTTGTTGTTTGAATCTTTGGCGAGCTGCATTGATTTTAGCCATGTCTCTGGGCTCGGGGCAATCTTTTAACGAGTGAAATTTATCGCAGTTAAAACAAGTTTGACGCATACTCCTTGGTTCTTCCTCCACATTTTCTGTTCCAATTACGAATTTGCTCGTATATCGCAATTCCAACGGAACAGGTTCACTCGACATGGGATTTGCATCCACCACAAAAAGTTCTTTCTTCGCTTTCGATTTCTTTTTGCGTTTCTTATGAGCACTATCTGTTTTACTTGGGGAATCCAATGTCAAATCTATTTCCAATGGTAATTCATCAATAATTTTCCATTCATCGGGGTTAATACTATCATCCCTTCTTACACTTATAGACAATTCGTCGGATTCTATTTCTAATTCAATAAAATTCGACAGGAATTTTACAAACCTCAATTTGTACAAATCGGCTATCGATTTATCGGCAAAACTGATCTGAATGCTCAAATTGTTGTTCTCTTGATTAGTTTCATTTTCGGTAGCATTTCCTTCAGAATTATCATTTTTGAGGTTAGGTGCAAGAATTTCAGAACTGGTCTCATCGGCGAATCTTTTGGTCTTTGAAGGGGGTTCCTCGGAAATTTCACCGTCTTGTGTTGCCTCTTTTTCGGGGGTTTTCCTTTTTTTGGATTCTTCCTGTGACATTTTGTTGTAAATAATAAAAATTGATTTTCGTTGACATTACACCATTTTGCTTGGTTAAGAAAAATGGCGCGCGCAAACGCTACCAACCCCAAAATGTCTAAACACACTAGAAAATAAAAAAATTGCTGATTCTTTGGTTTTATTCTCTTCGGCAGTAATTAATTGTTTGATGATGAAGTTATCTTTTTACGCCAAACCAAATTTTTCTTATGCTTTACTTAGTGATACTACAGATCAGGGTAATTATTTTACGTTGGCGGACCTGATATTTGCTTCGATTTTTAGCGCCAAATTTAAAAGTCAAGTGAATCCCACAGGTTGAACCCTTTCAGGACTACAGAATAATAATTCAGAAAATTATATAGATTCCAGCTCATATTCAAAAATAAAAAGTTGATGGCACTTCCGGTATAACCAGAAATGGAAAAAAATTGGTGATTACGGCAGAAAGTGGCCTGATTAGTACTTACCTACATTCAAAGTTCGTAATTTCAAAATTTTACTACAAAAAAAAAATAAGGGAAAATAGCGGGGTATACCGTGAGCCTGTGACACCCTGTATGACCTAAAATTGACTTTAAAGCACGTTTTAAAAATGCACCAAAGAAGCGGCTGGAACCTCCCCATCGCGGCGTGGATCTTTGTATTCTGTGTAGATAGCAGTCAATTCAACAGAATTTTTTAATCCTTGACTAATTTCGCAATTTTCTGACAAATACCGACGTCACCTCGGACATCACCCATCACGTTTGACAATATGTTCCTTTTAAGGTTAATCTTTTGAGAAAGAATTTTAACCTCCCCAACCCCATCACAATTTAAAAAAAATGCAGCAGAGAAGCGGCTGGAACCTCCCCATCGCGTGGGTCTTTGTATTCTGTGTAGATAGTAGTCAATTCAACAAACATTTTTTTATGCTTTTCGTCTGTGGCTATAATTTCGCAATTTTCTGACAAATAATAATAATAATAATAATAATATTTATTTGGTGTTTCTATACCTTTGGTATTTACACAAGTCAGTTTTACAATCACAATAATTACATCATCGACCTACATACACATCCCAATTCGAATTTAAATATTCCTCATGGGTATAAAATGCTCCTTTTAACAGAAAATTTTTCACATTAATTTTAAATTGTTTCACATTTAATTCCCTTATTTGTACAGGTACCTTGTTAAAAAATTTTACTGCGACATCACCTCGAACAGCACCCATCACATTTGACAATATGTTCCTTTTAAGGGTAACATTTTGCCACATTTTTGACAATAACTGCCACTTTGTCATCCACTGTCAGCCCGCTCCCTTTTAATGAGAAAGAATTTTTTCTCTATTTTCAACTGAAGTGGCAGAAACTGTGAATACATTTTTAGAACCAGAATTTGATCATCTTTCTAATGGCGACGTATAAAAAGAGGTCTTGTATTTAAAATTTTAAGTTGATATGCCTAAATGGCACTTCCCGTTTACCAATTGCTTCCAAAAGCCTTTCAGGTCTTCAACGGGTCACCCAATCTCCATGTACCAAATTTCAGTCAAATCGATTCAGTATAGTTATTTGGGCCATAATGTGTTTTTAGTGTTATTACAAAATTTAAATTTTTTCTACCCAAAGGGCAGTAAATGCGAATGAATGTTGTCTTACTTAGAACAAGTATTTGAAGGCCTTCCTGATGCTGGCAATAAATTTTAAAAAAAGTTGTTTAGGATGGTAAAATGGGAGTATATTTAAAATTGAAAATTGATGTGCCAAAACGGCACTTTCCGTGGGTCGATTGCCTCCAAACTTGTTTCAGCTCTTCGACGTTATAATACAGTCTCCATGTACAAAATTTCAGCGAAATCGACCCAGAGGTTTCGGCTGTATCGTGTTTTTAAAGTACCTTAACAATCCCGAATATTCCAATTTTTGTCAAAAAGGCACTAAGAGTGAATACATTTTTAGAAGCAGAATTTGAAGGACTTTCTTATAGTGACGTGAAAAGTGGTGGTTTCCATTTAAAATTTAAAAGTTGATGTGCCAAAATGGCATTTCCGGTTGCACGATTGGCTCCAAAAGCTTTTCAGATCTAAGTTGGGTTATGAGATGCCCACGTACCAAATTTCAGCCAAATCGGTCTAGTAGTTTTGGCTGTGGCGTGTTTACAAACGTACGAACGTACGTACGTACGTACGAACATACACACAGACACATTTTAAAAACCACTTTTTTAGGTCCCTAAGACCTCAAAACGTGAAGATCTGGTGTTATCTCGAATTCGAAAATTTTAGTGATTGCAGTAACCTCCCATTTTTTTTAAATTGTGAAGTGGAGTGGGGAGGTTAAAAAATGGGAGGTTACTGCAATCACTAAAATTTTCGAATTTGAGATACCACCAGATCTTCACGTTTTGAGGTCTCAGGAACCCAAAAAAGGGGTTTTTAAAATGTGTCTGTGTGTACGTACGTTCGTTTGTAATCACGCCACAGCCAAAACTACTAGACCGATTTGGCTGAAATTTGGAACATAGGCATCTCGTAACCTAACTTAGATCTGAAAAGCTTTTGGAGCCAATCGTGCACCCGGAAATGCCATTTTGGCACATCAACTTCTAAATTTTAAATGCAAACCCCCATTTTTCACGTCACCATTAGGAAGACCTTCAAATTCTGCTTCTAAAAGTGTATTCATTCTTAGTGCCCTTTTGACCAAAAATTTAAAAAAAATTTATTTTTATCGGACTTTAAAATCGCGGTACAGCCCAAGCCCCTGAACCGATTTGGCTGAAACTTTGCACATGGGGATTGTATTACACGCCGAAGAGCTGAACAAATTTTGAATTCAATCGACTCACGGAAAGTGCCGTTTTGGCACACCAATTTCCAAATTTAAAATTATTCTCTCATTTGACCATTAAAAACAAGTTTTTGAAAGATTTATTGTCACCATCAGAAAGGTCTTCAAATTCTGGTTTTAAATAGGACAAAATTAATTCGCATTTAGCGCTGTTTGGTTCAAAAAATCGAAATTTCATAATAACAGTAAAAATACATTATAGCCCAAATTACTGAATCGATTTGGCTGAAAATTGGTACATGGAGATTGGGTGACCCGCTGAAGATCTAAAAGGCTTTTGAAAGCAATTGGCCTACGGGAAGTCCCATTTAAGCATATCAACTTAAAATTTTAAATACAAGACCTCCTTTTTTATGTCGCCATTAGAAAGGCGATCAAATTCTGGTTCTAAAAATGTGTTCACAGTTTCTGCCATTTCAGTGGAAAATAGAGAAAAAATTCTTTCTCATTAAAAGGGAGCGGGCTGACAGTGGATGACATAAAGTGGCAGTTATTGTCAAAAAGTTGGCAAAAGATTAACCTTAAAAGAAACATATTGTCAAACGTGATGGGTGATGTCCGAGGTCACGTCGATATTTGTCAGAAAATTGCGAAATTAGTCAAGGATTAAAAAAATTCTGTTGAATTGACTACTATCTACACAGAATACAAAGATCCACGCGATGGGGAGGTTCCAGCCGTTTCTCTGCTGCATTTTTTCTCTATTTTCCACTGAAATGGCAGAAACTGAGAACACATTTTTAGAACCAGAATTTGATCGCCTTTCTAATGGCGACATAAAAAAGGAGGTCTTGTATTTAAAATTTTAAGTTATTGATATGCTCAAATGGGACTGCCCGTGGGCCAATTGCTTTCAAAAGCCTTTCAGGTCTTCAACGGGTCACCCAATCTCCATGTAGCAAATTTCAGCCAAATCGATTCAGTAATTTGGGCTATAATGTATTTTTACTGTTATTATAAAATTTCGATTTTTTGAACCAAACAGAGCTAAATGCGAATTAATTTTGTCCTATTTAAAACCAGAATTTGAAGACCTTTCTGATGGTGACAATAAATCTTTCAAAAACTTGTTTTTAATGGTCAAATGAGATAATAATTTTAAATTTGGAAATTGGTGTGCCAAAACGGCACTTTCCGTGAGTCGATTATATTCAAAATTTGTTCAGCTCTTCGACGTGTAATACAATCCCCATGTGCAAAATTTCAGCCTAATCGGTTCAGGGGCTTGGGCTGTACCGCGATTTTAAAGTCCGATAATAATCAATTTTTTTTTTATTTTTGGTCAAAAGGGCACTAAGAATGAATACACTTTTAGAAGCAGAATTTGAAGGTCTTCCTTACGGTGACGTGAAAAACGTACGTACGTACATACACACAGACACATTTTAAAAACCCTTTTTTTGGGTTCCTGAGACCTCAAAACGTGAAGATCTGGTGCTATCTCAAATTCGAAAATTTTAGTGATTGCCGGGGTGATTGCAGTAACCTCCCATTTTTTTTTAAATTATGATGATGGGGTTGGGGAGGTTAAAAATGTGACTTACTTTAATGGTTCTGATGCCGAATCAACCGTGACGTAGAAAAGTTCGGATATTTTCATCATATTTGCTAACTTGGCCGCTATAAAATCGCCAATTGAGCTAGAAAACAAAAAAAAAGAGGTTCCCCTGGTTCCCCTTACTTGAATTTGACCACTTTGACAAACATGTCTAATATTTCGGTACCTCAAAATAAGTTATGATGTGATGAAGTAAGTACCTACGAAATTTTCTGCAAAAATGCCTTTCTTGAGGGATAGAAAAAAAATTCCGCGTTCGAAACAATTAGAAATTTCGGTGAAACGCAATGGTTTAAGACACGCCATCTTCAACGTACCCGGCGACCGATACATCGGAGAATGGAACGACGATGTTAAAAAAGGTAGAATTTAATTTAAAAACAACGCCTTTTAGTAAGTTTTTCCAGGCAAGGGCACACTTCTAACTCGCTTTCGCCTCCCCCAAAGACGCCAGTTATACGAAGGTGACTTCGTTCAAAATTACCGCCACGGTTTTGGGGTTCTAGCCTACGAAAAAGAGAATAAAATTTTTTACTTGGAGTATAGGGGAGGGTGGAGAAAAGGGAAAATGCACGGTTTTGGGATGAGGAGGTATCGGGATGGCAGTGTTTACATAGGCGAGTGGAAGTATGGTAAAAGACACGGATATGGCCTTATGTGGTATGCTGACAGTAATTTCTACGCCGGTGATTGGGTAAAAGATATGAGGCAAGGGGAGGGGATGCTAGTCAGGCCTGATATTAACAGGTACGAGGGGGAGTGGTTTGGCGATATGAAACACGGAAATGGGAGGTTTATCCATCTTCACACTGGACAGCTACAAGATGGAGTTTGGAAAAGAAATATTTGTGTTTTCAGTAAAATGATAGACATGAAATATAGACAGACGTCGGATTATCCCACCAAATATCCAATTCCAATGGTAATCTCAAAATTTTACTCACTTCATTCATGGTTCTATTATTTACAGATTACTTTACTCGAAGCTGACGAGCTTTGCAGAACTTTTGAACTAAAAGCCTTAAAATCTATGTTCTCATGTATGGATTCTAACGCGAACGGATCAGGAACGGTAGCTACATCCTTCGCATCAGTTCTGAGAATGATTCCCAGCAAAGTTGCAACGTCAGTTATGTAACAGTTGACCATAAAAAATCTTACAAATAACTCAACCACATCAGTTATATAACAATTTATTCGACCATAAAAACAGGAGTAAAAATTGCCCTTACAGTTATATGAAATGACTCTAAAGACGAGTTTCTTAAACTAGAAGGGTTTTTGCACAATATCTCCGAATTAGGAACACCCTCTGGAGTCATTTAAAACTATATTTACATGATCACAGCTAAAAATTAAAACTTTCGAATGGAAGTATTGCAGCACCTGCGGTATGAAAATGCAAATGCACACAGCCTTATACAACATGTACCCCCGAAATAAGGTCACCGACCCCGTTATTGCCCCTATGTTCCATGTCTCCCTGTTCGATTTGTTCCTTCAACATTTCCAATTCCCTAATCCCAGACACTGTCATCTCGTATTTGTGCGCAACAAGCGACCTATAAAAATGTATCGCAAAAGCTAAAAAAACGAACAAAATGGGGATAAGTACAACGCTGGCCGACCACGCGGCCGTTTTGTTGATGTCGTAAAATTTCACCCAACAAAGAATGGCGATTTCCGCCAAAAACAACAATAAACCCAACAATGTGGAGAAGGCCCACGCAGTCTCTATGTACCAGTGCAGTCTTTCGTGGGGAGATTCGTCGACGAGTCCTATCGCGTCTAGGCTACATATTGCCTCGAGATTGGGTAAAATACAGGTACTGATCATTAGAGCTAGCATGTGTACTGCCACCAAGAGGGTGGTAATGACTGCGAATACTACTAGAACGGCACTGGGGATGGTCACTGGCGTTTGAAGTTGTAATTCCACCATCGCCACCATGGCGAAGCCGGAAAGTAAGGCTGAGGTTTTGCTTGAAGCCTTCAATTTGGCTCGGCTGAGGTGGAGTTTCCGCCAGGACAGGTAGCGAGAACTGTGAAGTTCGTCCCCAGACTGCGACATGTTGCACTGCGGATAATTTTATTTGTTACCAAACAGGTGGCCATATTGAAAATTACACCATTTTCAGTTGTAATTCGGAAAGTATGAAGTGTAATTCAGATTAGTTACAAGTATTTCAGAAACGGTTGGACATTTTCATTTTACCTGAGCGGCGCGCGCATGTTGGTTCTATAGCGTGCTCATTCATTGGGTGAATGTCTGTAACAGCTGAGTTTTACGCAATGAGATCTCTTTTACCTGTGCGTTTCGTTGGAAACTTGGAAACCAACCTGCGCGTGCTTCATATTCTATTCATGTTAACACATTAGACGCTTATTGACATTTTCTTTATTCAACAAACTGAAGACGTGTGTTCAGATTAGTAAAGTGTATTTCAGAAAGCGTAATTTTCAGAAATAATAAATTGTAATTCAGAAAACATCATTTGTAATTTCGAAAGCATCATTTGGAAATCAGAAAACATTAAATTCTAACAAATTCAGTTCAGCAGGAATAAATTGCAATTCAGAATACGCGTAACGCGTAACTCGGAATAAGAAAGACGATGCATTTTGATTGTTGTTCTATTGGGTTGGTCCCTGGGAATGTCTAACCATGTCTACACTAAACCAAGGGTTTGCCATACTGGCACAAAGTTTCTGTATTTTGACATTTTACGTGTGATAAATCAATAAAGTGACGGATTATTGTTTATTATTCTGAATTTCATTTGACTGTTTCTGAAATTAATATTACACCTACTTTCCGAATTACAACTGAAAATGGTGTAGAGTATGTGTGGGACTTTTTTGTAGATTATTTAATCATCAACTTGGGTCTTTTTACACTAAAAATTGAAATTTGCTTTATGTTTAAGTTGGCAGAATCGAATTTATTTACTTCATAACACAAGAACTTCAGTGCAATGATGGAATGATGCTAACTTGGGTAAATTTGCACTTTTTTTAGAAAAATTCTAATAGAATTTCATGAAATACAATAAAATGAAGACAAATCAGCCGGCGGAAGGTTTTTTTTTTTCAATTTGGACCTTAAATTGAAGGGGCTATATCTAACAATGACGAGGCAGCATTAAGGTAAAATGAAAACAGCAGTTCGACGGAAGACACTTTCAACGGGCAGAATTTGTGAAACAATTTTAAATAAAAAAATTAAAATACCTGACAGACTTGAACTGCCGTTGCTTTTCACACTGCAAACTGCAAAACTGATATTTGGCGACTACTCAGTTTCGGCTCCGCCGAAAGCTCGCGTTTAACCTTAAGGCTGGCGCTGGAATCGTTTAAAAATGACATTTTCGCGGCTCGGGAATTCCTAGTCACAGGAGGCTACGAGTGGCCTAACGAAGTGATTGAAAGTGCATTTTGTAGATTAAGGATCAGACTACAGGATGACATTAATTTAAAACTCATATTTTGAAAAAAAATTTGTCTATATAAATTTTTTTTCAAAATACGAGTTTTAAATTAATGTCATCCTGTAGTCTCATCCTTCATCTACAAAATGCACTTTCAACCACTTCGTTAGGTCACTCGTAGCCTCCTGTGACTAGGAATTCCCGAGCCGCGAAAATGTCATTTTTAAACGATTCCAGCGCCAGCCTTAAACGGACAGAATATGAGAAACAATTTTAAATTTAAAAAAACCCACATCTGAGTATCTGACATAGACCTAAACTGTCTCAGCTTCTCGCACTTCAAGATCGATATTTTGACGAGTACTCGCTTTTGGCTCCGTTGAGAGCCTCTTTCGGCGGGCAGAATTTGAGAAAAACATCAGATGGTGTTTTTTGTTAATTCATTTAAAGACAAAGAATTAAAAACTTCTGCCAATTGTTTGGTTTCCAATTCAACTGAATGAGATTGTATCCTAATATTCATGAAAAAGTGGATATTTATAAGAAGGGATATATCTAACAATTACCCTAACTTGAATCACCAGACCAGTGTCTTTTTCTAACGAATGAAGGGGCTGTGTGAGTCAGGCTTTTCCTCTGTTGGTTTGTAAACGGGTTTTGGATTATGTCAAAATTCCTTTCAGTGTCAATTAACAGTAACAATGGAGCACAATGAAGAGGAAGAGATTGTTGTTAAATATTGTCCGTTGGATGGAATGAATAGTGTTACAGGATGTTCAAATTATTCACATTAATAAAGGATAGAAATACAAGTTTCTCTTGCATAAGATAAGGATAGAACTGCAAGCAAACGCTCAGTTACTGTTTATTCTTATTCATACCAGCAATTGTTTCTACTTTTTGACACTGACAGGTGACAGGAATTTTGACAAATCTTAAAAACCCCTTTATAAACAAACAGAGAAAAAGTGTTGGGACTTTACTCAACTGTACTTTTAATATTGAGCTAGAAACACTTAATTTTAATTCTAATGTCACAATTTTCTCGACAAATAATCTAGTCAACTTTGAAAATGGCAATTTGGCTTGCAACTGTCAATATTTCACAGGAAACTAATTTTTTATGGATTACAATATTTAGTTGCCATGGTCACAAAATAACAATAATTCTTAATTTGCACAATTAACCAATTAGCAAATAAACATTTAACAGAATCGCTCACCTTGTGACTCCGTTGATATAACCTCGTGGTGCTGCTTGTCTTCAAAGCTTTACCTTTAAACGGCTTGCCCAGTTCAAGGCCTACAGTACTCGTACTCCACACGGACATGGGTTTTCAAGCACCTAAAACAACATTATCTTGATGTAAAATCCAGATGTGCAATGCAAATATGCAATAATCAGTTAATCCCTTAGAATAACGAGAAAATTATCATCAAACAGTTTTAAACATTTTTCGTTTTCGAATTAATCCAAATAATCAACAAATATTTACCATTTTATTATCTAAATCGGAGGATCCGCACCTGGAGATCAAAACTAATATTTATGAAAGATTTTAACGAACCACTTGCTGTTTGTTGTTGCGTAGACGGAATTTGCGGTTAGATTAAGGACGAACACGATCGTACCTGTTCGGAGAAGTTCGCTTCATTCCTACTATACGATCGTGCAAGACCGTCGAATGCACTCTTTTTAGTACTTAAGATATGGTTTGACAGCTAGTGCCAGAGGCGGAGTCAGCCCACACGATTTTTTACAAAATTAGATTATAGGCAGCCACTTAACTAATTTAAATAATAAGAACTAATTAAATTCAAGGTTCAATAAAAAAATTTACGGGTATTCATTTGCAGCAACTAAGCCAAAGGACTTCCATTAGTGACGTCATCACTGGTGGTGAATCGGTCTAGGAACATAAGGTAGGTACTAATAATACTGCTAAAATGTGTTTCTATCTGAAAGGATAAAAAGAAGTAGCCATTATAAAGGGAAATATTAAATTTACACAATTTTTTTATTGACATACCTAACTACAGTTGAAATATGCTAACTATAAATCCTCCAGACGTTCAGCTGTGTAATAGGAATAGGGACTTTCATTTAAGTTATAAATCCGTCAAATGTTTGTCAAAAGGCTTGTCGCCTATTTTTTTTGCAGTCAAAAAAGATAATGTTTTTTTTTACAATCTTATACTTTAATCAAAACACTAGCAAAATTTGAAGTGTCAAATTTATATTACGCAGGTGAAAATTAGCAACTTGTCACATTTGAGAGGTTTTATAACGTGACATTTTTTAAATTTCTAATTGCAGTTGGCGGTGTCCGGGGTGACACATGTCGAAACTTAGTTAGGTTATGTCAAAAAAGTTGACAGGCTTTGATCTGCACTAAATTGAAACATACGTCATTCCGTGCACGGCCATCTAATTAGAAATTAAAAAAATGTCACGTTAAACTTAAATTCGTTTAATTTCCGCCGTAAATTTGAAACTGGCTGTTTTCAATGTTGTTTTACAAACTAACTCGGGAGTCATTTACTCCTGGAATTCAACAATTTTGCGACATTATTTGTAACAAAAAAATATTCCTATTATAAAATTAGTTCAAAAATAGCCGATGCACTGAATTTTATTAACCGTTTCTGGCCATGTGGCGCATACCTGCATGTAGTTAAATATAATTGGCTACAGTCGTCTAGCATTGTTTCGTTTTTTCCTATTTTTAAAACAGTATCGCCCGGCGGACTCTTAAGTTATGATCGAATGCTGGAAGTGGGTAGAAAAATAAATATCTTTTCATACTTCAAAAGAGTTATGCGTACGGATCGGTGAAAAATCCGTCAATAAGTAAATAAACTTGAGCGCAAATTACAACGGAAACACCTGTACGTACTTAAAAACGTGACTAACTCTTTGTACCTGCAATCCAGATTATAATGTTTAAAACAATTCCAAAATTACATATCGCTGAATAGACAAATTATGGTGAAATTAGAGGCGACCTCGCTCATGCAAATAATAGTACATTATATTAAAAGTAGGTTCTTCCCTTACTTTTTAACCTCCCCACAACCATATAAAAATGGGAGGTTACTGCAATCACTCCAAAATTCGAAATTGAGATAACACCAGATCTTTACGTTTCAAGGTCTCAAGATCACAAAAAAGTGGTTTTTAAAAAATGTCTGTGTGTATGTACGTATGTATGTACGTATGTGAGCAAGATTCCTCGAAAACTACCGAATAGATTTTCACGAAATTTGGTATGGAGGTTAGTGTTGGCCTTCTGGTGAGCCCAGTTAATTTTGTTGCAAATCTACAAACGCTAAGTGCCTTTTTGGCGTATCAACTAAGAAATTTGACTGATGAACACCAATTTTTCTTATCAGCATGTGAAAGATCTTCATATTCTGTGTCTAAAAATGCATTCACACTTAGCGCCTTTTTGGCATAAAATCAAAAAATTCGAAATTTCGAAGCAACGTTAGATAATACGCTACAGCCCAAACTGCTTAATCGATTTGGCTGAAATTTGGTAGGCAGGGACACCCAGTACCCGCCTAAAAGCTGATTTAATTTTGGTGGCTATCGTCCAACGGCAAGTGCCAATTTGGCATATCAACGTTGAAATTTGACTAATAAACTCCCATTTTCTTTATCAGAACATGAAATGTCTTCAAATGTCGTTTCCAAAAATGTCCTCAAATTTAGTGCCCTTTTGTCAAAAAATCATAAAATTTTGAAAAATACCAGTAGGAAAATGTAGGTATAGCAAGTAAAAAAATTACTTAATTTTGGTGGCAAACGATCAATAACAAGTGCCTTTTTGGCATGGCGTCTATGAAATTTGAAATATGACCACCATTTGTTTTATCAGCACATGAAAAGTCTTCGAATTTTGTTTTCAAAAATTCAATTAAATTTAGTGCCCTTTTGGCAATATGTAACAAAAATTTGGAAAAACTACCAAAACACTTAGGTAGAGAGTGGACTGAAATTTATGGGTGGTAGGATTGGATCATTCACCCAGTGGGGAGGTTCTAGCCGCTTCCGTAGCTGCCCATTTTTGAAAATCGATTTAAAACCGCAATGATCTTTCAAAATACTTAAAATATACATTTTTTGCTTATTTATGCCTTGACCTGGTTCAACTACTTACTTATCTGTATCAAGCACACGCATAGAAAAGGAATGGTGGTGATCCAGAATAATGACGTACCGGACGTCAGCTGTCAAACACAAAGGATTTTCTCACTAGTTTACAAAATACTTATGACGTCAGAAGCATAAAATGGCGGTAAAATCAATCTGCGACTTTTAATTGCGCGGTGACGTCAGAATTCATTAAAACAATCACAACAAACCAATTTAAATTGTTAGCAGTTGATTATTCGGAGCAACAATAAATTTTAATAGCATATTGGACCGGATCTATACATATCATGATACGAAGAATAATATTGTACCGTAAAAAAGAGATGCAAAAAATGTGGAAAACCGTATTGACAATAATTACATAATCTAACATGCGGCACTAAAAAAATCATAAACAGTGCCTCCATAAAAAATCATGACGAATTCCAGGATTTGTGTGAATTGTTGCCGGAAATGTGCAAATTGTGGAAAACTTACCGGTTGCCGTGATGTAAAAAATAAATTATCCCACTGAGGCAGGCGAAATTGTTTGGAAAAATCGAAATGGACATTACAGCGCGATGGAATGGGTTGTTCTGCCGCCAAGTTTGCTTCTCCCACCAGAATTCCGAGCTTCTACTTATCGCCTTTGTTCATGGCTTTGACCTACGTTTGAGGAAATAGATTTCAGATCGATTAAAAATTAGTAATTTGGATGTAACAATTTGCGTTCAGAGATCCTCCAAAACGATTCCAAAAGCCAATTTTATTACTAGTTACAAAGACAGATCGTTGGTCAAAAATTCGTAAAAAATCACTTTGCAAAAGAATCTTTATTCAAAAGATTATCAAAACATTGGCTTGCTAGTCTCCCTCTTCACTGGAAGACTCTTTATTATTTCTTATCAGATGCACAGTTTCCGCTTCCAAAGCCAACTTCCTAATATTAGCCAAACAACCAGCAGCGGCTTCTTGCAAATCCCAATCAGTGGAAGCCACAGCCTTTAGCAAAAACTGCACAACGCCACTTTCGTGCATCGTGATGCAGTTAAAAGCATTTTTGGACAAATGAAACAGAGCCAGGGCTGTGGTCCGATGGACCTTTGGATTCGAATCGGCCATATAAGCAACCAGCGGGGTTATAGCCCCCAAACTAGAAGAATTTTTTTTATTTTCTTTTAGTAAAAGTTATTTTTACCGCCCGAAGTGTTTGCAATTCGACCCCCACGCACAGCAAAACGCTATGGCGGAGGCGAGGTGTTCCCTTAGCTCCACGTTTTTCGTGTGCACCAAATTCACGAGCATCGGTACAGCTCCGTGGTCCGTTATTACGGCCAAATTTTCTATGTCCTTGGCAATTTCGGCAATGGCTGCACATACGCATGCCAGGACGTGGTTGTCGTTTGATTTTAACAGATTCACGATGAGTTCAAGGCCACCGACGAAGCATCGGACCATCTCGCCAGAGTCCAGGGCGTACCTCACGCAGGGTACTAAGGACCAGGCCGCGTTGGCTTGAACCTAAATTTACAAAAAATATAAATTATTTTTTTATAATTTTGAAACTCGCTTTAAAATCACGATTTTTCTCCAAGACGATTGGTCAGATACATAATTTCTGTAATTAGCATACGTTTTTTGCCCAAAGAGCTCTGAATTACGACCATTTTGATTCATAACTAGATTTTTTCAATTTTCCAGCATTTTGAAACTATTTCAAGTCCTGTATGTTATAGATTATGATTTTTCCCGGTGGGTAACTTGATGAACGAACATTAATACACACTCTGTATCCTACCATATAAAAACAAAACTTGAGATCAAGAGAGCCGTGAAATTTTGATGGCACGTCGAGATCTTACTGATACTTACATATTCATACAGGGTGTCCGGAAATAACGATGAAACATTTCGGGGGGTGATTCTGCAGCTCAAAATATGAAAAAAAGTTCCTATAAACATGGGTCCGTAAAATCGCTCCTAAGGGGGCTAGGGCCCCCTGAAGGGGGTGCCCAAAATTCGATTTTGATTTTGTCAATTATTAAGTTTTTGCATACTATCTGACATCGATAAGCAACATTAGATTACTTTAGATACTAATTTTTAAAATCCGTTCAGTTTTATAATTTAATAAAAATCGTTTGATAAGCCTAGGAAATGCAAATGGATCCGTAGGTAAATCTATTTTTTTCGAAAACGGTTGATCCTGCGGTGTTATAACAAGAGAGGCTTTTTTATGTAATTTTAGTCAGGAAACCATATTCCGGTGAGAAATTGTCTAAAAAATAACATGTAAAAAATTTGGGTGGGGAAAGCTGAAGCCCCCCCTATTTTCCACGCCCCTGGTTGAATCTGCTTTTGGTAGATATCATAATCTGATGGCGCTTACTGATGTTAGATAATGTGCAAAAAGTCGTCACTGTATCTTAAGCGGTTCCTGATTTATTAAATAAAAACCGAATTTGAGGCGCCCCCGTCAGAAGGCCGTAGCCCTCCTAGGAAGGATTTCCGGATACATGTTTATAGGAACTTTTTTGCATATTTTGAGCTGCAGAATCACCCCCCGAAATATTTCATCGTTATTTCAGGACACCCTGTATAGGTCCCATAGTTACATCTCACTAACAAAATTTTGCGCGATACGCTTTATATTCCCACTACTGGGATCTCGGAAACAATATAAAAGTTAGAAAATCGGTTAAATTAGAAAAATGTTGTGCTTTTTTGGGGTGATTAAAAATCTGTAAAGAATTATTTTCATTCGTTCCTGATGCGTTTTCTGAAAGAAATTAATATATGTATTTCTTACGGTTGACGGTATTTAAATGAAACTTGGAACATTTTGGTTTTGGCTGCTGTCAGTTGAATGGTGTTGACAGAAATTTTCTAGACCTTCTAGATTTTGATTCAACGTTTCTTTTTTTATGGCCGCCATATTCAATTTTAACACCACTGGATACATAAAAAAATCAGCTCCTCAAAAATGTAACTAATAACCTGACTAATAAGGCCTTTTTGACAGATCGTTAAAATTTGAAAATTGGTATGAATAATTTTGTAAAATCAGCGTCTAAGCTTCGATGAAAAACAATTGCAAAAAGTACACCGACCTTTTCAATCACTTATAACATGATTGTGGAAACAATTGAATTAAACGGTAATAAAATGCGCCTTGACATGGTGTGACTCAAGCTTTGAATAATTTTTCAAAAAGTCCACATTTATTACACTTTGGATTAGCTAATCTATTTTTTTGCGTATCCGGTGGTGTTAAAATCTAATAAAAGTTGACTGAAATGAGGAACTAACTTCTGATGGTCCACTAATATACATAAGATGAAAAGGTTCGAAATCCATTCTTTTAGATTGGCAAACGAATATGCGGAATGTGTTGAGGTTATTCACTTTGTATAATTGTTTAATCAATTTTGTATAATTCACTCTGTCGCTGAATTTTGTTGAATTATTCAGAAGTCTTTTCTTTTTTAGCCTGAAGATGGTCTTGTGAATTCGTATTGACCGAAACACATAATTATGTGTAGCATCTTATAATATACAATTTTAAACTCATCGATTTTGATTGGTAGTAGACTATAAGGTCCAACCTCAACACATTCCGAATATACATAAGTGCTATTGCGAAAAGAAATTGAACAAAAAATTCGCTGCATTTTAAAAAATCGGAAAAATGAGGTCACCATAGGCGTTTCAATGTATTAGCCCCGTGTAAATGACGTCATCTCCGATTTTTTTCTCCAAAACGGTGAAGAAAATGAATTAAACCCTGGGTATTTTGGTGCAGTCTTTCTTTATGCGATTTTGAAGAAATTATATTTCGTTTTGAGGTCTACGCCCTACGTCTCGCACGACATAGGCTACTATACCGGAAGAGTTTTTGATCACACGTTATTGTAACAATGTATTTACGACTTAGAACAGCGATTGACCTTATTTAATTACTTATTAATAGGTCAAGCGGCATCTATCAACATTTTACACAATAAATGTTATCTTGTCAAAAGGAGTGAAATGGAAACAGGGAAATGCAGATTGCCTACGGTTTTATCTGCGGGTTTTGTGCAAGAAACTTTTCGTTCTAACAAGGCGATTTACACCCCAGTAAATCCTGAGATGGCGCTGGAGGTAGATTTCTGTACTTTACTTCTCACTACATTCAAATTTTTGTAAAAATTGTGAGCGGTGAGATAGAAAATTCCAGAGGAATCTTACTGACAGCCCGTAACCTTATTCAAATCCACATAACGTACGTAACATAACAAACTTTAGGCAACTGAACGTCAGAAGTTGTCATGAATAATAGACTACTCTATTCAAAAGAGAGAGAAGAGTGATGAGATAGGAGATACTCTGCCTGGAAATGACAATCGTTTTGGTTACATTTTCCCCTGTAAACGTCATTTGTCAAGTACTGAGCGCCATAGAGCAAGAGGGCGACGCCTCGACCGCCATCTAGTTCACTTTATCTCATTTCTCAGCCCATACGTTTGCTTTGTCTAACATCCATTACGGGTCATTTAGGTGAGGTGGTGACTGCGTAATAGGGTGTATCGAAAAAAAAGAATTTCGGAATTTCGTTTTGTAATAGTCGCCAAAACTTACCTTTTACCTCCTTTTACTATCCTAAGAAGAAAGTTTATTTAAGGTTTCGCTATAGTTCAACATGTTTAGCCCTCTACCGCCCCTCAAATATTGGTTATTTTGAAATTTCAAGTCTACAACGAATAATTTTTTTAAATTAATTATTTATTGTTTTTCTATCACTAGTAGACTCGGAGTAGATTTTAAAGACCACTAAGGGCCGTTTTTTTTTATCTCTAGTTAAATTTAGCTACCTACTGCCATATAGTTTCAATGACAATTAACTCTAATTAATCAAGTTGCTGGTGCATGCATGACAGAACTTATAACACTACCGGTTGACGTCTAAAGTTCAGACGTTATATTTTCGTGCGTTTTTTACTCGAATTTCTGTGCTTCCCTTTCGAGTTAATAAGAATATTTTAAAGGCAATTTACACTAGAAATAGTCTCGAGTGGCCTATATTTGGTGGGCCTTCCAAGACTAAAAAACGCACAAAAACTTAACGTTTGAACTTTAGACGTCAACCAGTACTGTCATACATAAGTTATCTGTCATGCATGCACCAGCAACTTGATTGATGAGTTAATTGTCTTTGAAACTATAATGCAATGGCCATGTAGTAGGTAGCTAAATTTAACTAAAGATGAAAAAAACGGCTGTTAGTGATCTTTAAAATCTACTCCGAGCCTACTAGTGACAGAAAAACAATAAATGTTGCATTTCAACAAAATTTTCATTGTAAACTTGAGATTTCAAAATAACATAATATTTGAGGGGCGGTAGAGGGCTGAAAACGTTGAACTATAGCAAAACTTTAAATAAACTTTCTTCTCAGGATAGTAAAAGGTAAGTTTTGGCGACTATTACAAAACGAAATTCCAAAATTCTTTTTTTTCGATACACCCTACTGCGTAAGTTGCGAACCAATCAACAACCACCTAATAACAGCCAGTAAAATGTTATATTTCGATTGAGCAATATTTCAAATTAATAAACAGGGCTACCAAGGCAAGACGCTAAGGCACTAGGTAGTTGGCAACCCTACAGTAAGGACATGCTAGACCCTTCTACAGATATATATCTGTCTCATAAACTGTTTGAATGGAGTTGTATATTGTTGACGATTGTTAAAGTTTGTTACGTTTCGTACGTAAAGTGGTTGTGAAAATATTTGGCATAATGAAAACATTGGACAACTTTCGTGGAAAAATGCACTATCATTAGAAACACCCCACTATACCGAAACACTTGATTTTCACTGCTAAAGCGTTTCGAACACAATATGCTCATTATCAAAGCAATATAAACCTATACCTTCCAGAAAACTGAAATATTTATAGGCCCACCATTTTCTCGACCTGTGATTGGTCCAACCTTCACAGCCGAGGGGTGGAGCTACGCGGGTGATCCTATAAATATTTCAGTTTTCTGGAAGGTAGGTTCGCATTGCTTTGATAATGAGCACATTGTGTTCGAAGCGCGTTAGCAGTGAAAATCAAGTGTTTCGGTCTAGTGGGCTGTTTCTAGTGATAAGTGTATTTGACATAAATAAGCTTTGTTGAATCAAAACTTATGCACACCAATAACAGAAATATTGTAAGAACAATCATAAAAGAATCTAGAAAACCTATTGTAATGGATACGGGAGTTAACCAAGGGCGACTGAGCCCGTTGCTGTTCTTCGTGCTTCGTGATTAATCAAATGTGATTATAATTAAAAGAGAAAATAATAGGCAATATCAAAAAACAGAACCTTGGGTGACTCGTTCTTCAGAAGAGACCAGATCAATCGAACACCATCGAGGTCTTCAATCACCCTCATTGAGCTTTCCTCCTCGGCACATTCCCTCAACACCATCGGCACGTTCTCCAACAACGGTGGAAAAGTATAATTCAACAGATTCACCAAATACGGAATTCCATTAACCCTCCTAAGAACTTCTCTGTTATGTTTGAACTTCAAGCATTCGCACAGTGCGCCCACCACATTACTAAGAACAGTCTCGTCCTCGTTCGGATTTTCCAACAGTTGAACCAAAACTTCAACAGTTTTCAACTGATCGTACCGTTCAACATTTTCCGGACTAATTGCGGTCTTCCAGATAGCTCCAGTAACTGCCGCCAGCAAAAGTTTGTCTTCTTTGGTTGCCGGATTTCTCGCGATCGACACTAAAGGATCTAAACCTCCTGCTTGACGGACCAAATTTCTAGTTGTCAAATCTTCGGCGCATTTAAAAATCGTTTCGGCGCAATATCTGCGCAGTGAAGCATCATCTTCGTGTAAATGACGCACGATGTCTTTGATCATTCCTTCAGTTGTTATCGCCAGGACGTAGGCTGGATCTGCTGCGCACAAAGACAAAGTACCAACTGTAGGTACTATCACATCCATGTGCACAGATCTTAACAGTTTTGCCAACAGTGGAACGCATCCGCTTTGCATCATAACATTAATGTTTTTTTTGGATCTAGAAACCGACCAGAGAGCTCTAGCGGCGGATTTAGCAAGATCAACGCATTCTTGATCGTCGAGATTCAGATTTTCCTTGGGAGTACTTAAAGCAGCTTCAGGAACATCCAACAAATCTACCAGTTTAGGTATTCCGTTAAATTTTCGAACGTGCTTCCTAGCTTTACGAATTTGCGCAACGTTATAAATAGTTTCCGCAACTAAAATCTGCAAATCTCTTGCAGGATCTGCCAAATTTCGCACGAGAAGAGCCACCCCCCCAAGATTCGCAATGCATTTTCTAATCTGCTCATTAACAGAAAGCTCTGCAAGAACGCTAACTGCTCCCAGTTTGCATTTTAAATCCTTAGTTTCCAGTAAATTTATCAAAACTTCTAAGCCTCCGATATCCTGGATCGCTTGCTGATTGACGGGAGTGTGCAAGTCGTGGTCTTTTAAGCAACATAACGATATGACAGTGGCTGTTTGATTGCCTGTTTTCATAAATTTGACGAGTTTCTGGATGTGCCAGTATTCGGGAGGGATGTCATCGATGTGCTCGTGATGTTCCTCCTCGGAAGAAGAGCTGAAAGGCTCGTTTTAAATCGCCTGGAATCGGGTTTTGGCTTACTCTGGAACCGAGGAGTCCTCGCTTTCTGAAAATTCCTCGACGATGAATTCCTTGGGGCCCTTGGGGACTGATGAATCGAGGGAATCACTGTCGATTGACTGTTTTGACATTCTGGCGGTGGATGACGGTGGCTGTCAACTTAATGAAATCGCTTCGACTAGGCCTTGAACTCATAACTTTCGAACGAATATCTGTAGAGACGTGATTTTTTGAAAAATGCAGGTCCAGATTAAGGGAGGGGGTACGCTTTCTAGTGAATTTCGCGTTTTAAAGTTTTATCAGAAAAATTACTGGCAATTGGTTTCACTATAGAGTCTTTGATAATACAAAATGTAGTTTTGATTAAAACTTGGCGATATTTATTAGTTTTATTATATATTTTGGTACTTTAAATTAAAGAAAAGCTACTTTTCGCGAAGTGTCTGAGCCCTAGAACTTTCAAATTTGCACCGATCGATTCTCCTTCAAATTTGAGGAAATAAGATAGGTCACACTTGCGGTCACTAAAAATTTTTACAAAATGTACCTACGCTTTCTAGTGAATTTCGCGTTTTAAAGTTTTATCAGAAAAATTACTGGCAATTGGTTTCACTAGAGTCTTTGATAATACAAAATGTAGTTTTGATTAAAACTTGCTCATATTTATTAGTTTTGTTACATTTTGGTACTTTAAATTAAAGATAAGCTATTTTTCGCGAAGTGTCTGCGCCAAAGAAGTTTTAAATTTGCACCGATCGATTCTCCTTCAAATTTGAGGAAATAAGACACGTCACACTTGCGGTCGCAAAAGCTTTTACAAAATGTACGCTTTCTAGTGAATTTCGCGTTTTAAAGTTTTATCAGGAAAATTACTGGCAATTTATTTCCCTAGAGTCTTTGATAATACAAAATGCGATTTTGGTTAAAACTTTCTCATATTTATTAGTTTTGTTCTATTTTGGAATTTTAAATTAACGAAAAGCTACTTTTCTCGAAGTGTCTGACCCCTAAAAGTTTCAAATTTGCACTGATTGATTCTCTTTTTTTGAGGAAATAAGATAGGTCACACTTGCGGTCGCAAAAAACTTTTACAAAATGTACGTTTTCTAGTGAATTTCGCGTTTTAAAGTTTTTATCGGGAAAATTACTGGCAATTGGTTTCATTAGACTCTTTGATAATAAAAAATGTAATTTTAATTAAAACTTGCCGATATTTATTAGTTTTATTGCATTTTGGAATTTTAAATTAAAGAAAAGATACTTTTTGCGAAGTATGTGAGCCCTAGAGGTTTAAAATTAGCACCAATCGATTCCTCTTCAAATTTGTGGAAATAAGATGGGTCACACTTGCGGTCGCAAAAAACTTTTACAAAATTATGCTTTCTAGTAAATTTCGCGTTTTAAAGTTTTTATCAGGAAAATTGCTGGAAATCGGTTTCACTAGAGCCTTTGATAACACAAAATGTAATTTTTATTGGTTTTATTCTATTTTGGAATTTAAAATGAAAGAAAACCTACTTTTCTCGAAGTGTGTGAGTCCTAGAACTTTGAAATTTGCACCAATCGATTCTCCTTCAAATTTGAGGAAATTAGATGGGTCACACTTGCGGTCGCAAAAAAACTTTTAGAAAATGTAAAAATGTGTAGTTTCTACTGAATTTCGGCGTTTTAAGGTTTTTTCTTAGAAAAACTGGTGGCAATGGTTTTACTAGCATCTCTTATAATACAAAATCCAGTTTTAACTCAAACTTGCCATGATTATGATTTAATTGAATTTTGAAGTTTCAAACCATGAAAATCTACTTTTCTCGAAGTGGGTGGCTCTTAGAAATTCGAAGTTTACGCCAATTGATTCTCCCTCAAATTTGAGGAAGCAAGATGTGTCACACTTTAGGTTGCTAACGGTTTTTAAAAAAATCACCTTCCAGTGTATACCTCGTGCTGAAATTGGCATTTTCGGTCTTTCACGTGAAAAAAAAATTAATGGCAGTTAGTCTTTTTAGAGTCTCCTGACAGTACGAAATACGCACCACACCCTAGCTGGCCCACAACCAAGGGGCCACCTCATATTAATAATAATAATAATATTTATTTACTCCGTGAAGTCTATTACATAAATAATAATTGGGAGATGTCAGTAAAAAAAAACAAGCATATTTACATACACTACAAGGTAAAAAAGGAAAAAAACAAGATAACAATAATAAATTGACGCATCAATCACAAAAGCTGCACATGAATTCATCCACGGAATAAAACGCATCTTTCAAGAGCAGCTTTTAATGCCTTTTTAAAAACATTCACACAGGGTGACTTTTTCACACAGGGTGGAAGTTTGTTAAATATCTTACAACCAGAGTACATAGGGGACTTCTTGAAAAACTCATGCCTATGACCAAGTACAGTGATATCGCCCCTACCCCTGGTACTGTAGTCATGGTTGTGACAATTCCGTGTAAGTGTAAGATCGTTCCTATAAATGTAAATAAGTAATTTAAAGATATCTATTATGTATTGACGATAAGGTTAGTATACTGTGTTTTTTAAATGTGTCACGACAAGGCTCAGTATATTTTAGATCAAACATTAATCTTAATGTTCGTTTTTGAAACTTAAAAACTCGATCAATATCAGAAGACTTACCCCAGGTCAGAATACCATATGAAAATATGGGATACACCAAACCATAATGATACGTATTGAGTAGGATGGGTAAGCTGACAGAGTTTTTTAAAGAGCTAATTAGAAAGTACGACTTACCTATCGTATCGTCAGCGTACATGAAGGTGGTACCCTGGGTGATATAGGATGGTAAATCATTAGCATAAAGTAAAAAATTGGCAGTCTCGGAGACGGTAGAAACTTCTACTTTTTCACAGAATTTGTAAATGTAGCATTTAACTGTATTTAACCAAGGTCGGGCGTGCGGAGCGGTTGGATGGCTGATGCACCCGCCGGCTCATTTACTAAAATCTAAAATACAAATGTTTTTCAGTTCTAAAATGGACATTTTTCGAAAGAATGGCACTAAGGTTTTCGGTCCGGCAATGCAACAGCTATAGAATTCGATAATGATAATATGCCCTTTTGCTAAGAAAAACTCAAAAAGGGGCCCCTTTGTCCCTAAAATGGAAATTTTCGAAAAAATTGCACTAAGGTTTTTGATCCGGCAACATAACAGCCGTCGAATCCGATAGTAAGAATTTTTTTTTTTGTAAAATAAATTGAAACAAGGGCCCTTTTGCCACTAAAATGACATTTTTCGAAAAAATCTCACTAAGGTTTTCGGCTTGAAAAAAAAATCAGCTATCAAATCCGGTAATAAAAATATACAGTTATGCATAGGTTTTTTTTCACAACACCATTTTTTGGCCGAAAGGGGACCCATTACGCTGCCCTGTAGGGTAACCTTATTTATCTCATACTGGATCGATGTGGCCCCTCCTTGCTTTATCACAAATTTACGGTTGGCAAGATATGAGACAATCCAGCTATTAATATTGATCAGCCCTCGGGCCTCACTATTGTTCAATCCGGCCCTGAAAAACGCCTTAGGGCCGAAATTGCAATCGAAGGGTAACCATCAGTTCTAAACATCAAAAGAGTCCAAAACTTTCTGCCGATCTGATTGGAAAACCAACAGATCTGTAGGTTAGCCTTCGATTGAAATTCCGGCCAATTTTTGAAAGATTTAAATTGTAGAAGAAAAGCTTAAAAGCCGAATTGCGGCCGAATTGAAATAAATAAACTGTTTTCAAATGCAAATCTCCACGAAACCGTTTAATATTTACTGCACTTCTCGGGCAAAAGGTTCGTTTGATGAATACTAAGCCGCAGTTCTGACATAAAACTTTCATTGTTGCAAAAATGTATACAGTCCACCAAACAGGTATAGGTACCCCCCCACTTAATATCAGTGCACAGTGTAGAAACAACTCAACTTTCAGCTTTAGTCAAGTGTGATAGCCCGATAGGGACAGTTTGGAGATGGCCCCACCGATAAAAGTTGACTTGGACGATCATCAGCGGTTCACTTTAATGAAGGTAAATAATTTGAATTTCTTTCGAGAATGTTTTTGAGAAGATAATAAATTCGATAAAAAGCGTACATAATATCATCTGTTGGTATAATTTAAGTTCAAGTTCAGTTTCTAAACAAACAAAAAGTTTCTCGGCGGTCTTTTACGGCAACTGACCCAAATTTTTTCATTTTCTTTGCTTAATCGAACACTCGATCACGTCTTGCCATTATTGTAGCTGTAAGTAGCAGAATCTGTAATAAGTATCTTGAGCGGTTTTTTTTTGGAATAACTTAAGTGCATGATAATGGCAGAATTTCGCATTCAAGGATTAGCTGTCAACAAAATCCGCGCTGATTAAATTCCTCACAATAAAGAAAAATTTTAATAATAATAATTCTCAAGTGTAACGAAGGGAGAAGATGATATCCAATTTTCGAACATATTTATTTTTTGTTATCGTTCATCTTAATGCAATTTAAAAAAAAATGGGCAGCAGAGAAGCGGCTGAAACCTCTTCACCGCGTGGATCTTTGGTTTGCATGTGCTATAGGCGCAACAATAACAATGGAAATTATAAAACCACTCGTCATAGTGACTAATTTAAGACTTTAATACAAATAACGACATCGCCTGTCACATCTGGTATGCATAAAGTGTTACAAAATGCTCATACTTGCATTAATAAAGAATGTAAATATAATTTTTCGTGCACGAGAAAAGGATAGAACTATAAGCAAGAGCTTTGTTACCGTTTATTCATACCGGCGATTATCTTCGTTTTAAGGTTAGCATCCTGTCACACATAGTACTGTCACTAACTGTAACTTTAGGTCATTTACTGTCAGTCCGATAATTTTTAATGCGGAACTTCAAATAATTGATAAAAACTGAAGACTTAGGTATGTTTTCTTGGGCTCTAATATACAGGCTGGTTCCTTTTTCACTGCCCACCATTGGCATCCTCCTAAACTGTAAGAGAGTCGGTTAGATTAGAGAAAAGTTGCGCTATTTCTTTGTGATTAAGAATCTGAAGAAAACTCCCCGATATATTTATTGATCATTCGCTTCAGGGTTATTTTGAAAAATTGCGATTTTAAATAAAAATTAATATCTCCCTGTCGGTTGATGCTATTTAAATGAAACTTGAAACTTTTATATTTTTGAAAGACTGTCAATCGAATGGCGTTGAGAAATGACAGTCAACTTTTGATTCTCTTGTAGCCGCCATATTGAATTTTGACACCATGGGCTACAGAAAAAAATTAGTTTATTTTTTGAAAAACCGTCAAAATTCTAAAACTTATAAACAATTTATAAAATTAGCATAAAACTTTTAAAACAATTGAATTCAAAATTTAAAAAAAATTATTTTGAATTCGTCTGACTCAAAGTTTAACATGTTTTTTCAAAAAAGTTCTTATTATTGGTCACATTTTTGACAAGCTAAATTTTTTGTGTCCGATGGTGCTAAAATTCAACATGGCGGCCATAAGAAAATCAAAAGTTGATGTCTCTGCTCACAGTCTAGAAGGCCGAGAAAATTTCTGTCGGTGCCATTTGATTGACAGCTGTCAAAAATGTAGAAGTTCCAAGTTTCATTTAAATAACAATTCTTTATGGAGATATTAATTCTTCCGCAATTATCAGATTTTTCGGCATAACTCAGAAACGAATCGGAGAATTCTATTCAGATTCTTAATCACCAAAAAATAGCGCAACTTTTCTTTATTTTAACCGACTTCGTAACCCTTACCATTTAGGAGACGCCAATGGTGAGCAGTGAAAAAGGAACCACCCTCTTTACAACATTAATCTAGAGCGATCAAAAAATTTTGATAAATGCATTCAATACATCAGTTTGACCCAATTTTTGTTTTAGCTGTAAAAGTATCCGTGAGATGGAAAAAATTTAATGCAAACATAAAAATTGTTTCGAGTGATTTTTCAAATTAACGAAATTTAAATTGTATGTAATAAACAAATTATCTATTGACTACCGGTAACAAATTGACGAATATGTTCTTGAACTTTGACTCTTATTAAAAATTATTCCAATATCTTCGTTTTTTCCACTGCATAATTGGAAAAACAGCACTTGCCCAGGGTTAAGGAACTAATGCTTCCTTTTGCCTTGGTTGTGTTTTTTCACCCTGTAAATAATCTTGTTTCAGTTTAAAAGAAATGTGGCCGACATCATTAAGCCCCACCACGATGATGCATATCTTGTGCGATGGCTTCGAGGTAGGTTATAATAATCTGCATTTTTTTTAAGGAAGTTTTTATCGTTTTAGCACGATCCTGGAATTTAGTGGCCGCTGAAAAAATGCTGAGACAGGTATGACTAGGATTTAATTAGTTTTTAATGCAATGCGTTAGGAATTCATCCTAATTACCTGTTAACGACTTTACGAACATGATAATTATTGAGGTTTCAAAAAAGATAATGGGGTTCATAGTCCAGAAAAGATTTAATGGTAATTTTTTTTAACTGAAGACGCACGAACACGTAAAAAATTGTGTGAGGAGAATTTAATCAAACACGAACTTGCGTAACTTTTGATTGAATCAAGCCACCAAATTATGATGGGCATGTTGGTTTTTTGATCGTAACTTTAGCACTGTTTATGGTATGGAAGTGAAATTGCCTGACGGAAAGTACCGTTTTCTTTCTATGGATCGAGAAATGGTATTTCGGAAAGGCATTTTGCGATATAACCATAACTTTTGATTGAATAGAGCTACCGACTTAAAATTTTACCCATTAAAATCAGAAATAATGGTAATTTTGACAACGGGTGTAATTCCAAGTCAGTTTATGTCAGTCACGTGATGACATAAGTCTAGTTAGGTGCACAACTCAGCAGGGGTCGTTGCTTGCTAATTTTTGCAGATTTCTGCAATATTACCTCTCACTGGCAACTATTTTCATCCTATAACCATATACACACAGGTTCCTTGACAGATCGTGTGAGCTTATATATATAATAATAATAATAATAAATCTGCAATATCTTCGGCAATATTTAATAATAATAGTTAGTATAGGCTCTTAGTAGCTTATGTGTATAAAACCTTTCAATTAAGCTAGGAAAATATGGATGTTAACAAATAATAATTAGAGTAAGTGATATGGGCAACTACAACGTAATGATTGTAACAAGTCACACACAAGTAAATACTTACTTAAGTGACTCAACAATATGTAAAAAATTGTAAGCAATCTTTCTACCTAATTAAACAAATTAAATATGGTTATAGGATGAAAATAGTTGCCAGTGAGATAGAATATTGCAGAAATCTGCAAACAATTACAAGCTGAGTTGTGCACTTAACTAGAATTATGAAGTTATAACTCCAAGACGAATGATTTTGCTGTTTCTTTAATCATAACTTTAGTACTGATTACAGTAAGACATTGAAATTTTACTGGCAACAAGTAGAGAAGAAATAAAAAATAAAAATATTGTAAAAACGGTTTTAGTCTTTGAAATGGCGCGAAGACTGGGAAGTAGACGGTGCTTTACGAACATGGCAGGCCCCCGAAGTCATCACAAAATACATCCCCTGCGGAATTTCCGGACTTGACAAAGAAGGGATTCCCGGTAAAAAAATGAATTTCTAACAAAATTTAACAAAGTTTTGCAGTGATTATAGTACCATTTGCCGGCTTGGACATTGTGGGCATGCTCCGCTCCGCCAGTAAAAACGATTTCGTAAAAATGGTGGCAAAACTTTTGGAAGAGTACTTGGAAATGGCTCGGGAGAGCGGACACTACAAAGTTGTGGTAATTTTCGACATGGAAGGATTTAACATTAAACAATACGTCTGGCGACCAGGTAACCAATAATTTTAGAAAGGAATTATTATTAACTGAATAAATTTTCCAGCGACCGAAGTCGTTATACAAATGTTAAAAATGTACGAATCAAATTACCCGGAAATACTAAAAATCTGTTATATCATTAACGGTAATTAATTCTGTTTTAATTATCATTCACGTTCGATTGTAGCACCGAGAATATTTGCAATTGCTTTCAACTTAGTCAAGAGATTTTTAAACGAATACACTTTGAGTAAAATACAGATTTTTAAAAGCGATCCGAAGAAGTGGCAAAAGGCGATATTGGAAAATGTGGAACCTGATAATTTACCCAAACATTTCGGCGGAAACTTGGTCGATCCTGATGGAAATCCACGGCTTTCCACTAAAGTATTATTAAAAGAAGTTATTTTGTCTAGTTTTTGTGTTTTAGGTTCAACAGGGTGGGAAAATCCCGCAAAGCTATTACAAAAACACGTTTGAGGACAAACCAGCGTCGGAAAAAGCCAAAGATTTCATCACGACTGTTATTAAAAAGGGCGATAAGTTAACACTGGATTTTGAAGTGCGCGAAAAGGGCTGTTTTTTAAGGTGAGTTTCACTTTTCGTCAGTTTGGTTTATTTTTATTTTAGTTGGGAGTTTAAAACGGAAGATCACGATATTCGGTTTGGTATAAAAATGACGGACCAGGATGGCAACGTGTCGATTCCACTAAGACTTGAACGGGTGGCAGCCAACCAAGTTGAGGAAAGCGGGGCTATAGCGTGCCAGGCACCAGCAACATGTACGTAATTCAGGGAAAATCGTTAATAATTTTTATCAATTCAGATACCGTCACGTTTGATAATTCCTACAGTATGCTGAGGAGCAAAAAGTTGCAATACAACATCGAGGTGACGTTGCCTTTAGAAAAATTAAACATTTTACCACCTGAAGAATTGGAGGAGACTAGCGAAGAGGAAAATTTCAAATCTGCAGACACCGTGCAAAAAGTTCATTAATTGTGCTTTCATTATCCAAATTTCATACTACTCGTGTAAGTTTGGTTGCATAAATCTCTAGTCTTAATGAAAACGCTGTACATAAGGTTTGATAAATAAATAGCAAATAAGCACGATGTAGTTTAACGAAAAATATAAAAATTGATGACTTTCATTGATATGCTGATAAAAATCCACTTACTGTAGTTTTGATGTAACGTCAAAGTGACGTTTCACAATTTGTGTCCACAATGGTACAAAAACACAGCATCGAAGGCTACGAGAATTTCTGTCAATTTATTAAATCATTCGATGGTAAAGGCAAACCGGTTCATATTTATTTCGGAGGTTCAAAATTACCGACTGGAGAAAGTTGGTGCGACGATTGCGTACGTGGTAAGTGAGGTTAGATACAGCGATATAACGCTAAGAAAATGAGTGTACAAGCTGTGCCATTAGTAACGTCCGATTTCAGCCAACCCGGTAATTGAAAAGGCCTTGGATAAGGCCGACCCTGATTCGCATTTTATTCATGTCCTGGTCGGAGATCGACCTACGTAAGTTGGGTTTTTAATGAGTTTTAAGGAAATTAAGTGGTTCTAGCTGGAAGGATAATAACTGTCCCTTTAGAACAGACCCCAAAACTAAACTATTGGTTTTGCCGACGGTTTTGAGATGGGAGACTCCCAAAAGACTGGAGGGGGACCAATGCGAGAAGTCGGATTTATTAGAATTACTCTTTGATGAAGATGACTAATTTTTAATCATAGCTTTTTTCTGTACGTCACACTAAAAAATAATCAACGGTATTTGTTATTACTTTAAACCCGCGACTGATTATTATTTAATTAAGTATAATCATATTTCAGTTATTTAGCCTTAGGCTGTACAGGATTATTTTAAAATGCATATATCAAGGTAAGCTATGATTTCTGCTAACTGTTATCATATGAATCAATTATTCCAAATGTCAAATGAGAAGGTTATAAATTACAATCACTGATTTTGTATGGTTATATATTTTAAACTAATCAAGACGATAGTACAAGTTTTGTTTAAAATCAGAAAAATTTTTGAGACCATCATCAGTTTCCAAAAACTTAACGCTGAGCTTTTCAGGTTTTACAACTTTTTTTCCTTCAGTACTAACCTAAAAGATTTCTATGAATTGCAATCAATTTTCCCATTTTCCTTACATGAATACTGAGAGTCCTGAACTTATGTTCATTCCACCATGTCCGAACGTCGTCAAGGTTAACTCCTTCAATTTTTTTGACTTCATCCACCGTTCTGTTAAAATAATACTTGTCGTTCGCAATTTCCTCCCAGTTTTTGTCAACTTCATATCTTAAATGAGTCAACGGTTTTTGTTTCCCCTCAATTAACTCCACTTTTAACTTTTCGAAAGATTCTAAAGACAGACTCGTGAAAATCTCGTCAATTTGTGAAAGAAATCCTTCAATTTTTGTCTCAATCTCCAGCGTTCGGTCATCTTCAGTAAAGGCACTAATTGTGAATCCTAAAATACCGTAGATTTCGAGAATCCTGCAATTGACTTCATCGGCCTTCAGACAGTCGCGAAGACGTGGTTCAAAAATTGACTAAAATAAAGAAAATAAACAAAAACTTGAAATATTTCTCTCACAGTCAAAATTTCCATATAGACTCTGTCCCTCATGTTTTCAAACCCCAATTGATAATATTTCGATACAAGAAACGCCGGAAAATCACCGAAAGACTTCAATTTGCAAAAAGTTTTCACTTCTGGAAGTTTGGCCACTTTAAACTGAAAAAAAACTGAAGTTTTGCAAAAATAAACAGTTTTACCTTTGGATAAGAATTGCGTGGAATAGGTTTATATTTTAGAATATTTACTAAACCGTCAACTACTGTGATCGCTGTTTCTTTGGATACATTGCCTTGTACCAAAGCTTCGATGTACAGATTTGCAAAAAATTCTGTGACAAATTTTTTCATATCTTCAAGAGTTACAGAAGAAATTTCGTTGTATACATCTACATCAGTTTGGTAATTCTCCACCAGTAACTTGTGCCTAGATTCTCTACAAAAATGACTCTTTATCTCCTTTTTTTTTGAATAAGAGCAAGAAGGGTAGTTTCAAGCTTTACCTAGCCAAAGTTTCAGGATCTTCAACACGATTGTGGTATTGTTCCAACAGTCCCTTTTTACTATCATTAAGTAATGTTTCAGTTAAGTACGAATTAAAGTTAGTTAAATATAATGCAGTAGTTTCAATTAGCATCTAGAAATTTTAAGTTAACTTTTAAATGTTTTCAAATTTCTTACTGGAAGCTTTTCGTTGTATCCTGAGATTTGCATAACGATCCCTTTGTCGTCTTTTCCGATCCAATTAAATAGATTTGCATCAGCGGCTGTGTATGACTCCTCGTAGAGCCGAGTTCTCATAAAATCAACAAATAAATCGATCATTGCAATTCTAAAAAAAATTTTTGTAAATTTTTAAGTGATACCTAATTGAACCCACCCCGCTAGCGATTGGCAGAAATGAGGGTTAATTAAATAAAAAGTGTAGTAAGCTAAGGGTAAATTAAATTCTTGGTCCTTTCTGAACCAGACTTCTATTTTTTCCGATGCGAAAATTTTCTGGGGGTAATCGGGATGATTTTCATCTTTAGGTAGAATCGTGAAATATTCAGCGAGGAAATTGTTTGGGGACGGAAGGGAAAATTCTGGTAAAGGTTTTACATTGTTCCATTTCTCTATCAAATCTTTTGGGATTTCTAAAAATTATTATTTATAAAGGTGATTCTTAAAGTTAAAAGGAACGACCATATTGAAACCAGAAATTTGATTTTAGCACCAAAACGTAAAAAGAATTTTTTAAATATTCGTATAAATCTTTTTTGAATTTTCTAATTTCAATATTCCGAAACAGTCGACAACGTGCCTCTTTCGACATATTCCGTCTCAAACCACTTTTCAGTTTTGTGTAAATCGTTTCCTGGAGGAAAACATTTGTCAAATATTACAACATTCATCTTATCAGGGGTCAAACTTTCCAAAACCACTTTAATAATGTCGGGATCGAAATCAAAATAAATTTCTCTCCCTCTTAAGTAGTCTTCTGGAGGATACATTTGCATGTTTCTTGCAAGCTCCTCAACTCCATTAAGTAAATCATCGAATCTAAAATAAGTTTCGGCTATAATTTTTCTTTCGTTGAAAACACGTTTTTGCGGTCCTATTTCTTTCAGCATTTTCAAATAAGAAAAAACAACCCCAATTACATCGTCAACGTGAGAACCACCCTCATCTGTTAATTCAAGACTAAAGGCAAACATTGCGTACATCGTGTTTAGAGCTCTTCCGATTTCGGAATTTCCCGCGTAAATCCACCGAGCCCAACCTCTGAAAAATAATTGTTTCGTAAAAGATTCAGCAAAATTTTAATTGGTTGACTGGTGTGAAAAAAGAACAGCCACCGTATTCTTTTATTTACCGTTTATTTAAATACCGGGCTAAACTTCCTTCGGTTGGGTTGCTGAGCAAACGTGAGATGTACTCAAAAGGTTTACTTCTGTAATTGTAAAGGGACGATGGTAGGGCCCACGTCAGTACTACCTAATAAAAATTACTTCACATTTTTCGCATTCGAACCAATTCACATCTCACCTCTTTTTCCTGGTCCGGCATCGGTATATGATAGATTTTATTGAACTCGGGAGTATCGTAAGAATCGGAAAAACTCGTAAAATCATCGGGTGGAAGATTATTGCACGGAATCGGTCCGAAACAATTTTTAACGAAAGACACTAAAGCCTCCAATGGTAGATGTGCATGGATTGCTAAAGTCATGCGATGAGCTGAATAATGTCGCTTCATAAATGTCTTCAGATTTTCCTCGGTCACATTTTTTAGGGTATTAAAATTGCCCCGATCGAAATTATTGAGTGGACTTTCCGCCCTTGCTATACTTGCTAAGAGTTGATCTTTTTTACAAATATCGCGATGGCGCGTTCTCTGAAACTCTGCAAAAGAATTAATTGTAAGATGCGCAGTGGGAATTTCCAACCACTTTCAAGGTCACACCATCCGCTTAAGGCGGTGACCTTGAAATATTTTCACTTTTGGCAACCTGAGTGAATATCTTCAATCTGTTTATCGATTGAACTTCTCTCAAATGATGGAGAGATAAAAATCTGTGCAAACTTTTCTAACTCGGTGTACAAATCCTCCTCAGGAAACTGGAAATAAAATAACGTTCTCTCGCAATCCGATGAAGAACCTCGAGAACTGAAAAGCCTCTAAAATTTCTTATTGAAACTGGTAATTCTAAATCATTTTTTCTCACTGAGTTAAGGCTTTCTTTTGGAAACCGTTTGTCATCTGCAATAAGGCGCTCCAGAAGATGGGCGACTCCTGGAGTGTTTTTGGGGTCACTAAAGCTGCCTACGTTTAGACAAAGAGATGCACCTGCAGTCTTTCCACCATCGTGAGCCCTACCAACAGCTAAGCAAGCTGTTAGACCGTTTTTTAATCGGATAACTCTTAAATTTGTTTGTTAAACGTGTTAAGAATACTTTGGGGTACTCACTTGTACTCTTTCTTATCGGAGGCACTCTTTATGGGGGCTGGTAGAGCTTCAAATTCTTGTGGTGGAGGTTTGAGGTTATGTTCACAATTTAACTCGGACATTTTTTTTCAAGCGATAAAATTATTATATTATAAATGTTATTAAAATAAATAAGGCTGTAGCTCAATAGATTACCTAAAGTTAAATAAACAACAATTCACAACTAACACGGGCAAATAACACTTTCAGTTTGACAGTACCATTTTTGACAATTCACGTCCACGTGTTATGGTGGTTATGCAGCCAACTATACAGATACGTGAATGCTTGGCGGAAAATACAGGATATCTTTTCTTACGTACAATTAAAACAAAAAAAATCTGAAGTCCATCAAAATGGTCAAAATGTGGTGTCTCATTTAAAAATTTTGTTCCCAAGACAGTTTTCCGGTAAAACCGAAAGTGATAAAAATTATTTAATCATCGCAAATAATAGGACTTTACCTACTCTGTGCTTAACAAATTTCATTCAAATCTAGAAATATAAGGAATTAAACAAGTGCACCCTTGATTTTGATTGCCGAAAATATTTATAAATAGCTTTCCTCGAGGCTTTCCTCTTTCAAAATTAATACATAAGTATAATATTTGATAAGTAAAATTTAACATCAAATAAAGGCTGTGAAAGTTGAACAGCACGTCGAGACTTTACTGATACCTCTTAACGTCTACCTTTAAGAAATTAAATATTCAGGCTGGAAATTATCAGCCTATAAAAAATCATCTTGTGCGGCTAACCGTAGGTACAGAGCGATCAATAAAAATCCAGACTAAGGCTAGGTACTAAACAAGGAGTGTCAAATACCTACCTACGACTTATTTTTAGCGGTTACATTTCGCCGCATTCTGGTTACACTGGCAGCGACTATAAAATCATTATTGATCTTTGTTTCAACTCAATTCCATTGTTATTGGCCGGCATCTCTTAGCAACAACCCACTTACTACAAGTTTTCCAGTGACATTTTTGTCAATTTTTCACCTTTTTATTTTTACTAAGAAAATGTGATTTACGGTAGGATTCGCGGTTTTTAAAGATGTCCAGAAAAGCCTTTTTGCTTCAGGTAGAATTGGACGTACAAGCGGTGGGTACATGAGCTGCTCTAAATATTTAAAAAAAATCTTTACAGGTAACATGTCCCGGAGTATGGTTGTGTACAAATGGGAAAGTGTCTCTTCAGATTTACATGCTGGACTCTTGCGTCCAAACTGCCAGTTTCAAACCCACTTTTCCCATTCAAATGAACGAGACTTTTGTCTTTTACAAAACATTTTATGCAAACCACAGGCTCAACGATTTGCAGAAGGAATTGCGTGAGTGTTTTGGGGCAAATCTATACCTAGTAACTTAGGATAGTTGTGTTTAGGAAAAAACTGGATTTACATAGAACTAGTTCAATGGAGGAGTTGTGAACTTGGTAATGTTTTGGCCTCTTTTAAAACTACTTTGGACGAGTTGTTGTACCCTTCAATGCGCGGTGGAGCTTACGCTGGGGTTGATTTAGATGTACTGATGGATCCCACTGATAAGTTTCCAGTAAGCTGCAATGAGGAAACATTTTTAAAATTAATTTTTTAGGGCACCATAGGGCCAAAAGTTGAAATTAGCACCAAAACTACCATAGAAGAAACTCTCTGTTCTTGCGATAGAGATAGTTCTACTACTGTTGTCGTCAATCCTAAAGTTCTAGCCCCAGCTAGAAGGAAACAAGGGCAAAACAATTGTAGAAAAGTCTGCCACTCGATTGCGTTTAGCAAGTAAGTTTTCTGGTGTAAAACTGCCTGTTGTGTGTTTTCAATGCCTTACAAAGACAACTACACACTGACCAAACAAGCGTTAACACGTAACTATTCCAGGCGGGACAAGCAGTTAGAATCCAGAGGCCGAAGACCCCCGTTTCGATACCGCAAAGCTGAAGATGATTTAATTCTTAGAAAACCACAATATGACCTCGAAAATGAGATTTGCAGGTAAAAATCTAGCGAATCTAAGCCAGGTACTTTCTCTGACATCGTAAATATTTGAACGTTACTATGGTTTTTAACCAAAATTGCTGCGCTTTCGTTTGACAATTGAATCTTTGAACATATGAAACACCCTGTATTGTATATCGTTACATGGCCGAGGAATAGTCCGTTGCGTTGGCTAAACTGAGAGTGACAAAACTCTTGATTTTGATTATTGAATCAGTTCAGCCAACTTAACTGATTATTCCATGGTCCACTTTAATTCGTTTTTTATTAGACCGCACGGTATTTAGAACATAATTTTTATAACGGAATAATTATTTATATTTTAGGTGCAGGAGATCCCAAAGCCTTGAACGCGACATGCCAAAAAATCTGAGTGTCAGAAAACGAATCAGGCAAGACACTAAATCTTGCCCTTGTACAGGTTCGTACTCATATAGAAATCAGTATTTTATTTTAACATTTTCAGTTAGATTTTGTGCTTGTGGCAGTGGACATAGACTAGATGCCTGTCCGACTTGCGCAAAATACGAGGGTTATTTCGACAGTCCAAGAGTGAGCCTTTCAGAATTTCATAAAATTGAGAATAAAGTAAATATTTTTCAGTCAGGAAGATTAAAATTTAGATCAAAACTTTTCGAAGCTGACAATAAGGTTTGTTCGGCCAAAAGAACCACTGGACAGAAGGAAACACAAACTTTATGCAAGTGCTGTGACTGTTGTGAAATAAACACTCAAAGGAGTTTAGCTCAGAGACTTCACACAAAACTTACTGAGACGTTAAATTCTTTACCGAGATCAATGGATTGTATTTCTGGCGAGGACAACCAACAGTAAATAGTTTTCAGTTGCTTCGATTGTTTAAAAAAGTTGATTTTTAGCTGTGAGATTTGTGATTGCCCTGTGGAAAGTGGGGCTGGCACTTGTGGTAATCTGCAGAAGTTTTACAGGGAATTCTGCAGGAAAACTAGGGATAATTGTTGCCTACCTGATTGTCCTAGAAGTGTATATTAGGTAATTTTTAGAAATCACACAATAAATCGCTTAAATAATATTCTTAAAGCATAATTTTCACAATATAACCTAAAATCTCAAACTGTCAATATTTACCGCTGTCGCCTGTCATTAGTGTCATTTTATTCTAGCGAGCAGGCTGACCACCCTAACTTGCACCAATTATTAGTAACCTTGAACCAAAATCCCCATGATACGTCATAATTCACCCGTCCCTAAAAGCTACACCTTTTCCAGTAGTAGTTCAGAAAGCGTCAATTGAATTTCAGAATAGGTCCTTTAAGGCACTGGTGGGGGTTTATTGCGCTTGGCCCCTTATGATACGCATGCGTTGATCTAGTGTCATTTCTAGTGCATTTATACGTCATTTGTCAATACTGTCAACAGAATCTGGGACCTTTCACGTTTACCACGTGCTATTTTAACCAACAATGATGATAAATGACACATAACTGACAGTAGACATTCAAGTAAATTCTGTCAGCGGTCAAAAAATGACTGCGCATACGGCCATACATGGCGTCATGACGTCACGCTTACAGGACCTATAGTCAGTTGAATTTCAGAATCCGTCAATTGTAGTTCCGATTCATCAGTTCAAATTCAGAATGCGTCAGTTGTATTTCAGAATAGTCAAATGAATTTCAGAATACGTCAATTGAATTTCAGAAAGCATCAATTGAAATTCAGAATCCGTCAATTACAATTGCATTTGATGCTTTCTGAAATTCAATTGACGTATTCTGAAATTCATTTGACTATTCTGAAATACAATTGACACTCTCTAAATTTGAATTGACTAATCTGAACTACAACTGACGGATTCTGAAATTCAACTGACTATTCTGAAATTCAACTGACGCTTTCTGAAATTCAATTGACCCTTTCTGAACTACTACTGGAAAAGGTGTAGAGCCGTTTTTTGCCATTTTGCTGTTTGAAACACAAATGTCCAGCTGGGATTTTCCAAATTTCCTAGAAATTTGTTTAGGTATTGAAAGCGTCAAATCCGTGTCAGATTTTCAAAGCGTTCTTCGCGCTTCGCCCAGCAGTATTGTCGTTAGGCACAGTTCCAGAAATTGGGCAAATACACCAATCACATTTAAGCATTTGCAGTTCAAATCAAAAAATCCACAAAAAAAACGGCTTAGAACCTATAAAACCTTTCAAATCTGACAACAGGCGCTTTCCATTTACTTTATCTGAGCAAACTTAGTTAATCGCAGCAATTTGATTGGTTCATTTGAATATTGACCAATCAAATTGCTGAGCTTAGCTGAGGCTCCTCAGATAAAATGTGTAAAAGGAAAGCGCCTTACATCCTTATGTTCAGCTTAGCTATAAGGTCCATATTCCATGTGCGACTATTCGCAAAAATTTTTGTCTATATATTGCGATTTCTGGTAGTCTGCATTACACAATAATTTTTAGTTGCAAAATACAAACTCATTTAATTTAAGTATTGGAATGGAAATTGAAAATGTATACATGTGGAATAATTAATTAATACGTGGGCATTAGTGTTCGCTTATCTGTAAATAAATTAGTAATGGGTATTGTAGTTATATCGCCCCCCCTCCGAAAAAAGTGCCTCAACGACCATGCAATCATGCATACAGATGACAAGGTGAAGCGGGGTGGATTTCAAACTTTCAAACGTGTTCACTATATTATGTACCCCACTTTACCTTACCTTGACTTGACGAGCCGGCGAGTTCCATAAATCAAACCACGGTAGAATATCACCAATCACGCAACTTGCAAATTACATCGCGTGGGCGTCTTAATCATATCGATTGGCAATTTTTTTTAACGCCACGGACAATTAATGACGGTTTCGTAATGACGTCAGCGCACCCACGCAGCGTTTGAATGTGGCGGCGCTCCCAAATTTCGGTACGTACGTCCTCGACCCGATGAGACGGACAACGTGCGCACGTCGTAGCCTTCACAACGTTTGGATGCTTCATCAATGAAATGACGTAACCGCCCCAGGATTGGCGACCGGAGCGGAACCCACGTGATCTCCAACCAATCGCGAGAGCGATCCAGTGTCGATTTTCACCCACACGCCCTCGCACAATAAACTCAAGAACAGGCAACAGCGCAGTCACCATTTGGAGTTTCGTGAACGGTGTGGTCGCACGTTTTGTTTCGTGCACATTTTTAGTTAAGTTTTGACATAAAAACAATGTCCTGTGCCGTTTTTCGTTTTGTTTCGGACAAATCTAGTGACAGGTTTTAGTTGCGCAGGTGTTGTTTACATTTGCCATGCCTACTACCCCGGAGTGTGACTGCGATTTCGTGTCCAAGGAGGCCCTCCTCAAGCTTCTGAGGAACGAGTCCAAGAAGATTGTTATTTTGGATTGTAGGAGCTCTTTCGAGTACGGCGAGTCCCACATTCGAGAGGCTGTTAATTTTTCGATTCCTTCGATTATGTTGCGCCGTTTGGCCGCGGGAAAAATCGACTTGGAGTCGACCATCAAAAGCAGGGAGCTGAAGAACAAGATTTGCAGCACTTACACTGAGAATTTGTTTATTCTTTACAACGAATTGTCTGGGGTTCAGCATCAAACCGATTCCGTACTCAACGTTTTGTTGAGAAGATTAACGCAAGATGGTTGCCGTGTCGTCTATCTCGCAGGTTAGTTTATTTAATAAACAAAAAACGGGACCCCAATTCTTCAATAAAAAAATATATTGCAGCGGATTAACGGAAAAGTTTTAATTTTTAATCGTGGGCGTCGTTGACACGTTCTGCTCCTCCATTGTTTTGATCCACAGGTAGAGTGGATCAAATAAGTTGTTGCCATGTTGCCGCTCTTGGCATGCGTGACTTCAAATTATTGCAGTAGTTGTCCATTGAATATTTTTAATTAAGAATGAGTTATCCAATTCGATTTCATTCATTCATAGAAGAAAGTGTGCTTGCCGACTGCTTGCGATTCTTTTGTTTTATTGCGCAATTGTTTTATTGTGGCCAATAAAAAGAGCGATGCACACCGCCGGATGTGCACCCGACATCCGTCATTTTCTAATCTCCTGCAACGTTTATTCGAAATGTTTGCATTATTATAAAAAGGATGCTATGACGGTTTCTAGTAAAGTTGGAATTTGGTTAGAATTGTAATCTTGTGTCAACAGATTATTAAAAAAAACGTTTTCAATAGCCCAATAGGCTTTGGTTTTGTGAAAGATTACTGCGAGGATTACCGTCATGTTAAATAAAAAGATATACCCTCGGACTCGCCCGAGGATGTACCTAATCAAAGAAAAAAAAGAAAGATCGAGGGGTGAGCCGGTGAGCCGCAGGGGAAATCTGGTGTACAGGTGTTAGGAAATTGGGGAAATCTTGCGAAAAAAATTTCTGGTACATCCGGGGGAATCGGAGGAAATCTGGGAAAATCTTAGCATAAGGAAATCTAGTGTATAAAATTTTCCCTTTTGGCTCACCCGAGGGCTCACCCCTCGCTCCTGACTTTCTATTCCAGAATGAGCATTTCAATATAAATTGACTAGAAGCGCCAGTTGCAGGCTATGGAAATTTCGACGAAAATCGCACGATACTTATCATTAGCCAATAGAAAAATTGATTTCTGTGTGTTTACCATGGCAACTCAAGGATTTCCTGGAAATTTTTGATACCTATCTAGACCAACCTAAACGAAATTAATAAGTGGAAATTTTTATGTCAAATGAAATGTCAAAAATCATTTCTATTCAATTTCTGTGGCTGTATCGTTGCTATTTTCTTACCGAATCTGCATTCGAGCATTAATTCATTTCCTGGAAATTTTAGTCGTGCATCCCAACAACGTAATCGGGCCCTCGTGTTCCACTCGGGCCGATTAATACGTTGTTGGAATGCACTCCAAAAATTTCCGGAAAGAATTAATGCTCTTATGAGATTATAAGTGAAAATCACAAATCATTCGAAAATAACTGGTCCTTAGTGCTTCTTTTTATCCAATGACAAGACAGTGGATACCAACTCATCTTTTTTTAGCCACAGGTTTTATTTCTAGGCCCTCTGTTTTAAGCAATGACAGTCAACCTTGCTTTTTCTTATGGCCACCATTATTACATTTTGACACCATCGCACACTACACAAAAATTGTTTTCAAAAATGTAACCAACATGGACTTTTTTGACATAAATACTATTTGTAAAATCAGCCTAAACTTCGAAAAACACTCGGAAAAACAATAATATAATTATTGAAAAAAGTTCGAAAAAAGTACACCGACCGAGACACTGACGTGAGGACGTGAACACCCGGAAAACCCTCGTGAAAACCATTTGTCGAGGAATTTGTGGACTTGAAAACGAGCTTGAAAACCATTGAATTTTGAATTCAACTTTAATTCGGTAACAAAATACTTCATGGCGTCGTGTGGCCAGGTTTGACAGATTTTTTTTCAAAAAAATCCGTGTTGATTACATTGGGTTACATTCTTGAAAAGCTAATTTCTTTGTATGTGCGATGGTGTTAAAATCAAATATGGCGGCAATAAGAAAAAGAAAAGTTGACTCTCGTTGCTTAAAACCTCGCTTAAAACCAAGTCTATGCTTAAAACCTAGAAGGCCTAGAAAATTTCTGTCAACGCCACTGAATTGGCCTCGGAATTGGCAGCTGTCAAAAATATGAAGGTTTCTCAAGTTTCATTCGAATAGCATCAACATATTTTCAGTTTTCTCAGGATAACTCAGGAACGAATGAAGATATCGAAGAATTCTTGGCAGATTATTAATCATACCTCCAAAAAGGACAACTAATCCTCGAACTAATCATTAATCCGAGGGGTTAACCACAAGGTAAATTTGTGTACAGAAAATCGCAAATTGTAAGAAAATCGCCAAAATCGCTAAGAACTGCCCAAAGTTGCCAAAAATCGCCAAGTTGCTGAAAATTAACAGAGCAAGCGAAAATCGCCACCAAAGTTCCCATAAAAAATAATAAAGTTCGATGATAATCGTCATAGAATACCTGATAACCTGATATCTCTAAAAAAAGCATAAGCTGTTTGATGTGGCTCTTAATTTAATCAATCACACACACTTGTGCCCTTTTGGCCAAAAAATGTTGCCGGATCAAAAACCTTAGTGCAATTTTTTAGAAAATCGCACGATACTAATTATTAGCCAATACAAAAATTGATTTCTGTGTGTTTACCATGGCAACTCGAGAATTTCCTGGAAATTTTTGATACCTACCTAGACCAACCTAAACGAAATTAATAAGTGGAAATTTTTATGTCAAATTAAATGTCAAAAATCATTTCTATTCAATTTCTGTGGCTGTATCGTTGCTATTTTCTTACCGAATCTGCATTCGAGCATTAATTCATTTCCTGGAAATTTTAGTCGTGCATCCCAACAACGTAATCGGGCCCTCGTGTTCCACTCGGGCCGATTAATACGTTGTTGGAATGCACTCCAAAAATTTCCGGAAAAAATTAATGCTCTTATGAGATTATAAGTGAAAATTTCCATTTTAGGGACAAAAAGGTTTCTTTTTGAATTTGTCTTAGCAAAAGGGCCTATTATCTATCGAATTCGATAGCTGTTGCATTGCCGGATCGAAAACAACCTTAGTGCCATTTGTTCGAAAAATGTCATTTTAGGGGTGAACGGGGGTGAAAAACATTTGTATTTTAGATTTTAGTAAATGAGCGCAGGGCGCATCAGCCATCGAGAACCACCCGCACGTCCGACCTTAAATAAAGTTAATTGCTACATTTGCAAATTCTGCGAAAAAGTGGAAGTTTCTACCGTCTCCGAGACTGCCAATTTGTTAATTTCATCCCCTTGTTTTGTTTCCACAACTTTTTTGGCTGAACAAGCAAACTTTGTAAGAAATTGAACTACAAGTGCCTCCGAGTAGAGGATTGTGAAGATATTTGTCAGGTAGGTATTGGTCGGGAAAAAACGGCAGATTCAACCCTTTTTCAGTCGAAGAAAAGTAATAGTAAATTACGAGGTAAATGACTATGGGATGTATTTTTAAAATCCAAAATCTAAAAAATGAAACATTAAAGACCACAGAAGGAGCTTAAAAATCGCCGAAATTGCTAGAATATTTCCAAGTCGCCAAAAAAATATGCCAAATTCGCTCGAAAATCGCCAAAATTGCTGGAAACTTGCTGGAAAATCGCCGGAAACTTGCCAAAATCGTTAGAAAATCGCCAGAATCAATCGCCAAAATTGCAGGAAAATCGCTGGAAAATTGCCAAAATTGTTAGAAAATTGCCAAAATTCCATAGAACCGTACACCAAAATCGCTAAGTGGTTAACCCCTCGCATTAATCTAACCGATGTTTTAACTGTTATGATCGAGGTTATGATGGTTTCTGCACGGGTGTCTGAGATTTCAAAGGTGAATATCGAAATAGACACCACCCTGTATATGTTTTCCTCGATGTTTTCTTTCAAAAACTGCCAACTTAAGAACATTAGGTGTGAGATTAAAACTCCACAACGCTATAACTTTGTTAAAACCGAGGGGTACACCAAAATTTCCAGAAAATGTGCAAAATCAAGTAAAAATATCCAAAATTTCCGAGAAAATTTCCAAAAAAAATTACTAAATTCCTGAAAAAAATTGCACAAATTTCTCATGCTTGTACACCAAAATTTCCAAGTTGTCAACTCCTCGCTTAAAACACTACCGACTCAAGGCAATCCTAGAGGCAATCTTGATTTTGACCGTGAATAAAATTCTTGAAATGCATTTTGCGTGCTAGAAAATAACATATTTTAATTGTTGTGCTAAGTTTCTACCAGATCCACAGCACATTCGAAAATGTTGAGAAAAAAATATTCAAATTTTGCCAAAAAGTTATAATAATTTTCAGAACTAATCATAAAAATTAACTTTTAAACGGATTAAAAAAAACCGGGTATGTAGTACATATAGTATCTTGCGAGGTATCTTGTTACTTAGGAAATAGTGCATTTAACATTAAATTACCCTCGAAATTACCTTATGAAGAAATTCAAAGCTGAAATCTCATTGGTCTTCTTAAATCTCTTATAACTCGAGAACTGTTAGTTGGACCCTTTAAATTTTCAAAAACACAGATCGACTCAGGATTTACTCCTGAATACTCCATTAGAATTTGGTGCAACGAACGTTCTGATGCACCCTGTATGTTATGTCGAAATTATATACGGTCTGATTAGGAGAATTTTGAACTCGATTTTAAATCTAGAGCGGCCATGAAAAATAAAAGTCTCGGCAAAATCAAAGTCTTTGATTAGTTCAGATGTCGCTTATGAATTTGAAAACTCGACGGTAAAAGATGCACTATGGAAACAGCTGAGAGATCTTAAGTTACGATGAATTAAGTTTTATAGGTAGTGAAATCATTTTTGAATGGACGCAGGGGCAGTGTGAGTCGAGCTTTTTATGTTGTTGTGTAAGCGGACTTCCACCGCTTCCATGTGAAGGTTTCTGTCAATGTCAATAAGTACCACAGTAAGTACCTTGCTGTTTTTATTTACTTTGACAGGCATAATTTTTAACCACAGCCCACCCACAACATAAAGAAAGCCTAATTCACACTATGAATGTGTCCGTTAGATCCGTTAGATCGTTAAATCTCAAAACATCACGTTTTGCAGACGTGTCATCCCTCACGATATGAATGAGTTAAAGTTTTATCGGATAAGAACATTTAATTATTTAGTACGACGGACTTAAAATTGCGATAGATATTTTCAAGTACTGATTGTTTCCACGTGCTGAGAAAAATTTCCATAAGATTATAAATTGATTTGGGTGACTTGAAATGAATTTTTTGAAACTAACCTAACGCAAAGTTTTGACAATATTTTTCGATAACTGGAAATAGCACCATCATCACACCGATACGGCCTTTTAATCCGAAAGTACAAATTAAACAGTAAACAGCGATAAGATAAGTCGAATCGAATTGCGGACATTGATGAATCGATATGTAATTTTTATGGTTTTATCATGGCTGCGTGAGCAAATACTTTGCACATTTCAATGGTTTACGATAAAAGATATTTTCGAATTGATTCAAGCACCGGATTTCCTGTAACTATATAAATATACGCGCTCTTTAAATACACACACATCACCTATGTAACGGCGAAATTTATTTGTGCAGTTTTGCTCTGGAGGAAATTCTGGAAATTTTTCTCTCAGTTTTCTTATCGCAGAAACTTGAGAGACGATAAAAGGTATTTCGCAATTTATATCTTAAATGAGATGGAGAAAAAATGAAATTCAGCTGACTATAATAGATCGTCCAAATAACAATGAACAATGTGTTTGTTTAAATGCGAAATGAGGTCTTGATCCTTCCAATTAAAATGCTGACTGAGCAATTAACTCATTGAAGAAAGAAATGAATCATACACTGAAACTACCACCATATTGCGGTTTCCTGACATTTCACCTTTTCAACTGAGTGCATTCCAAAGCCCGAATTATGAAACGATTGTTGTATAGGTGAACTTCTCGGAGAATTTCAATGCAAATTCTCTCGTTTGAGGCAGGCTCTCCTCGGCCCACTCGATCGTAGGCGGAATGTGTGGGTTTTGTCTTACGCCCACGCTCGTTCCCACCCTACCGCCGTCGTCCTTTCAAGGGCTAAAAAAACTAAAACCTGAAACCTCATTGGATTATTGCGAAACGAGAACGTAACACCACCGGAAATGATTTGTAAACAATTCGAGATTTGTGGATTTTTTTAATTCGATCCGCTGATGTAAATAAGAATTAATTGACTAGAAAAGAATAAATCCATACGATGGTAGACTAATTTCTAATTTAAAACTTATTGACTCATCGGAACGACATAGCCAGGTGGGCAACTCGGTTATTACCAGGGTTCGAAGGATATACAGGGTGAGTCAAACGGGAGGGGCCATAACTCCATAACTTCGTTCGTTTCCCATGGATTGGAACAATTTTTGGGAATTAAAAATCTGTAAAGAATACCCCGATATCTTGATTCGTTCGTGAGTTATCGCGAAAAAACTGAAAATAACAATTTTAAAGAAAAAATTATGTCTTTCCAACGATTGATGGTATTTAAATGAAACTTATATTATTGACAGCTGTCTATTCAATGGCATTGACAGAACATTTCTAGGCCATCCAGATTTTGATCAACGACAGTCAACTTTTTTTTTTCTTATGGCCGCCATATTGGATTTTAACACCAGGATGCACAAAAGATTAGATTTTTTTGAAAAAATATGTCAAAGTTTGAGTCACACCATGCCAAGGCTTATTTTTTTCCGTTGGATTCAATTGTTTGTAGTAATCGGTGTAGCCTTTTGCGATCTAAGTTTAAGCTGCTTTTACAAACTATTAGTAGAAATTTTCAAAATTTGACTATCTGCCAAAAAAGTCCATGTTGGCTACATGGCTAATTTTTTTGGGGATTTGATGGTGTTAAAATCTAATATGGCGGCCATAAGAAACAGAAAAGTTGACTGCGGTTGCTCAAAATCTAGAAGGCCTAGAAAATTTCTGTCAATACTGTTGAGTTGACAGCTGTCAGAAAAATGAAAGTTCCAAGTTTCATTTACTTACCACCAATAATCGTTTGAAAGATATGAATTTTTGTTAAAAATCGCGATTTTCAATTTTTTCGGGATAACTCAGGAACAAATCAAGGTAAAGGAGAGTTCTTTACAGATTCCTAATCAACTTGAAAAGACGCAACTTTTTTCTAATTTAAGCTACTCTCCATCTATTATGGTTTCCGAGTTCCTCCCAATGGTGGGCGACGAAAAATTCACCATCCTGATATCCCTTTATTTTACAAACTTCACTTTATCAAAAAATAAAAGGTGAAAGGTAAGTTTAGGGGCATTTTTGGATGCGATTCACTCTATCTTGATATCTTCTTCACCGAGTCTCACTGAGTAATTACGTTATACCTCGCGTCATACGCATTTTTTTTATTACAAGGTTATGTCGATTTTTTATTAGAACAATTTTTTGATAATGTGAATAGTTTATAATATAAAGGGCCAGATCCATACTTTCAGGAACACCTTCAATTGACATTTTCTCTAAATTTACATTATGTAAGAGCATTATTTTATTACATCGTTGTAAAGAGAATCAAAAATGTCACGTGATACAATAAAGAAATATGCAGGGTGCCATTTAAAATTACGAAGTGACAATGAAATAAAAACATTTTGGGACCACTGCCCCAGCAGCACACTTTTATTGGCCCAACATATTTCTCAAATATTGGGGCAACATGTAAACGTCAGATTTTTTTTTAATGGCCCTATATTTACAGGAATATTGGCCCAACGTGCCTTTGTTTTATAGGGGAAACATTGTTTAATAATCATTAGCCAATATATCTTTTAAATATTCGCCCCAGATTGGTTTCTTTCATAGGAGCAATGTAATAGGAAATCATTAGAAATATATTATTACTAATTACTATTATTAATTTGTATAAAAAATTACAAATTTTTGATTTTTATCGCTCCCCCATTCCCCCTTCACGGTCTTTAGATCTCGCCAGGTAAGTGCAGGGAAATTGATCGTTGCACCTCGACCTCTGTAGCCTCCGGGCACCTCTTTCTAACGGCACCTAGAACGAAAAATCAGCAACTGTCAAGTAGATTTGCAAAAAATTAACTTACGTAGTATGGCCCCACGGCATCTCATTTGGTAAAAGACAGCCTTGTGGACAGTGTCACCTCCACAAAGGTAAAGATGATTCACCTGAAAACACATTATTGAAGAATTTTGCAAAACAATATCTCATAGTTACCAATGTATTCATCTTTTCTGCTGCCATCTTGAAAATATTTGACTTCGATTCGTCATGATCGATTATGGTCGCATACCAAATTCGAAGATCCTCATCACGTCATCTGTTAGGAAGTCAAACAGTTTCCAACGAACCCTTTCAAAACCACCCTGTATATAAAAGAGTAATCAAAAAGTACGTAAATGACATGTACTTTTATGTACAACATACAATAATTAGATATCCTAATAAAGCAGCTTCACAATATTTAAAGCACTGAATGGCAAAATAGCCTTTAAATAGCTGATAACTGGCACAACTCTAACCCAACAAAATTACATGCTGTCTGGCTTAAAACATCGTTATTTAAGAGTTACTTACCCCACAAAAGATTCAATACCACAAGCACTAAAACCAGACAAATGCACTTAATGCACACCCCGGCTTTTAGGTTAGCGCAATTTTTTCCTGTCTGGACTTGACTGGAGTGTCCGACCAGACCAGCAAGTCACGTACACCATCTGCGACTGCGCGCACAGCTGTGACCAGCCTGCGTGCATCGTCCAAGCATAATGGCCAATGCAGGCCCTAACAAATATTTTATAATTTAGGATTTAGGTATATGTGCTGTTTGATTAATGAAATCAAATATTTATTGCACATAGGTACCGAACGAATTTTATTAATAAACTGCATCCTGCTTCTAACCTCCCGATCCCCATATCCGTAATTCATCTTTATTATCAAATAAAATTTTAATAAATATGTAATATATGTATTGCATTCGGTAATTTTCATGTGCATGTATTATGGTACCTATTCATTTTCTGAGTAATTAAATTAGTGCATTAATTACTATTTATGAAATAATATTCTACCACATTCTACCCATATTGGGGGCATGTTTATGATTTCAACATGCAAAGATACTATATAGGACCTACATTGGTCAAACATGGATTATATATATTGGCAAACATTTTTCCACCAATGCATAGCCAATATTGGCTAAAAGTTTGAAATATTGGGCCACGATTAATATATTGGCCCAACGTAGGCTCTACGTTGGCCCCATATTTGGTGCTGCTGGGGTGATGCTGTTGAAATGTAATTCAGAGGCAGTCATATCACAGTACCAAAAATGGTTCCCATCCATCGGAAACGAACGAAGTTATGGAGGGTGGCTCCTCCCGTTTTACTCACCCTGTATGTATTTCATTGATATTTATTTTTAATTTTTTTGATGAAAGAGGTGACGTTACACAACAAAACGCGTCGCCACCAGTACTGGAGGGAAATTGACCATAATTTCTTGGTTTTTTGACTCAAAAATTTAATTTTTGGAAACTAGATAAAAATTTTTAATTTGAAAAATTTTCTAATGTGCAATTTTTTACAACTTTTTGCGGTATTGCATAACTTTTGGTTGTTGCATTAGGTATTTTGACGAATAAATTTGGGATTTTTGCTCTTGAAAGGGTGGCAGCACTGCCATAGATGTTTTCCTAAAACCTGTTTGGGAAATTTGGGTATTTCTTTTTCAGATATTTGGGATTTTGGGACTTAATTGAACGGGGAAAAAATTAAAAATAAATATCAACTTTTGAATTATATCCGATATACAGGGTGTGAGATTAAAATTCCACAACGATATAACTTTGTTGTTATTTGTGGTCCGATTTTAGTGAACCAAAAACCAAATGAAATTGCTCATAAAACACTACAAACAAACTCAAGGTTATCAACTTCAAGTTGAATGTCAACTGGATGTCAACTTTTCATTTTAATTATTTTCTAAATTTGTTATAAACCAAACTCAACTTATTGTGCATTGGAAAACGTAGAAAAAAATTAGCTATTAAACTGAGTAAAAAAAATTGGTGTCCATTCGAAAATGAAAAGTTGACATCCAGTTGACATTCAAGTTGAAGTTGATAAAATCACAACCATCATCTTTAGTTTGTAGTGTTTTATGAGCAATTTCATTTGGTTTTCAGTTCACTAAAATAGCGTTCTAGAGTTTTAATCTCGCACCCTGTATATATCGGATATTTTGATATTTATATAAATATGATGAACCCTGGTTATTACTGAAAAGGCGAAGAATAACCGGTGGTGTAATTACGTTCTTTAGAGGTATAATATGATTTAGTGGAGAATTTTATTGACTTTTCTCTCGAAAAAGAGGTCATCATTCCCCCGAAAAGACATCACAACATCTTTCATTCATGTCTGTCCGTCAATCAGGGCCTTGATGCGGACACCCACGCCATCAAACTGGGTAAATATTCCGCAGAATCATTATGCCACCCACATTTTAGCAAATCGAAAAAGGGGAGACCCGACAACGCCCGTTTTTTCTTCTATATCCATCAAAGAAACAATGAGCGCACATTTTCGAATACAATGGAGATTGTTGTAATTTATTCCGGTCGGTACTTAACGAAAGGAATATTAAGAGGTAATTAAAATAACGAATTAAAATTCAACGTCGTTATTCGAAGGAAATGCCATGCTATTGTGCGGCTGATCCTCCATACCTAATAAAAACTGGTAATTGTCGCGTAAAGAGGATATCCTTTACGGGATAACATCAAAAAGACGGATACTACGAATTAGACGCGCACCGGAAACAGAAAACATCCCCCACGTGATTTACTGGACTTGGGGGAAAAAAAGCTGGAAATTCTGCAGGACCGGCCTTGCCGTTGATTAGAAGGTTGATGGCCCTCAGAATTCTTTTGGATTACATAAACAATGGACTTATAAGGTAACAGCAGATTTATTTGTACTATCGTGGGAGTCGCTTCTGCGAAACAGCCTACAGGTGCACGTTTACCTCAGTTTCACTTTGGATTGGAATAATTCATTTATTATTCGTTGCTGAATGGACGTTCTAAAGTTTAAAGTTTGGTGTGGGCGGTATTGCCCCACTGAACCGTGCAAAAGTAAAAAAAAAACACGTTCTTATCTAGATCAAAGGTTTGTCTTTGATTAGCTCACATGACGCTTCAGTTATCTGCCCAAGAATACCGCCTGCTCAGCAAAATTTAAGATCAAGAAGGCCGTGAAAGTTGATAACGTCACGTCCAGACTTTACTCACCCCCTCCTCTACCCACAAAAATTTCATCTCATAATAATCGTTATTGCAATACTTGCATTGTACCGGGTGGACCAACACTATTGCCCACCTCAAAAATTGCCCTTTATTTTAAAGCTGGGACTTCGAAATTTTTACAGTGTATATGGCTACCAAGGACCCTTCAAATGACGGCAAAAGTTTATCTGTCATGCAAAAACTGTGACGTCACGAAATTTTGAAATATCGTTTTTCCAAGAAAAAAAAAATTTTTACCCATAAAATCGTTTTTTGGGCTAATACCTTTATGTTAAGCCCATTTTTTTAAATTTCCGTCATCAGATTAGCCAACTGTAGCAAGCTAAAAATGGTCCATTTTTATTCACAAGTCGGCCACGTAAACAATTGACTACTATGCGAGGGCTTTCTTGGATAACAGCGTACGCTTTTTTCATCTGTCACCAGTTGACAGCGACACCAAGCGACACGACGCGGCCATTGAACTGCGAAATTGTTTTTAATTTTAATAAACGTGGATTTTTGTAACGAATAATGTTGAAATATCGGTTTAAACTGGGCATCCACCATTTAATTCGCCCACCCAAGGTGCCAGGAGAGGTTACGAACACGGACATTTTATCAGATGGCGGTGGCGGCGTGAAAAGGGGCTCCAGTTTGTGTGAAGGGCTCCGGTTTGTGTGAGGGGGTTTTTTCAAATAGCCATTTCCATAATTCGCATTATTCCATACTTATGTAATTCCACAGGTAATTATTTTGTTGTTATGGCCTGTTTTTTAGTTGGCATTTTTAGGTTAAGTGAGTCGACTTAGTTTGCCCCGTTGAGACTAATATCGAGGACTAAGATATTCACAGCCCAGAATTTAACAGCAACTCGTGTCAAATAAGGACCAAGGAATCGTTTTGCATAACATAATTCATATTCAAAGATAAACTGTAATCGAAGGTGGTGCAAGTGTCAGTTTTCGATTGGCAAATACCTCGTAGGTACCTCCTAAACAAAATCAAGACGTTAATAATTGATGCTTTGAAGTTGGTGAACTCAAGTTATTATTTGAACAGCAGAAGCAAAAAGGTGCAATGTGGAATTTAATAATCATCATCATGGTGGGCAAATAAGGACTAATTAATCATTGATCACACGACAAGCCATCCAGTGCATAAACAAGATGTGTGTGTGTGCCTGAGTTTCAATTTTTGTCATTAGAATGAACTAAGAATACTGAGATTATTCTTTCGTTTATTAAACAATAATTGCCTATTAAGTAAATTTAATAAAGCAGGCTTTCATATTTTTACTTGAATTTCGCGCATTTATTTCATTACGCGCGTTAATTTCCCGCTCAAACTCCTCCAACCCCTTTTAGCTAATCATTAGTCACCCACTAGTGTGATTAGTGTGTGAATTACAATAGTGTTGCAGTGTTTAGGTTGCTAATTTTGAGAAAAATTGCTATTTTGTGAAATCTTCAACCTCTTGAAGAGAAGTGTTTTCCAAGTTAGTTTTACATACCTACTTGTTAGCTGTTTTCACAGCTCTTATCCTGGTTTCCCTCCAGGGAAGCTTTCACGCGTTTTTCTGTGTTGTGAGTGTTAATTATAATTACGTGTAGAAGTGAATCTTGGTGAATTTCCTATACCTAGTGTTAATTAATAGTTTTATTCTATTTTAGTGGAGTGCATTTAATTTTTATCATGCCGATGCAACATCTTTCCTTTTCAGACAAGGTCGACATGATCTTGATTTTTGGAGAATGCCAGGAAAATGCAATGCAAGCAGCAGAATTGTATGCCCAACGTTACCCAGACAGACTTCAACCAGATAGACGAACATTTAAAAGAATTGTAGAGAAACTTAGAGAGACAGGCAGTTTGAAGCCCAAGAAAAAGACAGTGATAAATCCCGCTGTGACTCATGAAATCAATCAAGCTATTGTTTTGAACATAGCTGAAAATAATCCCCAAGTCAGCAGTCGAGAAATGAAGCAATCAAGCGGCATAAGTAAGTCATCGATTCTAAGAATATTAAAAAAGCACAAATTCCATGCATATCACATCGAACTGCATCAGGAACTACATGGAGAGGATTTTATGAACAGGGTGAGATTTTGCACGTGGGCCCAAGAGAAACTGCAGGAAAATCAGGACTTCTTCAAGTTTGTGCTTTTCACCGATGAATGCACATTCAAATCTAATGGGCACGTAAACAGGCATAATATGCACTATTGGTCGGTGGTTAACCCACATTGGATGAGAGAAGAAAAAACACAAGACATATGGTCACTGAACGTGTGGGGAGGAATTATTGACAACCGATTAGTTGGTCCATTCTTTTTTGAAGGCCATCTGACTGGTGCGATGTATGCAGAGTTCTTAAGAAATTCATTAGATGACTTACTAGAAGATGTGCCATTAAATGTGATCCAAAATTTGTGGTTTCAGCAAGATGGTGCGCCTCCACATTTCAGTCGAGAAGCTCGTGGTGTGGCAGATGAAAAGTTTCCAGATAAATGGATTGGTCGTGGTGGTCCAATTGCTTGGCCAGCTAGATCTCCCGATCTCACACCTATGGATTTTTTCACATGGGGAGTTGTGCAAGAAATTGTGTACAGAACACAGCCAACCACGAGACAAGACATGCAGCAACGACTCGTAGATGCCTTCCAGACAATCAATGAACGAAATACAGCAGCTACAGTCCAAAATTCATTTCAGCGACGTGCTCAGATGTGCATCGAAAGAGAAGGCCACCACTTTGAGCAGTACCTGTAATCAGGTAAGTACTTTTTGTGAAGTGATCTGTGCTATAGTGGTTGCAGTGCAGTGAATTTGGTGATGATTGTGTAGTGATGGGTTGTGGTAGTGAGTAATGCATCACTTTAGGTAAGTACAAGCCGTAAGTTCCTTGTACACAATTTTGTCTATGATGATTAGTAGAGCTCTTTCACAATATTTGAAGGATCCACAATTCTGAGACATCCAAAACAGCTAAAAGACCATAGTTTATGTAACACAATCAGTCAATCAAATTCAATTTATTGTTGTTAGTTTGATCATACAGGATTTAAGTTTCAATTTATATCCTTGAAAAATTATAATTATTGGGATTGCAACTTCAACTTTACAGCAACACACTTTCGCCAGCTAAAAACACTTGGTTTTACATCACCTTACAATTTACCAAACAATTTAACCCAACTAGTTAAGAAATGGCATCGGGCTATAATTCTTCTACCTTCGGCTACAGTTTATCTCTGAATTTTAATTATGTTAGTTGAAACGATAGTTTAACAATTCCTTTGCCCTTATTTAGATCAGATGATGTTAAATTTAGAGGCTGTAAATATCAATTTTGTTATGCAAAACGATTCCTTGGTCCTTATTTGACACGAGTTGCTGTTAAATTCTGGGCTGTGAATATCTTAGTCCTCGATATTAGTCTCAACGGGGCAAACTAAGTCGACTCACTTAACCTAAAAATGTCAACTAAAAAACAGGCCATAACAACAAAATAATTACCTGTGGAATTACATAAGTATGGAATAATGCGAATTATGGAAATGGCTATTTGAAAAAACCCCCTCACACAAACCGGAGCCCTTCACACAAACTGGAGCCCCTTTTCACGCCGCCACCGCCATCTGATAAAATGTCCGTGTTCGTAACCTCTCCTGGCACCTTGGGTGGGCGAATTAAATGGTGGATGCCCAGTTTAAACCGATATTTCAACATTATTCGTTACAAAAATCCACGTTTATTAAAATTAAAAACAATTTCGCAGTTCAATGGCCGCGTCGTGTCGCTTGGTGTCGCTGTCAACTGGTGACAGATGAAAAAAGCGTACGCTGTTATCCAAGAAAGCCCTCGCATAGTAGTCAATTGTTTACGTGGCCGACTTGTGAATAAAAATGGACCATTTTTAGCTTGCTACAGTTGGCTAATCTGATGACGGAAATTTAAAAAAATGGGCTTAACATAAAGGTATTAGCCCAAAAAACGATTTTATGGGTAAAAATTTTTTTTTTCTTGGAAAAACGATATTTCAAAATTTCGTGACGTCACAGTTTTTGCATGACAGATAAACTTTTGCCGTCATTTGAAGGGTCCTTGGTAGCCATATACACTGTAAAAATTTCGAAGTCCCAGCTTTAAAATAAAGGGCAATTTTTGAGGTGGGCAATAGTGTTGGTCCACCCGGTATATTTTTCTCTTCCTGCCTTAGGTAATATTATTAAAAATTCCTTAATTGGTACCTACCTACGTAATATAGGTGCTTCCTTTTTCACTGCTCCACCATTGGCATTTCCTAAACGGTAAGAGATACGGACTCGGTTAAATTAGAGAAAAGTTGCGCTATTTCTTGGCGATTAAGAATCTGAAGAAAATTCTCCGATATTTTGATTCGTTCCTGAGTTATCCCGAGAAATCTGAAAAACGCGATTTTAAAGAAAAATTAATATCTTCCTAATGATTGATGCAATCGAGCAATGACAATCAACTTTTTATTCTTGTTCATGGCCGCCTTCTTGAGTTTTAGCACCTTCGGACACAAAATTAGCTTTTCAAAAATACATAAACTTTTTTGAAAAAACCTAAAAATTTGAGACTCGACTTCAAAACCTATTTTATTATCATTTGCAAATTTTATAAATTTTACTCATACAAACTATAATTTGGACGCTTTTTAAAAGAAATCCATATTGATTACATTTTTGAAAAGTTTATTTTCTTCGATGTCCGATGGTGTTCAAATTCAATATGGCGGCCATAAAAAAAGAAAAGTTGATTGTCGTTGCTCAAAATCTAGAAGGCGTAGCAAATTTCTGTGAATGTCATGCGATTGACAGCTATCAAAAATGTTAAAGAATTAAGTTTCATCTTGATAAGTTTAGTCATTAGGGAGATATTAATTCTTATTTAAAATCGCAATTTTTAGATTTTTCGGGATAACTCAGGAACGAATCAAAATATTGGAAAGTTCTCTTCAGATTCTTAATCACCAAGAAATAGCGCAATTTTTCTATAATTTAACCGACTCCGCATCTCTTACCGTTTAGATGTCAATGGCGAGGGGTTAACACTTAGCAACGGAGAAAATATGGTGTACGAGGGCCCGAAAGTATGGAATATATTTAAAATATGAAAATATATTGGAAATATGAAAATATTCTGGAAATATGAAAATATATTGAAAATATTAAAATATACTGAAAATATACGCGAAAATATGAGAAATATACTGGAAATATGGGAAACTTCGAGGGAAATTTATTGGAAATATGAAAGAAATATACTTAAAAATAAATTAGCTAATTTTCTGGAAGCTTACAAAATTTAATATGAATCTGTTACTGTTCTAATTCTTATCTAGGGATGATATTAGACGTGGCGATTTTTTTACAAATTTTAGAACATTTTCATGGTGAGACAGGTTTTCGTAGATCTATTTGTTGCCAACAATTCTTCCATATAAGATTTTGTTCCATCTCCAAACGTTTAGGCAGCGTTCCGTCGCCTGCTTTACCGTTTCATCAAGGTAATAATGTTAGAACTCTGTAAAACCGTATTACTAGCGACCTCTCCTGAGTTATGCACCAATCAGACTTGTGTTATTACGTCAAGACATAAACCAACTTAGAATTAGCCCCTAAGTGGGTGAGGTCTCGACGTGTCACTAAACTCTCACGGCCTTCTTTACAATAACTTTTATTGATCAGGTGGTAATTGTTTGCCTAACAAATGCGTAAAATAATTTTTTTGAGGAGGAAGGAAAATGAGAAGAACCGAAGAGGTGTCGATTTTTTCATATTTGAAGACCAAAGCTTTGCCCAAAGACTGTTTTTAAGCAGTTTTTCAGCAGAAATGGAAGAAATAGTTAAAGAAAGGAGTCAGATTCAGTTTTGGTCAGCTGTTCTGAAAAAAAGATAAACAGAACCCGAGAAGCCTTTACAATGTTTTATTCCTTTAATTTCTGATCACCTTTTCCTTTCTTAAATTGCCATTTTGTTACTAAAATAGCTGTAACGTATTTTTATTGAACTTTTGTGAATATGGCTCTGCCTAGATCGAAAAATTTCCAGATCAAACCGGATTGGATTGCATTATTGTGAAATCCATTTGGAATTATGTGCTTATGGTAGCGGATGTTGATATCTATTTGCGAAATAGGAAATAAACACTTGAAATATAGATTAGTTTTTGCTGTTTCAATGGAGAATCACGAGGAGAATCATATACTACTTGACGTCAACTTTAATTTCATTCATCCCATAATAATTCTTACAACAATTTGATCCTTTGTGATAACAACGAGATCAGAAATAGCCTGACCTGTCTGAAACACTTCCAGCTCCATTAGGTAATTAGTAAATAACCACCCTAACGAGGGCGAAAGTCCACTCTTGATGCCCTCAATTTCGGTTTATATTTAAAACATTTTCTCTATTAATAGAAGCAGAATTTGCTATCTTGACACGACCCTTTTTGCAATTATAATGGTTAATTAATAATACAGGTTGGGAAAAAATGACACGCCAGCCCGACTACATTTTTAATCCAAATACGACTGACGTGAGTTTGTTCTTAAAAAAAATTCCTAGATTCCTATCGTTTGACGAGATGAAATAAGGACAAGGTAGGCCATGCCAACAGGTACTCACCCCCCGTACGTGGTTGATTCCGTCTCCTAGCAACGGGGGTGCATTACCGGTCCAGCTGCACTGGAAAATGTGGGGCATGGCACGAGCGCTTTTTCCTTCCCACTTTGTGGATAAATTGTACTGTTTTAATGTTTCCGGTTGGCCGGAAATTGAATGTTTTTAACGTTGCAAAATATTAAATATTTATCGGCGGAAAATAAAAATTGCTTCTTGTTCTTCAAAATTTAATTTAAGGTGATGGATCGTAAAGTTTTACGTCTGACATAGACGACGATGATTAACTCATCTCATAATATCTAATAATAACGTTTAATAGTCGATGGAATAATGAATGGCAGTGGCGGCGGAGTAGGGGTGGCAGGGTGGGCTCAGGCTGCCCTTTAATAGTATATTATTAAACTAGCACATTATGAAGGCCATTATTCACGCGGTTGAGTTTAGAACCGGAGCGTAGCAAGGGTTGTAAACAATCAAGTGAGTAATGGCCAATAATCTGCGAGTTAAATACGACGTTTTACCCATGATTATTGAAATATATGCGTCCAAGATTATTGAAATTCTTCAAAAAGTTTTATCACTATACAGGGCGAGTCTGAAAGACTCCACATCCTTTATACCACAGAATCTACTGTTCAAATGATGAAGCTTGGTGCAAAAATTATTGGTCAATTGTGATTCCTCTTGATGTTATAAGCCGCCGAAGATCTTCATTTTTAAACGTTCTTTTTAAATATCTTTCGAAAGGTGTATCGTAGGATTTTGAATTTTTCCACAGCATTGTTACAGAACAGGATGCAAGTACTGATGGTACTTAAGACATTATCCAAAAAGCGGATCCCTGTTATACAGGCTGGCCCCGATGTTATTTGCAATTGAACTTTTTTATGTTTGAAAATATTGCTAATTTGCCTATGCGGTCGTATTCCCCGTTCAATTCTAGCACTTTTTTGACTCTTAAAATTTTTCGAAAAAACTAACCACTCACGAGGAAAATTGAAAAAACCGAAAACATGATCATCGTGATAAACCTACAATTTCAATAAAAATCAAAGTGTACGTTGACACGCATCACATTTCAACTGTTTTTTTGCATTGAAGGTGTTGTCCTACATCTGTGCCCAGAACCATTGCTCACAACTGAAGAAAAAACATTGATGGTAATTTCACTTTTTTATGAGGTAGACTCATCATTGGTTTTAAGGTGATTACCTGCACATGTTTTCGGTTTTTTCAATTTTTCTCGTGAGTGGTTAGTTTTTTCGAAAAATTTTAAGAGCCAAAAAAGCTTTAGAATTGAACGGAGAATACGGCCGCATATGCAACTTAGCAATGTTTTCAAACATAAAAAAGTTCAAGGGCAAATAACATCGGGGCCACCCTGTATAACAGAGATCCGCTTTTTGGATGTCTTAAGTACCATCAGCAGTTGCTTCTTGGTCTGTAACAATGCTGTGCAAAAATTCAAAATCCTACGATACACCTTTCGAAAGATACTTAAAAAGAATATTTAAAAATGAAGATCTTTGGCGGCTAACATCAAGAGGAATCACAATTGACCAATAATTTTTGCACCAAGCTTCATCATTTGAACAGTAGATTCTGTGGTATAAAGGATGTGGAGTCTTTCAGACTCACCCTGTATTTATTGTAAACACAAACCAACAGAAAACAAAATGTTGACAAATGATAGGAACAGCTTGATGCTTGATCTACTTTGGCACACTTTCGCTTGATTTTGAAACGTCATGATGTTTATTGGATAGGCAGCCAACATTACAGGTGCTGTGAGATAATGCGACAGAAGCGTGACTTATGACCATAAGTCACGCTGTATTTTATGAACAGGATTATGTATCCATAGTTACGTACATAACAATGGCATTATTTAATAATCGTGGATAAAAATGTTTAATGGACAACGCAAAGCAACGAGAATCAGTAGTAAATACAAAATACATTCGTCACCGCTAAAAACTCGAATGAACGTGAGTAAGTTTTCTTCCACGAATCGATTACGGGGTTTAAACTTCCGGACGACGTAATTAGAATTAAACAATCTGGAAAAAATGTTTCGTATTATTTGTTCCAGAGGGTTTCCAGACATTCCGAGCCACCTATCCCGAATGGTGCGACAGCTGTTCCCAACTTCTGGACAATGCGGGAACGATTCCATCGGTGGCTGGACCGGATCCTCTGCCTTTGATGGGATTGCAATCCCTCAGGATTTCCACGCAGCCTCTCCATCCTCGTCCTCACAGGAGCTGCGACAGTTTGTCCTCCACTGCAAACAGTTCAACGGACAGTTCGGACACAGATGACAGATGTGATAGTTCATTAGGTATATTTCATTGCCCGAGTACTTGCTCGAGGATTTTCGTCATTGATTTTAAGTGATCGAGACAAATTACTTCAAGCAAAATCTCGCACATTTTTTATGTTTTAAAAGCCGAGTTTACAAATGTCAAGCGAGTACTCAACACTTTTCCCTAGTAAGAGCTTATTCACAACCACTTTACGTACGTAACGTAACAAACTTCTGCTTCTGACTTTTCTAGTAATTGTTGACGATTGAACTTTGTTATATCACGTAAATACGTAAAGTTGTTGTGAATGAGGTTTTAGGCTCTAGGCTTTAGGTAACGTGCATTTTATCAGTTAATAGTTGTTGGGTAAATGCAATTATCAATGGGATTATCTAAACACGGACTAGATCTCCATTGATAGTTTCATTCATATTCATAAATGGTCATTTATAAATTTAGAATCTCCTTTGATATAATCACAATGCGGTTTATTTATCCAACTCGATTCAAACGGATTAACGCTCGAAGAGCGAAAATATTTAGGAAATATTCTCAAAAGACGTTAGTTTACAATATCTGCCCGGTTTACGCACGCCGTTAGGAAATTTATTGAGAATTTTTTCGCGGTTTATTCAAAGCCTAATTTTAACCGAGACCCTCATAAATATGGGCTTTAAGTTGTATTTTCAGGTCTCGAAGACGACAGAGAATTCCCCGTTGAAATTCTACCCCATCTCTTCCTTGGCAATGCGGCCAACAGTGAAGACAGCCAGTCCCTAGAACGTCACGGCATAAGGGTACGTTCGATCTTTTGTGTGTTAGTGTTTTTGGTATTTTTTATTTTTATTTGCAGTACATCCTGAACGTCACTCCTGATTTGCCTAACGTCTTCGAAGGGGGTGGAAAGTACAAGTACATGCAGATTCCCATCACGGATCATTGGTCGCAGAACCTCGCCAGTCACTTCCCCAAGGCCATAGAGTTTATAGGTGAGTTGAATTGTCTTTGGGCACAAGCTTGCCAACGTAACTTTATTTGAGAGATTTATTAATTTGAATGTTGGTTGGCAACACTGTGAATGCGCTAAATAAACAAAGCAAGTTGCGGAAGGCTCTAGCGTAAACTGGCTTTCATCTTCGTCAAAATTCGGCTCGGTAGCTGTCAGTGTCAAAAATACTGAAACAATTGAGGTTGAAAGGGATCGTTGTTGTCACTTTTTGTTTTTTTTAACTTCTACGCTCAAGGCGGAGCAGTATATAAAATCGATCAAAAATTCGAAATTGAACTGACATCAAATCTTTACGTTTCGGGGTCCCAGGAACCCAAAAAACCTATTTTTGAAAAATGTGTGTCTGTGTGTGTGTCTGTCCGTGTGTCTGTCCGTGTGTCTGTCCGTATGTCTGTGGACACGCTACAGCCGAAACTACTGAACTGATTTTGATGAAATTTGGCACACATATTCAGTGGGAGATTTGTAGGTGCTGATTAGAATCTGGGCTACACCGGCTCACACTTGGGCCCTTTTGACCAAAAAATGGTGCCGTGAAAAAAAAACTATGCATAAATGTATATTTTTATTACCGGATTTGATAACTGATTTTTTTTCAAGCCGAAAACCTTAGTGCCATTTTTTCGAAAAATGTCATTTTAGTGGCAATTTATTTTATTGTCTGTGCGGGAGAGGAGCTGATTAGATTTTGAAGCCGATCAGTCAACCCGAAGTGCCCTTTTGGCATAGCAACTTTCTTATTTTAAATATTTAAAAATTTAATAAATGCTGCTGTTATTAATCCAATGCAGTGCGGCGTAGAAGTTCCTGCCGTCTCCGAGACCGCCTTTTTTTTGACTAACCCTTTACACTAGACCACAAAAATTTGAATGTTGAATTTCCAAATTAGAGCTGATTTCCTCTTCCTGTCCATATTTGAGGTGTTATCTGTCAGATGACAACCGATTTAGTAAATAATAAGAAAAGTATAAGGTATGGTTAAAAATTGTTTTTCCAATATCGACTTATTTCCTTTAATTTCAATACCTGATTTTCTTATGCGAAAATTTGATTTTAATCCCCCACTACCAAACTCGAGTAGTAAAAATTTTTATTCCCTCATTTGTGGAAAACGGATAAAAAACTTTTAATCCCTGAGTTTAAGGGAGCAAAAATTTTTATTCCCTGTATTTGAGGAAATTCAAATTTTGATTCCCCGGTTTTGTTTTGCGTTTTGGTTATTGCGAGGGGGCAACCACCCACAAAAAAAAAGTACCACGGACTAGGACTAGGCCGGACTATTTAAGGACTAGCGGAACTAAATGGACTAAATTGGAATAGACTCGACTAAATCGGACTAAATTGAACTAAAGCTGACTAGACTGGACTAAAGCGGACTAGCCTGGGATATATTGAACTAAATTGGACTAAATCGGACTAAATTGCCTCTTACGGCGCCCAAAATGTGTTCTCCGCCGCGTCCAAATTTCAGAGATTTAGTCCAATTTAGTTCAATTTGTCCCAGGCTAGTCCGTTTTAGTCCAGTCTAGCCTGCTTTAGTCCAGTTTAGTCTGTTTTAGTTCAATCTAGTCCCATTTAGTCCGTTTCGTCCTGGTAGTCCTATAATAATCCGGCCTAGTCCTAGTCCGTTCTTATATAATGGAATCAGAAGCTTTTTGACCCTCAATTTTCCAGTACTTGATGCAAGAGGTACATTCCACATGAACTCGGCCACCTTTTGGCAACCAATTTTATTTTTTATCCGATTGTGATCAGCATATGCGTTTTGGAATGATCAAATGACATATTTTCACCCTTCATAACTTAATCCATGGTAATATACAGGATGGGTTTTTTTGAAACATTGGTTTCGAAAAAACATTTTTTTCAAAAATTTTCAAAGTAAAGGAAAGAATATATGCTGTTTTCGACTAGTGTAAGCATTTTTTGGTAATTGTTTGACTAATACTTGAGAATGTTTTTTTAATTATTGCCATTTTTCACAAAGTACGTCGTTTTTTATTCAACATACAAGACCTTGATTTTTTATCGGATAAATTTTCCAAAGTGACGATAAACTTCCGTTTGATGATTTTGAGAGTTGAATTGAGCATTCATATTCTGATTAGAGCCCGAGAGCTGAAGCTCGAGGGCTTTAATCTCCGAATATAAATGTCCAAATTCAACGAACAAAATTATCTAAAGCGGAAGTTTAGAGTCTGACTTTGGAAAATTTTGCCGATAAAAAATGAATGGTCGCGTTATATTTGCTAAGATTGTTAACAGAATCCCGTTCGTTTTTTTCAGTTTTACATTAGGGATGTTATTGTTGACGGAATAACTTACAATAACTTACAGTGGATGTAAATTATATGCAAAAGCGACCATAATTTCGAGTAATTTACAAATTTTGAGCTAAAGATGTAAAAATATTGCTTTTTTGCAAAAATCGAAATGTGACATAACCTCTTTTCGCTTTGATAGTCAAGAGAAACGTCAAAATTTAATCAGTGTCGTCCCGTCGCTATGACGACCCCAGAGGACAATAAAATTTATCCGAGATAAACCTCATTCATTGGTTGAGACTTTGCATTTGATTGGTTGTTTATATTGTACATTTGACAGATAATGGAAATAATCGATTTAAAAATTACTCAAAATAAAGCTTATTTTATCTAAATTTAACCCTCATTTGCTTTACGTTGGGCAAACATTTCATAAGAGAGCTGCAGTTTTTTTTCTACTGTCATGTTATGCTGATTTTTAAGAAAATCGAGAAATAACAACAATGTAGTTGTAATTTTTCATAATCTGAGTAAAATTTGATTTAGGTACATACTTGGATTACTTTTGGAAAATTGTCGTTATTTCTCGATATTCTTAAAAATCAGTATAACATGACAATAGAAAAAAATTGCAGCTCTCTTATGAAATGTTTGCCCAACGTAAAGCAATAGGGGGTTAAATTTAGATAAAATAAGCTTCATTTTGAGTAATTTTTCAATCGAATAAAAAACGACGTACTTTGTGAAAAATGGCAATAATTGAAAAAAACAACATTTTCAAGTATTATTCAACCAGTTAACAGAAAATGCTTACACTAGTCGAAAAGAGCATATTTTCTTTTGTAAGAATCAATTAAAATATCTTTCCTTTGTTTTGAAAATTTTGATAATTTACTAGCACTAAACTGTCGGACTAACGCAAAATATCTCGGACTAAACTGGACTAAATGAGATTAAATTGGACTGAATCGGACTAACAGACTAAAAGCGGACTAAATCCAAGGGTGTACCGCGGACTAACGCAGTGGTTGCCCCCTCGGGTTATTGTATAAATATGTATACAATATACAATATGTTTTGAAGGCCTTTCTTATGGTGACGTGAAAAATGGGGGTTTGCATTTAAAACTTAAAAATTGATATGCCAAAATGGCACTTGCTGTTACACGATTGACTTCAAGCTTTTCAGATCTAAGCTAGGTTACGAGATACCCATGTACTAAATTTCAGACAAATCGGTCAAGTAGTTTGGGCTGTGGCGTGTTTACAAACGTACACAGAGACATAAGAAAGGCGTTCAAATCCTGTTTCTGAAAATTAAAGCCCTCGACTTCCTCTCGGGCTTTAAACACCCCTCATGAATAAAAAACTTTTTTAGTCTCTTGTTACTTAATGTACTATTTACTCAGGTGCAAGTAGCTGAAAATAAGAAATTTATTTTAACGGTAGTAACTCCTGAGCGAATCACATTGCAGTAATGATTTTTGTCCAGGAATAAATAGCTTGGCAAGAGCTTTCGTTTGATATGCGGCACCTGAATCCAGGAAAAAAGCCCCTGGAAAAAAGCCCCCGGAAAAAAGCCCCATACTGTTCTGTGATGCATCAGAAGATTGAAATTTTGTTTCTTAATCAAGTCTGTTTTCACGAGTAGTTCGTATTACCTACATTTAAAATGAAAATGCAATTAATTAAGCCAGAATTTCATTTTATTGTACCTACTTTAATTTTCAACGATTATAATATGCTATATATAGAAATAAAACATCTTATAATCTAATAGTCACTAAATAGGAATGATTCCCAAAATGAAGGATTAGCTCCAGGTACCTAGCTCTATAATTTCAAGTAAACATAATTATACCTACATGTTGGCTTGATAAAGTATAGTTATGGACAAATCCAAAAATTTCAATCTTTTGGTGCATAACGGAGCACTAGGGGCTTTTTTTCCAGGGGCTTTTTTTCCGGTTACCGCGGCACCTCTACTTTATTTCAAGGTTTTTTCAAAACGCGAATGCCCATTTGTCTCCATAACTCGTGAATGCATTAACGTAAAGAGACGACCATAACTACTTTAAAATGAATGAGGATGAGGCCTTCCTAGGTTCTTTTATTCCATGTGATATAGCTGGTGGAAACAATATTTGGGAGAACTTAAAAGCCGCCTCATTACGAGGGTTATAACTGTAACAATGATGCCCCGCTGCGAGGGCAAACACAGGTGCCTGGTGTACCTACTAACTAGTGGGTATTTTAAATTTATTCTCAGGGGCCGTACTCGACAATTTTAGTTTTAAAGCCCACCAACACATTATTAAAAAATTCGAGAACATACTATTTTCTATTTCGATAATTGCAGACAACCCGCTGCTGGCAAAATCTCATTATCATTGTCATTAGCATAGAGACAGAACGATTTAGCCAACAATGATCTAAAAGAAATGAAATAGCAAGAATTCTGGAACAAACTTATTTCCTAGAAGGCAGGTAGGTAGGTAGGTAAATACTCCTAGATATCTACCAACAGCGTACTTTTTTAAATGCACGCTACGTTTATGTCTCTCGTCAATTATAAACTCATTCTAATTCCAAATTACTTAACTTGTCAAAACCTTATTCTTGTATGAGTTGCTTGGGTACCTGTGCAATGATTTTAGTAGTATTTCATTAGCCATAATCAGTCGATTTGTGCTTGTTAGATAGTGAAAACTCTCAAATCCGGCCCACCTTGGAAATTTTAAAATATCCACGAGCCTCAGGTAAGCCAGCGGGGCGCCATTGTCACAGTTACAACCCTCGTAATGAGGGTCTCCCAAATATTGTTTCCACCAGCTATATACTATTTATTCAGGTGCAAGTAGCTGAAAATAAGAAATTTATTTTAACGGTAGTAACTCCAGAGCGAGTCACATTGCAGTAATGATTTTTGTCCAGGAATAAATAGCTTGGCAAGAGCTTTCGTTTGATATGCGGCACCTCTACTGTATTTAATTTCAAAATTTCTTTGAAACGAATGCCCATTTGTCTCCAGATCTTGAAACTGTCATAACTCGGGAACGCGTTAACGTAAAGAGACGGCCATAACTATACTTTAAAATTAATGAAGACGAGGCCTTCCTAGGTTCTTTTGTTCCATGTGAGCATTTATTTTGGGTGTACGTAGGCGGCGTGCTGAAAATTCACCACCGAGGCCGCCCACGTTCCATCCTAAAATCAATAGTGGAAGGCCCGTCGAGCTCCCCCACAAAAGCGAGATAGACGAAACACGTAAAGATGTAAAGTCTGCGAGTTTGTCCCCGCCGCCCCTCCCCCTGCGCGACCCTTTCATTCAGCTCAAACATGAATGGCGCCGTGATCTGGGTCACCGAGGGAGCGGTTCCATTCACGCCGTTTCCATGCGAATGCTTTGAAATGATTTTTTCGAGTCGGTTCTTGTCAAACGTCGAAATCTGCGGTCGAAATGATTTTTTCAAGAAACGCGAACCTATTGCGGGCCATTTCGAGGCGATACGCCAAGAGTTCAGAGCCCGTTAAGGAAATCGTGCATCCGAATTTCTGCAAGCTGAAGGAGAATCAGAGGAGGTTCAGCCGTGACGATGGCGTGCCGATTTACTTGAAAAACGGAGTGATTGATAAGGTTTTGTACCAGGGGAATTGGGTGCTGATTTTCATAGGACTCGGGATGTGTGGTCACACCATCTTTAAACTGATTGTAAAAGATTAATTAAACGAAGTTGTTCAAATTTAAGATTTTTTTTTAAGAGATGAGCATACGACGTGAAAAAGGATTGAAAATTGTTTGAAATGCCGCAAACCGTACTTCTTTAAGACCAATTGGCCAATATTTCTAAATGCCGGACGGCTTAAATAAAGTCCTCAGTTTTATGGAATTAGAAAACATAACCTAGTAGAATTGATGAAAATTTTTGATTTTTTTAAAGAGATGAGCATACGACGTGAAAAAGGACTGAAAATTGTTTAAAATGCCCAAACCGTACTTCTTTAAGACGCTCCATTCGTCTTTTATGGCCAAATGAAATTTTAGAAAATTTTAAATTTTAACGTTTTACGTTGTAACTTAAGAACGGAACGTCAGATATGAGCTTTTAGGCAATTTTTGGAAAGAAAATTTAATTTTCTACAAAATGAGATCATTTCTTAATTCCGGACGGCTTAAATAAAGTCCTCAGTTTTATGGAATTAGAAAACATAAGAAGGGGGGAGGGATACCTGGTAGAATTGATGAAAATTTTGTATTTTTTTAACCTCCCCACTCCACTTCACCATTTAAAAAAAAGGGAGGTTACTGCAATCACTAAAATTTTCGAATTCGAGATAAGACCGGATCTATACGTTTTGGGGTCTCAGGAGCCCAAAAAAGTGGTTTTTAAAATGTGTCTGTATGTATGTACGTACGTACGTACGTTCGTAAACACGCCACAGCCCAAACTACTCGACAGATTTAGCTGAAATCTGGTACGTGTGCATGTGATAACCCAACTTAGATCTGAAAAGCTTTTGGAGCCAATCGTTCAACTAGAAATGCCATTTTGGCACATCAACTTTTAAATTTTAAATGCAAACCCCCATTTTTCACCTCACGATAGAAAAGGCCTTGAAATTCTACTTCTAAAAATGTATTCATTCTTAGTGCCCTTTTGATCAAAAATTAAAAAAAAAATGATTTTTATCCGACTTTAAAATCGCGGTACAGCCCAAGCCCCTGAACCGATTTGGCTGAAATTTTGCACACGGGGATTGTATTGCACGTCGAAGAGCTGAACAAATTTTGGATTCAATCGGCCCACGGAAACTGCCGTTTTGACACACCAATTTGTAACTTTAAAATTATTCACTCATTTAACCATCCAAAACAAGTTTTTGAAAGATTTATTGTCACCATCAAAAAGGTCTTTAAATTCTGGTTTTAAGTAAGACAAAATTCGTTCGCATTTAATGCTCTTTGGGTCAAAAAATCGAAATTTCATAATAACACTAAAAATACATTATAGCCCAAATTAGCGAATCGATTTAGCTGAAATTTGGTACATGGAGATTGGGTGACCCGTTGAAGACCTGAAAGGCTTTTGGAAGCAATTGGTCCGCGGGAAGTGCCATTTAGGCATATCAACTTTAAATTTTAAATACAAAGGTCTCCTTTTTTATGTCGCCATTAGAAAGACGATCAAATTCTCGTTCTAAAAATGTATTCACAGTTTCTGCCATTTCAGTGGAAAATAGAGAAAAAATTCTTTCTCATTAAAAGGGAGCGAGCTGACAGTGGATGACATAAAGTGGCAGTTGTTGTCAAAAAGGTGGCAAAAGATTAACCTTAAAAGGAAGATATTGTCAAATGTGATGGGTGATGTCCGAGGTGGTGTCGGTATTTGTCAGAAAATTGCAAAATTAGTCACAGTCGATAAGGGTAAAAAATTTCTGTTGAATTGACCACTATCTACACAGAATACAAAGATCCACGCGATGGGGAGGTTCCAGCCGCTTCTTAAAGAGATGAGCATACGACGTGAAAAAGGATTCAAAATTGTTTAAAATGCCGCAAACCGTACTTCTTAAACGCTCCATTTGTCTTTTATGGCCAATTGAAGTTTTAGAAAATTTCAAATTTTAATGTTTTGCATTGTAACTTAAGAACGGAATGTCAGAAATGAGCTTTTAAGGCAATTTTTGGAAAGAAATGAGATCATTTCTAAATGCCGGACGGCTTAAATAAAGTCTGCCTTCCAAGTTCACCTCTTTTTTCAATCAATCTTCAGCAATCTGGTTGTGGATGACTTTTCAATTATTTATTTATATCGTTAATTTGAAAGGCATTTCTCATGATACTAATCAAAATTTACAACTTTCTCTTCACTTGTTAGGGTATATTACTCCAACTAATAGTGAAATGCTAAATATGTGCTATATAAATGATAAATATATAGCAGATAAATATCAAAATGTGATTATCATTTTGCTAAATTCACAACACTACTGATAAATAAACAATGTACCAAAACACAAGTAGAGAGAGCTAAATGTAGTGTTTTCTGAAATATTAACGAAAAAACATTACTCAATGGGTCACATTCTACGACTAATGACTCGGAAACGATTGACTTTTGGAATATGGTTGATAGGAAATTTTCGACATGTTTTTATGTAGATAAGCTCTGGTTAAGATTTGGCATCACAATTACGGTACACCCTGTAGACAACAGCGTCCTTTCGACAGATCGCGATTCACTTGTTTCCATCGCGTTCTGTTGTCACTTATTTTCTGAATAGCGCCGTATAATCTACAGTGTGTCTCACTTTAGACGGCAACACCCCTGTGCCTTGTTGTTGGAATATCGTAACAATTTTGTTTCTTGGATGTAGACTTCAAAAAGTTGCGGTTTTGGAGTAGTTGACATTTTTTCAAAAATATAACCACAGATTACTAAGACCAAAAACAAATACCAAAAATCCGAAAAACCTATTAGGCATTTTTTTATCGAAAAAATTTTATTAAGAAAAGTTGTTTAATATGACCCCAAATGAGCAAGTCCGGAGTTTCAGGCCAATATAAAAATGTTGAATTTCTGTAGAAAAAAAATGAAAAATATCGAAAACTTCAATATTAACCTCCCCACTCCACTTCACAATTTAAAAAAAATGGGAGGTTACTGCAATCACTAAAATTTTCGAATTCGAGATAACACCAGATCTTCACGTTTTGAGGTCTTAGGGACCTAAAAAAGTGGTTTTTAAAATGTGTCTGTGTGTATGTTCGTACGTACGTACGTACGTACATTCGTACGTTTGTAAACACGCCACAGCCAAAACTACTAGACCGATTTGGCTGAAATTTGGTACGTAGGCATCTCATAACCCAACTTAGATCTGAAAAGCTTTTGGAGCCAATCGTGCAACCGGAAATGCCATTTTGGCACATCAACTTTTAAATTTTAAATGGAAACCCCCACTTTTCACGTCACTATAAGAAAGGCCTTCAAATTCTGCTTCTAAAAATGTATTCACTCTTAGTGCCTTTTTGACAAAAATTGAAATATTCGGGATTGTTAAGGTACTTTAAAAACACGATACAGCCGAAACCTCTGGGTCGATTTGGCTGAAATTTTGTACACGGAGACTGTATTATAACGTCGAAGAGCTGAAACAAGTTTGGAGGCAATCGAACCACGGAAAGTGCCGTTTTGGCACATCAATTTTCAATTTTAAATATACTCCCATTTTACCATCCTAAACAACTTTTTTTAAAATTTATTGCCAGCGTCAGGAAGGCCTTCAAATACTTGTTCTAAGTAAGACAACATTCATTCGCATTTGCTGCCCTTTGGGTAGAAAAAATTTAAATTTTGTAATAACATTAAAAACACATTATGGCCCAAACTACTGAATCGATTTGACTGAAATTTGGTACATGGAGATTGGGTGACCCGTTGAAGACCTGAAAGGCTTTTGGAAGCAACTGGTAAACGGGAAGTGCCATTTAGGCATATCAACTTAAAATTTTAAATACAAGACCTCTTTTTATACGTCGCCATTAGAAAGATGATCAAATTCTGGTTCTAAAAATGTATTCACAGTTTCTGCCACTTCAGTGGAAAATAGAGAAAAAATTCTTTCTCATTAAAAGGGAGCGGGCTGACAGTGGATGACAAAGTGGCAGTTATTGTCAAAAATGTGGCAAAATGTTAACCTTAAAAGGAACATATTGTCAAATGTGATGGGTGCTGTTCGAGGTGATGTCGGTATTTGTCAGAAAATTGCGAAATTATGGCCACAGACGAAAAGCATAAAAAAATGTTTGTTGAATTGACTACTATCTACACAGAATACAAAGACCCACGCGATGGGGAGGTTCCAGCCGCTTCTCTGCTGCATTTTTTTTATAACAAAAGGGTTGCTGCGTAATAGAAAACAATTGAAATGAGTTTGTTTGACAGTTGCTATTAGCTATGACTCGGCAAGATTTAACAATCGCAGAAAAAGTTGAATTTATTAAGATTTTTGGTGATAGCTTACAATTTCAACTTTTTCTGTGATTGTTAAATTTTGAAGTTTTCGATATTTTTGCCTTTTTTCTCCAGAAATTCAAGATTTTATTTTGGCCTGAAACTCCGGACTTGCCCATTTGGGGTCATCCTGAGCAACTTTTCTTAATAAAATTTTTCGATAAAAAAATGCCTAATAGGTTTTCCGGAATTTTGGTATTTGTTTTTGGTCTTAGTAATCTGTGGTTATATTTTTGAAAAAATGTTAACCACTCCAAAAACACAACTTTTTGAGGTCTGCATCCAAGAAAAAACATTGTTAACGATATTCCATAAAACAACAAAGATACAGGGGGTGTTGTCGTCTAAAGTGAGACACACTGTGAAAGTATTCTTTAGTTTTTATTCATGTCTTAATATGGTATTATATTACGAGAGGGATAACCTTTCATAACCTATCTTGAACGTCTGCACTGAGAATCCCACTGTGAGGGGCCTCCGGTCAAAACTTAATCTCCCAACTGTACCTACCTATCGCTAATCTGTCTTGTTCTAAAATAGTTATGAGTTTTCGTTTGATCACATTGCTGAGATTAAGTGAGGCTCAGACATTGTGCAAAAGGAAGGCGCCTTAGATTTCTTATAAACCGACATAAAAATGTTGTTGATTATAGACGCTTTCTTTTTACACATTTATTTGAGACGCCCTAGTTAATCTCGGCAACTTGATTGGTTCATTTGAATATTGACCAATCAATTTGCCGAGATTAACTGAGGCTCCTCAGATAAATGTGTAAAAGGAAATCGCCTACTATCAGAATGCCTTTGCTGACAGATTAATGACAGGAGACAGATGTCAGTGGAAGAGAAAATGGCCTCAAAGGGGCTGATTTCAAGTTGGATTATATCGTGACGTAATGACAGAACTGATTAGGAGTATAACTCATGAGATGGCACTAGCAGTACGGTTTTACAGATTTCGGCAGCCATGTGCTGCATTGCGTTTCATTATCGAGAACTTTCATGCTGAAACAGAGTGCACTTGGTAGCTGATATGCAGTTATGTTGCCAGAAATCTAAAGTCAAAAATGTTACTGTCTCTCGAGTTAATACATAATCAGACTTATGTCGTTACTTCATGACAGTAACCAACTTAGAATCAGCCCCAAATGCATGAGCTTTTTAATTCCATAGCCCACTTAGTATGAGTCTTTTTTTCATCACTTGATACTAGAGGTGCGTTCGGCTTCGAAGCTGCGTGCACTCCTCGTCTGATGATACCATATTTGACTGTCGCATTCTTCCCTTTTGGCTTTACACATTTTTGACACTGTCGTCATGATAACAGGAAGCCCATTAACCCCAACTGGCGTTATGGGGCAGAAGGAGCACATGTTTTCATGACGACAGTGTCAAAAATGTGTAAAACCGAAAGGGAAGAATGCGACAGTGAAATATGAAATCATTGGATCAAAAAGAGACGGACGAGGAGTGTACTGAGCTTCCAAACCGAACGCACCTTAGGTGTACGCGGCCTAGTTTATACATACAGTGCTATTCAGAAAATATATGTCATAACGGGAGGCTATGGAAAGAAGTGGATCGTAATTGATACGTTCTGGGCGGCAATTTTTGACATCGGTAGTTTAGTTGCGAATGCGCAAAGTTACGAATGATTTTTTACGCATGCTTATCTCTGAACCAATTTTTGGCCGCCCTTCGCAACTTAAAACGAACTCTTCGCAAAGTAGCGAACGCTGAATCTGGCACCGCCGCAAATAGCCGACGTTTCTGGGAATATTTCCCGGCAGGTTCAAACAGATGTGTTCAAGCGCCAAATTTTATGAATAATAATTTTTACAATCATGCACGGCCTTTTTCACAATAAATAGTGAAAAGGGTCTGACCGATGCCAGTTTAACAAACACAAATGCTTGTTCATATCATTTCGAGCGTCGACGATTTCAATTTTTTTAATTAAACGGAAATTGGTTCAAAAAAGAAAAGAGGAGCAAATGCTTCGTAAAAACAAAAACAGTAAAAGCAGACTCAAAATCAGTGACTTACTCTTATAAATTTGCTCACAATAGACTGACATACATCCAAATACCTATTTGAGGCAACAACGTCGGGCTGATAACTACCTCTGGCAAAAAACTTTAATGCAATTAAAACCAGTAAATCAGTTTATCAATAATAAAACGCATTTCATAACGAAATTTCACTTTCGTCGTGATATCCAGATCGGTTGCCCTTTGTGGTGGACGTATATCGTATATACTGTTCTAAACATTGAACTAAAAATCTTAGGTCTTTTGAAAACCGAAACATGTTAATAAACTATCTTTCGATCAACTCTACAAAAGGATCTCGTGGAATGTGTCTGTTTTGTTTGCTAATTGTCGTTGCTCAGCTTTTCCAAATTTTCAATGGCTTAAATTATAATATGCATTAGTTCATACATTTTGACAATATAATAACACAATCTATTACGAAACACAAACTCATCGAAGCAGCCACCGAAATGCAATAGCAAAAAGTGTTTGCGCCACCTACCCTCCGCTCGGAAGGAAACGATGGGATACCCTTCGAAAATGAGCGCGTACGCAAGGTAGCGATTGCTCAAAACTTGGCTTTCGCCCTACTTCGCAAAACTACGTACACGTTTCAGAGTTGCGAACGGTCAAGAATTGGCCGCCTGAACGAACAACAAGCGTCCACCCGTTATCACAATATATTTTGTGAATAGCACTGTATTACTAGTGAGATGTAATTCCGTGGGTATGAGGAAAGCCTCGACATGCCTTTCAGCTTTCACCGCCTTCTTGATGTTTAATTTACGAGCTAAACAGGAGAAAACGCCGAATGAGATTACTTATATTAGAAAAACTCTCTTTTGTAAAGGTGTTGCAAAAACTGCCGCTAGATGTTGCCGGACTTGTTAATAATGCATTTCATTTGCAGACGAAGCCAGATCGAACCAGAAGGGCGTTTTGGTCCACTGCCTGGCGGGCGTGTCCCGCTCCGTGACCATAACAGTGGCGTACATAATGTACAAATGCTCCCTGAACCTAAACGATGCCTTCAACGTAGTCCGTTCGCGCAAATCCAACATCGCCCCCAACTTCCACTTCATGGAGCAGCTGAACAGTTTCGAACGCGAACTAAAACTCGACCAGTCTTCCAAAAGTCCCATTCCGCTGATGGAGAAGCTGGAGGAGCTCGACAAGAACCGCAAGGGGGCGCCACAGGGCAAACCGCAGAAGGGCGTCTGTCAAAATTGCGGCCTGACAGAAGGATGCAAGTGTCGCAGGCACATGGACTTTCTGAGTCCATTGGCCCACATAGGCGTCAGCCCCGATTCAGGGATCGAGTTCGATCGGTGGGCGTCGAGCACGCCGGGGGAATGAGACAACAAGGGGGGGTCTCAGTGGCACTTTTAAGTAACTGTGCGTTACTGTCATCCTCCCTTGAAAAGCCACTTTTCGGTTATTTTCATGTTTATTAGCACGTAAAGCATGCACACGCACTGGTTCCCAGCGTTTCTCCCAGGGGGCGCTGTAAACATTGACAGTTCGAGGCCACCTGCCGTTCAATCACGTGAACTAGACGACGTGACCTTGGGTGCGACACAACTCGCACAGTTAACTACTTTTTGACATTTCACTTCTTTAGACCTGATTTGATACTTTTTGCATAAAAGAACCATCCCACAAAATATCTTTATCTAGATAATGCCCCGAGAATATTGAATACTCATCAAAATTGACAGAATAAGTAAGGAGAAAATAAAGATGGGGATCGTTATTGCGAAGAAAATTGGAGTTTGCACTGAGATCTCCGATGTTTTTGAAAATCTGAGTGGCCTTGACTGCACTTCCGGTAAAATGTGATACTTTTGTGACAAAATTTTGAAGAAATTCGTAGATTCCGAATCCGTTGAGAGAAATGTAGGTTTCCATTTGAAAAAGCAAAACTGGGTCATTTTCGGTTAAACCGATAGTGAATTTTTTTATAAATCTTCTTGAAATCTGCTTTCAATTGTACATGGCCGATGTTGTAATAGTCCGGAAGGCAGTGAACCATTTTTGATATGTCATTTCAGCGAACTTGATTTAGCAGTTTTCTAGTTATTTTCATGCTGTAGATCACTAAAACAGAAGTCTGCCGTAAATCTTGCGGGACAGGGGCTAATGGCAGACATTTTAATTTCTCAAAAATTGACAACTCGGATACCGTAAAAGATACGAAATTTTATTGAACTAGAAAAGTGTTTTTCAGTGTAGATTAAGAATCTGGAAGGAAATTGAAGTTTGGTTCCTGAAATATACTAAAAAAAAACTGAAAAATGTCTTATTTTAATCTAAAAGGCTTAGAAAAGTTTTCGTCGCCTCATTTTATTCTTCGTGCAAGGTAATGTAATTGAAGCAAATTTCATAATGATCCGCCGATTAGGGCTTCCAGTGAAGTAATTTAAATCATTTATGGTCATTAATTTTTTTAATGTCATTTAAAGTAATTTTTTTCACATCTAGGTCATTTATTGTCATCTTTTTTGGGCCAAAATATATTTTCTCCACAAATGATAAGTTATTGATTTATCGATCCCATTCTACGCCACTGAAAGAACCTGTCAAAAAGCATTTTAAGCCATACTTAGGGGATGTTCAAATTGCTCAGTTGGATCAGTGAAAAAAAGACACTCATGAATTGGAGAAGAAAATTTAAAACAGAGTACCTTAATTGATTATTTTCTGGTCAAGAAACAACAAATTTCTTAGTTTTTAGTTTTAGAAATTGTTTATTTGCAATACCTGCAATAAAATTGTGTTAACTTGTGTTGCTTTCGAATATTGGCCGGTATAAATAAGCGGTAACAAAGCTTTTGCTTATAGTTCTATCCTTCTCTCGTGCACTAGAAAGTTGTATTTGTATCCTTTATTAATACACAAGTATGAGCATCCTGTATCACTTTATTGATACCAGCCAAGTGTTACAAGATGCTCACACTCCCATCAACAAAGGATGCAAATATAAGCTCTTCGTGCGCGAGAAAAGGATAGAACTATAAGCAAAAACTTTGTTGCCATTTATTGACCGGTATGAATAAACGTTAACAAAGCCTTTGCTCATAGTTCTATCCTTTTCTCGTGCACGAAAATCTTATATTTGCACCCTTTATTAATTTTTTATTCATACCAGCCATTGTCTTTTTCTTATTTACCGAGAGGTCATTTTTTTGGGACTAGGCAGTCATTTTTATCATTCATTTTTGCAAAGTTGGCGCTGGAAGCCCTGCGATTAGTAACCAAGTTATAACACGTTGTCAATTTTCAGTCTTTGCACTTTATTTCAGTAACCAATCTAGATATCTTAGATTTCTTTTCAGATTCTTAATCTTCACTGAAAAATACAACTTTTTTCTAATTTAATAAAATTTCGTATCTGTTACCGTTTTCGAGGTGTTAACTTTTTGAAAAATTTAAATGGAGATTTATGGCAGACTTTTGTTTTAGTAATCTCCAGCATGAAAATAACTATAAAAATGCTAAACCAAACTCGCTGAAATGACATACCAAAAATGTTTACTGCCTCCCGGACTTTAAAGACAATTTCGTGGATTAACATTTTTTTAATGAAAAACTATAGCGCAAATAATGTGATTAAGACTTTGGTTTGAAAATTTGAAATTTGTGGGTTGGTTAACTTATACAAAAAGCTGTCCAAAAGTACAAGTTCATCTACGAAAATGTAAAGATGAGCGTCCACGTTGAGACTTTTCGCGAGATCTTGGTTTGGTGAAACAATAATTGAGGTTTTAAAGTGAAAATGGTCCAAATTTAGGTCATTCGATAACTTTCCAGCAATGATTCAAAAAAAACACCCTTAGAGGCGCTACAAGTCCGAATTTTAGTTTCACGAACCCAAAATTTCACCTTGGACATTCATCTTTAGAAATAATTAAAATCTCCTGACATTATTTACTGTTATCGTTTTGCCATCTTACAAAATATCACGAATTGCAGTAGATGTCGTCAGCGCCCCCTACCGTCACAACGACTTGTGACGCAGCTGTTAATATTTTGTGTTCTGTAAATAGCTTTATTAAAGACTGTCGGGCAGCCTGCAACATTGACTTTTACAATAAATTTGGGCACAACTTCAGTTTCTCAGTCTTGGTGCCATATATTTATTTTCCCGTTGTATGTTGAGAGAAAAATCTTGCCATACATTCACTATAGGTCCTTGTTAGGTTTATACGGAATTGTTAAAAAATTATATCGTTATCTGATAGAGAAAGAATATTATCGTACATACGAATAAATGTTAAATGAATTATATTTTCATGATATAGATTATATATTATTAATGAGGAGATTCATAGATTCCAGTCATTAGTTGGTAGGGCATTTTCCAAACTTGAAAAGGGAAAATGTTTAATATACGTTAGACAAATTGTTTATTTACTGTTAGACAGTAATGCGACATCCCTAATGTACTCGGTGTTGATTAATTTCGATAATTTTTATGTTCGACATATCTTTAAGGGCGATTTGCTATGTTTATATAGTTTTCTAACATTCCTACAAAATTTAACTTATAGTTATATAAATATGTATTTATTCTTCCATTTGTAAGGTGACAAATCTTTTCACAGCGGAATTAATTAGTATAATGTTCCATATTTTGCATCAATGTTATTTTATATGTGAATATTTCTGAATTATACAATGTTTAATCCATGTTTCTTCATAACTTTTGGATAATGAATTTTCAATGTGATCAAGTATTTTTTTTGCACCCTTATGTTCTAATCTTGAGGTAATGACACAGTAATAATGCCTTAATAGCAGGAGGTCTGGACCTAAAACCGGAACCCTTTTTTTTGTTCCTTGTTCCTTTTTGCAAGCGGACAAAGAAGCGAAACCGTACCGTACCGGAGAAAGAATAATAATTATTTTTGTATTATTTTTCTTTATAAATAAAATTAACATCTTTCTGTCTTGTTTGCATTGCGGAAAGGGAACCGGAAACGATAATTGGTTCCAACTTATGCAAACACCACTACAAGACAGAAACTTATTGTGTATAGGCAACCAGTAATTTAGGCTTCAATATTACAAACATTAAAACTGACTAGTATTAATATAGAAAATACACATTAATATTCAAGTCCAACTAGCTTCCCTCCAAGAGTGTTCAACGAGTTGGAAACTTTCTTCCCAGCCTGTCGTATAACTTCAAACGGTGCCTACAACATTTAATTTCTTATGAGATTTTCAGGAAAAATTACGTACGTCAACAGCAGCATTGAGTAAATTTGAAGCCCCTTCAACTCCTGCAATTATTTTAACCCCCACACTTCTATGGGGATCCCCATCATTGCCGTATTTTTCGTGTTCCTCTATAGTATCAACGATCGGTTTTGGATGCGCGTAACCTGCCACAAATTCTTGTAAACGTCCATAGAGAGTATCAATTTTGCTTATTCCAGTTTCAGCTTCAAGTACTGCGTGCTGTCTACCAGAATCAGGGAATGGAGGTGAAAAAGTGATGATCTGGAATCAACTAAATAAAATATAAATAATACGAGTTTCTACCTTTGATTGAAATTTCTGTTCAATTTTATGTTTTGAAACTTCTGCGGCATCGCTAAAAGGGGCAATAATGGCTGTTTGTCCACTTGGCAAAGATCTGACCTGAGAGAAAAATATTATTTGAACTAAAAACACTGGAAAACTTTTCATTGTTATTTTCTGTACGAGACGTGAATTCTAAATGGTTTTATTTCTTAAGACCAATGAGGACTTTCACTTTTCCTACTCAGTATCTTTGCCTTGAACCTAAAACTTTCTTCAGAGTTAATTATTGCGAAGAAGCGATAAATAATACTTAAGTACCTTCAATCATTATGCAACGTAAATGAACCTTTCATGTTTATTGCATTTATTTCCTAATACGCAGTTTTTAGAAAATTCTACTCAAATCATCTCAAATGATAAAGATCTTGGCACAATTTTCAAAAATTCTTACCTTGCCTTTTTAGTAAATTTAGATTTATCAATAATTCAATAATCACTAAATGAACCATATATGTATTAGAGGTATATGGCTAACTCCCTATTTCAACCCATTGAATGGCCAGGAACCAAAAGAGAGGGACATGTTCGTCTCCGTCTAATGCTTTTTGTATCAAGGATTGCATACTTAGCTTGATTATGACGGGGTTTCTCGGGTATCAAACATAGTGGCGCAAATTTTAAATTCAATCTCAAACTCGCACGCATTTTAATCGCAGCTAATTTGGGCAAATTTTATGGAGTTGAGGTGGTGCAGTCGTAATAAATGATAAATGTCATTTTGACGGTTCACTCTGTGGTAAAAGTCATTCTAATAATCATTTTCGCCTTTTCGTGTGCAATTTAGCAAATTGCTTGCTTCTAAAATGAAAATCAGCTTCCATTTTCTAGGTGGTGATGTAAACTATCATACATTAATATAATTCTGTCAGTTTAGCACAGGTATCGATACTGATGTTTATTATTTTCTGAAGAAGAAGAGTCTTGTAGGTAATAAAGCTAAGTACAAAGTAGTTTTTTAGTTAGGAGGTCCTCGAGTGGCTACAGGTATAAGTAAGTAGGTACACGTACTTGCGCCTTTCAGAATTGCGTCCCACTTAACTAGAAAAATTGAAGATTTTTGTCACCATTTTTTGCTTTTGTGAAGACCTAAGAATCATGAAACTTAACTGAATCTTTATTATTTAAATGTACACGATCTACTACATATTTAGGTACCTAGGTACTGATTGTCTAAAAGTTTTCCTCATTTTATTTGTAACTCGTTTCTGTAACCTTCGATTACTTCCTTGGACTTAATTGCTGCCATAGACGAATCATCTGCTGCTTAATTCTTTGAGACTTCATCTTATCTGCTTCTTTGGTAAATTGAATGGTTCTTTTTGCCTTTTTAGGTGAATCCAGATCTAAAACATCAACTTCACTTATAAATCTTGGATTTGCAAATTTACGTTTACCTTGATGTTTATCTGGAGAAATTGTTCTCGGTGGTATTAATTATCTCATTTACATTGGTCAATATCTGTAAAACATGCAGGTACATTAAATATAGAAGTCATGTTGACTTTGATGCTCCAGTTGTGACCGCCTCAACACATTTCAGTCAGTCAGTCTAAACCGCACACTTCCAACCAGGCACTATTAGTTTCAAGGTGCTTTAAAAACCTGAAAAAACAAATAATGAACCATCATAGGCATAATTAAGATAAGCAGGAATTACAGAGGTAGGGTTTGTTCTTTGAGATAAAGGGAGTTATTCTTATTAAGATCAGTACTTACTTGGGTAACCGATCATGTTTCTTCAGCGCCGTTCAGCCTACGCTTTCCTGGTTTTTTATAGCACATATAAACATTGATGAACCATGATTATCTCTTAAAGGTAGATTTTATTAATGGGGAGAAAAAGCAACGAACGAACGTGAGGGCGATAATGACAACACTTTGACAAGTTGTCACTGAAGTAAAATGATAAGTAAAACGCGTTGCTTATGCAACACCACAAGCTTCCAATGGCGATAGAACGGTCGCGACCGGTCGCGTCTATCTCTCTTTTATGTTGCGGCTTCCCGGACTTAATCAGCAATATACCTCTAATACATATATGAAATGAACGGGCGCTTGGGATTTTTCCTTCTTTAGGTTCACGGAAACGTGACATTAATCTGACAGTTATTTGACGTTTAAACACGTGAAGTGCTAATTTATACAAAAATGGGCAAATTCCGCTCTAAATTAAAAGGGCAAACCAAAGGAAAGCGTTGGCCGAAAGGGCAGAGCTCCAGTTCCAACCCCGAGACACACAAATACCGCGATCTAGCGAAATCGCGTTTCTTCCAAGAAAACTTAGGTTAGGTTTATTTTCAAATTTTCATTATTTATTTTTTATTCTAGGACCTAGCAACTTAACATCCGATGCATTACACAAACATGATCAGGTACAAGCTTTTACCCCGAGAGAAATGGAAATTGAAGTAGCCGAGTCCTCGGTTGGAACAATGTCGAGTTATAAAACAATGCAATCCTTTGCCTCGGAATGGACTGATTGCAGCAACATGTCTTTTAATCGCTTTCTTACAGTGTTTAGAGCTGATTCTGCTCTTCACAAGGAAATGCTGGCCATTCTCGCAGCCATAACTGAAGTTATTAAAGAGAACGGTGGGACGGAGAGTGCCACTGAATATTATTCCGCTCTGGTAAATATATTTCTCTTTGAAATGAAATTAACTAAATTGATTGTAGTTGACAACTTTGGAGCAAGTTTACAATGCTGAGGAAAGGAACGAGAGTCAAGTATCTGCAGTATTGTCGTTGCTAAACATGGGGATTAAAACAGTCCCCGAGCCTGTTTTGCGCACCCATTTCAATGATTTGATTGCAAAAATGCTGCATATTTTAAATGATTACGTGAATTCTGAGAATAATGTTGTAGTGAAGTCGATTTTTGGAATATTAGGGGCCCTGTTGAGAAAACAGGAACCTGCAACGTGGAGTCAAGAAACCACGAAACAGATCTTCCGAGCTATGTTGAATCCTTTTTGCATCCATTCTAAGCCAAAGGTAGGTTTTTTTCAAATAATCATTACAGTAATTTATAATGCCACTAGTGTATGCTATTGAATAAGTCTTTGAGTGATATTCAGTGAAATTAGTTCACTAGTGAAAGTTGCTATCAGGTAGATGGACTATTTTATTTGCAATTATAACTTTGCCAACGTTTCGGAACTAAATTCGTTCCTTTGAGTGATAACGAGCCTTGATAAAGAAACGAATTTAGTTCTGAAACGTTGGCAAAGTTATAATTGCAAATAAAATAGTCCATCTACCTGATAGCAACTTTCATTATCAATTGCAATGGATGTTAACACAGAACAGATTATTTCACTAGTTAAGACTTTCTACTTTTTTCATTATTACAGTGCTATTCAGAAAATGTGTGATACAGGGTGGATGTGACTGACGTTTGTCCAAACTAATTCATGTATACAGCATGTTGCCAATTTCATTGCCCATTATTAGAGCTAGAAAATCGGTTAAATTAGAAAAAAGTTGCGCTTTTTAAAGGTGATTGAGAATCTGTAAAGAATTCCAAATCGCGATTTTAAAGAAAAAATAATATCTTATTAACAGTTGATGCTAAGCAAATGAAACTGGGGACTTTTATATTTTTGATAACACAAGGTAGTTTCAGAGTCTCGTTCCACAAAATTTACTTACTGTTTAGGACGCGTTTCGGAGTGTTACACCATCTTCAGCTATAAAAGAAATTAACACAAAATACAAAACAGTTGCCTGGAAAATGAAAAAACGTTTGGGTCAAAGAAAAATAACAGCTTTTGAGTCACACTGTAAATTGATCGAAAGACGCTCAAACATTTTATATTTTTGACAGCTGCCAATTCAATGGCATCAACAGATTTTGAGTAACGACAGTTAACTTTTCTTTTTCTTATGGCCGCCATGTTGCATTTTCACACGATTGGATACAAAAAAAAATAGCTTTTCAAAAATGTGACCAACTTGGACTTTTTTGAAATTTGGTGTTAATAATTTGTATAACCAGCCTCAACTTTGGGAAAAAAGTACACCGACTTTTTCAATTTATTATGACGTGAAATGAATTGAATTCAACGATAATACAGTATTGTCTCATTTTAAGTGGAACCACCGAAATATTTCGGTTAATATTGAGCAAATTAATTCGCTTTTTTTTTCTACATTTAGAGCTTTAAAATTTGCATCTGTGTGATGCTTCACCCCTTTTTTTATCCCGAAATCTTAGCCCACTACGATTAATTAAAAAGGACAAAAACAGCAAAATCGTATTAGGCATTTTTTTATCGGAAAATTTTATTAAGAAAAGTTGCTCAGGATGACCCCAAATGGGTAAGTGCCGCGGAGTCTCAGACCAAAATAAAAATGTTGAGTTTCTGGAGGAAAAAATGAAAAATATTGAAGTTTTCGATATTTTTGATTGTTTCTTCTAGAAATTCAACATTTTAATTTTTGCTTGAAAGTTCGGAGTCATCCTGTGCAACTTTTCTTAATAAACTTTTTCGGTAAAAAAATGCCTAATACGATTTCGTTATTTTTGGCCTCTTTAATTAATCGCAGTGGGCTGAGATTTGGGGATAACAAAAAGGTGAAGTATTACGCAGATGCAGATTCTAGAGCTCTACATGTGCAAAAAAAGAGCGAGTTGATTTGCTCAATATTAACCGAAATATTTGGGTGGTTCTAGTTAAAATGAGACACACTGCACACTGTAGAACACGACTTGGCATCATGTGACTTTTTTGACATTTTTTCAAAAAATCCATATTTATTACATTTTTGAGAAACCGATTTTTGTGTGTCTAATGTTGTTAAAATCCAATATGGCGGCCATAAGAAAAAGAACAGTTGACTGTGGATACTCAAAATCTAGAAAGCCTAGAAAATGTTTGTCAATGCCATTGATTGACAGATGTCAAAAATATAAAATTTCCAAGTTTCATTTAAGTAGCATTAACTGTTATGCTATTAATTTTTCTCTAGAATGTCAATTTTCAGTTTTTTTTAATAATTCAGGAACGAATCAAGATATCGAAGAATTCTTTACCGATTCACCTTAAGAAAGAGCAAATTTTATCTAATTTAACCGATTTTCTAATTCTTATAATTTCTGAGATCCCAATAGTGGGCAATGAAATTGGAAACACCTTGTAGAGGACATAATGTCATCTCTGTCACTTGCGTGAGCAAACTTTAGACAAGCCTCCATTTTTTTATAGCACTATAACCGATAATAACGATTTTACTAAAAGCTTTATTCGTAAAATCAAATAAAATATGATTTATAGAGGGAGGTCATTACGTGCGTGTGTGTGCATTTAAGGAATAACTAAAAATAAAAAGGAAATTGCAAAATTCAGATTCCTCGCAGTTTCCATCTTGCCAATTACGAACGAACTTGTTGCTAAATATTGCGTGATATAGTGTGATTTTTTGAGACCGGCGTGTCTGGTCGTAAAACTATGTCTACCCTTGAGTTCAGGTTGCGGCAAACCATCTCGAAATCATCATTGCTTGCATTGCAGTTTTGCAATCGGGTGCACGCACTCTATAGTTATGGAGGTTAAGAATAGAACTGGGCGGCCGCTTGGCTGGCATTCGAACCACCATAATTCAATGGTGTTAGATTGTAGTTTTACAACCAGATCCGCCAGTCTGAAAAAATCTCACTATACACATTTTCACCTCGTCGAAAATATGCAAATAGAGGTCTCTGTAACAGTCGGTAATTTGGTAATGTTTTTTTTTATCTCTTCTAGTGGCGAAGAGCTGCTCAACAAGCAGTTGCAGGGACAGTAAAATCGGATTATTTCAAAAACACAACAAATTTTGCTGCCGACATCGTGGCAGAGTTTTGTGAAGAGACTCTGGAGACTTGCATGGGGGGTTCTTCGGGAGCTGTGTTGGTATCATCGGTTCAGGCAGGTCAAACCACAATTCTTCATATTCTGGGATTGATGAAGGAGAATGTTACGGATTTCTCAAAATCACACATTAAAGTAGCATTTTTTTTTTTAGAAAAAAATCTCAAAAGGTGTGTTTCAGAAATGTTGCGAAATGATTTTAAAATTGATGACTTTGAATTATCCGGTGGTTACTTCCTGCGGCCTTCAGGTTCTTCACGCTCTTTTCTCGTCGCAGCAGGCTGTGGTTCCGGCCAAACTAAATGCACAATTGATATCAGCCCTGTATGAATACCAGCCTGGCGTGAACGACGTGCAACCAATATTGGCGTGGTTGGCTGTGATGCAGCAGGCGCATGTGCATTTGGCAGAGTAAGTCATTGCTTTTCCGTGGCGCCATCTGTTGTTGAGTAGCTGAGAAACTCGACAGGTGGCGCCACAGTAGTTGCACCAGCCAATAAAATGCGACTTTTAGCGTCGATTTGGCAACGTCCTGCGCATCCCTGCCCAAACTTTTCTCGACACTATCTCAGTTGTGGCTTTCGGAAAAGACGGAAATCACAACGGCGGCCACTCACACGTTCGAAACTTTACAGAAGGATGCCTTGGCCCCCGCCTGTGAGTCGAAAGAGCGTGTGGCTCAATTCCACTCCAAACTGCAAAAATGTTTTGCCACCATCGAATCAGGACTGAGCTATCAATATCACAACGTGTGGCATCAAGTGTTGCACCTTATTGGAGTTATGTTCGAGGTGGGAAAAAAAACATTAAAAAGTTAAAATATATTTGAATGATTTTCAGGCTGGGGGTGAGAATTGCTGCGAAATGCTGACCGGATGCCTGAAAGCCTTGGCCGAATTGAGAGATTCTTATAAGTTTAGTTATAATAATGAATTGGAGCATGCTGTGGGTTCGGCAGTTAGAACCTTGGGCCCTGAGCTGGTCCTCAATGTGATCAGTTTAAAGGTAAAAAGGAATTAACAAAAAAATATGAAAGATTCAGGAAAGTGAGTCGGTCACTGTAAAGTGTCCTCGCTTTGCTTGTGCTCATTTGACCATTCTTCCGGTAGAGGGCGTCAAAACTCTATATCGCTTCTTAAACATCGCCGTCTTGTAATAAAGACTTTGAAGCTGAATCTCTCGAGCCACTTCGCTGATGAGGGTCAAATAACCCAAAACCGGTCCGAAGTTTTTGAATGGTGGCTCGAAAGATTCAGGAATTTTTTGTTTACAAAAATTTGTAATTTTTGATTGCAGAAAGAGAATGGAGACTTGAATTTGGACAGGTCCTGGATGCTGCCAGTACTGAGGGAGAATATCAAGAGTTCTACAATTGAGTATTTTGTCAAAGGAATCCTACCATTGGCTCTGTATTGCCAGAAGAGGGCCACTCAATTGGCTGAAGCCAACGATGGAATTGGGGCTCACAGCTCGGAGCTGTTGTACATGCAACTATGGAATTTACTGCCCTGTTTCTGCAATGGTCCCACGGATATCAAAAATAGCTTCAAGGTGAGTTCTAGTGTTTTAAACTATAGGCCTGTTTCCATTTTGAGTTGTTTTTCTAAATTGAATTTTCTGGAAAAATATGGGTTCATTAAAAATCAACATGGTTATATGTATAAAAGCTCATATAAAAGGTAAATCAACTACAACAGCACTCCTAAATTTTGTAAACATGTTATTTAAAGACATTGATAATGGAATAGATTATATAGAACTCGTCCTAGATTTATGTAAGGCCTTCGATTTGGTAGACCACGAGATTTTGTTAAATAAATTATGGAAACTATGTGTCAGAGGAGAAACTTTAGATTGGTTTCAAGTTATTTACGAGACAAGCGTCACTATATGCATATTGATGGAAAATTTTCCAATACGTTGATAAGTACCTATAAAGGAGTACCACAGGGGTCCGTACTGGGACCATTCTTGTACATGGTTTATACAAACGATTTTACTGATTTTGGTATAGCTGATTCGGTTATTTATGCAGATGACACATCTGTAATAATCAGTGTATACAAAGGGAAGAATGTAACTGTTGATGCAAACCGAACATTGAATGAAATAATTTCTTATTTTCAAAATAATCGTTTATATTTGAAGAATAGCAAGACCGGTTTTATTCATTTTCAAATCTCCAATAAAGCAGGGGAAATAAGTTATTTTGTCAAAGATCGTAAAGGTGGATGAAAAGTCAAAGGGTATATAAATAACCCAATTATGTAACTTTAGTGTTTGAAGAGTTGAAATATTGCGCAGGGGATGAAAAAAGTTAAAAATGTAAACATCTTCCAAATGAGTTCAAATTATTACCGAGGAGAAACGAAATTACGCAAATTTTGCCAAATTAGCGCTTAGGGGGTTAAAAAATCGTAAAGGGATATGAAAAGTCAAAGGGGATGAAAGGGATATGAAAAGTCAAAGGGGATGAAAATTAGTCCTAATTAAGCAGAATTACAGAAAATAACACGAAAAGAAGCCAATTATGCAAAGGACCCTATACGATAGTGGCCCAGGAAATAAATTGAAAATCAGGATCTGGACGATACTAAACTTTGATTTTTGGCGTAGAGGTATAATAAAGTGTTCTTACAAGATTGAATACAAATATATAGAAATTTTCCCAGGCGGTCGCATTTTTATGTGGCTCTAAATACATTTGAGCTGAGAAAATGGCAATTTTCACGAATTTTTTTCTCGAAAACTAGTAGATACTAAACTTTTATTTTTCCCCCAAACATTCATCTGTCCCTCGCTTACCAAAATTTAAAATTTGGTAGAAATGGACCCAAGCGGTCGCTTTATTGGGGTCCTTTGCCTTTTGGGGGTTGAAATCTTGCGAAGGATGTCGAGAAAGTGAAATAGGCAAACAGAATCCGTATGGGTAATATGTATTACCGAAAAAAGGCAAAATTAGGCGAATTTTACAAAATTAACGCTCCAGTAGATCTCGAGTTATTGCAATTAATATTTTTTCGGTTTTTCACCCCTAACTTCTACCCCCCTTGGTCTGATATGGCCCAAAAGCAATCCCCACCTTACTTTTCGGGAGACAACGCCTTATACCAAGTTTCAGCCCGATATCTCAATCCGTTCTCAAGTTATGCGACATGCAGTGAGCTGTAGGAACTTTTTTGCTGCAAATAATGACTGTTCCTTCTTTGTTTATTTTTGCTTTTGTATTATTATGTAAAAAAGAATTTAGACAAGTTTAGTAAAATTAGTCAACATCAGGATTATGCCACTATATGAATATGTTTTAGAAATCCCGAAGTTCCGAACAACGCATTTGCGAAAGCATATTATTCATACCACGAATTTTTGAATGATTGTAATACTACATAGAGCTATTAGCTAATACAGGGTGGTCGTTTTATCTTGAGACTGGCAAATATCTCGAAAAGGACGCTTTTTAGAAAAAAATTTTATGTATAAAAGTTTTATGACTTCGAGGGGGAAAATAGATGGCATCATCGCCATTTTGATTCAAGGTCATTTTCAAGGTTAAATGAAGGTCAACTTGATTCTTTTTAATGTAAACTATATTTTTTATTACAGATTCTTATTCCCCATAAAACGAGGGGGGGAACAAACAACTCTCATCTAAACTATTTTGGATCCGATGGATGTAAATTTTAACCTTTTTCGAAATCCCTAGACATTTCCTAGTAACAGCGGCAAGACAAAACAAATGAACAACCGTTGTAACTTAGCAACGATGAATTCTGAATAAATAAACCACAAAAATTGTTGTAGATTTTGTTTTTGCCATGCCGCTGTTGCTAGGGAAGGCAATGGATTTCGAAGAAGATTAAAATTTTCATTTAAATATCTGACAAACTATCCATCGGATCCAAAAATAGTTTAGATGAGAGTTGTTTGTTCTTTTACAGGGAATAACAATCTGTAATAAAAAATGTAGGTTTCCGTTTAAAAAAATGAAGATGACCTTCATTTGACCTTGAAAATGATCTTGAATCAAAATGGCGTTGATGCCATCTATTTTCCCCCTCGAAGTCATAACACTTTTATACAAAACATTTTTTTCTAAAATGCTTCCTTTCCGAGATATTTGCCAGTCTCAAGATAAAACGACCACCCTGTATATTAGCTGTGAATTCTACGCTTTATGTTGTCAAATGAATGAATATATTATTATTATAATGGTTTTTAATGGGAATTGCAATGTTTTCTAATGCTTTTTTAACTAGAGCATCGCCAAGCTATTGGGCACGGCCATCTCCGATCGCAAAGAGCTCCGACTGTCGGTCATGGCCTCCTTGAGGAAACTAATCGCCTGCGCCAAATCTAACGAGGACGATCAAAAGGAACTCGGCAAATTCGCCAAAAACTATTTACCTATTTTATTCAACATTTACACGACTAAACCGATGGGAAGCGATGAAGAAGGACAACGTTTAGCCGCCTTAGACACCATAAAAGTGTACCTAACCTTAACGGACCCTGCACTAACTGCCGAACTTTTGAGCAGTGCCCTCGGGCGTCTAAACGATACCTCAGACGATCCCGAAGATTTTTTCATCAAGGAAAGCATTTTGGACCTTGTTCGAGTCCTAGTCCCCTTCCAGGATACAGAAAGCGTGCGAAAACTGTACGAGCAGTGCGTTAAACCACTGCCGGAGGTGAAAAACAACAAAGAACAGAAAAAGGCGTACCGTTTGTTGGAGGAAATCTGCAGTAGTTCTTCGGAAGGGTGCAAAGAGTTTATTAAAAATAACAGAAAGGAAGTTCAGAGGCTGTTGTGGAAAGCTTTGGAAACTTCTGCGATTTCTAGTAAAGGTGCCAGATTAAGATGTTTGAATTACTTGATAAAGGCGCAACCTCAACTGGATCACGACAGTAAATTAATCAGAAGAGTGGTACCCGAAGCTGTTTTAAGCTGTAAAGATATCAACGAAAGAACTAGAAGTATCGCCTATGAACTGCTTACTACGATTGGTGAGGCGCTGTTACGTCACGACCAGATCGAGCAGTTCGTTAAAATGGTTATAACCGGTTTGGTTGGAGATAAGAATTTAATTAGTTGCACGATATTGGCTTTGGCGTCGATCCTGCATAATTTTACAGGTAATTTTGGAGAAAAAAAATTCAGAATTTTAATTGTGACTTCAGGTAGTTTAGGGCAGAAAAATATCCAGTGGATTCTGGAAAGGATCGCAGAGTTAACCGCTTCCACGACGAGGGAAGTCGTGGCTTCGTGTTTGAGTTTTTTTAAAGTTTACGCAAAGGCGATGCCCAGTCCTGTTGTTGCAGCTTCACTTCCCACTATGGTAAGTATTAAATTAGTTTGGTGAAATTGTGCCGCTTCGTACATATTGTGAACGAAATTATCGGGGGTGGGGAACCCCCCCCTGCCAGGCTCCCAAACAAGTAACTTTCTCTTTTCTTTACACTTGTTTTTAGATCTTTTTCTCCTTTTTTTTAACTTCTATTTTATACAGGGTGTCTCTTTTAAAGTGTCAGTTAGCGATATTTAGAGAATCGTTTTGCGCAGCTGAACGAAAACTCATACACGGGAGTTTCAATTCATTGTCCATTGAGTGAAAATATTTTCAGCACTGACGCACTTCCGGTTATTATCGGAAGTGGCCGCCATCTTTGTTATTAACCTCCCCACTCCACTTCACCATTTAAAAAAAAGGGAGGTTACTGCAATCACTAAAATTTTCGAATTCGAGATAAGACCGGATCTATACGTTTTGAGGTCTCAGGAACCCAAAAAAGTGGTTTTTAAAATGTGTCTGTATGTATGAACGTACGTTCGTGCGTACGTACGTATGTACGTTCGTAAACACGCCACAGCCCAAACTACTCGACCGATTTGGCTGAAATTTGGTACGTGTGCATGTGAAAACCCAACTTAGATCTGAAAAGCTTTTGGAGCCAATCGTGCAACCAGAAGTGCCATTTTGGCACATCAACTTTTAAATTTTAAATGCAAACCCCCATTTTTCACGTCACCATAAGAAAGACGTTCAAATTCTGCATCTAAAAATGTATTCATTCTTAGTGCCCTTTTGACCAACAATTTAAAAAAAATTGATTTTTATCGGACTTTAAAATCGCGGTACAGCCCAAGCCCCTCAACCGATTTGGCTGAAATTTTGCACATGGGGATTGTATTACACGTCGAAGAGCTGAACAAATTTTGGATTCAATCGACCCACGGAAAGTGCCGTTTTGGCACACCAATTTCGAAACTTAAAATTATTCTCTCATTCACCCATCAAAAACAACTTTTTGAAAGATTTATTGTTATCATCAGAAAGGTCTTCAAATTCTGGTTTTAAATGAGATAAAATTTATTCGCATTTAGTACCCTTCGGGTAGAAAAATCGAAATTTTGTAATAACACTGAAACCACGTTATAGTCCAAACTACTGGATCAATTTGTCCGAAATTTGGTACATGGAGGTTAGGTAACCCATTGAAGAGCTGAAAGGCTTTTGGGAGCAATTGGTCCACGGGAAGTGCCATTTAGGCATATCAACTTTAAAATCTTAAACACAATAAGTCACGGAAATCAAAGACCCATGCGTTGGGGAGGTTCCAGCCGCTTCTCTGCTGCCTTTTTTTTTAATGGGAAACCTGTTTCGACTCTAGATTCGGATTGGCCTCTTAATTGTGAACTTATTGCACCCCCATTTTGCCTACCTAACTGTCATATTTTTTGACATTCGTTCGTTTAAAATTACAACGCCGTAAGCAGCATTTTTGAAATTTTTTGCCTAAGTGCTAAAATATCTTCCCTGAGATCTGAGGTGCACGAAAAATGTCATGCTTGAAACTGTTAAAAATATTTTTTTAATTAAAATGAGAAATTACAAAATCGTTGCCACCAAAATAATTTTTGTTGGGATAACATAGTCGTAAGTAAATACAAACTGTACAGCCCGTTCGCGAGACTTAGCCCCATCGTACCAGGTTATAAGAAACGTACGTCTTAAAAGTCATCTCTCTCCGCATTGTTATACGTGGACTGACAAAGTTTGAGCGTAGCGCCCTAACCTTGTCGCGCGCTCTATCTCACTCCGACTCGTTTATCCGAGGAAGAAAGTAAAGTGAACGTTGAACGATCGTTGAAGCGTCATTGAAGCACGGTTGTTCTTTCCACCACACACTGTAAGGAATTCGACTTTAAACGCCGCTGTTCCGCCTGGTTCCACAAGCCTTGGAGGAAACACCAAGCATCATTTGTCACAGACGGCGGTCATAGCGTTGATAGCTGCAGTCGTTAGCTCATGGGGCTAAGTTCCGCGAACGGACTGTATTCTGCTGTATTAAAAAAAAATATTAAAATCAGGGCATTTCGTATTTCACAAATTTTGCGTTTTGACGTGTTGAATTGTGCAATTACATTTATCTTTATTGGTTTTTGCTTTTTTCAAACCTAATTTCCACAAACTGATGACAAAATTTTTGAAAATTGCGCAGTTGAACTTGGATGAAAAAAATAAAGTCGCCGCAGTTTCTAACGAACGTGGCGATAGTGTGAATCAGGTTTTTTAACTTCTACGCTCAAGGCGGAGCAGTATATAAAATCGATCAAAAATTCGAAATTGAACTGACATCAAATCTTTACGTTTCGGGGTCCCAGGAACCCAAAAAACCTATTTTTGAAAAATGTGTGTGTGTGTGTCTGTGTGTGTGTCTGTCCGTGTGTCTGTGGACACGCTACAGCCGAAACTACTGAACTGATTTTGATGAAATTTGGCACACATATTCAGTGGGAGATTTGTAGGTGCTGATTAGAATCTGGGCTACACCGGCTCACGAAAAGTGCCTTTTTGGCACATCAACTTTAAAAATTTAAATGCAAACCCCCATTTTTCGCATTACCATATGAATGCTCTTCAAATTCTGCTTCTAAAAATGTATTCACACTTGGGCCCTTTTGACCAAAAAATGGTGCCGTGAAAAAAAAACTATGCATAAATGTATATTTTTATTACCGGATTTGATAACTGATTTTTTTTCAAGCCGAAAACCTTAGTGCCATTTTTTCGAAAAATGTCATTTTAGTGGCAATTTATTTTATTGTCTGTGCGGGAGAGGAGCTGATTAGATTTTGAAGCCGATCAGTCAACCCGAAGTGCCCTTTTGGCATAGCAACTTTCTTATTTTAAATATTTAAAAATTTAATAAATGCTGCTGTTATTAATCCAATGCAGTGCGGCGTAGAAGTTCCTGCCGTCTCCGAGACCGCCTTTTTTTCTGTTGGTTTATAACGGGTTTTCAGTTCCGTCGAGATTCTTGCCAGTGTCAATATGGAGGTTGCCTTTGTTTTTAATTTTTGACACTTACAATCATTTTGACGGAACTGAAGAGTGAAGATCCGTTTAGAGATCAACAGAAAAAAAGTCTGAGTCACACAACCCCCTCATTCCTTAGAAAGTGGCGAGGCTTTAAACGCGTTTTTGCGCGATGTCAAATATTTAACGTTATTTGTTATGATGTTGTATTTATTTTGCAGAAAGTTTGTGAATTACAATATTGTATCAATGTTAAATAAATTAAGTGTTAAATTTTGATGTAACAAAGTCGTATGTGAAATAGTTGTTTTTTCTACGGATCACCGAAATTTTGATAAGAAATATGTAATCAAATTGCTTCTTAAATTTTTCTGAGTAATCTTAACTAAAAATTTTTAATTATTACATGTAGCAGTTTAGAAATATCGCTCCCACAAATTGCAAACCTTCATTTCTCGCAACGTCATAAAGTGCACATACGACAGTGTAATTCTAAACGAACGATGTGTCATAATTTCTGAAAAAAAATTGATTTTTAACCTGCAACAGAAAAATTTGTATCTTCCGGACGGTTGAAGATTAAGAAACCAAACTTGGGGTGTTGAAAGTACAAGGTTTGAGCTTTCTTTTGATGTCCCAATTGATCATGTTGATTTAACAATATGGCGGAAAATAATTTTTAAAAATTGCGTAACGGAATTGCCCGCAACTCAATTGTGAGTACCTACCATAATTGTATGTATCCAAAAGATGGAAAATTAAATTCTCTTTAGGCTGATATTAGCATTCCCTATTTTCAATATTTTTGAAAATATTTGAAATAAATGCATTTGTGCCAATAAAAAAAAAAATTTAATGTGTAGAATGAACTATTACTAATTTTTGATCCAAAGCTTGCTGTGATCAATTTTTTTTAATTCGCACAAATACATTTAGTTCAGGTATTTTCAAAAATATTGAGAATGGGTATAGGGAATGCTAATAGTAGTCTACAGGAAATTTAATTCTGCATCTTTTGGGTACATAAAATTATAGTACTCGCGTTTGAAAAAATTGTGTTGTGGACAATTTCGTTACGCCATTTAAAAAAATGTATTTCCGCCATGTTGTTATCTCAACAAGAACGAGTGAGCCATCAGCCAAAAGCTCAAACCTTGTACTTTCAACCCTCCAAGTTTGAATTCTTTATCTTCAACCGTCTAGAAGATACAAATTTTTCTATTGCCGGATAAAAATCAATCTTTTTACACAAATTTTGACTTATGTGAAAAACTATGACAGTTAGGTGGGCGAAGTGGGGGTGCAGGAAACTAACAAATTAAGAGGCCAATCCGAATCTAGAGTCAAAGGATAGGCTTCCCATTTAAAATAACAAAGATGGCGGCCACTTCCTGTGTGTGAATTTTCTTTTAGCTGCTCAAAATGATTCTCTAAGCATCGCTAACTGACACTGTAAAAGAGACACCCTGTATAGCATCTTCACTTGCCATTATAATCTGAAGAAAAAAAAAAGAATGCTGTGGTGAAATTTTGCCGCTTCGTTATGATTGTGATTGCAATTATAGTGGTGGACTGCCATCTGTTACACATTTGTCAAAAAAGAAAACTTTTATCTATACATCTCTTGCTTTTTGTATACCTATTTAGTGTAGGGTGGTTTTTATTTAGTTATTTATTATTTACAAACAAAACAAAAACGTAACTTTTCAATTTTTTTGACATGAAACTTAGAAATTCAATAATAAACATTTAAAAAGTTGATGATCGTTTCTCAAAATCTAGAATACTTGTTTCATAACGGCTTGATGAATTGTAACAAAATTATGAACAATCTTGTTTTCTTCCTATACTAACTGAAAATAAGATTTTCTGGCCTTACGAGGGCTGTGAAAGAACGACTTCTCACGGCTAGCCGTGTAAAATCATTTTGCAGAGCTAGCTGTTGAAAATGTGTTGAAATAACAGCAGTAGACACAATATTTTTTCAGCTGGCCGCGAAAATAGGGCTTGCCAGGAAAATAAGTCGTTGCGTGCACCACAGCGTGAAAATAGTTTTCCTGACCTCAAGAAATGGTCAGTCTCGGCCGCGCCTGCATGTTTTCTATAGACCAGGAAAACATTCACTTTCACGCTTAGGTACACAAACTACTATTTTCCAACACTGTCCTGTCTGAAAATGAGATTTTCTTGCGTCAATAATGCTGTGAATGGATAATATCTCTCGACTAGCTGCGAAAATTTTGCTTTCCAGACTAACGAAGAAAATATCCCACCATCTTGAACGCTCAGAACGTTCCTCTGTAGGACGCTTCAAAATTTATTGAATCGGTTTAAAACTATTTCGCGATGACGTCATTAATGCAACGCTAAAATGGCAGGTTTTGAAATTATCGCTTAGTTTTGAAACTATTTCATCGCTAAAAAACGGCTTTAATTTTGTAATGGAAACAAGTGATAGAACTGTCATCTATTTGTCATATGTGTTCTTACACCAAGAAATTGAACCGAAAGGTGGGATCACTAGCACATACGTCATCAATTTTTTAAAATCGCTTTTTGAAGTGTAGTACTAGACAAAATCTAATAGAAAAACGATGGATTTCAATCAAATTTCATTATTTTTCGAATTATACTAATAATAAAGAAATTTGTGACATACCGCAATGGCCTATTGTAGGCATGACACGTCGAGATTTTACTAATATCCACAGAATTACATCTCACTGGCAATAAATAAATAAATTATTGCCAGTGAAATGTGTGTCATTTCTCAACTTTCACGGCCTTCTCGATGATAAGTTTTTATAAGATAAAGGCAGTGTCATTCATATTTTTCAAACAGAGAAAAATACGACAGAGTTTCTTGAGCCGCCATCCATCAAACAGTCTCGAACCGGTTTCTGGCTATTTGGCCGTCATCAGCGAGACGCAGTTTGATGGCGGCTCAAGAAACTCAACACAAAAGTCTATATAGACCAACGAAGATTTCAAAATAGTGATAAAGAGCAACAGCGCCCTCTACCACACAAAACAACAAGTCCAGTGAGCACAAGATTTAGCAGAAAACGCTCCACGGCGTAAAATTCTGAAATCAAGCCCGGGACACTCAAATTACCAAAAGGTGGCAAACCGCATTATTCAAACAGAGAAAAATACGACAGAGTTTCTTGAGCCGCCATCAAACAGTCTCGAACCGGTTTCTGGCTATTTGGCCGTCATCAGCGAGACGCAGTTTGATGGCGGCTCAAGAAACTCAACACAAAAGTCTATATAGACCAACGAAGATTTCAAAATAGTGATAAAGAGCAACAGCGCCCTCTACCACACAGAGGGCGCTGTTGCTCTTTATCACTATTTTGAAATCTTCGTTGGTCTATATAGACTTTTGTGTTGAGTTTCTTGAGCCGCCATCAAACTGCGTCTCGCTGATGACGGCCAAATAGCCAGAAACCGGTTCGAGACTGTTTGATGGCGGCTCAAGAAACTCTGTCGTATTTTTCTCTGTTTGAATAATGCGGTTTGCCACCTTTTGGTAATTTGAGTGTCCCGGGCTTGATTTCAGAATTTTACGCCGTGGAGCGTTTTCTGCTAAATCTTGTGCTCACTGGACTTGTTGTTTTGTGTGGTAGAGGGCGCTGTTGCTCTTTATCACTATTTTGATTCATATTTTTGTTACTTTTAAGAGTAGGGATGTAAATTTTTTCACCGGCGTAGACCCCCATGAGATGCATCTTTTGAGGTACCTACCTACCCAACTCAAATGTAAGTTGTACCCCCGGCCTACTGCGACCTCGCGAATGGGACCATTTTTCAAGATCTCGCTTCGCGATGCAAATATCGAAAACATTCATAAAAATAAATTGTTCGCAATCTTGTTTTCATCCCATATGCCGATTTTTAAACCAAAATTTGAATCTTCAATTTTAGTGAAATCCGGAAGAATCTTAATATGGTCCAATTACCAAGGTCGCGGTAGGCTAGGTTTACAACTTATCTTTGAGTTGAGTACCTGAAAAGATGCACCTCAGTGTCTAGGACATGGCAAAAATTTACATCCCTACCCCCCAAAGATAACCAAGATATTAATTAACCCATGTGTTTTCTTTAGATAAAATCCCTCTCCACAATGTCCGACGACTGCAAAAGACATTTTCGATTGAAGGTTCGTGACATTCTGGACCGATTAGTCAGGAAATACGGATGTGAGTCCATAACCCCCCACATCCCCTTAACCGATACCGTTATGTATAAACGTCTGAGAAACATTCGTAAGTTGAACGCCAGAAAGAAGAGGCAAAAGGAGAAGGTAGAAGAAGACGGCGACAGCGAAGAAGAGGAATTCCTGGTCAAAGCAAAGCAGAAGAGCGTCGATGAAATTCTCGCCGACTCTGATTCCGATTTCGATCAAATGGAGACGGATCAACCGAAAATCAAAAGGAAACAGACGAAGGCGTGGATCGAAGAGGATGCGGAGAGCATTGTTGATTTCACCGATCCTAACGTCGTCAGTAAAATTACCGGTGAAATATTTTCGTTTTGTTTTCTTTTTCTTTTATTGTTGTTTGTTTAGCCACGAAACCGGGAGTTTCGGCGCCAGTTCAGCAGAAGAAGGTGGAAAAAGATCGGGGATTCAAAACAGCTCCTGATGGAAGGCTGATTATTGCCGAGGATTCTTCGGACAGTGGGGATGAGAAGAAGAATAAATTCGATCCTGATTCTGATTCTGGTAAGTCGAAATCGACGTTATTAAAACCTTTGGCGACATCTATTGAGTTTTTGCAGTTTATGAAACAAAAAAAAAGGAATTGCATCGGTACTGACTTCTGCAGTTTCCTTTTTACTTTTTTAATTTGACAAGGTTCCACTAGATGTCGCTTGCGTTTTTTCCATTTCACTCTACATTCATTCAGTATGTATAGGAAAAGGATGCAGATACTTTGTAAAAGTAGTGAGACTTAAGGTAGGTATGTATACCATCGTGATCAGAAAAAGCGAGTACAGCAAATGACACAAGCATTTTCTAACATTTTAGATGGAAACACGTGTGCCTAAAGTCACGTCATTGTACTCGTTTTTTCTGGTCATGATGGTACTTAAAGTCCCGTCGCATGTTAACGAAAGCGGGGGTTGTGTGCCTCAGGCTTTCTTTCTGTTGGTTTGTATACGGGATTTCAGTTCTGGTCAAAATTTCTGTCATGGACAATAATTAACAACAAAAACCTCTTTCAACCTCCATTGTTACTGTTTATTGACACTGACAGGTAGTGACGGGAGTTTTGACGGATGTGAAATCCCGTTTACAAACCAACAGAAAAGAAGCCTGAGACACACAACTCCCACTTTCTAACGACGGGACTGTATTTGCATCCTTTTCTCGTTCACGGCAGCGTAATCTAAAAAATGAAATAGAGATACTCTCAGAGCTAGGTCAGACGAAAAAAAACGAAAAAAAGTGAGTCACTCGTATTAATTACACCAACTTAGTAAAGTAAAAATTACTAAGTATAAGTATTTGAACTGCAATCTGCAATCAGTTCTTTCTGTCTATTTTTTCACTTATAAAAGTTACTAGAACAGGCTGGTAGGGCCAACTTAAATGATAACCACATTAGGGTATTTTTACACGTAAGAAGAGACTAAAAAAAATTACCAAGTGGTATACAGGGTGTTTTCTTACCACTTGTAAGTTTTTTAACCTCAGATTGCCCATCGAAAATGGTAACGATTGGCACAAATTTTTTTAGGTCGAAATTGTCTCCTAAGGAAGTCAGGGCTTTACCATAGGGAGCAGTTTTTCTTATTTGGATATCTCCAAAATCATTCATTAAATAAAAAAATACCAAGACTAGTAAAAGTTGCAGTTTAAGCTGCTCTTTACAACAGGCACCACCATTTTTACAATGCGTGACCATGAAAAATTTTCCTGTAACTTCAGGAACGGATATCTCTAGAACCACTCATTAAATCAAAAAATACCAAGTATAGTAAAAGTTGGAGTTTGAATTTCCCTTTCTAACAGACACTACCATTTTTAAAACGCGTGACCTTCAAACATTTTCCGGAAAAAAGTGTCAAAGGTGTCTCCGTTTTCTGGGGATCCCGTGGTCATAATCCAACGAAATTCACAGTGTAGATGTATATTCATTGGATAATAGCTTCCTCCAAATTTCATTCAAATCCGTTGATCCGTTCCTGAGCTAATTAAGAAAAACTGCTCCCGATGGCTCACCTTTGAAGTTCTTAGGAGACGACTTCGACCTAAAAAAAATTGTGCCAATCGTCACCATTTTCGATAGGCAGTCTCAGGTTAAAAAACTTACACGCGGTTAGAAAACACCCTGTATACTGCAGATTGCAATCAAGTATTTTTTTGCGTGTTGCCATCTTACAATATAAAAGTGGACTAGTGGAGCCAACTTAACAGATAAATAATAATAATAATAATAGTTTATTAATAGCAAAAAGCTAAAACAAACAAAAATATTAATATAACATTTAGGTAATACAAGCTTATACATTAAACAAAATAACAATAAGTACATAAATTTTAAGATAATTCTGTAATAAACATTTTTTCAGACATAAAATGGTTTCTCAAAGTATTTTTAAATTGATTTATAGACTCAGCATTTTTCACAATTACAGGTAGTGAGTTATAGATGATAAGACCTTTACAAAATGTACTATTCTGGCGCTTAACTGTTCTGCAAAAATCGATTTTAAATTTCGTGTTGTCGTGTTGTTAATTGTGCGTTTCAAAATTATATTTTAATTTATCACAAAGGTAATTGGGCATCAAACCATGTTGTACTTTGAATATAGTTACTAACATATTATATAATAGTTGATCCTTAAAGGTGTCGTGAACTCGTTGCTGGCGGCTCGCGGTGACGTCATTGGTGCAAGCATCGAAGCGTGGAGTAGCGTAACCTGAGGTTTTTAACAATATTGTTGGGGTTTGTTACGGTTCGATTTGAACAGATCGTTCTAATTTAATATTAAAATATACAATATAAATAACAAATAATTATTTTAGGCACTTTTAAACTATAAACATTTTTTACCTACTTGCGTTTTGAAAAGTTGGATTTTACACAATTAGGTAAAATGTGTCAAACAATATAGGACTTTTCATAACTAATTACGTAAATAACTATTAGAACATTAACACGCCCTAGTATTTAAACCGATTTACTCGCCAATTTACTCGTGTAGGAAAAAAATGCATTATTTTGCACTTATTTTTTTAGAATTTGATAATATTCACCTGTTTACTTGTCGAATCGATTGAACATACTATCAATTAACTCCTTCAGTCCTTCCTCTGCCTTCTCGCGTAATTATTATATGCTCGTTCTTGTAATGGCTGCTTCTTGTCTTTGTCGTTATCAATTCCATTTAATATTGTATCGAAGGAACAACACCTTTCTTTAAAAAAATAGTTACGTTTTACCACCAAGTACCTAATTCTTGTTTCGACAATGAAGTTTTCTCGAAATCGTTGTCTCTGCACTCTGCAGTGAGCCGCGCATTTTCGAGTGTTCTTTTGATCTTTTAATTTTATCCAACCACTGTTTGGAAACTTTCCGATGCTTGTTTTTATCGGAAAAAGCAAAAAAAACTATATTACCTGGATTTTTCGTTATTACTGCCACCGTAATCACAGCACTGGGGTATTTCCATGGATTTATTATGATCAAACAGTCCAATTCTTACGCAGCGCTTGCAGTGGCTTGCACCAATGACGTCACAGATCGAATTTTTCCACATTCAGAGGCTTATAACTCATTTATTACTAATCGTATTTAAATTCTACTTGCAGCGTAAGAATCGTAATTTTTTACAGAATTTTTTGATAAAAAGTTGCCCAACGAGTTCACGACACCTTTAACATTCATAATATTGAGAATATTTAACATGATGCTTATTGGTGTATACCTATTGCATTTAAGTATCATTCTCATAAATTAATTTTGAAGATAAATACAATGAAAGCAATACAAATGCCACTAAATTGCCTTTGTGTGTGTAAAAACAATATATTTATTTATAAAGAATTGACGTATTATAAAAGTTTTCAGTTAATAGCACGTTTTGACAAGCTCTCGCTAGATGTCGCTGATGTTTTTTTGAGATCAACTAATTCTGCAAGTTCCCAGGTGTCATTGAGTGTTTTTATGCATTAGAAATTTATCCTTAATCATATTCCATATTCCATTTTGATGAAAAAATACTTATGCGAAACGTTTTGTTCCCAGATGATGATAAGAGCGCTGCCGAAACGTTGGTTCTGGGCGACAGGAAACGCAAACGCTCCACATTCAGCGTCAAGAGTGCGTTGAGTTCATCTAGTCAGCCATTGGCCAAATACAAGTCAGGTGGCATTGGAATTCACAGATCTACGAGTGCCTCTTCTGTTAAAAGTGGAGGAGGTTCGGAATATAAAAGCAAAAGGGCTAAGGGAGATGTCAGAAAGAAGGGCAAACCAGATCCTTATGCTTATGTGCCTTTAAAGCGCACATCAATAAATAAAAGGTTAGTATTTATGAAGGCATCACTTTCTTAATGATTCAAAATTTTGATATTTGTTCAAAAATTTGAGAAAAACGAATCAAAATATCGAATCAAGTATCAAAACAAACAAAAATAATCCAAAAGTCAAAGTTATAACGGTGCATAAGATTTTTTTCTATTTCGGTTTCCTAATATACTTAGTTATAGTATATTAAAAAACACGTTTCATAAGGCCAATTATTATCGCAGGAGGATGTTTGGACAAGGAAGGCGAAAAGCCCGAGTTTTAAAAAATCAGAGTGCGATAAGTGTACCTTATGAAACACGTTTTTTATACAATTTTTCCTATTTCGGATACCCAACTCGTTAATATTTTCAAGAAAAATTCACGTTGTTATTTTCAAAGACAGGCTTTTCAGTTAATTCGATTGTTAGACACAATAGTTGTCTAGGTTAAATTGATTTTTACAATGACCTTGAAATTTTCAGGAAAAAGGCGAAAGCTGCGGGCCAATTCAAGAATCTTATGAAGGCAGCCAAGACTGGAGCGTTACGAGGAGCCAAAGCAAAGAAACGGAACTAACCAGTTAATAAAAACAATACAGTGTAATACATCCTCTTTTTTATTTATTGTTCCAGACCTAAAGCTCTACATAAAAATCCGTAAATAAAGAAAGTATAGATAAAATGATTCCTTGAGTAGAATGGATAAAGGGAAACAATCTCACTTTGTACATGTACTTAAAATTACAATTTCAATAAAAAATTAACTATAAACGTAATCACTATTATATTCCACAGATCAACTATTAAAGCAACAATTTGAGACTAGTTTTGTGACATGTGGAACTGCTCTAAAGTTTAAATCGAGGTTTGAACGATACAAAAACCAGCGATTTGACTTAAGTGTAACTGCAAGACTTCTATTTCATGAGATTAAAATGGTCCAATGCGAAATAGAAATTTTACATCAAAGTAAACATATTTTCATTTGTGTTGCACAGCCTCTGGCGAGAATTTAAATATGAATACTTTGATTAAGTTTTTGTCATTTCCGCTTTAGCGCATTCCTGACTTGGAATGGGCGATTAACCACTGCAGGGTGATGTCTATGTTGTCTTTTTCTTTACATGAAATGGAATAACAACAAATTTCACGGTCTTGGATTGCTGACAAATTCCTGGAATTAATAAATTCGTTAATTACATCAGTACGACATAGCCAGTGCTATTAAATAGTAATATCCCGCTCCTCGAGGTTGGCAACACTACAGACACTTTAGTGATCGGTATGCCACCTCGCCATCTCTCGGCGATCCCACCAACTAATCTACTTACATTCTTTCAATAAGGCCATTTTCGTCTAGTGCATTTGGCATATCCCTCTTGTTGCCCAATACTAAAACAGGAATTCCTGCTAATTGTGGCTTATCCAATAAATTGTGGAGCTCATTCCTGGACGCCTCAATTTTATCAGGATCAGCCGCATCTACCATATAACTGCAATGCAAACGATGACTCATTTAAATTTGATATTTGAACCCTCATACACAATAGCGTTGACGCCTCGACAATAACGCTCCCACATTGACCTAAACCTAGGCTGGCCCCCTATATCCCAGACTTTGATCGTAACATTCCCTTTTGTTATTTTTCTCATGTTGAAGCCCACAGTCGGTATCATGTCTTCACTGAATTGACCCGACTGAAACGAAATCATAACGATTTAATAATAAATAAACAAACGTACAGCGATGACATTGACGAATGTTGTTTTGCCAGAGTACTGGAGCCCCACGAGAGTCAGCTCCATTTCCTCCTTCCAAAACAGACTTCTAAACCAGTCCAGTATCCTGTTCATTAGCGCCAACATGTTGTTTGTGTTTTCTTTATGAGACCAGTCCCAAATTTGCGATTTAAACAATAATGGAATGAAATTATTTACAACCCAACCCGAACTGTCAAAGTTGTCAGTTGTGACACTGACAGATGCGTAAATAGTAATTACAGGTTTCTTCTTGGGGGCGGAGTCATCGTTACAGGTTTCTTCTCTGTCAAGTCGGAGAATTAAGGTGGGGAGTCGTCCTTTGCCAAGGCAGTTTTGAAGAGGTGTGATTTTATGTATCGCCGTTATTTCTTAAGGTTTTTAACAGAATTGCTATAACTGAGAGTCAGTTTTGATATTGTAGTAGTTCAGGTGAGTTCGTGGATCAGGGGAGAGTTTATGCAAGTAGAGTTTTCAATTAGAAGGCACCTTCCCCGCGTTCAGCTTGAGGTGATAAAAACCCGTAGTTGGCGTTGTTCGACGCAGATCGCGTCCGTATCGTGGCGCAGGCGCAGTGTCAGTCAGTTTTGAGTTGGAGTCGAGAAATACGAAGCAAAAGTCTCAGCTGAGCGTTTTGTGGAAGTTGTTTGAGACGGTGTCGCTCCTGAGTCCTGAGTCCCGACTCAGTTGTAAAACAAATGTTGAAGAAGACAATCGTGTGGTTGGTGTCGTCGTCCGTCTTTGCATCGCGAATACTCAGCGATTATTGACAAATCGGTCGCCCCTTCGCGGTTCAATAACATTGATGAGTGCCGTTAGGTGTTTTTTTTCGTGTGATGGTCGCGTCGTGTTCGGTGGTAAAATGCTAGGTTAGAACATCAAGGCTATCGACAGTTGAATTGTGGTGAAAATTATTTGGAATAAGTTGTGTGTTTTGGATATGCCCTTCTGCCGCTGATGGAAAACGATTGTCGGTGTCCTGGCCTGTTAAACGCACAGGTGGTGCGGCTTCCACACAGTTCGCCTCAATAATGTCGGGGAGTCATATGCAGAACGAGCAGGAGCACAAATCGCCGAGGGAAAGTGGCGAGGACTCTGAAGACGAAAGCGAAATCCTCGAGGAGAGCCCCTGCGGCCGCTGGCTCAAAAGGCGAGAAGAGGTGAGTCCCGTAAACCTAACCTAATCTGACCACCATCTTGCCCTCGGAACGCACCCCGCATGTCTGCGGCTGACGTCACGGGATCGATTCCAGGGCCGACTGACGTGGTCAATTCGCCAAATTTCTTCATTTCCTTCAAATGAAAGAAACCGAAACCGCACACCGCTCCTTGCGACAGCCTGTTACTAGCTATTTTTAGATTTAGAAGAACTATGACCTTCTCGCTGTATAACCGGTTTAATCGAGGGTTTAATCACTGGAATTTTCGATTTATTTCATTCTTGATTACAAGTACCGACTTGCTGATTACTCCAACGGCTCCCTGATTCTTCATTGTTTTTCAATTGACTGAAAAACTACACAATTTCAACCATTTGACGCAAACATATGTTTAGAAGTTTATTATCTCGTTTTATTATTATTACATACATTCTGGGGATCACACAATCTCCAATTATTTGCGACTTTTCATAGGGATGATCAACCAAAGTTGGCGCTGCATTATTTGTAAGATGTCAGGTTGACCTAAGTTGACTTGATTCGCTGAGTTAAATCCACTCAGTAAAAATCAGATCAGCTGATACAGATTGTCTCTGAAAACTGAATTAGGTATGGGGACTTCTAGGTTTAGACCGAGGGGTTAATCTATTGGGAATTCTTTCGTACACCCTTGGGGGAATTCTCCAGGAATTCTTTGGGAATTCTCAGGAATTCTTTAGGCATTCCCAGGTATTCCATAGCATGGGAATTCTTTCGTACGCCATTTTTACGAAGGATTAACCCCTCGGTTTAGACTCAACCCCTCATCGCTTTCTTGCACGAAAAAAAATAAGTAGCCGCAGGAATAACGTTTCGTCATAAAATTGATTCTTTGATTCTAGAGGCGTTTTTCTCGATTTTATGTTTTTCAATACAAAAAATGCAGCAGAGAAGCGGCTGGAACCTCCCCATCGCGTGGATCTTTGTATTCTGTGTAGATAGTAGTCAATTCAACAAAAAAATCTTTATGCTTATCGTCTGTGACTAATTTCGCAATTTTCTGACAAATACCGACATCACCCATCACATTTGACAATATGTTCCTTTTAAGGTTAACAGTTCCTTTTGACAATAACTGATACTTTATGTCATCCACTGTCAGCATGCTCCCTTTTAATGAAAAATATTTTTTTCTCTATTTTCCACTGAAATGGCAGAAACTGAATACATTTTTAGAACGAGAATTTGATCGTCTTTCTAATGGCGACATAAAAAGGGAGACCTTTGTATTTAAAATTTAAAGTTGATATGCCTAAATGGCACTTCCCGTGGACCAATTGCTTCCAAAAGCCTTTCAGATCTTCAACGGGTCACCCAATCTCCATGTACCAAATTTCAGCCAAATCGATTCGCTAATTTGGGCTATAATGTATTTTTAGTGTTATTATGAAATTTCGATTTTTTGACCCAAAGAGCACTAAATGCGAACTAATTTTGTCTTACTTAAAACCAGAATTTGAAGACCTTTTCTGGGATGGTGAGAATAAATCTTTCAAAAACTTGTTTTGGATGGTTAAATGAGTGAATAATTTTAAAGTTACAAATTGGTGTGCCAAAACGGCAGTTTCCGTGGGCCGATTGAATCCAAAATTTGTTCAGCTCTTCGACGTGTAATACAATCCCCGTGTGCAAAATTTGAGCCAAATCGGTTCAGGGACTTGGGCTGTACCGCGATTTTATAGTCGGATAAAAATCTTTTTTTTTTAATTTTTGATCAAAAGGGCACTAAGAATGAATACATTTTTAGAAGCAGAATTTGAAGGCCTTTTCTATCGTGAGGTGAAAATGGCATTTCTAGTTGAACGATTGGCTCCAAAAGCTTTTCAGATCTAAGTTGGGTTATCACATGCACACGTACCAAATTTCAGCCAAATCGGTCTAGTAGTTTTGGCTGTGGCGTGTTTACAAACGTACGTACGCACGTACGTACGTACGTACGCACATACACACAGACACATTTTAAAAACCACTTTTTTGGGCTCCTGAGACCCCAAAACGTATAGATCCGGTCTTATCTCGAATTCGAAAATTTTAGTGATTACAGTAACCTCCCTTTTTTTTTAAATGGTGAAGTGGAGTGGGGAGGTTAATAAGATTATTTCCTATGCTTTCAAATGCAAGTTTGTATTCCAATACATAAAACCGAGAAAAAACGCATTATCTTATTCCATATGCGATACGATAACGATATATCCCCATTTCTGGGGAGTTTTACTGAATTTTTCTCAGAATTTTTTAGAGGAATTCGCGAGGAATTCGTCAATAAATAATGGAACTTCCTAGAAATTGCCAATAATCACACATGGAGTATCACCTTAAAGATGACAAACGCGGTGTTCCGTGAAATCTCTCTTCTAAAAATATTGTTTCAAAGCTCAAGCTCAATTTATCCTTGCTAAATGACCACCATTCTAGAGCAATGTTTTGATGTGATTTTCTTTTTCATATCGTTTTTAATAGTATCGGAGACGTGGAGGACTTACCGAGGGGTTGACTCAAAGGATCCTATACAACGAGGGGTTAACCACATGGTAAATTTGTGTACACAAAATCGCAAATTGTAAGAAAATCGCCAATATCGCTAGGAAATCGCCAAAATCGCTAGAAAATCGCTAAAATTGCCAAAATCGCTAAAAACTGCCCAAAGTTGCCAAAAATCGCCAAGTTGCTAAAAATTAACAGAACAAGCGAAAATCGCCACCAAAGTTCCCATAAAAAATAATAAAGTTCGATGATAATCCTCATAGATATCTCTAAAAAAAAGCATAAGCTGTTTGATGTGGCTCTTAATTTAATCAATCACACACGCTTGTGCCCTTTTGGCCAAAAAATGTTGCTGGATCAAAAACCTTAGTGTAATTTTTTAGAAAATTTCCATTTTAGGGACAAAAAGGCTCCTTTTTGAATTTGTCTTAGCAAAAGGGCCTAATATCATTATCGAATTCAATAGCTGTTGCTTTGCCGGATCGAAAACAACCTTAGTACCATTTTTTCGAAAAATGTCATTTTAGGGGTGAAAAACATTTGTATTTTAGATTTTAGTAAATGAGCACCGGGCGCATCAGCCATCGACAACCGCCCGCACGTCCGACCTTGATTAAATAAAGTTAATTGCTACATTTACAAATTCTGCGAAAAAGTAGAAGTTTCTACCGTCTCCGAGACTGCCAATTTTTTTAATTTTGTTTCCACAACTTTTTTGGCTGAACAAGCAAACTTTGCAAGAGATTGAACTACAAGTGCCTCTGAGTAAGGGAGAGATTCTGAAGAGATTTGTAAGGTAGGTATTGGTCGGGAAAAAACGGCAGATTCAACCCTTTTTCAGTCGAAGAAAAGTAACAGTAAATGACTATGGGATGTATTTTTAAAATTTGTCCAAAATCAGTACAGGGTTTTTGAAAAAATGAAACATTAAAGACCACAGAAGGAGCTTAAAAATTGGCGAAATTGCTAGAAAATTTTCAAGTCGCCAAAAGAATATGCCAAATTCGCTTGAAAATCGCCAAAATTGCTGGAAACTTGCTTGAAAATCGCCGAAAACTTGCTTGAAAATTGCCAAAATCTCTAGAAAATCGCCAAATTGGCTAAAAAATCGCTGGAAAATTGCTAGAAAATTGACAAAATTCCAGAGAACCGTTCACCAAAGTCGCTAAGTGGTTAACCCCTCGCTATACAATCTACCAAATTTTAGATTGTGGTAAGCGAGGGACAGATGAATGTTTTATCGAGAAATGAAAGTGGAGTATCTTCTAGTTCTGAGAAAAAAATTCGTGAAAATTGCCTTTTCGAGGCATAAACATGTTTAGAGCCACCTCGAGAGCCACATAAAAATATGACCGCTTCGAAGAATTTCTATATTTTTGGATTCAATGATGTAGTATACTCTATTGTACCTCCACACCAGATATCAAAGTTCAGTATCGTCTAGATCCTGATTGTAATTTTTTTTCCTGTGCCACTATCGTATAGGGTCCAAGCAAATAATTATTTCTCACTAGGTATTTGTATTAGCAACAATAGTCGAGCAAACTTTGGCTGTAAGATAATAATTAATTTATTTTTTTCCATTTGACTCAGAAACTCAGAATTTCGATTCCTGAAAAATGTAATCATTTTCTAAATCTAAAATAAACGGTAGGCATACAACCTTCACTTACAAGTAAAAATACCGAGAAAAATACAATACGACACAGCATGATGGATGGCTTATTTCAAGGCCTCCAGGTCAAGGTCCCACCGGGTCCCACGCAAAAATTTTGACTGTTATTCGAGTGTTATTATTACATACACCCATGGTGAAAAAAAAAATCAGGTTAGTACGAGTTTAGTGTATATGGCCGAGTGTTTGGCCTTTTTTTTACACGATCCTGGCGCTACAATAATAGGCGTTAAGCGGTATAGTTACGCCCCGATTCAATCATACATACCATATGACACCAGTCGCATGTCGACATTATTGGTAATAATAGCCCTGTTAAGTGTTAATAGTAATAAATTAGATCGGATTACATACTCGGGATTACAGTAGTAAACGTATCCAGTTAACCTTATTTCAAAAATTTATTCCTTATCCCCAAAATTGACTAATTGTCTCATAGATTTTGCAAATCCTAATTTAGACAGAGAGGACCAAAAAATTATGCGATGAGTCAGAGGGTCAAACTGATGGAGCAGCCAGGGCCAGCCAACTGACCCAACCTTTTATATATCCTCGCCTTTTATTCCTAATTCGTAGAATTGAGTGAATCATCAAGTCATGATTATTGCAAAAATAGACATATTAGTAAAATAAAATAAACGGACGGCCATTAGCATACCAATGTAATGAGTAATCCGAGGAGTAATTAATAGAAGAGATATGAATTGTTTGCCGTACGAGATTGCTTGAAGATGTTTTTGATTTTTGAAATGTAAAATTTGAATGTTGGGAAGATGAGGAGGAAGTGAAAGATGTACAGGGTGGCATCTAAGTATCCTCGAACTTTTCCATTCATCAAAAGACAGCTTGGTGCAATGTTTATATACTTGTCCCCTTAACATCGTCGCAACATCACCAGAAGCTTTTGCATTGTGTGTCAATGAATGTAGGTCAGAACGAGACCCAAAAGTTTCAATAGTTATTTGCCAAATCTTTGACTTTTACGAAGTTGGTTTGGTTTAAGCACGTAACAAGTCAATAAAACGTTTACATACAGCCTGGATGAGATTAAGTTGGTACATAAAATGAAAATTAGCCGAGAAATTAGCTCTTCATGTTGGGCTAATTTCTCGAAATTGGCCTTTGATTAAATATTCTATTTTTGCGAGATTCCGTCTAAACAGGAAAACACGTATAAATTAAACATTAAAATTGGCATGTGAACGTACGTCAAACGCTCTGGAACGTCGTTTTTTTTGTTTATCAGCACATCGTTCTGCGCAATAGTTACGTGAAGCAAACAGTCGTCGTGCCAAAAACCATATAATAGCCGGCGCCATCGGGATATTGGCGTATTTTTTGGTCCTCGTTGCGCCGGCTTCAACAAGTGTTCGACTAGACGTTCACCAGCCGCGCGACGCCCACACACCTTGTCCGTCGCGACGGGCGTCCCTCTCGCCCTCTAGCGTCCGTTTTTTTCCTTACAGCGTCAGGGGGTTGTGGCAGAATTCTTCCCGCAATGCGGAAGGAATCGAACGTGCGACCTTTAAAAATTCGTCCGAGATATCTCTGGCAACTAATTTGGGATTGATTCTCTGGTCGATGATGAATTACGTGAACGTCTTCGGCTTCGTACCATTCTGGACGCTTGTAAAGATGTCGGATCTGCGGCAATAATTCATAATAAATTATCGACAGTATAGAAACCGAGGTAGGAACTAATTTTTTCCTCACTGTTGCCGGAAGTGAGTCACAAACGGTAATGATTGCAATTCATCAAATTAACATCCATAGCTACTTTTCAATATCTTATCTTGGAGCGTTGAGTACGGTTCAGTATTATCTCATCAGCATACAATAATTATTAAAGTTTTGCAGATGTCGTTTGATAATGACAGATAGTGTTTTATTTATAAAGGGTCTAATATCAAAAATATGTATACTTATTGCAGTTGGAACCGAGACCTATCCTGAATAGAAGTTGGCTATGCTTTGTGAAGTCTCGACAGTTGGAGTGCGAAATGCGACTTAACCAACATTAGATGCAGACGCATTTTTTTTTTTTTTTGGAAAGGAAAAACCTCGGGAAAACGCCAATGTAGGTGTGCATGTGCAGAATTGAAGTTGGATTTGCCGATTAACCTGCGTTATCCCCTCAGCCTTTGTTAGACTCGCTCAAATGGACCATGAAACGGAATTACGTTTCATTTTCTCGCCTCCTAATGACGGCGCCGATTGTACAATGTTTCCACTCGAAATGGAACATGCGTGTGGGCGCACACATGTACAGAATGCAGTTTACAAACCGATGCATGATGCATTATTTGTGTGGTTAACGATAAAACTGATGAAATGATCGTTCGACGCAGTTTCGATAATCAAAGTCCGTTTTTATCTTTGGCCGTCGAACAATGCCTTGTGCGATAAGTGAGGTCATGGTATATTGAACTATGCGTGGCTGAACGTTACACTTCCACAATACAAAATTTGTAACCGATATAGAGGTTTATTGTTGCTTTTCCATGGATGGCAAAGGCGAGATTATGAATCACGTCGGTTTTCGATATGGTCTTGTTATGCACCGTACTACATTCGAGAGGATAACGAACCGCAAAAGACGCAAAAGTATCACCAGAAATACTGCATACCAAATAACATGTGGTTTCGCTGTTGTTTTTATATATTTGTTATATATTTTCAGGTTTCTTCGCGAAGGCCACCGAAGGCAACTGCTAGAACAAGTCAAAAACAACTTATCCCACTTCTGATTTGAAACTTTTATGCAGTAGCCTGGTATTATCTATTTTGCGTGAGATGCAACTGCATGGGATAACGAAATGATTGGTGCAGATTGGAACCGAAAAGCACGCGTCAAAAACGCGTTATGCTCAAAGCATATCGACTTGGACATAAAGAGGAAACGATTATGCAGCTTCAATGTTTTCAATAAAACTGATTGCTTGCATCACATAGCTTATTTGTTGCTTTCCCAACCTGTTTGAACAGTCTCTTGGATGAAAATTAGAAAGAGGGCTGCACCGAACACAACAAACTCTCTCATCGGCCAGAGTGAAAAACTCGTTTTGTTTGTTTATGTCAGCTAATTAAGAGCTCCAGAGAAAAATTCTGCAAGTCATTACGCAACCGAGGACTGTCGCATCGATTCCGTACTGGCGCAGCGTATCGAATTACGGCCAAGAGGATATTGAGGTTGCTTTCCAGATAACTTGTAGACATGTCAACGGGAAATCCAGTGGAATTTCTAGGGGAGACTAAGTCATTATCCTGGCGGAATGCGAGTTAAGTTTAGAAATAACGTCCAACTATTCGCTTATAAAATGTGTGCAGCATCAGGCATCGTGTGCAATCCTAGACCGAAAAATAAATAAACGCCCGACGGCGGCTATGTCTACGACACGCCAAAAACGCATCTGCCGTTTAAAATAACGCCGTCGGATCTATTTTGACGCATGCACGGACGCTCTCCGTACACTGGAACGGATCGAGATTTATGGACCATTAAATGCAAACCTGATTGTTACTAAAATGGTACAATTAAAGAGACCGCTTACGTTAATGAGGATGTGACGCAAATTTAGCACCGTTTTAATATCCAGGCGAATGGGCGCGTTAACCCCAAATTGTGGTTAGATAGACCTTCACGCCGAAAGAGAGAGAGAAGGAGCGTTTCCAGTCATATGATACGAAGTTGTCAAGTGGCTGGCGCCATCATAATTAGGGTCAAACGACCAAGACGATAGATTTGCGTTATAATCCGGTCGACCTAAGGACTCGCGAGTCATGAATAATTCGTGCATGTCGCATTTGGCAAGGGAAACCCTACACTCGAGGTCGTGGCACAGACGAGTTAACCCCCAACAGATGTATATCGATGACAGACGGCAACAAGGCTTACATAAAGACTAGTTAAAAATAGAATCAACAAGTAGTATACTTACGTTCTTACGTACATAAAATGCATAAAGAGAATAAGGAGTATAGCAAAGCAGCAGAAGTTTCTAACCGGATCTGGTTATCGTTTTCACCACCGAAGGATTTGGAGAGGTGAATTATGAACGCTTCGTAGAAAAAGGCAGACTATTACTTGGAAGTGTTCTCGACTGACTTATTTTGTCATAAATTATAATAACAATAACCAATTATTCCTGTGCAACCAAGGACGTTAATGAATATATCTTGGGAAAGCGCTTAGATGGCGCCACTCCCATACTAGACTTTCACGTGCCAAAACTTCAGAGTGTTATAGAATGTCTTCAGGGCCATCTCTTGACCCCTGTCAGAATCGTGTTGCCTTCCTGTCTTTGTCGCACTGATTTAGCCCAAGGGTTGTCAGTTATCTAATTAATTGACAATCGTGAGGTGGAGCAGTGAGTGGGTTGCAGCCCTGAAAAATGGCCTCCCACACGCCGCAGGAGACCTCTCTGGGTGCGTCTCGGAATGACAATCTAAACAGTTCCTGTCTACGTACTTTCTTCTACGAGGTGTGTTTTAGACTCTCCGAGAAAGATAATCACCGTTTTAATTTATTTATCGAAGAACGTCCTTGCATTGCACCGAGTTCGTTCACCGACTCACCAGATATAAATACGAAAAAAAATAAGAATTACCCTCAATTGATCGGCATTTAAGTGTACTGCATTTGACGGATCGCTGCGTTCAACGTTTCTAAATTTAGTTTTCTTGTGTTTATGGAAAACGCAAACAGAAACGTTTTTCTTGCATTGTAATCATATTCTAATTCCTGCGTTACTTACGTCACCTCGTAACTCGTATGCATTAAAACGAGACGAGAATGTTGGGTCACGTGCGAAATTTGAAGACGTTCGACTAATTCTGTTTTAAACAAACCGATGTCCGAATTTCGCGTAAATATTTAGTTGAAGCAGGTTCATGAAATTTCGCACCTCCGAGTTCCCAATAATTGATGAGATTATTTAATTTTAACGATGAACGATGTGCGTCCTCTATTTTTAGTTGACGTCCTGACAATCGTTGTTTATCGAGATGTTTCACGCAATCGACCCTTGAGATTTCAAACTCACCAATATTTAAAGGAGGATTCAACTCAAGATATCGACCTTTGGCTTTCCGCAGTTTCTGGTTGATTTCAGTCTTCTGAATCTGTCGCATTAAAATTTTTAGAAAATTCGTATTTTTCGAATTATCTGAAAATATTAAAATCGCTTCAATTATAACATAAATATTCCTAATGTTGGCAATACAGCGACATTTCGTAAAACGCTGTCAACCGTTTCTGTAAGTTATGTTTATTAGATTGGTTTAGATTAAAGTTTAGATTATCCAAGGTTTTTATGCGAAAATTAAAGGATGAATGCACTCAATCCGTACTCAATACAATGTTGAAATCAGGTAGGTATTATTATGTAGGTAGTATTGGATTATTTTCGATCATCAGATAAAAACCTTCGGGTTTGCTAAAAATTTGTCCAAATTTTCAAAGGACCGCACCATCCTTATGGTAAAATGGCTTTCTGACGGATTGGCTGAAATTTTAGTATGTTGTAGATTTTGACCTCCTGATCAAAAGTTATCATTGCCACAAAGCAATCGTACGGACAGTTTTTGCTCCAGAGGGTGCCGAAGATAAAATTTTCCCATAAGAATTACATGCAGCGAAAATTAATTTGCATTTTTGCCATCATAATAGCACATGATAAGTTCAGGGGCACTTTTCTTACGTATATTATTAACATACTTTTATACAGGAGTCTTGTGGGTGTGTTTGCTTATTATTATGCTGAAAAAAGTATTTTTACGACGGTCCGAAAAATGTGTGTCCTTATGGGGAAAAGCGAGGGGAAAAGTTTATCTTCGGCAGACTCTATATCAAAAACTGTCCGTACGATTTCTTTGGGGCAATGATAACATTTGATCAGGAGGTCAAAATCTACAACATACTAAAATTTCAGCCAATCCGACAGAAAGCCATTTTCCATAAGGATGGTGCGGGGTCCTTTGTCCAAATTTTCAAATTTAGTTCAACGGCGATGGTATTTGTTATTAACTTCAATCGAGGGGTCAACCACTATGGGAAATACTTGTACAAAATGAAGGTAATAACGGCAATAGCAGGCGATACTCGGGCAATACTGGAAGTTGGGTAATAACTTCAAAAGATTTGGCAATACAATTTCGCCAGATGTCAGCATGATTCGTCGATACGCGAAATACAACTTGCAAAGTAAAGTTTTTACGAGAGTTTTTACAACTAAATTTAGGCAATTTTCAGTGGCCAAAAACTGATGAGTCCCAACAGGTAGAGAAAGATTTTTTTGGGGGGATTTTTTATGGAGTGTTTTGTCAGATATTGATCAGAAAAAGACACGTTCAACCCTTTCTCTTTTACAGCCATAAGAGAAGTGACAGTTCAGTCAAATGTAGATTAATGAGATGTATATTTTTTATTGCTGGAACTGTCAGGTTTTTTTGGACTGAAAGACTGAAACTGTCGTTTTTTTTCTGACCAACACTTGACAAATCTCTCCACCATCCTATCTATTTAGTCACGTGTAGTACAATCTGTTGCAAAGTTTACTTGTACTACCAAAAAGCGCAAATCTTGACGATCTGATGTCATGTCTACGGCAAATGAATAACGTGTAAACAGCGAGATTTGTCTACCGTTTACTGTATGAAAAAACTTCGACAATATATGGGCAAATTTAGCAATATGTGAGCAATGTCGGCAATAAGTAGGCAATTTCGCAAAAAGTGGGCAATTTCAGCAATAAGTGAGCCGTTTCAGCACTAAGTAGGCATTTTCGGCAATAAATCAGCATTTATGGCAATTAGCAATAACGGAAATTTAGGCAATAAATAAGCAATTTATGCAATTTCGACAATACCTGTATACAAGATTTTGAGGAGTGGATGAACCCTCGACTTCAATAAGTTAATAAATAGTTGTTGCATTTACCAAACGGGGCGGAAATTGTAGGTATAACTCGAGGTATAACTAAAGGAAATGAAACTTTCGTCTTACGCACAGATGAAAAAATTCCCCCGTTGTCGTATTTTGAATTTTGAGTTCAATGTGAATATCTACAAAAAAAGTTTGAAAAATTACCTTTCGGATAGCCTTTACTGCCCCAGCAGCACACTTTTATTGGCCCAACATATTTCTCAAATATTGGGGCAACATGTAAACGTCAGATTTTTTTTTAACGGCCCTATATTTAAAGGAATATTGGCCCAACATGCATTTGTTTTATAGGGAAAACATTGTTTAATAATCATTAGCCAATATTTCTTTTAAATATTCGCCCCAGATTGGTTTCTTTCATAGGAGCAATGTAATAGGAAATCATTAGAAATATATTACTAATTACTATTATTAATTTGTATAAAAAAACATTACAAATATTTGATTTCCATCGCTCCCCCATTCCTCCTTCACGGTCTTTAGATCCCGCCAGGTAAGTACAGGGAAATTGATCGTTGCACCTGGACCTCTGTAGCCTCCGGGCACCTCTTTCTAACGGCACCTAGAACGAAAAATCAGCAACTGTCAAGTAGATTTCAAAAAATTAACTTACGTAGTATGGCCCCACGGCATCGCAAATTTTTGAATGGCAACTTCCCACTTTTTTTACCTTGCCCGGAATACAATGATGACACACTTTTCTGCAAGATTTTTCTCATTTGGTTAAAGACAGCCCTATGGCCAGTGTCATCTCCACAAAGGTAAAGATGATTCACCTGAAAACACATTATTGAAAAATTTTGCGAAACAACATCTCATCGTTACCAATGTATTCATCTTTTCTGCCGCCATCTTGAAAATATTTGACTTCGATTCGTCATGATTGACTATGGTCGCATACCAAACTCGAAGATCTTCATCACGTCCTCTGTTTGGAAGTCAAACAGTTTCCAACGAACCCGTTCAAAATCACCCTGTATATAAAAGAGTGATCAAAAAGTACGTAAATGAAATGGCATGTACTTTTATGTACATACAGTAATTAGATATCCTAATAAAGCAGCTTCACAATATTTAAAGCACTGAATGGCAAAATAGCCTTTAAATAGCTGATAACTGGCACAACTCTAACCCAACAAAATTACATGCTGCCTGGCTTAAAACATCGTTATTTAAGAGTTACTTACCCCACAAAAGATTCAACACCACAAACACTAATATTCTACCACATTCTACCCATATTGGGGGCATGTTTATGATTTCAACATGCAAAGATACTATGGGTCCTACATTGGTCAAACATGGATTATACAGGGCTGTCCCAGAACTCGCGTATAAGCCGGTAATGGTAGATTCCTGAACTCAATCTCAGACGAATTTTCCTCTACAAAAATTGCGAGGGTCCTATAGTTTTCAAATGGGGAGCAATTGAAGTCCGCCAATCAGAATGTTCCCTAAACAGTAAGGTAAAAAATATGAAGATGCATAAGCTGTTGCTGGGATACAAAAAAAATTAAAAACACAACAATGAATCAAGTCAACAATAGATATGACGAGAATCTAGATCTGTCACTTTGACAAAGATTTTTAAATGACTATCAGCAGTTTATTGGAAATAGGGATTAATTAATGCGACCGCTACTGCTGTGGAATACATGCTGCGATTTCCAAATCTTCCACATTCCACACACAACGCAGGCAATTTCGAAACAAAATAACGCACTTGGTGTGGATGCGCTGCTAACGCTGTAAAACGATAAACTGAGTTTTGAGACACTTTTCGGAACTGCTGCATACCTAAATGGTTTATGCGTATCGATGATCTGCACAAATAATAAGTGTACTTCAAATAATGGTGAACATGCTTATTCTTTTACTGTTTTTATTTTTTTTGTACCCCAGCAACAGCATATGCATCTTCATATTTTTACCTTAATGTTTAATTAAGAGAAACATTCTGATTGGCGGACTTCAATTGCTCCCCATTTGAAAACTATAGGACCCTCGCAATTTTTGTAAAGGAAAATTCGTCTTAGATTGTGTTCAGGAATCTACCATTACCGGCTTATACGCGAGTTCTGGGACACCCTGTATATATTGGCAAACATTTTTCCACCAATGCACAGCCAATATTGGCTAAAAGTCTGAAATATTGGGCCACGATTAATATATTGGCCCAATGTAGGCTCTACGTTGGCCCCATATTTGGTGCTGCTGGGGTGGTAACAGCTGGTATTAATTGTATTAGCAGTAGCAATTATTTTAGTTGTGATGTAGGACGAAGGTTTCATTTGCTTTACGTATATCTACAGCACTGTGTTTGATAAGTTTCATCCTCTGAAGACAAGCCAAGCCGATTAAAAATCAACTCCTCATTCATGGTTTTACACCTGCACGTTGCATTCATTATCATTATCACTGGCATGAAATTTCTGGGTTGCACTGGTGCCGTATAAAGTTAAAATCACTTGAAAGTTTTAAAGTGGGAACCTTCGATATTCGATAGAATGTCAAATTTATTTTGACCAGGTTTTGACGTATTAAATGACCAGGAAGCCATGGAAAGATGACGCCATCTTGCCGGCTGTTTTTTCTTAATATCTTCAAAACGGTAAAGAATTTTTAAATTCTGATAACACACCATTCGAGAACTTTTGAAGGCTGAAAAAAGCACGACAGCGAAGTTTATAAGTTTATAAAATGACACTACGACAAACTAAGCCTTAGGAACACCGCTGAAAATGATGGCAATCATGCTCGCAATCATGGCAATCGTCATTATTGTAGATTGCTGCGGATACATGCACACCGCCGGAGGGGTGATCCGCCTTGAAAAATTGAGGACCCCAATTACCATCATTCCAAAAATTAACAATTAAAAAAATATTAAGGATTCAAATTACTAAAAATAAAATTCCCAAAAATTGCTGAAAATTACAAAAGTTACAAATAATTACACAATTACTAAAAATTACAAGGAAAAATTGTCGACATCAGTTACCATAATTCCAAGGATTACTAATAATTTACACAAAAATTACTAGAAATTACCAAAAATTATTAACAATTTCAAAAAATATCAAGGATTGAAGCTCGGATTGAAGTTCCTAAAAATTACTGTAAATTCCTAAAAAAATTTTAAAAATTGCTGAAAATTACAAAAGTTACCGATTATTACAAACTATTACCAAAAATTACAAAGGCTGGAACACTAAATTACCAAGGTGATTCACCCCTCGATGCACACACTTAGCTCGAGCCAATTAAGCTAATATTTTTCAAACTGCGTTCCGCGAGACTGCAGTGGTAGATATTATTAGCCTTTGGAATAATATGTAGTCTACCCACTTGATTTCTATGGGGAAAGGAAATTGCAATGTTAGGCTTTCGGGTTTTATACGCTTAACTGTTTAAATTTTCTGATTTACATCACTGTATACCCAGCCTGACCGTTTTCTTTTTATTTTCAGGTAAGAGGAGAGCCACTTCATTTAACCAGATGTCGGGTTCGATGTCAGGTATTATAACGGTGAGGGGACCCAACTAAGAATAATTTATGCCGTACCCCGAGGATTCTCCGAGCAATACGTGCCGCCGGTCTTGTACAGACTTGTCGCTAATTGACGTAAATTAAAAGTTAATTCTTTCCAAGGTTCGGCGATGCCTAGTGGTTTTCAGTTTTTAGATAAAAACCGACGTGTCCCAGTTTCGTTCCGACTTGGTACGAAATTTTTCGCTTTCTTAGTCGTTGACCTGGCGCGGTGATTCATTCCCCTGACCAGCGCAAAATATCCGTCACGCATCCGTGAGGAAACACCGTTAGTGGCGTTTCTTTGGATTTTCGGGGTGGGTAAAAAAAACGTTATTTTTTTTTTGACGAAAAACTGCACCGGCCGGAAACGGGTCGACGACGAGACAACGCCGTCAAGGATATCGAGGGTCATTGCACGGCAAACTCGCACACGCGGCCCCAGACGCGGTTAGGCCACCACCTTCCTTCCTCTCGGCCTCTTCGGCGGATGGAAGGACGAAAAAAACTAAAAGTCGGTTGCCTGTTGCTGTTATTTTCTTGCCACGTAATTATCGTGTTTTAGCAGACGATTTTGAGATTTTATGATCGCGGAGGCTCACTCCAGAAAATACTTTTCAGTTTTATGGAGGTGGAGCCGAGGGATCAACCGGTGATCAAAATTGTCTATACATGTATTGACGAATTGTCAGGTATTCGGTCTTATTCTGGATGACATTGAAAACCTTTCAATATTGAAAACTTTTAAGACATCCGATTGGCTGTTGCATGGGAAATTAAAAATTAATGTCCAATTCAATTGAAAATCACGGCAACAGGTAAAAGTTGTTGCTTGAGTTTTCAATTGAAATCGCTGTTTTATTAAGAGTCGCTATAGCAACCGAAAAGATTACCAATCGGATTGATAGCAACTGACAATAGCACCAATCGGATATATTTTAAAAGTTTTCAATATTGATAAGTTTTCAATGCCATCCAGAATAAGACCGATTGTTTTGTATTGCAAAGTATTGACAAGTATTGATAAAGCATTGACAATAATAATATACAGGGTGATTCACGTAGACCGTTCGTTAGAAGTTTTTCCACTTCCCAGTGGAATAGACATTTGAAATTTGGTACTCGGCCATTATCGACAATTCTGAATTCATCTAAAATATTGGCAAGATTCCGTCACTTCCGCTTTCGCCGGAAATGATACCAACTTTGTTATTTTAAATGGAACCCAGTAATATTTATTACATATTTAAGATCGTCTTTTCAGACTGAGTATTGCTTATCTGAGTTATGTTCATCTACCTGTCATAGTTTTTCACTGATGTCAATTTTTTCGTTCAAAATGTCACATGCAAGAGTTGATTTAAAAAATCGCAGCTCCTAAACGCTTTGCAATGATGAAACGAGTTTTTTTACAATCGATAGCGAAGGAATCAAAGAATCTTTTGAATGGTCAGCAATCTACGAACATAGCTTCAAACGTTCTCAGTTACCATTCAAAGTTGACGATGACAAAATGTGGAAAAGTCGATTTTTTCAAATGGAACGTACTGTTTTTGGCAACGGCAGTCGATAGAGCGCTAAATTTTAGGGGCAGTTTCTTCAACATGTCCTATACCCTCTACTTATCAATTCTGAGTTATTTACGAAAAAAGATATTCTTAAAAAATTATGAGTTATCGGAAATTGCGTTGGCTTTGGAAAATTTGTCACGTCAAAAAGTGACATTTTCATTGTTAGTATTAATAATTGTTGGCTTAATTTTGGTCTTACAACAACGGTGGACTACATGAATGAAGTTGTTTTTGATTTATTTGTGATTTATGGTCAAAATGACACAGCAAAATAACAACGATTTTTTAACAAAAAATACTCTCAAGGCAACTTATTTCATTTTATAATAAATACAAATTTTACAGTAGAACTAACAATTATCAACATTAATACCCTTTTGAAAGAAAGAAACGTAACACACTTTAACAAAGCTTTGTCATTCATTACATTAATACAATTCGTCTTCATGCGAGCGCTAAATCTGGATACTTTGCGTTAAAAGGCCCGGCAGGTTCCGTCTACAATTCGGTCATTTTGACCGTAAGTCACAAATAAATCAAAAACAACTTCATTCGTGTAGCCCACAATTTATTGTTGTAAGACCAACATTAAGCCAACAATTATTAATACAAACAATGAAAATGACACTTTTTGACATGTAACAAATTTTCCAAAGCCTACTCAATTTCCGATAACTCATAATTTTTTCAGAATATCTTTTTTTGTAAGTAACTCAGAATTGATAAGTAGGGGGTATAGGGCATGTTGATGAAACTGCCCCTAAAATTTAGCTCTCTATCGATTGCCGTTGTCAAAAATAGTACCTTCTATTTGAAAAAATCGACTTTTCCACATTTTGTCATCGTCAACTTCGAATAGCAATTGTGAACGTTTGAAGCTATGTTCGTAGATTGCTGACCACTCAAAAGATGCTCTGATTCCTTCGCTATCAATTGTAAAAAAACTCGTTTCATTATTGCAAAGCGTTTAGGAGCTGTGATTTTTTAAAGCAACTCTTGCATGTGACATTTTGAACGAAAAAATTGACATAAGTCAAAAACTATGACAGGTAGATGAAGGTAACCCAGATAAGAAATACTCAGTTTGGAAAGACGATCTTAAATATGTAATGAAAATTATAGGGTTCTATTTAAAATAACAAAGTTGGTATCATTTCCGGCGAAACCGGAAGTGACGGAATCTCGCCAATATTTTAGGTGAATTCAGAATTGTCGATAATGGCCGAGTACCAGATTTCAAATTTCTATTCCACTGGGAAGTGGAAAAACTTCTAACGAACGGTCTACGTGAATCACCCTGTATATTCGCTGTAAGATTCTATTACAAGAACATTAGCCACGTCAATAAAACAGATTAAAGTAAACAATACAATACAATAAACTTACACATACATCCGTACACATCTAACTATCAAAATATTCGGACAAAAAATAAAAACACTTGTCAATCAGGTAGGACTTTAGTTTAGATTTAAATAAGTGCAACACCCCAGTTTCCACCACTTGCTGCGGTAATTTATTAAAAATTTTTATGCAGGAGTAGGATGGCGATTTTTCGTAAAGGGCGGTGGAATGGGATGTTACACTCAACCCTGAGCGATTTCTGATTCCATAATCGTGGAACCTGCTATTCTTTACAAATAGATCTCTGTTGTTAAATACAAAAACGGCACATTTATATATATAAATACATGTAGAAGTCAATAGTTTTTCCCTAATGAATACATTTCCACAAGAATCACGTGGTCTTATATTAAATAGAATGCGAATAAGTCGCTTTTGTAGGATACTAATCCTAATTGCCTCAACCGATCTACCCCATACAACAACGTTGTAGTTCATATGTGTATAGGCAAGGGCGTAGTACACATTTTTTAATGATTTTATATCTAGAATGTTCTTTAGTTTAAGCAGTGCATAAGATGCTGATTTCAATTTTCCACTCACGTATTCTATTTGCTTGGACCAATTGAGCTTATTGTCCACAAATGATCCTAGAAACTTCACGGAAGTAAGAGAATCTTTTTTGTTGAAAGTATCAACAAATGGTTTTATTTTCATTTAAAATTAGCCTATTTCTATGACACCAGGAGGCCATGTCCGTTGATACATTTCTTATAAGTCCTTCAAGCTGTCTGTATTGTCAGCGGAGCTGACAACAGAGGTATCGTCCGCAAAATTAATCAGGAAACCAGATTGAATTGTTAGAGGTAAATCATTTACGTACAGTAAAAAAATTAGTGGACCAAGGACTGAGCCCTGAGCTACCCCTAGATTAATATTGTATGGTGGGGATTTGTTTTCACCAACATTTACAACAATTTTTCGTTCAGAGAGGAAAGAAATAAGTATATAAGTATACAGGGTGAGTCTAGTTGGACAAATCAGTCGCTCTAGCGTTCAAGATATTGGAATTGGAAATTCAATTTTTGGATAATGTTGTAGCTGAAATGGTCCCCTACGCATGGGACCCATAAAGAATGCTCCAGTTTTATTCAAATCGAAATTATTAAATAAAAACGAGGGCCTAAAAATTTTTTTTTCGATATTCTTGCATTTTTTAGGGTTATTTCGTTAGAGAATCATTTTCTCTTTATGTAAACATAATTTTTTGCAGAAAAAAGTTAATAATATCCGAGAGATAAATTATTTAAATAATAAAGATTTTTAATAATTTCCACGAGTGCCGTGGTTTTAACAACTGAGATGCAGTCTTGCTTATACTGCAGACTGTACCCAGAATGACAATAAGTGTCAGTTGGAAATGTCATTTGGAGTTGTTTGTGGAAAAATAATGCAAAACTGCGAGTTTTTGCCTTTTCTTTACAGATAATTGGTAATTTTTAATGCTTGATGGATTCTGTGATAAATTCGCCGAATACAAGTGTCTTGGGTTGTCACCCTATTGATGCTTTTTACATTGCCATTGGAGTCGAATGTTTCGACCAAGAAAAGCTATTCCCTTCAGCCAGAAGGGAATTGGCAATAGTTACTAACAGGACGGTTTAAAGTATAAACATTTTATTACATCCCATAAAACAGTGACAAAATTTCAAATAAACATTAGGCCTCTGTCGTCACTTTCTAATAAGAATACAAAGAAAAAATATGATCTTAACATCGATCTTAACGAAGCGTGATTTAGATTAAAATACAGTGGACTACAAGGGTTTACATAAATGTTGCAACGTCAAATGTACTGATAAATAAATAAATATGTAACAATGTGGTGACAATAGTCTCCGTCCAATTTTAACGTTCACTTGAAATAATAGATGATTGTTTAATTCGATGTTACTCAACATCCTCCCGTGCTCTTTTTCTTCATGTTATGATTTCTGGATGTTCGCAAGCAAGCATCTTTGATGACCACCGCTCGAAATGACTCCCTAGCCACAATCAAGCCATTTTGTGCGACATCTACTTGTTCCTAATCTCGATTCATGTGATGTGACTGCTACAGTGCTACATACACCTTCGTTGCATCAATTCATATTTCATCTGTACACTGTACAAGTGTACACCCTCTGTCTTGAATTTTCTTGGTTTCACTTTGCTCAACGCTTCTTTTTTGTCTATTTTCATTATATCAACAGTCTCAACATTTGCTACATGGAATATCAATGGACCCTTCGACATCCAATGATGATAAATCTTCTTTTCGTAAGTGTGAAAACTTATCGGCTGAAAAAGGATTAACTTTTTAATAAGACAACAAAATCACCTTATTTGACACAATGTACTCACTTAGTAAACTGTTAGAAACTATTCCAATTCCCTTCTGGCTGACGAGAATAGCTTTTCTTGGTCGAACCATTCGATTCCAATGGCAATGTAAAAAAAAACATCAATCGGGTGACAATCCGAGACACTTGGATTCGGCGAATTTAGTAAAAAATTCATCAAGCAATAAAAATTACCTAATTATCTGTAAAGAAAAGGGCAAAAACTCGCAGTTTTGCATTACTTTTCCACAAACGACCCCAAATGACATTTCCAACTGACACGTGACTGACACTTGTCATTCTGGGTACAGTCTGCAGTATAAGCAAGACTGCCTTTCAGTTGTTAAAACGATGGGACTCGTGGTTTTCGTTAGGAAATAATTAAAAATCTTTATTATTTAAATAATTTATCTCTCGGATATTATTAACTTTCTTCTGCAAAAAATTATGTTTCCATAAAGAGAAAATGATTCTCTAAGAATATAACCCTAAAAAATGCAACAATGTCGAAAAAAATATTTTTAGGCCTTCGTTTTTATTTAATAATTTCGGTTTGAATAAAACTGGAGCTTTCTTCATGAGTCCCATGCGTAGGGGACCATTTCAGCTACAACATATCCAAAAATAGAATTTCCAATTTCAATATCTTAAACGCTAGAGCGCTGATTTGTCCAACTAGACTCACCCTGTATAAGTATAACAAGTATCGATTCCGCATTATTTGAGGAGTATTGCCAGATATTCACATGTATTGACGCGTACTAACACATATTGACAATGTATTGACATGAATGACGCATATTGACACTGTATTGCCGCGTATTGGCAAGTATTGCCGTATTGACAGTATACGGGCTATTAGCGTGACGTAAGGTCCTCCATCTTTGTTGGGCTAGGTTAAGGTTGTTGCCATGGCAATGAAGCTAAACAAAGGGAGAATTTCTTTGTGTAGATTCAATTATTTCAACACAAAGCTCATTGTGGACATAATGTAACGATTTAATTGATAGAAGTTCTTCAACTTGTCAATATTAAGGTTTAAAACGCAACACAGTAACTGTAATTAAAGAATTAGACGAAAAATGCAGTTTTTTGGAATTTGCACATTGAAATCTCGCTGTTTGGCTTCAGTGGAGGCGTATTGAAAGCAGTGGATGATCCCTCGGTTATAGCTATAAGTCAACTGTGCTAGAGTTTGCTTTTTTTGAACGCGTACATTTCAGTTTTCGAGATTTTGCTTCAAAATTTTCGAAGAAAACTATAATTTCAACTTTTTATGCTTAACCGACCTCCTTTTAAATGATCGAGAAGATCAACGTTTGCTCTTAAATTGGCATTGTGCGACCAAAATCGCGGAAGTCCTGGCAACAAGGTCGTGACTAGAGAGCCGGAAGGAACGCACACCAATAGAGAAGCGTCTAGACCCATGTCTGGTGAAGGCAGAGCACCTATCTCTATATCGATCGCGGAAAATCACCGGTCGCCTCTTTCATCCTTGAGACTTTTTTTTCCATTTATTAATAGTTTTGATGGATTTGTGCATTGTGCTTCATTCACGGCCGCTTTAATTTATTCTACAGGAACTACAGAGAGAGCGCGGTTTGGATTGGCCATGGTCATGGGAGTGCTGGCTGCAAGGCGGTTTTAATTTTGGATCGTCGCACAGTTCTGAGTACTGTTTGTATTACGAATCGCCTAAAAAAAATATAAAAAGAATAAAAAAATAGCTCCTTAAAGTAGGTGAGGAGCACTTAAATGATGCGTGTCGACAGACATAATAAACCATTTATTGATAGACAATATTGAAACAAGTATATGACGGACCCCGTGACCGCAAATCGCGAAAAAATTTTCCTATCGCAAAGTTTTCCCGAATGGAAAACCCAACCGGGTTTATGACATGCCATCCGTTATAAAAAGCGTAATAAAAAACGCACGGCGAAAAAATTGAAAATCCACATGTGGGTCTAGGCCCTGTTAGGTAAACACGAAAATGCGTTTAGATATAATATAGTTCCTCGAAACGTTTTCTAATTATAAGCAAAAGAGAAAAATTCCCCGATTTCTCTTCACAGAAATCGAGTTTAATCTTTTTTATGGTTCGGTTGAAAAAAAATGATGTACAAGATTGCTGGCGCCGCTCCGCATTATTAGGCGTAAATCTCGGAATTTCAAGTAGTAGATAAGGCAATTGTCTTGTACTTATTTTAGATTATCTCCATTCCTGCGAGTTCGTGAATTATTTATTTTGCTTCTTTTATAATTGACCTAAAAATAACCCATTTTCAAAACCTTTTGAACAATTTTGGTTTTTATTTTGAACGATCCGTATAACGGATAAGTTATCGAACTTTTAATTTTGAACTCAATATCGTACGACATGTTTACAAGATTTGTCGTTCTGAAAATAAACTCTAATCGATTCGACAAATATTTTGCCGCCACTGATTAGATCCCGGCGACTCTTTTTTTCAAATTCAACGGCAACGCACGTGGGCCCCTCCACGATTTATTAGACCCCCCGATTCGTCTAATTTTAAACGGCTACGTGCATTTTCGATATACTCAATGAGACTGGACAATGTCCAAAAAACATAATAACCGGCTGGTTTTATTTTTGATGATGGCGCCGTGAATTTTTGAAGTCCTGACGTGGCGTAACAAGGGAACGTAATGAATGGATGCCAAGTTGATTCGACCGCGCAAATATTGTTTATTGACCGCGATTGATAAAATTATTGTAAGAAAAGGAGGCGCCCGGCGTACGATAAAACGCAATAAATAACTTTACTATACAAATAATTAATGCTGAAGCGATTTCCATTATTATCTTGGGAGATAGGAGACGATGATTGTCTTCCGGTTCGCAGAAGGCGATTAAGGATAGTGAGATGATAATGGACGTGGAGGCCTCTCGAAAGGTCAGCTCGAAAATGTTTGGATAGGTGATTAGCGAGGTCGTGTTTCTTAAAAACGCGAAGGTCTAATTTTGGCACCTTTGCAATTATTCCAAAGGCAAATATCGCACCATTCATCGCACATAACGTTTTCTGTAAACATATTTCATCTACGACGTTTTCTACAAGAATTCTCGAAGACTGATGGACTTACAACTTTCTCCACTTAGCTGATGCGGTGACATCGATTAACTGGAATTCGAAAATAATTAGTATTGCGGCTAGACGCATTTTGCAACGTTACCGTGAGTCACTGATGACTGGTGACGAATTGTTGGAGCCTGGCCTCACGCAGGGCTCATTGGGAATTCCTCCGAAATGAAATCGTTTCCGGAAATTCTCTAATAATATGCTACCTAATGTTATTTTAAAATGGAAAAAACTGGACACTGCTATTATAACCATTGAAAAGAAATAGATTTCATAATATAAATCTAATCACTCCAAAATTCGAAATTCAGATAACACCGCGCGGTAAAATCGGGTATTTCGGTCTTCACGTCCTACGCGAGGGGCAATTCACTCATTCAAATTTGTACACCTAATCCGGATTACTTCGTTATTAGTGATACTAATCCTAGTAATTTTCCGCATTCTCAAGTAATCCTGTTAATAATGCTGAAAGTAATCCGCATAATCCTCTAGTAATTTATCGGTATCCAGTAGTAATTCTAAACGTAATCCAAGTAATTCTAGTAATTCCATTCCAACAGTAATTCTGCTAGTTCTCTTTCATAAGTTCCTCAAATGTTCAATTGTTTTATCAGTGGGAATGGGCAAAAAGTTGCAAAACCCAAATCTTCTAGGGTTTATTTTTATGGTTGGCAGCAGTGTCACAGATAAACGTACCTGAGGCTTTTTCGTCAACATTTTTCTTTGCACTTTACTCAAAACTGCACGCACACAAAGGCCATTCTGGGCCAATTGAAAAATTTTGACATTCGACAGAAAATGAATGGAGAGGAATTTAAGTATTTTTTTTAATTACACGGTAGCTAATCCTATTTCTAATCTTGGTAATCCTAAACCATGTTAAAAGTAATCCGCATAATTCTAAATGTAATCCAAGTAATTCCAAAAGTAATCCAGTAAGTCCAACAGCAACTACGCTAGTAGATAATTCCAAAGGTATTCCATCAGGTAATTTAAATGTAATTGACGTAATTAACTAGTGTAACCCTAATAATTCTAGTAATTCTGAAGGTAATTTAGGTAATTTTTGTAATTCCACAATTACACAATTCCTGACTAATCCTGGTAATCTTAAATAATTTGTACACCTAATCCTGATAGTGATTTGCCCCTCGTCCTACAGATGCCGAACCGCAGCCTTTTGCGATATTTCGTGTCTTCTTGGAGAGTTTTAGCGAATTCTATAGTGGAATCCATTAACATTTTAGTGAACCAAAAATAGCCATACAGGGTGGGTAATTTTTCGATGCTCACCATTGGGATCTCCTAAACGGTAAAAGATACAGGGTCGGTTAAATTACAGAAAAGTTGGGCTATTTCTTGGCGATTAAGAATCTGAAGAGAATTCCTCGATATTGTAATTCGTTTCTGAGTTATTACAAAAAATCTGAAAATTGCCAATTTAAAGAAAAATTAATATCTTCCTAACGATTGATGTTATTTAAATGAAACTTGGAACTATTACATTTTTGACAGCTGTCAATTGAATGGCATTGACAGAAAATTTCTAGGCCTACTAGATTTTGAGTAACGATGGTCAAGTTTTCTTTTTCTTATGGGCGCCATATTGAATTTTGACAGCGCCAGATACAGAGAAAAATTAGCTTTTCAAAAATGTAACCAACATGAACGTTTTTAAAAAAATATGTGAAAGTCCGAGTTACACGATCGCAAGACGGATTTTATTAGTTGAATTCAATTGTTTGCACATGTTACAAGAGATTGAAGAAGTCGGCGTACGTTTTTACAATTGTTTTTCATTTAAGTTAAGGCTGATTTTGCAAATTATTCCTATATCAATTTTTAAATTCTGATATCTGTCAAAAAAGTTGATGTTGAGTACATTTTTGAAAAGCTAATTTTTGTGTGTGTTTGATAGTGTCAAAATTCAATATGGCGGCCATAAAACAAACAAAAGTTGACTGTCGTTATTCAAAATCTAGAAGGCATAGAAAATTTTTGTCGATGCCATTCAATTATCAACTGTCAAAAATATAAAAGTTCCAAGTTTCATTTAAATAACATCAATCGTTAGGCAATTTTCAGATTTTTTGTAATAACTCAAGAACGAATCAAAATATCGGAGAACTCTCTTCAGATTCTTAATCAGCAACAAATAGCGCAACTTTTGTGTAATTTAACCGAATCCCTATATTTTACTGTTTAGAATAAGATCCCAATGGTGAGCATCGAAAAATTACCCCCCTGTATACTACAAAAATATTGTGAAAAAATTTAAATATCGTTAATTATTGTGAAAATATGTATTATGTTTTGGAGAAAAAGCGAGACTTTTGGTTCCATATTAGTCAGTGCGTGTAAAACCGCGTATTTTTGAACTGGACTGTGGGGAATTATGAATAAGTGTTTTGGCAAACCTGGTTTCGAGGTCCCCTAATATAAAAAAGTGGTTTAAAAAAAATTCCTAAGTATGTGTGTGTGGGGGTGTGTGTCTGTGTACCTATGTATCTGAGCACAATTTCTCGGAAACTTAACTACCGAACGGATTTTAATGAAATTCGGTATAGAGGTTATGAGCCCAGTTAATTCTTTTCCCAATCCGCAAACGCCAAGTATCTTTTTGGCATATCAACCATAAAATTTGATTGATGAACACCAGTTTTTCTTATCAGCACATGAAAAGTTTTCAAATTCTGTTTCCAAAAATGTATTCACACTTTGCGCCTTTTTGGCCTTTTTTGGCAAAATTCGAAATTTTGATGGTAGACATATGAGAACCCGCTGAAGATAACATTTAATTTTGTTGGCATTCGGAGAACGGGCAAGTCCCGAATAGTAAACTCCCATTTTCTTTATCAACACTTGAAGTCTTCAAATTCTGTTTCCAAAAATGTATTCAATCTTAGTGCCCTGTTGCCAAAAGATCCTAGAAAAGATCGTACAATTTTAAAAAATCAGCAAATGAAAGATCTTCAAATTCCGTTTCCAAAAATGCAATTAAATTGCCCTTTTGGCAAAAAAATTAAAATTTTGAGAAAAACTACAGAAATACTTGGACAGTGGATTGAAATTTATAGGTGAGATTGGATCATTCACCAAGTGGGGAGGTTCCAGCCGCTTCCGTATAGCTGCCCTTTTTTTTCAGAAAACATGCAGCATAGTAAAGTTTTCAACCCTGTAAAACATCAGCTATCCCAAAAGAACACTAAGTGTGAATACACTTTTAGAAGCAAAATTTGCAGAGCTTTTCTATGATGATGTGAATGTAAAATGCGAGGAAAAATGTTTTTTTAAAGTTGATGTGGCAAAAACGCACTTTCCGTGGACGAATTTGGCCCAAAATCTAATCAGCTCTTCCATAGATGCACATACTAAATTGCAGACTGATCGGTCCAGTAGTTTGGGCTTTAGCGTATCCGCACTCCGCAGCCAGGCACATCACAATTTTCAATACACACTTTTCTATTTATCTTTGAAAATGACAATCTGAATTTTTCTTGAAAATATTAGAAAAAATTGTATAAAAAACGTATTTCATAAATCTCTTATCGCACTCGGATTTTGTAAAACTCGGGCTTTTCGCCCTCGTTGTCCAAACATCCTCGTGCGATAATAATTGGCCTTATGAAACGTGTTTTTTAATATACTATTTTGGGTTCGATATTTCGCTCCGTGAGCGTAGAAGTTAAAAAATCATTCAAAAATTTGTAGATGTGAAAAACCACTGAAAAAGTTCCCATCATGACGAGCATCATGAGCATTTTTTGCGAAAATAATCTCGATCCTTAACTGATGGTCGCTCAATCCCAATTGTTGGACTATAAATCAATAAAATTAGATTTGCAACAGATCCCCGGAAGCCGTTCCAAGGATTTCAAATAAAATTTTCACCAAACGCCAATAAAATATTCGGGGCCAGAGTCGTTAATGGATGTAATAATGTAAATAAAAAGCACATTCTCCGGTTGTATTCTAATTTTGACTTTCTCTTCGAAAAAACTAGTTTTTCCTGCCTATAAGTGAAGGTCGGATGAAGTTTTGGTCTTGTTGTATTCGAGCCTCAGGCTCTTAAAACGCATCGAATTAATAAAATTATTTTAAGAATAAATAACGGCTCTCGAAAGATAACAACAATAATTGCCTCGTGTCGCGCAATCTTCCACAGGAAACACACTGTTAGGAGGGTTATTTTGGTTTCATTGCCGGTTAAATCGCACCATTATCCGCCCAATGAAACTTCTTGACGGATGAGCTTCGTTTTATATTGACCGTGAGTATGCGTTAAATGCCTCGTTAGGTCGTTAAGAACAATATAAAATTCTCCACAATAGAGTCGCGTTTGCAAATAATATTATAACGGTAACTGTAGGATTGCGATAAGTTTTATCTGTTATGGAGCAATTTTATCGCAATTTTCAATAAAGTGTGGAGTTCTGTTCTGGGAAAGCCCGAGGAAGACGGTTAAGAAACAGAATCGGTCTAATTCTGTAATTTGTTGATATTTGTCAACATTGAAATCAATTAAGAGAACTGGATTGACCAATGTGACTATATTGTTTACAGAGTTGTTTACGCTGTTGTCCAGAAATTTATCAACATTTTAAGCAAGTGGTTTTGGGACTTGCTAGAATTTCAATTGACTTGTATAAAAAATATTGATATTTCCAAAGAAACGACGTAATCGTAAACAATGCATACGCCCCCAATCAGTTTTCGCAATTGATTGCAATATTGATTAGTTATCAACAAATTATACAGAATCATAAGCCGATTGAGGAAGATAATTTAGTGGGCCTTGTCGCGGGAGACGTAGGTCGTAGATTTTATTTCCAAATCTGAAAAAAAATCACTAACCATTGCTCTAAATTTTAAAATTCTATTACTTGATGCATTTTAACCTCCCCAATTCCCATCACAATTGAAAAAATTGTCAGTCTCGGAGACGGTAGAAACTTCTACTTTTTCACAGAATGTAGGATTTAACTTTAAACCAAGTTAGAATCTGTGAGTCAGAGGTCGGGCGTGGAGGCGGTTATTGTCGATCGCTGATGATGTCGTGCGCATTGCGCCCGGCGCTCATTTACTAAAATCTAAAATATGTTTTTCACCCCTAAAATGACAATTTTTGAAAAATATCACTAAGGTTTTCGATCAGTAATGCAACAGCTATCGAATTCGATAATAATTGCTCTTTTGCTAAGAAAAACTCAAAGGGGCCTTTTTTCCTATCCTAAGTATGCTCGCTGGGGTTAAAATTTGTAACGATAAGAAGCCTTGCCGGGATCTTCATAATTTCATACGATTGCGAAGTCATTTCAATTGGGTGTATTGAAAACAAATTCTATTGTTGGTTAACGCAAAGATGCATTTGAATAACTTCATTTCATTCCCTTCTTTATTAAGAGATAGGGGAGAGAAAGGCACATCAAGAATCTCTGTTATACAGGGTGACCCCGATGTTATTTGCCCTTGAACTTTTTTATGTTTGAAAATATTACTAATTTGCCTATGCGGCCGTATTCCCCGTTCAATTGTAAAACTTTCTTGGCTCTTAAAATTTGTCGAAAAAACTAACCACTCACGAAAAAAATTGAAAAAACCGAAAACATGATGCAGGTAATCACCTTAAAACCAATGATGAGTCTACCTCATAAAAAAGTGAAATTACCATCAATGTTTTTTCTTCAGTTGTGAGCAATGGTTCTGGGCACAGATGTAGGACAACATCTTCAAGGCAAAAAAACAGTTGAAATGTGATGCGTGTCAACGTACACTTTGATTTTTATTGAAATTGTAGGTTTATCACGATGATCGTGTTTTCGGTTTTTTCAATTTTCCTCGTGAGTGGTTAGTTTTTTCGAAAAATTTTAAGAGCCAAAAAAGTTTTAGAATTGAACGGGGAATACGGCCGCATAGGTAAAATAGCAATATTTTCAAACAAAAAAATTCAAGGGCAAATAACATCGGGGCCACCCTGTATAACAGGGATCCGCTTTTTGAATAATGTCTTAAGTACCATCAGTAGTTGCATCTTGGTCTGTAACAATGCTGTGCAAAAATTTAAAATCCTACGATGCACCTTTCGAAAGATATTTAAAAAGAACGTTTAAAAATGAAGATTTTTGGCGTCTTATAACATCAAGAGGAATCACAATTGACCAATAATTTTTGCACCAAGCTTCATCATTTGAACAGTAGATTCTGTGGTATGAAGGATGTGAAGTCTTTCAGACTCACCCTGTAGGTATCTATGAAGAATAGCCCACAACAAACAGTCAATCCGATTTTTACAAAAATTTTGTATTAACACTAAAAACACATTATAGCCCAAACTACTGGATCGATTTGGCTGAAATTTGGTACATGGAGATTGGGTGACCACTTGAAGAGCTGAAAGGCTTTTGAAAGCAATTGGTGAACGGGAAGTGCCACTTAGGCATATCAGATTTAAAATTTTAAATACAAGACACGGAAATCAAAGACCCCCCCTGTGAAGCATTTACCGACAGTTAATTCAGGAACAGCCTGTGTAAACGCTAAAAAGCGCAGCTTTTCTCCTTGGTCTATCGCGGGCATTAAGGGAAGGTTAAAAAAATTATTTTCGATCAAAGTAAAGGCCGCGGTGCTCTCAAGGCCGCACCTGTCGTTTAGAAAATGCGACGCTGACAATAAAAACCTGGATGTACGCCAGGCGTGTTTTATGAATGCGTCCATGGAGGGTGAGAATTTCCAATTACGCGAAGGATTCTATATTTAACTCGTCAAGCAAACGAGATGGGTCGTTCTTAGCTTATTATCTTATCAGGAACGTTTCTATTAATAAAACGATGGCCACACGTTGTTACGTACAGTTTATAAAGACTGTTGTCGGGGGCGGTGGTAAATTGACAGTGAATGTAATCCCTCCGGACCGCTTTGACGTCAAGAACTTTCAATGTGATAATTGAATTTTTTTTTGAAAACTAATCGAGTTAGAAGTGAGAGCACAAACGCGTTTGCTTCAGTTTCTTTTCAACTGCAGCTATAAAGTAGTACGATCGTACGATGTGTAAAGATACTTAAAAAGCAATAAAGTTGTTTTGAATGTATTGCGCCTTATTGTTTGTCGTCGAATACTATTAAGAATAATATTTGCTAAAATGTCGTAAACAAGATAATTTTAGACAGATTTCTGATCGCAGTTTACACTTTACAGTCGCATACAAAAAAAAATGAGCAAAATGTCGGAAACGAATCGAAATGGCTTTACTATTATATTGCAGCCGACTGTACAGTTATTCTTCTATAAAGAAATAGAATCTGAACGCATTCCTTGAAGTAACCCTGAACGCCGTCTTCATTTACATTCAATCTGAAATAAAATAAATAAACAAAAGTGTCGGTTCGACCGAGACTGATTAAGTTAAACGCGATAATGTAACGTATTTCAGTGCTGTTTGAACTAGTGCGGAAATAGCTGCTAACTGTTATTACTTCCAGCAATTGAAATCGGTATCAAACAGCAATCACCATAACTTAATAAATTGCGTTTCATAAAAAGCGTATCTAGTCATGTGGCAGGGGTTTAAAAGTTGTGTGACGCACACGGGCCGACTTACATAAATATTATAGTTTGAACGTTTTGTTTTTTGATTCTTTGCGGTTTTAATATAGGATTACTGCGTGTAATTGAATCGTCGTCGTGTTTGTTGCTAAAACAAACCGGAATTTTTGTTGCGATCACTTCCACTACAACGAGGACAAAGGACGAGGCCCCACGCTTTATTGTGGAAAAAAGAAATTGTGACTCACGTTCGAGTCCCTATTAGGGGGAAAAATTGCGACGTCCTCCTGACATATTTTTTTTATTTTTCAAGGTGGAACAAAGAGATGTGCCCGGAATCGACTGCGCCTACTTGGCAATGGACACGGAAGAGGGCGTGGAGGTCGTTTGGAACGAGGTCCAGTTTTCCGAACGGAAAAACTTCAAGAACCAGGAGGAAAAAATTCAACTTATTTTTGAAAATCTCACCCAACTCGAGCATCCCAACATTGTCAAATTCCATCGGTACTGGACCGATACACACAACGACAAGCCCAGGGTAAGCAGGAGCAAAAACCATACAGGGCGTTCCTAAAGCTCCTACAGATATTTCTATTGATTTTAAATCAAAAAGTTCCTATGGACATAGGTCTGGAAATGCTTCGTAAGGGAGTTACGCCCATCGGTTTTCTATAAATGTGTTTTCTACTTAAACTAGAATCTTCATCAAGTTGTCTTCAATCGAGGGGTCAGTCACGGTCCGATTTGGTATAAAAAATTCCTCCTTTACAAAAATGCCTTTTATTTCCAAAAAATTCCACGAAAAATTCCTTGGAAGTTTCTCAAAAATTCCATACAGTTCCTCGAAATACCACAAAATTCCACAGAAATGGCTTGAAATTCCTCAAAATATCCGGTGTCCCAAAAAAACCGAACAGAATGTTTTTGGAAATAAGTAAACCATTTCTCAACCAATTACGGCGATCGCTCTTAAATTAAAACCAAAGAATCCGACTTTCGAACTGTCGTATAAACAGCGACAGATGGCGCTGCAGCAAGTACAACAAAAGCCTTGAAAAGATCGTTCATTTTTCTCTAAAAATATTTTTTCAGGAAGTTGATTTATGGTTTAAGCATTAATTTTCTGTGATTTTTCAAGAAAATGTGTTTTGGCGTATTTCCACGCGTTAGCGGCTATTACTGAAGTGATGCACAAATAGTTTATTTTTTAGCAATAACTCTCTAATTTTGTCCCTCATTGTCAGTGGCCTCTTTTCATATCTAATTTGGACTATTCATAACTTTGAAAATTAAGATGTTTGTTTATCACAAACTTTACTCATAAGTCATTAAGGGTTGCAGTACGTAAGACGTAAAAAGAAATTTAAAAAAAATCACAACATTGCTTAAACCAAATTAACTTCTGAAAAGGGATTTCTAAAGAAAAAGGCTATATTTGAGTCTCATTGGTTGTTGTCTGACCAATCCCCTCGCCAATCCCCATACCCTTAAAGTAAGTCTTAAAAACAACTAAAAATAGGGCTACTATGGCAGCGCCATCTGTTGCACTTTCTTAAACTATTCGAAGGCCATCCAGATTGGTTAAGAAATGGCTGACTTATTCCCAAAATCTATTTTGTATATGTATACAGCATTAAATTCTTAGTCGATCCATAATTTCCTCAAAAAGTCAGTCAAATTCCAAAAGATCCCTCAGAAATTCCGCAAAATTCTTCTGCAAGGGACAAAAAATTCCTCGCGTGGCCAACCCCTCGTCTTCAATTAAAGTTTTCAGTTAAATTTTCATTATCTGCTGTAACTAATTTGGTCGATTAAAAAATGAACTATTGGAAATCATTTTACCCGAAAACCATGCGTCCTAGTGACATTTAATAGGAGAACCTTTATTATGCAGAATAGACCAAATATGACGATTTCGTTACTATTTAGAATGGAAAGTACCCGCCACTGCAAAAAATTGCAAAACGTGAACGCACGCCTCTGATGTTAGGAAAAATCCGAGGGGTGAACCGCAGGGGAAATCTGGTGTACAGGTGCTAGGAAATCTTGGAAAAATCGGAGGAAATCTGGGAAATCTTGCGAAAAATTATTTCGGGAAATCCGAGGATATTTTGGGGAAATCTTAGGAAATTGGAGAAATCTGGGGAAATCTTGAGGAAATCTCGCATTCTCCATACCCGAAAACGTAAAGATCTGCCCTTATCTCGATTTTCAATTTTGGACTGATTGCAGTAACCTTCCTTTTTTAGTTTGGAATGGGGAGGTTAATTCATAAGAAACCCATTATGACGCACTAACCATTGGCCGGATTGGCCCAAATTTCAAAATCCCATAATTCGTGCTTTTCGATATAAGCCGGCAATGGTAGATTCGTGGACTCAATCTAAAACGAATTGTCCTTTGCAAAAATTGTGAGGGACCAATAGTTTTGAAATAGGAAGCAATTGAAGTGCTCCAATCAGAACGAATTTCTGAATTAGATAATGTCTGTCCGGGATCCACACGACCGAGATTCACCCGATTTCCATGGCGATTCATTGTTGACAACAATATATATACAATATATACAATACTATAGTAAGGTAAAATAAGGATGTGCAAGATGTTGCTGAGATACACAACAAAATAATAATGGCACAAATAATAAGGTATAACAACTTTTTGTGTATCCCAGCAACAGCTTGCACATCCTTATACATATTACCTTACCAGTTAATTAAGTGATGCATTTTGATTGGTGAATTTGAACTGCGTCCTATTTGAAAACTATGGGAACCGAGGGGGTATCCGCTATTCGCAATTGATGTACAAATTAGGCATTACCTCTCACTTATTGGCTGTTGACTGGGAACCAAATCAAGTTTAGATTAAACAGAGGTCTTGACTGAACAACCCAGCCTGAAAGTAAATACTCTTTTACTAACTTTCAATTTCTTACCTCTTGGATATATAATATACTATTTTGTACTCCCGAAGAATCCTTTAGCCTATTAATTTGGGAATCTTCTTGTTATCACAGTAAAGGCTCCCTCTTGACAGGGACTGAAGTGTCACTTTTTGTCACTCCTTGATAAAGTATAGACAAAAATTCAGGAACGACAAAAAGTGACACTTCAGTCCCTGTCAAGAGGGAGTGAAGTTCCCACTTCAGCCACGGGAGAACGAAAATATTTTCTGGTTCACCAATGCACATAAGTGCTATTACGAAGATAAATTGAACAATAAAGTAGATGCATTTTAATAAACAAGCATTTTTTAAAAATCGAATCACTGACGTCACCATAGGCGCTTCAATGCATTAGACCCAGATACATGACGTCATCGTGGGTTTTTGTCAGTTATTTTCTTCAAAATAGTGAAGAAAATCGCCAAATCAAGAATGAAATCATCGGTAATTTGATGTCCTCTTTTTTTGCCTCTTTCTTTAAGCGAGGAATTACTTAAAAATTCCGAATTTTCGCAATACATGTACAAATTTTATAGGCGCGGATGACCCCTCGATTGGACCCTCGCAATTTTTGCAGCGGAAAATTCGTCTTAGATTGATTCCAGGAATCTATACCATCACCGACTTATACGGGAGTTCTGAGACAGCCTGTATATCCATAGGAACTTTTTGACTGAAAATCAATAGGGCAATAACACCCTGAAATATCTGCGAGGTTTAGGAACAAGCTGTACATCAGTAAAGTCTCGACGTGCCGTTCAACTTTCGTGGCCTACTTGTTAAATCGAAACGTTTTGCAGGTCATATTCATCACGGAATACATGTCCTCGGGTTCCCTGAAACAGTTCCTGAAGCGCACGAAGCGCAACGTGAAAAGGCTGCCTCTCCAGGCGTGGAGGAGATGGTGCACTCAAATCCTCTCCGCTTTAAGGTAAATTAACCTGTCATCTGCGTCGATTACGAACGCATCCCCGTAGCTTTTAAGTTATTAATGTACGATATTTACCATTTAATGATAATTTCTAGAATAAGATTTGTTGTATGTGAATTTGTGTCGCCACGACGATCCTGTTCCTGTGAGTATGTAAACAATTGTCGTGGTCGACAGGATCTCTTTCCATGTATTTGATTTTTTTCTTTATACTACTAGTTGCGTTATGACATTACTATTATAATCCCATGTGTTCACAGTGTCTTCGTAAAGGTAAGTGGCAAAAATTTTCCAGTAATACACTCGACAACGGTTCGGGTTTTTGATAAAATGAAAAAAAAAAGAATCCGTTGTCAGCAGTTTCACCACGAGATCGGCCGGCGTCCTCAGTCAGTTCTATGATCTGCAGTCTGTTTTCTTTCCAGTTACTTGCATTCCTGTTCACCGCCAATCATCCACGGCAATCTGACCTGTGATACCATATTTATACAGCACAATGGCCTCGTCAAGATCGGATCAGGTAATCAGATTCGAAAAGACCATTAAATTTTTTCGAGAAAATCAATAATGTGCCTCTTTTTAAAAACGATTGGTTTTTGATTTTATTTTCGAGATGACAGCTGAACGTTCGCGATCAGTGGCGGCGGGACGTTACGCGCGGCGCAGACCTGTCCTTTTCACACGCTCGCCTCATCACCTCTCGAGATGACGGACGCGCGCATGTCGCGAGCGGTGTGAAAGCGGCATTAGCTGGGCCCGCGCATGCGAGATGCCGCCTGGGCCGCCCGTTAATCCGCCCTCATTCATTTCGTGCGTGTTAGCCGGAGCCGGTTTTACACGCACCAAAATGAGTTAGGACGGATATTCTGTAAAACGGATGAGCCCATCCGGCCTTCTCAACCGTTCTCGAGGTAAATCATGCGCCCCCCCGTCAAAATGTTTCGGGGGGAAAAATGTACTCGAGGATGGTTCGACGGTCCGCACGCCACTGTTTGCCCACCGCCAGCCAAAATCGGAGCTAAAAACTTTTTTTACTAATTACGCTTTCATTTCTCTAGTGGCTCCTGATTCCATAAACCATCACGTAAAAACATGCCAGGACGATTTCAAAAATATGCATTTCATTGCACCCGAACATCCTAGTAAGTAAACTAATCGATTGGCTTTTAAAACACGAAATTATTTTCGTCTTGCCTTGTTCGTTTTGTTTGTGTGCGTTTTGTGTGTCTGTGGTAGTGGTGTTCATATTTAGTTGCATGGTTGCCTTCGTTCGCTTTTATTTTCCACAACGATTTCTAGTAGGGAAAAAAACTATCAAAAGTGAAACTTCTATGGGAAACAAGATGGATGAAGTTCATATGTATACAAATCGAAATAAAAAGACCTTACTTATTTACTATAATGCTTAGGGCGGGTTCTACAGTTCGAAGTTTAACTTTAAACCTGGTTTAAACAACAGAGTTAAGCGTTCTAATTGGCTGTAGCCTAGCAACCAAAACAAATTTAAGCTAAACCAGTTTAACCCACGACTGAACGACCGGTCCTTAGTGAGATGTAATTCTAATGGTAACATCAATCGATAAAGTCTCGGCGTACCACTAAACTTTCAGGCCATTCTTGATGAAAATTTTCATAATCGCTTATAATACCACAATCCGTTAGACTTTGAAAATGATTACGAAAGCTTGTTGCCGGTATTAAAATAATGAGAACTAAATTGTCATTTATTATCTGATTAGGCTTTAATCTTTGATAATAAATGGCAATTTAGTTCGATTTTTTTTACCTATACTGCAACAAAGCTTAATTATTTCTAAAATTTAACCGATTGCAATAGCGATTCACGAGTGGTATTATTTCGCAAATTAAACTCTTTATTTTGATAAAAGTAAGACTATTTAAACCGGGGTTACCTATAATCAAAAGCCTAATAAGATGTTGTGAACGAGCGTTTACAGTTCATTGACATTTTTGAGGTTACGAAACATCCAAAGAAAATGTCAGTGAATTTTTAAGAATGGTTTGTGGACCTTAATTTCTTCTAATTTTGTTTACGTGATGATTATTTTCAACGGTGAAAAATGTGTGTTTAAGATCAAGTCGTCGACGAAACGATTAAATGACTCGTGCAAACTGCGATAAAATGCATTAACCGCCCTTAAATGAATTTATTGATTGGGTAGAAGATTTAAAATTAGTCTCATTGATTGGTTTAAAAGGTAATTTGGAAATAATCAAAATAAATTCCGAATAAGCTACGAGTTCCATACCTAGCCCAGGCGTTTTAGATTTTGACCTCGGAAAAAATAATGTAAATCTGAAACTTGGCAGATCACCTCTATTTGAAGTGCTTAACAACATACTAAAACTCCCAAAACCTCCGGTGCCGGCTTCATGGAATTCCAGCCGGTGGAACTTCTGGAACACTGAAGAAGTGCAGGTTTGCGCTGGGAAAAATAATGTAAATCTGAAACTTTGTAGTTCAGCTCTATTTGAACTGCTTAACAACATACTAAAACTCCCAAAACCTCCGGTGCCGGCTTCATGGAATTCCAGCCGCTGGAACATCTGGAACACTGAAGAAGTGCAGGTTCGCGCTGGAACTGACGCTACGGCCAAACTGTTAGTCCTATCGATCTTAAACGACTGTATGAGAAACGGGCTATCTTTCCTAGTGCTTTTCAATGATTTTAAGCTGTATCCGAGCCTTCCGAAGGTGGCAAAAGCCCGCGAAATGAAGAAAAAAATCATTTTTTTTCAATTTGAAATTAAACTGTTTTCTGTGAGAGATATCGCAAAAATAAACGTTGTAGAGGATAAAAAAAGCTTTCAAACGACACCTTCAAAATATTTCTATGACCAATAAGAACGGAGGTTCACGACCTTGAACACTGCCACGCTGGTTGCCGCAAGCCGAAATGCGCGCGCCGTTTGAGCCGGCCGCTACGTTCCTATTGGTCGTAGAAATATTTTGAAGGTGTCGTTTGAAAGCTTTTTTTATCCTCTACAATGTTTATTTCGTGCATTTTTGCGATATCTCTCACAGAAAACCGTCTAATTTCAAATTGAAAAAAAATGATTTTCTTCTTTATTTCGCGGGCTTTTGCCACCTTCGGAAGGCCCGGATACAGTTTAAAATCATTGAAAAGCACTAAGAAAGATAGCACGTTTCTCATACAATCGTTTAAGATCGATTGGAAGCCGATAGGACTAACAGTTTGGCCGTAGCGTCAGTTCCAGCGCAAACCTGCACTTCTTCAGTGTTCCAGATGTTCCAGCGGCTGGAATTCCATGAAGCCGGCACCGGAGGTTTTGGGAGTTTTAATATGTTGTTAAGCAGTTCAAATAGAGCTGAACTGCCAAGTTTCAGATTTACATTATTTTTTTCCCGCGCAAATCTGCACTTCCTCAGTGTTCCAGAAGTTCCATGGGCTAGAATTTCATGAAGCCGGCACCGGAGGTTTTGGGAGTTTTAGTATGTTGTTAAGCACTTCAAATAGAGCTGATCTGCCAAGTTTCAGATTTACATTATTTTTTCCGAGGTTTTGCCTATTTCGAGACTAAAATGCCTGGGCTAACCAGAATCACGTTGAAAAACACTAAATCATCACATACAAATTATTATTGTTGCCTTGGAAACCATAAACATGTTTAATCTTTCAAAGTAAAGAAAATACGCAAATTGCACGTTTTATTATGGGAAATTCGTTAGTTACATGGCAAAAATTTGTCATTTTATAACGTTTTTTAGAAAAACTTGACTCTCTTTTGTTAGTTTAAACAGGATAATTTCAAATTTATAACGGTTGTGGAATGCGAAACCAATGTCTTTGATTAGTGTCTTCTGTCAGTTTCCTCTTAAAATTTTTATTCCGTCATGTTAGCAAAAATACCGTCACTTCAAAAAAGCTGTTTGACCGACCAAAGGTTAAAATAAAAAAAAAGTTTATGGATTATACAAGATAGGTGCGGATAATCCATTAACCTTTAATAGGCCAATTTTTTTTCTTAAGGTGACTGTATAATTTGTCAAAGCGACAAAGATTTTTGGAAACATCATTCATCAGCTTTTCTGGTCAGGACAATTTTAGATTTAGAGCTGTCGTGGAAAGCAAAATGTCTTTGATTAGTGCGGCGACATCACTGTCAGTGTCGCAGTTACTTTATTTGCTTTCCAGGACTGCTCTAGATTTAATATTTTCGTGGACCGAACTATAGCATATTACAACAGAATTTTATTTATGTAAAAAACGTGAAGTCAAGTATTTTTGAAAAGAAAAACATTAAATTACCGACTGTTGCAATGGAAACTAACAAATTTTCCATAATATGACGCACAATTTGCGTACTTTTAACCTCTCCACTTCACTTCACCACTTAAAAAACACTAAAAGGCGGTTACTGTAATCACTAAAATTTTCGAATTTCCAATTTTCTGGCTTACGATTTTTGTAATCCCAATGGTGGGCTAGGAAATAAGTACCACCCTGTATAAGATTGTTGCAACGTCGTAGATGGCTTTAAAAACGAAAGAACCCATTTACGGCTGTACTAATTAAACGTCAAAACGAATCATCAAAGCCACCTGTGATGTCACAACCACTTGCTACGCGGGGTGAGCTTAAAGTAGTCCATTTACAAATTGAACTGACATTAACGGACATTAATTTGTATACTGCTTGAAATAAAAAAAGTGTTTCGAAAATGCTGAAGTTTCACACCATAATAAGTAGTGAGCTAGATAAGTTTAGGAAAAGTGACAACATCATTGTAACCTTGCCAGTTTAGCAAAGTGTACATTTTTTTGCATTTTCGTCAAAAATGTCGTGTCCCGAGATAAATTTGTTCAGGAAAGGTGGAAAACAAAAGAATGCACGCAGCAATAACCCCTCCCATCATTCATCATTCTAACCCCGACTTGTTGGCGTACAAGAAAATTTGTGTTCATCTCAACCTAAATAGCTTCCAAGTAGTAGTTAGTCGTAACTTGAAACACCCCGTAGACTTAGAAGTAGAGGCAAATTTTCAGAATGCGCAACCTTGCCAAATGAAATTCTCTCTAAAAAGGGCTCGATTTCAGGCAGCATGGGTCCCCCGATGGACATTTACTCGTTCGGCATGTGCGCCCTGGAGATGGCCGCCCTCGAGATAATAGGGAACGGCGATTCCGGCAACAAAGTCACCGAGGAAAACATAAAAAAGACGATCGACTCTTTGGACGACGAGCACCAGAAGGACTTGATCAAGAAATGCCTCCAGAGGAATCCCCTGGACAGGCCGACGGCCAAAGAACTGCTCTTCCATCCCTTATTGTTCGAAGTGCACAGCCTCAAGTTGCTTGCCGCTCACGTTTTAGTCAAGAAGTCTGGTTGGTGTCGGGAGTGTGCGCGCGCACGATTTTCACCTCGTTTTGTTTTTCCAGCGAACATATCCGAAACGATAACGGACGAGTTGATGCAGAGGTGGTACGGTCCGGATGTGATAGTCGCCGAGATAAGGCGGAAAAGCGGTTCCGTGGTCCACATGAAGATGTCCGACGTTGCCGTCACGGAGAAACTGGAGAAATTCGTCGAGGACGTCAAGTGAGTTTTTCTTTAAGGGAGACTTCAACTCAAGAAATCGATGTTGAGGGCTGAGCGTCTGAGTCCAGTGGTGTTATCAGAATTTAAAAATTCTTTAGCGTTTTGAAGATATTCAGAAAAAACAGCGGGAAAGATGACGTCATCTTTCCACTGTTGAGGATATTTCCAGATATTGGTTTGTCCTAATTCCTACGTGTTTCCTATGGAGTTAGCACAGTCGACGCCTGGAAATATCCTCAAGATGGCCAAGAAATCGTGGAAAGATGACGTCATCTTTCCCGCTGTTTTTTCTGAATATCTTCAAAACGGTGATAGTCCGACAGCTGGCAGCAAAAATGCATAATGGTTTTTTACGAAAGGTTTGATGTTTTTAATCGAAAGTACCATTTAAACGTTGAATGAAACCGTGCGTCTGCCGGTCCAGACTGGGGGCGTTACTTCGGGGGCGGCTTTGGAGATTCTCAATTTTTGGTTAAAATGAAATGATTTAATACCAGGCTCAAAATTTGGGAGGTACTATTGTTTGTATTGGGAAACATCTCGGTGCCTTCCAAAAACTAACAGACGGCGGCGTCTTCAGAGCAGACGCATTCAAAAATGGCCGTTTAAAACCGGAAGTGAAAAAAAATATTTGACAGCACCCTCAGACTGCACTAAATAAATAAATGTTATCTGCCCCAGAGTTTTTTCCGAAGTGCTCCTCCACGACCACGATAGAGTTTTCGAAAGGGGGGAAACAACTTTTGAACCTCACTGTATATAATGACGCTCTACCAATTTGAATCATATACCAAAATTTTGTTAAAAATAAATGCTTCAAATTTTCCTTAAGCGAAAATTAAGCAGACAGGGGCGTTTCGTCTGCAGACGCCTAAACAAGTAGGTAAAAATAAGATAAGCTGCTTTGATAATGACGTTTTACCAGTCTGAAAGTACTAAATGTTCCGAAAAATTATTAGCTAAAAATCATATAGTAACAATTTTTTAGCAGCCGGAGGTGTTTTGGGGGCAGATGGTACCAAATCTTGTATAAAGGGAAATTGAGTGTCACCACGATAAAATGCTGAAGACCAAATTTTCTTTAGTTTACATTCTTATTCCTATATGCACTTAACCACTGTTGTATATCATAGACACATTTTTGTAACATCCTTAACATTCTTCAACTTTCGCATTATCCTAACGTTACACTTACAATCTGATATCTTCAATACAAATATTAACAGTTGGTCTTAAAATCTCGGTCAGAATTCAGAAGCATCAAATGCTCTTCGACGTTTCCTGAATGTTGAAGGAAGTGAACGTGATTTGGAAGGTTTTAGAGTAGGGGCAGAAGATGTGTCTTCAGTTTTATTAAATTGATGATAATTCCAACTTGTGTTAGGTGTTTTCGCCTGTTAAAATTAAAAATTATCAAAGGCCAAGCGAGTGTATAAATCTGGTTCACGTCTTAATGGATCTGGAAGTAACGAAGATCACGTAAATTAATTCAGTTTCCATTTCTTCTATAAAACAGAGTAACATGCACAGTGTCCCAATATGTTTAAAATCTTAATAAGTTTTCGGCTGTTGGTTAAACTCTTTACCACAAGACCAAGTTCCAGTACTTTCGAAGTCTTCGTTCTAGCGTTTGTAACATTATAAATCATATCATGACACAAAGACTCCGCTTTTATAATTTCAGTCCCTTATACAATACGTCTGGTAATGTGAGGTCTTGCGGTAAAGGCGTTTTCTTAGTATCTAAGATATCTCGCCGTAATAGTATATTACGATATTAGGTTGGTAAGTACAGTATAACAGAATCGAGGAAAGGTTTGCAAAAATGAGTCGAAGACGAGTTTTTGCAATTTCCGAGATTATGTTAGATGTACTTAACAACCGTGTATCGTATATGATTTTTCGCACAATTGAAATTCACTTATTGAACATTTTTCGTCAGCCATTAAACAAATACTGTTTGACAGATCGCCGAATTTTCCAAATGCTCTCGCGACCTTTGCCAGTTCAATTGTTTTACTTACCATGCCTGTGTAAGATATGCGTGCTGTTATGAATTCATAACAGCACTGTTATTTTTCGTTGCCTGGGAAACCAAACCGCGCTTGGTAAGTTGAACTTACACCTTATGTTAACTACGTCGGTAAGAGAGTTATAACATACGATTGTGCGAAAATTGAATTTGCAACACTTTGGATTTCTAAGTTTCGATTGATGTTATTGTCCGACAAAAGATAAGCTTTAGCATCGTCTAAAAACATTCTTGAATTGTAAAGAAAAACTTCTCTATCAATCACCGTATAGATTTTAAAAAGTCCCCAAAGCGTTCAATTAATTTGATGCAATTGTTTCAGAACGAGAAAAGAATGCATTTCAATTTAAGTGTTTTTCTGATTCGGGGAACTGTTGAACAAATTCCTTTTTAACGGCGTCTGTCCCCAAAACGCCCCCCTCTGCTAAAAATAGCTACTAAATGATTTAAAGCTAATTGTTTTTCGGAACTTTTAATACAAATTTCAGATTGGCAGGATGTCATTATAAAAGCAGCTTATCTTATTTTTACCTACTTGTTTAGGCGTCTGCAGACGAAACGCCCCTGTCTGCTTAATTTTCGCTTAAGGAAAATTTGAAGCATTTGTTTTTGGCAAAATTTTGGTACATGATTCAAAGTGGTAGAGCGTCATTGTATATATGGCCGTTTAAACGGCCATTTTTGAATGCGTCTGCCAGTTTTTGGAAGGAACAGGGATGTTTCTCAATACAAACAATAGCACCTCCCCAATTTTGAGCCTGGTATTAAATCATTTCATTTGAACCAAAAATTGAGTTTTTCCAAAGCCGCCCCCGAAGTAACGCCCCCAGTCTGGACCGGCAGACGCACGGTTTCATTCATCGTTTAAATGGTACTTTCGAGTAAAAATATCCAATCTTTGGTAAAAAACCATTATGCATTTTTGCTGTCAGCTCTCGGACTATGAAGTATTTTTAAATTCTGATAACATCATCAGACGCTCCTTTCTCACTAGATCAGCCATAACCTCAACATCGATTTCTTGAGTTGAATCCCTTAAAGAGATTAAAAATTTAAAAGAAATTTAGGAACGGCATTTACCCCCTAACGGCCTTTGGTGCTAAACAACCCCCTCCCACGAGGTCCAGGGCGATATCGCCGGAAATGGCGGAATCTGTCAAATCCGTCACTCCGGAACCCGTGGACGTCGAATCCAGGAAGATTGTCAATATGATGTGCGACATCAAACCCAAAGAAGATAGCTGTGATCTGTTGGTAAGTACAATCGGGGAATTGGTCCCCCGACCGAACGGTCTGACAGCGAATTGTCCCACTTTCCAGTTGACGATAGTGTTGCGAATGGACGACAAAATGAATCGTCATCTCACTAGTTGTATATCCCAGACGGACTCTCCGAAAGGCTTGGCCCAGGAATTGGTTCATTACGGTTTTATCAATGAGGTGAGAGTCGATTTACGTTGGGCGCCAAAATTGTAAATCTTTTATTATTGCAGGAGGATCGAGATAAGATCGCGAGCCTCATAGGGGAGACGTTAAAAGACTTGTCCGACCGTAGCAGTCCGAGTGGAATCTGCCACGTACCAGCCGCCATTTTGGTGCCCGCCTCCCTGACGGCCGTGCTCAACTCCACCTCCACTCAAGTGCCCATGCACTCCACTAGTTAGTAGTCATAGATACTGCCGCACTTCTATTTTCTAAAAGATTAAAAAAGTAAACAGTGTCTGGTACACTAGACTAATGCCCCACAAATTAGGAAAAAATTTCTGCATTTTTTCTAGCCTTAAACCATCCGGGTTAGTCGTAAGTGGAGTCATTGATAGGAAATTTCGAAGAAGACTGTTTTTAATGCTGGACATTACACTAGTCATGCGACCACGTGTTAATCTGTGATCAGAGCTCCAATGACAAAACTGCTGGACTGTTTTCATCCATGAATGTGATCTGTTGAATTTTAACTTTCCTTAGCTTCCGTTTGAATACTCGTCTGTTTAATTACCCCCTTGAGACTGATATTAAAAAGGAAAAAAAAACGTTAGGCATCTAGTGGTAGTCGGTTACAGGACCAAGGTAACTTGATTTTTTTGGCCTAAATGAGATTTTTGTAAATACTGAATGTGAGTTTTAGATTGTTTTTAATGAAATTATAGGATAAGCTGAGGTCCTGTGTGATAAATCGCTCAAAATGATGGCTAACCCTTTCCCCATTTCATTTCACAGCTTCTTCACGTAAATAGCCCTCGGAAATAAACGCATTAATACAATGTATTGTTCTTCCCTAGAAACGAGCGTGACATGCGGAATTTATTTATTTTTGTTATTAAAGAATCCATTTAATTCGCCCCCTGCATGTTCACGGATTTTTTAGTTGCTCACATTGAGCAGATGTATAGGAGATTCTATAATGGAACGCTAAACGGAGAAATAATAAAAGACTTTGCATTTAAAGCTTCTGCCAAACACGTTATTGCTGTCCTGGTTGCCTCGGAAATACACCCCTCCCCCCACACACAATCTTAGTTTCGTCTTAAGTTAATATTTCATTTGTATTATATTATAGCATATACCACAGGCTGTTTAATGTATACCTAATTTAAATAAATATGCAATATTGCCAAGTTTTGTAACTCGTGTACTTTTATTTACGCCGAGATGCCATCGATTTGTTCAATAAAATGTTTTCAAAAACAAGTTTTATTCATTCAAGATTTCTACAACTAAATACGTAAGAGTTTAAAAACTACTGTATGCAATATGACAAGTTCTGCTTACATTCTGAATATAGGTAGGCTGAGCCTGTTCTGCCTTCATTGCCCAGCCCGCACTGACGTAGGAAGTTTGTGCAGCTAAAATATTCACATCCAGATTACAAAAAATATATTTCAAAGATCCATAATGCTAATAGCTAAAAAAAATTAAATTGATAATTACTTATAAAGGTTCATTCATTCAATTATACTTCAGCAAGGGATTCCTAACCACAATATCATAGCCGTGATACTCGATCTGGTCATAAACGAATCTTCTGTGCACCCTGCAATCGATTCCGCACTTCTGAGATCCACATTTAGGGCAGGGGAAAAAACACCCCACGCACTCCTCACTCAAGCAGTCGCACAAATCCACGCACGTTGTGATATGAACCCCGTTTTCATCGTAGAGAGCTCCCGGGGGGCGGCGTACATTGCTCGGTGGATTGATTTTTCTGTTCAATTTTCTCTTTTCTCGAATACTGGTCTCGGGGTTGAAATTTTCGAGGAATCTATTGGCGACAGTGAGAGTCTTCTGGTGGTTGCCTCGGTCTCTGCGTGTGTGATAAATCTTCTGGGGGGGCTGCTGGGCGGTGGATTTTTTAGCCACTCGATGGAGGGATTGTCTTGGGCCATTTTCTTCCTCGCTGCTGTCGCTGCTCATTTCACGACATTAATTCCTTTTTTGCGATTTGTTTTCCAAACCAAAATACAAAATTTGCTTTGGCGTAATTATAACCTCAAATATCTAGGGAAATGTCAAATTACTTAGTATTAGTATAGAAATCTAAATGCTCCAATGTTGGTACAACTTCCTCCCTAGTGTCAAGTCAACTCAACTGTCATGTGTCAAGCATGTTAACGAATGTCATTTTAAAATGTGAGGTTGGAACTTGAATAATCGTTCAATTTTAAATTACACAATTTATTGTAATAAATAATGGCCGATTTTACTAAAGAAGAGTTGATTTTACCCCCCTGCAAATACGAATGTAAGTACGGCAACTGGTGTCAATAAAATTATTTAAAGAATTGTTTTTCCAGACTTGGACCATACAGCCGATGTCCAGCTTCATGCGTGGGGCGACAGCTTAAAAGAAGCCTTCGAGCAATGCGGCATTGCAATGTTTGGGTACATGACAGAATTGGAAACTGTGGAAATCAAACAGTGTTCCGAAATCGAAGCGACGGCGGACGACCTCGAGGGCCTACTGTTTCACTTCCTGGACGAGCTTTTATTTTTGTTTAGTTGTGAACCGTTCTTGATTTGCAGCAAATTGACTATTACAGATTTTGTGATGGAGGGTGATGAATTTCGGATTAAATGTAAATGTTATGGTGAAGAGTTTACGCTAGGGAAACATCCGCAGGGGACTGAAGTTAAGGCAATTACTTATTCTGCCATGCAAATTATTAATGAACCAGAAAAAAGCAATTTTGAAATGTTTGTGATTATTGATATTTAGTTATTTATATACATATTATACATTTGAAGAAGTAGTCTTTGGTTTGAGTGTGACGTCATATTCGTCATTTTTTGTATGTATATACCTACATATTATGACATCTCAACAATTTTGAAACAACCTCCCAGAAGCTAAGGGTAATAAACGGGGTAATAAATTTAAAAAATGGCAATCTTGGAGATGGTATATGTAGAAACTTCTAGTTTTTCACAAAATTTGTAAATATAGAAATAGCAGGAAGGATTATGTTTTTGGCGATTCGATTTTTCGTTCGATTCCAGTACCTAATCCTAATCTGTTCAAACCGCTTTCCCGATTCTTGAATACGTATCGTCCTCTCTTCATGGGTTTCCAGTTTTTATCGGTCGTCTAGCCACAATGTTAAATTTAAATAAAAATAGAATAATGTCAACCACTGACCCTATTTAGACCGTCTCAGTTTTATTCGTCGCTTGCAAGTCTGCGAACCCCCCCCCCCCCCTTGAGCAATTTAAAATGTGAACGTTGATGATGGTCTGAGTAAACGGTTGACGATATGACAAATCAAGAAAAGATCTACCAAAAAGTCCGCGACAGCATGTACGATATACGTATACAGGGTGGTTACTTTGACATCTCCTAAATGGTAAGGGTTATGGCCGAGTCGGTCAAATTAAAGAAAAGTTGCGATATTTTTTGGTGAATAAGAATTTCCCCACATCTTGATTCGTTTCTGAGTTATGCCGAAAAATCTGAATATTGCGGTTTTAAAGAAAAATTAATATCTCCATAAAAATTGATGCTATTTAAATGAAACTCGGAAGTTTTATATTTTTGCCCGTAGTTTTGACAGCTGTCAATCAAATGGCATCGACAGAAATTTTCTAGGCCTTCTAGATTTTGAGCAGTGACGATCAATTTTTGGTTCTCTTATGGGATTTTAGCACCATATTAGAGACGCGAGAAAATTAGCTTTTCAAAAATGTATAGATACCCGAAGGGGTAACTTTTCCGTAAAATAGCTTATACCATATTCTTATACACACACGTTCAATAAATCGACTTTTATTGTTGTTAAGGAGTAACCATAACAACGACGGTGAAACAACTGAAAGCTAGGTGCACGTACTATTTCCAAGCCGACTATAACAGAAACAAACATGATTTCTGTTAAAACGACAAAAATTCGTTTAAAAAATTATTGTTTCACCTATTGGGCGAGGGACAAAAAATTAAAGAAACATGATCGATCCAATATTCTACAGATCAAAAACTAGTTCTTCTCAGGAAATGTGCAAATTAATTTTGCTCAAAATTAGAATAGGTACCTCTACGATGGGCGAGGGTAAGTTTTAGAATTTTTAAACAAATATATTTTAATTATGATTTAAAGCAACACCGCAATTAGAATAAAAGCAACAAATGGGCCTCTAGAAATACAGCTTCAATTTGGTTATTATTGATTTTTTAGGAAATATACCTAACTAATAAGTATTAATAATATATTAATAATTACCTACTTATTAAGTATGTACCTCGGCCCCTAAGGTCGTACGTAAGGCTCTTACCAAATCCGTCCAATTTAGGAGAGTAATATATGTACAATTATATAACTATAATCATCATCAGTTATACTTTTACGTACATTAGTATACTTAGGTACAGTGTAAATCTAAATAGGATATAGGTAGGTAAGTATATACTTAGGTATAGGTAACCAAATGGCTAGTTATTTTTTGTGCAGCTTTTTGGCAATAAATTGTCGCATTACAATATGATATGTTGTCAACATAGTAAGCGTTCAATTCTAAAAACAACAAGTTAGCTTACAATAATTATTATATTCTTTTATTTATTGTTCGTGTCGTGAATAAAATATAAAACAGTTCAAACCAATTTTAAATTTTCAGGTTTCCCGGTTGGTTTTTTAAATGCCAGTAGGGCAGTAGTGGCTGTCAGTCTGCCACAACTACTCCAGAGATGACGCTAAAAAGCGCATCAAAAGTGGACCAATCACAGACGGATCCGCCAATCCGCAATCCGCGCCATGAGAGCGAAACGTAAGTTTTCATCGCGCGGATTGCGGATTGGTCAATTTTTGAAAATGTTCAAAAGTTGACCAATTACGGACCGTTCCGCAAATCCGCGGCATTGAAAACTCACTTTAAGCTTTACAATAACTCTATTTCGCATTGATTTTGTCAAAATATTCGACAGCCTCGTAAGAAAACTGAAATCCCCTGGCCGCCAAAGTTTCATCAGAATGAAATCGCACGAGAAGATCCTGTCGCGAAACAATGTCCATCGGCTTCTGAAAAAAAAATCAGCTCACATCAGTGCGACATAGCCAACCGTACTTACATTAATTCCGCAAAATTTTCCGAAATATTCCGTCTCGCTGAGGATTTCCACGAAATCGTAATTGCAGTTTTTCTCGGTCTCCACATCGAAGCTGGCAAAAGCCAGTTTTACACCATACCCTGGGCTCGTTTTCACAATCCACTCGCAATTCGCCCCATTTCTATACTTGATGAATCCAAAACGCGCGTGTGAAAAAACGTATTTCTTACTCGTCGTGGCCAGAAGTGATGCGCCGCAAACTGAGGAATGTTTCCCCCAAAAACCTTTTTTCTGAACGCTACTGTCCGATTGGAAAACCAAATGCAGCTGTTCCGAGGATGAAAATATCATCTCTGGTAGTGTAAATCCAGAAAATTTGCCGATCGTGTAGGAATCGGAGGAATTCCCGTCGTAAATCTGGATATAGTCGCGGATTGGTTCAGTGTCGAAAGTTAGGAATGAAATCTGGATGCGATGTCCAGGCGCTGTTTTAAACTGCCAGATGCAGTTTTTATCCGGGAGGTATTTTCCAGGATATCCAGGACTCCCAAAATGGCCGAAAGGGGAGTCAATTTGGTTATTGCAATCGCTTTCTTGGCATTCTTTTTCATTTTTTATCGTGAATCCCTCTTCGCATCCGCATTTGTAGCCTCCAATCGTTTTAATACATTTTTGTTGGCACCCGCCGTTTTTGACTTCACATTCGTCCATTTCCGTGGTGAAAACAATAGCAAATCCTGTTTTTTGAAGACTGTTGTCTGAATTGAACACAATTCGGAGGATATTCGCATCCGAAATTATCGGTTTTGGGGCTTTGGATCCGCAAAATACGAGGTTGGTTTTATTTCGTCCGTTTTCCACGCTCGTAACTTGGAGATAATCGTATTCGCAATGTTGGTAAAGAGGTAAATCGTTTCCTTCAATGTCGAAATGCGTGAAGTTTAAAATTATCCTGTGCTGTTTTGGGGCGGTTATTTCCCAAATGCATGTCTTGTCGGTTGGGTATAGGTCAGGGAATGAGGGGGACGTTATTGTGCCCTTTTCTGAAGTTATAACTCCTCCACACGCAACTGAAAAGTTAAGGAAACTGGATTCAGTTTTCCAAAGACAAATAAATGATTTTTATCCACGGGTGTTGCATAATGGACTCATTATACACTTTCATTTTTGGTGCGTTTTTTCAAGTCTTTCAACTTGAGCATCAACATTTTGCATTTGCCTACCTTATAAAATGAAATGCAACGTTGCCGGGTTTAACTAAACATAGCGGAGCAATGCGACGTTGCTTGATTGAGCTTTTCGGTAGCAAATAAGGTTGCTTTTTCTTAGCCTGGATTCAATTAGACATATTTTACGATTTTGAAGCCAATGTTAGATTTTTAAACTTGGACTTTAATTCTTTTACATAATTTTAATAATTGTACTTATGCAGAGCCAAAACTAAAAGTTCAAGCGAAGGTTTTGAGGCTATTTCGCCTGTTCAGCGTAAGTGAAATTTATTTTTGACAGCCTTTTAGGTTTGATTGTTTTTAGTCTTCCTTCATTGTATTGTATGTCTATTTTGCAAAAACGTCTATAGAAAGCCATTTTTTTACATTCGCCTGATCGTTTCTTATTGTATTTTTCTTGAAGTAAAAAAAAACAAAAAAAAAGAAAAATGTTTACCTTCACAGTGTTTTCCATCCGAATGCAGCTCATATCCGATCCTGCATCGACACTCATACCCTCCCAAAATATTGACGCATAGCTGCTCACATCCGTGATTAATCCTGACGCATTCATCATATTCCCTCAAAATCGTGGCGGAAAATCCACTTTTCTGCACTGAATCGTCCGAAACGAATTTAACAAACAACAAATTCGAGCTTGAAACTATATCCGCGGGAATATTCGAGCCGCAATAGACTCCAACATCGCTTCCATCCCTAACTTCCAAATAATCGTAGGCGCAATTTTCAATATTTTCCAATTCAAAATATTGAAACTTCATTACGATTTGGTGGTCTTCTTTGACTTGAATTTTCCAGATACATTCAGTGTTTGACTGGTAGTCGGAAGGATAGTTTGGTGATTCGAGGTGGGCCTGGGTTTCCACAAAAATGTCACCCCCACAAATAGCTGCAATTTGAAAAAATAATCGACAATAAGTAAAAATTAATAATCTGTTTTCACGTTTCCCGCCATAACAATTTTTTTTATGCAATTAGGAATTTTGCCCCAGTTATCGGGGTTAAGTTGAACACGTTTTGTTTGCACAAATTGTTTATTTTTTCTATTGCATTTTATAAATGTTTTGTATTTTTGTTTATATGCAATGAATTAAAACGATAACTAAACTCCCTGCAATAATAATTGCCTATTTAGATATTAATTAAGAAAAGAGTTTTTGTTCTGTCTTATTTTATTCATGTCTTCACCAATTGTTTAATATTTTAATCATATTTCTTATAAAAAGAATTATTTTCGTATAAAAATAAACGTTGAAATTTAAACACTTACAATCAATATAACAATATCGTAAAAAAAATTAAAAAATCGCCGAATATTTCAGGTTGTGTTCAAAGTAATCCCAAAGCACGGGGTAACTTTGAACACCATGTTTTTATTAAAAAAAAATAGTAAAAGTTTACGGAATATATTTATGCTTAAGCAACATACAGCTGGTACCGATGCCTCATACATATATTTTTTTTCAGATTTTTTGGTAAGTACCTAATTATGCGATTTAATTAAAATTGAAAGAAAAAAGTGTTCAAAGAACCCCCCCAGTTTACGGTATTTGAAAAACAGACCATTAATTTTTATTTATGAACCGCGGACAATTATTCGCTCGTTGTTAGATTAATTAGGGGAGCAGAAAAAAATAAAATCGAATTTCTATAAGAAAAAATAATTACCTTCGTAGTGTGCGGTAAATCCTCGCCGATCTTCAGCACCAGTGGATAAATAACTAATCCACATTCTGCTCCCAGAAGATTTAATGGCTTCGATTTCACCGCTGCCACAAAATTTCCCTAAAAGTGGCGATTTGTGCCAATGGCCATCCCTTATTTCTATAAAATCTTTGGTGCAATCCGACGACTTCTCCAAATCCAGATCTGTAATTTTCAGTACGATTCTCTCGCCGTGAGTTACGGCAATTCTCCATTCACACCTCGTGTTTTTAAATTTTTTCGCGTCTTTTGAAGAAAAAGTGGCAGATTTGCTCTGAAAAGTTCTTCCGCATCCTGAAAAACGACGTTAAAGTAAAAGCGAGTACTTACGAAGGCGTAGGGGGGGCACAACAAAGTTTTTAACATTTTCTGAAAAAAAAAACTTTGTTGCAATAGCAACTTGTCACTTGCAAGTGACAATTGTCCGTTGGAAGTGACAATTGTCAGTTGGAAGTGACAATTGTCAGATGGAAGTGACAATTATCACTTGAAACTGACAATCGTTGCTTGTAGGTGACAATTGTTACTTGTAACCGACAATAATTGTTTTCTGCGCACGTCACTGAAGCACCTGCCAGTTACAAAGTGACAATTGTCAGTTGCATTGTCACTTACAAGTTACAACTGACAATCGTCACCTGAAAGTGACAATAAGTTAATTTTTAAAATTTTTTGTGGCCCCTCTATGCCTTCATAGGTACTTTTTCACACTCACGAGGGCACTTGTAGAGAAGATTGGTTTCTTCGATATCACCCGCGCTTAAGTGAAGTCGCTGTCCGATTTCAAATCGCTTCTCGCTTCCAACAGGTCTTATAGTGTCGAGGTAAATAAATTTGGAAAAAGTGTTCTTCGAATAGTGCATGATGGAGTCATAATCGTAGTTTGTTCCCAAGGAATTGACGTCTTCTTCACTCAACTTGTTGAAATTGTATTCTTGGCCTAAAAAAGGAATTGGCTATTTTTTTCGCGAATTATTTTCTCTCACCGGGCATGATATTTTCCTTGAGAATTTCCACGTGTTGATCCCTGTCGGGCCTGGTGTGCTCGTGCCAAAATCCGATCGCGTGGCCCAATTCGTGGACCACGATTCCGAATTTGTCGCAGTGTCTGCCGATGCTGACGGCTTGGCCCCCGTTTCCTCTTTTTCCGACAAAGGAACAGCAACTAATCCATAAAACGTAATTTAAAAAAAATGTAAAGTTTTTTTTTAAAAAATCTAACTTTCAAAAAAATAAGGGGTTGTTCGTTGTTATGTTTATAAAACAGTTGAATATGTGCTTGACATAAATAAAATACTTATAAAAATAGATGTTGACACTTTTACTGCTTTATTCTGGAAAGCTAGGGGCGTCCTGGGCCCATAACCTCTGTTGAATTATCTCCCTGCGGTGGCCTCCAGGAACAGCAGTGAAGCAGTAAAACTATTTTTATGTTTTGTTTATGTCAAGCACATATTCAACTGTTTTATAAACATAACAACGAACAACAATGAAGACAACATCTTCATTCTTAAAGTAACAAATGATTGTAACAAAGAATTGCCGTTTATCGCATAAATGCCAAAACTATACCCTACGATGTTACAATCATTTGTAACAACCCTGTAAAAGCAGACGCTCTGTATTGACATACCCGCAAGGCCTCTCGGTGAAAAAAATGTAATCAGGATGTTCATCCTTGTTGCGTTCGATAAATTGAACGCACGTGTGATTCTCCCAATGACGCATGGCCTGCTTGAAAAGAGTTTCATGTTCACTGATAGAATTAAGGTCGATTTCGTAAGGGATTATTCCGTTATCCCATATACGCTCTTTTCTTGCCGTTGCGGCTCTCTTTACGCGTTCAATTTCAAACGGCACGACTATATCGCCTAAAAAACCGCCTGGAAAAAACACATTTTTATATTGGAATTATTTTAACTATTTACCTACCAGCTTTGCAAGGGTACAGGTCTAAATCCTTTGAAGTTTTTTTGGGAAACGTTGTGGTAAGTAGCTCATCGATTGTAAAATGCGTTTTATTGCTTCTTTGGTTTAAGGGATGAGAAACCATTCCAGTCAGTAAAAAGAAATTTATGAATATTATTCTCATCCTAACTAAAAAAAAGATTGAAAAGATAAAACTTCTCCTTTAATTTCACCACACGTTTGCAGGATATCGATTAAATAATCTTGTTTGATTCAAACTTACCTGTAAAGAGAAAAGTGAACACGTGGATTCACACGCAACAGACATCAACCCTTTGCACATCAAATGCATTTAAAATGTACCTGCTTGCTGTTAACGTTGTTGAGAGGGGCGAGTTTAATGTAATTCCCAGAATTTACCCCAATAAAATTTTCTAGGAAAATTTCACGATTCATAGGTAGGTACCTGAAGACTAATCCGATCAGATGTTGTTTCGCGTGTATTTTTCACTAAAAATTTAATAGGAAAACCTTCAAGAAAAATTTAACGTTTTCTTAATTAGTAAAAATTGATTTGTCTGTGGAAATTAAATTTTACTGACAAAAAGTGTGTAAAGTCCCGTCGCATATTAACGAAAGTGGGGGTTGTGTGTCTCAGGCTTTTTTTCTGTTGGTTTGTAAACGGAATTTCAGTTCTGTCAAAAATCCTGTCATGGACAATAATTGACAACAAAGACCCCTTTCAATCTCCATTGTTACTGTTTATTGACACTGACAGTGAGTGACGGGAGTTTTGACGGATGTGAAATCCCGTTTACAAACCAACAGAAAAAAAGCCTGAGACACACAACCCCCGCTTTCGTTAATATGCGACGGGACTTTACTTCAATAAGTCCTCCAAGGGTTGTGAAATCACAACTTTTCAACGAGTAAGTATAGGTACTTTTTATAGAAAAATGATTTTTTCTGGGTAAACATCATCAACACTAACGATTAGTCTCCAAGAAATTAGTTTTTTAAACATTTGTGTAAGTTGCTAAAACATATTTGTGCCACTGTGTTATGCGGTATTTTATGAAGGAAATCGAAAGGACGTTTTTTAAAAAATGTAATGTGAAATAAACGCGAAAATCAGTCAAAGTCGGTCATATATTTCGAGGGGTTGACCACTTGGTAATTTCAAAATTCGCAAAATACTATTCAAAGTTCATAAAACGGTTGAAAATTAGAAATCCAAATGCATACTACATTCGCCAAGTGGAGCAGAGTGGATAACCCCTCCAACAAATTTTGATTTAAAAAAGCGAAAGAAGGCAGAATTTAAAAAACGAATATGAAACTGCAGCAAATCCGACAGGAGGATCAGTAAAACCAAGAAAGTACATTATGAGGGGTTAACCACTTTGAGCTTTCGAGTTATCGAAAATTCGCTGAAAATCTTTCAAAATTGGTAAAATATGAAAACATCAAAATGTCCAACTTGCCTAGTAATCCTCGTGTCAACTCGGATGGTCAACCCCCCTTAACTGTTTTAAAAATGTAATTGCGCAGTTGAATTTGTACCAAAAAAATTGTTTTGCGATTTTGAAAAATTTTGATTTTTGACCGATTTGATAATCTAGGGTGGCCGTAACTTTTGAGCATTTGCATTTCAACTGGCATCAAAAAAACAAAGTTGAAAGGTATTCTCGTTTTTCAAAAATCTTGATGTTTCACCGATTTCTTCGATGTTTTTGAAAATCTAGGGTGGCCGTGACTCCGCACCTCCGGTTAGGAATGACATGTTACTAATTCAGAAAAAATCGTAGATTCCAATCCGTTGAGAAAAAAGTATGATCAAGTGTGAAAAATCAAAAGGATCATTTCCGGTTAAACCGGAACTGCATTTTAAAATATCAGAGTACACCGTCGGATGCGATTCGAAAAAATAAGGTTGATCTGTTCGAGGATATTTCCGAAATACACCTCCGAGTTCTTGAATTTATTCCTTACCTACTTTAAAAAAGCACTGTTGTATAAAAGTAATGCATAAGTTATCAAGAAATACCACTGACGTCAGCCCTATTCTGCAAAAAAATAAACATTAAACACTGATATTGAGAGTGATCAAAATAAACCAATATGGCGAAAATCGTATCAAAACTCTTGTTTTATCTAATTATTCTGCGTACTGTGCTTTCAGGTAGGTATTAATTAGCACAGCGTGTATTGGTTATAATTTTTTTCTTAACACAGATTTTTTTGATTTTTTAGCTCTGCCACAGGTGTGCCCCGAAATCATAACAAAGGCCAGATGGGGCGGCCGCACTCCCTCGCAAGTGGAATACGCAATTTTCCCCATAGAATATGTTGTAGTCCATCACACGGTTACTGAAGGTTGCGATTCCGAAACGTCGTGCTCATCACTGGTGTCCAGTATTCAGAATTTTCACAAAGACGAATTAAAATATGACGACATTGGTTATAAGTAACGCTTTTAGTTTTTAATACTTAGGCAGTAAAAGTGACATTTTCCAGCTTTTTAGTTGGAGGAGATGGCAGAATCTACGAAGGGGTTGGATGGCATAAAGTAGGAGCGCACACCCTCGGCTACAACAGGCGATCCCTAGGATTAGCATTTATAGGCACCTTTTCAGGTGCGTTTAAAACTATGAAAAAATTCGAATTGTTTTTTTTTAGAGGCAAAACCTGAAGCAAAACAGTTGAATGCCGCCAAGAAATTGCTACAATGTGGGGTGGAATTGGGGGAACTTGATAAGAGGTATAAAATTTTTGGAGCTCGACAGGTGGGTGCCACGCAGAGCCCTGGATTGGAATTGTACCATGAAATTCAGACATGGGTCCATTTTTCGCGCTCGCCGAGTTAATATTGTTTTGTAGCGCTTTGATGAATAAAAAACCACCGGAAGGTGTATATCAATGCGATGTGTACCCTGTAGATTTTTATTCACCATGAATGATTCATGTATTGGGTTGAACTTGGTGGTTTTGTGTGCAGATGTAATCTGCACCTAGTAGTAGTGGCGAAGCATATGCTCATCAGATATTATCGAAAGATGTGTGTCGGGTTTCAGACCTCCATGTGCAAAATATTTGAGAATTTTGCGTATTTTTGTGATTTTCCACCCCTAAATTTCATCCCCCATAATTGACACCTCCTCATCTTCAACAGACTTGTGCGTCAAAAGCGAATATCAAGTTTCAGTAAAATATCTCCACTGGTTCTCGAGTTATTTACAGTTATTACTTTTTCGGTCCCGAGAAAACATCGCATTCTCGCGCTTCTACTGCGAATGCTGCCTAAACGCTTGAAGATGGATTAAAATCGAAAAAGGGAGAGATGTCGGCAACGAATAGACCTACAAAAAAGTCCGCGACGGCATATAAATATCTGTTATGGATAGCCGACAACAAGCCACCGAATTTATTTTCGTCAAAAATTAAAACACAAAAACAATCACGGTGGGCTACCAATCGTAGATAGGTATATGCCGTCGCAGGCTTTTTGTAGATCTTTTCATTGCCGACAATTCCTCCTTTTAAACTTTTGATCTATCTTCAAGCGTTATGAGGCAGCGTTCGCGATCAAACGTCGAAAATTGTAATTTCTTTCAGTTTTTCACCCGTAACTCCGACTCCTACGGTCCGATATGGCCCAAAAACAATCCCCGTCGAGATTTTCTGGGTATACACCTGTGTACAAAATTTCAGCTCGACATCTGCTTTCGTTCACAAGTTATGCGACGCCAGACTAGACTAGATCTACTCAAATGTTCCTTGAATGCAAACGAGTTACCATTGGCTTTATCAACAATTGACGTAGGTACCGCCCTATTTGTGGGAAATTTGAAGAGGTGGTCTCGCTCGACAACTCTGTTCGTGGGGTAACTTGAGAACGGATTGAGATATCGAGATGAAACTAGGTGTACAGTTGTGTATACCTAAATACTCGGCTTGGATTACTTTTGGACTATATCGGACCAAGGGGGTGGGAGTTAGGGGTGAAAAACCGAAAAACTGTTAATTGCAATAGCTCGAGAAGCAGACGAGGTATTTTTCTGAAACTTCGACCTTTAGGTCTGTTGAAGATGAAGGGTTGTCAATTTCGGGGGATGAGAACCACAAAAAAATTGAAAATGAAACATGATTGCAACCACTGGGCAAGGGATGAAATTTTCCCCCTGGAGTGTTAATTCTACAATTGTTGTGTTTTTTTGTTCATTTTCTACCGCAAACACTGATGTAGAGGATCATCTCAGGCTTTTCATCCCAATTCACAGTTTTTAATACTGTATAAGAGCAAATTTTCAACAACTCGCTTTTTGACACATCTGGTGCGTCTTCTTCCGGTAGTTTTTTCACAGGCACAGACCAGCGGATTGCTGAAAATTATCATTAAATTAATTAGCAAAGCAGTTAAGCTGTATCACAGTCGCTGAACCAACCTATATGATTATCTTGAGCATATTTTATCAAAAACCATGAGCGACAAGGTCTGTTATTATTAAAACCAAAGGCCAAGAACCGTCAATAAATGATAAACATTTCTCAAAAAACTATAAATATTCAGAAGCCCTGAAGAGAACATGGTGCAAGTACTATTCTCTGGTTTAATTTGTTTAATAATTTTTAAAGTTCCGTGGATAATTTCAGGTAAATGCGTTCTGAAGCATTAGAATAAGCTAAATCTCGTTTTTACAGATTCAGCTCTTGATTGTCCAGAAATTATAAATAGAACAAGATGGGGGGCTCGCACCCCTTTGGAGGTGAGTTACATGATTATCCCCGTGGACTATGTCGTGGTACATCACACATTCACTGAAGGTTGCAATTCCGAAACGTCCTGCTCCTCAATTGTTTCAAGCCTTCAAAATTTTCACATCGGTGACTTGGGTTTTCATGACATCGGTTTCAAGTAAGTTGCACTATAAAATATTTTTAATAATTTTTTGAAGTTTTTTAGTTGGGGGTGATGGACGGATTTACGAAGGGACGGGTTGGTACAGAATGGGAGCGCACACTAGAGGATTTAATAAAAGATCTATAGGCCTGGCTTTCATTGGAAATTTTTCAGGTAATTTGAGGTTTTAATGCGAATATGTTGACAGTATATATTTTAGAAGTATTACCTGAGCGAAAGCAGTTAATTGCGGCCAGAGAGTTTCTTAATTGTGGTGCTAATCGAGGCGAGCTCGACCAGCGATATAAAATCTGTGGGGCTCGACAAATTGCTGATACCGAAAGTCCTGGATTAAGACTCTATCACGAAATTCAGGAATGGAGCCACTTCAACCGTTCGCCAAAATAAATTTTTAAATTAGCAAAAAATTTATTTCTCCTAAAATTTTGAATTTGCCGCTATTTTGCTGCTGCCTGATTGGTGAAAAAAATGTGGAATGGCTTGCGCAGGAGGTGCGTTCGAAACGTAGCTCTTGTGAACCGTAGTAAATTGGAAAAGGATGGAAGATGCCCTCCATAAGGGTAAAACGAAGATAGCACATATGAAACGTCATGGAAATAAGAAAATTCCTTCGGTTTTAGCAAAATTCAGCAGAGAAACCGAAGTTTTGCGAAAAACTAACAAAGAACAGCAAAAACGAGAGTTAATAGAGTGCCTGGATGTCCTCTTATATTTTTCACGTCTACAATATACAGTGCCCAAAAATTTTTATGTACAGCCGAGGCGAAGCCGAGTGAAATGAAAAAAGTTGCGCAGCAACTTTTTTGCGCGGATTTTCGGCTTGTTGCCGAAAAGGAGAAGTCAAAGACATACTTCCTCTTATATTTTTCACGTCTACGACATAACTCGGCTCCGCCTCTGCTCCGCATATCGCAGACGTGAAAATAAGAGGAAACCGCATGTCCCAGATTTCTCCTTTTCGGCTTAAAGCCGAAAAGTCGCGAAAAGAAGTTGCTGCGCAACTTTTTCGATTCATTCGGTTGCTTTTGGGCGTTTTCTTGGTTTTCATTTCATGCACTGCAATTTTAAAAATCAAGCTGCCCGCTACTCGTAGCATTCAGTTGTATTGCTGGTTGCCTAAGATAATTCTAGTGATATCACGTTTTTGGTTTGGGCAACCTGCTCAGTAAAATTAAAATTATGACACTTGACTTGACAGATAAAGATAAACGATAATTAATTCAAGGTTATAAAATAGCTGTCATTCTCCGAATTTATAGTTTTTATTCGTTTCATTATTTTCTCCTAATTTCGCTAAAACATCCCCATTCATGAGGAGAGACAACATGTCTAGGTGAGCCGCACATATTACAATTTCCATTGAAAACTTTCTCTCACAGACAAGGCGGATGAACTATAGGGCCTAAAAAAATTAATTTCTTGAAGAAAATAATTAACATAAGTCGAACGCAATGACTCGTCCACCAAATGAGCAAACTCCCACAGTCAAATTAGTTGTTGTTGGAGATGGGGGCGTTGGGAAAAGTGCCATCACTATTCAGTTTTTCCAACGACTGTTTGTTACTGACTATGATCCCACAATCGAGGACAGTTATCTACAACATGTTGAAGTTGATGGACAGTGTTGTATTTTAGATGGTAAATAATTTTTTTAAAACTAAATTTTAATAATCAATTTGTAGTGCTAGACACCGCTGGACAGGAGGAATTCAGTGCTATGAGAGAGCAGTATATGAGAAAAGGTGATGGGTTTCTGTTGGTTTATTCTGTAACCGATAAAAACAGTTATGAAAATATTATAAACTTTTACACACAAATTCTCAGAGTGAAAGACAGGTATGGATGGTCTCTGAAATTTATCATAATTTAAAACTTTTAGGGATACCTATCCAATGCTGCTTGTGGCTAACAAAGTAGACCTCGTGCATTTGAGGAAGATATCTGAAGAACAAGGACGGGAACTGGCCCATAAACTGGGGATACCCTACATTGAAACGAGCGCAAAGGACCCCCCTGTTAACATAGATGCAACTTTCCATGAGGTAGTGCGCATTATTCGAAACCAACCCCAGCCAGATCATGACAAGCAAAAGAAGAAGAAACTTGGAAAAATAGGAAAGTGCGTAATTATTTAACTGTGGAAGCTTTTTCTGTTCAAGCCTATTATTAATTATAGCTTTAAAGACAAAGTGTTCAATGTATTGTACGTTTTTGTCGATAATTTACACGATCTTTAGGTCAGGCACTTTATTTTACCAAAGAAAACCAAAGTTAAATTATGTAAGAGGACCAAGTTTGCTCATCTCAATTGACCTCATTGCAATGGCACTAAGTTGTTTCAGACAATATTGTGATAATTGTTTCAACGATCCTCAAATTTTACTAGTTTGTGCATCAAATCTGTGATGTTTCATTTACGCACAAGGAATGTTCATGTTGCTTTTATTCAATGTTTGATGTGACTGAGAGTTTGTAACATTGTTTTATGTAATCTTTTCCCACAAATGAACAGAATGTGATTTTACCCGCATAATAAATACGTTGGTTCATGTATTTTCGAGTTTCAATCCCTGAATTTGACCCTTGCGAAAGTATTCTTGGTTGCATAGGTAGTTTAATCTTCGGTTGGTTAAACACCTGCTTCATGGCCGAGCGCCACGATTCGATAGGTAAAGATAACAAGGTCGGTGAGTCACGGGGAGCCTGCCTGTTGCCTGAACCCGAAACCAGTTGAAACAGACTGGTTGTGTATCTCGTGCAGTGAATGTCTCGTGTCTCACTCCTTCCGTGATATTGTGCAGTGACCTTTTGAAAGTTTGTGGCACTTTATTGTTCGATTATGTGGATTCACACGGTATTCAAGTGATAGATTTTGTTGGACGACATCTCCAAAGACAATTATGACTCCTCAATGTAACGTGAATTTACATTACACGAAGCAGCCTTTAATTGATTCACAACAAACGCCTGTGATATTTAGTGAAATCACGAATCATAACAAAAAGACGAAATCTAAGGTCAAAGAAAAGAAGGAGAATAAAATAAAATGCGTTATCGTCGGAGATAAGGCCGTAGGGAAAACTGCCTTGGCGGTTTCATACAGCAACGATACTTTTCCGTGTGAATATGTGCCGACTGCATACGACAATTATAATGGTAAGTATAGAGATAGCATAGGTACCTAGCTATAATTTTTTTGGTCCTTTTGGAGCGGAAATATTCCCAGTATGAGTTAAATTAATGAAGTACCTTAAAAATTCATCAATAGAAGAGAAGAAACTCGAAAATAGGCCTTATTATAGAGTATGAGTATAGCTATAGGTACAGGTAGTTAATGTTATTGTCTCTGACAGGTACCTAAATAGAAAGTTTACAGTTTTGCTTCAGCATTTTCAGTTGAGGCGTGATATTTTATTGGTTTTCTGCTTTGTAAGAGAGATTAGGGAACCTATATCAATAACGCAATTCCTTATTATTTACCAATACCTTTATTACCTATGTGCCTATGTACGTATATTGGCGGTGCCATATAAACGGCTGTTATTGTACTTCAGAGTGAGAGTGCCGTTTCCGAATTTTATAAAAGAATTTGAGAATGTAGGTGCCTATAACTTTTTTATGGCATAAAAGTAGGTACATACCTACAATACTTATAATGTATACACTATACAGTATATCTGAATATCTGATAAATTTACGTTAATGAGAAAAGTCCTCGTACAGGTCGATTTTATATTTATAATGCGCATCCGAGGCCGAGTGTCGGATATTTTTTTCAGTTTCCGGTTTTACCAGAAATAACAAAAATTTCAATTTTTTAAATTGAATTCGGAATCTACGAATTTATTTGAGATAGAAACATGTGTCACACTCAAGCACACTAGACTGAAAATTAAGTCACGGCCACCCTAGATTTTCAGAAATATAGAAGAAATCGGTGAAAAATGACGTTTATTGAAAAATGCACGTCAACTTGTTTTTCAAATACAAATTCAATTGACAATAATTATATTTTCTTAAATTCTTTTAACTTTGACTGCGGATTGTAACATTGAAGAGATTTGACACAAAACTTTTAAAACTAAAATTAAAAAAAATTAACATCGGCATAGTCTGTTTCAGCTAAATTTTCCGGTTTCAGATCAAGTCGGGAGTCAAACAAAGGTTTGCCCCGAGTTCGGCGGCGAACAACAAAGACAGCAAAGCGTCGACTCTTAATCCGAAAGCGGAAAATTTTGCTGAAAGAGACTGTACTTAACACTAATTCGTCAATTATGCAAAAGAAAGTTAAAGTTGGCTTTTGTGTTTCCGTCAATGGTTTCATCGAGGGTTTCATGAATGGTTTTCCATGACAACAATTAATTTCGGTAACTTACAATCCATTTTGAAACACCCGGTATACAGGGTGGGTAATTTTTCGATGCTCACCATTGGGATCTCCTAAACGGTAACAGACACAGGGTCGGTTAAATTAGACAAAAGTTGCGCTATTTCTTGGCGATTAAGAATCTGAAGAGACTTCCCCGACATTGTGATTCGTTCCTGAGTATATCGGGGAATTCTCTTCAGCTCCTTAATCATCAACAAATAGCGCAACTTTTATGTAATTTAACCGACCCCGTATCTTTTACTGTTTAGGAGATCCCAATGGTGAGCATCGAAAAATTACCCACCTTGTAGATGTACAACAGACTATAAGTAGACACAGTAGGTATCTAGGATTATAAGTGTTGGTTTTAAAGGAGTTTACAAGGGTTGTTTAAGTAACAGGTGTCCTAAAAATACCCGGATGAAATATTTTTGGGAATAACTTTTTTTACCGATTTAGTTGAACATGGCCTTAAATAAAGCTAAGGAATCAATGCGTAAATCAAATTAACTTCCGAAAGAAGGCTTTTAAAGAAAAGTGAACGTGTTTTAAGATTAATTTTGTCTCATAACGATTGGCTGTTAACTGACCAATATTGCCCCCATGCATCTAAAATAGGCCTTTAAAACAAGCATCGCTAAGGCTACTATGTCAGCACTATATGTGGTAGTTTCTTACACAAATCGATAGCCCGATTCTTTACCTTTATAATTTAAGACTACCTTAATCGAAATTGGTTGAAAAATGGCTGTTATTCCCAAAAAGATTTCGTACGTTTTTTCAGGGCACCCGTTATAATATGATATGTAGGCACTCAGATAGTTTCACCTGGAAAAAAATCAAGCAATTTGATTTCTGGTGCACTGCCTAGGGTTAGGGGTAGTTAAGTATAGCACGTTCATTTTGCGACCTCGAAAAAAATTTCGAAAATAACGAGAAGACCGTAGAGGTACCTACTTATACAGGGTGGGTAATTTTTCGATGCTCACCATTGGGATCTCCTAAACAGTAAAAGATAGGGGTTCGGTTAAATTACAGAAAAGTTGCGCTATTTGTTACTGATTAAGAATCTGAAGAGAGTTCTCCGATATTTTGATTCGTTCTTGAGTTATCACAAAAAATCTGAAAATTGCCAATTTAAAGAAAAATTAATATCTTCCTAACGATTGATGTTATTAAAATAAAACTTAGAGCTTTTATATTTCTGACAGCTGTCAATTGAATGGTGTCGACAGAAGTTTTCTAGGCCTTCTAGATTTTGAATAACGACAGTCAACTTTTGATTCTTTTATGGCCGCCATATTGAATTTTGACACTATCAAATACACAAAAAAATTGGCTCTTCAAAAATGTACTCAACATAAACTTTTTTGACAGATGTCAGAATTTGAAAATTGGTAGGAATAATTTGCAAAATCAACCTAAGCTTAAATGAAGAACAATTGTAAAAAAGTACTCCGACTTCTTCAATCTCTTGTAACATGTGAAAACAATTGAATTCAACAGTAATAAAATCCGTCTTGCGATCGTGTAACTCGGGCTTTTACATATTTTTTTAAAAACGTCCATGTTGGTTACATTTTTGAAAAGCTAATTTTTCGCTGTATCTGTCGATGTTAAAATTCAATATGGCGCCCATAAGAAAAAGAAAAGTTGACTGTCGTTACTCAAAATCTAGGAGGCCTAGAAAATTTCTGTCAAGGCTATTCAATTGACAGCTGTCACAAATGTAAAAGTTCCAAGTTTCATTTAAATAACATTAATCGTTAGGAAGATATTAAATTTTCTTTAAATCGGCATTTTTCAGATTTTTTGTAATAACTCAGGAACGAATTACAATATCGGGGAATTCTCTTCAGATTCTTGATCGCCAAGAAATAGCCCAACTTTTCTGTAATTTAACCGACCCTGTATTTTTTACCGTTTAGGAGATCCCAATGGTGAGCATCGAAAAATTACCCACCCTGTATTGATCTAAAATTTTTAAGATTTTTCCAAAATTTTCCACAGGTCTTTCGAGGTCGTAAAAATGAAATCCCCTTGAATTTTTTTCAGGTAAAGCTTCTTTTAAATCTTTTATCGACTGCACTATAAGTATACGTATCGAGTCTAATTCTTACTATACATACATACTCACCTATTAATAATAATTATTTAAAAGGTACAGTCGGAAAATTAAGTTATGTACCCGGCTCTTGAGATAAGGACCGGCCGGCACCAGTTGGTGGATCAAAGAACTTCGGACTGTGTGCCAATAAAGAATTATTATCCGTTCAACAAATCAACACAAAGTGCATTATTTAGTATCTCGACTGTATACCTAGGTATAAGCTCATCAGTTTGAAAATAGGCGCTAACTTAAATTTCGAAGACGCAGTTATTCTGCTAAGTGCCTAATAAGTTTCAAATATCAAATATTTGATCAAAATATACTTACACAGAAAATATAAATCATGTCGTGACTAATATACTTAAAAAATCAATATTTACACTATAATTTAGACACACCCGCTAAATCAAAATATCAGATCCGGAATGATGCGAAAATTGGTATCTCGCAGACGGTAGAAAATTCAACTTTTTCACAAAATTTGTAAATGTCCTTATACAGGAAGCAACATTTGACCTGAAAAACACCTATTTGGACGTTGACGTTCATATTAATTATATTTTTGAAAAGATAATAAAAAATTTTTCTGTATCCCATATGGTCTTAAAATTGAATATGGCAGCCATAAGAGAACCAAAAGTTGACTGTCATTGCTCCGCGAGCGTAGAAGTTAAAATATTGACGTTTAACGCATTAACGACTGCAGAAATTAAACATTAAAGCCACCTATGATGATCATTTTGTACTTATAATAACTATGCAATTGTTTTCTAATTGTGATAATTAAAAACGGAAAATCCTACTCACGAAGCCCTAGAATTGTTAGGTCATAATCATATCTAATCACTCGATTCTAAAAAAATACGGCAATTATTGCAATTTCGCTTCAGTTTTGTGATTTCTGACGATTAAAGAGATAAGTAAACAGGTAATTATACACTACTTTCAATTCAATATTTCCATAGGACATCAATCAACCTTCGGCGACTCGTTCTTCAATAACGCCAATTTTCTTGATTCAATCCGTTGACCTTTCCATTTTATATGGTGTTAATTTGTATCTCGCAGGTTAACTGCCAGATGCCATTCTAATGTGCAATTTTTATAAAAGAAATTAAAAGGTCGTTGTGTTTAACCTTGCCATGACTTGATCCCAAAATGGACCTCAATGCGGGCAGGTACTGCTCCCATCAGTCATTTCCGATAATTATTTATTGCGTTATTTATTATCAGATTTTTTTAACAAGTGTCCCCGTTTTCTGTTTTCATGGACTTTGCACTTTAAATATTACAAGTTCAGACTCATGCAATTTTTTTATATAGTAAGTAGGTACACAGTTTTGAGACTGAAGTTTAATAATAAATTCATATCTTATCACTGTGGCGTTTGTATGTATACATACGTACTATACTTAGTTATTTGATAAAAATTCAGTATAGCTACCTCACAAAAGCAAAAAAGTATTTCTTCCGTGCTAAACTGACTAACCAGTGACTCACAGTGGCCACTTTTAGTTCTTTGGGACAACTGATTCATCCTCCATTAAAATAGACACCTAGAAATGAACATATTTAAATATTGGTTTAACTTGGTAGGTAGCTGTAGTTGTATAGAAGAGATTGATAAACGTTTTACAGACAGGTAAGGAAGAAGGTGAACAGCTCTGGCAGATGTTCTTACCTGATGCGCCTTATTATTCCTACCTGCACCTTGTTAAAGTAATTTGAAACCCTGAATGTATTGAAAGGTGAAAAGTTTTTTCGCATGTTGGGTATATTTCCTAATGATTCGACGGTGTGGTGACGCAGGCCGGCCTCTTTCAAGTCGAGTAATTATTAATATAAAAACAATGTTAGGGATTTCCTATCAGGGCAAATAGAATAAAATCATTTTATATTGTTGATAAATTAACACTGGAAGAATCGAAGACTCTATAAATTCGGAATGTAAATAGACGATAAATATTGTTATAGCTCTCTTATTGCGTCTTTACAATAGAGGCTGTAGTTTTATGGCAAAAGCACGGTATCTTGTTGGATAATAATAAGATTTTTGATTAACTGTTAGAAGATGGGTGACTTGGGTAACTATTTTATGATACAAGTTTGAAAAATCCATAGGTATACCTACAGTTGAAAGGCAATTAAATCTTCCAAACGCTCAGCTGCGTAATATGGGCTTTCATTTAGGTCAGAAATCCGTCAAATGTTTGTCAAAGGGGTTACTTATCGCGTAATTTTTTTGTAAAGTCAAAAAAGATAATTGAGTTCTTTTGACAATATTACTTTAATCAAATCAACAGCAAAACGTTCTCAAGCTGGATCCACACTATGTAACAATGTTATATAAATTTTTCTATAGAAAGAGAGGAAAAATCTTTATTTCTTCGACGGTTTTCCTTCGATTACAGAAAACTTATTACGGAAGGAGAAGAAGAATCGTTATTTATATAAAGGTTTTTCTTATTTTGCTGGTAGACGATTTATAACTTTGCAGCTTTGCAGCTTTACTCCATTATTCCGAATCTTAATCTCAATGTTAGCTTACCTCCAACAGATGGTTAATGAAGGGGGAGACGTGAAAATAGCATTATTGATGCCCAAATTACAGAATTTTCTATAAATTTTCACTTGTGACGAAGTCTTTTTTTCTGAAAACGTCATTTCAGCGTTTGGAGCTTTTTTATTACTTTAATTTTTTGATGCAAATTCATCTGCCCGTTAACATTTTCTTTTTATTTACTTCTGAGATTTTGACAGATTGTAAGGTAAGAAAAAATTTGATAGAAATAAGAGAAATCAAAAAATTAAATTGCGCAGGTAAATTTGCATCAAAAAAACTAATTTGACGTGTTTTTGCGTTTTTCGTAAATCTCAATATTTCATCGATTTTTTCGATGTTTCTGAAAATCTAAGGTGGCCGTGCCCGTGACTGCACTTCCGGTCAAGTATGATACATTGATACATGTTTCTAAGGTGTCATTCCATTTGAAATAAAATGAGTTAAGGTCATTTCCGGTTAAACCGGAAGTGAAAAAAAATACGCGCAAGTGTCTCCCTCCGTGCGGGATTCGCCAGCTTTTATTTCAATTCAATATTTTTATTACGTCCAAAAACATTCAAGGTGGGAAGTTTTCAGAACAACACCCTATATATAATACAACCGCAGGGCCGGATTAAACAATAGTGAGGCCCGGGGGCTGATCAATATGAGGGGGCCCCTTGGTTGTGGGCCAGCTAGGGTGTGGTGCGTATTTCGTACTGTCAGGAGACTCTAAAAAGACTGATTGCCATTAATTTTTCACGTGAAAAACCGAAATTGCCAATTTCAGCGAGAGGTATACACTGGAAGGTGATTTTTTTAAAAGCCGTTAGCGACCTAAAGTGTGACACATCTTGTTTCCTCAAATTTGAGGGAGAATCAATTGGCGTAAACTTCGAACTTCTGAGAGCCACCCTCTTCGAGAAAAGTAGATTTTCATTGGTTTAAAGCTTCAAAATTCAATAAAATCAATAAATCGTGGCAAGTTTTAATTAAAACCGGATTTTGTATTAAAGGAGATGCTAGTAAAACCATTGCCACCAGTTTTTCGAAGAAAAAACCTTAAAACGCCGAAATTCTGTAGAAACTACACATTTTTACATTTTCCAAAAGTTTTTTGCGACCGCAAGTGTGACCCATGTTATTTCCTCAAAATTGAAGGAGAATCCATTGGTGCAAATTTCAAACTTCTAGGACTCACACACTTCGAAAAAAGCAAGTTTTCTTTTATTTAAAATTCCAAAATAGAATAAAACTTATAAAAATTGCATTTTGTATGTATTATCAAAGACTCTAGTGAAACCAATTTCCACCAATTTTCCTGATAAAAACTTTAAAAGCGAAATTAACTAGAAACCATAATTTTGTAAAAGCTTTTTGCGACCTCAAGTGTGGCCTATTTTATTTCCTCAAATTTGAAGGGGTGATTGGTGCAAATTTAAAACTTCTAGGGCTCACACACTTCGCGAAAAGTAGCTTTTCTTTAATTTAAACTACCTACCAAAATGTAATAAAACCAGATAAAACTAATAAATATTGGCAAGTTTTAATCAAAACTGCATTTTGTATTATCAAAGACAATTGCCAGTAATTTTCCTGATAAAACTTTAAAATGCGAAATTCAGTAGAAAGCGTACATTTTGTAAAAGTTTTTGCGGCCTATCTTATTTCCTTAAATTTGAAGGAGAATCGATCGGTGCAAATTTAAAACCTCTAGGGCTCACGCACTTGCGAAAAGTAGCATTTCTGTAATTTAAAGTACCTACCAAAATGTAATAAAACTAATAAATATCGGTAAGTTTTTAATCAAAACTACATTTTGTATTATCAAAGACCCTAGTGAAACCAATTGCCAGTAATTTTCCTGATAAAACTTTAAAACGCGAAATTGACTATAAAGCGTACTGTAAGTTTTTTGCGACCGCAAGTGTGACCTATCTTATTTCCTCAAATTTGAAGGAGAATCGATCGGTGCAAATTTGAAACTTCTAGGGCTCAGACACTTCGAGAAAAGTAGCTTTTTTTAATTTTAAAGTTCCAAAATAGAACAAAACTAATGAATATGGGGAAGTTGTAATCAATATTGCATTTTGTATTATCAAAGGCTCTAGTGAAACCAATTGCCAGCAATTTTCCTGATATAAACTTTAAAACGCGAAATTCACTAGAAAGCATAAATTTTGTAAAAGTTTTTTGCGACCGCAACTGTGACCAATCTTATTTCCTCAAAAAAGGAGAATCGTTTCTTGCAAATTTCACATTTTTAGGACTCGAAAACACAGAAAAAGCGGTAGCGGTATAATCGCGTATACTTAATTTCCAATTATTACTCAAATTCTCGCTTATCACTTATTAATCAATCATTTTCATAGGGACTTATTATTACATTATGAGTGGTATAACCAACAACATCAAATTCACGTTTTTGTCTTTGTTCCAGTGGAAGTCTCTGTCAACGGCAAGCCAATCAGGCTCGAACTCTGTGATACAGCCGGCGAGGTAAGCACTTTCATTTCTGATTTGGAAATTATGGTTGTCTTCCGGACTGGTATAAATAAAAATGCGCTACATATTTACACCGCATTTTTAGCCATAATTCCCAAATCATACACACCGGACAGTGATGGATCACAATCTACAAAAATTACTTTCATTTCTTGTGCAACAAAAAATGACCTCTATGAATTTCTATAGGATGAATTCAATCCTCTCCGCAACTTGTGCTACCCCGGCACCGACGTCTTCATCCTTTGCTTCTCAGTGGTGAAACCGGCATCCTACCTCTCCGCTTGTTCGCGATGGGCAGATGAACTCATCCGACAAGGAGCACCAGTGATTTTAGTAGGCACCCAATCAGACCTTCAGAACCGTCCAGATGTTCTTCGTGAATTAAGACAACGCAAACAGCGGCCTGTGAGTCTATCAGAAGCCAAAGGGCTCGCGGAACGCCTCAGTGCGCCCTATGTTGAGACCTCGGCAAAAGCTTGTCAACATCTCAAGGAAGCTTTTGATTTGGCCATCACGTTAGCTTTGAAACGACAGAAGAGGAAGAGGCTGTGGAGGAGGCTTCTTTGTTGTGTTTAGATTATTCTACAGGATGTCCTGAAATTGGTGGTTCAAACTTTACCAGTAGATTCTTCTTTGAAAAGTATGAAAAAAAGTCGCTATGAACATATGGCGAAAAATAAGTCCGAAGGGGGCCCTTAAAAGGGCCACTTTGAAAGTGTTTCTTTCTAAATATCTTCAAAACGTGACAATTTGGTAGCTTTACTAAGTCTTTGATGCTGAATTTACTACGGTGGAGAAAAATTTAAAATTTTGATCATAAGCGTCTCGTACAGGAGGGGCTAGGACTAAATCTACTCAAGCATTTTTGTAAGTAGTTTTTTCTCAAATTTGATTGCAGAATCTGAAAATTTGAGGTTTTTTAAGTAAAAATGGTACTCTTGTTTGATATCGATAGAATGCGCCATTTTCGAAAAAAATGGCTTTTCATTGATCCAGGGATCCAAAATTTTAAATTTTTTTTTACAGCAGTAAATTCAGCATCAAAGACTTAGTAACGATACCAAAATTCACTTTGCGATCTGGAACCGTTTTGAAGATATTTAGAAAAAAACACTTTGAAAGTGGCCCCTTAGGACTTAATTTTTGACATATGTTCATATTTCATATTTTTCATGGAAGAATCTACTGGTAAAGTATTGACCACTAATTTCGGAACACCCTGTATACATTCCATTTTTCTATTGGTTGTTAATTATTGCATGACATCTTTGGAAATATTATTAATAACGATCCCAAGAGATTATTTTAAAAGTAACGACTGATATTCTCAATTGCACTTGTGATAACTTATCGTATTTATCCTCACGTTTTGTTGTTATTTATGACAATCCATGTTTTTTTTTCTCTAATTAAGTAGTTTATATCAGGTTCCTTTTCATATATTTAGGTATGTACCTACCTTTATTTGTAAATGAGTCATTTTCTTGTTTGTGTTTAAAACAAAAAAAATGACTGGAGTACTATAGGATTCGATTTTAAGCGATTATTCTGACTTAGTTGTAGGTTCTTGTACATATTTATACAAACTCTACATCAGTTTTTGATATCATCTTAAGTAAACCAATAAATAATTTTTAATTGTTATTACTTAGTTCTATTAATTGAAACTTGCGTAAAACATATGTTTGCCTAATATCCTTTTAATAGTTGTAAATGTATACAGGGTGGTTTTCACCGCTTACCATTGGCATCTCAGATATGGCAGGAGATGCGGAGTCGGTTAAATCAGAGAAAAGTTGCACTGTTTCTTGGTGATTAAGAATCTAAAGAGAACTCCTCGATATCTTGATTCATTCCTGAGTCGTCCCGAAAAATTTGAAAATTGCGATTTTAAACAAATGTTAATATAATTACACAAGGTGTTCCACAAGACTTTGAAATTACCTTGTGTAATCAAACATCAGTTCCTCTTTGAAAAATGGACCAATCAACATGTACTTCTTTGAAAAAGCATCGATAAAATTCTAAAATTTGTATGAATCATTTATGAAATTGCATGGTTTTATGAAGAAAAATACAAAAAAATATACCTACATTTTGAATCCCTTTTGACGCGAAAAGCAATTGATTTCAAAATAATAATAAAGCAAGTTTTGAAGTCGTGCGTCAAACTTTGACATGTTTTTTCAAAAAGGTTCATGTATGTAGGTTAAATTTTTGAGAAGCTAATTTTTTTGTGTGTACGACGCACACTGGGTCCTGCTTATGTAAAAAGGCGCTCAAAATACATTTTTAATGAGAAAATTTCTAACAATTAATTGCATGAAAATCAAGTCAACTGATGTGAATAAATGTCATTATTTCACTTTAAAGTCATTAATCGGTGACGTTTCACATCAGTTTTGTTTGAATGTAGTTTGGTTTCGTCCTATAAGTTACCATTTCCAATAACTCTGTGTTAATGTTTAGGTATTTTAATATTTACGTATTATGAGCTTCTGTAAGGAAAAATTGTAATATGCCATCTGCCAATGAAAGTATGTAGATTATGCCTGAGGTAATTTCCTCGCGGATATAATTTGATTTGAGATGAATTGAACGTGTAAAGGGAGTATCCTCTGTCCCTCAAATTAGAGACATTTTCCTAGCAAATGCGCAAAGTCCTAGAAAATTTTATTATGAGGTATGAATACCTTAACAGTAGTCACCCTGACAATGAAAAGAAACTAGCAATCAGGTTGCGCATTTTGAAGAAAAAAATTATCCATTATCGGACTTTTAAATATAGCGCGCTGTGATGGTGATGGATAATTGGATAATTTTTTTTCTTCAAAATGCACAACCTGACTACTAGTTTAATAATACTGCAGTCGATAATTTGTAAATATTAAAATAAACATTAACACAGAGTATTTGAATAGCGGTAACTTATTAGGACGGACCAAAAACCAAACTTAATTGAAACAAAACTACGAAACGTCACCGATTAATGATTTTAAACTGAAATAATGACATTTACTCATAGTTGGCTTGATTTTCATGCAATTGTTAGAAATTTTCTCATTAAAAAAAAATGAATTTTGAGCGCCTTTTTACATAAGCAGGACCCAGTGTGCGACGGTGCTAAAATGAAAAGTTGATTGTCATTGTTCAGAAGATCTAGAAAATTTCTATCGATGTCTTTCGATTGACAGCTGCTGTCAAAAATTTGAAAGCTTCAAGTTTCATTTAAATGATATCAAACGTAGGGAGATATTAATTTCTTTTATAACTCAGGAACGAATCAAGATATCGAGGAGATACACGACCCCTTTGAAGGGTTCCTCATTTAATATTTTCAAATTTTTATTTTAATCAAAAGCGTTTCTTTTTAGCCTGGGATTATGAAAAATGATTTACTAACTAAAGTATACATGCACATATTAATAGGCTTAGGCAGCAGAGGATCGTACGCCATCACCATTTGCAGCATAAAAAAGGCAGCAGAGAAGCGGCTGGAACCTCCCCAACGCGTGGGTCTTTGATTTCAGGGACTTCTGTTTAAGATTCTAAAGTTGATATGCCTAAATGGCACTTCCCGTTAACCAATTGCTCCCAAAAGCCTTTCAGCTCTTCAACGGGTCACCTCACCTCCATTTACTAAATTTCGGGCAAATCGATCCACTAGTTTGGGCTATAAAGTGGTTTCAGTGTTATTACAAAATTTCGATTTTTCTACCCAAAGGGTTCTAAATGCGAATCAATTTTGTCTCATTTAAAACCAGAAATTGAAGACCTTTATGATGGTGACCTCGATAGTGACAATAAATCTTTCAAAAACTTGTTTTGGATGGGTAAATTAGAGAATAATTTTAAATTTCAAAATTGGTGTGCCAAAACGGCACTTTCCGTGGGCCGATTGAATCCAAAATTTGTTCACCTCTTCGACGTGTAATACAATCCCCATGTGCAAAATTTCAGCCAAATCGGTTCAGGGGCTTGGGCTGTACCGCGATTTTAAAGTCCGATAAAAATCAATTTTTTATTTATTTTTGGTCAAAAAGGCACTAAGAATGAATGCATTTTTAGAAGCAGAATTTGAAGGCCTTTCCTATCGTGACGTGAAAAATGGGGGTTTGCATTTAAAATTTAAAAGTTGATGTGCCAAAATGGCATTTCTGGTTGCACGATTGGCTCCAAAAGCTTTTCAGATCTAAGTTGGGTTATCACATGCACACGTACCAAATTTCAGCTAAATCTGTCGAGTAGTTTGGGCTGTGGCGTGTTTACGAACGTACGTACGAACGTACGTACATACATACAGACACATTTTAAAAACCACTTTTTTGGGCTCCTGAGACCTCAAAACGTATAGATCCGGTCTTATCTCGAATTCGAAAATTTTAGTGATTGCAGTAACCTCCCTTTTTTTTTAAATGGTGGAGTGGAGTGGGGAGGTTAAAAATGTTCAATTCAAGTACGGCCATTAAAAATTTCGTTACGTGCATGGGTCTTTAGATAAGGATAAGACAAGATATTGTATTGAATTTTCCACACCTATCTCCATAAATCATGTAGGTGGTACCTATACCTCAGAAGTGAGGAACATTTACGGACTTTTCTCTATTTATGACTTTTATTGGAACAAATAGACAATAATACTAACAAAAAAGATGAAATAAATTAAATGATATAAAATTAATGACTTTTATTCAATAACAGTCGCCGCAGTTGTTAAAGCGACTACAAAATGAGCGGATATACCGTCTTGGTGAGCTCGATTCAACGATGAGATTCTTCAATGGTAGGTAACTGCAGTTATAATGAGATGATGATGATTATGATGAGTTTCAAGTTTAGGCGGCTTCTCCTTCGTTGTCATCTTCAGGGGCCGCGGTGAGGAGTTGAATGAGGGCACTAGTATCAATTCTGCCCTTGTCGTCAATTTCCATCGCATCGAAAGCGTCATCGACTTCTTTGGCCGAGAATTTTTCTCCCCAGGTCATCAAAGCGTGTCTGAATCTGTAAAATAAATAAATACTAAAATGTTGCTTTTTCGTAAATAACTTCACCGATTCACCGTTATACCAAATTTATCAGTAACTGTTAATATGGTACTCCATTTACCCTGGTAGATGAAGCTGTTAATTTAGGAGTTACACTTGATACCTTTTTAAGATTTAAAACCTATATATTTCTATTTGTAAGCGTAGAGCGTACGCTAATTTGCGAATGCTGAAGATCAAAGAGGATAGCAAATTGTTCAAAATTCGTGCATTCGATTTACTTTTGGGCTTTCTAAATTCCACTATGTTTCTCATAAATTGAAAGAATTATCCTGGTTGATTATGAATAACCGCAGATTCTTACATGCACAGATCCGGATTAAGAGGGGGGCTAGATGGCTGCAGCCTCCGGTCCCCCAACTTGTAGGGGACCCCGACTAGTAGGAGCCCCGCAATTTTGTAATTCAATAATTATTGCAAAAAATATTCCTAACAACAAAACAACTAAGTACTTACTGTAGTGTATTATGATGCATTATACGCTATTATACCGCTACCGCCCTTTCTCAAAATGTTTCGAGTCCTAGAAATCTGCAATTTGCAAGAAACGATTCTCCTTCAAATTTGAGGAAATAAGATTGGTCACACTTGCGGTCGCAAAAGACTTTTTCAAAATGTAGGCTTTCTAGTGAATTTCGCGTTTTAAAGTTTTATCAGGGAAATTACTGGCAATTTATTTCCCTCGAGTCTTTGATAATACAAAATGCAATTTTGGTTAAAACTTTCTCATATTTATTAGTTTTGTTCTATTTTGGAACTGTAAATTAACGAAAAGCTACTTTTCTCGAAGTGTCTGAGCCCTAGAAGTTTCAAATTTGCACTGATCGATTCTCTTTTAAATTTGAGGAAATAAGATAGGTCACACTTGCGGTCGCAAAAAACTTTTACAAAATGTACGTTTTCTAGTGAATTTCGCGTTTTAAAGTTTTTATCGGCAAAATTACTGGCAATTGGTTTCACTAGACTCTTTGATAATACAAAATGTAGTTTTGATTAAAACTTGTCGATATTTACCTATTAACTTTATTACATTTTGGTACTTTAAATTAAAGAAAAGCTACTTTTCGCGAAGTGTGTGAGCCCTAAAAGTTTTAAATTTACACCGATCGATTCTTGTTCAAATTTGAGAAAAGAAGATAGGGTCACACTTGCGGTCGCAAAAAACAAAAAATACAGAAATGTACGTTTTGTAGTGAGTTTCGCGTTTTAAAGTTTTTATCGGGAAAACTACTGGCAATTCGTTTCACTAGACTCTTTGATAATACAAAATGTAATTTTAATTTAAACGTGAAGATATTTATTAGTTTTATTGCATTTTGGAATTTTAAATTAAAGAAAAGCTCCTTTTCGCGAAGTATGTGAGCCCTAGAAGTTTTCAATTTGCACCAATCCATTCCCCTTCAAATTTGAAAAAATCAGATGGGTCACAATTGCGGTCACAAAAAACTTGTACAAAATCATGCTTTCTACTGAATTTCGCGTTTTAAAGTTTTTATCAGGAAAATTGCTGGAAATTGGTTTCACTAGAGCCTTTAATAATACAAAATGCAATTTTTATTAGTTTTATTCTATTTTGGAATTTGAAATGAAAGAAAACCTACTTTTCTCGAAGTGTGTGAGTCCTAAAACTCAAAGTTGCACCAATCGATTCTCCTTCAAATTTGAGGAAATAAGATGGGTCACACTTGCGGTCACAAAAAACTTTTACAAAATTTTGCTTTCTAATGAATTTCGAATTTTAAAGTTTTTATCGGGAAAATTGCTGGAAATTGGTTTCATTAGAGCCTTTAATAATGCAAAATGCAAGTTTTATTAGTTTTATTCTATTTTGGAATTTGAAATGAAAGAAAACATATCTCGAAGTGTGTGAGTCCTAGAACTTTGAAATTTGCACCAATCGATTCTCCTTCAAATTTGAGGAAATAAGATGGGTCACACATGCGGTCGCAAAAAACTTTTACAAAATGTACGCTTTCTAGTGAGTTTCACGTTTTAAAGTTTTTATCGGAAAAATTACTGGCAATTGGTTTCACTAGACTCTTGGATAATATAATAATGTAATTTTAATTACAACTTGCCGATATTTATTAGTTTTATGGCATTTTGGAATTTTAAATTAAAGAAAAGCTACTTTTCGCGAAGTATGTGAGCCCTAGAAGTTTTAAATTTGCACCAATCGATTCCCCTTCAAATTTGAGGAAATAAGATGGGTCACACTTGCGGTCACAAAAAACTTTTACAAAATTTTGCTTTCTAATGAATTTCGAATTTTAAAGTTTTTATCGGGAAAATTGCTGGAAATTGGTTTCATTAGAGCCTTTAATAATGCAAAATGCAAGTTTTATTAGTTTTATTCTATTTTGGAATTTGAAATGAAAGAAAACATATTTTTCTCGAAGTGTGTGAGTCCTAGAACTTTGAAATTTGCACCAATCCATTCTCCTTCAAATTTGAGGAAATAAGATGGGTCACACATGCGGTCGCAAAAAACTTTTACAAAATGTACGCTTTCTAGTGAGTTTCACGTTTTAAAGTTTTTATCGGAAAAATTACTGGCAATTGGTTTCACTAGACTCTTGGATAATATAATAATGTAATTTTAATTACAACTTGCCGATATTTATTAGTTTTATGGCATTTTGGAATTTTAAATTAAAGAAAAGCTACTTTTCGCGAAGTATGTGAGCCCTAGAAGTTTTAAATTTGCACCAATCGATTCCCCTTCAAATTTGAGGAAATAAGATGGGTCACACTTGCGGTCACAAAAAACTTTTACAAAATTTTGCTTTCTAATGAATTTCGAATTTTAAAGTTTTTATCGGGAAAATTGCTGGAAATTGGTTTCATTAGAGCCTTTAATAATGCAAAATGCAAGTTTTATTAGTTTTATTCTATTTTGGAATTTGAAATGAAAGAAAACATATTTTTCTCGAAGTGTGTGAGTCCTAGAACTTTGAAATTTGCACCAATCGATTCTCCTTCAAATTTGAGGAAATAAGATGGGTCACACATGCGGTCGCAAAAAACTTTTACAAAATGTACGCTTTCTAGTGAGTTTCACGTTTTAAAGTTTTTATCGGAAAAATTACTGGCAATTGGTTTCACTAGACTCTTGGATAATATAATAATGTAATTTTAATTACAACTTGCCGATATTTATTAGTTTTATGGCATTTTGGAATTTTAAATTAAAGAAAAGCTACTTTTCGCGAAGTATGTGAGCCCTAGAAGTTTTAAATTTGCACCAATCGATTCCCCTTCAAATTTGAGGAAATAAGATGGGTCACACTTGCGGTCACAAAAAACTTTTACAAAATTTTGCTTCCTAGTGAATTTCGCATTTTAAAGTTTTTATCAGGAAAATTGCTGGAAATTGGTTTCATTAGAGCCTTTAATAATACAAAATGCAATTTTTATTAGTTTTAGTCTATTTCGGAATTTGAAATGAAAGAAAACCTACTTTTCTCGAAGTGTGTGAGTCCTAGAACTTTGAAATTTGCACCAATCGATTCTCCTTCAAATTTGAGGAAATAAGATGGGTCACACTTGCGGTCACAAAAAACTTTTACAAAATTTTGCTTTCTGGTGAAGTTCGCATTTTAAAGTTTTCATCAGGAAAATTGCTGGAAATTGGTTTCGCTAGAGCCTTTAATAGTACAAAATCCAATTTTTATTAGTTTTATTCTATTTTGGAATTTGAAATGAAAGAAAACCTATTTTTCTCGAAGTGTGTGAGTCCTAGAACTTTAAAATTTGCACCAATCGATTCTCCTTCAAATTTGAGGAAATAAGATGGGTCACACTTGCCGTCGCAAAAAAACTTTTAGAAAATGTAAAAATGTGTAGAATTTCTTAGAAAAACTGGTGGCAATGGTTTTACTAGCGTCTCTTATAATACAAAATCCGGTTTTAATTAAAACTTGCCATGATTTATTGATTTTACTGAAGTTTTATACCAATGAAAATCTACTTTTCTCGAAGTGGGTGGCTCTTAGAAGTTCGAAGTTTACGTCAATTGATTCTCCCTCAAATTTGAGGAGGCAAGATGGGTCACACTTTAGGTTGCTAACGGTTTAAAAAAAAAATCACCTCCCAGTGTATACCTCTTGCTGAAATTAGCGTTTTAGGTTTTTCACGTGAAAAATTAATGGCAGTTAGTCTTTTTAAAGTCTCCTGACAGTACGAAATACGCACCACACCCTAGCTGGCCCACAACCAAGGGGCCTCCTCATATTGATCTGCCTCCGGGCCTCACTATTGTTTAATCCGGCCCTGTACATGCACATGTATCATGTTTGTGTCATAAAATCATTGTTAACTGCATTTCTAAGAATTTATCTCAATTATTATGTGAGATTATTTACTCTCAGTACAATCATCAGATATTTCTATTTAAGTAGAACTAAGATTAATATACTCCTAAGTCATTACAGTGTTTTGCTGTTTATTTCTGTAAAGTAGCGCTTCATTTTCCTGTAATTTCTTCAAAATTATCGATATTTTTATTCCACTTTGCTAGAGTTTTAGTTAAGTATTTATGTTTTGGCAAGGGCTATGTGACCCTTCTTGTATGGGAGAACTGAACATAGCCTTGAGGATTACCAATATATTTTGTCATTTTACACTTTTTTTTCTCATGTATTATATTGCGCTTGAGGATTACCAATATATTTTGTCATTTTACACTTTTTTTTCTCATGTATTATATTGCGGTCAGAAAAAACTTTTACAAAATTATGCTTTCTAGTGAATTTGGCGTTTTAAAGTTTTTATCAGGATAATTGCTGGAAATTGTTTTCCCTAGAGCCTTTAATAATACAAAATGCAATTTTTATTAGTTTTATTCTATTATGGAATTTGAAATGAAAGAAAACCTACTTTTCTCGAATTGTGTGAGTCTTAGAACTTTGAAATTTGCACCAATCGATTCTCCTTCAAATTTGAGGAAATAAGATGGGTCACACTTGCGGTCACAAGAAACTTTTACAAAATTTTGCTTTCTGGTGAAGTTCGCGTTTTAAAGTTTTTATCAGGAAAATTGCTGGAAATTGGTTTCGCTAGAGCCTTTAATAGTACAAAATGCAATTTTTATTAGTTTTATTCTATTTTGGAATTTGAAATGAAAGAAAACCTACTTTTCTCGAAGTGTGTGAGTCTTAGAACTTTGAAATTTGCACCAATCGATTCTCCTTCAAATTTGAGGAAATAAGATGGGTCACACTTGCGGTCGCAAAAAAACTTTTAGAAAATGTAAAAATGTGTAGTTTCTATTGAATTTCGGCGTTTTAAGGTTTTTTCTTAGCATCTCTTATATTACAAAATCCGGTTTTAATTAAAACTTGCCACAATTTCTTACTTTTATTAAATTTTGAAGTTTTAAACCAATGAAAATCTACTTTTCTCGACGTGAGTGGCTCTTAGAAGTTCGAAGTTTACGCCAATCGATTCTCCTTCAAATTTGAGGAAGCAAGATGGGTCACACTTTAGGTAGCTAACGGTTAAAAAAAAAATCACCTTCCAGTGTATACCTCTAGCTGAAATTAGCATTTTAGGTTTTTCACGTGAAAAACTAATGGCAGTTAGTCTTTTTAGAGTCTCCTGACAGTACGAAATACGCACCACGCCCTAGCTGGCCCACAACCAAGGGGCATCCTCATATTGATCTGCCCTCGGGCCTCACTATTGTTTAATCCGGCCCTATCATGCACATGCATTATGTTCGTATTATAAAATCATTGTTAACTGCATTCCTAAGAATTTATCTCGATTATTATGTCAGATTATTTACTCTCAGTACAATCATCAGATATTTCTATTTAAGTAGAAATAAGATTAATATACTCGTAAGTCATTCATTACAGTGTTTTGCTGTTTACTTCTGTAAAGCAGCGCTTCATTTTCCTGTCATTTCTTCCAAATTCTCGATATTTTTGTTCCACTTTGCCAAACGTGTTGTCCCGTCTTGCTAGAGTTAGTTATTTATGTTTTGGCAAAGGCTATGTGACCCTTCTTGAGGACTACCAATATATTGTGTCATCTAACACTTTTTTTTCTCACGTATTATATTTTTTCCTATTAAATAAAGTATGTGAAAAGAAAAAAAAATTCGACAATTACCTCTCGCTGTCGATGGACTCAGTACAATCATCAGATATTTCTATTTAAGTAGAACTAAGATTAATATACTCGTAAGTCTTTACAGTGTTTTGCTGTTTATTTCTGTAAAGTACCACTTCATTTTCCTGTCATTTCTTCAAAATTCTCGAAATTTTTGTTCCACTTTGTCAAACGTGTTCTCCCGTCTTGCTAGAGTTAGTTATTTATGTTTTGGCAAGGGCTATGTGACCTTTCTTGTATGGGAGAACTGATTACCAGTATATTTTGTCATTTTACACTTTTTTTTCTCATGTATTATATTTTGTTCTGGTAAATAAAGCAGGCAAAAAGAAAAAAAAAATCGACAATTACCTCTCGCTGTCGATGGAGCCGCCTTCGTCGAAAGACCTGAAAGCAGCAATGACGACATCATCGTCATCGGTACCACCAGAGTCTTGCATGCGATTGGCGAAAAGACCCAAAAGCTGAGTGAAGTTGATTGGTCCAGAAGCTTCGTTTACCATCTCATCGAGTTCTTTTTCATTGGCGAGCTTACCGACAGCATCGAAGGTGGCTCTTAAATCGCTCTTGCTGATAATCCCGTCTTTGTCGTGGTCCATCATCTGGAAGGCTTCCTTAAATTCGGCCACTTGATGTTGTGAGAACATGGAGAAGACATTGGAACCAGAGCGTTTGGCCTTCTTGGAGGAGCCTTTGGAAGAGGCTCTGGTTTCGGCGGCGGGAGCCGGGGCAGGCGCGGGGGCTTCAGCGGTTTCCTCCTTCTTCTTCTTCTTGACCTTCTTTTCCTTGTCCGCCTGAAAAATTGACACCGGACTAAATTAGGAGCTGAGCCAAAAATAGAACGTCCGGGAATTTCACTCAGAATTACAATCACTTGAAAAATTTGTTTCAATTTTACTAATTTTGCACTTGCACGAACACTTTTAAGTTTTTAAGGGAGGATTGGGGGTGAGTTTAGGGCTGCACCAACTTACCATTTTGTTGTAGTATGTCTACTCCAACCAACGCCCGCGACTGAATTTGCTGAGGCAACGCCACTTACTTAAATAACTTCAGCGGCGACGCCAGGAGTTTGCCAAGTTGCGCGGACCTTATATAGCGTCTCTCGGAATAGAATTTAGATTGACTGCTTGAAATCCTATAGCAATTTTCAAATTTCAGGTCACTGTGGCAACATCGAAGCCTGAATATGGTGAATAAATTTATTGTTCAGCGTTTGTTCACACAAATTTATTTCTTATATTATTTTTTAGTCTTATGATCGATAAAATATTTGTTAGAGAGCTATGCTATAATTAGAGGAAGGCTAATCTGCGTGACCTCTCTGCTTTGTGTTTCATAATGGCATACCTGACTTAATAAGTACCTAATAATGTACCTAAGATATTTTTGTTCTTTTTGTAAATGTACAGGGGTGGTCCAACCGTTTTGTTCCACTTTTAAATTGGAATATCTCCGTTGTGTCTTACAAGTTAGAAGGTTGAATCAAAAAGTGGATTATAGAGTAGACCTTCAAGTTTTATTTGGTAGATACAAATTTTTCAAGGTCAAACTTCGTCTCTGGCGAAAATAAGTCGCAATTTTTAAATGCAACACCTAGTATATTTTGGCACAGATCGCGATAGGAAATAATTTTCTGATTACTCCAATATAACACATCAGTAAGTATCTCAGGTTGATATTTTCAGAGAAACAAAAGATACGGAGTCGTTTGTATTAGAGAAAAGTTGCACCATTATTTCTTGGCGATTAAGAATCTGAAGAAAATTCTCCGGTATCTTGATTCGTTCCTGAATTATCCCGAAAAATCTGTTAAAAATAAAAAATTCAAAGTTTCAATTAAACAACATCAATCGTAAGAAAGATATGAACTGTTCTTGAAAGTCACATTTTTCAGTTTTTTCGGGATAATTCAAGAACGAATCAAGATATCGGGAAATTCTCCTTAGATTCTTAATCGACAAGAAATAGTGCAACTTTTTTCTAATTAAACCGCCCTCCTACCTCTTACGTTTAGGAGATGCCAATGGTGATTGGTGAGTAGTGAAAAAGGCACCATCCTGTATTGGAAAAGAATTAAATCAGCTAATGGAATTGTTAGAGATGGGTCGGCGGAAATTTTTCATTTTGGAAAGTTTCCAAAATGGAAATATTTCCGGGAAGAAATAAACGAGGTTCAGGCAATCTTTCCCAGGAAATATTGCCGGAAATTTTCCTATAAATATGCTACGGTTTTTGAATTTGGCTGCACATTGAGCGGTTTTTAACCTAAAAGAGCCCTTCCGTAAGAAACCAAAATCAGAAAAACCTTGTTAATTCTTGTTGTGAGCAGCAGCAAGTGTTAATGGCTGTTATCAAAATATTCTATCCAAATTTTTCAGGTTCTTATTGTATTTAATTAGAGATGGGTAAATTCCCATTTATTGAAATTTCCCGGAGTTTCCGCAATTTTTCGATTTTGCTTTAAATGAATTCTTGGCGGCGCGCCTTCTCAAAAATACCAAATACATCACATTTCTTTGGGCAAAAATGTGTAAATAAATTAAATTAAATACAATAAGAATCTGAAAAATCTGGATAGAATATTTTGATAACAGCCATTAACACTGTTGCTGCTGCTCACAACACGAATTAACAAGGTTTTTCTGATTTTGATTACTTACGGCAGGGCTCTTTTAGGTTAAAAAACCGCTAAATGTCGAGCCAAATTCAAAAACCGTAGCAGATTTATAAGAAAGTTCCCGGAAAATTTCCTGGAAAGTTTCCGGCAATATTTCCTGGGAAAGATTGCCTGAACCTCGTTTATTTGTTCCCGGAAATATTCCCATTTTGGAAGCTTTCCAAACTGGAAAATTTCCGCCGACCCATCTCTATATTTAATTTACTTTATTTATACATTTTTGTCAAAGAAATATGATGTATTTGGTGTTTTTGTGAAGGTAACGCCGCCTAGAATTCATTTTTTAAGGCAAAATCGAAAAATCCCCGAAACTTTCAATAAATGGGAATTTACCCATCTCTACGAATTAGTAATGAAATTAATATTGAATTGAATTGATGGAATTAATCTGGAATTGACGGAATAATTCCCGATTGGAATTAATTGTATTCAAATTTTTTGAGTGATCAGCCCTTCAGAGAAATTGTAAATGTGGATGAAAAGTTAAAAGGTATGACGATTAACCGTGCTTAAGTAAAATTACGGAAAATAACACCAAAATAACCCAATTATGTAAATTTAGCGTTTGAAGAGTTGAAAATATTGCGAAGGGGGATGAAAAAAGTGAAATCATTCAAATGAGTTCAAATTATTACCGAAGAAAAACGAAATTTCGCAAATTTTGCGAAATTAGCACTTAGGGGGTTAAAAAATCGTAAAGGGGAATGAAAAATCAAAGAGGATGAAAATTGATCCTAATTAAGCAGAAAACTGTACATAACAGAAACGAAATTTTATTAAATTGAAAAAAAATCTAAGATATCTAGATTGGTTACTGAAATATACTGTACGTTAGAAAGTGTCCTTTGATAAGTACATTCGATGTCCCAAATTTCAACTTCAAAAAATAAGGCAAAAAAGGGCTATGACACTCTGTATATTATAAATAATTACTTATACTGTAAGGTCCCTTCCGCACACAACACATTTTAAGGATGTTATCCTGTTTTTAAAAAAGCAAATATTTCGAGGATTTAAAAAAGTAACATTTTTAACTATTTTGCCCTGTTTTTAGGTATATCTTAAAGGATTCTGCCGTGCTGTTAAGAAATATAAAATTCGATTTTGGCAGAAAAAATTCACCTTCGGAGAAACAGTTAAAATCAAGGATTCTACCCTGTTTTTAATGGTCTATTTAAAAAACTAATATTTCAAGGATTTTGCCGTTCTTTAAGGTAGAAAAGAAAATTGATAAGTTTTCCGACGGGGTAAAATAGATGTACAAACTGTATTATTGTTAATGAATTAGGATTATATGCGATTTTCCCGGTTTTAAAGTATGTAAAAGGGTGGTCCACCCTCAAAGTTTGGGGTTGTGAATTTTTGGTAAAACCTTGAAATCCGAGATTTTCTACTAATAGAACGTTCAAAAATACAGTTTTTACATCAATTTTATAGACAGGGTGTTTTTACCCCGTCGGAAAAATCTATCAACTTCCTTTAAAATCGTTATCTACCTTCAAGAACAGGGCAAAATCCTTGAAATATCGAATTTTATATTTTTTAAAAACAGGGCAAAATCGTTAAAAATGTTACTTTTTTAAATTATTGAAATATTTGCTTTTTTAAATATATTTTTAAAAACAGGGTAATAGCTATTAACATATACCTAGGAATGTTATGACTATCATAACAGACGCAGATGTCAATTGAAATCCGAGCTCGGAGAGCGAGGATTTTAAGACATCTAAGTCTGTTATGATTCATAACATCCGAGGTTTGTTCAATAGTTTATCGGTTTAAAGCGATTAAAGCCAAAATTTAAAAAATGTTGCGTGAATTCGCGTCATTTTGACAATCGAGATGACAGCATTTGAATGGGGTCATTGTTGTCATGAATGGTTAATGGGCTTGTTGTCTAGAAACCATTAGATAACGTTATGATCTGCTTACCAGCCTATTTTTATGCATGTTAAGAACGCTTTAATCGCCTGAAACCGGTAAAATCCTTAAAATGTGTTGTGTGCTGAAGGGGCCTTACGAGTAGTAGTATTATTGATAATTATGATAGTGAAATAAAAACCTGTTCAATAATGTCTAAAAGAGTGTAAAGTAGTTAGTTCTTAATTTTTTGCAAAAATATAGATTCTACGTATGTAATAGTCCATCTTCATCTGGTAGTGCTGGTGGTTTAAGGAAATTATTTTGAAATAAAACAAAGATGCTCCTTGATATTTCAAATTAATATATGTATTTCTCTCCCTCAGGTTAGTCCTGGGCTAACAAAATCGACCGCAAGGACTCGTGCATTAATTATTGTATTATATACAGAAAAATACACCAAAATTTCGTATTACAAACACAATAACTTGGTAGCGTCCCTATGCGGACACACGAATCAGTCTGATCTGTTTTATGTTCTTCTCAATTTGATAGAGACAATAAAAATAAAGATACAATAAAAAAAACAAAAAAAAATACATCCTTCACCCTTTTAGGAAAAGCTCTGGAGAATGCTAATGTGCCTTTCGGAGTTCAGTACGGTCATATAAAAAATGAGGAAGGCACAAATGCACCGTTCTCGTTACTAAAAAGAGCAGAGAGGTTATGACACGGGGCAATATATATATAAATATAACTTCTTTTTAAAAATATATATAAATTGATATAACACAATATATGCAGATTACGCGTAACAATATATGCTTATTTCATCTATGATACAAAAAAAACATGTACACCTAAATAAAACGGGTAAATATCATAACATCTCCACGTGATTAGTGCCATTTCTAGGCCTAGTCTGCTCGCCACAGGGAAGACATAATATCGTCGAAAAAAAAAATCATTTTAGCTTGCGTCTGTGTTTATGTCAGTTTTCCATATCGAGAGTCCAGTGTCGTCGCCAGGCCTATCATAAATTTTTATTGAATGCAGCAAACAGTGAGGGAAGAGGTTGCAACCAGCAACAAATTTTACATCTTACCACTAGGTTAGTATACTTAACCTTTAATGAAAGGAAAGAAATTCAAAGCTCTCTATGTGTTTAGTGTTTTGGCAGTGATGCATATCGATTCCATCAAACTTTGGGGAAATTTAATGAGATCGAAGTGCAACGGGGGGGGGGGGATCACAGTAGAGAGGTTTAACGTCGACCGCCCCAGGCCCCGGATATTGGGGAGGTTTGGGGTTGCTCGGTGTTCCTGCCAAACGATGGAAATTCCGTCACGCTTTCGGTGTTGGGGGCCCTTTGCTCCCAAGGACCGCCCTGGACGACGAAGCCGTTGCTGTTGGTGAGGTCTCGGTTGCGCCTCGGGGAGGGCAAGTTGGGGTCGAATGTTAAGTTGAGGGTGTGTTGCTTATCGCGCACCTCTAGTTCCTCGATGTCTTGTAGCTGAAATATTTGAAAAATACCAAAGTATTAATATTAAGAAACATCCAAACCTTCAAACTAAACCTATAATTATACGATATGAACAACAAAACTTGAGATCAAGAGTGCCATGAAAACAAAATACCGTGTCTTTGATTAATCCTCAATTTGCAATCCATCAATTTAATTTGTCACTGCCAATTTACAAAAAAAATTGTGTTTGTCAGCTTTAAGATGGTTTTCTTGCCCGAGCACAAAATATTTGCCATCGAATCCTAATTTCGAAATGGCACTCGAGTAAACGGAGAATGGTCTTCCAACTTGAACGCTTGTCTCGAAGAATTTCGATAAAAATTCCCTAACGTTGCAGTTCTGGAACACAATTTTTTACTGATGATTCGATCTCAAGTCTTGTTGTTCATATGGTACTTAAAAACCACAGGTCTGCACGCATGGCCATACAGGGTACTAATTTTATCTTAATTGTTTTTAACCTCCTCTATTCCCATCACAATTTAAAAAAAATGGGAGGTTACCGTGGGAGGCAAACCGCTGACATCCCGTCAGGTGTACAATTTAGGGGGAAGTCCTAGGGTTTCAAGGGGATGTCCGTGGATTTCAGAGAATGTCTGGTGTACAAAATACGGTTAGCGGTTTACCTCCCAGGTTATTGCAATCACTAAAATTTCCGAATTTGAGATAACATCAGATCTTTGAGGTCCCAGAAAGCCAAAAAAGAGACGTACGTACGTCCAGTCGCTTCTCTGCTGCGTATTTTTTCAAATAGAAATCACTTTTTCCTCAACGTATTCGGAATTTACGATTTTTTAAAAACATGCATAACGCTGATCAGAATTACTCACGGCCAACCTAGATTTTCAAAAACTTCAAAGTAATGGTGCAAAATTGAAATTTTTGAAAATCGACAAAAAAAGTTTACCTCGCGTTTTTGAGACAAATTCAACTGTGCAATGGACGTTTTCAGTTTACTAGTTCAATTCTCTAGCGTGCTCACTCATTGGCTGGATGTCTGTCACATCTGATTTTTACCCAATGAGATCTTTTTTACCAGTGCGTTTCGTTGGAAACTTGGAAACCAACCTGCGCGTGCTTCATATTTTTATTCATGTTAACAAACATTAGACACTCTCTTTATTCGACAAACTGAAGACGTGTATTACATTTCCTTGTACTTGTCTTTGCTTTTTTCTTTCTTAACTTTCAATCTGCCATAATTTCAAAAACAATGACATGCATAGGAAAATGCGAGGAAAAATGTAATTGCACAGTTGAGCGTTTTTCAAAAATCTCAATTATTCACCGGTTTCTTCGACCTTTTACAAATTTAATGTAGTTGTGAGTTCGTGACAAGAAAAAATCGTAGATTCCGAATCTCTGGAAAATCTGGCCAAACGGAAACAGCTTCATCACCAAAAAGATAGGTAACCTAAGAGTTAGTAGCAATCAGCAAAATATAAGTTTATTGGATGGTGTTATGGCATCGTAATACAACTCTCAAAATGACTCGGAAAGGCCCTTAACTGGCTTTGAATATTGTCTATTATAATTATTGTTAACTGAATTGTAGGAAATAAAATTAGACTCTGTATGATACGAAGCAGAATTTTGACTACAATAGAGTATTGCAGTCAAAGAAAAAATGTTTTGAAACCATAATAAAAAATGTTTTGAAACCATAATTTTCGGAAAGTAGATAGTGTAAGTTAGATAGTCTAACGCTATTAGAAGTAATCATTGTGAATACTTATGGCAAAAAAGTGAAAAACAAGTTTAAAATTTCGCCTTTTATTGGTACGTCTTTTTCGATCGAATTCAACAAACTTAAACGAAATTTCTATCCGGTTTCATATTCCTTATTTTCCAACACGGGTGTAAAGTCATCCGGAATCGTTATGTTCTCTTCCCACAAATTGCATTGGAGTTTCTACAGGCTGTGACTGCTTGAATCTTTAGCTTCTTCAATGTTCTTTTTTTGGGCGCAAGTTGGTAAATCTTTTACAAGAAGAGTTTTAATGAATCCAGCAAAATAATAGGTTAAAATGTCAAAAATGATTTATCCACATCTGGCCTATTATTGGTTGTTTGGTGGCCAATCATAATAATTTTCCCTCGGGGTATGACGTTATCTAAAACCAACTTTTTGACTGGAAGTTCACCTTTATTAATTTTTTTCTCGAAAACGGTGCGGAATTCAGTGAAACAAAAAAAAACGACTTTTCTCATTTTAAAAGTAGTATCTATTCCAATGTTTTCATTTTTGAGCAGCAATACTATATTGTGGACAATAACCCGCTTAAGTACACAAACAATTGAACGGAAATGGACTTCTGCATTGTAAACAAGGGGAGACAACACGTGTTCCAGTGGTATGCGGAAGCAGTATTGCCATACCTTACAACCTCTTCATTCTCAAGAAGCCTCATTTATACCGCATTTAGCGAAAAACTATTCGATTACAAAGGTGTCCCAGAAAAAACCGAACGATTTTTACCCAATTTTCTACCGGATGTAGTCAAAAGATGAGGCTTTTAGAGTCAACCATTATTTTCCAAAGGGCGCCACCAACAAATTTTTTGTTGGTATTTATTACAAGGCCATTTTTTGATTGGCTGGAGTTGAAGCCCCCCATCTGTGAACCGTTCAAAATAAAAATAGTGTAAGCTGATGCTTTACTCTTCCAAAGTAACTTTATTCTGAACGTTCTTGATTAATTTACAATTTTTTTTGTGATGTTCTAAAACATGGATTGTTAAAATTTATTATTTATTTCTCTACCCTTACTGTTAAAATGCCCATTTCATCTACCCTTAGGTACTGTTAAAATACTTTTATCTATCCTTACGGTTAAAGTCCGTGGTTAAAGCGCTACTTTAGCGACACATTTTGAGTCGATGTTGGCACAGTTTAAAGTTAAACTTTTTCCTACGACCACTGCTGTAAATAGCCAATTTTTACAAATGTAAGTAAGCCGTTCCTTATGCACACCAATTTAAAACTGTGCGTAATTAGTGAATAGCGCAGGACTTCTTTGTTCGAAAATGCCTTGGGACCGACAAGTTGTATTTCTTCATATTATCTTGAACCTTCGAGCGGGTATTTTAAAGAAATATAATATAGAATACTGGCGCAGGTTTTTGGTACCCAGGAACAAAAAAAACCGTCACCTAATTTAGTTGCTTTAAGAAAAATAATTCCATTGTAAGCATGAACCAATTACTTATGCTGGAAAAAAAAAACGTTTCAAGAACCAAATAATACAGAGTAAAGCATAACATTCTTTCTTGTGTGAGATACACTCAGAAAAAATCGGAGATTCTTGAATTTATTAACTACTTTGGAAAATTTAAGTACCTATTGTGTGGTCGTAGTAAAAGTATCGTACGCAACTCGAATTGTAAGGCAATTATGCACTTTATGCCAATTATGCACAATTATACACGTGCATAATATGCTTCTTACAACTCTCGTTACGTATTATACTATTACACATAATAGGATCTATTCAGTAATTTTTAACCTCCCCACTCCACTTCACCATTTCAAAAAAAAGGGAGGTTACTGCAATCACTAAAATTTTCGAATTCGAGATAAGACCGGATCTGTACGTTTTGAGGTCTCAGGAACCCAAAAAAGTGGTTTTTAAAATGTGTCTGTTCGTACGTACGTTCGTTCGTTCGTTCGTAAACGCGCCACAGCCCAAACTACTCGACCGATTTGGCTGAAATTTGGTGCGTGTGCATGTGATAACCCAACTTAGATCTGAAAAACTTTTAGAGCCAATCGTGCAACCAGAAATGCCGTTTTGGCACATCAACTTTTAAATTTTAAATGTAAACCCCCATTTTTCGCGTCACAATAAGGAAGGCCTTCAGATTCTGCTTCCAAAGATGTATTCACTGTCAGTGCCCTTTTGACCAAAAACTAAAAATATCGAGATTTTTATCGGACTTTAAAATCGCGGTACAGCCCAAGCCCTTGAACCGATTTGGCTAAAATTTTGCACATGGGGATTGTATTACACGTCGAAGAGCTGAACAAATATTGGATTCAATCGACCCACGGAAAGTGCCGTTTTGGCACACCAATTTCCAAATTTAAAGTTATTCTCTCATTTACCCATCCAAAACAAATTTTTAAAAGATTTATTGTCACCATCAGAAGGGTCTTCAAATTCTGGTCTTAAATGAGAAAAAATTTATTCGCATTTATTACCCTTTGGGTAGAAAAATCGGAAACCACGTTATAGCCCAAACTACTGGATGGATTTGTCTGAAATTTTGTACATGAACGTCAGGTGACCCGTTGAAGAGCTGAAAGGCTTTTGGGAGCAAATGGGTGCCATTTAGGCATATTAACTTTAAAATCTTAAACACAAGTCACGGAAATCAAAGACCCACGCGTTGGGGAGGTTCCAGCCGCTTCTCTGCTGCCTTTTTTCTAATACTAACATCTTATACTGTTTCTATGGTGCATTTGAATTAGTTTCTTATGTTTGCTATAAAACGAGAAGGCTTAATTTTGTTGCTAGTTAAGAGGGCGCCACGCCTCGGCTTGACAATTTGGCTATTCTAAGGTTTTTTATGTTTTTTTCACGTCTGCTCCGGTCACCATTTTCTTATACTATAGCAATGGCTGATTGAATTGTTTCGATTCTTGTTTAAGCATTTTGTTTATGACTGCCCTACTAAGACAAGAAAGCTTTGTGATGATGAAGGCGAAGGGTCGAAAAGCGGCTTCAAAAAACTTACAATGGGATACGATTGCTTCTTAGTCATGCGAAGTATTTCTCTTAAAAGTAATCTCCTACGGCTGGTACTATAAGCTACCCACTCGTAAAAACGCATTTCCTCGACATTTCCTTCACTAATCCATCAAAATAATGTTAATAACAAATTATTAGCTCGACAGCTTTTTCAACACATGGAGAACAAGCCCACCCCTGTCCATCTATTGACACGTTGTTTACGATGGGGTCGCTTAGTCCGGCTCAAACAAAAGGATAGTGCCAGCGGGATGCTAATTGCCTCTGCCTGAGGCCTTTACTATAATTTGGTCGCTGCTCTACTTACATGTTGTTCTTCGAGAGAAAGCAAGTACTCCTTGGCCTCCAGAACTCCATCCTCACCCCCGCTGACGATGACAAGATTGGGATTGGAATCTTCGGGACGTGGAAACTTGATGTCGACCTTAAAATCGTCCATGATCTTGCGAACGTTACGCCCCTTCGCCCCGATGATCCTCGAATGAACTCGACTGTCGATCTCGATCTCCTCCCGTCTCAACTCGTCCAACTCGTTGACGATCTTCATGATATCGTCCTTGGCCTGATGGGTGTTATCCTCGTAACCGGTGATGGTGATGATGTGTTCTTCGGGATCACCCTTCTTGGGGAAATTGATTTGCACGTCGTGATCTTTACGGATTTTCGTGATGACAGCACCCCTTTTGCCGATGATCTTGGGGTGGTATTCGGGATTGACTTCGATTTGCAGGGCGAAAGATTTCAGTTCTCTATCTTTGCGGTCGGCCTCGAGATCCTTCACGCGATCCAACAGAGCCTCCCTCGCTCTCTCCACGTTGGCGGGGGTGCCCGTGACCTTGATGACGTCTTCCTGAACGCCAGTCGGTGATAAAACGATGTGAACGTCGAACCTGTCCATCAACTCCTTCACGTCCCTACCTAGAGATGTGAGCGTGAAAAGCTTCAGTTGAAAAGTTTCAAAAACTTTTCATTTCATTGAAAAGTGTCAGCCTATGTTGAAACTTTTCACTTTTTCTTGGAAAGTTGTTGAAAGTATCAATGCGGCTATGTGTATGTGTACCAAAATTCTACTTTTAGACAAAACTGCGTATGCAGATAGTACAAATCAATTGTATACTTGAGTGCATATTTATAGTTCTGGCAAATTCATTCCTTTCAAAATACAGTAGGGTGGAGCGTCGCTATAGGTGGAGGTTTTTTTTTTGCAAAAATGAAAACGCCTGTGCGCATAAAAGTTGTCTCTCAATAAGAGAAGTCAACTGTATTTTTTTTGAAATTTTTCGCAAACCCCTTCCACGCCCCCCCAAAGCCTTCAAAAATTTGCAAATTCAAAAAAAGTAAAAAAAATGCTTCATGATGTCAAAAAGTTATATTTACTTAATTTTTTTGTGAAACACATTACTTTATTATAAAAACACTTTTCATTTGGATAAAAAAAAAGAAATGAAGCAAATAATACACTAACCAACAAAATCTTACATATTTTATTTTAGGACTGCATATGTGGCAAATGTCTGTTTTTATTTTTAAAAAACGCATACATCCGGTCTTATCTCGAATTCGAAAATTTTAGTGATTGCAGCAACCTCCCATTTTTTTAAAATTCTGATGGGGTTGGGGAGGTTAAAATTATTAATTATTTCATGTATAAGCCTTAAAAAAAACAGACATAAAAAAAATGGGCAGCTACGGAAGCGGCTGAAACCTCCCCACTTGGTGAATGATCCAATCCTATCACTAATATCACTTAAATTTTACTATTTACTATGCCTAAGTTTTACTCCACCAAACCAAATGTGTTTTCTGTGAGTTTTCTGAATTTTACGATCTTTTGCCAAAAGGGCATTAAGGTTGAGTACAATTTTGAAAACTAAATTTGAAGACTTTTCATGTGCTGATAGAGAAAATAGGAGTTCATTATTGAAATTTCAAAGTTGATATGCCAAAATGGCACTTGCCGCCCTCGGATTGCCACCAGAATTAAATCAGTTCTTCGGCGGGTGACGGTATCTCTACCTACCAAATTTCAGCCAAATCGATCCAGCAGTTTGGGCTGTTGCGTGTTATTTAATGTTTCCTCAATACTTCGAATTTTTCGATTTTATGCCAAAAAGGCGCTAAGTGTGAGTTCACTTTCAGATACAGAATTTCAAGACCTTTCATGCGCTGTTAAGAAAAATTAGTGTTCATCAGTCAAATTTCATAGTTTACATGCCTAAAAGGCACTTGGCTTCTTCGGATTCGCAACAAAATTAACTGGGCTCACCAGAAGGCCAACACTAACCTGCATACCAAATTTCACTAAAATCCGTTCGGTAGTTTCCGAGAAATCGTGCTCACATACGTACATACGTACGTACGTACATACGTACATACGTACGTACATACACACAGACATTTTTTAAAAACCACTTTTTCGTGATCCTGAGACCTTGAAACGTAAAGATCTGGTGTTATCTCAATTTCGAATTTTGGACTGATTGCAGTAACCTCCCATTTTTATATTGGTTGTGGGGAGGTTAAAAAGGCGTTAAACAATAAAATATTTTTATCTGAGGAGGAAGATGTATTGTTAATGAATTGAAACTTTTCGTGGCTTAAAATGTTGGCATTGTTGGTCCTGAGTCTATGCTTAAGATCAAATCGTGCGTTTTAGGTTTACAACAATGCAAAATCGAGTTTTTGAAACTGTTGACAGTGCAAAAACGTATTTACGACTATGATTAAGTGTTTAACCGCTCAAATCGTGCATTTTGATCTCATAACAGTGCAAAATCGCGTTTTTGATTGCGTAAGCTAGTTTTGATTTCATGACAGGGTAGAATCGTTCTTTTGACGTCGCTTTAAGCTCGAATACTTGACAAATCCTGTATCCTGAGCTCAAAATTGTCTTTTGGCATAGTTTAATTTGAAATCATGCGTTTTCAGATCAGATCATTGAGAGAAATGTCTCTTTTCCTCTGCTTAAGTTCAGATCGCGCGCTTTGACGCTGATTAGAATCAGATCGTGTGTTTTGAGTTTAACAACGCGTTATTAATGCTTTTTGAACTGAAATAGTGCGCTTGTTTCAAGTTGGTAAGTTTGGCGGTGCATAACTGCATCCTGCATCATAGATGTGCATAGATGCTGTTAATATTGATCAATATTGTCTACGAAAAGTTCTAGCAGTTTCTCATCGAATCTAATATTTTTTACTGTACATAAACGAGAAATTTAGGTTCCCTATTAAGTTACAACACAAAAATACTTACATGCATATTGCATAATTTTCCTATGATATTCTCTTTTTTTTTAAATTCAAAATGCTTGACCGCCAATAAGTTGCTAAAAGGAAATATAAGCCTTTTATTTAAGTAAAAAAAATCGTTGCATTTCATTTTCAACCCCCCCCCCCCCCCAGAGCGATTCTTTACGTCGTAGACATTCAGGCCTTGGGGGGGTGGAAAACGCAAACCAATAAAAAATTTTCATTAAAGTAATAAAATAATATTAACAATTAACAACTTTTCGCGCACAGGCATTTTGAAATTCCAAAATTCGAAATGACGCTCCACAGGGTGCCACATTTCACTTATGGACAGACCTTAGAATATAATTATTACATTCATATTTAAATTTTAAACTTTTTTGAAAACATACGATCAGGTAACTAGAGTAGCCACGTTTTTATGCTGTTAATATGGTACGTATTTAAATCCAAACGGTGACCTTGAAAATTGTGCTTGAAACAATAAATTGAAATTTCCGTACAATATGACAGTTTTTTTTTTAACTTTGATGGACACAAAATATGCCCTATAGTGTCTCTTTGAACACCTAAAAAAATTAAAATGGGCAGAGACTTCGTTCAAAAGTTATGGATTTTTTTTTGTATCCTCGGAACACCCATATTAAACTGTCCATACGTCATCTCACGTTATACCCTGTACATAGTACATCAATGTTTTGACTTGACAGTTGAAAAATGATTGCTGGACGGATATGACACCCGCTTCCGCGAAAAAAACGACTGAACTATACCGGGTGGACGTTTTATCTTGAGACTGCCAAGACTGGCAATCGGAAAGGAATCATTTTAGAAAAAAATATTTTGTAGAAAAGTTTTATGACTTCAAGGCGAAAAATAGATGGCATCATTGCCATTATGATTCAAGGTCATTTTCAAGTCAAGTGAAGGTCAACTTCATTTTTTTAATAGAAACCTATCCATCGGATCCAAAAATAGTTTAGATGAGACTTGTTTGTTCTTTTACGGGGAATAAGAATCTGTAATAAAAAATATGGGTTTCCTTTAATAAAATTAATGTGACCTTGACTCAAAATGGCGGTGATGCCATCTGTTTTTCCCCTCGAAGTCATAAAACTTTTATGCGAAACATTTTGTTCTAAAATGATTCCTTTTCGATTGCCAGTCTTGGCAGTCTCAAGATAAAACGACCACCCGGTATAGTTAAGTCGTTTTTTTCGCGGAAACAGGGGTGCCATATCCGTCCAGCAATCAGTTTTCGACTGTCATGTCAAAACAAAACATTGATGTACACTTACTTGCAAGAAAATCGGGACGACCGAAAAAAAATTCAACCCCAAAACTCACCCCTTTCAGCTCTCAAACTCAAAAAATGGACATAGAGAAAATTGAGTGTCCCGATTTTTTTGCGAGTAAGTGTTACTCTCCATTCATTTTCTATTGAAGTTGCAGAACGTCAAAATTTAAATTTTATGTTGGTATGAGGAAATTTTGCAAGTGATTTTACTAACAGGTGAGTTAATAGAAGCGATTTCGATGCGATACGTCAGAAAACATGACAAATGTCAAAATTTTGCAATTGCTCTGAATTGGCCCAAAACGGCCTTTGTGTGCGTGCAGTTTTGAGTAAAGCCCAAAGAAAAATATTCACGAAAAAGCCTCAGGTACGTTGATCTGTGACACTGCTTTTAACAATAAAAATAAACCCTAGAAGATTTGGGTTATACAATGTTTTTGCTTTCCCGCTTTGCTATCAAATTGTCAAAAATACAGGCTCTTATAAATTAGGGTTGTACAGTTCCAGAAAAATTTTAGATCTTCAATAGAAAACGAATGGAGTTTACATAATGGATGTACATACTATGTACGGGGTAACGTGAGATGACGTACGGAGAGTTTAATATGGCTGTTTCGAGGATACAAAAAAATCCATAACGTTTGAACGAAGTCTCGGCCCATTATAATTTTTTTACAAGTTCAAAAGGACACATTTTGTGTCCATCAAAGTTAAAAAAAAATGTCATATTTGACGGAAATTTCAATTTATTGTTTCAAGCTCAATGTTCAAGGTCACCGCTTGGATTTAAACACATCTCGTATTAACGGCAGAAAAACGTGGCTACTCTAGTTACCCAATCGTATCTTTTCAAAAAAGTTTAAAGTTTAAAAATGAAAATAATAATTATGTTCCAGATGGTGCGCCGGCTCATAAAGTGAAATTTGGCACCCTGCATTTTGAAAGGAATGAGTTTACCAGAACTTCAAATATGCGCTCAAGTATACAATTGATTTGTTTTGTAGTATCTGCATATGCAGTTTTGTCAAAAAGTAGAATTTTGGTGGCCCGCCGCTTGAACTGGAATTGCTCTTATACTAAGTACCGTAGGATAACCTGAAGGAAATGAAACTTTCGTCTTCCGCACAGATGAAAAAAATTCCTCCGCTGTCGTATTTTGAATTTTGAGTTTAATGTGAATATCTACAAAAATTGTTTGAAAAATTACCTTTCGGATAGCCTTTACTGGTAACAACAGGTATTAATTGTATTAGCGGTAGCAATTATTTTAATTGTGATGTAGAACGAAAATTTAATTTCCTTTACGTATAACTTTTCATTTTTTATTAAACTTTTCAAAATTTCATGAAAAGTTTCAACAAATGTACTTTTCATGAAAACTAACATCTCTATACCTACCCCTTTGACCGATGATCGAGCGATGCAAATCGTTGGCAACGTCTAGGCTGATGGTGACCGGCACCAAATCCAACAGGGCCTGTTTAGCCCTCAGACAGTTCTCCTCCTTGCCGGTGATCTTGATGACGTCACGACCGACCGGTGCCCCGTTTACGTCACCGTTGACTTGTCCGTGATTGACGTAATCGTCGGAGCTTTCGCGATCGGGGAATTTGATTTGCACGTGGAAGTCCGACGTGATGCCCTGCACTTTGGATCCCTTGGCTCCCATGACCGTCCGGTGGTGGTTCTGCGAGATGACGCACTCTATGGTGATCATCGATTCAAGGTCGGCGATGATTTCGTTGATTCTCTGCTTGGCCGCCTCGATGCACTCCTTGGAGCCCTTGAGGACGACGCGGTCGCTGTCGACGCCGGAACGGGGGAAGGAGATCATCACGCCGCCGCAATCGTCGCTTATCTTGTGGAGGACTTCGCCGCGTCGGGCCACGAAGTGCTTGTGGTGGCGGGGTTCCACCGTCATTTCGCTTTCGATGATGTTATCCTAAGGTGATAAATAAATACGTGAGATAGTAGACAATAAATGAAGTGAAGAAGTCAGAAATCAAGGGAGAGGAGGAATTTGGACGTCTAGGAACGGAATTCAGAAGTTATTTTTGATTGTGGTTACTTCTTCTATATGATTTGCTCCTCTGGAAGACGTTACTAATTATAGTAACATCATCATGAGGAACCATAAGTTTGCTGTGATACTCTGAGATGAGATTTTGGAGTTCATAATCTGCCTGCTCTACATAAATTCTCAATGTGTGACAGTAATATTTTTGCCGCAGTGAAGAAATTTAAGAATAATTGTGTCTCTGGTAATGACAATGTACCTGCGTTCTTTGTAAAGGATTGTATTCATTGTCTGGTCATGCCTCTGTGCCATATATTCAATCTTATTGTTGATAGCTCTGGTTATCCTGATTATATGGAAAATGTCACGGATCTAAACTGTATTTAAGTTAAATTTATAATTAAAGGAGTGTATGGATTAGAACTTGAACATGGGCCACCCCCCACCCAGTTCTCAAAATACCGCACATGCCATTTTTGCATATGATAATCTAGAACACATAAGAAAACTATGCACAAAAAATCACGTGTGTGGTATTTTGAAAACACTGTTGGAAATAAGACAAAATTGAACATTTATTCTTAATTGAACTTTATTTTCAACTTGACGCAAGTGTAGTAACCCTATAAACTTCAATACCCTCTATGGGTTTTCTTCTTCATTGTAAATTATTTTCATTCTTTTTTTTGTTAATATGACTTTGTTCGGTGTAAAGACATATAATATTTCATTTAACCTGATATTTGGCCCAAAATAGTGGCTTATCATGGGATAAGATCCAAAATAGACCAATTGGTCTTTTCTCCAACTTTGCCAAACTGTTTGAGTCTGTATTGTTTAATAATTTAATATTATTTTCATTCTCATGTTTCCAAATGCATTGTACCTGACCAGCACGACTACAAATCTGTGTGAATTTACGCAACATGTCTCGTTGGCTATGGACAACCGTCTGCAAGTGGATTTCGTATAAACGGATTTGTCCAAAGCGTTTGATAGGGTGGATCATTGCATTTTGTTACGCAAATTGGAGTTTTTCAGCTTTTGAAGCAGCGATCACAGAGTGTAGTGCATAATGGATTTTCTTCTGCACCTTTTATTGTTAATACTGGTGTTGTACAGGGGTCTAATCTAGGCCCATTGCTTTTCATCTTATTTTTTAATGATGTAGTCGAATATGCTTTAGCCATTGTACGCCTTTCATATACGCAGATGATTTAAAATTAGCTTGCAAAATTAGATCTTCCTATGATTGTTTGGTCATGCAGGACAAAATAGATTATTTTGTTACTTGGTGCGAGAGAAATAAACTTGATGTAAATGTTAAAAAATGTAAAAAAATATCATCAAATCAAATTTTTTTAGATTCTTCATTATTCTTGTTGGAGAATAATTTTCTCTTTGCGGTAACATTATACAGGGTGTCTCAGAACGCTCGCACTAAATTCTAATGGAGTATTCAGGATTAAATTCTGAGTCGATCCGTGTTTTTGAAAATTTCCAGGGTTCAGTAGTTCCAGAGTTATAAGAGGTTAAAGAGGACCAATCAGATTTCAGCTCTTAATTGCTTTACAAAGTAATTTAATGTCAGATGCACTATTTCCTAGGTAACAAGATACAACAATATAAATTTTCATTGATAGTATCTTGTTACCTAGGAAATAGTGCATCTAACGTTAAAGTACCTTATGGAGCAACTCAAAGCTGAAATCTGATTGGTCCTCTTAAATCTCTTATGACTCGAGAGCCATTGGTCCCTGGAAATTTTCAAAAACACGGATCGACTCAGAATTTACTCCTGAATACTCCATTTGTACACCACTGCCGAATTTTCACGGCACTGCCGTAAATTTGTACACCACTGCCGACTGTGAAGTCCTCCGACAGCCTAAACATTCATAGACCACTGTCGAATTTGCTCAAATTTTGCAACCACTGCCTAACATTTCCCACTAACACTGCCGAAAATTTGTACACCACTGCCGACTGTGAAATCCCCCCCAGGTTTTTAGATTAATGAGACTTTATAATTGTTATTATACCTGAATTGAAGAATTTGTCTAATGCATAAGTACGAGTTTGTTACCACCGAAAGTTCGTCTCATGTCAAGTAAATCTGGAATTTTTTAGGACACAAATCCATTTATAGCGCGAAGTGAGGTGAAAGTGAGATAATGGGATGAAAAAGCAAGAGGAAGTAGCGCCTAAACATATTGACGTGCAAAGACTGGTTCATATCGGGAGTTGATTATGTCTCGTATACAATTTGGTTGTAGTAGACGAAGGGGATTGTGAATAGAAGAAATCTCTCATCGATAATTAACTGTTAAAGCTTTAAACTAAACTTTAGGCACTTTCCATTTGTACCTTTCCTGCATTGTAAACATGAAAACAAACCGAGTGTAGGTGGTTTTATATTGTGGCTTTCGCTTTCTAATAAATAAGACATTTTGCTATGATTATTTCACAATTAAAGGACCCTATACAATAAGCGACTGTATGGGCCCATCTCTACCAAATTTTAAATTTTAGTAAGCGAGGGATAGGTGAATGTTTGGTGGAAAAATGAAAGTGTGGTAACTTCTAGTTTCCGAGAAAAAAATTCGTGAAAATGCCATTTTCGCGACCAAAATTGGTTTAGAGCCACATAAAAATATGACTGCCTGGAAAAATTTCTATATTTTTGTGTTCAATGTTGTAAGAACACTTTATTATACCTCCACAGCAAAAATCAAAGTTTGGAATCGTCTATACGTAAAGGAAATGAAATTTTCGTCGTACATCACAACTAAAATAATTGCTACCGCTAATACAATTAATACCAGCTGTTACCAGTAAAGGCTATCCGAAAGGTAATTTTTCAAACTATTTTTGTAGATATATTCACATTGAACTCAAAATTCTAAATACGACAACGGGGGAATTTTTTCAATTGTGCGTAAGACGAAAGTTTCATTTCCATTAGGTATAGATCAGATTTTTCCTGCGCCACGATCGTATAGGGTCCTTTACCACATTGTTTAATGCTTCTTAAACGAGTAAAGCTTTTTGATTTTCGATCTTCATATCGATTGGAGAAGTTATTGAGGTTATGTTTTAGTTTTCTTCCTTTATGTTGTAATATTTCCGTTGAGTTGAAATCTGGAAATAATAATGGAAAATAAAAGGATTTCTAACTAATCAGTTTACCCTTCTTCTTTTACGAAGTGTCTTGTCTATCCACTATTAATTCGTAACTTGGTTGTATTCGTAACTCAGGGTCACTTCTTAACCGGAAGTCCAAAAAAAATTTTAAAAACAGTTTTGAATTCCCTGTGTTTAATTGTGCCTGGGTACCAAGTTTCAAAGTAAAATCTTACGAAATAATGGAGATGACTGACCGTCCCAGGACTTTGTACTAGTACTGTACTGTATACATCGAGTAGCATTTATCATGGAGTAGCCTTAACAATATTCATCGATTGGCGCCATCTATGGTTGAAAAGCGCACGTTGTAATTGGATGGAAGTTTCAATGTGCGCAGTACCACTTTTATTTTCAAGCAATGCTGAATGTTTCATATTTTATCTCTTACTAATACCTGCAGAGAGATGAGGATAGAATAGCAAGGGGGCGTCAGGGCTGCGCTTGTCAGTTTTGACAGCTGTTAACTGTGTGTTGTTGCAGTTTAAGGGGAATGGATCGATAATAAACATTATTATTAAAAATTGAGTGCGATTTGTTTTTCGAGACTTTCGAGACTATTTATTACAGCGTAGGTGGACTTTAAATAAATGTCATTAGCGTCAGTGGGTAACTACGCCGACGTAAAATCCCTATTTTTGCAATTTTAGCGAGTTCATTCAAAAAATTCAATGCTTGCGCAGTAGCTGCTGAATATCGCGACGCGTTTTATTCAGATACTCTCCCTTTAACTGAATACTTTTGTTACTAAACTTCCATCAATTTTAAATTTTGACACATATGGTACACTTACTCCCAAAAAAATCGGGACACCAAATCAGTGCCCGCAACCCAACATACACCAAGGGCAACCCCTTGGACGAGGCTAGACTATAATTTTCAGGCTGAAGGAACCTTTTTACAGAAAAAAAATCTCATTCTAAATTCCACCTTGAGTTCTAGTGTGCATAAAAGGCAGAGAATGCCTCACCACACTGCTGATCACCCTATAGATAATGACGTTTGATAATAATCTAATTAAGGCCCAAGTTTATACAAACAAATATGTAATAGAAAACGCTAAATGTCCGCTACGGGCTTGAAAATTTATATATTGGTCTGGTCATCGTATCTAGAGTTTGCAGGTCGGTAGACTTTTACTGGGCCATCATATGTAGACTGGAAAACTTTTTCGTCGGAAAAAATGACTTTTTCCCAAAAATCCGGGGGTCTTCTTAAGTAAGTTTGGGTAAACTCTATGCGTCGTGCCCGATGTCTTGGAAGCAGAACTTCTTTCTTCGCAGCCGACCTTCTTTTTATCGCCACTTCCTGCAACCTTCTGGATGCAGTATTGGCAGATCCTGGGAATTGCACACGTGCCAGGATGTTGCTGAACATAGTTCACAAGCTCCCCGTCTTCCAATTGTGAGGACTTGCGAGGCGCACCACTTGCAGCTCTTCTCTGCACAGTCTCGTCCTGCTCCCATTTTTTTTTAAATTCGGCCCACCGCACTTTTCGCAATATCCAATTGAATGGCTACATTTCGAACGGATAGACCGCTTTCCAGTAGAGCCACACCTCTGTATCTGGTATCAGTAGCGTGGTGAGGCATGAAGGTGGATTTTCGAATTTTTTTTCCGTAACTATGACAGACTCCTTCAACCTGACAATCATAGTCTAGCCGCGTTCACGGGGTATTCCTTGGTGTATGTTGGGTTGCGGGCACTAATTTAGTGTCCCGATTTTTTTGGGAGTAAGTGTACGTGCGATAAAAAACTCTTCTAATCTAATAGCCTTCATACAAGGCAAGGAAGAATTTTTGATCGCACTTTTTCTTCCGACATCAAAATTACAAATACTTACTATATCTTTAATGGTGGCTTCCAGAGCTGCCTTGGCTTCCTCCACAGCGTCCTTCTTGCCGATGATAGTGATGACTTCACGATCCTCGTCAGTGTTCGATGGAAAAACGATCCTCGCACCCGTCGAATCACGGATCTTCTTGATATTGGCACCGTTTTTGCCAATCAGGAACTTGTGATGTTGAGCTTTGGCACGCACCTGAAATGTTTATTCCTTTAATAAATCAAATTCATAATTCTATCCACGATTATTAAATAATGCCATTGTTATGTACGTAACTCCGGATACATAATCCTGTTCATAAGTCACGCTTCTATCACATTATTTCACAGCACCTGTAACGTTGGCTGCCTATCCAATGAACATCGTGACGTTTCAAAATCAAGCGAAAGTGTGCCAAAGTAGACCAAGCATCAGGCTGTTCCTATCACTTGTCTACATTTTGTTTTTGTTGGTTTGTGGTTACAATAAATATAAAGTGATAAATTTTTTTGAAGAATTTCAATGATCTTGGATACATATATTTCAATAATCGTGGATGAAACGTCGTATTCAACTCGCACATTATGCGCCATTATTCACTCGGTTGTTTAATAATGGCCTTCACAATGTGCTCGTTTAATAATATACTATAATACCTCTGCGGTGTAACTGGCAAGTTGACGTTCATTAGCTAAGTCGAGCAATTGTTGCTTGGCACGATCGACGTCCTCCTTAGGACCCCTTATAGTAACTTTATCACTTTTACTGTCGGCACTCGGGAATTTGATGGCCACCCCTCCGCAATCCTCCATGATGGAATGAATGAGCTTCCCCTTAGCACCAATGAGCGAATTGTAAAACTTGGGAGGTATCGTGATTTCCTCTGTAACCACCGTTTCCAATTCGTCTTGAATCTTCCTTATCATCTCTCTGGCTTCCTCGACGTTCTCTTTTTTGCCCGTGATCGTGATGACGTCGTTTTTGTCGCCCTCCGCGGGCAGGTCGATCTTGGTGTGCGTCTCCTCGCGTATTTTCCTAATGTTGGCACCCCCCTTTCCTATGATGAACTTGTGGAACTGCTTGTATATGGGGATTTCGATTTGATATGACGATTCGTTCATTTCCTTAACTAACTTCTCTAAGTATCTACTGCACTTGTCGACGTCCTCCTTCGGACCGCGCACCTTCACGATGTCGTTCTTGTCGCCGGGTCCGGGGAAATAAATTTGTACTTGATTGAACTTCTCGCGTATGTCTTTGATATTCTCGCCTTTCGTGCCGATTATGTTGCGGTAGTGGCGTTGTTCGATTATCACGTCCTTTTCTTTCTCGTTCTCCAGTTTCACTATTCTCTCTTCGAGCTCCTGCTTGGTCGTGTGGACGCCCTCCTTGGTTCCTTCGATGCGGATCAGGCCGCTCTCGTCGATGTTGATCACCACGTTGAAGTCCTCCTTTAGGCGGTTGACTGTCCAACAAAAAATTCATTTTTTACTTTTTTCGCAAACTTGTTTCAAACTAAGGAGGATTCAACTCAGGAAATCGATGTTGAGGTCATGGCTGATTCTAGTGAGAAAGGAGCGACTGAGTTCTAATGGTGTTATCAGAATTTAAAAATTCTTTACCGTTTTGAAGATATTCAGAAAAAACAGCGGGAAAGAGACTCGATAAGTTCATCTTTCCACGATTTCTTGCCCATCTTGAGGATATTTCCAGACGTCGCCTGAGTATTGGTTTGTCCTAACTCCTACGTGTTTCCTATGGAGTTAGGACAACCGATGTTTGGAAATATCCTCAAAATGGCCAAGAAATCGTGGAAAGATGACGCATCTTTCCCGCTGTTTTTCCTGAATATCTTCAAAACGGTAAAGAATTTTTAAATTCTAATAACACCATTGGATTCGGATGCTTCTTTCTCACTAGAATCAGTCATAACCTCAACATCCATTTCCTGAGTTGAATCCCCCTTGAAAGAAAAAAGAAGCGGAAAGTAGCAACTGAAACAAAATTCTCGTGCATGAGGGAAATTTCTGTATAAATTTTAATTTTTTTAGGGTTCTGTTATTCTGCAGTTATGTGACATTTTTTTAGTTTCTAATTGAAGCGTCGCCGTCGGTTGTAGTAACGTTGTAAGTTACAAATATACATACATGATGTGAAATATTATAAAAAAAAAAAACTCATCAACTGCACATACAGGTGTCGCCAATTTCAGTGCCCACTATTGGGATCTCGGAAACCGTTAGAGTTAGAAAACAGGTCAAATTAGAAAAAAAGATGCGTTATTTGAGGGTGATTAACAATCTGTAAAGAATTTTCCGATATCTTAATTAGTCACTGAGTTATCCTGAAAAAACTGAAAATCGCGATTTTAAAGAAAAATTAATAACTTCCTCAGTTCATCCTAAGCAAATGAAACTTGGGACTTTCGTATTTTTGACAGCTGCCAATTCAATGACATTAAAAGAAATTTTCTAGACCTCCTAGATTTTGAATAACGACAGTAAACTTTTCAAAAATGTAACTATGGTCTGTCCGGGATCCACACGACCAAGATTCACCCAATTTCCATGGCGACTCATTGTTGACAACAATGATTGTGTGGATCCCGGACAGAGTATAGCTTTTACTTTTTTGACAGATCATCAAAATTTGAAATTCGGTGAATAATTTGTATAATCAGCCTAAACTTTGGGAAAAAGCAACTATAAAAGCGTACACCGACTTTTTCAATTTCTTATGACATGTGAAGAGAATTGAATTCGACGATAATAAACCACGTCTTGGCATCGTGTGACTCAAGCTTTGGAATTTTTTTCTTCAAAAAGCTCGGATTGGTTACATTTTTGAAAAGCAGATTTTTAGTCTGCCTAGTAGGGTTGCCACCTTTTGGCCAAACGAAAAAAGGACAAGTCTCCAAGAGCGTGGGGGGGTCTAAGTGCGCCGCAGGTAAAAATTAAAATTTTCAAGGTCAAGCATTTTCTGAGCACTTCAGAATTTTGAAGTAACGTTATGTGAAAAACTTAACTTCCACAAGGACAACTGTTTATCGAAGTTGTATTTTTTAGAAAAAAAGACAATAAGTCCTACGTATCTACACAGGAAAGTGACATTCGTTGAAAAAAGGCGAAGTTGCCAATTTTCGTTGAAAAAAGGAAATTTTGTAGATCAAAAAGCGGCAAGGACTTTTCGATCGAAAAAAGGACTGTCTTTTCCACAAAAGGACGGGTGGCAACCCTACTGCCTAGTGATGTTAAAATCCAATATGATGGCCATAAGAAAACGAAAAGTTAACAGCCGTTACTCAAAATCTAGAAATCCTAGGAAATTTTTCACAATGACGTTGAACTGACAGATGTCAAAAATATAAAAGTCAATTTTCAGTTTTCTCGGAATAACTCAGGAACGAATCAAGATATCCAAGAATTCTTTGCAGATTCTATTTTATTAGGAATATGAGTGTGTCATTAAGCGATAGAGCAGGAAAGTTTAATCCATAAGAGTCACATAATGTTCGTATACTCCGAAACGAAAAATACAAAATTTTCTTCTAATATCTGTTGCTTGTCAGTTTGCCAATTTGCCAAATTTAAGAAAGATGACATCTGACATCTTAATACAGTCATTTGGAGTCAGTTTGATAAATCATAAATCTGTGCGATTTTCACTCTTTACGCGTGCGTAAGAACCAGCTTACTTTAGTTTGTAGATTGTAAAAAATAGGCTATTATACCGGGTGTCAACAAACCCATATAACACCTTGCAATTTCTTTATTTTTTGGGATATGAACTTGAAATTTTTATGGGTTATATATTCCATAAAACAGAAAAAGCAAATAATTAGGTGTTTTCGTCAAATTAAGCAAGATCGACCATAGGCGGGTCATGAATATATTTGGGGTAGGTACACAAAACTGTTATGCTGTTATGCGAACAAAAACACGTCGTTGCAGCAAAAATATTTCTTCGTAACTTTGATAGGGAAGATGCACGATTTCAATTTCCTTCCATCGATCTGAAATGTTGTTTCACTACGAAGTGGTACCTTTCTTAGAATGGGTACCTACTTATATTTATTTGAAGTCAAAGGCAATTCATCCATGAAGATTCAGAAATAACGACTCCAGCTCACTTTACACTTGTATCAGTGTATAGATTTAATATTTAACCATTTCAATCCGTGAAAATCAGCTTTCTGCAAACAGTCTTGTAGGTTATCTGACACAAACAGCGGACTCTTCAAATCTCTGACTTAAAATTTACAAAATGCTTACGTTTACCATGCCTTGCCCTGCTTAACAACAGAAATCATTGTGTCTTCAGTAAAAGCAGAATCCTTATTAGTTCTTGATAGTTTAGTTTGTGGCGTTTGTGGAAATTTGTTGACATTTATGTTCTGCTATTTGGCAACAAAGGACAATAATTTTGAGTACAAAGAACATGACGTACAATTTGACAAATGTCATGAGTACTATACCCAGTGAATTCTGTCACCCCAACACAGCCTACTGCCGTTTTTAAACGTCGTGAATAGAGAATAGGTTATGAATATAAAAACGCTAATTTTGACATATTTACGAACTATTTGTGACTTACTTCGGAAGTGATGTAGACTTTGTTATTTTAAATAGCATTGATCGACCAATCCGATTTTAACATTTGAAGAAAATCAGCTGGGGGAGGTTAGGTTAAGTTGTTTTGTGGTTAGTATCACGCACAGAATACTTCACGAGTTCATGAAATCAGACGCAATATACTCAAATGGCAAATAACAAACTACATTATCGGCATTACGGGTCATCGTTCCCGACATCCGCGGATTACGGGCTATTAGCGTGACGTAGGTCCACCATCTTTGTTAGGCTAAGGGCCGGTTTATTGATGCTCAGTTATCGCAAATTGAAAGCCAATTGCCTAGCAACTAGGGTTCTGATTGGCCAAAAATGTGTCAGTTTGAAGTTAGCTGAGCATCGATAAACCGGCCCTAAGTTAAGGTTATCATGGCAATGAAGCTAAACAAAGCGAGAATTTCCTTGTGTAAATTCAATCATTGCAGCACAAAGCTGATTGTGGACATGATGTAACGATTTAATCGATTCCATAGCAATTCTTTAATTTGTCAATATTAAGGTCTTAAAACGCAACACGTAACTGTAAATAAAGAATTAGACGAAAAATGCAGTCTTCTGGAATTTGCACATTGAAATCTTGATTTGTTTGGCTTCAGTGGGAGGCGTTGACTATGACCATACACAACAAAGATGCCGGTTATACGTCATCGCTACTATCGCGCAGAGATACATCACTTTTCAATTTTTATTTAAAAAAAATGCAGCAGAGAAGCGGCTGGAACCTCCCCATCGCGTGGATCTTTGTATTCTATGTAGATAGTAGTCAATTCAACAGAATTTGTCATCCACTGTCAGCCCGCTCCCTTTTAATGAGAAAGAATTTTTTCTCTATTTTCCACTGAAATGGCAGAAACTGTGAATACATTTTTAGAACCAGAATTTGATCGTCTTTCTAATAGCGACATAAAAAAGGAGGCCTTGCTTTAAAATTTAAAGTTGATATGCTGAAATAGCACTTCCCGTGGACCAATTGCTTCCAAAAGCCTTTCAGGTCTTTAACGGGTCACCCAATCTCCATGTAGCAAATTTCAGCCAAATCGATTCACTAATCTGGGCTATAATGTATCTTTAGTGGTACTACAAAATTTCGATTTTTTGACCAAAAGAGCACTAAATGCGAACGAATTTTGTCTTATTTAAAACCAGAATTTGAAGACCTTTCTGATTGTGACAATAAATCTTTCAAAAACTTGTTTTGGATGGTTAAATGAGTGAATAATTTTAAAGTTGGAAATTGGTGTGCCAAAACGGCACTTTCCGTGGGCCGATTGAATCCAAAATTTGTTCAGCTCTTCGACGTGCAATACAATGTCTATGTGCAAAATTTCAGCCAAATCGGTTCAGGGGCTTGGGCTGTACCGCGATTTAAAAGTCCGCTAAAAATCATTTTTTTTTAAATTTTTGGTCAAAAGGGCACTAAGAATGAATGCATTTTTAGAAGCAGAATTTGAAGGCCTTTCCTATCGTGACGTGAAAAATGGGGGTTTGCATTTAAAATTTAAAAGTTGATGTGCCAAAATGGCATTTCTAGTTGCACGATTAGCTCCAAAAGCTTTTCAGATCTAAGTTGGGTTATGAGATGCCTACGCACCAAATTTCAGACAAATCGGTCTAGTAGTTTTGGCTGTGGCGTGTTTACAAACGTACGTACGTACGTACGTACGTACGTACGTACGTACGTACATACGTACGTACATACGTACGTACACACACACAGACACATTTTGAAAACCGCTTTTTCGGGTTCCTGAGACCTCAAAACGTGAAGATCTGGTGCTATCTCGAATTCGAAAATTTTAGTGATTGCAGTAACCTCCCATTTTTTTAAAATTTTGTTGGAGTTGGGGAGGTTAAAAAGTTTGCTTAATTTTAAATAAATAAATAAATCGGAGATGCCGTTGTTCAACTTGTGACGTCATAGATCGTACAGCCGATGCGATCTGGCAATAGTTTATTTCAGGGTGACGTTTAATAATTAATTTGAAACGTCAACCTTGACAGTTGACAATAAGAGGGGTCAAAAGTTGTTGCATAGGCTGGTATCTTGTACAGTCGAGAAACTAAATAATGCACCTTTTGTTGGTCTGTTGGCCGGATAACTCTTTATCTGCACACGGTCCGAAGTCCCTTGACCTACCAACACAACCCCCAACTGGTGCCGGTCCTAATATCAGATAGAAATCACCACTATCGATGGTGGTGTCCCAAATTCTGTGCATAACGCTCAAGACCTGAGTGCATGACTTACTTTCTCGACTGTACCTACCGGGACTACTATAAAATATTTAAGATTTATGAATGAAAGACGTCGGGTCAGGTTAGACAGTGACGTTGTCACATTAACAACAAAATTGGCAATTGTGCCTGAAGGAAGATAAAACACCCTGTATAGTATTACTACTCTACCCTGAGTTGAGCCGAGTTGAGTTGGTGGGCATTTCCATGTTTTCAAGCTGTGCAATGTACCTAATTTAGCCAATGGTACTAGTTTCACAACAATTCGGTCAGTAACGACCGAAAAAACCAGATACTCTTATGATAAAATCCCAAAACAAAAAATCACTGAAAAGCTTTGAACCGAAAAAGTGTTCAAAAAAACTTACCATTGGCCCCATTCTTCCCGATGATATGCTTGAACAGCCTGGGATCGACTTGCATCTCGATAAAAGTGAACCTCTTGATTAAGTCTTTGGCAATGGTCTCGATCTCTTCCTGGGCCTTCTCGACTTCCTCCGGAGGCCCCTCTATCTTGATCTTGTTATCCTTCTCGGTGAATTCGACGTGCACCTTGGGCAAATTCGAGGTGATCTCTTTGATCTTCTGCCCCTTCCGCCCGATGATGTACTTGTGGATCCACGAGGGGGCGTCCACATCGCTCGAACGCACCGAATTCGCCTTCTCGTACACTTTACTCAAGGCCATGCCGAGCTTATCGTGGGGACCTCTCAACGTGATGGTGCCAGTGGCGGAGTCGCCTTGGGGCATCTCGACGCTGACTCCGGTGGTGGCCAAGATTTCGGCAATAGTCGAACCCTTGGGTCCGATGACGTATTTGTGTTGTGACTTAGGAACTTCTACTGAAACTGTGTTGCATTTTTTCTCCATCTGTTTGTAAATAGCTTCGACTCTGGCCTTGGCTGCCAACACCCCCTCCTTTTCGCCGGCAATGAAAATTTCATCTTTCATCACAGAGGGTGGGGGTACGTTGATTTTGGCGCCTGTCTCCGCGCTCAACTGATTCACGTACTCGTTGTAAGGCCCCGTGATGAAGGGATGGTACATTTTGGGGACGTTGATGCGTTCCGACGCCTTCTTCGATTGCTGATCCGAAGTGACGCGTATCTCGTGTTCGGCTTTTTCGATGCCTTCCTTGGTTCCGGTGATGCTGATCAGCTCCGAGGCGTCGTTTATTGGTGGTACGGAGATCTTTGTCGCTGTTTGCTTCTCGAGTTCCTTGAGGCGGTCACCCTTCTTGCCTAAGATCCATCGGTGGTGTTCCTTGGGTATGGCGATTTGCTTGTTAGCTTGAGTCTGGAAATGGATGAGGATTTTGCGGCGTGCTTCCAGTACTTCGTTGGTTTTGCCCGTGACCAGAAACGTCAACGACTGATCTTTTGCGTGCGAGATCTCGATGTGGGCGCCGGTTTCTTTCATGATGGTACCTGCGATTTGGATGGATTCGCCCTCGCCGAATTTCTGGCTGCCGTCTAGTTTTCGTTCTTCAAATGGTACCCTGGAATATTGCGTTCAAAAAACTATGCCTGGCTGCTAATAGGCGAGTCAGTAAAAGGGGAGACAATAAGGGAAAAAAACGGGGAAAGATAGAAACAGTTTTATTCTCTTCCTAAAAGCCTTATTCTACAATCAATTTTCTACAAGAAAGGTCCTATACATTTTTCTTATAGGACTTGCCGTTTAGGCCCCAGAATGTTCTTTACCTCTACACGTCAGCGCAAGGTGTTTAACAGGAACCCAGAGGGAGGATTCTTGGCAAATGCCTGCCTGTGCGCTTTGTCCGTGAGGCTGTGTGGTCCTGAAAGCGCTATGGTTCAAACTACAGGGTGTTCCTAAATTCATAGTCCGAACTCCGGTACGTTATTCCCTACCTCATTCTAGGAAGAAAAGTTCCTATGGACATATGTCCGGAAACGCTTTATAAGGGAGCTGCGTCCCTTTAAAGGGGTACTTAAAAAATCAGTTTTGAACAATAGGATTTTGAAATTCAGAACAATGCTATAAAGAGCTTTCTCTTCGATTTTTTTCAGATTTTTAATATCATCAGAGGTGTGCGTTCTTGGGAGGCCTTACATATTTTTTTACATTTTCATTTGTTGTAGGCGTTTTTTTTGCCAAATAATAACAACATCGTAATCTCTGGTCTATTTCACATAAAAAGGGTGCTCTTGTTGAATGTAGCTAGGGCGCACCATTTTCGAATAAAATGATTCCAGTTAGATTAGGGGGCGAAATTTTGTGATTATCACTTTGTTTTATCAACCTAATTAGTGAAAATAAAGATGGGGGATGATTACTTACATCATTTTAGGAAGAAAAGTTCATATTAAGACATGGCAGAAAATGTTTCCTAAAAGAGCTATGGTCCTTCGAATGGAGTCTCGGAAAACATATTATTCGAAGGACCATAGCCCCCTTAGGAACTATTTATATCTCCATATAAACTTTTCTTTCTAAAATGATGCAAGAAATCATATTCTGAGTTTATTTTCACTAATTAGGCAAATAAAATCAATTCTATAACAGAAATTTTCACCCTCTAAACCAATCAAAATCACTTTAATCGAAAAGGGTGGGTTTTAGCGACATTCAACAAGAGCCCCTTTTCTGGGTAGAATCGACTACCAATTAAGATTTTATTATTATTTGTTGACAAAAATGACAACAAAAATAAAAATAAGAAAGTGTGTAAGACCCTCCAAGAACGCATGCCTGTGATGTCATTAAGAATTTGAAAAGAAGTGAAGGGAAAGCTCTTTATAACGCTAACGAGTGCTCCAAATTTCAAAATTCTATTCTTAATAATGAAAGTTGCTATCAGGTAGATGGACTATTTTATTTGCAATTATAACTTTGCCATTGTCTATTCTTAATATTTTTCGAAAAACTTTAAAAAAATTGACTTTTTCAGTACCCCTTTGAAGGGGCGTATGGACATATGTCCATAGGAACTTTTCTTCCTAGAATGATGTAAGGAATAACGTCCCGGAGTTAGGACTATGAATATAGGAACACCCTGTATCGAGGATATCGAGATGAAACTTGGTAAATTTGTTGAGAGGGTATCCAGTTGTAATTTATGTACTGTCATTGCGTATTAGTACTAACAATACTAATCGCCTCGACTTCGGTCGTCATCTTTGGGTTTTAGAGCAACACATTTCATACAAATTAGTCTACATGAAATTTGCTACAAAAAAAGGTACCATATATTTTTCTTGTAGGGCTTGACGTTTGAGCGCTAGAACGGTTCGTAATTTCATAATTTTGTTCCGCTCGTATATTATTTTCAGCAAAACTTGCGTTGCACGTCATCAATAGTATTTTCGATTTGCACATTTATCTGAGGAACCTTACTTAATCTCGGCAGTTCTTTTGATTCATTTAAAATTTTACGCATCAAATTGCTGAGAGTAAGTGAAGCTCCTCCAAGGGCTCCTCAGATAAATGTGCAAATCGTAGACGTTTTGTTGAAGCTTTGTTGATATGACTATACCTAGTTTCTTCTCAACCACTTGTTCTAAATATGTCAAGGGGGGATAGAAAAAACTAGAGATGGGCAGCGGTTTGCACCCTAAATGGGCTTTTTCCCTGGGTGTTAAACCATCGCATCGGGTGCAAATATGTTTCTAAATTTCGCGCCATTTACACAACATGTTTACATGGTAATTTTAGTTCCTTTCGAAATAAATGTGAAATTATTTGACGGCTGTTTGACATTTGCAAAATTTGACAGAGCCTGGTATACAAAAGTCTGTCATTGTCAAAAATGACATCACGAAATAAAGAGAGAGACCTACAAGATTGGAAACCTTCATTATAAACCGACTTTTAAGGATATGTATTAACTTTTCCAAATCGCATTTTGATATCAAAATTTTAAAACAATTCTATTTTCAATGATATGTTCAAAACCATGGCTTAATACTTTAATTTATTTTTCAAAAAGTAGGTATGCTCTGGGTGCAAACGAACGTTTCCACCAAAAAGTGAATTCATCAGGTGAAAATGAAATCCTACATTTTGACAATAGCCAAGGTTTCAATGTACGTGAATTTGATATCAAAAAAATCGTTTTTCGATGACGGAATGCAAATTTAAGTAAAAACTGAATGCGCCGGGTGCATTCGGATGCAAACGAATGTTTCCTCCCAAAAAATGAATGCACCTGGTGATTTCCCATCTCAATTTGTAAGAAGCAACCAAAGCAACTACATAACCACATTTTATTAGTACTTAAGTAGCGAAATTTTTCTGGATTATTAATCTTGATCATATATGGTATTTATGGCATTAAGTTATCGTATAATTGCACTAATTACCGATAAACGGTGGTTATGTAGTTGCTTCTTATAAATTGTTACTCTTTTATATCCTCCTCGAATGACATATTTAGGGCGGGTTGTACAGTCGATGACTTTGAAAATGTCCACTCCACCGCGAACTTCACTTGCATTGCTGAGATTCGTTTGATGTTTGCATTGGCAAATATTTAGCACGTTGCGATACAGTCTACCAAATGAGTCGTCGCGGTAGGGTGGGCATTTTCAAAGTCCCCGACTGTACCAAACATTTAACTCTATGTTAAAATTAATCCTTCGACAATTCTATAGCAACAAATTGTTGACAACAATTGTTTCTATGGTATCGTAATGGAGTTATGTGTCAAAATTAATCCTTCAAAAATTCTGTAGCAACAAATTGTTGACAACAATTGTTTCTATAGTATCGTAATGGGGTTAGAGTTAAGTCCAGAATTAAACGTTTGGTACAACCCGCCCTTAGAACAAGTGGTTGAGACGAAAATAGGTACGAACTGATGGGAGCAAAACTATGAAATTACGAACCGTTTTAGCGCTCAAACGTCAAGTCTTTTTGTAGCAAATTTCATGTAGAATAATTATTATAACAAGATGTTTTGCTCTAAATCTCATGTTAACGGGGATAATTGCAAGAGGCCATTTTTCAAAGACGATGTTCTTCGCAAATCAATTTTGTACGTAAATTTAGAAACATCTCGCGCTGACGCGTAGAGGTAAAGAACATTCCAGGGCCTAAACGGCAAGTCCTATAAAAAAATGTATGGGACCTTTCTTGCAGAAAATTTATTGTAGAATAATTCTTCCAATAGCACGTTTTGCACTAAAGTGCATATTAAGCGAGATAATTGCAAGAAAACGAATTCGGTCGCCATTTTTCAAAGATGACGGACAACCGACGTGGTAGAGGTGTGCAAAATTAGTATGTCGTAGAGAAGGCTTTTAGGAAGAGAATAACACCCGATTTTTTTCCTTATTGGCTATAATTGGCCTATAATCCGAGGTACCAACCTAAAAACTTGAGTAATAACCGACGTTCCGACTCTCATTTTGGTGTTCCATTGTCCCAACGTGTTGTGGTTCTGGTTCTGTAAGTTGGATTCGGGCAAAGCTGGGAAAAGATCGTCATAACTCCTAACCGAAGGCTCGTAAGCCGCTCCCTCTTCAATCACTGGTTGCTGCATTTTGGGATTGTCCTGTGTCGTGCCAAGTCGTTACAGCAACACTGCAAAATGGAAAAAATCGGCCATTATCTCACGCCTAGATAAAGTAGCTCAAACAATTCCACTTATTGAACTGCAATACAAAATTATTATCATTTATATAACCGCGAATTAAGATTTGACACTTTAATTGTGGTGTTTATCTAAGAAATTTTATTAATCTGGATGTGATGCTAAAAATTTATTGCCCCTTGCACCGCGCACGACAAAACGACGACAAGATAACGTTCGGTAGTAAAACGATAAAAAAAACATACTTTATGCCGATTTTTGAGATAAATACATGTTGAGTTGGATTTAAAATATTAGGATTTTTGGGCTAAACTAGAGCGATATGCTTTCTCTCTCGCACATTTTCTTGTTTTCTTAAATTCCTGGCTGAATTTAACAGTTCCAGCTCAATAACACCCTAAAAAATACAAAGAAATATGTTGCGTACAGTTTTCTTTTTTTTGAATATATCTACAATATTAGAAAGCAGAATTTCGATTGAGCGCAAATTTTCGCTCAAAATGCGCTCAGTAGAAATTCTGGCTTCAAATATGGTCATATTCTAAAAACCAAAACTGTACACGGTGTATTTCATCATATTGTAAGGTGCCCTTGAGCTATATTTGTAAAATTCCGCCGGCACTTTAAGAAAATAGCTTATTTGTTAAAAATGTGCGAGAGAGAAAGAATAATTACCCCACCTATATACTTCCGTTTGAAACTTGGATAAAATAAATATTCAGTTCTGGGTGAGCAGGGCACTCATATGTCAAATCTCAAATATGTACATACAATAGAAGAATCTTCACTTTTTCGTTTATACAGTATCTCCCTGAAATGCTTGGCACTTGAGATCACTTGAAATCCGGGTTGATATCATTCTGAAATCCTGAAATCATGTGTACACACTTTTTAAGAGTGAATTACCCCTCGCGCAATGACCTTGATGTTTCTTCTTAAACATGGTTCAAGGTCACGAATTTAAGTACAATTAGTTAAATATGCTTTTTCGTGAAATCAAGACTCTTAGTGCTAGTGGATTCTGTACCTCAGAAAACCTCAATTATCTCCAAATCGGCTGCTTAAATCAAAAACTAACAGGAAAAACAAAAGTTGTAATTCAATTGCTCTTTCTAATTAATACCACCAGCTTTAAAATTCGTGACCTTAAACCATGATTAATTAGAAAAATAATATATTTACGAAAAATATCAAGGTCATTGCGAGTTTCTGAGGATTGCGTTGTCAGAATTCGATAAAATTCACAACGCAGACGTAGGTCCATACAGTGATAAGCTACCCCAAAATTCATTAAGATCCGACAGTCCGTACCTGAGATATGTAAAAAAACTTGTAGCTTGCTTAGGAAGCGACTTCGACCATTTTCAATGGGAAATCTCAGGTTAAAATAGTACCAAGCATTTTCGGGACATCCTGTATAGGCAAGACGACTAAAAAGACGAATTGACTCTGGGCTTATTCCAAGAGCAGGCCCTATTCTGTATTTTGTTGACTATAGTCAACATTGAAATTAATGTTTTCCTGTTGAGTAAATTATGGTTTAATGTCAATTGACTTGTGGAAAATGTTGTTAATTATCAAAATTGATACCTCTAAGGGAACAATGTAAACAATGCTAATGCTGTTGTCTTCGAGGCATCAATGTTTTCCAGAAAATCAACATTTTAAGCAAATTGGGACATGAATTTCAAGTCAGTTGTAAAAAATATTGATATAAAAATTGATATCTCCAAAGAAACGACGTAAACAATGCTTGCGCCTCCAATCAGTTTTCGCAGTTATTCAAATATTGGCTAGATTAGTTATCAACAAATTACAGAATAAGGCCGATTGACTAAAGTCAACAAATTATAGAATAGGAAATCTTGAAATTATAAGCATTTTAAGTTTCAAATCGACTTATTAAAAACGCATTAAAAATATTGATATATCAAAATAGATATATCCAAGAGAACAAAGTATACAGGTTAATTAATTACGCAGTCCAATATCAGTTCCCTCAATTATGGAGGGAATTCCCCTGCATTGTCAACCTCAACGGGCGGTCGGCTTAAGTTAAAAGATTTGTCTTTATGGCTGTTCAATTATTTCTTGACAAACTATAATTTGTGAACCATTTTCTCGATTTTTATTGACTTTGTTGTCTCGCAAAAAATACATACAGGGTGAGTCAAACGGGAGGGGCCACCCTCTCATAACTTTTTCCGATGGATTGGAACCATATTGGGTGACGTGATATGACTCTGAACTACATTTCGACAGCATCAGTGGTCCCAAAATGTTTTTATTTCGTTGGTCAACGACATGTCACTTTGTTATTTTAAATGGCACCCTGTATATTTTCCTACTGTATCATGTAGCATTTTTGATTCTCTTTACAACGCCGTAATAAAATCATACTCTTACATAATGTAAATTTTGAGAAAATGTTAATTGAACGTGTTCGTAAAAGTATGGTTTTGGCACTTTATTTTACAAACTATTCACTTTATCAAAAAATTGTTCCAAGAAAAATCGAAAGGTAAATTTAGACGCATCTGTTGATGCGATTAACTCGACATAATCTTGTAATAAAAAAAACTGAATGACGTAATTACTCAGTGAGGCTCGGTGAAGACGATATCAAGATAAAGTGAATCGTATCAAAATATGTACCTAAATGTATCTTTCAACTTTTACTGGAACAATTTTTTGATAAAGTGAATAATTTGTAAAATAAAGGGCCAGATCCATACTTTTAGGATCACGTTCAATTAATATCTTCTCTAAATTTACATTATGTAAGAGTATGATTTTATTACCCCATTGTAAAAGGAATCAAGAATGCTACATGATACAATAAAGAAATATACAGGGTGTCATTTAAAATAACAAAGTGGCATGTTCTTAGAAAATGAAATAAAAACATTTTGGGACCACTGGTGCGCTCGAAATGTAGTTTAGAGGCAGTCATATCACGTTACCAAAAATGGTTCCAGTCCATCGAAAACGAACGAAATTATGGAGGGTGGCCCCTCCCGTTTGACTCACCCTGTATACCTAATACAAACTTATAGGACAGAATCAAAGTTTTAAATGTATCTGAAGCCGCGGGACTTTCTAACGAACGCGGGGGTTGTGTGACTCAGGCTTTATTTTGTTGGTTTGTAAATGGGCTTTCAGTTGTGTTAAACCTCGTGTTAAACAAAACTCAAAATTTCTGACAGTGGACAGTGTTTTGACACTGACAGGAATTTTGACGGAACTGAAAACACGTTTAAAAACCCCCGCGTTCGTTAGATGGTGTCGAGGCTATAAATGTTTTTGCACTTTCTTAAGTCTAAGCGCCTTTGGGCCCTGGGCTTAACTTTTGTTTAAATTTTCTACCTATAGGAACCTACATATAATTACTTCTCCATTAAAGGAAAAACGTGACAATTTTATGATATAACAAAACTAAGTTTTGACATGAGTCACCCCGAGCACGGCCAACTGCAATTTTTTTTTAAATGTCATAATACTTGTTGATTGCGCAAAAATGTAAAGGTAATTCGAAAAACTGATAGGCATAGGTGGGTACTCTAGCAAAAAAAAGCTAAACAGGTTTTTAAAACGCTTAGCGCCTCTCCTATACCTCCAACATGGTGAATGGGTTATGTTCACTTTGTGCCATCTCCAAACTGTCAACGTGTGGCTGTCAACTTTAGTGACCTTGACTAACGAACCAATTTCAAATCAATAGATAACATATGGAATCTGCGGCATTTGACATTCTTTTCGCCGTATCAACGAATCAACAAATAATTGAGAAATATAAAAATTCATTTCAATTATCTTCCTTTATTATAGCATTAGCCATGGCAAACAATTGACTGTCAAATTGACGTAAACAAATAAGATTGTTAGGACATGCTTTTGTTTGGATTCCACAGCCAATATGACATAGCAAATTTCAAGCTATGAAACAGTGAAAGTTGGCGTTTTTGAAAATGGAGCGGAAATAAAAACTAAAAATTCCGAATGTAGAAATTAACATCTTGAATGTCATCGCATAGTAATTATTACATTATTGAATTAAAAATTCGCGATAAGAGAAGCGCCCCCACGTTTGTGAAACGTTGCAGTTTTGGACGAGTAGGCATGTGGCAGGAGATAAGCGTTCAGTGGTCCCATATGGACGATGAGTGAGAAATTTTCAATACACGTGAAAATCACGAAGAATTTCTAAGAGAAAAGTAGCCGAATCCGCGTGCAAGTCGGTCGACGTGTCACTCTCTATGCCAGCAAGTTGACCCTAAACATATTATTGAAGTGGAATACTCACTGTACTGTAAAAACAGAAAATCCGTCCTAGAAAAAGCTGGATCTCCGAAGATTCTCCAGTTTTACTTGGTTATGTCTTGCTGGAAGAATGAATATTTTATTAGTAACTGGTGTCAACACTACGCACCGCACACACATACCGACTTCCAAGCACGAAATGAACTTTGTTGGCAAAGGCAAAATGATGATGGTAAGAATGGCAAGTGGTGACAGCACCGAGCTGTCATAAAAATGTTCATCTTGCGCTATTCAACCACAGAGGGCGCCACAAAATTCTAAACAGAAAATAAATTCAATAAACTTTTATAATGCATAACTGACTGGAAACTTGCTAGAAACCATCAAAATGCTTTCCAAAGAAAATCTATTTGATGAAAGCAGTAGTAAATTCAAATAATTGTGGCTCCCTCTCGTGAATACTAGCGATAAGACGACACCAGTTCCAAGTTCCAACCAAAACCAACCAAACAAACTAAATTTCCCTGAAGTTTTGTGTTGCCAGTGTGTAACCAAAACTCAGCAAACGTTTTAAAAAATCTTCAAAACACAGTTAATTGTCTTAATTTATATATTTCCAGCACATACAAGCCATGTCCAGAGAGATACAGTTGTTAAAATTATGTCGAGGCTCTTTCAGCCAGGTAAGTTAATTATTAATCTCTTTGTTACATAAGAACAATAATTAATAATAACAGGTGCGCAATTTCCACGCCACCCCCGCTGTAGCCCAAGCGGTGCGTGAAAAGAATTTTGAAATTTACCGATGGAACCCCGACCAACCCGACAAGAAGCCCTGGGTACAAGAATACAAACTGGATCTTAACAGCTGCGGCCCAATGGTGTTGGACGCATTGATTAAAATAAAAAATGAAGTGGACCCTACCCTCACCTTTAGAAGGTCCTGCAGGGAGGGAATCTGCGGGTCATGTGCGATGAATATTGGGGGTATCAACACTCTGGCTTGCATATGCAAAATCGATACGAATTTAGGAAAACCTACGAAGATTTATCCACTCCCCCATATGTATGTTGTTAAAGATCTGGTGCCTGATATGACCCATTTTTACAATCAATACAAATCAATTGAGCCGTGGTTGCAACGCAGTGATGAGAAGAAGACTGGTGGTCAGCAATACCTGCAGAGTATAGAAGACAGGCAAAAGTTAGATGGATTATATGAGTGCATTTTATGCGCTTGTTGCACCACTTCATGTCCTAGTTATTGGTGGAACGGGGATAAATACTTAGGGCCAGCTGTTTTAATGCAAGTCAGTACATGGTTAATTGAAAAGATGTGTTGTGATAATTATTGTGTTTGCAGGCATACCGGTGGATGATTGATTCTCGAGATGAAGCTACAGAAAAACGATTATCTCAATTGAAAGACCCTTTCTCGGTGTATCGATGCCACACTATTCTAAACTGCACAAAGACATGCCCCAAGGTAATTGCTGGGTAATTTCATGCAATCCCTAAAAACTACTGCTGCATGAAATGAAAAAAATTTGGTATGCTACTTATCCAATGTTAAAGAGATATACGAGGCTTCAAAGGCTATTTTCGCTTTCTGTAGGATTTTGAAGTATATGAAATTTTTTCCTGATCAGCAAAAACAAAAGTTTACCTGAAAGTTCAAGGTTTTGTGTATAATCTCATGCATTAGAACCGTCACAATTGCGAAAATTTGTTTATGGAAAAAATCTGGAAACATTCAAGAAAGAATGGAAATGTCCACTTTTTTTCCTGGATGAAAGAAAAAAGCTCAAAGCTAGATTGTTTCAAAGTTATAGACAGTCAACTATGTACTTTATATAAAAATAGGGTTGACTTACTATAGCTCGTGGTGTGTCAAGTATAAATTGCAGAATACACTAGTTTCAGCTAAAATGGTAAAATTCACTGACTGATTTGCATAACTTCTGCAAAGTTGGACAGTTCACCTAGTACCTACTATCATGTGCTACAAGAGTTTTTTTGCACTTTCCATTAGTGCCCGACTTTTTTAATATAGGGTATACAGGGTACACAATTGGGGTCTCGGAAACCATTAGAGTTACAAAATCGGTTTAATTAGGAAAAAGTTGCCCTTTTTGAGGGTGATTAGGAATCTCTAAAGAATTTTCCAATATCTTGATTCGTTACCGAGTTAAAATTAAAGATATGGAGTGGCATTAACAGGAATTTTCTATGCCTTCTAGATTTTGAGCAACGACAGTCAACTTCTCTTTTTATTATGGCCGCCATATTAGAGTTTAACATCTTTGGATATATAGAAAAATTAACTTTTCAAAAATGTAACCACCTTGGGCTTTTTTGACAGATCGTCAAAATTTGAAAGGACCCGCACCATCTTTATGGAAAATGGCTTTCTGTCGGATTGGCTGAAATTTTAGTATGTTGTAGATTTTGACCTCCTGATCAAATGTTATCATTGCCCCAAAGAAATCGTACGGACAGTTTTTGATATAGAGAATTTAATATTGTTGTATCTTGTTACCTAGGAAACATTGCATCTAACATTAAGTTACCTTATGAAGCAATTCAGAGCTGAAATCTGATTGGTCCTCTCAAATCTGTTCTAACTCGAGAACTATTGGACCCTGAAAATTTTCAAAAACACGAATCAACTGAAAATTTAATCCTGAATTCTCGATAAGAATTTGGTGCGAGCGTTCTGAGACACCCTGTATATAAAAGTATGTTAATAATATACGTAAGAAAAGTGCCCCTGGACTTATCATGTGCTATTATGATGGCAAAAATCATTGAGTAATCCAAAAATGCAAATTAATTTTCGCTGCATGTAATTCTTATGGGAAAATTTTATCTTCGGCACCCTCTGGAGCAAAAACTGTCCGTACGATTGCTTTGTGGCAATGATAACTTTTGATCAGGAGGTCAAAATCTACAACATACTAAAATTTCAGTCAATCCGACAGAAAGCCATTTTCCCATAAGGATGGTGAGGGGTCCTTTGGTGTGAGTACATAATTTGTATAAGCGGCCTAAACTTAGGGAAAAAACAACTGTACACGGACTTTTTCAATTTCCTATGACATGTGAAAGGAATTGAATTCAACCAATAAAACTCGGTATTGGCATCGTATGACTCAAGCTTTGGAAGTTTTTTTTTCAAAAAGCCAGGATTGGTTACATTTTTGAATCGCTGATTTTTGTGTGTTTAATGGGGTTAAAATCTAATATGGGGGTCATAAGAAAAAGAAAAGTTGAGTGTCGTTACTCAAAATCTAGAAACCCTAGAAAATGTTTGTCAATGCCATTGAGTTGACAGATATCAAAAATATGAAAGTTCCAAGTTTTACTTAAATGGCATCAACTGTTAGGAAGCTATGAATTTTTCTTTAGAAAGTCATTTTTCAGTTTTCTCGGAATAACTCAGGAACGAATCAAGATATCTAAAGATTCTTTACAGATTCTTAATCAACTTAGCAAGAGCAACTTTTATCTAATTTAACCAATCTTCTAACTCTTTCAGTTTCCGAGATCCCAATAGTGGGCAATGAAATTGGTATGTGAAAAATAAAGAAAAAATTTCTAGTTCATAAAGCATTTACATTTGGAAAGATGTCAAAACGTGTCAATCACAAATGGAAGACCCTTCAGTCTGGGCTCTGGAGTGTTACCATTGCAACATAACATGACGGCTGATGACATTAATTTTCTTATAATAGGCACGATTTCAATAATAATAATAATGTTATTATTATTGAAATCGTACCTACAGTCCTATTAAGAAAATTTCAATTTTGACGATTTGTCAAAAAAGCCCTAGTTATTGGTTACATTTTTGAAAAATTAATTTATGTGTGTATCCAATGGTGTTAAAATCCAATATGGCGGCCATAAGAAAAAGAGAAGTTGACTGTCGTTACTCAAAATCTAGAAACCCTAGAAAATTTTTGTTAATGCTATTGGATATTGGCAGCGATTTTCAGTTTTTTCAGGATAACTCAGTAACGAATCAAGATACCGGAGAATTCTTTACAGATTCTTAATCACCCTCAAAAAGCGCAACTTTTTTCTAATTTAGCCGCCCCTCAAATATTAAGTTATTTTTAAATCTCAAGTTTACAATGAAAAATTTTTATAAATGCAATATTTATTGTTTTTCTATCACTAGACTGCTCGGAGTAGATTTTAAAGATCACTAAGGGCAGTTTTTTTCATTTCTAGCTAAATTTAGCTACCTACTAGATGATCATTGCCATATAGTTTCAAAGACAATTAAATTGCTGGCGCATGCATGGCAGAACTTATGACATTACCTACTGGTTGACGTCTAAAGTTCAAACGTTATATTTTTGTGCGTTTTTTTAGTCTTCGAAGGCGCACCAAATATAGGGCATTCGAGACCATTTCTATACTCCATGGCGAATCATTGTTGTCAACAATGAGTCGCCATGGAAATTGGGTGAATCTTGGTCGTGTGGATCCCGGACAGACCAAAGTGTAAATTGCCTTTAAAAAATTGTTATTAACTTGAAAGGGAACCACAGAAACTCGAATAAAAAACGCACGAAAATATAACGTTTGAACTTTAGACGTCAACCAGTACTGTCATAAGTTCTGTCATGCATGCATCAGCAACTTGATTGATTAGAGTTAATTGTCTTTGAAACTATACATATGGCAATGGACATCTAGTAGGTAGCTAAATTTAACTAGGGATGAAAAAAAAACGGCCCTTAGTGATCTTTAAAATCTACTACGAGCCTACTAGTGATAGAAAAACAATAAACATTGCATTTAAAAACATTATTCGTTGTAAACTTGGAATTTCAAAATAACCAATATTTGAGGGGCGGCAGAGGGCTGAAAATGTTGAACTATCGCAAAACCTTAAATAAACTTTCTTCTTATAAAAGGTAAGTAAAAGGTAAGTTTTGGCGACTATTCCAAAACGAAATTCCAAAATTGTTTTTTTTCGGTTCACTACCCTACTCTATACCCTATATTAAAAAAGTCGGGCACTAATGGAAAGTGCAAAAAACTCCTATACCTATATTAAGTCGGCACTATTTTTATATAAAGTACATAGTCTGTCTATAACTTTGAAACAATCTAGCTTTGAGCTTTTTTCTTTCATCCAGAAAAAAAAGTGGAAATTTCCGTTCTTTCTTGAATGTTTCCAGATTTTTTCCATTAACAAATTTTCGCAATCGTGACGATTTTAGTGCATGAGATTATAGATAAAATCTTGGACTTTCAGGTAAACTATGGATCAATGCGATATCTGTTATATTTTAGCAGATATGATTTTTTTAATACCATGTTTTGCTGATCAGGAGAAAATTTCATATTCTTCAAAATCTTATAGAAAGCGAAAATAGCCTTTGAAACCTCGTATATCTCTTCAACAGTGCATAAGTAACATATCAAATTTTTTTCATTAATATCTGAGACTTCATGTGGTAGTAGTTTTTAGGGATTGCACGGAGTTACCCTCCTCCCTAATTTTTCAAGGAAATTAACCATCTTTTTCAGGGTCTAAACCCAGGCAAGGCTATAGCGGAAATCAAGAAGCTTTTGGGAGGCGTTGCAAAGAAAGAAGCTCCAAAGTTAGATGCCTCCGCTTTACAGTAAATTAAGTTTATCCTGTAATCACTTTGCTTTGAAATAATTATTATTCTCACGATTTTTCTTCTCACTGCCATTATAATTAGTTTAAGGTAATATGAAGGTAGGATATGGGATGGCTCACTTGTACAAATTCGCTGTTGAAAATGAATTTCAGTGCATTATTGGTTGCATAACCGAGAAACTCCATTGTGAAAATTAAATTCGTTATTGATCCGTCCCCGTAATACTCTTCGGCTTTTATCGTAGGTGGCATGATTCAAACGCTTTTCTATTGGCGGAACACCGCCGAACTCCCCACTTAACTTCAAACTCGTGCAAGTCGAAATTTTTTTTCCAGTGTCATTCAGTCGTCGGTTGAGTTTTGTGTGTTGAAAGGGTTAAAAATTATCGGCAAGTGTGGCTCAAAACGGAATGAGTAGTGGTGTTGATGTTTTGAGCGGATCGCTCCGCGTCCGTAACAGTTGCATTAACGGATCTGGCCCCTATTCCTACCACAAAGTGAAGGAAGTAAAATTATGTCCGAGTGTTATGTCTGCAGAAACCAAAAGGCTTCTGCCGCCCAACACCGAAACCGTGCAAACGAAACCTTTTCCCATAAGAGGTAAGTTTTCCACGTGTTATTTCGTCAAGCACGCGTTGAAAATGATCGTCAGAAAACATCAACAAATTCTGCACAACAAATGAATTACTATTATTTTGACAGGTGCTGTCAGGGCAGGGGTGGATCCTAACCTCAATCTGCCGTTTTACGGTTTTTGCGTAATTTTAACGTTTTCCCACCGAATTTGAGAATTAAACTCCCACGCACCGTCGAAAATGCCTCCGTAATTATAGCGATAACGTTATGCAATTTTGTTTAGATGGCCTCTGCCAATATTTCCAGCTTTTTGTAACGTTGATATTGGTGGTCAAGGCCGCGGTACTGTAATCTTTATTTTATCGAGTGCAAACAGGTTTGTTCACCTTCACCATAGATCGTGAAGAATTATATTATAAGATACGAAAAATTTCCGAGTTTCTTGAATTATTAAATGTCAGAGGGGTTGACAGCTCGTGAAAAAGGTGGTAACAGCTCTTTACTCGATGGGTTCAACCCAGAGTTCAACTCAACCCGAGAATCTGTGCCAACAAGGTCCCAAGTTCAATAGGTAGGTACACGAGGTATGTAGGTACGAAGCGAATAAGTGCGCGCGTTTTTTATAGCCAGGCTTTGAAAATTTCTCACAATGCCATTGAGTTTTATAATACAACAGAATTTGCTAGTGGCAATTGGGGTTTTCTGGAAATTTTGATTTTTTTAGGAATTTTGGAAGTTTTTGTAATTTTGGATATTTTTTAGAAATTATGTAAATTTTAGAATAATTAGAAAGTTTGGTGTACAGATTTTTTCCTAGTTGTCAACCCCTCGTAGGTACAGGTTGTTACATCGTGGGTGGATTTGATGGTCTTTAACATTATTAATAAATTGTTACACTACAGCCGTAAATGCATTAAACACTTATTTTGTGTGTAATCATTTGTAACAACCCCATATACAGAGAGTCTCAGAACGCTCGCACTAAATTCTAATGGAATATTCAGGATTAAATTCTGAGTCGATCCGTGTTTTTGAAAATTTCCAGGGTCCAGTAGTTCCAGAGTTATAAGAGGTGTAAGAGGACCAATCAGATTTCAGCTCTTAATTGCTTTACAAGGAAATTTAATGTTAGATGCACTATTTCCTAGGCAACAAGATACAACAATATAAATTTTCATTGATAGTATCTTGTTACCTAGGAAACCGTGCATCTAACGTTAAAGTACCTTATGGAGCAATTCAAAGCTGAAATCTGATTGGTCCTCTTAAATCTCTTATGACTCGAGAACTATTGGTCACTGGAAATTTTCAAAAACACGGATCGACTCGAGAATTTACTCCTGAATTCTCCATTAGAATTTGGTGCGAGCATTCTGAGACACCCTGTACATAGTTAGTCCTACAGGGTTGTAACCGGTTTTCAATAAAAAAGTAATTTATCGCAAGCGTTGAAAAACAAAAGAAGCTAAAACGTCACCAAGCCAAGCCGTACGTCATTTCTGTTCCATGGTTATTAACATAATCCAAATCTAATGGAGTCCTCTGGTTTTCTATTCAAACTTCCGGTCTCTCAAAAAAGGGCCACAGGATGATTTAGAGTGTCTTGTTGTAAATCAGAAATCAAAAAATCGAATGGTTTTCTAGTTTTCAGAACCGATTTTCACAAATGACAGTTGTCAGATGAATTTAGAAAAATCGCCTTTTTAGCCGTATTTCATTTGTTCAAAACCCGCCTTCTCTATAAATGACTTTTAATGAAAGCCCGTTAACATCGTAGGTCGTAGGTGCAGGTGGCTTAATGCTCTGTTTTGACATTTCATTTATACAGCCGTAAAACCTTAAACGTCAATTAATTTGTCTTTAAAGTGTCACCATATTACAATACTTTGTAACAACCTTGTACTTGATCAAACGATTTTAACATCTCGTTTAACCTCAAGAGGGCTGCAGTAGTTGAACGCTTCGATTATTAGGTCCAAGTATGTGACTATGTACCTACTTAGTACCTATGTACAGGATTGTTACAAATTATTGTACCATCGTAGAGGGTTTTTAAAACAAAACAATTGACATTTAACGCATTTACTGCTGTGGAAATAAAATGTCAAAACAAGGCATCAAAGTCACCTACGATGGTATAATTATTTGCAACAACCCTGTACATAGTTACTCCGTAGGGTAGTGAGATGTAAGTGTCAGTCGAGGCATGAGTAGAGTCGCGATTCGACGTGCTTTTCAACTTTCATGACATTTTGTGTCTCATTTTGTGCGATGTGAAAGATATTTAAACTTTGATGGCTACTGCTGCTCTTTATCGGTTAATTTTTGATATCTTTTTGGTTGAAATAATTAATATACACTGCTTTTCAAAAGTAAGGAATAAGTTCAAGAACCTTTTCGATAGAAATATTTCGGAAATATGGATCAGGTCAACCTTATTTTTTTGATGTGCATCCATCAGTGGTGTAGTAAGATATTTATTTGCACTTCCGGTTTAACCGGAAATGATCTTTTTATTTGCATATTTCAAACTTCTTCAATGTTCAAACCTGCCAAAGTTGCAAAAAAATAAGGAAATGTAATTACGCATTTGAATTGGCAGCAAAAACAACCTCAAAAAAACAAAGTTGACGTGTATTTTCGTTTTTCAAAATTCTCAATTTTTCAGATTTTTTCGTTGTTTTTAAAAATTAGAGTAGCCGTGACTCCACTTATGGTCAGGCGTGACACATATTTCCAACTCGGAAATTCCGAATCTATTGAGAATAAAGTATGATTTCCGAGATGATTTCACTTGGAAAATCAAAATTAGGATCATTTCCGGTTAAATCGGAAGTGCAAAAAAATATCAGGATACACAATGGGATACACCATCGGATGTGTTTCAAATAAGGTTGATTTGTCCGAAGATATTTCCGAAATATTCTTCTCAAAAAAGTTTATTCCTTACTTTTGAAAAGCGCTGTAGATATATCCAGTTTATTATAGCCGTGATTTTTCCTATCTAATCTTGAAATTTGTCATCTAAGGTTATATCGGTTGTTTATGTCATTTTTACTTTTGCATAATTTAAGGACTTCCTCAATCTATCTATACCGCTTTCTATTTGCAGCGGTAATCACCTGTGATATTTTGTTTTCCTATTGAACCTATATTCCAAGGGAGACTACCGCTGCAAAGTCCTGTCGTGAGACGTAGATTGCAAACTTGGTCTTTAATCTTGGGGGTCAACGAATACAATATACATCTGATATTACTGATAAGCGTCAACTGAAGCACCGTCTGAAGGTGCAAGTGCATGTGAATCGGATTAATCGGAACTTCCTTTGTACCTTTGTTCAAGAGTTTCGTCACAATATATCTTAGATAATGCACGATAAGGGTTAATACCTGTATGCACCATCATTTTTGAGCGTTCCTTAAAAATAAGTCATGTTTAAAGCCCTTAGAAACCATTGTCTCAACAAACGTATCTATGGAATTGAATGTCACTTATCTTTGAGTGACCTTTAAAGGAATCCCTTTAAAGCTATAGGGTGCAAATGGTCATAAATCGCTGTTAAATCACTTAAACCGATTAAAGTCCGACGAGCAGTTGACCACGCGGTTTTTTTCGTGTACAAAGTACTGCTCTAGTGCCATACTGATCTGTACTGCTAAAGTACTGCCCGATTCTGCTACAGTATACTGCGCGATACTGCACAGAACTGCTCGTACTGCTCGCTCGTTGTACCAAGTACTGCGCATGTGGCCATCCCCTCGAAGTCCGATCTCGAGGGTGTAGAAAATACTCGATGAAATAAATAGTTATTCATTCCGCGATTTAAATAATTTAATAATCTGATAATACCTACTTAATCTCGATAGCTCGCTCGATAGGCAATATCATAAAATATGTGGCGTGTAACTATTTGCCACTTTATTGACTTTGTTCTGGTTTGTTCGAAAGAGTTGAGAGCAAAGGAAAATACATCACACTTATCAGTCTCAAATTCAAGCAGGATAAAAATCTTTGATCAAAAAATTTCGTCCGGAACCCCTTTTTTTAGACATTCGATGGAAAATGTCTTGCCGTTTTTTTTGACATGCACCTCGCTCTGACATCTCTCCACAATTCCTTCCATCGAGGCACACCACGAGCAAAATTTGCTTGTTCAGCCAAAAAACTCAAGTCTAGACGATCTGTCATGTCGGTAGTAAATGAATAACGTGTACCTAAGTACCTATACTTGAATGAACAGTGGCTATTTCTTATCGCGGGAATGTCGAATTATAAAAACAATAATACAGTGCTATTCAGAAAATATGTGATAATGGTGGGTTTTGGAAACAAACGAGAAAACAAATGAATCGGATTCTGTCGAAAGTACGTTTGTTCAAACTTAGTTCGTGCAGGACATGTCATCTGTCATTTTACTGGGGACTTGTTTGAGGACATGACATCTGTCGTTTTATCTGTGGACTGTGCGAACTAACTTAGACAAGCGTCGTTTCGACAGTTTGCTATTCACTTGTTTCCATAGCCTCCCGTTATCACATATTTTGTAACTAGCACTGTATATGGACTAATTAATATCATTAGCGAGGGGTTGGCGAGGTTGGCGAGGAGTGACGTTTATGTGACAGTAGAAATAATTTCGGTCTGTCACTTTTTGACAATGAAACTGACTATTCCATGACCCACTCTAATTCGCTCGAATAATCACTAATTATTGTAAACAATTAGATAATTGAAATTTTTCTCACAAAAGCGACAGGTGCATTAATAATTATTACGAATTTAGAGTTTTTTAATGTTTGACGCAACGACAACAGGAATAGGTATAAAAATTCATAATTAAAATACCGAGCAATTATTATCGTCGTTGCCCAAAACACGCAAGCCTGCCAATTTGGCAAAATTACAAAAAACGCTGCGCCACTTTTAACCTGCAATTCTTGAAAAATTGTTCGAATTTTTCTTCTTAGACGACCATCAAAGACACAACATTGTGCAACAGAAGTAGCGCATGGTGAAATCCTTGCCGTTGACGCCGACCTAGTCACGTTGAGTCACGTTCCTCCGGTACAAGAATCCAGACATGGCCGGCAAGTGACTCACCATCACATGCCGGGAGTTCCTCAAATTATTCCCCTCACCTTGACACTATCATTTCCGCAAAGAAATCCCTCAAGTGTAGCAAAACAAGTTTCAATTTCCGAAGCTGAACAATTTTGCTTTTCTAAAAATATTCTTTGAACGTCAGAAAAAAAAACTTTACTCGTAAATAAGTTTCGTGAGTTTAGGAGACACCACCGCATGTTACTGCAAATTAGTAATGCTAATTTAATTGACCTTAATTCTTACTAAGTGTTGGCGATAACCAGAAATGGACGGCTTTTGTCGGTGTTATATTTGCTAAAATTATTAGCAGAACGAGTTTTTAATGTAGTAAAATATGTACTGCGAAGTTTCGATCTGCTAATTGTCGTGATAAAAAGTTGATTCAATCAACTCGTGAACTCAGCTGATTTTGAAGCTGATTGGTTCAAAAGTTTGACGTCATCAAGCAACGGGCAACCGGGCAACCAAATTTGACATAGGCGTTTTTCCTCGATTTAAATGCAAATACAAGTTTTTCGCGTTACCATATGAATGCTCTTCGAATTCTGCTTCCAAGAATGTATCAACACTTAGTGCCCTTTGGCAAAAAAAATCATCAGCGGAAACTACTACATCGAGATGAAATTTTACGTGCACGTTCAGTGAGCACCCTGTAGATGATGCGATTTTGGGGCAAATCGGTTGATTACATTATATTCAGATTTATACGTTTATATGGCGCCTCGCCTACGTTTACATTATTGGTAGCGCCTCCAATAAATCCGGGGAAAAAGCGCGCTTCTTTTGCCAACGCGGCCTAAACGTTTGGAGATGGAACAAAATCTTATATAGAAGAATTGTTAGCAACAAATAGATCTACAAAAAAGTCCGCGACAGCATATAAGTATCTATGATAGGTAGCCTACAATAATTGTTTTTGTGTTTTATTTTTTTGTAAAAATCCGTTTGACTGTTTGTTGTGGGCTATTTTTCATAGATACCTGTATGCTGTCGCGGACTTTTTGGGAGATCTTTTCATAGCCAACAATTCTTCTATTTATGATTTTGTTATATCTTCAACCGTTTACTCAGCGTTCACGTTTTAAATTGTTAAAGCGGGGTTTTTTGGCGGACTTGCACGCAACGAATAACTGAAACTTTTTAAATAGGGTCAGTGGTTGACTTTTATTCTATTAACCTCCCCACAACCGATATAAAAATGGGAGGTTACTGCAATCAGTCCAAAATTCGAAATTGAGATAACACCAGATCTTTACGTTTCAAGGTCTCAGGATCACGAAAAAGTGGTTTTTAAAAAATGTCTGTGTGTATGTACGTATGTGAGCACGATTTCTCGGAAACTGTCGAACGGATTTGAATGAAATTTGGAATGTGGTTTAGTGTTGGCCCTCTGGAGAGCCCAGTTAATTTTCTTGCCGATCCGCAAACGCCAAGTGCCTTTTTGGCACACTAACTATGAAATTTGACTTATGAACACAATTTTTTTTTATCAGCACATGAAAGGTCTTCAAATTCTGTATCTAGAAATGTATTCATACTTAGCGCCTTTTTGGCACAAAATCAAAGAAATCGAAATTTCGAAGAAACATTAAATAACACGCTACAGTCCAAACTACTAGATCGATTTGGCTGAAATTTGGTAGGTAGAGATACCATTACCGGCCGAAGAGCTGATTTAATTTTGGTGGCAATTGGCGAATGGCAAGTGCCATTTTGGCATACCAACTTTGAAACTTGAATAATGAACTCCCATTTTCTCTATCAGCACATGAAAAGTCTTCAAATTTTGTTTTCAAAATTGTATTCAAACTTAGTGCCCTTTTGGCAAATGATCGTCAAATTTAGAAAAATCACAGAAAGCACCTTAGGTTTGGTGGAGTGAAACTATTAGATATAGTAAATAGTAACATTTACTTGATATTGGTGATAGGATTGGAAAATTCACCAAGTGGGGAGGTTCCAGCCGCTTCCGTAGCTGCCCATTTTTTATTTAAATTTAACATTGTGGTTAAAATCCAACTAGTAAATTCGGGTAAATTTCATGCTACTTTAAACTTTAAAACACAAACAGTACAAAACACTGTTCTCGTCTTGTATTATAGTCAAGAGGTCTGACTGAGTGAGTCTGAGGCTCAAGACCAAAAGAGAGGGCAAGACGTGAGGAAGTTTCGGACGTATATAGTCGTGGCAAAAAGTAATTAAATTACTAACTAATTTCTTCTTAATAATGGCGATAAGGATAAGGAACTAGGGTCGAAAACCTTAGATGTAGATACCATTTTTTCGAAAAAAAGTTGCGTAACAAGCGATCGAGAAAAACATCTGACACGCACTGTACCTACTTGATTAGACCCCAGGGTCTGTATTTTTGAATCGTGGGAGCTTCTCCCCGGGGAGAATACAACCGTAGGCTCCCAAATGGCGCTCCCCCTCCAATCATTTTTCGTAGTGATGACGAAAGGCTACGATTTCACGTGGTGCTGAGCATGTGAGAACCGATTTCCACCGATTTTCGACAACCAATTACCACAATTTTATTGTATGTCGTGTAATCGTCATTTCCCATGGGAATTGCTTTCACATGATTCAAAAATTGAGCCCCAGGAGAAAAATAAACCTGGAATGCAGTTAATTTCTCTGCGGAAGCTGTTAATCTATTTCCATTACTGAAAGTCCTGAAAATTGAAAAAGTTAAAAAACCACCGACGAGAGGACCGGATCATGCATCATCAGATCGGAATCCAAGGCGTGCGATTTGCATAATCACCTGTCATTTTACCTGGAAAGTAATTTGAGGCCGAACTTGATATAATTTACCGCAGAAATAAAAAGATACTGCATCTACGTCTATTAATACAGGCGCGTTATAAATATTTATAGGCGATCGTGGTTGCGAAACGACGGAGGTCATTATCGAAGAGTTTATCAAGATTGACAACATCAAATTATGTCGCAATCGTCAACGTCAAAATCTTACAAAGAAGAAGCAGACGAAACGCAAATCCTGAGGTCCCTTCTTTACCGAAGGACCAGCGTCGAGATCCCGGTGTTAAAAGCCAAATCCACGCGGATAGGTTCGTAGTCTCAACAATAATAATATAGTGGAAATTTCTTTATCGGTAATATTTTACCGTGACGTAAATAGGAAAAAATGCAAATTTCAAGTTTCTGCCACGTGACTGATTTTGATAAGGAACTGCCTAGGGATAATTATTAATTTTTATTGTGTTTTTATTGATGGGGAAATTACGGAAGGAAATGTCACGACTTTTAGACGTGATTGCGACATGAACGATCAGTGATGTTTATAGAAAATGTTCCCTTAATTTTTACCTAAAAGAGCGAAAATTCGATGGAATAATTCGAGGAATAATTGATAGAATTTGCGCTAGTGATAAGACGTTTTGATAATGGAGCTCACGAGTTCTCGTTTGCGATAAATTTTCATAAATAATTTACATTTCGTGGCGAATTTCTAGATAGTAGACGTCATCGTCATACGGTTTGGTGCGTCCTCTTTTGTTTTATAACACGCAATAAAACTGAATAAAAGTAGTGTAGATTATATAGGCCGTCTTCAATTATGAGACCGTTTTCACAGAGTTGGCTGAAATGTTTTATCAGATTTCCTATGTACAGGATGATCAATCCATTTTGTCCCACTTTTAAATTGGAATATCTCCGTTGTCTTATAAGTTAGAAATTTTATTCCAAAAATTGGATTATAGGGCACATTATCAAATTTTATTTTGTTAGATAGAAACAAAATTTTCAAACTTCGCATATTTAAATGGGACACCTGGTATATTTTTGCACAGATCACATGATCACATGGTAATTGATTTTTTAGAGAAATAACATATTTTTGTTTTTAGTTAATATCGAAAAAAAGTTAGAAATTTGATTAAAAACGTGGGTTATGGTACAGGGCCTCGTATAGGGCACACTTTCAAACTTCAATTACAGATAAACAACTTTTGTTTCCACAGCACATCGTGTTTCTTTAATATGTCAGTTTTTCAACATTAATTAATTACAAAAATATGTTGTTTCTATGAAAATATCAATCTGAGATACTTAGCTAATGTGCTATATTTGAGTAATCAGAAAATTATTTCCTATCGATCTGTAAAAAATATATACCAGGTGTCCCATTTTAAAAAATGCAACATATACCTACCGGGTGTCAACCAGTGTCAACGAAACCAGGCTCACCCCCCTTTTTTCGGCATTTAATAAAATATTCCAATGAAATTTGTTACATGATAAACTGCATTTTTTGACATTTTGAAAGATTTTGAACCCCTTCCGGTTTCAGCGGAAATGGACCTACCATGTATATCGTAATGTTTTCGAGTTCTACAGTTATGTCGAGGGTTATGTAGGTACAGTATGCGACAGATATTATGCTCGATCGTTTGTTACGCAACTGAAAACCTTGCGGAACAGACTCGGCCATGACACCTAAAAACCGTAGTCATGACCGAATCTGTTCCGTAAAGTTTTCGGTGGCGTAACAAACGATGGAGCAAAACATCTGACGCATACTGTACATAGTGCTTAAGCCAGCTAAATTCCAGAATATGTTTATTCATTTTTTTATTATCATTATTATTATTATTATGTATAGGTACTTATGTAAATGTATAGATTGTACCGTGAGTCACGAATATTATAAAACGATAACAATCACATAATTCAAAACTAATCGGTAAAACAGCGAGTAAAACAGGAACAGATTTGAACTGTCATTACTGTCAAACACTTGCTTTCCATAACCCCTTTTATCTGATAATTTTTGGATTAAATAGTACTATGTTTAGCTCGCACACATGTATGTACATACAGGGTGGTCCAACGAAAAGTTTCCACCCCGAATATCTCGTGAACGGAGCGAAATATAAAAATTTGCTCGAACAGGTGGATTTTTATTTTGAGGAGGACACCTAAATTCGCCCTTGGTGAAATTTTTCCTCACACCCCCTGACCCCTACTAACCCCCTCTTCAAAAATTCAAATGGCAACCCCCCACTTGTGATGCATTATTTCATAGCTAATTTCATTGTCAATCCAACGCTGTAAGAATTTTTGAGCTTTATTTAACTCCAGCGCCCTCTATGGTCAAATTTTAAATTACATTAGGGCCATTCGTAATACATCAATTGAAAGGGTTTGACATTCTTTCTAAACCGATGCAACAATTTTTGAAATCCATCCACTCGTTCAGAAGTTACAGGCGTAAACCTGAAGGATTTCTAGGCCCAAAACCAGCTCATGTTCTTCAATGTAACTTTTGAACGAGTGAATGGATTTCAAAAATTCTTGCATCGTTTTACAGAGAATTTCAAACCCTTTCAAATAATGTATCACGGAGGGCCCTAATGTAATTTAAAATTTGACCGTAGAGGGCGCTGGAGTTGATCAAATCCCAGAAATTTTTACATCGTTGGGTTGGCAATTAAATTTGCTTTAAAATGATGCATCACAAGTGGGGGGTTGCCATTTGAGATTTTGAAGTTGGGGTTAGTGGGGGTTAGGGGTTGCGTTGTGGAATTTAACCAATCGCGGATTAAAGTGCCCCCCTCGAAACAAAAATCGACCTGTCCGAGCAAATTTTTATATTTCGTTCTGTTCACGAGATATTAGGGGTGGAAACTTTTCGTTGGACCACCCTGTACATATGTCAATGAACAGATTTGACAAATATTTTATAAAAGAGAATTTCATATCTAAAGTCCGTTCATTTACTATAGCAGAACTAAAATTTTTCTGGAACTGTACAACCCTAATTCACTTTTGACAATTTCATCGAAATTTGGCGGGAAAGCAAAACATTACATGAACCAAATCTTCTAGGGTTTATTTTTATTAATGTGAATCATAATTTTTATTGTTAGCAGCAGTGTCACAGATAAACGTACCTGACGCTTTTTCATGAATATTTTTCTTTACACTTTACTCAAAACTGCTCGCACTCAAAGGCGATTTTGCGCCAATTCAGAGCAATTGCAATATTTTGAAATTTGTCATGTTTTCTGACGTATCGCATTGAAATTCTACCAGCTCATCTGTTAGTAAAATTCCTTGCAAAATTTCCTCATACCAACCTAAAATTCAAATTTTGACGTTCTGTCACTTCAATAGAAAATGAATGGAGTTTAGGCATGTCAATCAGTGAACTCTATGTCAATCCATGGAAATGTGGGCAACCAAACATACAATATGTTATTGCAAAGTAAAATAATATAGTCACTGCATAATAATGTGAATGACAGTACAGTGAAAAGGCAGTCTGAAGCGCAGTACTGAATGTCCATGATGGGTGCAACAGTCAATAATACAGGGTGTCTCAGAACGCTCGCACCATATTTTAATGGGAGGGATTAAATTTTGAATCGATTCGTGTTTTTGAAAATGTATAATAGATTTGAGAGGACATTATGAAGCAATTCAGAGCTGAAATCTGATTGGTCTTTTTAAATCTCATAACTGGAGAACTATCGGACGCCGCAAATTTTCAAAAACAGGGATCGACTCAGAATTTAATTTTGAACACTCCATTAAAAGGTGGTGCGCGCGTTCTGAGACACCCTGTATACAGGACTATTAATAATAAATTATTGTAACCCTGTACTGCGGTACCTAAATGATTTTGACGAGGGTTTTGATATTTAATTACTGCAGCCTACAGCTTCTTTTTTAGTTGATTATATGCGAAAGTGTTTGTTACAATATTAAGGTAAATTCATTCAATGAAATAGTAATAATCAAGTCGTCCACTAAAAAAAGCCAAAACACGACTTTGCTGCCCTCGCCTGTTGCTCACCTCGCTTCGCTCGTCTCGAAAAATTCCAGCAAAGTCGTCCTTTCGGACCTTGGTACACAAATAACGACTGTTATTAAGGTTATCTACGATGTACCTTCGCCGACTTGATTTATTTACCAATGAAGCGGGTATTTGGGCAGATTTCTGCTAGCGTTCCGTTATTGATCACAATATCCTATTATAATGTACGAGGAGGCCACAATAAATATTGCGGATTGCTTGTTAAATTTTTTATTTATGGTTTAGTAATCTTCACGCTGTTGTTACATGCCCAGCTTTGGATAATATACATAAAACATCCATCAGTTGCGTGGCAAAGTTCAGAATCAGAATAATCGAATTCGTTCGAAACGTTTATTCCTAATAAGTAGTAGATATGATAGTATTCAGTCGTGAATGAAATGGCGTTCGTAATAAATCACGGGGGAGGTTTTATTGGTAAAATTAGAGAAGGTATGCCTGAGTTATTAATAATTATTAATGATGATCAAACATAAAAATTGTTTGTAGTCGTAGACTATTAGGGGTATACCTGGTTGCATAGATAGCGCAATAAAAACAAGTTTACTTTACTAATTATCTAATTGTAATCTTTAAACTTTCATTTTCTAGACTAGTTTCAGTGCCTTCTCGCGCTTATCGAATACTCCCTCCTTTAGACCACGTGTCGCCTGTATTTTCTATTTATAAAAACAATCTGTGTCTATGTAACGGTGTGTGCGAGTTCAATTCGTTCGAATCCTTCCCAAAAGGACCAGTTTTTACAAAACGTTTTAAACAATATTTGTGTTGGTAGATAAGGATGATAAAAAGAAGACGTTCACAGTTCCAAAGAGCCATTTCACTAAGAATCGGTAATAGTCGTGTGCAGATTTTTTTTTATTATATCGCCTATTGGCACTCTGTCAGCGCTTATTTTAGGAACAATTTCGATAGAGCGTCCACTTTGATGGTAATAAATTTGTTCAAGGTGAGAGAGCCAATTATGTCAACAGTCCGCACGTTATCGCAATGGTTGGATTACCTGCCAGAGGGAAAACCTACATCTCCAAAAAACTGTCCAGGTACCTCAACTGGATCGGGATCAACACCAAAGGTTTGAAAAAGTCAAGTTTTTACTGAAAAAGTAAAGTTTTTACTTACTTAATCGCCTTTCTACCATTGGGTGTAAGGCGGTTTGGGTTTCATTTCGATTTTCTGTACTTATAATAACTCTCCATTTGTGCCAACTGTCTAATTCCTTCCCATGTCATGTTTCGTTTCTTCGCCTCTTCTCTCTGATTCCATCCTTACATGTTCTCATCGGCCTTCCCTTTCTGTTTTTGTCCGACACTCGCGTTTGGTACACTTTTTTTTAAATTTTTGAAAAGAAAGGAAATACCTGCAGATATAAGAACAGAAGTAGTGAACAAGGTAATCAGACCAACGATAAAATATAGCAGTGAGACATGGACCGTGACAGAAAAGCATAAGTCTAGTATTAATGCAATAGACATAAGATTAGTGAGAAAGATAGAAGGAAAAACCAGATTAGACTAAATAAAAAACGAAACTTTTCGTCGAAACCTGCAAATTCGTTTTTTATTTTGTCTAATGTGGTTTTTCCTTCTATCTTTCTCAGGAATCTCATGTCTATTGCATTAATCCATTAATCCATTGAGTCAATTCAAAGAAGATCTCTTACTTTCTGAATTTGCATTATTGTCGCTAGATGACAGAAGGAAAATTGCTTCGCTTATTTTTTTATTTAAAATAATTAATTTTTTTATTGATTCCTCTGCTTTGCTTAGCAGACTTAATTTTTTGGTTCCTCGACTTGGGTCAAGATCTCCTGTTACTTTTCGAGCCTCAATACCACGTACCAACATTCTGTTACGCTGTCCGATTTCACTGATGTGTTCAACATACAATGTAATTTGCCATAGTGATGTTGATATCTTCAGGCTGAGTTTATATAGTTTTAAGAAATCAATTTTCAGCCTTTTCTCGGCTAAACTGAACTCGGTTTGATTTACTTACTTCTTTGTTCGCTTCTGTTTATCTTACTCTTTACTTTGTATATTTATATTATGTATATCAATTCTTTGTCCTGTAAATGGTCTCTACTGTTGGGCAAATAAACTATATTATTATTATTATTATTATTATTAATACTAGACTTATGCTTTTCTGTCATGGTCCATGTCTCACTGCTATACTTTATCGTTGGTCTGATTACCTTTTTCACTATACTTCTGTTTCTATATCTGTAGGTATTTCCTTTCTTCCCAAAAATGTTGACTTCATCATATTAAATATTTTTCCCGTTTTTCCTGTTCTTTCACTTATTTCCCTATCTGCTCCTCCTTTATGTTTATCATATTTTATTCTTTCTTCTGTTTTAAATAGTTGCTTTAATGTTCCGTAGAATAGTTTTGGTTTTCTCTATAGTTCTTCGTCATCTTCTCTTCGAATTTTCCCAATGCTTCTTTGTATCTTTCATATCTCGCCGCATTTTTTGTACTTAGATATTTTTCCAGCATTTTTTTTTCTTTTTTACTATTGTTCTTATATCTTCTGTCCACCATTCTGTCTTTTTCATCATTTTTTTTGCTATTTTCACTGTTCCACAGTTTTTCCTTGACGCATCAAGTATGATGTTTTTAAATTTCTGTCATTTGTCCTCTAGTTCGCGCTTTCATCTATCATTTCTTCTCTATCTTTTCATTTATTATTTCTTGATATTTCTATCGGTGTTCCAGGTCTTTGGGTTTATAACTTTTTATTTTCTCGTTTACTTTCTTTCTCCTTTTATCTTCTTAGTATTTTCTTTGTCTTTTTATTTCCATATTTACTAAATAGTGGTCGCTACCTATCTCTGCCTGTCTTGTCACTTTTATGTCTTTCACCTCTTTCCATTTTTGTTTGCTTATCAGAAAGTAGTCTATTATGTACTTCTCGTTTCTGCTGATTTTCGTTCTCGTATACAGGGTGGGTAATTTTTCGATGCTCACCATTGGGATCTCCTAAACAGTAAAAGATACGAAGTCGGTTAAATTAGAGAAAAGTTGCGCTCTTTTTTTGGTGATTAAGAATCTGAAGAAAATTCCCCGATATTTTGATTCGTTCCTGAGTTATCACAAAAAATCTGAAAATTGACAAATTAAAGAAAAATTAATATCTTCCTAACGATTGATGTTATTTAAATGAAACTTGGAACTTTTATATTTTTGGCAGCTGTCAATTGAATGGAATAAACAGATATTTTCTAGGCCTTCTAGATTTTGAATAACGACAGTCAGCTTTTGATTCTTTTATGGCCGCCATATTCAATTTTGACATCATCAAATACACAAAAAAATTAGCTTTTCAAAATTGTAGTCAACATGAACTTTTTTGACAGATGTCAGAATTTGAAAATTAGTCTGAATAATTCGTAAAATCAGCCTAAACTTAGACAAAAAACAATTGCAAAAAAGTACACCGACTTCTTCAATCTCTTATAGCACGTGAAAACAATTTAATTCAACAGTAATAAATTACATCTTGCGGTCGTGTGAGTCAGGCTTTAACATATTTTTTCAAAAACGTCAATGTTGGTTACATTTTTGAGAAGCTAATTTTTCTGTGTATCCGGCGGTGCTAAAATTCAATATGGCGTCCATAAGAAAAAGAAAAGTTGACTATCTTCATTCAAAATCTAGAAGGCCTAGAAGAATTCTGTCAAATGCCATTCAATTGACAGCTGTCAAAAATATAAAACTTTCAAGTTTCATTTAATTAACATCAATCGTTAGGAAGATATTAATTTTTCTTTAAATTGTCAATTTTCAGATTTTCTGTGATACCTAACTCAGGAACGAATCAAAATATCGGGAAATTCTCTTCAGATTCTCTTAATCACCAAGAAATAGCGCAACTTTCTCTAATTTAACCGACCCCGTATCTTTTACCGTTTAGGAGATCCCAATGGTGAGCATCGAAAAATTACCCACCCTGTATTTGTGTATGTCTTTGTGCTTAAATCTTGTATTGGCTATCATATCTATATTTAGTTCTATAATTCTGTCTCCATTTACTATTTCTGACATTTTCTCCTTCTCTTCCCATATACAATATTCTTCAATTCCTTTTCCTTGTTATGTATATGTTTTTTTCTCATCTATTGTGCTTTGTAGTTTTTCACAGAATGTGTCTTTTTCTTCCTTTTTTGCATTTTCATTCTCTCCATATGTCACTACTTAGCAGGGTATCTCTCGACGACCGTCAGTGCGTCAGTTGGCCTTGTCTGGAGAACTGTTTCTAGCATTGTCATAACAATTTGTACACAGGGATTTCAATTAATTTTGGATCGATGTAAAATTTTCTTCCGGTTGTAACGGAAATAGGTACTAACTTCCTTATTTTAAACGGAACACCCTGTATATTATGATATTTTTCGATTCTACGTTTAATTCTAGGTGAACGTTTACTAAGAATTGCTATGCCAGAAATCAACCGTTTTTTGAGAAAATCAAGAATTTCGCTTTTTATGTCAAGTGCAGGCCTAACTTCAAAAAGCTGTAAATAGCCTTACGGTATAAAATGAGAAAACGATATTAATTTGACATAAAGATGTAAAGATGTTACAGTTTTCCAGATACGGCTAACTGACGGTCGTCGAGGTACACCCTGTACTTAGTTCGATAATTCTGTCTCCATTACTATTTCTGACATTTTCTCCGTCTCTTCCCATATATTCTTCAATTCGTATGTTTTGATTGATAAATCTCCCATAATTATGCTTTGTAACTTTTCAAAAAATATTTCTTCTTTTTTACATTTTCATTATCTCCACATGCCACTATGTTTCCTTTCTATTATTTTCATTTCTACAAGGTGAGTCTAGTTGGACAAATCAGCGCTCTAGCGTTTAAGATATTGAAATTGGAAATTCTATTTTTGGATATGTTGTAGCTGAAATGGTCCCCTACGCATGGGACCTTTGAAGAAAGCTCCAGTTTTATTCAAACCGAAATTATTAAATAAAAACGAAGGCTTAAAAATATTTTTTTGTTGCATTTTTTAGGGTTATTTTGTTAGAGAATCATTTTCTCTTTATGGAAACGTAATTTTTTTAAGAAAAAAGTTAATATCCGAGAGATAAATTATTTAAATAATAAAGATTTTTAATTATTTCCTAAGGAAAACCACGAGTGGTTTTAACAGCTGAAAGACAGTCTAACTTATACTGCAGACTGTACTCAGAATGACAAGTGTCAGTTGGAAATGTCATTTGGGGTCGTTTGTGGAAAAGTAATGCAAAACTGCGAGTTTTTGCCCTTTTCTTTACAGATAATTAGAATATCGAAAAAAAATTTTTTTAGGCCCTCGTTTTTATTTAATAATTTCGATTTGAATAAAACAGGAGCATTCTTTATGGGTCCCATGCGTAGGGGACCATTTCAGCTACAACATTATCCAAAAATAGAATTTCCAATTCCAATATCTGCGACTTGTTTATCCAACTAGACTCACCCTGTATACTCAATATTTCTTTCATTTACACATTCTTCCTTAATAACATCTTTTAATCTATTTGGTTTTATTATCAATCCCACACCCCCTCTGGCTCTTTCTCTCTGATTTACCCCCAAATTTTTATGTTTTGTTGAAATTTTTAGTTTTTAACCTGGGGGAATACCGGCGTCATGCCACCTCAGCTTACAAAAGTCACGATTTCTTCCGCGCCGACAATCAAGAAGCCATGGCGATCCGCGCCCAATGCGCCATGGAAGCCCTAGAGGACGTATGTTCGTGGCTTGAAGCAGGCGGTGAAGTCGCAGTATTCGACGCCACCAACTCAACACTGGACAGGAGAAGGATGATCCACGAGCACGTCGTCCAAAAAATGGGTTTTAAATTGTTCTTCGTCGAGTCCGTCTGTGACGATCCTCAAATCATAGAGCAAAACATCAAAGAAGTCAAAGTCAGCAGTCCAGACTACATGAATATGAACAAGGACGACGTCCTGGAGGATTTCCTGAAGAGAATCGAACATTATCAGGAGAGATATCAGCCTCTGGATGAGGAGCAGGAGAAGGATATTTCTTTCATGAAAATCTACAATACGGGAGAAAAGTGTTTGGTTCACAAGCACGAGGGCCACATCCAGGCGAGGATCGTTTATTACCTCATGAACATTCACATTATACCCAGGACCATTTATCTCACTAGGGTAAGTAGGTAGTTTTTTTTGTGCGACGAAGGAGGAAAGTGTCGTTTTGATGCAGCACGGCGAAAGCGAGCATAATTTGGAGGGACGCATTGGAGGCGATACGAATTTGAGCGAAAGAGGACATCAGTACGCCAACGCCTTGGCCAACTATATCCAGGAGCAAAACATAGACGGTCTGAGGATATGGACTTCTTGGTTGAAGCGCACCATTCAGACGGTGGCGGGGTTGAACGTTCCCCAAGAGAGGTGGAAGTCTTTGAACGAGATTGATGCTGTGAGTTATTCGCAATTGAAACTAATATTTGTGACGTCACATTGGAGAATGTTTTGTTGGTCTGTCATTTTCCTTTTCGCGAACTAAAAATCATTAATAATCATCTAATGATGATTTTTCGCGAGCTTACCAAAAGTGTGGTCAAGTTTTTTCTTTGTAATGCCTGAATGCACCATCATTTTTAACTTTTCCTTAAAGATAAGTCATCCTTAAAGCCCTTAGAAACCTATGAACCATTGCCTCAACGAACGTATCTATGGAATTGAACGCCACTTACTCTCCATTCATTTTCTGTTGAAATGACAGAACTTCAAAATTTGAATTTTGGTTGGTATGAGCAAATTTTGCAAGGAATTTTACTCATTAACAGGTGAGTTGGTAGAAGCGATTTCAATACGATACGTTAGAAAACATGTCAAATGTCAAAATTTTGCAATTGCTCTGAATTGGCCAAAAATGGCCTTTGTGTGCGTACAGTTTTGAGCAAAGTGCAAAGAAACATATTCAGGAAAAAGCCTCAGGTACGTTTATCTGTGACTGCCGCTAACAATAAAAATAAACCCTAGAAGATTTGGGTTATGTAATGTTTTAGGTTTCCCGCTAAATTTCGATCAAATTGTCAAAAGTACACGCCCTTACAAATTAGGGTTGTACAGTTCCAGAAAAATTTTATTTCTGCTATAGTAAGGAAACCCTTACAGCTACGGTGCAAATAGCCATAAGTCGTGGTGGTAAAAACTTAGGAAAGTCACACTTACACCAAGGCATTTGGAGACAGGTGTGCCACAGCTGCATTGACAATTTTATGCAGGCAGTGACGTCACTGGTGGAATTATCTGTTGGTGATGTGATGACGTCACGAATTTACGTCATTAGGCCGCAAATTCACCAACGTTACTTAATCTCAAGAGGAGCTTAAAATGACAAGAATTACTTTTTTCCCATAAGAAAACTGTCACTCTTAATTTTTAAGTTGGACTTAAGCGTTAAGTAACGTTAGTGCAAACGACCCTTAATTAGGCATTAAGAAGACTGTAATAGGTAAATTAATTATTCTGCTTTGTAAATAACAATTATTAATAGCCAGGTTTGCGGTTTTTAACTTTTTTTCTTACAATAGTTTACAAATAAGTACGGAATTACGGTGCCATGGAATTATATTATTGTTCCAATTGAAAGACCTTTTAAAATGTGCTCCGACGTGTTTTTGCATTTTCGAAAATAACCAGTCCAAGGGCCATGAAATGAAACGATAATTTTGATGCCGTCTCACGAAAAGTGTGAGCCACCCTGTCTTTTTCATTCCTGCTTCGTTTGGTCAATGTCAAATCTGTCGAATCCGGTCTTGGAAAAACAAAAAAGTGACATAACTGTCATCCAATTTGTCATTATGTGTTCTTACATCAAGAAATTGTACAGAAAGGTGAGATCGCTAGCACATACATGATTAAAAAAATATATTTTTGTAGTAAAGTACCTACTTAATAAAATCTGAAACAAAATGGACCTATAAATTTCTATCCACAGTCCCGAAGTGTTTCGGGAGTTTTTCAAAATTTTAATTTTCTTTTATTGCCAGAATAGGGCACTAAGTTGATTGTATTTTTGGAAACAGAATTTGAAGACCTTTCAGAACACCTGATAAAAACAAATGGTGGTCATCTTTCAAATTTCGTAGATGACATGCCAAAAAGGCACTTGTAATTGGCCGTTTGCCACAAAAATTAAGTAAATTTTCCTACTTGCTATATATCTAAATTTTACTCCACCAACCTTAAAGCGGTTTCTGGCATTTTCCAAAATTTTACGATTTTTTGTCAAAAAGGCACAAAGTTTGAATGCATTTTTTGGAAATGACATTTGTGCTGATAATGAAAATTTCGAGTTTATTGTTGACATTTTAAAGTTTATATGCCAAAGTGGCACTTGCCGTTGGCCGATTGCCACCAAAATTAAATCAGCGCTTAGGCGGGTACTGGTATCTCTACCTACCAATTTTCAGCCAAATTGATCCAGTAGTTTGGGCTGTAGCGTGTTATCTAATGTTGCTTCGAAATTTCGATTTTTTTCATTTTATGCCAAAAATATGCTAAATGTGAATATATTTTTAGACACAGAATTTGAAAACCTTTCATATGGTGCTATATTAACTGGGCTCACCAGAAGGCCAACACTAACCCCCATTCCAAATTTCATTAAAATCCGTTCGGCAGTTTTCGAGAAATACCGACCACAGACGTACATACACACAAGACTTTCTAAAAACCACTTTTTCGTGATCCTGAGACCTCAAAACGTAAAGATCTGGTGTTATCTCAATTTCGAATTTTGGAGTGATTGCAGTAACCTCCCATTTTTAAATAGGTTGTGGGGAGGTTAAAACGATGAATCTCAATGAAATTTCATTATTACTCGAATTGTAATAAGGAAATAAGTTTTATTGAGTTCGTGCTCTATATATTTTAGTCTTTTGAAATTGTTTAAACAATTTTCGACGTGGTGGTGGATTATAATACGTAAAAACACGCATAATTATTGGATAAAATTTATATTTTTTTTGGATAAATTAAATTTTTATTTCTATAGGATATACATTTTAACTGGAACCACCCAAATATTTCGGTTAATATTGAGCAAATCAACTCTCTCCTTTTTTGCACATGTAAAGCTCCAGAATCTGCATTTGCGTAATACCACTTTTTTGTTATTCCGAAATCTCAGCCCACTGCGATTAATTAAAAAGGCCAAAAATAGCGAAATCGTATTAGGCATTTTTTTACCGAAAAAATTTATTAGGAAATGTTGCTCAGGATGACTTCAAATGGGTAAATCCGAACTTTCAGGCCAAAATAAAAATGTTGAATTTCTGGAAGAAAGAATCGAAAGCTTCAATATTTTTGTAACAAAATAGTTGCTGTGTAATTGTTGCTGTGCGATTGTTAAATTTTGCCCAGCCATAGCTAACAGCAACTGTCAAACACTCATTTCAATTGTTTTTAATTACACAGCAACCCTTTTGCTGTAAAAATAATAAAGTTTTCGATATTTTTAATTTTTTCCTCCAGAAATTCAACATTTTTATTTTGGTCTGAAACTCTGCACTTACCCATTTGGGGTCATCCTGAGCAACTTTTCTTAAAAAAAATGTTTCGATAAAAAAATGCCTGTTGCGGTTTCGCTGTTTTTGTCCTCTTTAATTAATCGCAGTGGGCTAACATTTCGGGATAAAAAAAAGGTGAAGCATCACACAGATGCAAATTTTGTAACTCTACATGAAGTAAAAGAAAGCGAATTAACTTGCGTAATATTAACCGAAATATTTGGGTGGTTCCAGTTAAAACAATTCGAAAAGACTAAAAAAGGCCGAAAAACCTCGGCAGCAATGCAAATCAAATAAATGATATCTTCACTTTTACCTTATTGACGTTGTTAGGCGCTTTCTTTACACGTTTATCTGAGGCGCCTCAGTTAATCTTAGCAATTTGTTTGGTTCATTTGAATATTAACCAATCAAATTGCTGAGATTAACTGAGGCTCCTCACATAAATGTGTAAAAGGAAAGCGCCTGTTAACTGAACAAGATAAAGGTCCTATTCCATGTGCGATTATTCGCAAAAAAATTTGCGATATATCGCGATTTCTGAGATTTTCCACTAAATATTGACGGATTCCATTAAAAAATTCAGTAAAACTCCAGAAATCGCGATATATCGCAAAAAAGTTGCGATGGAATGCGACCTTAAAAGTGAGATTTTGTTTTATGTTCGTCCACCAGAGTACTGGGTTGCATACATTCCAGGAGTGATTTGAACCACAAGTGCTTATCTTTTATTAAGTTATTGGTACATGGTCAAGTTTGGCAGTTTGAAACCTTCCTCCGTCAGTAGGTTTGAAACAATCTGCAAAATTAGTAAAAACACTAATCAGAGCTAAGCATTCGTTGTTAAAACCCCAAAATCTAGAAGATTCGCCTGAAGTTAACCGGTAAACTAGCGAAAAATCATCTATTGACTCCCTTCCCCTCTGTGACGTCAACATCATTCTGAAGTTAAAACGTTGTTTGATTGCTGAATGAATGTTCTTCAATCTACAATCTAGATGAAAAAACATATGCATTTTTTAGGGTGTTTGTGAAGAATTGACTTACGAAGAAATCAAAGAAAAATACCCAGAAGAATTCGCCTCCAGAGACCAAAACAAGTTTGCCTATAGATACCCCAGAGGGGAAAGTTACGAAGATCTCGTAGGTCGCCTAGAACCGGTCATAATGGAACTGGAAAGACAAGGCAACGTTCTAGTAGTGTCCCACCAAGCAGTCCTCAGATGCCTTCTGGCGTATTTCTTAGATAAAACTGCAGGTAAAGTCGAACAGTGAAAACTTTTGCCAAGAAATATTTTTCCAGATGAGTTACCTTATCTGAAAGTTCCACTACACACCATAATGAAGTTAACACCAATGGCGTATGGTTGTCGAGTTGAACATATAGAATTACCTATCGAAGCTGTAGATACACACCGACCCAAACCTAAGGTATTTCCATGACATACTTAGCAATGCTTCTCTTCTCAAGCTTTTAATCATTAATTTCTAACACTCCTGCATGTAATAAAAACGTGTTTCAGGGTCGAGGACAAAAGAGTCAACTTGACAATTCTTCTGGTCTCATAGACCAATAACAAACACTTATTGTATCTTTAAGTAGTTAACTGATTTAACATTGTGATTAATAATTCCTGTTGTACAATTTTCATTAGAATGTAGATGTTACGAGTAGTCAAGAATTATCGCTTCTGCTTCTGTAGTTACAAAAATGACGTCATTACTAAACGATAATGTTTTAAGGTTCCTGGTGAATTGGAGGAACGATTCAAGTTCAAATCTCGCAATTCTACTTGAAGGGCTTTGTGTCTAGAATGTCGACTGAAACAGGGTGCCTAAATATTTTATTTATAATTAAATCTTGGATGTGATGTACCATTTGGTTTAGTTAAAGAGTTTAATCATTTAATGATGATATAGTTTTAGGTCTTGAAAACAACTTCAGATCAATATGTGAATGAAGCTACTGATTTTTCCAATTTTTATGTGTATAGATGTGAATATATATTTATAATGTATCTAGAATTATTGTAAGTTATTAATTCTATGTTTATGATACTTATTTTTGTTTAAATAAAAAAATATTCCCTTTTTAGAACTGAGTTATGAATGAAATAGTCCAGGCAATGAATGCCCAAAATGGGGTTGTAGAGAACATGGAAGGGGGGAGAATTTTTCTCTTCGGGAATGTGTTGGGGGTAGTTAGGAGGTAAACATACTAAAAGTCCCCGCCCCTAACCCGTCCGCTTCAGGGGGGGAGGGGGGTGGAAAGGTCCCTTTTTTTGTTTTTTCGCTTATAACTCGAAAATGGTGCGTCGTAGGGAAAAAATCCTTGTATGAAAATAAAAGCCTATAAAATTTTCTACAACTCTGCTATTATACATTATTAACGAAAAATTCACCGGTTTCGAGATATCCGGTCTCAAAAGACGGCAATTGTCAAAACAAACTTTTGCTTCTAATTCCTCAGTCTTTGGTTTTGCAGAAAAGTCGTCAGGAAGAAAGTTTTGGAGCGTTCAATTGATTTCAAGAATATATAAATATACAGGATGGTCCCTTTTTCACTGCTCACCACTGGCATCTTCTAAACGGTAAGAGGTTCGAAGTCGGTTAAATTACAGAAATATTGCACTGTTTAAATTTCACTTGGAGCTTTTATATTACTGACAGCTGTCAATTGAATGGCATCGTCAGAAATTTTTTAGGACTTCTAGATTTTGAGTAACGGTAGTCAACTTTTTATTCTCTTAAGGTAGCCAATTGTATTTTAACACCATCGGACACAGAAAAAATTAGCTTTTCAAAAATGTAACCAAAATGGACTTTTTTGACAGATCGTCAAAATTTGAAAATTGATATGAGTATGTTGTAAAATGAGCCTAAGCTTATGAAAAAAATTTCAAGAGAGTACACCAAATTTTTTCATCTCTTATGACGTCAAAAAACAATTGAATTTTGAACGATAATACAGGCTGAGTCAAGAAGGCGACGGCGGTCCATAACTTCTGAACCCTTCCAGCTAGGAAATCAATTCAAACGCCATTATGTACAACACCGCCAATTCTACAACCAAAAAATACTTTCAACTATACAGGATGTTCCAAAACACTTGCAACGCATGGCAACGTGATTTTTTTAAATGGAACACCACTATTTTGATGCCATATTCTGGATCACCTATAACATAGCTTTACATCGACATAAGACATTCGATGTTTTAAGACTCTGTTCTAAAGTAATTAATTCTTTTTGAAAAATTTCGATCATTGCGGGTGCTTCTTAAAAAAAATCCTGAGAACTGAATTTTGTATCTAGAGAGCTGAGATTCGGTACGAATATGAAGGAAGGTCTATTATATCTATCTAACATGATAAGTATCATTATCACTATACAGGGTGTTAAAAATTCTGTGTCAAGTTCGGAAAATTTCAAATATGCAAAATTCCATTTTTTCAAATGGCACCCCCTGTTATTATTGTGCCATGGGGTTCGGCTGTTGAATTACTTTATTTTTTATTAAGCATGTCCCATACCTAAAGTCAATACTTCAAAAGATGTTCCTTTTCTTATTTATTTTATTGAAGATTATTACGATCTCAATTAAAGAATGCCATGGACTGTATGACAGTTACGAATAACATTGTTTATTTACATGGTTACCAGACAGTTTGTCACATTTATTGACATAAACAATGAATGGGGAAGTTGGTGTTCTCTTTTGAAATTTTTTTCACAAGTTGAGGCTCATTTTACAACTTACGTCAATTTTCAAATTTTGACGATCTGTCAAAAAAGTCCATTTTGGTTACATTTTTGAAAAGCTAATTTTTTGTGTGTCCGATGGTGTTCAAATACAATTTGGCTACCTTAAGAGAATAAAAAGTTGACTAGCGTTACTCAAAATCTAGAAGTTCTAAAATATTTCTGACGATGCCATTCAATTGACAGCTGTCAGTAATATAAAAGCTCCAAGTGAAATTTAAACAGTGCAATATTTCTGTAATTTAACCGACTTCGAACCTCTTACCGTTTAGAAGATGCCAGTGGTGAGCAGTGAAAAAGGAACCACCCTGTATATATATATTCTTGAAGGAAATTGAACGCTCTAAAACTTTCTTCCTGACGACTTTTCTGCAAAACCAAAGACTGAGGAATTAGAAGCAAAAGTTTGTTTTGACAATTGCCGCCTTTTGCGAGCGGATATCTCGAAAACGGTGCATTTTTCCTTAATAATGTATAATAGCAGAGTTGTAGAAAATTTTATAGGCTTTCATTTTCATACAAGGATTTTTTCGCTACGACGCACCATTTTCGAGTTATAAGCGAAAAAACAAAAAAAGGGACCTTTCCACCCCCTCCCCCCCTGAAGCGGACGGGTTAGGGGCGGGGACTTTTAGTATGTTTACCTCCTAACTACCCCCAACACATTCTCGAAGAGAAAAATTCTCCCCCCTTCCATGCTCTCTACAACCCCTTCATTGCCTGGACTAAAAAGCTCGCGATTCAAGTTAATTCGGAAAATTGACCGCGTGACGTCACAGAGATGAAACCTAGACAATGAGAAACACTGAAATGAAATCTATAAATGTATATAACATTAATTCTCTATCAGAAAACGCAAATTAACTGAATTTGTTTTTATTGCACATAAAGGTAAATTCAAGAAAGTCATAAATAATACCATCAACACTTTACTGTACCTTTTTACTGGCAGTTGTTTGTGAACAGTCACACCACGGAGTCAACTCAAAGTCACATATCAATTGTATATTAATCACAGTTAAAGGAGCACCACCTACAGTCATTGATTTGTAACTAACCACTTGATACTTGACGTCATGGAGGCCTGTATGACGGTCACGTTTTCTAGTGACCTCTCTCTGATTGTAACACTTGACAGTATCCCGTTTCCTGTCTTTGCCATGAATATGCCTAAAAACCGGCTTTAATAAACCGTTTTTTGAATTTTTGAATTTTTGAAAAAGTACCTGAAAGTATTGTTAGTTCCTGTCGTGATGTTCTCAGGTCGAGTAATGTTCAAACTGGCATCCACTAGTCGAACGTAGAACTCATCATCTTCGAGCCCCCAACCCCAGTAATGATTTGACAAACCATTAACTAACTCAAAGTGCTTTCTTGATATGAGCAAAACACCCCCAATAAACTTGGGGTAGTGATAACGAGGGTGTAGATTTGGGGCAGCTAAATGAAAAGGCTGTTTGGGGTAAGCGTAACTTAGGTTTTTGTTCAACGGCAACAAATCGACGTCGTGCATCGCAATATAATCATAATTAGCTTTGGTTAGTAAGTACCCAACATTAATCAAGGATGCCCTATTGAAGCGATACTTGTCCACTTGGTTTAGAATAAAAATATCGTGAAAAATTTTTTGTTCGTTTAAAAAGCCATGTATATAAGGGGCGAATTCCAGCAATTCTTCAAATCTGTCTCGAAACGGAACAAGAACTGCTAGCTTGTGGTTGGATTCGTAGCCACGATTTGTGTAGTGCTTCGGCTGGGCTACATACTGAATTATCGTCTCTTTCTGAGGGCAATTGCAGCGATCTAAAATGGAATTTAAATCTTATGAAGAATATTTAACGGTACCTTGCGTTAAAAGTATGAAAGACAAGATTATCGTTATTAAGAACATCATCACAGAAATTATGGCAAAAAAATTGGTGAAGGAGAGTCGCAGCGCCTTCCGCTTCCACATGTTCACAGAACATCTTCTATTTTTATCGTAATTCATGCCATTTCGTATTTTTAAAAGTTACTTGTTTTTAACTGCAAAACATAACCATCATTTTTCAAGTGACAAGTGACACATTAATAATTGTCAATGATTTTCAGGGTTGCCAATAGAGCAGCTTGGGCAACCTAAGATTAATTTAAGTTAATTAAAATCTTGGAAGAGAGATGTAATTTAAATAGTTGCTTTAGCATTTGAGCAACAATTATGCCCTGATTTCATATTTAAACTTGATTTTCATCAGAACGCTACCGTAAATTAATTCATGCGAGTGGAATTTATTGATTTTTGTTGCTTGCGTTGGCAGCGCCAGGCCCGCCAACATAACGAGAGTTCAAGGGGGAAGGATCTGTCATTTCAGGCAAGTTGGCCGTCTCGTGTTCGACTGGAAACATGTTATTGAGCCTTATCCAAATTTTATTTCAAATTAAATGCCATTTGTTGAGTGTTTGTGTCAGAAATCGTGTGAGAAACAGTTTACCGTCTTGATCAAGTGCGAAATTAGTTGTTTCGTTTAGTAAAATTAAGAGAAAATTTATTAATTTTTTTTGCAACCATGCCGAAAGGGAAACGGAAAGGAAAATCTGGTGAGTAATTTTCATCAGAATCGTTTGTCGTGAGGTTAAAGGGGCTTTTGGCACAAATTTTTGGGCCATGACGTCAGAAAAATGCCAAAAATGTGACATCAAAGGATGGCTGACATATGGAGCCTAATCACTATCAATAAAAACGTGGATTGCCATGACTTGGAACTTTCGTTGGATTAGTATTTGCGAAAATGGAAGAAATAAAGGCTTTTGTCAACTTTATTTTCGATTTTGTAAATAAAACAATTCGAGGAAATGCTGAGTCAACTCTTACAAAGAAAATTATTTTTAACCTTCAAATTGCGACTGCCAACTTCAGCTAAGTTGTCAAAAATCAAAATGGCACGTTACACAGGAATGTTACATAACAAATTTTTTATAAATAATTGGTGGATGAATCAATTAAGCAGCTTACCTTGAACTAATTCATATCTACAATGCGGATGCATTAAATATTGATTTTGATAAAAATAATGCATATAAATTTCCCTCGAAATTTCCACTTTTTAATAAATATGATAGAATGTCATTTATTCAGGTAAAATGGAAACTAAACAGCTGGTGGAAGACAGTTTTTCATTTTATTTTGTCTTTAAATAAATAGAAATGCAGAAGTTAAATAAAGTTGTTATAATCCAATGTTAGGCGCGTTCCTTTTACACATTTATCTAAGGAGCCTCAGTTAGTCTCAGCAAGTTCATTGGTTCATTTTAATATTGACCAATAAAATTACTGAGATTAACTTAAGCTGGATCCACACTATGTAACAAAGCACGTTATATAACAGTGTTATATGAAATTTTCTAGAGAAAGAGAAGAAAAATCGTTATTTTTTCGACGGTTTTCCTCGAGGGGTTAACCACTTAGCGATTTTGGTGTACGGTTCTCTGGAATTTTGGCAGTTTTCTAGCAATTTTGGCGATTTTTAGCGATTTTGGCAATTTTCTAGCGATTTCGGCGATTTTCTAGCAATTTTGGCAATTTTCAAGCAAGTTTCCGGCGATTTTCAAGCAAGTTTCCAGCGATTTTGCAGCAATTTTGGCGATTTTCGAGCGAATTTGGCATATTTTTTTGGCGACTTGGAAATTTTCTAGCAATTTCGGCGATTTTTAAGCTCCTTCTGTGGTCTTTAATGTTTCATTTTTTAGAATCAAAAACCCTGCACTGATTTGGACAAATTTTAAAACTAGATCCCAGTCATTTGCTATTACTTTTCTTCGACTGAAAAGGGGTTGAAGCGCGCCTGCTACAAGCAGAAACACAGTAACCAACATTTTTTGTGAAAATAAGTTGCTTTGTCTTTTAAGCCAATAAATAATAAATTAAGCAAAGTCTCGTGGAACTCAGTTTAGACCCATATAAATGACGTCATAGCCGATTACTATTAATTATATTCTCCAAAACAGTGAAGAAAATGGCAGTCATGAATTAGACCCTCTTTCTTATTAAGATTAAATTAAGAGCCACATCAGCTTATGTTTTTTTAAAGCAATATCAGGTATTCTATGTCGATTATCATCGAACTTTATTATTTTTTATGGGAACTTTGGTGGCGATTTCCGCTGGTTCTGTTAATTTCCAGCAACTTGGCGGTTTTTGGCAAGTTTGGGCAGTTTTTACCGATTTTGGCGATTTTCTTACAATTTGCGATTTTGTGTACACAAATTTACCATGTGGTTAACCCCTCGGTTTTCCTTCGATTACCGAAAACCTCGCCGAAAACATTACAGAACGAAAGGAAAAATCGTTATTTACAAAAAGGTTCTTCTTATTTTGCTGGTAGAAGATCTATAATATTATTATATACAGGGTGGGTAATTTTTCGACGCTCACCATTGGGATCTTCTAAACGGTAAAAGATACGGGTTCGGTTAAATTAGAGAAGAGTTGCGCTATTTCTTGACGATTAAGGATCTGAAGAGAATTTCTCGATATTCTGATTCGTTCCTGAAAAAATCTGAAAATTGCCATTTTAAAGAAAAGTTAATATCTTCCTACTCGTTCCTAACGGTTGATGTTATTTAAATGAAACTTGGGACTTTCATATTTTTGACAGCTGTCAATTGAATGGCATCGACAGAAATTTTCTAGGCCTTCTAGATTTTGAATGACGACAGTCAACTTTTGATTCTTTTATGGCCGCCATTTGAATTTTGACACCATGAAATACACAAAAAAATTGTCCTTTCAAAAATGTAGTCAACATGAATTCTTTTGACAGATGTCAGAATTTGAAAATTGGTATGAATAATTTGTAAAATCAGCCTAAACTTGGATGAAAAACAATTGCAAAAAAGTATGCCGACTTCTTCAATCTTTTATAGCATGTGAAAACAATTGAATTCAACAGTAATAAATTACGTCTTGCGGTCGTGTGACGCAGGCTTTCACATATTTTCTCAATAACGTTAATGTTGGTTACATTTTTGAAAAGCTAATTTTTCTGTGTATGCGGCGGTGTTAAAATTCAATATGACGGCCATAAAAGAATCAAAAGTTGACTGTCGTTATTCAAAATCTGGAAGGCCTAGAAAATTTCCGTCAATACCATCCAATTGACAGCTGTCAAAAATATGAAAGTCCCAAGTTTCATTTAAATAACATCAACCGTTAGGAAGATATTAATTTTTCTTTAAAATGGCAATTTTCAGATTTTTTGTGATAACTCAGGAACGAATCAGAATATCGAGAAATTCTCTTCAGATCCTTAATCGCCAAGAAATAGCGCAACTTTTCTCTAATTTGACCGACCCCGTATCTTTTACCGTTTAGAAGATCCCAATGGTGAGCATCGAAAAATTACCCACCCTGTATACCGTGTTTTGTTACATAGTATGGATCCAGCTTTATAGGCTCCTGAGGTAAATATGTAAAAGGTACGCGCCTATTTACTAGGTAATTCCGGTTACGCCGGAAATGGCTTTAATTTTGAATTTTTAAATGAGACACCGGGTACATACTACATTTTTATATTTTTGGAATCTAGGAGTCATTCTGAGTATTGTAGTGTCATTTTATAGTCTTTTACTTTTGTTTTGGGAAACTTGGTTGTGGCCGTAGAGTGCGATGGTACTCATTCTCTGTGGATAAAAATGCCAAGTTGGTGGTATTAGAGGTGGGATTATTGCACGCAGAAATAAATATGTTTTTATGGATCAGGTGTACCGACATGGTACCATTTGAAAAAAATTAATTATCCGCGAAAAACGTTTTTCCATATTTTATAGCCCCTCCGGATAAGGCTTAAATGAGCCGAAACGAATATTACCTATCAATTTTATGAGAATACTGACCTCCATAGAACTTTCGGATTCCCCTGCAGATCTCCAGTTTAAGCTTAACGTTCTTAAAGAGTACTGTGAGGAAAACGAATTAACGGTAAATACAGGTAAAACGAAAGTTCTCGTGTTTAAAAAGGGAGGCAAGAATGAAAATCCAAACCTCACCTATGGTAGTAATAAACTGGAAGTTGTGAAGAAATATGTATATTTGGGGGTACCCTTCTCTTCGTCGGGCATTTTCTGCGAGGCGTCTAAACATTTTGTTAGTAAGGCTAGCCAAGCGGCAGCCAACGTCTATAATATCCTCTGTGATTCGAAGTCAAACAGCTGGGACACTAAAACGTAACTCTTCAAATCTTGTATTGCGGCTGTCCTTCTTTATGCCTCAGAAATTTGGTCCCTCAGATACCTTAAAAACATAGAAAGAGTTCAATTGCAATTCATCAAACGCATCCTTAACTTGCCCAAATGCACACCAGACTCCTACGTAAGACACGAAACTCAGACCAGTAGACTCGAGCTTGAAGTACTGAAGAGTTCCATCAACTGGTGGTTTAAGATTCTTAAAATGCCCGAAACTCGTCTTGTAAAGGTTTGCTACAATCGTTTGAAACATCTGGAGGCTTGTGGTGGTGTACCCAATAAACAGTCCTTAAAGTATAATTGGGTGGGTCAATTTCGTGGGCTATTATCGGACAACAACATGTCTTTTATTTGGGACCAACAGATCTTTTCGTACTCGAATGCTCATTTAAACTCTATAATAGAAGACCGCCTACTTTTGCAAATCAGAAAAGAAAAGGAATGCATTCTTGAGTCTAGGTACTCTGACATATATAGATCTTTGGTAAGCCAGTTTGAATTTTCAGGCCGTTATTTAAAGATAATACAAGATGTAAACAAGACGCGTCTATTTAGCCAGCTACGAATGTGCCACTCCAAAATCTTGTATCTGAGAATAAGGGACACCAAGTACGTTATTGACCAGACCCAAATGTGCTCAATGTGCAACAAAGGGGAGCTTGAAACGATTTTCCATGTTTTCGGGAGCTGTCCACTTTATGAGGGAGTTAGGAAAAGGCATTTGCCGGATTTTGCGCTCTCAGATGTCAACTTTTTAATGCTGCTCCAGTCGGCAGACCATTTAGTGATCACTGGACTTTGTAACTATTTTGAAGACTCTATGAGACTGCGGCGGTTCGTTACGGATGAGGGGGACTAAGTCGTGTGTCTTCTCTGTCTTTCTTATATGCTATGCTGTTGCCCTCTGACTGTTCTACCTTTTGTACCTTATCTTTTGATGTCCTTGCTATTATTAATGTTAGCACTATTCCTACTTGTTACAATCATTCGCTATAAGCAATCAATTATTGTTAATTTACTATATATAATTACTTATTACATTTTTCTCTTATTGTATGATTCAAATGAATTATGACAATAAATACTATTATTATTATAGAACAAGTGTATCGCAGCACTCTAGATCCATAACAAAATTTCCCCAAAAACAGGAAATAACACGAAAATGACACTAAAACACACAGGATGGTCCCTAGATTCCAAACATATAAAAATATACCGGCTGTCCCATTTAAAAATTCAAAATTAAAGCCTTTTCCGGCGTAATCTGAAGTGATAAAAAGTTGTAATGAATGTCAAAAAGTGACGTTCTGTGAGCATGTTCACTGCGAATTTTTTTAAATTTTTATGTTAATAATTGAAAAAGTTATTGCGGCGTAGGTACATGGTGTCGTTGTCACCCGGTATATTAAACCCGAGGGGTTGGCCACATGCGCAGTACTTTGTACAACGGGAGAGCAGTACGCAGACAGTAAAATTATTGTATTGTAAATAGTCAGTCTTGTTTTTTTTGACAAAAACCCACTAGTTCTACTCAAAACTCCCAGCTTCCTGGACATTTTCTTACATATGCTCCTTTTTTAGATGTATATCCACTATAAATCCTAAATATTTGAGTTATTGTTAACTAACAAAATTTTCTTACCCCCCATGACAATCTCCATTTGGATGATAACAACATAGCGTTTGTTTTTTCGCTATTCAACTTCAGCTTGTTTAAAATTAACCATTTTTCTACATTCTCGAGATCTCTAGTCAACTTATTTAATGTGTCTTTTAGGTTGTTACCTTCTAAAAAAAATGATTGTGTCATCATCAAACATATGGAAACGACACTACTTCAATACATCAGCCTCAATGTAATTGATGTACAAAATAAACAATAACGGTCCAAGCACACTGCCTTGTGGAACTCCATTTTCTCCTAATTTTTCTGTAGAAATTTCATCGCTACATTTTACTTTTTGTTTTCTACCAGACAATTAACTAACAAACCATTTTACAACTATTCCACTTAAACCAAATTTCTATAGCTTATAAATTAATTTTTCCCTGTCCACTGTCTTAAAGAGCAAATTAAATAAAATCTCGCTTCCTCCAGCTGGTTTGTTATTGTCTTCATTTTATTGTGTTTAATGAGATTCTAACTGTTACCATTAATTGGTTGATAAAACAGGTATTTTTCATTGCCAACTGTCCCATTATTAAGATTCTTGTGTTAATCGGAGCCCCCCAAATTTCAGATCGTAATCGTTACGATGGTGCTGCTTTCACCTCTGATGAAGACTCTTTCAACGACAATGTGAGTGTCATCAGCAACTTGTCTGAAAGTGTTGAGGATGCCGAAGAAGCAGATGATCTTGCTCTGGAACAGTATGAAGAAAAATTGCTAGAAATCCTCGATGGTTTGACCCAAAAATCAACGCAAGGCAGAACCAAGTGTTTTGAATCTTTTCGGAAAAGCCTCATAAAGAAGTATTTGCCCACTTTTGTCCGTGAAAGGTATTTCACCATTTGTGAAAGTATAGAGAAGGCACTGAAGAGGGGCAGTAATCCTGAAAAAAACGAAGCTGCTTCTTTGGCACCTTTGCTTTGCGTTCAGTTAGGGGATGAGGAGGCTGGAGAAATTGTCGATAAAACTCTGAGACCTGTTTTGATCACTGCTGCTGGTGATGGGACTGTTGCACCGGATGTCAGAGCTAAGGTGAATTTATCGTTTAATTATACACTTTAACGTTTATTTTTAGTGCTGCCTTGCACTGGGTATGATGGGATTGATTTCTGGTGGTGAACTTGGAGACACCCTTTCTCTTATGCAAGTTTTTGAAGGCATCTTCTTAAACAGTTGCTTAAAAGGCGATGGAACTGTTCCTAACATCACACCGGAAATAGCAAATCTTCATGCAGCAGCTCTCGGTGCTTGGACTCTTTTACTTACCAACATTGCACCGAGTACTCTAACAGATTTGATTGAGTGCAAGAATTTGCCGTAAGCTTTATACTTTATAGATATAGCGGTATTTTTTGAGACTGGTCATAAAACTACATGTACCCTTAAGTTCTGGTTGCGGCAAACCATCTCAGATGCTTGCTTACGGAGATTCGAATGCCAGCCAAGCGGCCGCCCAGTTCTATTCTTGACCTCCATAACTATTGAGCGCACGCACATGATTGCCAAACTGCAATGCAAGCGTGCTTTGGTGATGGTTTGCCGCATCCGCAGATTGGGGTAAGTATAGTTTTGTGAGTAGACCCGCCAGTGTCAAAAAATCCCGCTACAGCCACTAATATTTTCTATAGTAGCTTGGAACATATCTCTGAATTGCTGGAATCACCTCATTTGGACGTAAGGTTGGCTGCAGGGGAAGCTCTTGCCTTGATTTTTGAAGGAGGCAGAAAAGATAACTTCAATTTTGCTAATGAATTTGCATTGTACATCACTGACACTTTCAAGGAACTTGCCACAGATTCTCATAAATACAGAGCTAAAAAGGACAGGAAACAACAAAGGGCTACTTTCAGGGATATCCTCACATTTATTGAAGTAACATTAAAATATTTTTTTTAAATTTAACGATTTTGTTGTAGGATGATTCAGTGCCAGATGTTCAAGTGAAGTTTGGTCGAGAGACTTTAATCTTGGATACGTGGGCTCGTAGAAAACAGTACGAAGCTTTGTGCTCAGTTTTGGGTCCTGGTATCAACCTTCATTTGACAGAAAATGACTTACTGAGAGACATATTTTCCCTAACAACCCCTTTAACTAATAACGAGATTCCTGCGCATGCTCAACAGCAAATGGAAAGATTGAGAAAGGTGAGAAGATAACTGCCGATTTTTGATTGTTATTTTTTCAAATTCTTGCAGAGAATGATGAATGCAGCCGCGTTCAAGGCAAGGACTATATCGAGGGGCAAGAACCGAGATAAGCGATCAGACTTTTGATGTAAATTTTTAGCAAATTATTCAACTTGTATTTATTTTAATACCATTGCCATTATGGCGCTTTTAGATCAGTGTGGACATATTAATATCCTGTACTCGTGTAATGAACCAAAAAAAATTATTGGGTTTTAAAATGTGTAACAATGTAAACTGATTATTTGTAATATAATCTGTTCATTTTGTTAATGTGCAACTAGTCTACATTTTTTTAACTTTTACGCTACGCGGAGCAGTTACTGAAATCGATCGAAAAATTCAGAAAAATCGAATCGCCATAGGATACTGGGAGCCCAAAAAAGTAGTTTTTGAAAAAATGTGTGTCTGTAAACATGCTACAGCCCAAACTACTGGACCGATATGGCTGCAATTTGGAACGTGGCCATCTTATAAATTTTGGAAGAGCTGAAAAGGTTTTGGACTAAATCGGCCCACAGGAAGTGCCATTTTGCCACATCAACTTTGAAAATTTAAATATCAACCCCTATTTTTCACGTTCCCATATGAAAGCTCTTCCAATTCTGCTTCTAAAAATGTATTCACACTTGGGGTCCTTTTGACCAAAAACCGGATTTGATAGCTGATTTTTGTTCCAGCCGAAAACCTTTGGAATTTTTTCGAAAAATCAATTTTAGTGAATTATTCTTTGCAAAAAGCAGTTTATTACTATTGGATTCGATAGCCGTTGCATGGACGGATCAGAAACCTTAGTGCCATTTTTTCGAAAATTGACATTTACGATTTTAAAAGCGATTTGATAAGCAAATCATAAAAGTTGAACTTGGAAGTTTTAAGGCACCAAATTTCAAAGACCTTTTAAGTCAAAAAAGATAATTGAGCTCTTTTTACAATTTTACCTTAATCAAATCAGTAGCAAAACATTCTTACATCATAATGAAACGAATTCAAAATCTCTCTTATTTCTCATAAAAAACTTAGGCACCGCGTTTTGGCTTGGCATAGTCAAATTTGAAGTCTAAAATTTATGTAGAACCTTTTGACAAGGACAATCTACTGAGGCCTCATAGATTTTGAATTTATTAGAAAACGAAAACAAACATTTAACTCTTAGCAATAATTAATAATTTATATCAGATCCTCACTTGGTGATACGGTCATTAATTCAGGAGGCACTTCGAAATTATTTAAAAGTGACTGCATATTGGTTTCACAATTTTCATCTTCTTCAAAAGTTTTTGTTTCAGTTTCTTGTTCGCGTTTTTGTTCAACTTCCTGCGGAAGTTTGTTCTCATCTGCATTCAGGAAAGGAATTGGACTTAATAGCACTGAACAAGTTTGAAGTTTATCGATGGATGGCAGCAAGTGTGGGGGGCTCTCATCCAAGTCGTTAGAACATTTCTTTAAAGAAAGGGTTCTCTTGAATTTTTTCACAGATTTGTTCTGGGGGCTCAATAATGGGGGCCCATCCTCTGCTCGATCTTGTGAAGTCGGTAATGGGGTGGACCTTCCTGATTCTGAAGAGCTTTCGATAAAATTCTTCTTAGCTTTAATTGGTTTGACCTCTTCAGGTGTATTAGTGAAATCATCTTCTTCGTCAGGAAGTATTTGTAGTGTCCCTTTTTTGGTTTTTTGTACTTTCTCTGGTTCCTTCAATTTCTTCTTATCAAGGGTTTGAAAGTCATCAAATTTCTTCAATTTTAATTGCCTTCCTCGCTTGGACTTTAAAGGTTCTTCCCAATTCTTCTCTTCTTCGAATGCTTCTTCGTCGCTCGACAGTATTTGTGCAGCAACTCTTTTTCTGCCTTTCTGTACTTTCTCCAGTTTTTTTGGTCGACTTTTCTTCGGCTGACTCTTCAAAGACTTCTCTGATGTTTCAATATCTTCGTCTTCTTCCTTCTGTGCTTTAGATTCCGCTATATTTTTCACTGCAGATTTACTAATAGCTTCAGAATTCTGCTCTTTTTTTGCAGAATTAACAATTTTCTTTTTTCCATTTGTCTGTTCATCTTTGGTAAAGCCGTCAAATGGTTCCTCATCGAATGACAGTACTTGTGTGGCAACTCTTTTCCTACCTTTTTGTACCATGACAGCTTCCTCCATTTCTTTTTGTTGACCTTTCCTGGACCCACTCGTCAAAGACTCCTCCTCTGATGTTTCAATATTTTCGTTTTCTTCCTCCTGGGTCTTTGAGTCAGATTCCCTTTTATAAACATCTTTATCCTCCTGTTTCGTTAACTTTTCCCTTTCACACTTTATTGCAACTATTGTTTCCTGGTTCTGTCTCGGTTCTTCCACGGAATTAACAATTTCCTTTTCTGCTGGTGTTGGTTCATCCTTGAGAACGTTTTTCTCAGTAACTGAATCATTAGAGATTTGCTTCAAGGGCCTTTTTGTTGAAGAAGTCAAAGTACTCGACAATGGTTTTGCGATACTATCTGGTTTTTTGATAATCCTTGACAAACCCATTCTACGACAAGGAGTTAGCATGATCTTTGTTGCGGATTTCACAGGGGCCCCCAAATAGGGGTTAAATTGAGGCTTGTTTTCTTCTCGGACTGGTTTGGGCATTTTAAATGATTATAACCTAAAATTTTTATTTTCATTAGAGGTTATATTCAAATTATGTAGCAAAATCTGTTACATAGGTACTTACTCGTTTGAGTGTTCAGATTGATTATAGTTATAGATAACAGTTTTCAATTTATCTATTTTTTTTTAGGAGAAATTTTAGAATCTATTTCATGGACATATGGACATGGACAGTTTGTGATAGAGATGGGTACTCAGGTGGTACTCAGTTGGTGAGTCGACTCAAATGAGCCACTCATCACCGGCAATGAGTGATTCAACTCACTCGGAAGAAAAGAGTCGAGTCATCGATGAGTCGAATTTTCGCTCGATTCAGCTCAAGACGCCAAGATCTAGTATTCAAATTCAATCGCAAACGCAGCGATCGACGTAGTATTTATAAATGCCGGTGCCGCCTCAACTCAACTAAATAGAAGATAGTATGGTTTACACTTTTGCTTTATTTAGTTTCGCCAGGAGAGTAGTTTCGCTAAATATGAGTCGAATCACTGAGTCAACTCATCACTTGTGAGTGAGTTGACTGACTCGACTCGCTTAAAAGAGTCGATCTGCCCATCTCTAGTTTGTGATGGACAGTGGATGCATCTGCGCATCTCTATTGCGCATTGGGTGACTTGATTTGTGCTGTGCATATGCAGTTAACACCCCTTTTTACTAGTTAAAACTGGAATTTACCAACGGCCTTTGTGAAAACTAGTTCTGCCTAGTTATAACGCGAAATTAATAAAATTTGGGAAAAAAATAAATAAAATGCGTGCAAAGCGTTATTGGTTGTTGAGACGGACGCACACACCTGCTAAGCATTCAATATTATGGAAATTTCTTATGCGTTTGAGGAGAGGGAGAAATTAGGTACCTTCTGATTGGTCCCTTCTTATGCATTATGCGCTTATGCAATGTGCGTGCTAAAGACCTCTGTAGTCTGTAAAGCAAAAATACCATGATGCCACGTGGAAGGAAGGAATTTATTAAGACGCTTTCCATTTACACATTTATCTGAAGAGCCTCAGTAATTTTATTGGTCAATATTCAGATGAACCAACCAAATTGCTCAGATTAACTGAGGCTACTCCGATAAACGTGTAAATGGAAAGCGCCTATAATAAATAAAAACGTTTCCTTTTTAAACTTTATATCTGAATAAGAAAATAAAACATGACAACATGAACTACTCTGCATCAATTGGCGCCTTCTTCTTGTTTTTCTTCTTTTTCTTCTTGGGCGGCTCTCCACTCTCTTCCACTTCATTGACAGATTCTTTAGTATCGTCGAGCCCATTTTCTGGAACACCCCCAGATTTACGCTTCTTCTTTTTCTTCTTGCCCGACTCTCCGCTCTCCTCCGCCACACTCCCATTGACTGACGCCTTGCTAGAATCAAACTCACTTTCTGAGACACCCTCAGACTTGCGCTTCTTCTTCTTTTTCTTCTTCTCAGATTTCGCCTGCACTTCTATCTCAACTTCATCCAGAGCCTCCTTCATCACTTCAATGTTCTTTTTAGGAATATCTCCGGTTTCATAAAACTTCAATCGATCTTCAACTTGCTGCCGGAGTTTTTCTCCGAAAATCTGGGTGGGGTGTTCATTGAAGCAGTCAATTCTTGATGCTATCGAGCACTTGTTGGCTAGATATCTTGAAATTCGACCTTTATTCTTCGCACCAGCCCTTCCAATAAATGTTGAGTGGAATAATAAACCGTATTTGGGGGTGTTTCCTCTAGTTTTTAGCGCTCTAAAAAGAGCTTTTTCCGCCCCTAAAATCTGGACAGTTGACGCGGGATACTTTGCTAAGTTTGTCAAAGATCCTGCATGGGCTATTAAACGCGCCCCAACCTGATCTCCGATTAAAGTAGCCAAGTTTGGAGCAACATCCCCCATTTTTGTTCTCAAATACTGAGATAATTCCTTGCGATAATCAGCCAAGGCAACAACTCGACCCGCAAACATCTCAATATTCAACAAATCAATGGGACTTATATCCATGCCCATGCTGTGTTTTGACGCGTCTATTATAGCCTGGGCTTTACCTGAATCCATCGTGATTTCCTCAAGCCCCGGGAGAGACTCCTCCGTTAATTCTTTACGGTTCTTGATGAATTTCGTCAATCGAGCATACGTGTAATTTTCTGGTACAATTTTAACCAATTCTGGGAAATGATAGGAGTACCATTCACTAAAATTCGAAAATGACTTAGTAAAATATCTTTTTTACGAATTAGTTACCGAATTCTCATAGAGAAAGTGTTGACGTCTTTATCAAGTTGGTCAAGAAGAGCGATTGATTGAATAATCATATTATCCACTCTGTGAACATTGAACTTCACTTTGGCTCTGGAGTAGGAATGCCCAAGACCCAACTGAGCAACTGCTGAACTTTTCAAAGTGAAACCTTTTACCAAATTGTGAAAATGATGCCGAATTCCTTCAATAAACGATGAGTAAGTTGTTTAATTTTTTGATAGTTACCTCGAATAACTTCTGGAACAGCCCCTATATGAGTACACTGAATTCCAAGCCCTTCTGTAATAGCAGCACCCAGTTTAGGATCGGCAACTCCCAAAGTAACTTTATCCTTTTTTTTGCTTTTCGGTATGGTAATGTCCAAGTACTGTTGAAGCTCCTCAGGTAGAATACCTTCTGATACGGCATTAATGTTTTCCAGGGCCGTAATTGCGGATTTAAAAGGCAAAAAACCCACCAATTGCACCACACTGTTGAAGCGACCCAAGTCACTCACCGCAGCTTCCAGTTGCGGCAAAAGCATTCCAATTTCTTCAAACTCTTGCACCTTGAAGACTCCATACCCCGCAGCATGTTCGTAGAGGACGTACAATCGTGACTAAAAATATTTGAGATTAATAAAAGTGAGGTTATGTTTTCCAACTGCGTCAAACTAATTGTTACCGTATAAACCAATTTTATCATTAAAAATTTATAATATTCTAGAAATGATTATTGGACTTACCATGTTGCTTATTTTACAGCTAAATAATCTGAATAATTTTCAAAATACACATGACACACGTGGTTCTTGTGACAGGCAGAGTGACAGGCTGCTATGACAGCTGACAGCTTGCAGCTTGGTTTTTGCAGTGGTTTTAGTTTTATCGGGTTTGACAGTTCAAAACTAAAATCTGTAATTTAAATTATTCGGCTCTAGTTTTATATTTTGCAAAGCTTTCAAGATTCAAAACCACCCGGAAAGCTTTCAGTTAGGCAAGAATAGTGGCGGGTGGCCAAGTTAGTAATTTTTTTTTGATGGTGCTTGTTCTAAATACACTAAAATTCCAGGAGGGATTTTTTAAATTAAAAAGCTTCAATTTATTGCTTTTGAAAACCAAAGATGAAACTGAAATATTTGTTAAACTTAGTGCATTTGAGCATTTCTCCAATTCGCGGTTTCTCATGAATCATGAATCTCATGAAAAGTTAGTTGTGTAAAGTAGAAGACAGGCAATTCAATTAGTCATCAAGCGTACCTTAATTACTAATTACAATAATTAACTAACAGATTTTATCACTTTGCTTTGTTGATTCGGCTAGCTTCGCCGGTTGCTCGGTGATTATCGCGCCACATATTAAAATGGAGTCTAGTTTACAAGCACAACGATTTGAAGTCGTTGGTGCAGTGCGTCGTAAACCGATGTCGTTTCAGTTCTCGATTTTCTGCGGAACGTAAAGGAACAGGGCCCCAAAAAGGACAACAAATCATTCTGCCGAGACTGCCCTACACGTGAAAGGTAAAATTTTTGACATTTATGAGATTTTTGGTGCGATTTTTCATTTGTTGAAATTGAACGTCGGCCAACGTTGATCTCCGGAACAGAATTTCTGCTACTGCGCATGCGCGTCGCGGCCCTCCAATATTTTTTTGCGGGAACAATGGTGCTCTCCGGGAGGGTGAATTATTTATTTTTAATTAAAATTAATTGCCGTTTATTTGATTTGATGGTGCGCCGGTGGTGAGCGAAAACTGTTCGTAATCATGTTTAATAAAGAGAAAAAGTTAATTTGATGGTTTATCATGTGTAATTACATAAATCAGAATCTGGACGTTTATTATACTGGTTGTTTCGTATGTGTTATTATCCGCAATAAATTAGCGCGATACACCTGAAGTTATTACAAAGTCACATTTGTAATTATTTAAAGAAAATTCAATTGTTTTTTGGCAATTTTTGCAATTTGTGGGACGAGTGTAATAATCGAGGTAATAATTAATTACTGTTAGGCCCCCCGCAGGACCAAGATAATGATGAGCCTATTATGTGGGTGTAACCAAAAAAATGTTTTGATATTGTACTACTGTAAAATATAAAAAAACTAAATACCCAGAAGCCCCTTGAGACTTGCCCCCCCGCACGGACGGACTAGCGTGGGGGGTTGTTTTGTCACTTTAGTAGGGTAATAGAATTATTTTGTTTCGTAGTAAACCTAATAGAATTTAAAAATTCACTCGGACATAGATTTTTTCATCCATAAATATTTCGGTTGTAACTTTTTTTTGCATCGGTTTATAGGTACTTTAGAGAGGATTATAACCCCTTAAAATTGCACCGCCATAATGTAATTTAAAAATTGACCTTAGCCATAGTGGTGGGCGCAAGGTGAACGACTATCAAAGAAAATTTACAAAATTAGTGCGTCAAAGTCCATTTATATCTATGTCATTAATAATATTGAAAATCGGTGAACGCGAACCGTAGTGACTGAAAATGTGCATAATCTAAAAATAATATGGAAATGGTGGCAGATTCGCCAACCAAAATGCATTAAGGTAAAATAATAAGGATATGGAAAGGTGTTGCTGGGATACACAAAAATTTGTCACGATGTCTTATTTTTGCGCTACTATTGTTTTTTTTAAACGTTGTGTAGGGACCTTCCGATCATTTACAGAATGAAACGGCATTACTCGTTCAATTTTTCGGCAATCATGAAATAACGTTTGTAATGACATTCCGGGATTGCTGAAAAACCAACGAAAAACCGAACGTGTGTAGGCACCTTTACTATCTATATTCCATTCTTTTTCTATTTTGACGTGAAATTTTTATCAAGTGGGTCACATTCAACTTTGTAAACAGTACTTTTAGTTATCTAGTAATTTTCCACATTGCATTGACAGTGGAATTTTCAACAAAAATTATCGAAGATGTATAGCGTTTTTTTGCATTCTGCGTTCGATGGTATGATTGTCAATTTTTTGAGACAGTCGTTTTTGGCATAAAGACGTCACCATTGTTTTTTTAAATGGAAATTACATTTTTCCCAACAAATTTGGAATTACGAATTTTGACTGCACTGCAAGTAATGACACATGCTTCTGTCCCAAGAAAATTTGTTGAGAAAAATGTGTTTGCATTTAAAAAAACAATGATGACGTTATTACGTCAAAACCGACTGCGCCAAAAAAATTGCCAGTTTCACCATCTGATGCAGAATGCAAAAAAACGCTATACCTTTTCGAGGAACTTCACTGAAAATGTACGATTCAAGAATGTTATGGGCATTAATCCATACTTTTGCCCAATCCTGTATGTAATTCAGAGGTTCATTCTGATTGGCGAGCTTCAATTGCTTCGCATTTGAAAACTATTGAACCCTCGCAATTTTCATAAAGGAATTTTCTTCCTAGACTGGACCCAGGAGCCTACCATTACCGGCTCTTACGCGAGTCCTGGGACACCCTGTATACCTAGCAAATGCAATGTATGACTGTAAATCTAATATTTTTCTGGTCTAGTTAAACAAACAAAATATCTCTGCCAACATAGTCGCAAAATAGCGATTTTTAGCAGTTACCTACTGCTCGATTTTTAATTCTTAACCTCCTTTATACATAATTTTAAAAAATAGGAAGTTATTCCCGGTTGTTTAAAATATTTATGCCGACTTCTTTATACAGCGGTTCGACTCCATATAAATAAACCATTGTTGTCAGTGCCGGTTTACGGTAGTTTAGGACCTGAAGAGCTAAATATTTTAGCCCCCCCTAATTTTCCTAATTTTGCAGCAGGATCAGTTATTTATCATTCTAAATCCTTTAAATTACCTATTTGCGAGCATATTTTTGAAAATTTTGGGAAAATTTAAGTTTAATTTAACTTTCAAGCAAGATTTTCTTCAATTTTACAGAAAAAAATATCACTTTTCTCAGTCAGTAATGGTTGGATCCTGAAAAAACCTTCACCAGTCGCTTAGTTGGGCGCGATTTAGTAAGAAAAGAGCCGTAACACCGGGGGTCTACGTTATTTTTTACTCCAGACATGGCCAACTTGTTTTTTTGATTTTCTCACAGTTTTGCGCCGAGTCAGTTTTTTCTCATTCTGAACCCTCCAAACTACATATTTTTGATAATTTGAAGTAAATATAGCTTTTAAGCAAGGTTTTCGTGAATTTTTACAGAAAAAATTCAATTATCTCAGTCGGTAGTGGATGGATCTGGGAGAAACCTTCACCAATCGCTTAGTTGGGTGCGATTTAGTAAGGAAAGAGGGGTAACACGTGGAGTCTACGATAATTTTTACTGAGGGCATGGCCATCTTGATTTATTGATTTTTTCCATAATTTTGCAACAGAATCGGTCTTTTCTCATTCTGAACGCTCTAAATTACATATTTTTGATAATTTTATGTAAATTTAGCTTACAGAAAAAAAATCACTTTTCTCAGTCTGTAATGGTAGGATCCTGAAAAAACCTTCACCAGTCGCTTAGTTAGGCGCGATTTAGTAAAAAAAGAGGCGTAACACCGGTCGTCTACGTTATTTTTCACTCCAGACATGACCACCTTGTTTTTTTGATTTTCTCATAGTTTTGCGCCGAGTCAGTTTTCTCTCATTCTGAACCCTCCAAATTACATATTTTTAATAATTTGAAGTAAATATAGCTTTTAAGCAAGGTTTTCGTCAATTTTTACAGAAAGAATTCAATTATCTCAGTCGGTAGTGGACGGATCTGGAAGAAACCTTCACCAATCGCTTAGTTGGGTGCGATTTAGTAAGGAAAGGGGGGTAACAAGTGGAGTCTACGATAATTTTTACTGAAGGCATGGCCAACTTGATTTATTGATTTTTCCATAATTTTGCAACAGAATCGGTTTTTTCTCATTCTGAACCCTCCAAAGTACATATTTTTAATGATTTGACGTAAATATATACTCCGTTTGCGACCAAAACGGACGGCAGTAGGCTTTGTTAGGGTGACAGAATTCACTGGGTATAATATTTATGACATTTGTCAAATTGCATGTCACCTTCAAAATTGCTTTCAAAATTGATGCATGTTGCCAAGTCGCAGAGAGTCTAATAATGTCGAAGAAGTGCTTAAAGATCTGAGAATTCTCCTTTTACTGAAGACTGACGAAAGACGCAATGGTTTTATGCCTTCGTGATACGCACACCCACGTAAGAATGTTTTTGGAAAACGGACTTCATGTAACGCGTGGCTGGCTGGAGCCATGGGGCAAGTTTGAAGTAAATCGGAGCACTCCAAGGCCCCAGTCAGTCGCCTTTTTCCTAGGGGTCAATGGGACCTCCTGTGGTGTTGGATTTGTGACCATTTCGCTTCAGTTAATTTTTGGAATTGATTGAAGATACGAAAAGGAAACAAGAAATTATTATTTATTTGAAGGAAATTGCTTACAGAGATTGTAGAGGAGGTACCTTGCTCGCTTTAGAATTAAATGTAATATCTAAACTGCTTTCATGTAGGTCCCTATGAATGTTTGCAAGATTCCTAATAAAAATTTACCTAATTGTTCAATATTTTTTCTGATAATTTGGAAACAAAAAAACAGACAAATGTGGCACTTCCACGCTTCCATAGATTTTGATGTTTTACCAACACTTGGGGGTTTCAAATTTTGTGGTCCTTGTCTCAAAGTCTTCATTATTAGGTTCTGTTTTATACCTTAAAAAGTGACATTATAAAAACGCCTCCGTAAAAAGGGAAATATCACCCGCCTGCGAACGTCTGCATCATTTAAATCTGGGCGATCTTCTTTGATTTGCTTAAAGCACCTGATTATCTGCTTTTTCTGTTCGACGCTAATTAGTTTTGGCATTTCTGCGTCTCAATAACTGTCAAAATCAACAATTAAATGTAAAATGTGACAACACGGCTAAAAGGTTCAGTGAGACAACAGTTCAGTTACTAAATGGTGACCAACTTTGAAAAACCAAACCACAGCCTACTGCCGTCCGTTTTGGTCGCGAATGGAGTATAGCTTTTAAGCAAGGTTTTCGTCAATTTTTAGAGAAAAAATTCAATTATCTCAGTCGGTAGTGGACGGATCTGGAAGAAACCTTTACCAATTGCTTAGTTGGGTGCGATTTAGTAAGGAAAGAGGGGTAACAAGTGGAGTCTACGATAATTTTTACTGAGGGCATGGCCATCTTGATTTATTGATTTTTCCATAATTTTGATAATTTTATGTAAATTTAGCTTTTTTTCAAGCAATTTGATTTGCCATAGTCCCTATAATTTTGAGACACATCAACAGTTATTCGAACATAAAAAATAGGGAGCTAACACAATCATGTTGTTTTCCTGCAGGACAATGTCTTCGACTAGCGTAGTCCTGGAGGCAACGTCGAAGCCCCACCATAAGGGTCACCTGAAAAACCCCAACAACGTGAGCTCCAAACGCAAGTCAAAACACGACCGTTCCGGACGAAAAAGATCAAAAAGCTTCTCCGGTTGCGGTTTGATGAACATGAAACCGGTACCCCCAACAAAATTTCTATTGGGAGGAAACATAAACGATCCCCTAAATCTAAACAGTCTGCAAGACGAAGACATCAACAGGGCAATGAATGCCGTTACCCCAAAATCATCCCCCGTACCAACACCACCGAGGAGAAAGGGACAGATAGAAGTCATCATCCCCCCGAATATTCACGATCCCTTAAATCTCATCGATTGTGCCGACGATGCCGAATATGAACAGCAGCTCTATTCGCCGGTGAAAAAGGGCCGGAAAAAGCGGTTAAAGAAACGACGGACCGTTTCGGCCACCCTCGAAGCCTCCTCAGAGATGGACGTGAGCAGTACTTCCGAGGCGAAAACTCCCGAGACATCGACGGATTCGGCGAAGATTCCCGAAGTCGAAACTAAAGAACTCACCTTGGAGCTGTCACCGAAGAAGGATAAGTGCAAGCGAAAGTCCGATGATCACAACAACAGTTCTGTGAAGAAGTTCAAGTATTCCATGGACAAGATTGTTAGTCCTGTGGTGCCACAGCCGGGAGCGTGGTCTAAAAGGAACAACGCCATCAATAAGAAGCGGCCGAGGCATGATAAGAGCGAAGTTCAAACTGTTCCTCTGTTTAAGGACAAGGATAAACAGTACCAGTACGGAAACTACAATAGGTAAGAAATAAATTGCTAAGGGCTGTTCTACAATACACACGTGACACATGTCAAAATCGTCCAAATGCGGCGCTGTGAACGTCTAAGCTTCATTTAATTCTGCAGATCGCGTTTTGCATTTAGTTTTATAGCTATTAAGACAACCAGTCAGAAATCGAGGCCGTAGTTTATATTTTTATAGTTTGAGCGACGTTAGGAGCGAAAATATGATAGGCCGAAATTTTTAAACTATAAAACACGGGTTGTCTTCATGATTTTTTGTAATACTAACCATATTAACACGACCTTATGTTTCTTTGGAGTTTTCTTGCCAATTTTTTTGTTACAAATGCAACTACGCAGTTACCCTTCATTTATTTCTTTTTAGATTTTCCATATTTCTCGATTTTCCACAATTGAACACAAATGAACTTAACTTTGTTTTTTCTAATGGAATGGCACATTTTTCTCAACGGATCCAGAATCTACGATTCTTTCTGAGTTAGAAATATGTATCATACTTATCGGAAGTACAGGGTCTTTTTTTATTATTGTCCCACTTTTAAATTGGAATATCTCCTTTATTACTTGAGCTATTTGCCTGAAATAAAAACAGGTTGATAGACCGTACCCACAAGTTTTGTTCTGGATCTGACTCTCAGCGATCACCGTTGGATCTTAAGCGCTGTGGATGCAACTTGCTTTTTTTTAAATGGGACACCCGGTATATTCTTGCCCGGATCGATAGAGAATTTTCTTCTGATTTCATTGATATAGGGTAGTTGATATCTGGGGTTGATAGTTTTCGAGAAAAAAATTATATTTAAAATAATAGGACCATTAGAATCTACGAGAATGTCTAAATGAAAATGGCAATAATTTTAAAATTTTTAATTTGTAATGTTTTAAGGTGAATAAATCAGTTACCTACTTTGTTACTATGATACTAAAGAAGGTTACATTTTTATTGGAATACTCAGGGCTTCACTACATAGCCATAAGTTATAAAAACAATTTATTTCACGAATTTTTTTCTCGAAATCTATCAACCCCAGATATCAACTACCCTACATAAATGAAATCAGAAGAAAATTCTCTATCGATCCGTGTAAGAATATACCGGGTGTCCCGTTTAAAAAAAAGCAAGTTGCATCCACAGCGCTTAAGATCCGACGGTGATCACTGGGAGTAAGGTCCAGGACAAAACTTGGGAGTACGGTCTACCATCCTGTTTTTATTTCAGGCTAATATCTCATCTAATAAAGGAGATATGATAATTTAAAAGTGGGACAATAATAAAAAAAGACCTACATTCACAGCCACTCTAGATTATCAAAAACATCGAAGAAATCGGTGAAAAAGTGAGATTTTTGAAAAACGCAAAAACACGTCTACTTTAATTTTTTGATGCAAATTCATCTGCCCATTAATATTTTCTTCTTATTTACTTTGGAGATTTTGACAGATTGTGAAGTAAGAGAAAATTTGATAGAAATAAGAGGAATCAAAAAAAAATGAAATTGCATCAAAAAAACTAACTTGACGTGTTTTTGCGTTTTTCCAAAATCGCAATATTTCACCGATTTCTTCCATGTTTTTGAAAATCTAGGGTGGCCGTGACATCAAAAATATTGGGGAAAAATAAAGATTTTTGAAAAACGCAAAAACACGTCAACTCTAACTTTTTGTTGCAAATTCAACTGGGCAATTAATTACATTCCCTTAATTAATTTTTCGATTTTCGCAAATTGTGGAAAATTTGTGTAAAAAAAAAATTAAGATTAAAGATTCATGCTTTTCGAGATATAAGGCCGCGACACCTATTCTGAAACACCCGGTATACAGTGCGAATGTAAAGTATGGAATAAAATTCCTTAAATTTTTGTCCTTGATTTGTGGCAAAAATCCTCGGACAGGTCAATTTTATTTTTGTAATGCGGACTTGATGGAGGGAACAGTTATTTTCTCATACTTCCGGTTTAACCGGAAATGGCCTTAACTTAGTTTTCTCAAATGGAATGACACTTTTCTCAACGGATTCGGAATCTACGATTTTTTCTGAGTTAGAAACATGTATCACAGTTTACCGGAAGTACAGTCACGGCCGCCCCAGATTTTCAAAAACATCGAAGAAATCGGTCAAAAACCAAGATTTTTGAAAATCGCAAATACACGTCAACCTTATTTTTTTGATACAAATTCAACTACGCGATTACATTTCTAAAAAATCTTTTTGCTATTTTGGCGGATTGTGAAAAGTGAAAAAAATTGAAAAAACAGACAAATAAAAGGAAATGAAATTGCATATTTGCATAGTTGAATTTGTATCAAAAAAATAAGGATGACGTGTATTTGCGATTTTCAAAAATCTTGGTTTTTGACCGATTTCTTCGATGTTTTTGAAAATCTGGGGTGGCGGTGACTGTACTTCCGGTAAAGTATGATACATGTTTCTGACTCAGAAAAAATCGTAGATTCTGAATCCGTTGAGAAAAAAGTGTCATTCCATTTGAGAAAACAAAGTTACGGCCATTTCCGGTTAAACCGGAAGTGTGAGAAAATAACTGTCCTCTCCATCAAGCCCGCATAACAAAAATAAAATTGACCTGTCCGAGGATTTTTGCCACAAATCAAGGACAAAAATTTAAGGAATTTTATTCCATACTTTACACTCGCACTGTATATATTTATAATATACAGGGTGGTGCAACAGTGCGTCGGGTTTCCATAGCGAATAAACCATCCAAGTTATGAATTTCGTTCAAGTGGATACTTACACTAAGGGGTGGGCCAAAAAAAAACTGTCACTTTTATTTTCCCTGTATTTTTGTTAATTTTTATGCGATAGTTTTCAATTTCATATAGGGCGTAGCTACGTAGCTACGTCCTATATGACACTGAACAATATCGTCCAAAATTAACGAAAATACAAGGGAAATAAAAGTGACGTTTTTTTTTTGGCCCAGCCGTTATAAATGAAGACGCATTTCAGTAAAACATTTTTTATCGTACAAGGTGGTTCAAAATTGACAAGTCAAAGATGACTTTTTTAAAATGGAATGCCGGTATATTTTAGCATGTTTATAATTCCTTTAATAGGCCTTATTCGTTCCGAAAATTATTTTTGAAAAAAATTGCAGTTTACGTCACTCCACTTTAAAAATTCTTCATTTACGCGGATGCCGTTTTTGTAACAAAATAAGATGAGGACCTTGTTGTAGAAGCTTGAAGGAAGCTCTGATTCAATTTTAGTTTTCACCCTATGTACTGGGTGTTTAAAATTAATTTTCAAAATTTGAGAGAAGTTTGAAGTTCTTTTTCTCAATTTTTTCAAATGGAACACCTGTACATTTTTAGCATAGACGAACATTTTTTGTCCTTCAAACATATTAGTTATTTTCAGCCGTTTCCGAGTTATTTACAAATATTATAAATTTCTTGCCTGAAGTTATAACAAAAAAGCAAATTATAGCTACAACAAATGCCCAAAATATCTTCCATTTTGATCAGTACTGAAATTAACATTGTGTTCAATGTTCAAAGGATCTGTGCACTTCCCTTAACATTGAAGATGAAATATACAGGGTGTTTTGCAACCGCGTGTAAGTTTTTTAACCTCAGATTGCCCATCAAAAATGGTGACGATTGCCTCAAAATTGTTTAGGTCGAAGTCATCTCCTAAGGGAGTTAGGGCTTTACCATAGAGAGCAGTTTTTCTTATTTGGATATCTCTAAAACCACTCATTGAATAAAAAAATACCAAGAATAGTAAAAGTTACAGTTTAAGCTGCTCTTTACAACAGGCACCCCTATTTTCAAAATGTGTGACCTTGACAATTTTACCATTTTCGACGGTCAATCTAAGGTTAAAAAACTTACACGCGGTTGCAAAACACCCTGTATACTAACTTTTTTCTAATTGGCAGTCCGATTGCCAGGATACCTGAGAACGTAGAAGGCTAAAGAGTTTGGTAGTTTAATTTTGACATTTTGAGCATTTGTTGTAGTTACGGTTTGCTTTTTTGCTATAACTTTAGTAATAAACGTTATCTTCAGGCAAAAAATTTATAATATTTGTAAATAACTCGAAAACGGCTGAAAATAACTAATATGTTTGTAGGACAAAAAATATTCGTCTATGAATTACACTAGCTAAAAATATACAGGTGCTCCATTTGAAAAAGTTGAGAAAAACAACTTCAAATTTTGAAAATTAATTTTGAACATCCTGTACATAGGGTGACTTCTAAAATTAGGTCAGATCTTCCTTCGAGCCTCTACAACAAGGTCCTCATCTTATTTTCTCACAAAAACTGCATGGCGAATTTTTAAGTGGAGTGATGTAAACTGCAATTTTTTTCTTCCCAACCAAAGATTCAAGAGCCGTAACATTTTAGGGACGAATAAGGGATATTAAAGGGACTGTAAATATGCTGAAATATATTCGGTATTCCGTTGAAAAAGAAGTCACGTTTGACAGTCAAATTTTTTTGGACCATCTGTATGATTAAAAATGTTTTTACTGAAATGCGTCTTTTTTTATAGTTTAAGCATGCAGTTGAACGAAATTCCTAACTTGGATGCTTTAGGGGCTATGGAAGCCCGACGCACTGTTGCACCACTCTTTATTTATATTTGAGCGACGTTAGGAGCGAAAATATAATAGACCGAGATTTTTAAACTATAAAACACGTGTTGTCTTCATGATTTTTTCTAATACTACGATATTAACGCGACCTATTAAAGTTTCTTTTCAATTTTCTTGTCAATGCAAGTAAAAATTTTTAATTTATTAGCCAAGCTAATTCAAATCCACCATAGAAACAGTATAAGATGTTATATTAGAAAAAAATATATAAATATGGGGATTTAAAAATAACTATAACAATTAATTTCAGGTACTACGGATATAGGAATCCCCACAACGAAGTGGATCAAAGACTGAAGTTATTCTCTTACCACCGGTATTTATTCGAAGGCAAAGACATTCTAGACATCGGTTGTAATATAGGTCACGTGACACTATCGGTAGCGCGCGACTTCAGTGCCAAAAGCGTAACAGGCATAGATATAGACCCTAAACTCATAACAGTGGCGAGGAAAAACGTCAAACATTACGTAAAAAATTCAGAATCGCCCAGAACTGATGGTGGCGAAGTTTCAAAAAAGAGTAGTGAGTTTTTCCCTATTTCTATGCCTATATTATATGGACCCATTGACATTCCAGGCTTTAATGACGCTTATTCTGGTCCAGATTTTCCAAATAACGTTATCTTCAAAACGGTAAGTTATTGTAATAGTGTCGAAAAATATTTTTCACAATTTGTCGTTTTCTAGTGTAATTACGTGTTGGAAGACGACGCGTTATTAGCTCTCGAACAACCCCAGTACGACATAATTTTATGTCTCAGCATCACAAAATGGATTCACCTTAACTGGGGGGATGCTGGAATCAAGCAGGCGTTTCGAAGGATTTACGCCCAATTAAAACCCGGCGGGAAATTAATCTTGGAACCTCAAAATTGGGCGAGCTACAAGTCGAAACGGAAACTAACGGTTAGTACAATAATTCATTCGCAAACCAAAGATCCACCGATATGGCAACATTAGGGGTAAATACAACCGACAACGCCGCTTTAGTAGATTTTCTCCTTGTTTCACATTAATAACGGTCATCTTACGTCCTTTTTCATTCTGCTCTAGCTGCTCAGGTGCTGAATTCCGAACGCAGCCCTTGACGTACGATATAATTTAAGGTTATGTCACCCAAATTTGACGTTCGCGCGGGAAAATCATATCTTTAGGAAGATTTATACCTTGCTTTTCATATTATTGCTGAATTATCACTGTTGCATTATATGTAAGTACCTACAACACTCCTCAAAAGGGTGTTCGTTATAAAAGCGATTTTATCATAAAATTCCAAAAAATCCAAAATCCAAAAATCCAGAGAACATTAATCTTTTGAATGTCTTCACTGATAGTACCCAAATTGGAACATACAGGGTGGTCGTTTTATCTTGAGACTGGCAAATATCTCGAAAAGGAAGCATTTTAGAAAAAAATGTTTTGTATAAAAGTTTTATGACTTCGGGGGGGAAAATATAATTCATTCATGATGTTTATGAACGGCAGCAGGCCATGATATGTTTTTTTTAAGTTGGTCAACATTAAATAACCAAATTTGTATTTGACGGAACTTCGTAGCCGTGTTGTCACATTTGTGCTTTGATTGTTATTTGACAAATATTTATTCGGTCATTGTTGAGTTGAGCACAGAACATTTACAAAAAAATACTGAAAAGCTACCTACTCCTAGTGCAGAAGCGCCAAACTGGGCTTACCTAAACATTCATTAGGCTATGATCTGGTAAGCTTATAATTAATTATAGGTGAAATTTTACGATTTATGTTAGTTTAGATTGGAAGAAAGTCGAATAGATTGGCAATAGAATCAAGAAAACCGCAAGTGAATAACGCAATCAAATGAGGGAGGAAGCCCCTCTGGAAGTTCCAACGAGCATTCAGAAACCTGATGAAAATATCTTCTATCGTCTTCTGTTAATTAATAGATTAGAAACAGCGACTACATCTCATTTAACACTTGCATGAGGGTATAGATTTAAGATTCAACCATTTCAATGGCCGTCACAATCACAATCTTGCACCTAGAAACAGCTCTTCAAATCTCAGAATAGGGCTTCCAAAATGCTTACCTACGTCGTATACCATGCTTGATTGCTATCTGTATATTCAGTAAAAGGAGACTCCCTTAGTTCTTTAGATCCTTTTTCGACATTTTTGTGGTCTACGATTTGGCAACAAAGGATAGTTTTGAGCACTGATTTCAATGTGACAAACAATTTGACAAATGTCAAAAGTACAATACCCAGTGAATTCTGTCACCCTAACAGAGCCTACTGCCGTTTTAAAACATCGTAAACGGAGTATAGATGGCATCATCGCCATTTTGATTCAAGGTCAAATGAAGGTCAACTTGATTTTTTTTAATGGAAAGCTATATTTCTTATTACAGATTCTTATTCCCCATAAAAGAACTCTCATCTAAACTATTTTTGGATCCGATGGATGTAAATTTTAACCTTTTTCGAAATCCCTCGACATTCCCTAGTAACAGCAGCAAGACAAAACAAATGAACAACCGTTATAACTTAGCAACGATGAATTCTAGATAAATAAACCACAAAAATTGTTGTAGATTTTGTTTTTGCCATGCCGCTGTTGCTAGAGAAGGCAATGGATTTCGAAGAAGATTAAAATTTTCAATTAAGTATCTGACAAGCTATCCATCAGAGCCAAAAATAGGTTAGATGAGAGTTGTTTGTTCTTTTACGGGGAATAAGAATCTGTAATAAAAAATGCAGGCTTCCATTTAAAAAAATGAAGTTGGCCTTCATTTGACCTTGAAAATGACCTTGAATCAAAATGGCGTCTATGCCATCTATTTTCCACCTCGAAATCTTTTATATAAAACATTTTTTTCTAAAATGCTTCCTTTCCGAGATATTTGCCAGTCTCAAGATAAAACGACCACCCTGTATATTATCATCAGACTAATCTGACTTTAGCCCAGTCACTTCAAATCAGTTCTAATACAATTCTGCCCTTAACACAGACATTTTTGTCTCTGCTGTTAATAAATTTCTCTCCTTTCTGTCCATAATAAGGGAGAAACAACATTCGTTGCAAAGACTTGCCAGATTTGATTTTGCAAAAAAGCACATTTCAAATTTTGAAATATGCAGTATGGGTAACATGAAAACTCGAAAATATAGTTAGGGGCTTTTTTTTTGCTTGCCCGCTAGCGGTGGTTCTTTAATAAGTGAGCAGAGTTTAGATGTAATAATCGAAACGATTAAAATTAACCGATTTGCAGGAAACCACTTTCAACAACTACAATTCTATAGAATTTTTCCCTGAAAAATTCACGGAATATCTTCTATCATCTGTGGTGGGCTTTGCGAAAAGCGAGATTCTGGGATTCCCGGCTCACACTTCGAAGGGTTTCCGAAGACCCATCCAGGTTTTCACGAAAAGCACCATGTTTCCCAGTGAACGAATCGAAGCTACACCCAATAACATTACCCCCAATAATCCTTTGTACGATGACGTAGTCTATCAAAGGATCATGAAGACTGATAAGTACGAATCTCAGACGCAAGTGGAGAAGTCAGAACACATTTATTACACCAACATTTTAAATCGATTTTGTGGGAACAATGATGAGAATGATGAGAATAATAAATTGATTGAAGAGGAATTGAACAGGGACTCGGAGAAGACCAGTGATGAAGAAAAATCTTGTGATGCTTCTGGGGATAATACTTAGGTTGCCACTTTTTTTGTACATAGTTTATTGTTGATTTTGTGATGTTCCTTGTTCTTTTGCTTATGTACATATTGTATAATGCAAGTATTAAATTTCTTGAAGAAATGTTATTTTAATTTTAATTTAACAATTGTAAAGAGCTTCAGGCAGAAAATATTGTAGTTTTTGGCTTTTTTATATGTTAATTATGTAGATATTCTTTTGTACTAAGGAGCGCATCGGTGTGAAAGACCACTTGCTCCACATACAATTTGTAATTTCTCTACGTTGTCCAACACTGTTAGAAAAGTACAAACATTTTCCTAGACAACATTTTTCTTTGCATTACCCTCGTCATCATTTCTCATTTCTTTAATGAGAGGAAGTTTAACAATGATAGATCCGCAGTGAAAAATTCGGCGGTGATTTTTTTTTTGTTTGCTTTAAAACATTCTCTTTTGTAGTTTTTTCCCGCGAATACGATTATGAGTACGGTTCGGTAAGGAAATTCGTGGCCGTACTCAATAATTTTGTAAGGAACTCCCAGTCTAAAAAAAAATAATCATAATGAAGAGAATTTCTCGTATGGACTTTAGGCACTTCGCGCAGAGTCAATAATAGCGTTGCATTAGAGTTTTATCGTGAATTTCCGGTGAATGTATATTCTATTGGATCCTACTGTGTTTTTATGGGAATGTCTGGTCAGTTTTCTATTGGATTGTACTGGGAACTACCCGGTGAAACACATTGAAACCAGTAGAATCCATTAGAGTTTCATTGGATATCTGCTATGCATTTGCAACTCAGTTATGCTAGAAAAAAAAGTATCAGGAGTGGGGTGTTTTCTTGTCATCAAAAACATCTGTCATTACATTTCAACGTTCTTTCTGAAAACGTCAAAACACCAGAGGGCGTCCTAGTATGACTTTCTTTGGATTGCTTTATGAAACATTTCAAACGCAGGCAAATAGGTATGTGTGCTAGGAATACCAAAAATGACATTAAATTTCTGGTCTTATTCGTTTATTAATATGAAACTAGGACAAAAAACTAGCAACAATATCAACAAAAATGAAGCATGCATTAATTGGACCTACTACATATTAGGTTTGGTTTATTAAAATATATAACTATTGGCAGTTTTGAGTGTATTAATCTCCTTATAATTACAGAAAAAGTGACCATTAGTCCTATAATCATTAGAAATAATCTAGCGTTTCATTTCTCCTACGGAATTGTTTGAGGTATTTATCACTTCGGTTTTCATTCCCGGCATCCGAATCCTAAAAGCACCAAAGACTAAAATTCGTGTGTCGGATCTAAAGTGCGGATGGAATGTGCCCACGTTTCAATATCTCACATTAAGTACTTCAAAAGAATTTTCGAAACTGGAATCCGAATCGTAATCCTGGAAGGAATTCCTAATTAGTGAAGGCAAATATAAAAACGATGCTTTGTGCTATTCTTCTGTTAGCTCCCACAGCATCAAGCCGGCGTCGGTTCCACCGACGGTTACTATGTTTCGATCGTTGAACAAGAAGCGGGCGCAGGCGACTTGACCGCTGTATAGTTTTTCTTCGTTGTACTCCGCTTTTGGGGTTAGGCACGGATATCTGAAGAGGCGGAGATATCCGTCTGTATCTCCGGCGATCAGAAGATCGTGGGCGGCGGATCTGCTCGCCGTGCTTATTACTGACGTCATTGGGTAGAAACGGTTGTTCCAAATTCCTAAAGTCATATTTTTAGTAGGTATTGCGCGCGCATTAATTGGAGAAAATGACTTAAGTTTGTAAACCTGCAACTTAAAGTCATAGATATTGACACTAAAAACTGTCATTAGTCATTAGTGTCAAACACTCGATCCCCTGATCTGATTTATTTTGAATCGTTCCATGTAGACAGCGGGCTAGCGACAATTTTGACATATAATTTGCTCCACGATAATAACTAGTTATTATAGTTTGAGTTAATATAAACCAGAAAATTCAGGAATCATGCTCGGGCGTCGCTGCGTTTTCAATTAAGATGAGATACGATAAAAAATGATATATTTTTTGAAGCTCTTTCTAAAAGAGAACAGTTTACTACACAAAAATACAACAATTAGTGCTTCGCACGTTTTCTCTGTACAACAAAAGTAAAAAGCTAGTACTAGTTGTTTTAGTTGAAAAGCACGCAGAACTAAGAACTGCCCTCAAAATAATATAAGTTAAACTTGGTGGAAATTGGTTCGCAATTTATTTATTTTGAAGCTGATAATTAGACGTCCATATTTTACCTGAGCCTTATTCATATATATGACATGTCAAAAAGGCACCAAAATCAAGTTATTTCTACTTGCTATATTCAAATTTTAGTCCACCAACCTTAAAGCTTTTCCTCAGATTTTTCAAAATTTTAGATTTTTGGCCAAAAGGGCACTAGGGTCGAATGCACTTTTGTAAATGACATTTGAAATAATTTCATGTGCTGATGAAGAAAATTTCAGTTTATAATTCAAATTTCAAAGTTGATATGCCAAAATGGCACTTGCCGTTGGTCGATTGGCACCAAAATTAAATCAGCTCTTAGGCGAGTACCTACCAAAATTTAAACCAAATCAATCCAGTAGTTTGGGCTGTAGCGTGTTATTTAATGTTGCTTCGAAATTTCGAATTTTTTGATTTTATGACGAAAAGGCGCTAAGTGAGAATACATTTTTGGAAACAGCAAGTACCTAATCATTAAAACTAACAATTATAATAAATGCATACACGGAGTTTCGCATGTAAAGCAAACTCGCGTCGACTTAGTCTCCGTATTAAACTTTACTTTTTTCAATTCATATTTATTACTTAGAATGTGCAAATTAGTTGAGGCGCAGCCGAGGTGATAAATTGAGTAAAGTTTTCTACTTTTAGCCGAAAAGGAGCAGTCTTTCAAGACTTCTCCTTTTCGGCAAACAGCCGAAGACTCGCATCGATTTCGCTACCATTTTTTGGGAATTTCGGCTCCGCCGAAACTTTTAGCGTTTTCCGCTGACGCTTGCTTTCAGCTTACCTATTGAAAAAAACTAAAATCAGTATTTTTCGTTTTGTACACTTGGTACCGCAATAAATTTTTTCCAAGTAAAAAAAGTATTTGCGGGAAATTTGAACTTTAATATTTCGAAATTTAGTTAAATATTTACTTTTATTTGTGAATGTACAGTTGTGGAAATAGTCTAATTCTCACTTTTTTAACCAAACTTGCAATTTTAAGTTGGTATAGCAAGAAATTATCAAGTGGCAACACTGTAAATCTAAATGTAACCAAGAAATGCGGTATTGTCAGATTGTGTTTTTTGTTTTAAGGAATTGCTGTATTGCCAGTTTGAGCTTTTCGCCGTTACGATGAAATTAAGTTTTCAATTTTCTCTTTGAATTGCTTATTTTATATTATTTGGAAGTAATAAATTAGTTGACAGAGATTCACGAAAGTTAGCCCTGCATGTCACTAGTGTTAATTTTGACAGGTCATGGGGCTTTCTAACCTCACAATTAAACTGCGATGAGGAAAAACTGTGGTTTTTGCATGAACATGCATTATTTGAACTATCAAATATCGAATTCGGGGGCCCAAAAAAATTAAGAAAAGATAAAAAACGATTGAAACAAAAGACAGATGGGGGCAAATGATATAATGGACCTCCATGTTTTAACAAGTTTGAAAACGCAGCCATGAAGGGTTGGAAGTCGCGCCGATTATGGTTCCTCATGATAATGTTATCATAATCAGTAACGTTTTCCGGAGGAGCAAACGATATAAAAAAAATATGTATAGCAAGCCCGCTGAGTAATGAATACCTACTTACCGGCAACCATGAATCCAACAGTTGCGTTATGAGTTGACCATTTCACGTCCTTCATAGCAATCGGGCTCTTTTCCGGTGAAAGCGACTTAACATCCCCTAAAATTTCCAGTAAAACACTAGTTAAACACGTTATTGAGATCTTACAGAAAGCCAAATCGAAATCAGCAGTGACAGTTTGTAAATAATTACTGTCAGAACTCCAATCCATCTGAATAAGGGCTTGAGACCCCCTGATTTTATTCGATTTCTTGTAAGAGAATCCGTCACGACTGACCCTGAACAAATAAATGCTGCCATTCTGCGAGGCTATAGCTATCAAATCGCCGGCTGGAAATTGCTAAATAGCTGAATAAATTTTCTCAAAAGCAATAATTACTGGGGTTATATCCCACGCAGCTTAGAGGAGAGCCACAGACCCTTATGGTATTGATCAAAGTGCCCGTTTCTGTGTTGATAATGAGTAAGTGACCTTCTGTGCTTCCTGCCGCAAGAGCTACACCGAAAGGGTGGAAACTCAAGGAAATGCACTCGAAGGCTACCTGGAACGACAGTCAATAATAATAATAATAATGTTAATTTGTCCAATGAATATATCATTGAAGGGCACATTACATAATTTTAATGATACATGCAGGGTATCCCGAAATTAGAAGCCAAACACCCTGTATAAGCATTATACCTACAACATAACAAGACACTTCGCGTTGTTAAAGTTTCTCTTATTTCGTCATTTCTTACAAAAAAAAAATCTCAGAAGTTAAGTGACAAATGTTGTTCACGTGCAGTGGCGTGCCGTGCCCTTTAGGGCGAGGGGCTCAGCATTGTTAAAGCGGCGGGGGCAGGGGGGAGGGCTCAACGTTATTGAGGAAAGTATGGGGGGGAAGCATGTTCAAAATTCTCCGGGGGTATCAAAGTTTACTCTTTTTTTCTTTTCTCGGCGTTAAGAATGAACCAAATGTAACAAAATGCTTGTGCTTCAAAAACGGGTTCAAAAATAAACAAGAAAATTTCTTTTGAAAAGATAAAATGTCCGTGTTAATTGTTGAAGCTGCTGTCCTTAACCTAATTTCTTCCTCTTTGCGGTATGCTGCAGTAGACTTTCTTTTTTTTGAATTGGGTCCACATTCAATATCTTTGTGATTTCAGTACGCTTGGTTGCCTAAGTACGAAATAATTCCTGTACTTTCAAGAATAACCGCCCCAAAGAAAATATAGAAAGAATTTTATAGAAAAAGTGAGGTCTGGGGCGGCACTACCTGAAGGGGCTTGAGCCCCCCTAGCTCCCCCCTGGGCACGCCACTGTTCACGTGGGACACAAATGTTAAAGACGAGTCCACTAAATCTCCTAAATTCCTAATTTTATTACATCAAGAGAGGGATTGTCAGTCCTATTCTGTAACCGAGTTGACTTCAATCAATATTGAAATGAATTGAGAGACCTGATTCCTGATTGGAGAACGTGATCTTTGTTTACGTTGTTGCCTTAGAGATATCAATGTTTTCTTGAAATTTATCAACATTTTGAGCAAGTGATGGTTCATCAACATTCAGTGCTATTCAGGTATTTCTTGAAATTTGTCAATATTAAAAGCAATTGAGAGAACTGGATTGGCGGAACGTGGCTATTGTTTACGTCGTTGCCTGGGATATCACGGGATATGTCATTTTTGATATCAATAGCCTTTTTTTCGCGATTTCGTCCGGTTGACCGCAAATTCATAACTGTGATTGGTGCACTTACCACATTTCCTAGAAATTTGTTTCATAAAATTGTCAAGCTAATGTCAGTTTCTAACACCCCTCCGTGGGAAGGGTTTAAACGGTCAGCGCTATGACATTGTCGCTAGACAACAATCTGCAAAATGGCTAAATGCACCAATCGCAGTTATGAATTTGCGATGAACCGGGCGAAATCGCGAAAAAAAGGCTAATATTTTTCTCAAGTCAATTGACATTTAGCAAGACCCAACCATCACTTTCTGAAAATGTTGACAAATTGATTTCAATATTTTCAATGTTGACAAATTTCAAGAAATACCTGAATAGCACTGATTGGAATGAGTTGAGCACCTGATTGGGGAATGTGACCTTTGTTTACGTTGTTGTCAGGAAATATCAATATCAAATCAGGAAATATCAATGTTTTCTTGAAATTTGTCAACATTTTGAGCAAGTGATGGTTGGCACTTGCTTCCATGTCAATTGACTTGCGAAAAATATTGACATTAAAATTGATATTTCCAAGGGAACAACGTAAACAAAGGTCCCATTCTCCAATCAGTTTTCTCAATTCATTTCAACATTGACTAAAGTCAACCGAGCATATGGCTGATTACCTATAATCGAAAACAATATTATTAACTTTCCTGGTAAAAGTCAAAACTTTAAAGTCAAACCTTTCCCAGAAAGAACAGCTTTACCTGCAATGTCCAGATGAATTTATTTTTCCTCCACAGTGCGATGTTTTTATCATGTCCAGCCGTGGCAAAAACTTCGTCATCAGGATGAACCGCCAGGCCCCAAAGCTGACGTCCATGTCCAAACACGACTTGATTGAACCTTCTTTGCAGCGACCCTTCAAGAATATTATTCCTCGTGGTTCCTACGTAGATATTGCCATCGTTCCTTCCAGGTCTCTGCGGATAAATGGACCTCACGCCACCAGCAGCTTCCGGAAGCTAAAATTTTCCTGTCTGAAAAATCTGGACAAACCTCAAATTCAAATCTTACTTTAGTTTCCGTGATTTTCTTGTAGTTTTGCAGTGAATCCCAAGCGACAATTTTACGATCTTTATCGCCCCCCGACAAAAGGGTTCCTTCCGATAGCATCACCAAAGAACTAACTCCTTTGTTGTGCGCCTCATATTCCATTCGGACGAAATATGCACCGTCACTATCTACGCTGTAAACCGTTATAAACCCGTCACTATCGGCAGTGATAACATCGCCGTCTTGCTCGAATTGGAGGGCCGTAATCATCGTTCTAGAGGGCTGAAATGGAAAATTAGAAATTCAAAACTTAAATTAAAATTGAACGTACTGGTTTGATAATGTCTGTGCGTTCGAAAAATCCGTCTTTGCGTCGATTCCAGAAGGTTAAATTTCCTTTTCCGTGGGTGATCATCAAGTTGTCGTCTAGGGGATGGAAAACGGCCCCGGTCAGTTCCTCCTGCAGGGTCTGCAAATTAATAGCGAAAATTAACATCACGTGCGATTTTTCCACACGCGCGTTTAGCATAAAATTAGCACGTGAGCGCAATTTATCGGAATTATGGGGTATTTGACATGTGAGGTTTTCTGTATTTTCATTATAAGCCACGTTTTGCTTAATGGGGGACAAGAAGCTTGCTATTTTTTCAAATAAATATGAACTTTTTGTCACTCTGAATCACCTTTCATAGATCAATCAGTAAGATTTTTTGTACAACTAGTGATGTAAGTAATAATTTTTCGTTAAACCATGAAATGTCAAGAAAGTTGATCAATTCCTAACTTCCTAACTTTAGGTACTAATCATGTAATAGTTATTTACGTAATTAGTTATGAAACGTCCTATGTCCTATATTGTTCGACGAGCCGTAATATTTGCCAAAACGATCGATAGCTAGTTTTGTAAAATTATGCGAGTCAAACAATTTAGGTTTTTCATAACGTATTGTATAGGTCCTGTAAGCGTGACGTCATGACGCCATGTATGGCCGTATGCGCAGTCATTTTTTGACCGCTGACAGAATTTACTTGAATGTCTACTGTCAGTTATGTGTCATTTATCATCATTGTAGGTTAAAATAGCACGTGGTAAACGTGAAAGGTCCCAGATTCTGTTGACAGTATTGACAAATGACGTATAAATGCACTAGAAATGTCACTAGATCAACGCATGCGTATCATACGGGGCCAAGCGCAATAAACCCCCACCAGTGCCTTAAAGGACCTATTAAGTACAACATTTTACCTAATTGCGTAAAATCCAACTTTTCAAAACGCAATTAGGTAAAGTCTATACAATACCTGATGTTATTTTAGGGGGGTGTTTTAAGGGCTGTATGAGAGCTGCAATGGCGCCGAAAGGGCCCCTGAACAAATTTTTGGCTATACAAAAGAAGATTTTGCACCTGGTTTGCAGGTGTTTTCACAGATTTTTAGTGTAAAATTGGTTTTGTGAATAAAATAGAAGACAATTCATTAGCTGTAAGAAAACAGGGGTAGACACAATTAAAGTTGTCAAATTTAATCATACGTTATATCACGAGGGTTCCAAGTATTATCGGTTAAATTTCGCGTAGGTATAGGTTTTCGCAAAATTTTGCTTCTAAAATGTTGGGAGACTTAATAATTCGCGATAATACTTGGAACCCTCGTGATATAACGTATGATTTTTGACAACTTTAATTGTGACTTAATAATTCGGCGATAAAAGCCCGACACCGAAGGTGGAGGCCTTTTATCGCGAATTATTAAGTCGAGAACATTTGGTTAAAAGCAAAATTTTGTGAAATTTAACAGGTAAAACTCGGGAACTCGAGTGGTATAATTATGTTAAGATTATTTACCGTGTGTCTGGTGTAATTTAGTGATATTCTCGCGTCATGTTCGATTTTTTTACTTGACGTTGAAATTTGTGTTTACAAAATTATTAAAACACAAAACTAGCTGTTTTAAGAGTATTCTAGGGTTGAAAATATGTTTACGATCAATGCTTCCATTAAAAATGAGCAACACACGACCGTTCCGATTTTTACCGAAAATTTCTTGAAGCGATTTTATGATAAAAATTTGGAGACTTTATGTTTAATCTTTTGAACATAATCATAAAATCGCTTAAAGAAAGTTGAGGTAAAAAATGCCAAATTTTATCGATAAAAATTGAAGGTCGCGTTATATTTGGCAAGATTACTTCCGGAACCATCATATCATAACGTACAAAATAAATACCCATGAAAACTTTTGTAAAATGATTTTAAATGACATTTCACAAACGTCACACTGACAGCGATTAAAAGGTCTTGGGATTTAATCGCTGATAAATGGAACAGTATAAAGGTTCTGATTATAGTCAATTTGAATTATTATAATTTTGCTATTGGTTATGGATTCAGTTATAATAGGTGAAAGAAATAATCCCTATAAAACGACACGGTGGCGTTTAGTCGCTGTAAAATGGCTGTTCCTTTAGCAATTTAAAACTGACGTGATTGGCAGAAGTTTGTTGGAACAACTTTTTATTGGTCGAATGGTAATGAGTGGAAATAGTCACTGGAAAACCGCTCTGCTTTTGACGATAAATTTCTGATGATTTTGCGAGTTGAATTGGGCATTTATATTCTGATTAGAGCTCGAGAGCTTTAGCTCGAGGGCTTTAATTGCCGCGAATATAAGTGTCCAAATTCAACGAGCAAAATTATCGAAAACGGAAGTTTAGAGTCTGACTTTGGAAAATTTTGCCGATACAAAAAATGGGCAGCTACGGACGCGGCTGGAACCTCCCCACTTATTGAATGATCCAATCCTATCACTAATATCACGTAAATTTTACTATTTACTATGACTAAGTTTTACTCCATCAAACCAAATGTGTTTTCTGTGATTTTTCTAAATTTTACGATCTTTTGCCAAAAGGGCACTAAGGTTGAGTACAATTTTGAAAACAAAATTTGAAGACTTTTCATGTGCTGATAGATAAAATGGCAGTTCATTATTCAAATTTCAAAGTTGATATGCCAAAATGGCACTTGCCGCTTGACGGTATCTCTACCTACCAAATTTCAGCCAAATCGATCCAGCAGTTTGGGCTGTAGCGTGTTATTTAATGTTTGCTCGAAACTTCGAATTTTTCGATTTTATGCCAAAAAGGCGCTAAGTGTGAGTATATTTTCAGATACAGAATTTTAAGACCTTTCATGCGCTGATAAGGAAAATTGGTGTTCATCAGTCAAATTTCATAGTTTACATGCCAAAAAGGCACTTGGCATCTGCGGATTCGCAACAAAATCAACTGGGCTCACCAGAAGGCTAACACTAACCTGCATACCAAATTTCACTAAAATCCGTTCGGTAGTTTCCGAGAAATTGTGCTCACATACGTACATACGTACATACGTACGTACGTACATACACACAGACATTTTTTAAAAACCACTTTTTTGTGATCCTGGGACCTTGAAACGTAAAGATCTGGTGTTATCTCAATTTCGAATTTTGGAGTGATTGCAATAACCTCCCATTTTTATATGGTTGTGGGGAGGTTAAAATCAATGGTCGCGTTATATTTGCTAAGATTATTTCCAGAATTCATTTGATGGTCTGAACTTTTCGACATTTTGAAGGAGGACGCATTAGTAATCGCTTGCCCTGAAATTTCAGTTTTACCTAAGGGATATTATTATTTATTGCTGACGGAATAACTTACAATTTTCACAATGGATGTAAGGAATATGCAAAAGCGAGCATAATTTCGAGTAATTTACAAATGTCAAAATATTGCTTTTTTGCAAAAACTGAAATGTAACATAATCTTTTTTTGCTTTGACAGGCAAGAGAAACGTCAAAATTTAATCGGTGTCATCCCGTCGCTATGACGACCCCAGAGGATAATAAAATTTATCCGAGATGAACCTCATTCATTGGTCGAGAGTTTGCATTTGATTGGTTGTTTATGTAAATTTGACAGATGATGGAAATAATCTAAAAAAAGACGACTTTCGTTGATAAACAGAAAAAAGGACGGTTTCTGTGTGGTTTCTGTAGGGATAAATTAACACTCATTTGATTTCACTAGTTCTACAGTACAAAAACGCGACGCTCGAAATAAACCTACCCGCAATCCGACAAATTTAAATGTCAACAAAATTAAGCGATAAGATCAGCGGCAATTAAGTTCGCCATTCGCTTTCTATACTCTCTTTAGAATAGATTAATTTATTTGCACTAAAACCGTAAGACTAATCAGAAAGCAGCAGCTCATAACACAACTTATTCGCTTTGTTTCTATCCACACAGCGAGGCAATTAAACTCATGAATCATTGCCCCATGGTCGATACAGAACAAAAACAGTTCTGCGTCTGCGAGAAAATAAACACGAAAGTGTTTATTATGCAAAATTATCAAGACTTACCGCAACTTTTCCAAGAAGGTGCCCCCACTGCCATTGCCATACTGATAGAATGCTTTCGCGGCCTCCATCGACAGCCAGAACGTAACTTCCACCATTCTAGAACAATTTATTAAATAATTGATCAATCTTTGAAGATAAAATATATTTACCAATTGAGAAAATGCAACTGCAGCCACTCCAACTTCGAATTCTCCCATTCCAAAGACGTACAAAGTTTGTAAAGTTTCCGTGCTCCAAATTCTGATATGGGCCTGAGTTTTTCTGTTCCTTCCCCCCTTTTGCCCAGAAGCGACCATTTCTCGCGATGGGTGCAAATCCATGCACTGTATGTCTTCAGTATGTCCAGTGTAGTGTCTTTGCGCCTCCTCGTCTCTGTCGTACATTACGGCAACAGCAGCAACAAAATATAGTAATTCTCCCGTGGGCAAAACCCATAAATTTTTTCTAGAATCCGTTCCACGATAACCGTACACCCATTCTAGACTCATTTTCTTTTCAGGAGGACTATTGTCCATGGGGGAGTGATGAATCGGGGGGTAAAAAGTTCTTCTGAGGCCTTTTATTGTTACTCTTACTGGTTCTTCTTTCAAAACTTCTAACAGAGTGTAATCTGTTTAAAATTAATAGTTATTATTTGTGTACCAAGGTTTGAAAGAAGATATTTGCAAATTGTGTTGCAATAGTTATTTTCCGTGTACTATCCTAAAATGGAGTTAACATTTAAGATCAAAAATGAGAAATCAAAAATTATTTGTATAGGGTCAAATACTTTCTAAAACTACATTTACATAGTAACAGAAAACAACAAGATAAAAGTTAACAAACACTTAAAGTCATTGTTGCCGCTGAAAATTCTTTAGAAAAGCGTTGTTATGTAGAAAAGTGTTGCTATGTAGAAAAGTTTAACTTTTCTTAATAAAAAAATACTTGGTTTAATATAATATTTGAGAACAGTACACGGAAAATAACTATTCTGACATCAAATAACGTCTCCAAAGCTGCTTTTTTAAACCGGACGTACAATAGTTATTTGTACAACAAGTAAGGAAAAGTATTACTTTTCCATGCGAGTGAGTGTTTAATGCACGAGGCGAAGCCGAGTGTATTAATTGAAACAAGCATGGAAAAGAATTTTTGCCACGAGTTGTACTATCCTGAAATGGCGTTAACATTTAAAATTCAAAAATTATTTGTGCGCAGGGTCAAATACTTTCTGAAACATCATTTACATGGTAACGGAAAACAACAAAATAAAAATTAACAAATAATGTCATTGAAAATGTTTGCTGCCAGATGAAAAGAATTATTTAGAAAAGCGTTGCTATGTGGAAAAGTGTTGTTATGTAGAAAAGTTTAACTTTTCTGAATGAAAAAATACTTGGAAATTTAACATATTTCAGAATAGTACACGGAAAAAAACATTTTCGATTCTGACTTAGGATATTTACCATTGGTCCTGACGATTTCGTTTTCTGGCGCATATAAAGCTCGAGGTCTACTCTTGCTTCTCGCCCTTCGTTGTTTACTTAGATCTTCGACCAAAGCAGTTTGAGGGGCTCTAGATCGAGCTCTTCTAACTGGAGACAACATTACACCCCCAACCCCACCTCCAATAGTACCCACCCCTAAATAAAAAGTGTCCACGTCGGCAAATTCGTTCCTCAATTGTGAAAAACTCCGTACTTCTTGCCCCGACACGGTGTACATTCGTTTAGCACCATTCATCTTCAGCACTTGACCTAAATCCTCAACTACCTCTTCAAATGGCTGCGAAGTTCGCAGGTTTAGCAGAACACGACACTGAAATTTTTATTACTAGTCTAGAATGTGGCTATTATTTCTTTGCTTTGCATGCGAGAGTTATCATAATGTAAAGGTGGCTCATAAAAAACCGGACAGTTTTCTTTTTTGTATATCTTCGTTAGTTTTTGTGCGATATTTTTTAGTTTTATACTCGACGAAGCTGAGGGTTGAGGTCGTCGATACCACTAATTGGATTTGAATTCGCACCATCAGTGTCTTTCCTAAGGACTTTCATTTAACACCATTATTTAGGCCAATGGGGTTTCGTTACCCTTTGACACATGACAGTGGCGCTTAGACAGTATTGAAAGTCGTTCTTTCCTCTTTCCAAAATGTCCTTTAAAATGAAAATTAATCCATCTCTAAATTTTCTTCCAAAGCTCTAAATCGCATAATTTGCAAGAAAAAGTACAGAGACGATGAAAACTCTGTCGGCATTTTTGATTTAAGTTGTAAATTGAGCAGATTAATCTGCATTTTTAATTTAAGTTGTAAATTAACCCAATATCTGCATAATTTACAACTTAACCAAAAATGGCTCCCGAGTTTTCATCGTCTCTGTACTTTTTCTAGTAAATTACGCGATTTAGAGCTTTGAAAGACAATTCACAAAAAATTTAGGGATGGATTAATTTTCATTTTGAAGGATATTTTGGAAAGAGGAAAGAACGACCTTCAATCCTGTCGAAACGCCATTGTCATATGTCAGTGAGTAACGAAACCCCATTGGCCTAAATAATGGTGTTAAATTAAAGTCCTTAGGAAGGACACTGATGGTACGAATTAAAATCCAATCAGTGGTATCGACGACCTCAACCTTCAGCTACGTCGAGTATAAAACTAAAAAACATTGCACAAAACCTATCGAAGATATCAGAAAAGAAAATTGTCGGGTTTTTTATGTTCCACCCTTTAGGATCTAAAGTTTGCGAATACCTGCACTGTATGGTCCATGTTATTGATAATTCTAATGACTCTTCCAGAACTGGGCTTGATAGTCCCACCCCCTCCTGGGGGAGGCGCATCAGTCTCCACGATTGAAGCCTTTCGACTCGTTGCCTTGCTCCAGCCTTGCCCACCTGGAGCGGCATACCAAATCCCATTCTTTTTTCCATAACTAGCGGCCTTTAAAATAAATTTTTATTTAAAATCTTTGAAAAAGTAACAACCATAGTAGGAACCGTAACAACAGCAAAAGACGTGGATTCGTCAAATTCAAACTCATCAAACATTTGTAACTAATCAGAAGGAAACAAAAGCACCGTCTTGGAAGAATGAACGACACGAACTGTTATAAATTATGTATAAACTGATTTTGTGCTAATGAAGAATCGGAGTGGGGGAGCTCAAGGTCAAAAATGAATGGTTGTCGACGAAGGGGTGCATATCGTGACCGACTTTAATTTCTTATCGGAAAATACTTGAGAAAAACATGACGACCTTACATTTGGGACAATCGCAGTTGACCTGAAAAATATTGCCGGCCCGGCGCATCCACCATAAATGTATCGGCATTGATTTCGGCGTGAAATAAATGCACATAAATTATTGTACGTTGCAAAATGATGTGGACAAGGACGCCTGAACATGTGAAGAGGTGATTTGAAAAATAAGACGGGGGGCAATTTGCGAATAAATATTAATGAGAGGCGATAGCAGTAAATTATTTTAACTGTGCCAGTTCATTAGTGGGTCATTTGCATTATTTTTCGTTTAGGGGTCTCAGTCTGGGGGTGCAATTCTATCAATATTGTTAGGTGCTGAATTGAATTTACCATTCGACAATTTAAATAACTGAGATGAGATACTGCGCTCCGGAAAGTAAATATGTAGTCATTAAAAGTGCATTTTTACTGCCTCTTTTGCGGCAGTGAAAGTCGATTTTTTTACTGTCGGCGGCAGTAAAAATGCATTTTTTTAATGACAAACGGCGACAAAATTCTGGATTCCTAGCCTCGGCTATGAAACTTCAGCCGCGGCAGTAAATCTGCAATTTTCTTGCCTTGTTAAACAATAATAACTATTATTGTTACTCAATACTTTTATAGATTTGGATTATTAGTTTACGTGATTGATGAAATGCATGAGGTATTTTGAAATAACCTTTTCTTCCTGTACACATTAACTGAAAACGGGGTTTTCGGTCCTCACTCCTTACAATAACTGTAAAAGTACAATTTCTCATGGCTAGCCGCAGAAATAAGTCAAAGAAATAAATACAATTTTTTTTGGTGTTTTTTTTGCAACCCTGAAAGACAGTGATGGGCGAAAAATTCCGTCCCCTGAATAAAATTAAAGGACAATTCATTATATCACAGCCTTTGCAAGAAATCAAAATCACGTCGTTTATACAGGGTGTCTTACGAATATGAAACACTATGGGTATTTCTGGATTTAAGCGAGGCAAAGTATTAAAAAAGGAAACGATTAAAATCGCCCTTTTATCCATAAGAAAAAAATGTTAGGTAGGTATTCGGGTTTTAAATTTCCAATATTCCAATTTTTTTAAATCGACATTGAATCAGGTTTCCTATGATTTTTTGGAAATAGGACGTTAAAACATGCCCAATAGATCACAAAAATATACAATTTTAGGATGCTTAATTTTGAATTAGGTCATCAACGAAGTCATCATTTTATTGAATACAATTTTTTCCTAAATTATCCAAAAAAAGTAGAAATGATGCGATTTTGGAAATTATACTAAAAGTTAATGTCACAAAGGTTGTTCTCTTGATTTTTCTTTTACAAATACAATAAAAAACATTTTTTTTTTCAGCGAGGCAAAAAATGCAAAATCCTGTTTTTAGTAGTTTACGTTGAATAAAATGTTAAAATAAGAATTTTAGGCAATTACAAAAAGGTATCAAATTCCCATAAATAGCCAAAAATCCTAAAATCCGGTCTCTATTAATAATAGATGATTTAATAAGTACATCAAAATTGGATAATATAGATATTGTATGTATACCGGGTGTAAACGAAACCAGGCGCACCCCTTTTCTTCTTTATTTATTAATCGATTTGAATGAAATTTGGAGGGTTTAGAATAGGTAATAAATGCCATTGTTTGCACCAATTAGATAATTTTTATCACTTCCAAACCGGAAGTGCCTTGGGGACAAAAATTTTAAATGATTATATTTTTTGAATTTAAATAAAATTCTGAATCTAATGCTGCCACATTTTGATAGTTTTGATAACTTTAAAGATTTAAAAAAAAATCAAAAATTATCCCTGAGTCCTGCGACCCCCCCCAAAATGCTTTCATTGATATCGAGGAATTTTATAAAAATGACTATTTTCGCCGGTAGTCATTAAAAGTGCATTTTTACTGCCTCTTTTACTGCCGCATGTGCACTTTTTTAATGACAATCGGCGAAAAAATTATGTGTTCAACACGGCAAAAAAACAGATTTACTGCCTTGGCCGGATTCCTAGCCTCGGCTAAGAAACTTCAGCCGCGGTAGTAAAAACGCTACGTTTTGAACAAATTCCGAAGTGATGGCGAGTAAAAGTGAACAGTTTTCGTAAAGTAACAGCTAAACTATTTTATACCAACAAAAAATGCAAGGAAAATATACGAGGAAGAGTTTGATGAATTTTTGAAGTGGTGGTGTGAGGAAGTAGTTTAAGGAGTCTTTGTCGTGGATTGTAAAAGTGGCAAAACATGGAGGGTCCATGCGAAGGTCGGATTGATGTGTCATCGGCAACAATAAATAAAACATCCAAATAGTGATAAACGTCAATCGCGGCCACCAAAAGGTTTGTTTTTGTTATTTTTTGCCATTAATTAATCAAATATTGATAGGTTTTGGTCGGAAGTGGCTGTTTTCCCATCAACCATAGGTCAAGAAAATGCAGTGGGTCGGTTTTCTGAATACTAGAATCTTTCACAATTGAAGTTATTAGGTGGAATTTGAAAAAACCGGAACAATAGTACCAAGGTAGATAAGAACTATTTTAGCCCAAGCGGCAAGATTGTAACCACGAGGTGCGAAGCACCGAGGGTTACAATACAAGACGCAAGGGCTACAATAGTCTTCTCTACCGTGGTGAATATAGTACTTTTTTTACTTAGGTACACTTACTCGCAAAAAAATTGGGACAACCAAAAAAAATCAACCCCAAAACTCACCCCTTCCAGCCCCCAAACTCAAAAAATGGACATAGAGAAAATGCTATACTTACTTACTTAGGTGCTTTTAATGTCTGGAGTGCAAAAAGTTTTTTTTTTTAAATCGTCATTAAAAATAGGAGAAATAAGCAGTACAAATCGAGGTTCGATTGTTGCACGTTGCACGTTACCGGGTGGCCGATAAACGTGAACGTGTGCGTCTGACATTTTTTTTTTTATTTTGTTGAATAATAATTAAAGTAATTTGGCTTATTTCTCGATTTCAAAAAAAAACTAATTGTACCGGCATTATTACTCATGTGGTTTATTTGCCTCTGACCTGCGGGCCTCCTTGGGGCCTCTGCAACTAAATTCCACATTCGTAATAAATTTAGGACTCCGAATAAAAAATAACGACTAAAACTTAACTGTCAACATGTTTATCTGACCGCAGCAGCTGCTTTAGCAGAATTATTTCTTTCGGCAATAATAAATCGTGACTTCCATTAAGAGATATCGCTTGTTATAAAAAAAAAACGCAGGAAATAATTGCAGAGTGATTAATCGTGAAAAATTCCGCCATTAACGAAACGGACATTTCCGGCGCCTCCGCCATATTTCCACCGCAGTAAGTGAAAGCTCCGCCGCTTTTAAACTCGTGATATAAAAATATTGCCAATAAAAAAGGCCGAGGCCATCATTTCCATGTAAATTTCAAGAAAATCTGTCCCCGGTGGCGTGTCCGAGCCTAATGTGGAAAACGGCACTGACCTCAAATCGGAGGAAATCAGGCTGCTGTCCTTGAAATTTTCCCTTTCCCTTCGGTCAGCAAAGCGCGAGCCCTCGCATGTTGGATTTGTTTACGTTTCGTGTCCGCGTATTCGCGAAGCTCATTGAAAAAATTCAATGTCTAAATGAATCCTCAAAGCTGTAACTGGCGTTTAATTAATGCAAGCCATAGCTGCTTCTATTAATAAACTTAATCTTTGTAAATAAAAAAGCGAGCCGATTGTTTTGCGTGTGCCCAGTTCACGCACAGCGACCTCTTTCGGACCTACCGTGCATATAATAACGGGGGGTACTAGCGGTGGTGATATGGGTCAGACCTGATTTATTTTAACAATTATAGAATTATACAGAATGTCCTGAAATAACGTCACAATATTTCGAGGGGTGATTCTACACTTAAAAATATAAAGAAACGTTCATATGAACATGTCCGAAAGTGCCTCCGGGGGGCGCTCAAAAACAGGTATTTATTAATTATTTTTGAAATGGTTGGAGCTAGAATAACAAGTTGTGACAAGTTAGTGACAGACTAACGACATTTGTGAAGTAAGCCAATAACTTGCTTTTTTGCATTTATAAATTTGTTACCATATAGGCATGTTTTAATCGCGTTTTTCTTGAAAACGTTTGATCCTATAACTTAGCATCAAGAGTACCTTTTTTATGTAGAATTGTTTGATGAACAGTTATCTGAAGTCAAAAATTCAAGAAAGCCGGAAAAAAAAAGTTGTGCTCGTTTTTTCCTAAGCCCCCCTGTTTTGCACGCCTATAATCGTCAATTACCTCTCTTGTTGCCACCAGATAATTTGTCGCCCCAAAATTACCGCAGAACCAAAATTTCGTCATTCTAACTCAAACCGGTTCAAAAATAATTAATAAATACCCGTTTTCGAAAGACAACTTCTAAGGCCTGTAGCGCCCTCCTACATTTTTTCATATAAACTTTTCTTCCTACTTTTAGGTATAGAATCACCCCCCGAAATTTTGTGGCGTTATTTCGGGACACTCTGTATTTATGTTTTTTTTTAAATTCCCATTCTAAATCGTACGTCGATAAATGGAAGGAATCAAAAAGGAGCATGCGATCATTAATCCAAATAAGGTGCGGTTATAATGGCCAGAGCGATTAGAGTGATTTGGGGAAATGTGCATTTTCATGATGATGAAAGCTGCAAAAATTTCCTTCCTATCGATTTCTTAAAAGCTGGTCAAGTCCATTATTGGAACGTAAGTGTGTCCTCTTATTCGTGAATATGCATGTCGGTGTGGGGGTCGCGCAATTCATCAAACTTTTCTTGTATAACTAGAGCGGTTGAATTTTTCTCCGACAAGTTTTGTGTTTACAATTTGCGTGTATTTGGTCCGCTTATCTTGCAAAGTGAACGAGGTCACTCCACCAATCGTGCGATCTACCCTGCTGACCGTATACGTATAAACGGTCTGGCTGACGAAAATAACGCCTCCGTCTGGAAAAATGTTATGGATCTTATTTAAATTTTTTTTTGCGATTCATTAGAGTAACAGGCAGTCGTTTTTGAGGCCATAGTTTACCTATAAATTATAATATACCCGAATTGTAGCTACCAGAATCTCAGCGCATCCACCAATTTTAGATAAAAGTGAAAAAGGGACTCGATTGAGATAATGAAATTGAACCTGCTCGCTGTGAAATAAAATAACATAAAAACCTATCTTATTGATTTTCAATGTAGTCGTTTTTGTTTGAATCAGCACACAGTTTTCAAAATACGAAAATTATCACATGCATATAATCTCCTTAGCATTAATTGTTATCGGTAATATTTTCGAACGCATTTCAATGTCGTCATAATTACATTATTGGTTACCGTCGTCGTTGGTTGCCAAAATTGTTTGTTCTCTGTAGGTATTTTTCTACATTTTTTGTACGCCATGTAATACTGTGGTATCTAAGCAATAATTCAAAATACGCTCCGCTTTTTGGTTAAATAAAGTAATAGAATACGCAAATTCGAGCCGATACCTACTGTTTTAAACAAAACATAAAACATAAAAACTTAAACTTTCATGAATCATAAATCATAACTATCACGTTCGAAACAGCAAAAAATTATAAATCGAAATGAGCATAAAAACATGAGTTTAGGCACATTCCGTAGTAGGTATTAATAAAGCGATATGTGCTATGTGCTAATGCTATTCATTTGCAAATAAATATACAGGCTGTCCTAAAATTAGACGATAATATGTTAAGGGCGTATTCTACGATCAAAAATATGAAGAAAGGTTTTACTAAACATGGGTCGAAAAATGCCTCTTAAAAAAACCATTGCATCAGTCTTATTCAGCACAAAAATTTACTAAAAAGTTCTTTCGCACAAAATTAAGAAAAACTATTTTTTATTACCCCCATTGAATTATTACTTTATTAATTCCACCCCACATCCATGAAAATCCTGAATAAGACTGTACATAAGTTGTTTCCCCCTCGCATTCTTTAATACTGTGATTTATTTAGCTAAAATACCGCATATAATCAGAGTTTTGCTAAAATTAAAACGTGAAAGGGCCTCCAAAGATTTGTAGATTAAATTAGAGAAAAGCTGCACTCTTTCAAGGCGATTAAGAATCTGAAAAAAAATTCCCGATATGTTGATCCGTTCCTGAGTTATTCCAAAAAACTGAAAATAGCGATTTTAAAGAAAGATTAATATCTTTCTAACGATTGATGTATTCAAATGAAACATTGCATTTTAACACAATTGGTTATGGTTACACAAAAAAATTATTAGCTTCTCAAAAATGTAATAAAATGTACTTTTTGAAAAAATATTACAAAGCTTGAATGCCGTGCAAGACGCATTTAATTACCGTTGAATTCTACAGTTCTCATGTCAAAGGAGACTGAAAAACTCGGTGTACCATTTTGTAATTGTTTTTCATCCGAGTTTAGGCTAATTTTACAAAATTATTCACACCAATTTTCAAATTTTGACGATCCTTCAAAAAAGTCCATGTTGGTTACATTTTTGAAAATCTAATTTTTTTGTGTAACCAACGGTGTTAGAATCCAATATGGCGGCCATAAGAAAAAGAAAAGTTGACTGTCGTAGCTCAAAATCTAGAAGGCCTAGAAATTTTCTGTCAAGGCTATTGGGTTGGTAGCTGTCAAATATCACAAATCGTTAGAAAGATGAATTTTTCTTTAAAATCGCAGACTTAATATTTTCGGAATAAATCTGGACCGAATCAAGATAAAGGAGAATTCATTATAGAATCTAAATCCCTTAAAAAAGCGCAACTTTTTTTTAATTTAAGCTACTCTTACGGTTTCCGACCCTGTATAAAATAGAATAATTTTTCAACGAACACAAGGGCAGTGCAAAGGCTCACTTTTAGAGACGCGAATTGTGCAGATTTTACACGAACTCAAATGAGAGACATCATTTTAAAGGGCAAGAATGAAGAAAGTCCTTTGAAAACCTATACGCAAAAGTTTTTTAAAATCCGTTCACACACGTTCATGTTCTTCAGAGTAACTTTAAAAGGAATGGATTTATTTATTTTTTCGGTCTTTTAGTGATTTTTCGCTAATTCAAAGTCATTTTCATTATTTTTTAACTCATCCATAGTTTTTCAACCCCTTTGTCGATATGTGAACCCGCAAAAAGCAAAATTTACGCAGATCTCTTCTTTTTCCTGGTAATTTTCGACCGTTCTATTTGACTACAGCCACTTTTCATCCCCCTTCACAACAACTTTTTAACCCCCCGGTACCTAATAAGTTTTACCCTTTTTGATAATGTTTAGGTACCTTTTCCACTTTTTCAGCCCCCCTTCAAAGGCTATAAATTTGCATAATTGGATAATTTTTGTTTTATTTTCTGTAATTCTGCTTCGGGTAAATTTCATCTCTTTTGACTTTTCATCCCTTTTTACAATTTTTCAATCCCCTAACAAAATTCGCCTAATTTCGTTTTTCTTCGGCAATAAATTGAACTTATATAAATTAGGTAAGTCGAGGATTAAGTTTACCTTTTTCACTTTTTTCACCCCATTCGCAATATTTCAACCCCCCCAAAAGCTAAATTTGAGTAATTGTCTTACTTTCGACTTATTTTCTGTAATTTCACTTAACCACGGTTAAATTTCACCCTTCTTGACTTTTCATCCCCATTTACAATTTTTGTATTTAAGTGCAGTAAATTTTCATTACCTTGGACTTCTACTCATAATTCATAATTAATAATTTTTGTGTTTTTTGTTTCATTCTCTGCTGATTAATTCTGTACGGCCAATTTTCAACATTTCGCCTTTTTGACATCATTGTGCAGATTGATAAAATCTGCACTTGACTCCACCAATAAATTCAGCCCGCCCACTGCAACACATTAACATGATAAACATCTACAGGGATACACATCGTATTGATGTACATTTTCCGGTAGCTTTTCAAATTAGTTGTGGGGAGGTTAATAAACAGAATAGAAGACAGAATGTGAAGGATACTACCCCGCATTTACAATTGATTTCAACGACAAATTGTCATTGAAATCCCTTTATAGTTCGGGCGTGTTTAATAAATTAAGGTTTGGAAAATAAACCGAACTTGAATTATTATTATATGTATATAACACTTTATGGAAGTATAATTATTATCGATAATAAAATTTTAAAGTCGATTAGAAAATTTGTTGGTAAAATTAAATTGTGATGGGGTTGAGGAGGTTAAAAATCATTGAACCTTAGGCGCCTTACAAAGATTTCCTATGAAACCAGTAACGACTTCGAAGAACCATCCAAATTTGATGACGTCAGAGGGTCTTAGTCATATAATAGTCGGTTCAAAGTTTTTGCGTGATGTAAAGAGAGCTGCATTTCTATTAACTTTTATTAATTCCGGCCTTGGTCGGTCTTCAAAAATGCATATTTCATGAGAGGAAACACTCACCTTGAACGCTTTATACGAAGAGACCACATACGAAGCCCCATCCTCCAATTCGTCCAGTCTATACTTCCTATCCCCATCCATGGAGAAAACATACCGGGCACCACGTGGCAAATCCATGCGTAACGACAACTTGTCAAGAAGCGCCTCCAAACTGACGATATCTCTTCCAGGTTTAAACCTGAATTCAACGCCGGGAAAAAAGGGATCCCCGTTCTTATAAAACAGGACTCTTCTGGCCTTCCAGTAGGATGGATTGTTGTACCTGCTGGTGGCAGGGTCTAAACGGCTTTTGGGCCTCGCTGGTGGCATCATCGAAGAAGCATCACTGGCGTTGTCTATCATGGTGGGACTTTGGGTTCTGGACGCAACGCCCTGCCTCCAGAAACCCCCGGTGGAGGGGTTGGGAGGATCTGTTTCTTCCTCGGCGTCGTCTTCGTCAGTGTCGTCGTTTTTGTGAAGCGCGCCGTTGCCAGTTATTACCAAAGGAGCACTGATACTGGTAGGGTTCGGGGGCTTCTCGTTGCGTGGCGTTAGAGGAGCGCCGTCTTCGACGCCGACGACGCCGTTCATGGCGCCATCTGCCGAGTTGCTAATGTCGTTGGAGGCGTCCTCGTATTGTTGCATTCGGCTGCCAACGCGGGACGGAGCCACCGACTGCAAAAAAGTAATTAACTGAGAAACAATTAAGAAAAAAGCGCGTTTAGGGAGGAGAAATGATTTTATATTAACGCTTCAATACCATGCGATTTAAATTATTAGTACATTTAGGGCGGGTTGTATAAAACATTTAATCCTGGACTTAACGTTAAGCCCCTTACGATACCATAGAAACAATTGTTGTCAACAATTTGTTGCTATAGAATTTTTGAAGGATTAACTTTAAGGCACGATTAAATGTTTTATACAATCCTGCCTTAGTTATTAGAATAAAATTTTTTGCTAATACGAAGGGTTTTAGACCTGATGGAATTTATGTCGTATGAAAATGTCGGACACCGAATGTTGCTAATGTAAAAATTTATGTATGGACCATAATCAATAATCATAAATGTCGGATGGATAAACGGGCAATATGTACGACACATTTATACCGAGTGTCAACGAACTCGTGTAACACCTCGCCATTTCTTAATTTTTTGGAATATCAACTTTAAATTTTTATGGTTTCATATACCTATAAAAGCGCTAATTTTGACACATTTACAAATTTTTTGTTAGTTCGGGTTTCAGCGGAAGTGGCGTTAACTTTGCTATTTTAAATTGCAAGTTGACGGTTTTCTCAAGCAGATCGAAAGACATTTAAATTCTCTTTACAATCATATCAAAAAATGTCACCATAAGTTTCAATGATTGCCGCCAGAGGGTCGAAATGTTTTTAAACAAGTTGGCTGTGTTTTCTGTTATTTTAACTTATGTAAGTGACTTCAAGATTAGTACAGGAGTTCTCTATTCTATCTAAATAATAAACATTTTCATAATTTTTTTAATACATAGTAGTTCATTTTTTGACATTGTTACCTAACTCTTTTTTCTAAGCCAAATTGTACGTTAATTTTAAAAGAAAAGGTAGGTACACGTTTTTTTTTTAAGCTCAAACAAAAATTTGGTTCTTCCTCTCTCTAATGGACCTCAACAAACACAGGATATACCAAACGGGCAGCATTCTTAATTGAGAATTTTGCGACGTTTGAAAATTAGACATTTTTACACTTTTTCCGAAAAACGAACAGTTTCATATGTCTTTTTAATAAAGATTTGCGAAATGGTCTTTAATATTGCTCATCAAAGTTGGATAGTCGTCTACTTTTGTACTTACTGTCGGGCAAGTTTTCTTGATTAACTAATGTGAATATACAAATGTAGTGCGAAAATGGAAGCTTTTCGCCAATCAAGGCTTTATCAGCAAATACTTATCGTATTCATCATCAGGTTCAAAATCAAAAGCATCAGAACAATCAATGAATGATGTTCTGAAAATGAAATACATTGGTTTTTATATCAATAACGCTAGTTCTTGATTTCTCGTATAAGCTCGCTCATTCGTTTTTTCCTGTCGAATAACTTGAGTATACTTACGAATCATCTTTGATCATAAATGTTGGAATGTTGCAATTAAGGGCAAACTATCAAACTAAAAATAATTTTATTTTAGTCCGTTCATTATGTAAAGATTTCATGTTTTTGACAATCCGATTTTATTTCCTGAATCCTGACGCGATGTTAAACTATCTTCAAAGCTTTCACAACCCCATCATAAATCGCAGGAGCAATGTTATTGCATAATTACTAACATTACAACATTACTAACATAAAAGTATAAGTACATAGCTAGGTTATGTTACAAGACAGACCAAAATCTCTTAGAAGTTTTAATATTTTAACGTCCCCAAACCCCACAGTTTAAAAAAATGGGAGGCTATCAAAGAAAGCTGAAACCTTGTACTTTCAACCCTTCAAGTTTGGTTTCTTAATCTTCAACCGCCTGATGGAAGATATAAATTTTTCTGTTAAAAATCAATTGTTTTACACAAATTTTCACATTTCAAAAACTATGACAGGTAGGCATCAAAGTGGGGGTGCAATAAGCACACAATTAAGAGGCCAATACGAAATCCGAATCCAGAGTCAAAACATAGGCTTCCCATTTAAAATAACAAAGAACAAAGATGGCGGCTGAAAATATTTTAACACGATGGGCAATGAACGATTCTCTATAAATATCGCTAACTGACACTTTAAAAGAAACACCCTGTATACAAATAGACAACTACGGTCCTCTCTAAGGATGGAAGATATCTCTAAGAGTGGAAACATATTCGTTTACCACGTGTGCGCAAAGGATGGAAATAATCGGACTCTGTTTTAATGTTGGCGTAAGTATTTTCCTTGCAAGCAATAAGATCGATCGATGTTGAGCGGTCCATTGAACGCGAAGTGGCACACATTCCAAGGTCTAAAGATATGAATAAATGTCCAAAATTTCTATCCTATAATGTAAACATCAGTCAATGATTTTATGTCCGACACACGAAATTTATGTCGCGACAGAAATATATCCATAGGTCTAAATGTTCAGCTTCTTATGTTTGCTATATAAAGCACGCCATTCTATAAAAGCACGTCACCCAGGACAACGTGTTTTAAGGCTAATAAATCAAAGGTTTTTGATATTTGACAAGAAAACACGTATTTTAATATTTTATAGTTTAAATATCTCGGCCACTCGGCCTATTATACCGGGTGTCAACGAACCCTTGTACCTAACATCTCGTCATTTCTTTATTTTTTGGAATATCAAACTGAAATTTGTATATGGGTTCATATAGGTAGCTATAAAAACGACAATTTTGACATATTTACAAACTTTTTGTTACTTCCGGTTTCAACGCAAGAGCAGTTCATTGTTGTTTTGAATAGCAATGTGACGGTTTTTTTACGCGATTCGAAAGATATTTTAACTCTCTTCACAGTCATATCAAAAAATTTTACCATAATTTTCAAAGATGTCCGCCAGGGGGCCGAAATATTTTCAGTCAAGTTGGCTGTAATTTCTGCTACTTTAAGTTAAAGTACATGAGTCGTCTAAAATGCGCATATCGTCTAAATAATATATAGATTTTCATAAATTTTCTAATGTAAATAAGTTGTTCGTTTTTTATAAAAAGTGTAAAAATATTTAATTTTCAGACGTTCGCTAAATTCTCAATTAAGAATGCTTCCCGTTTGATGAATCTTCTTTATTGACGTCCATTAGAGAAAGGATGAACCAAATTTTTGTTTTAGCTTTAAAAACATGTACCTTTACATTTAAAATTAACGTAAAATTTGGCTTAGAAAATCAGCGTTTCAGCGAAAATAAACAGTTAGCAAAGTTAAAAAACGAACAACTTGGCATTAAAAAATGTATGAAAATGTTTCTTAGGTATTTAGACAATAATATGTACATTTTACTCCTGTACAATCCTGAAAAGTCACTTTAACTTAAAATGGCAGAAATCACAAGCCAACTTGACTGAAAAACATTTCGACCCTATGGCGGCGGTCTTTGAAACTTATGGTAACATTTTTTGATATGATTATAAAGAGAATTAAAATGTCTTTCGAACTGCGTAAAGACACCAGACACCGTCACGTTGCTATTTGAAATAACAAAGTTAACGTCACTTCCGGTGAAACCGGAAGTAATAAAAGATGGCTCAAAATTAGCGTTTTTATAAGTAGGATATGAACCCATAAAAATTTCAAGTTGATATTCCAAAAAATAAAGAAATGGGAAGGTGTTACATGGGTTCGTTGACACCCGGTATCGTATAAACTATACAGGCTCGGTTTTTAAACTACCTATAAAACACTTGTTGCCTTAATAGCTATTAAATTAAATAAAAGAAGTAAATAGGTACGTTCTATCTTAAACAGTGCTAGTACACGGTTGATCTAACTGCCACTATTTCTTGAAAAAAATGTCCAAGCGATCCCTTATGATTTTCTCTACAATATTAAATACAGTTTATAAAAAATCTTTTTACGATTGCTTTGAAAGTAAAGCGCATGCACTTTGCACTTTTTATTGGCCGAAATCTACTTCTGCTTAAACGTTTTTAGATAGGATTGTGATGCTTCCATAACAGTAAAACATAATTTTTGAAAATTGTCATCATGTCGTCATCGTTGGAAATTGTGAGCGAACTATTGTATATTAGTTCACTCACATCACAATTGTTTGCAAAAATGTTTTTTGTCATGCCATCATTGTCAATTTCCAAAAATGACGTTTTTTGCATTGTTTTCATTGTCAAATTTCCAAAAATGATTTTTTACGGTCGCATCAAGCATGATGACATTCGTATCTACAAGAAACGGTTAAGCATGCACAACTAGATTTCCGCTAATAAACTGTGCAAATAAATACTTTTCAAAAAGTTAAGAATCCTCACATTTCCTTCTCTCTTTATATTTTGAATAGACTATACCTTAAACTCATAAAAATAAAGATAAATACGAACTTGTATAAACACTATTCTGCCGTGCTAAGCTCAAAGTTTAAAAAGTTTCGATGGAAACGAGATTTTGACGATTTTATATTTTAAAAGACATAAGATCCAATGCATATTGGCTCAATTCATTCGCGAATTTTGACTAAAATAGTGATTGGATGTCAACAAAAATTCTTGTCATTGTATAATTTAAGACATTCTAAACAAGACGGCGCCGGCGCCGGCGCGGCGTTAACTCATTTTCCGCCAAAACTGAAGATACGCCTTTTAGGCTTAGCACGGCAGTATTATACCCGATCATAATACTATCGGCTCAGATGATATAAGAACTATGGGTTCTGGAGGATTGGCGCAGGCAGAAATGGTGCAAATTATGGGGGTCCAAAGTTTTTTGACAAAATTCCTGTTATGAAGTAAGAAACCTTCCCATTAAATAAATTTAAAGCCATAGTAAAGAAAGAGGTAATTGATCACACTTTTTATAATTCCGATGAACTCCTGGGATTGTGGCGACATGATGTGCTTTGAGGCCTAAGCGGCAATTATGTATTTGTTACAAATTAGTGTGTAAGTATACCTGCGTTCAATTTTGACGAATATAAAATCTGTTGTGATTTATTAACACGAATATATTTGTATCTAATCTATCTATCTTTCTGGTACATGCACTTTTAAAGAGCCATACCGGCCGATCCTGATGTCCTGCAAGATTTTTCCCCATTGGAGAGTTGCTTCTTTTTAACGGAGGAATAGCATATTGAAATTTTTAAAAAATCCGTAGAGAGCCAGGATCCTATGGAGGAGGTGCGAGGTCTTTTGCGCTTTACTTTCAAAACCATCGCAAAAAATTTTTATATAAACTACATTTTATTGTAGTCATAAGGGATCCTTGGAAAGAAAATTAAGCGTGGACATTTTTTTCAAGAAAAAGTAATACTTAGTTAGACCAAACGTGAGGGAATGACGAATGGAAATGTTAAAATTGGTGGATGCGCCGGGCGAGCGTGTTAAAAACGAGAAATACTACTTACCATAACTGCTCGTTTTGACTTCTTTTCATCGACTGAGCAAAACGTCGGCGTGACCAAATCCAGGTCAGTCACCCCGCCGTAAAAGGGTCAATCCAATGCAAGCGTGGCGAGCCCTTTGAATGAACCCCTTGGAATATAAAATATCTTTTAATCACGTCTGTGTCGTGATACCCTAACACTCGACCGGCAACGTGAACATTTCCGACTCGGATCTATCCTTGAAAAGCACTAGGAAAATCGCTGCCGAACTAGAACTTGTTGCTATTGCTATTGACTCCTGGGGTTTGGTTCGACGGGGGCTCCGCCACTATTGGCCGCAGTCGTGATGTCATTGACCAATGAGACGGTTGTTTTGCTTGTAGTTATGTTGCCCTCTTTATGTAGGTCCTGATTGGCCGTTTCCGGACTGCATTTCAGATCGTTATCGCGCATGCGGAGAGATTTAATTGTGGCGTGCTTTGCCCTTTGCAGAAAATTGAGACAATAAAATGTGGACGATTGTTTTTTAAATATTCACGGTTGTAAGTTACAATATGTAAAAGTGGAGGTTGGTGGTCGTAATTGCTCAACATTTCGGCGGAATTGCCCTTGCGTGACGCCGGTGCGGCCTTAATGAGCTCGCTTCTTGGGATATTTTCAATTGCTAATTCTTATTAACATACGGAAATTGAATCGGTGACTTCATAAAGGGTTAAATCCAGGGCTACTCGGGATAGCATTTCGTTTTCTGCAAATTAAACTTATACCTATGGATTTGAACTTGCATAAAATAAGTATACCTATGATGATGGGAGAGAAATTGCTCTACCTATAGCGCACTAGTGCGGAAATATGATGCATTTCCTAATTAGTGGGATAATAGCTATTTATGTAACAAGTGGGAAAAGTACATCATTTCCTTACGCGGGGGCTTATTGCAGAACGAGGCGAAGCCGAGTTCTGTATGCACGCAAGTAAGGAAATGATGCATTTTCCCACGTGTTGCATACAAGATTTTTCATAATCCCGATCGAAACATTCAAAAACTATAATTGGCGAAGCACTGAAAAAGATCTTCTTGTTTTTTCATAACTTGCATGAAATGTTTAGTGATCACGTGGAACGTGCTGATTTAAACAAATTAAAGAAATTATATTAACACAATTTCTTTTCGTATTAGTGCGGAAATGAATTCTCTTTTCGCACTGTAGTTCACTTTTCGCACTAGTACGGAAATATGATGCATTTCCTAACAGAAGTTAGTGGGAAAAATAAAATTTTTCGCACGGGATTATGAAAATAATATTTTTCGCACGGGACTGGAAAAATGTGTTTTTTGCTGTTTTGTTGGTCTATCTATCTTCCTGGTTCGTATTATCTGAATAAAATATATATAAACTCATTATCGAATATAACCTAGGTATACAGGGTGAGTCTGAAAGACTCCACATCCTTTATACCACAGAATCTACTGTTCAAATGATGAAGCTTGGTGCAAAAATTATTGGTCAATTGTGATTCCTCTTGATGTTATAAGCCGCCAAAGATCTTCATTTTTAAACGTTCTTTTTAAATATCTTTCGAAAAGTGTATCGTAGGATTTTGAATCTTTGCACAGCATTGTTACAGACCAAGATGCAACTACTGATGGTACTTAAGACATTATCCAAAAAGCGGATCCCTGTTATACAGGGTGGTCTCGATGTTATTTGCCCTTGAACTTTTTTATGTTTGAAAATATTGCTAATCTGCCTATGCGGCCGTATTCCTCGTTCAGTTCAAAAACTTTTTTCGCTCTTAAAATTTTTCGAAAAAACTAACCACTCACGAGGAAAATTGAAAAAACCGAAAACATGATCATCGTGATAAACCTACAATTTCAATAAAAATCAAAGTGTACGTTGACACGCATCACATTTCAACTGTTTTTTTGCATTGACGGTGAGGTCCTACATCTGTGCCCAGAACCATTGCTCACAACTGAAGAAAAAACATTGATGGTAGTTTCACTTTTTTATGAGGTAGACTCATCATTGGTTTTAAGGTGATTACCTGCATCATGTTTTCGGTTTTTTCAATTTTTCTCGTGAGCGGTTAGTTTTATCGAAAAATTTTAAGAGCTAAAAAAGTTTTAGAATTGAACGGGAAATACCGCCGCATAGGCAAATTAGCAATATTTTCAAACATAAAAAAGTTCAAGGGCAAATAACATCGGGGCCACCCTGTATAACAGAGATCCGCTTTTTGGATAATGTCTTAAGTACCATCAGTAGTTGCATCTTGGTCTGTAACAATGCTGTGCAAAAATTCAAAATTCTACGATACACCTTTCGAAAGATATTTAAAAAGAACGTTTAAAAATGAAGATCTTTGGCGGCTTATAACATCAAGGGGAATCACAATAGACCAATAATTTTTGCACCAAGCTTCATCATTTGAACAGTAGATTCTGTGGTATAAAGGATGTGGAGTCTTTCAAACTCACCCTGTAGATATGGAGTTTTTTGACAGATCGCCAAAATGTGAAAATTATGGTAGGTATAACAATTTTATATAGTTATTTTCATGCTGGAGAATATATACTAAAACAGATAAGTCTGTCATAAACCTTGTGGGACAGGGGCTAATGACGGCCATTTTAATTTTTCAAAAATTGACATCTTGCAAACGGTAAAAGATGCGAAATTTTGTGAAATTAGAAAAAAGTTGCGTTTGTCATCAGTCGTAGATTAAGAATTTGAAAAAATTCAAAATATCTATGTTCCTGAAATATACGGAAAAAACTGAAAAATGTCGTATTTTCAACTAGAATAAAGCTTAGAAAAGTTTTCGTCTTCCCACTTTGTCTGCCAATTAATACCTAACCAAGTTACTTTGAAAAATATAACTTTTTCTAATTTAATAAAATTTCGTATCTCGTAACTCGAACTCGAAAAAGAGAAGTTAACTGTCGTTCAAAAATCAGTCAAGATCTTAAAAGGCTTAGAAAACTTGTATCAATGTCATGTCATTTACCTAATTGACATCAACTGTCAAAAATATAAAAACTCAAAATTTCACTTGAATAGAATCAACCGGTGGCCTCCCATCAGCTGTTATAGGAAGATCCCTATTAATTTTTCTTTAAAATCGCGATTTTCGATTTTTTCGGGATAATTCAAGAACTAATCAAGATATTGAAGAATTCTTTACAGATATCACTTTCAAAAAGCGCAACTTTTTTGCAATTTAACCAATTTTTCTAACTAATGGTTTACAATGAGCAACCACAAGCACCACGCCTTGTACATACCTATACCTATACTCTTTTATACGAAAGCGTAGCAACTTTTTATTTTGTGATTCACCAGAAAAAACTGCGAATTAGCCCTAATTTACAGGAACAACTGTGGAATTCCCTAATTTACAGTAACATCTGTATAAACTAGCTCTAATTTAATTTACCTACAGTTTCATCAATAAATTGGTTATAATTCACAGATAGGCACTAACGATAATTTACAGTGAATTCCAGCTAATTCACATCAGAAACTGTAAATTATACAGTTTTATCTATAAATTATATACTCGCATCTACTTATAAGTACTTCACATTAGAAATTGTACATTAGGGCTTACTCAGTTTCCTCTCCGAATTATACAGGGATGGATATTATTAAACAATAATGGCAGAAAATTCCTCAAACTTATTTTAAAACGAAGAGTTCCTATGGACATTATGTCCGAAAATACTTCATAAGGGAGCTACACCCCTTCAAAATGGTACCCGAAAAGCCACTTTTCTTATATTATAAATGGTGGGATTTGGAAATTTGGATTTGGAATTTTTTTGAGATTTTTATCTTGATCAGAGGCGTGCGTTCTTACGCACATTTTCTGAAACATTTTGGGACACTATTAAAATTCATTTTATATCCCTTTGCATCAGCAGCTCGGTTTCTACAGGGTGTCTCAAAACTCGCGCACTTCGGGCCCGAGGCGTTGTGGAGGGCAAAATAATCGATATTTCGGTTATTCCAATTAATCAATCTTTCGATTATTCCGATTAATCGAGCTTTCGATTATTCCGATTAATCGATCTTTCGATTATTCCGATTAATCTATTTTTCGATTACTTATTTCGATTAATCGATCTTTCTTTTACCTTGATATTTACTTACACCAAGAACCAAGGTGACCAACAATATTCGAAATAGCATTAAGCTAGGTGCCATCATATCGTTTTTATCCAATTTGCAGAAAACTGGACTCATGAATAACTCCATAATAATTCGAAATGTTAACCGAATTTTGTCAGCAATTATGCTTCACGTTCATGCACGGCATCATAAACACTAATAAACAAATCAATTGGATAATTCATTTTCGAGAAATTTGTAATGGGGGCTCAAATAAAATAATCTCAAGCAGTTTATTTTTTTCCATAAGCTACGCTACAGCCCTCAGACCCGAAGTGCGCGAGTCCTATATATTTAAAACTACTACTTAATTCTATTTTATTCTATCCATATTTACTCTTGATATAATAACAATTACGTAGTTTATAATTTATGTTTTTCACGTACCTACAATGCTATTCAGAAAATATGATGTGATGAAGCGTGATGGCTATATGACTACAAATGAATCGCAATCTGTTTATCTGTTGAAATGTTTGTTCAAAGTTAGTTTGTTTTGTAGAGGGCATGTCATTTGTCTGTCATTTAACCAGGGAATTGTTTGTACGAACTAAACTAACTTTGGACTGTGTGCATAGTTTTTTTCTGTGAATTATGGTTAACTCACAGTTAGCTAATTCACAATTGTAGGTACATTAAGGCTAATTCACAGTTTTCTCTGTGAATTATAAATAAATAATTATATGGCCCTTCTACGCCTTCGTAAAAAATATTGAGTATTGTGTTTTTGTAAGCCTTAAAAACAGTAGGAATCAAGAGGATTAAGAGGAATACTACGGTAGTGCCATATGTTGCAATTTCTTGTGAAGTTCGAAAGCCTGATGATGCTTTAGCTTTAATTTAAGACCAGGGGTCCAATTCTCGAATCGTACGAACTGTTTCGTATGCGAAATCACTAAGGTACGCGCAATCTGATTGGCGGCTGCTTAGCAACATCGCATACGAAGTAGATTCGAACGATTCGAGAATTGGGCCCCAGGTTCATTCAAATCGGTTAAGAAATAGCTGGTTTATTTAAAAGAACATTCTGTCCCATTTTTTAAGAAATACCCGTTATGTGGTATTTGGGGCAATTCTGAATTTTTGAAATTGTATAGAGCTTCTGTCGATACCGAGACTGGTCTCGACTTTCGAGACGAGACCGAGACGAAACCGAGACGATACCGAGACGAGACCACGGCAGTAATTTCGAGACCGATACGAGACTACTTCAATCGAGACTCTCGAGTCTCGAAAATATCTTCTCGAGACTCTCGAGTCTCGAATGTTTTCTCCATTATCCACATTATAACACATAAAAATATTTTATATTTAAAAAAAAAATCTGATATTGGTTTTTGTCGCTATAATTAAAAAATGTGTTATAGGTAGATACCTATATACCTAGCGGGAATCGGTCACCGGCATATTTTATGCATCAGGCACGTGGAGTTTTTCGACTTAATACAATTTTGTCGGATTTTTAATGAGCAAACCTATATCATATATTTTAATTATAGATATAATCGTATATAGATAGTATAGACGGTAGTTATAATAATTTGGATTTTCAAATTTTGCATAAAAATACAATACCTACTCAATAATAAAATTATAAATTCCTTCTAGGAGACGGTGACCGCCCTTGATCTCAAACTATACTCAAACAGCAAGGCCAAAATATTCACTGAAGGACTCTTTATTGCTTTATTACGGAAAGTTTATGCTTTGCATGGGGGATGCTGTGGACTATGTATGGGTGGTTGGTAGAAACCGTGACCGAGACCTCTCTATCTACTTTTCTCGATTTCGATCACAGCGAATTCGATGAATTAGTTTGTCATCATAGATACTATTTTCACAAAAATGTTTTTTAGGTTTTTTAGGTAAATCCAATAGGCATGCAGTGACCATAGGCGTTGTCACAAATTCTTTTAAATCTAGGAGGGGGCAAAAAGAATATTATAATTAAGTACATATTTTATCCAATCCTGATGCTGTTTTATAGCATAGCATCATAAAAATGACCGTAAGAATAATATCGAATATCTTCTATCTAATTGTGAAGGAATCTACTACGGTTGTACGTGTTTCATCTGGAAACTGACGATTGCAAGGCCCTTCTTAAAGCGTGGGAATTTGCAATAAATGCAAAATGCAATAAGCAATATTTATGACATAGGTTCCTACCCTTACAAGCAGCAGATGGTGTATTTCGTTATAACATTTTAACATTTGGTGATATTTTATGGTCGAAAATAACTTGGAAAAGACAAATTTCAGTTTTAGTCGTAGTACCTACTTTTAGGTTCCCACCCCCACCCATATTTAATATTTAGATGAGGTTTGTGAAATTACATTGTACCTACAATTGTACAATAATGGAAGACCAAGATATGAATTCGAGACTCGAGACTTCGAGACCGAGACTGAAGTTGTTCGAGACCACACGAGACCGAGACGAGACGCATATTTATAGAGACCGGTCGAGACCGAGACGAGACACCCCTTGGTCTCGTCGAGACGAGACGAGACCGAAGCTCTAAAATTGTAAAGCATCACAAGCAAATTTTATTTATTACTGCATCAATTAGTCCGTTTTCCATCATATTTACTTATCAAGATTATCATAATTTCAAAGCCATTTGCATCCGTCATGGCATAGTTTTTTAATTCTTTTACAAGACGTAAACTTTGCCATTTTCTACATGTAGGTTAAGTTTCTTGTTTATTATTTCTGACACACGCGATTTCCTATACATTAACCCTCAAAACTGCCCCTTTTTGGCGAAGGAATTAATGGATTTGGACCAGTTAAAAATTCGTCAACTTTTAACGAATTTTTGGGCCGCATTTCCATATTCTTCATCCCTCAAGCTTGCATTGTTGCATGCAATGTACAGTTGAATTGCAAATGACACATTTTATTTTTAGTCCCCTGCCTGCCAATGAAATAAAAAATAATCACACCGTTTGTTTGGGAAAATCATGTCTAGATCTAGATTAGGAAAGCACATTTCAATATTTCTTTCAGCCTTGATACACTGTTGTGTTATCTTAATTGTAATCTGAAATCGGGAGCAGGTTTTTCAGGTGCCGATCCCGCTTTCATTGATTTTTCGAGTCCGGCAATTTATGGCGTTTTAAAATTGGGTCAGGAGTTTCATTATTTTAGACAGTTTTGCTGATTTAAATTGCAAATGGTCATTACTATCAGGAGACGTGTCGTTTTTTTCACGTATGAAATGGAGCTGAAGCATGAATTAGTCATAAACACGTCTGAGGGGTTTGCCTGGCGAGGCGCATCGACCATTCTTCATATAGGCGGAAATGAGTTTGGGAGTGTTTATCTCATCTGATTTATGAAATTCCCCATTTCAAATATTTACTTAAAAAGCGATTTCATTTAAGCTGCATGCAATTTTAGGAAAAAACACAAAGAAAGCGAGAAATTAAATGTAAAATGATTGAACTTAAAAAATTACGAAAGTAAACTCACTTAAATCTTCACTTTCAAACCTCGGCCTAATAATCCACTCCTTGACCTTCTCAGAAAGCTCGGACTTGAAAACGAAAGCCCTGATTTAATCGAAGCTCGCCTTGGACTAGGTCTGTGTTGTAAAATATTCACATGCAATGCGGTCCACTTTTAGTTGCCCTTTTTGTATCGTGTTAAAGACTCGCTTATAGATTTTTTTATTATCTCTCCCGTATTATTTATGGGAGAACTATTTAAATGTTTCTGGATGGAAACGATGAATAGTTCTGTACGACTGGAATTACCTAGAAAATGGTAATCAAATAGTTGGTCACTTTTAGCTGGAAATAGGAGCATATCGCGTGATACTAAAGCGCCAAACGGAGTCGATGCAAAATAATTATAAGTTGAGGAAAAGGGGCCACCACGCCAACCAACAATCGCCTAGTTTTTGACCCAAATTGCGTTGTAATTTACCAATTGCGATAACTATATACAGGAAATTAGAGTGGACAAAGTATATACTAATTGGTAGATCAAAAGAGTTGGTTTCTTGGATTATGCACCTGTTAGCCTTCCATCCGTCCTAGAAACTAGTTATAAACTAGGACAAAACACAATAATTACGCAAAAAAGCACAAGCAATAAAAGAAGTTATTGTAAACCAGTTGTTGGAAAAATAACCTTTGGCTTACGGGTTGATTGTGTTAATCTAAACAGCACCTATAAAGTGCTTTTACTGGATGTGTACCAAATATCACCTCGACATCTTCAGTATTTTGGGTTTTTGCGTAAAATAGACATAGACTGCAAAAACTCAGTTTTGTCATTTTAGAAGCATCTTTTAAAGTCGTGTCACATATTAACGAACGCGGGGGTTGTGTGTATCAGGCTTTTTTGTTTGTATAAACGGGATTTCAGAGCTCTGTCAAAATCCCTGTCATGGACAATAATTGATAACAAAGATCCCTTTCAACCTCCATTGTTACTGTTTATTGACATTGACGGTGACTTCTTTCTTTGCTATTTTTCCAATTTTCTATTGTTTTTACCAAATAAAGACACGTCCAATTTCAGTAGTGTGTCAATTCGGTTTGTTTGGAAAGTGGACCTTGACCAGACGCAACAAATGGCGGCGGTGTGACGTCACACTGCCAGAGCGAATTGAAAAACTTTACACCGACTTTTTCAATCTTTTATTTTATCCTATAATGTTATACAATGAATAACTCCTTGGTAACGGGTTGTGTTAAGACACATTTAACAGCACTCAGAGTTCTGTCAAATAACAAAGTGAAATAAACGAATTTCTAGGATACCGCAGGGTATCCATTGTCGGCTTTCCGTCATTATGAAAGGTAAGATGTGTCATCCAAATTCATTTTAACATTTTTTAAATATTTAGGACAAAATAAAACGTGTTACAACACACGTAACGTTATTAAGTTTCTACATTACTCGGGAATTTTAAATCACTCGCTCCTCCGTCGCGCGTTCTTCAAATATATTCCCTCGTAATGTAAAAACCCTAATAACGTTACTTGTTTTGTAAATTACTATTTTGACATGTGAAAACAATTAAATAAAAAACTCCATATTAATTACATTTTTGAAAAGCTATTTTTTTTTTGTAATGGCCGTCGTTTCTCTGAACCTGGAAGGCCTAGAAATGGCAAAAACTTATTCACACAGCTAAAGTTTCTAGTGCTAATGAAGGCTTTTACTATTGTTTGCAGCTTTATTTAATTGAATCATAACATAAACAAATAAGTCTACAGTTCATCTTTTTGTTCATCAAACAATTTTTCGTTTTCTCTAATTGGCAAAGACCCCCAAAATTCGCCAATTTCAAACTCAACTTTTTGGAGACTCAATTTCTTCGGTGATTCAATCTTTAACACTGTAAGTGCATCCTCAGGATTTTGCGATAAAGGCGGCCACATCTGCCCATCAATCTCAGGTTTCCCGTCATTTGCAAAAGATGTAAAAAGTTCTACGAACAACTTAACCATTTCTCGATCAAGTACAGTTGTAGTTGTATCAACTGCGGTCTTAAACACATAACTTGTATCATCTCCGTGAGCTGCACCTGAAATTTTTTTAGACTTTAGTTTCAAAACAATTAGGTAATGGTGTCGCATAAATTTAGGAGACGATTCTTCGTCTGATTTTAAGACAAGAAATTCATATAGACATGCTGCCGAAAGCAAATGCTTCAAAAGTAGGTAGTTACGCCCCCTCAAAGGGCCCTCGAAAATATCTTTTTTTCAAATTATTTAAAAAATATAAATAAGTCGATGAAATTTGCAGCAAAGGTTAATGCTAGAAAGGATTTTTTTCAGATTTTTAGTAAGATCATAGGTGTGCGTTCTTGGAGTGGCGTTGCACATTGTTCTGTTCAATGAATTTTTCCCACCAAATGGTAACAAATTCTTAATCCGCGATAAATTCTACACAGAAAAGGTGCCCTTGTTGAATGTCGCAGGGGTGCAAAGTTTTTGAAAAAAATGGTCTCAATTGGATGAAAGCGCGAAAATTTCTGAGGGAAAATTTTGTATTATTTACATAATCAGTGAAAATAAGTGTAGACTGCAGGGAATACTTTTTTACATTATTTTAGGAATCTTTTTGCATTTTGCGTCTGATAGTGCCATTTTGTTGTTTTTGAAACCCACATTTTGCCTCCGATAGTGCCATTGCCGATTTTTTTAGTTCAGTGTTTTTTGAAATAAAGACGTCACCATCGTTTTTTTTTTAATGGAAACCCACCTTTTCTTCACTGACCACCCCAGATTCTCAAAGACATCGAAGAAATGCTTGAAAACTCATGATTTTTGAAAAAGGCAAAATCACATTAACTTATAATATTTTTGATTCAAAACCAACAGCGCAATCACTTTTTTAACCTCCCCAATCCACTTCACCACTTATAAAAAAAGGGAGGTTACTGCAATCACTAAAATTTTCGAATTTGAGATAGCACCAGATCTTCACGTTTCGAGGTCTCAGGAACCCAAAAAAGTGGTTTTAAAAATGTGTCTGTGTGTATGTGCGTACGTACGTGCGTACGTTTTAAACACGCCACAGCCAAAACTACTAGACCGATTTGCCTGAAATTTGGTGCGTAGGCATCTCATAGCCCAACTTAGATCTGAAAAGCTTTTGGAGCCAATCGTGCAACTAGAAATGCCATTTTGGACCATCAACTTTTAAATTTTAAATGCAAACCCCCATTTTTCACGTCACTATAGGAAAGGCCTTCAAATTCTGCCTCTAAAAATGTATTCACTCTCAGTGCCCTTTTGACCAAAAATTAAAAAAAAATTGATTTTTATCGGACTTTCAAATCGCGGTATATCCCAAGCCCCTGAACCGATTTGGCTGAAATTTTGCACATGGAGATTGTATTGCACGTCGAAGAGCTGAACAAACTTTGGATTCAATCGGCCCACGGAAAGTGCCGTTTTGGCACACCAATCTCCAACTGTAAAATTATTCACTCATTTAACCATCCAAAACAAGTTTTTGAAAGATTTATTGTCACCATCAGAAAGGTCTTCAAATTCTGGTTTTAAATAAGACAAAATTCGTTCGCATTTAGTGCTCTTTGGGTCAAAAAATCGAAATTTTGTAATAACACTAAAAATACATTATAGCCCAAATTAGTGAATCGATTTGGCTGAAATTTGCTACATGGAGATTGAGTTGAAGACCTGAAAGGCTTTTGGAAGCAATTGGTCCACAGGAAGTGCCATTTAAGCATATCAACTTTAAATTTTAAACACAAGGCCTCCTTTTTTACGTCGCCATTAGAAAGACGATCAAATTCTGGTTCTAAAAATGTATTCAAGTTTCTGCCATTTTAGTGGAAAATAGAGAAAAAAATCATTTTCATTAAAAGGGAGCAGGCTGACAGTGGATGACATAAAGTATCAGTTATTGTCAAAAGGGTGGCAAACTGTTAACCTTAAAAGGAACATATTGTCAAATGCGATGGGTGATGTCCGAAGTGATGTCGGTATTTGTCAGAAAATTGCGAAATTAGTCACAGATGATAAGCACAAAAAAAATTCTGTTGAATTGACTACCATTTACACAGAATACAAAGATCCACGCGATGGGGAGGTTCCAGCCGCTTCTCTGCTGCATTTATTTACAATACTTTTTCTTTTTTTCTTCAAACAAAAAGAATTTAAGTATCTACATAAATGTAATTGTATCAAAAACATAACGCTGACGCGTTTTTGTTTTTGCCAGTTTTTGCCAAAAAACTTGATTTTTATCTGATTTTTTCGATCTTTTTGAAAATCTAGGGTGGCCGTGACTGCATTTTCGGTCTAGCGTGATACATGCTTTTATCATGGAAAAATTCGTAGATTCCGAATCCGCTGAGAAAAATGTGGGTTTCCATTTGAAAAAACGATGATGACGTCATTATGTCAAAGACGACTGAACCAAAAAAATCGGCAATGGATCCATTGGATCGCAGAATGCAAAAAAACCTATGTCCATTCGTTACTTTTTAGACACTCTACTTATAAGTAGGTACTATTAAATACGTACATTATATTGTCGCTCGCTTTGCTCGCTAGTGAGGCAAACGTTCTGTCTCGACTGGTAAAGGTCAATTTACCATGCTTGTTTCGTAAATAACTATTGTATATTGACATATTGCATAAAATCAGTGTGAGGTATTTACCGAAATTTTTACTGCTTCCAGATCTAGCCTCAGATTTGCTATGAGCCCCCCGATACGAGAATATATAAAAATAAATTGGCGATTTGGACAGTGGGGCTTGTAATTTGACGGTTTTGTAAATATCGTTGAGGAAAATTCTGTCGCTCAGAATTTTCACCAAATCCATAAAAGTCGTTCTGTTCACTTGGCTTCGTCCTAAATACCTTCGTCGAATCCCTTCACTTACTTGGTCCCGTAGTTTTGGATTAACAGTAAAATTATAGTCTAAAATGTGAGGGATAATTTCATTCCATCGACTGTCTATTTCTTTCAAATAATCCTTGGCGTAGAAGTCTGCAATTATACCATTTAATCAACAAAATTTAACGTTTAAGAAAGTAGAGAAAGTTGAATAATTTGAAAAATAATCAAATCTGATTGAGATCCATCGTTTTTGTTTGAGATTTTATTAAGTATGTACCTATTTCACTCAAAAAAAGAATTTTAAGAAATTGATGACGTATATGTGCTAAGAATCTCACCTTTCTGTACAATTTCTTGGTGTAAGAACACAGACGACAAATGGATGACAGTTGTGTCACTGTTTCTAAGAAAATTAGAATTGACATTGACGAAATTAAAAGGAATGAAATGAACAGGTTGGCTCATACGTTTCGTGAGAACGCTGCTCATACGTCATCAAAATTAGTATTTCATTTTATGGCCTTGGGACTGATTTTATTCGGAAACGCAAAAACACGTCAGAGCCTTAACGTTAAATTTTGTTGGTCATTAATGACAGTTACTGACCAGCTCCTGGATATAATCCTTCAGAACCCGTGTGTGAAGCAATCCATGGAAGTTCAGCGAACTTTTTATTTTTAATCAAATTGTAGGGGTGATCCGGGAGTACAGGATCCGAAGACCAGGAATCGATTACAACACCAAAAGGAGAAAAGGGATTATAAAGCCAAGGCTGCAAAACATTTTTCATTAAAAAAAAAAAAAAGAATTTGAACCTGAAGATTCTGAACGGCGTAAAGAATCTGTCTTGCAGGTCTATGCCTAAGACATTCACCAAGCGCCTCAGTGTCTTCTGTAGGACATCCAACGCTAGCGGCAATAATTCGGGCTTTTTCCAGGGAATTTTCCGCCAAAACCCAAGGGCTTAAAGCGGTCCCACTTTGAGAGATTCCTCTATGGAATAACCCCAGGGATTTGGGGGAAAGATAATGAATGTGAACACTGGCACCTCCTGCAGACATTCCAGAAATAGTAACTGAAGCGGGATTGCCACCAAAATGTTGAATATTTTCTTTAATCCACCGCAAGGCCAAAATTTGATCCCTTATCCCGTTATTTCCCAGAATTGCTTCGTCTTCAGTACTGAGGAATCCCAGGGGACCCAGCCTGTAGTTAATGTTTACATAGACCACGTCCTGGTCCAGGAGATATTGAGGACCTTGAAGCCCTCCGTAATTAAACATGAAGGCTCCTCCGTGGATGTAGACAATAACATTTAAACGGGATTTTGGGTTCAAGGTTGGCGTGTAAATGTTGAGGTAAAGGCAGTCTTCTTCCCCGATGACGAAGTCGCCTCCTGGATTAGTGTATTGGTTGTATTGAATACATTTGTGAATGGTTTTTGCCACCCAAGTGTGGTTCCAAGGTTTAGTGGGAGCTGGTTCCTAATTATAATTACAAATACTTGGATTAAGTAAAAATTATGTTTTTCGCCGGTAGTCATTAAAATGCGGCAGTAAAATGCGGCTTTTACTGTCGGCGGCAGTAAATTTTTTTTGCCTTGTTAAACAAGTAACTGTTTTATATAAAAAGCTCCATTTTACTCCCTCAAAAGGGGGACTAAAACATTACTTTTACTCCCTCAAATTTTAGGAAGAAAAAGTTGCCTTATTTACAAATTCTCTAGGTTACCGGCTAAACTTTTGTAATATTTTGTCTGCAATTAAAGGATTTTTAAGATTAGCAGCTTTCGGTTGTGCAAAAAATAGCGTAAGTATACAGGTTATCCCTCGACGAGCGTCAGTTAGCCGTATCTGGAGAACTGTTTCTAGCATCGTCATGAAAATTTGTACACAGGGGTTTCAATTAATTTTGAATCGACGTAAAATATTTTCATCAATGGCTCACTTTCGGTTATACCGGAAATAGGTAATAACTTCCTTATTTTAAATGGAACACCAGGTTCATTATGATATTTTTGGTTTCTACGTTTAATTCTAGGTGAACTTTTACCAAGAATTGCTATGTCAAAAATCAACGGTTTTTGAGAAAATCAAGAATTTCGCTTTTTTATGTCAAGTGCAGGCCTAACTTCAAATAGCTGTAACATCCTTACAGTATGAAATGAGAAAACGATATTAATTTGGCATGTAGGGTGTATCCGCCCCGCCCCTGGACTCAAATTGGGTCAAATGCATACAGGGTGTTCTCTGCAAATTTTTAAACATCATCAACTTCATTGGTCAAAAAGTCAATTTTTTCAAATGGAATGCCCAACTATTTTATAGCAATCATGTAGATTAAAATGATAGACAATTAAATTCTGCATCGATGTGCCATTAAATAGTTGGGGCATTCCATTTCAAAAAATTGATTTTTGACCAATGAAGTTAATGATGTTTCAAAATACATTAGACTTCATGCCAAATTAATATCGTTTTCTCATTTCATACTGTAAGCATGTTACAGCTTTTTGAAGTTAGGCCTGCACTTGACATAAAAAAGCGAAATTCTTGATTTTCTCAAAAACTGTTGATTTTTGGCATAGCAATTCTTAGTAGAAGTTCACCTAGAATTAAACGTAGAATCCTCAAATATCATAATATACAGGGTGTTCCATTTAAAATAAGGAAATTAGTCCCTATTTCCGGTATAACCGGAAGTGCGCCATTGATGAAAATATTTTACGTCGATTCAAAATTAATTGAAACCCCTGTGCACAAATTTTCATGATTCCCTGTATAACACTGGACTAAAGTACCTTTTTATCCCTGATGTGTTGTTGCCCTCGATATACCTACATACAGTGTGTCTCATTTTAACTGGAACCACCCAAATATTTCGGTTAATTTTAACCGAATCAATGCGTTTTTTTCTTCTGCATGTAGAGCTCCAAAATCTGCACCTGCGTGATACTTCACTTTTTTTATGGACCGAAATCCCAGCTTACTGCGATTTAATAAAGAGGCCAAAAATGACGAAATCGTGTTAGGCATTTTTTTATCGAAAAATTTTATAAAGAAAAGTTGCTCAGGATGGCTCCAAATGGCTAAATCCGAAATTTCAGCAAAAAATAAAAATGTTGAATTTCTTGAGGAAGAATCACAAAATAACGAAAAGTTCAATATTTTTGCAACATAATGGGTGCTGTGAAATAAAAAAACAATTAAATGAATTGATTTGACATTTGCTATCGGCTATGGATGGATAAAACTTAACAATCGCAGAAAAAGTTGAAATTATTAAGATAGTGTAATAAGATTTTCGTTTTTCTTAACAATTTCAAGGGACACCCCAACTAATGTGTTGCAATGTGCCACAAACAGCAAACATATGCGCTTCCATTGTTTTTTTATTTTACATCACCCGTTATGTTGCAAAAATATTGACGTTTTCGTTATTTTATGATTCTTCCTCAAGAAATTCAACATTTTTATTTTTTCCTGGAACTTCGGATTTAGCCATTTGGAGCGATCCTGGGCAACTTTTCTTTATAAAATTTTTCGATAAAAAAATGCCTAATACGATTTCGTCATTTTTGGCCTCTTTATTAAATCGCAGTAGGCTGGGGTTTCGGTTTATAAAAAAAGTTGAGTATTACACAGGTGCAGATTTCGGAGCTCTACATGCAGAAAAAAACAACGCATTGATTCGGTTAAAATTAACCGAAATATTTGTGTGGTTCCAGTTAAACTGAGACACACTGTATATAATATACTAAAATTAGTAGGTAAATACTTACCCTAAACCTGTGTTTTCCTACAGGTGGGCGAGCGTAAGGAACCCCTTCGAAGGAGAAGAAGTTTCTACCTCCAAGACTTGATTGAATATCACCCTCGATCTTACCTAAGTAGGGTAGTTCAACTACTGGGCTTTCTTTACATTGTATTTCTGTAGTTAAGAAATAAGTTAACGCTTCTACATATGAGTATTATACCTGTTATTGAAACAAACAATGAAATAGTAAATATTAGTACGTTCATTATGGAAAATTAGATTCGTTACTGAATGAGAGCGATGACACCCACGCGTTATCTTCAAAATAAAGCAAACAAAAAATAATATAAATTCATAACTTTAATTACATACTTTGATAACGCTACAAAAATATTCTTTGTTTGTTGATGAAGTGAAAGAGGTCCAAAAGCAAAAGGGTAGTTTCTATTTTAGTCCACTTACAAATCGATCGAAAAATCGAATTGCGAAAAACATCAAATCTTTACGACCCAAAAAAGTCGATTTTGAAAAATATCGGTCTGTGTTGTCTGCCTGTAAACACGCTACAGCCCAAACTACCCCTACTGCACCGATGAAAAGTATGTGCAGTTTGTACAGGGTTGTTATAAATTAGTGTACCCTTGTAGGTGGCTTAAAAACAAAATTGACGTTTCACGCATTTACGGCTGTGGAAATAAAACGTCAAAACAAAGCATCAAAACCATCTACGATGGTACAATAATTTGTAACAAACCTGTCTACAGGTGGTTCCTTTTTCACTGCTCATCATTGGCATTATCTCTTAAATGGTAAAAGTTACGGATTCGGTTAAATTAGAAAGTTGCGCAATTTTTTGAGTTATGATGGAAAATCTAAAAATTGCTATTTTAAATAAAAATTAATATCTCCCTAACGATTGATGCTATTTAAATGTTTGGTACTTTGATATTTTTGACAGCTGTCAATGAAATATGGTATTGAAAAACAATTTCTAGGCCTCCTAGATTTTGAGCAATGACGATCATGTTTTGATTCTCTTATGGCCGCCATGTTGAATTTTGGCACCATCCGACACACAAAAAATTTAGTTTTTCAAAAATGTAGTCAGCAAGAATTTTTTTGAAAAACATGAAAAGCTTGAATCACACGATATCAAAATTTATTTTATTGAATTTTCAATTCAATTATTTTAAACGTCAAAAGGGATTAAAAAAGTTGGTGTGCTATTTTTACTTTTTTTCAAAAAGTTTTGCACTAATTTTCCAAATTATTTATACCAATTTTAGAAAAGTCCATATTAATTACATTCTTGAAAAGTAATTTTTCTTCTGTATCTTATGGTGTCAAAATTCAATATGGCGGCCATAAGAGAATGAAAAGTTGACTGTCATTACTCAAAATCTAGAAGGCCAAGAAAATTTCTGTGAATATCATTCGATTGACAGCTGTCAAAAATACAAAATTTACAAGTTTCATTTATATTGCTTTCCATTTACACATTTATCTGAGAAAGCTCACTTAACTCAGCAATTTGATTGGTCAATATTCAAACGAACCAATCAAATTGCTGAGATTAACTGAGGCTCCTCAGATAAATGTGTAAAAGAAAAGCGCCTTTAAATAGCATCAATCGTTAGGTGCAGAGCTGGGTAGTATTCGGAGTATTTAGTAGTTAAATACTTATCTAAATACTTTTTTCTGGAAAGTAATTAGTATTCGAATATTTTTTTTCGGAAGGTAGTTAGTATTCGAAGAATCCGAATACTAGAGTAAATATTCGAAAAAAGTATTCGAAAATTGTTCGAATACTTTTATTTGAATTTCGCGCCTATCATTCGGTTTAGGATCGAGAACGAACATGTGCATGAAAGCAGTGGTGAAGGTGTGTATTAGCTGCTTTCCATTTACACAATTATCTGAGAATGCTCACTTAACTCAGCAATTTGATTGGTCAATATTCAAATGAACCAATCAAATTGCTGAGATTGACTGAGACTCCTCAGATAAATGTGTAAAAGGAAAGGGCCTATTGTTGTATTGTAATCGACATACCGGGTGGCCCATTCAAGACGATCCAGTAGTAATAACTTTTGAACGAAATAAGATATCGACTTGCGGTTTTCCACAGATTCCTTGGTATTGAGGGGGACATGTTTCACCATAGCTTTGACCTTGTTCAGTTTGCGCATTTCACCCCCACCCCATTCAAAGTCAAAATTTTAAATAGCAACATAGGTACCTACCTCGAGACATACATCAAATGAAAGCTCTTGAAAAATGTTATTCACTGTTCTAAGTAGTTTGAGAATGTAGCGAATCGTTTTCATGTTAGAGACAAAAATGTACTGTATTCGAATTTACTAAAATTAGAATTCCGTGGAAAGTTTTGAAAAACTCGATGAAAAATTTGTTGATATGTGGACTAAAAATATGACTGATTAGATGTCTAGCGAGTTTAATCGCTATTAGCTTTGTTTGAATAGGTCACTATTGGTTCTCACGTTGGTCTGTGTGGGACAGCTAAAATTAATGCTCCAAAAAAGTTAATAACAAATAAAACTTACTAGACATCTAGTAAGTCACATTTTTAGTCCACATATCAACAAATTTTTCATTGAGTTTTTCAAAACTTTCCACGTATTTCTAATTTATATTAAATTGCATTTTTGTCTCTAACATAAAACGGTTCCCTAAATTCTCAAACTGCTTACAACAGTGAATGGCATTTTCCAAGGGCTCTCACTTGATACACGACACGGGGTGTGTTGACATTTAAGATTTTGACATTGGTTGGGGTGGGGGTGAAATGCGCAAACTGAACAAGGTCAAACTATGGTGAAACGTCCCCCATAATGCCAAGAAAATCTGTCGAAGACCGCAAGTCGATATCTTATTCCGTTCAAAAGTTATTACCTACTACTGGATCGTCTTGAATCGGCCACCCGGTAGATAATTTGTGATATTGTGTGTGATAGTAGTGAAATCAAATGAAATTGAAATTTTTCTATCTCAAGGCAAATAAGTTTAGCAATTACTTATTGTAATTAGTTTTTGTAAATATAATTTTTTTTATTAACATTGCTTTTATTTTAATTTTAATTTTCCATTAAAGTATTCGGTCAAAGTATTCGATTAGTTTTTTAAAGGAGTATTTGGTATTCGATATTTAAGATACTTTTTGTCTGAGTTATTTAGTATTCGAAGTAGTTGAAGTACAAGAATTTAGTATTTAGTATTCGAATACTTTTTCGCAGTATTCGACCCAGCTCTGGTTAGGTGGATATTAATTTTTATTTGACATCGCAATTTCAGATTTTTCGGAATAACTCGGGGGTGATTTAACATACCGCGGATTTCTCTTCAGATTCTCTGCCTCTAATTTAAATTTGTAAAGGATGACTATCAGCTTACAATTTCTTTAATATTTGCACGTGTACCTACTAATAGGTAACACGTTGGTTAACAAATTTTTGTTAAAATTACACTGACGGTTTTTAAAATTTGTACAATAATCGTATTCTTATTTTGTAAAAAAGAACCTGCTTGCGGAAAAAATATACGAAAAATGTGTAAGCCCCCCCTATGTTGATATGAAAAATCAGAAAAAAATACAAAATAAAGACGGTTACGTAAGTAAACTACGTTGCAAATTTCAAAGTCGTACTTGTGGTAGTTTTTGAGCAAATTCTAAAAAATAGATTTTTGGGGTATCCTTTCATGGGGGCGTAGCTCTCAGAAACAAAAAATTATACTTACTTTTCTTCGGGTCATTGGTAATACAGGGTGGGTAATTTTTCGATGCTCACCATTGGGATCTCCTAAACGGTAAAAGATACGGATTTGGTTACATTAGAGAAAAATTGCGCTATTTCCTTGGCGATTAAGAAAAATTAATATCTTCCTCCTTCTAGGAGGCCTAGAAAATTTCTGTTAATGTCATTCAATTGATAGCTGTCAAAAATATAAAAGTTCCCAAACGTTAGGAAGATATTAATTTTTCTTTAACTTAACAATTTTCAAATTTTTTGTAATAACTCAGGAACGAATCAAAATATCGGCAAATTCTCTTCAGAATCTTAATCACCAAGAAATAGGGCAACTTTTCTCCAATTTAAACTACTCTCCATCTATCGAAAAATTACCCACCCTGTATACAATCAAAACAGGCAATTCGAGTTGCGCTACAATTTTGCACCGATGCAACCCAAGTTGAAATTGGAAATTTCAAGTCAAATCGCCTGGTTTGATTGGCCATTACCATATAGCAACAGCGCGAATCGTCATGACAACTACACTGCTTCCACGATGTAATTAAACTTGAAATTGGCCCCTAAACACTTTAAGACGTATGTCCAAAGAAACTTTTCAGTGTACTTAGGGCACATTCTGTATGATATGGGAAAAGTAATGACAGTAATGGTTAGATGGTAAAATTTGACACATTTGACGGCAAGGCAAGTCGCCGGCAGGTCCTCGAATTGATTGACACTACTTGTAGATTACATTTGAACTACGAATGTTTCATTTTAAACCAAAAATCTAAATACAAACATTACTATTTACAATTAATATTAAAATACTGTTCAGTTGTTATTTGGTACGTCAACAATAATAATATTAATTCCTGTCTGACCACATGAATATAGATTTAAATTTTAAAACATGTTGGTTTGGTAGACAACTCTAATCCTGTCATGGTAGTTCAAATCACCGCACATTTAAAAGATGAAATTTCAACGACAACAATCAACGAATTTTTTTTGTCTTAGGTTATCTTTCGGTTATTAAATTTTTTGTGAGAATAATAGCTTATCGTTTTCTTATATTGCACAGAAGACAGATAACGCATTCATTTGTGTAGTGAACGTAGTACCTAGTACGATATTATTGTGGTGGTGTTTTATGATAATTTTTACAAAAGTGACCAAGACAGAACCATGGACAATTCTTTTGAATGGAATGCCCCCCAATACCTCGATTTCAAAAATCCCGAAGAAAGGCACATGCTGGATACATTTTTTGGCAAGTTTTTTGCTCCTCGGAATGAAAATTATGTAATTTCTTATTTCAGATTCCCCTATAACTGAACCGACGCAAAGTGCCGATAGTAGCATTGTAGATATAAATTTTGGGGAAATAGCAGAACGCCAAGAGGTTGCTGCTGCCAATTCTGGTAAAATATTTTTTTTTAGAAAAACCCAAGATGGCTAGGAAAACATTTGAAAAAAATTAATGAATGCTTTTTTGACAGTCTCAATTTCAATAGTTTTCAAGATCAACTGGGCCCTTATTTACATCAATTTGTGTCATCACTTTTGACATTTCAATGACATTAGCCATCTATATAACTTTCAGGTGCGGCTGGAATATTTTTGCAAGTCAAATTAAGACGCTCCTTGAGTGCTGGGCAACTGGTGGTGCCCGCACAACCGATAAGGTTCACAAAGTGTATATTATAAATTTTACCTAATTTTAATTGTTTGCAGAAACGAAGTAAAACTTAAAAACCAACGTGCTTCCAAGTCGAAGGTGAATTGTTGTACCCCTCTCCCTTTGTAATTAGTTTTATTTTATAGGAGCGAATTAATAACTTGGCTAAACCGAAGAAACAACAGAAATCTGTGCCAAGTTTGGCCGAAGCCGTGCAGCAATTTCATGTAAAGACCCCGAAGAGATTTCGCAGCTGTTCTCCTAAAGCCAGAGGTTCCAGGCCTGAGAAATCTGCTACATCTACTGCTTTGCAGTTTAAGCCATTGTTGAAGGATCGACGTGGTCATGAACCCAGGTCAGGGATTTTAAATTGTTTTGTTCATTAAGGGTCTGATTCCTAGTGGATTTTAACCTCCCCACTCCACTTCACCATTTAAAAAAAAAGGGAGGTTACTGCAATCACTAAAATTTTCGAATTCGAGATAAGACCGGATCTATACGTTTTGAGGTCTCAGGAGCCCAAAAAAGTGGTTTTTAAAATGTGTCTGTATGTATGTACGTACGTTCGTACGTTTGTACGTACGTTCGTAAACACGCCACAGCCCAAACCACTCGACAGATTTAGCTGAAATTTGGTACGTGTGCATGTGATAACCCAACTTAGATCTGAAAAGCTTTTGGAGCCAATCGTGCAACCAGAAATGCCATTTTGGCACATCATCTTTTAAATTTTAAATGCAAACCCCCATTTTTCACGTCACGGTAGGAAAGACCTTCAAATTCTGCTTCTAAAAATGCATTCATTCTTAGTGCCCTTTTGACCAAAAATAAAAAAAAAAAAGATTTTTATCGGACTTTAAAATCGCGGTACAGCCCAAGCCCCTGAACCGATTTGGCTGAAATTTTGCACAAGGGGATTGTATTACACGTCGAAGAGGTGAACAAATTTTGGATTCAATCGGCCCACGGAAAGTGCCGTTTTGGCACACCAATTTCGAAATTTAAAATTATTCTCTAATTTACCCATCCAAAACAAGTTTTTGAAAGATTTATTGTCACTATCGAGGTCACCATCAGAAAGGTCTTCAATTTCTGGTTTTAAATGAGACAAAATTTATTCGCATTTAGAACCCTTTGGGTAGAAAAATCGAAATTTTGTAATAACACTGAAACCACTTTATAGCCCAAACTAGTGGATCGATTTGCCCGAAATTTGGTAAATGGAGGTGAGGTAACCCGTTGAAGAGCTGAAAGGCTTTTGGGAGCAATTGGTTAACGGAATGTGCCATTTAGGCATATCAACTTTAGAATTTTAAACAGAAGTCCCTGAAAACAAAGACCCACGCGTTGGGGAGGTTCCAGCCGCTTCTCTGCTGCCATTTTTTGTCATGACTTAAGTCTGGTTAGGTACACAAGTCATGAGATGGCGCTAGCAGTAAATTTTTGCACATTTAAAATTTTACCTCACTGTTGAGGATTTTCATACTGAAAGTATGGGCGTGTCATGCAGAGGATACTCCGTTTCAGCATGAAAATCCTGCAATTGCAGATGGCTGCAGAAATTGCAAAAATTTACTGCTAGCGCCATCTCTTAATTTGTGCACTTGACCAAACTTAAGTGATGACGTCATGTCATAAAACCACTTAGAATCAGACCCGAATACGCACGCAATACCGTATTCCCTCAAGTAAGAGTAAGAAAGCTAGTAGGCGCTGCCATTTTGACTATTGTCAGGATTGACGTTTGACTATTGAATATTTTTGAATAATAGTTATTTATGTATCAAGGGAGTAAAGTGCAATTTTAATTCCGAAGCGTAAAGTTTATGTACGACCGAGCGAAGCGAGCAGGGCATTAATTGGCTGAGGGATTAACGAACTTTACTCCTGAGTTGCATACACTGCCGTGCTAAGCCCAAAAGGCGTATCTACAGTTTTGGCGGAAAATGAGTTAACACCGGAATCTTGTTTAGAATGTCTTAAACTACCCTGACAAGAATTTTTGTTGACATCCAATCACTATTTTAGTCAAAATTCGCGAATGAATTAAACCAATATGCATTGGGTCTTATGTGTTTTAAAATATAAAATCGTCAAAATCTCGTTTCCATCGACACTGTAGATACGCTTTTTCGGCTTAGCACGGCAGTACACAATACTTTATTCACGGCCAATACAGAAATATATACTTTGAAATTTGATATTACACATTTAAATTAAGCGCAAACCATGCAAATAATTTCTAAAATGGTATTGTGAAGATCAACTCACTTTACACCCTAGGGAAAGTTTGAGTCCATTACTCAGATTGACATTGAAAACAAGTCACTTTACTCTCTAGGGAAAGTTCTGCTCAACTCTTTCGCGAACTTTCCATTAAAAATTTTTCTTCCTAAAAACATCAACTTGCAAAAATCGATTTGAAAACGAATTAAAAACGATCAATTAACGTTGGTACTTACATTATCGGACCTAATTTGCGTTTTATAAGTCTGTTCCGAATTTTTTTAATTGTTGTGAAAAATTCCAATATTAGAACTACCTATCAACTCACTGCATTTTCTGGCCTGGTTGATCGGAAAACAACTATTTCTGGCCTAAATATTTTACTAATTTAATGGCAAAAAATGAGAAAAACAAACCTTTTGGTGGCCACGATTGACGTTTGTGACTTTTTGAACGCGTTTATTGTTGTCAACAACCCTCGATATTTTTGACAATTTTTCCGTCGAAGAATGCTTAACTTGATGCAACAACGGCCAATCTCGAACTACATTCCATCTCTTTACACCACTTCAAAAATTTATCCTTTTGTCGTATATTTTTCTTGCATTTGTTGGTATAAAATACTTCAATTTTACTCGATATCACTTCGGAATTAGGTCAAGATGGTTCAAGACTGCGTTTTTTCATAGTAGTTTATAAATATTTTCAAATAAATCGTGTTTTCGTGTATTTTCACCATGACTAAAGTATAACCAGACGCTACAAACAGCCTAATTTGCATTAGCAGTCACTTGTCTTCATCAAAGTCTATAATTTATAACCGAAAATTGCGTTATCTATGCATCACAAACTTTTGTCATAAGCCATTAAGGCCTAAAAAGATATACAGGGTTAGTCAAATGTATGAAAACAGCCGATTATTTCCCAAACTTAACAAAAAATTGTTCAAATAAGAGTTGAATGGTAAATTTAGAGGCACGTTTTGGATTAATCAATTTTTTCACATTGACATTACCAAGTGATGACGTCATCGCCATTTTTTTAAATGAAAAGATATATGAACAGTAGTATCATTGGAAAGGTAATTTCTTTCTCTTTACAACGGTATGAAAAAATCATGCTCTTACATAATGGAAATTTAGAGAAAATGTCAATTGAATGTGTTCCCAAAAAATATGGATTTGGCCGTCTATTTCACAAACTATGCACTTTATCAAAAAATTGTTCCAATAAAAGTTGAAAGGCAACCTTAGGCGCATCTTTTGATGTGATTCACTCGACATGATCTTGTCATTAGAAAAATGGGTATGACGTAATACTCAGTAAAGCAGACGTCAAAAAAAGTGAATCGCTTCAAAAAGATGCGCCTGAACTTGCTTTTCAACTTTTACTGGAACAAATTTTTGGGAACACATTCAATTGACATTTTCTCGGTCGATGACGTCATTACTTGCCAATCTCAATTTAAAAAAAAACGATTCACCCAAAACGTGCGCCTAAATTTACACTTCAACTCTTATTTGAAGAATTTTTTGATATAGTGAATAGTTTGGGAAGTAATCAGCTGTTTCCATACGTTTGACTAACCTTGTATTTTTTAAAAATCACAGAAAATTAATGCTTAAACCAAATCGACTTCTGAAAAAAGATTTTTAGAGATAAAAGAACGATATTCAAAGCCACTTGAGTTTTCTCACCAATTCCCACGCACCTAAAGTAAGCTTTAAAACCAAGTATCAATTTTAGAATGCTACAGTCTGTCGTAGTTTCATTCAAATCGGTTAAGAAATGGCTGACTTATTCCTAAAAATACTTTATCCGGTTTTTTTGGGACACTCAATATAAAGGTATGCAAAAAATAGCATATTGTATACTACAGGACTGAAGTATGATTTAACCCCTCCCGTGAGATCACGCTCGGGATTAAATGATTCACTTGTCCCTTGATATACAGGGTTAGTCAAAAGTATGGATACTGCCGATTATTTCCCAAACTGTCCACTTTATCAAAAACTTGTTGAAGTAAAAGTAGAATGGTTGTGATTTTTTTTTGACACCATCGTTTGGATTAATTACGTCATCGACTTTTTTTAACCTCCCCAATTCCCATCAAAATTTAAAAAAAATGGGATTTTACTGCAATCACTAAAATTTTCGAATTTGAGATAAAATCATATCTATACGTTTTGAGGTCCCAGGAACCCAAAAAAGAGGTTTCTAAAAATGTTGCTCTTACTCGAGTAAAATATGAAAAAAATTGTTTATGTTAAAGGAATAAAATATTTGCAGGATTAAGATAAGAAGGACTGTTGAGGAGAGAAAAGCCTCAAAAGGACCAATGAAGGCCCTGCCATTACCATCTTTACCTGCAGTGCAGAAGGTGAGTAATTAAATAGAAGAACCCAAATAAACTAAAACTAAGAGACAAAAATAAACAAAACGGTCTTAATTTGACTTTTTTTTAGGCTGAAAATGGAGAGGCAAAGGGCCTGACACATATGGCGCCCTTTAGTTTTGAACAGAGGGATAGAATAATGATGCAAAAAAAAGAAGAGAAAATAAAAAAAGTATTTTCTTGTTTGTTTAGCATGTTTCAGTGGTAAAAATGCCGATTGTTGCAGGTGTATGAAGAGGAGAGGAGGGCCAGGCAATTCCATGCCAACCCAATACCTCAAGGCCTACTAAAGGCTAGAAATCGAAGTGTGGACCGCTCTAGTAACCACAGCAACAATTCATCACAGGTAGTTAATAAACTAATAGATATTAAGTACCTACTCAAAAAATCTTCTTCAGTATCAATCAAAAATCAATGAAAAACGTGAATTGACCATATTCATTTAGTTAGTGCCACCTGGTTTTGTAATACAGCTTTCGTTTTCTTGCGTCAAAATTTTTAAATTGGAAAGCCAGCTGGTATTTTTTTTTTGTTAACACATTTAAAACGCTGGTACAGCGGTGTAGTGGTAACTGAAAGCATTGAGCAACCTGCAAGTCATGTCATTGATTCTGTAAAAAAATCGTTGTTTTACAAAATTAATGACACATGTCAAGGAAAAAGAAACAATCAAAGACAGGAGTTTCAATTTTTGGAATTTTTGAATTTACGAAATTTACTGTTCAACAGTAAAGTCTCCTGCCACAAAATAAAAAAAAACATCCCACTAATAACAACATTTCAGTCGTGTAGCCTGGAGGAAGAAACAAAATACACCTTCAAGGCCAAACCAGCAACCGTTCTCCAACAAAAACATTTCGAACCAAAAATGGAGGAAAGATACATGATCCCAGTGGAAGAATTTCAATTACGATCTGACAAGAGGGCCGAGCAACGTCAAAAATTTGACAACAAAGTGAGACAAAAACAACTCTCTATTGAAGAGATAAAGACAATTAAGGAACGGGAACAGCAGTTGAAAGAAGAAGAGGAAAGAGCTAACCTTAGGAAGTTAGCTGAACATAAAGCTCAGCCTATAAGGAAATTTAAAGAAGTGAAAATAGTTCCTCCGGCCACTATGACTGTTCCGGTAACGCCAAAATTGACGGCATTTAATAAAAAAAATGTAAAATAATTATTGGTTTTAACTTTTAAATAGGTAATAAATGATTTTTTAAAAGGTGTACATATATATAATTCCCTTTTTTGGTTATTTTTTTTCTAATTTTTCTCTACTTTATTCTTCCAAGGTAGTTTTTCCAGAAACTGGTAAGAAATCATTCTATCTTGAGTGTTAAGTGTTTCTAGGGTTTTTGGCAATGGTTTCGGTGGGAATTTTCAATTTTTTAATAGCTATACGTTTTGATAAGCGAAGTCGAGTGGCCTTGGCAAGCTGTTAAACTGTAGCAAGCCGTAGATCGCAGCGCGAAAAAACTGAAAATGGCGATTTTAAAGAAAAATTCATATCGTTCTAACGATTGATAGTATCGTAATATTCAAATGAAACTTGGAACTTTCATATCTTTGGCAGCTGTCAATTCAATGCCATTTTTTGAGATATTTTTTCAAGGAAGTCATATTGATTACATTTTTGAAAAGCTAATTTTCTTGTGCATTTAATGGTGTTGAAATTTAATATAGCGGCCATAAGAAAAGTTGACCTGCCGTTGCTCAAAATCTAGAAGGCCTAGAAAATTTCTGTCAATGCATGCGGTTGAGATGACAGCTGTCAAAAATATAAAAGCTCGAAAAGATATGAATTTTTCTTTAAAATCGCGATTTTCAATTTTTTCGGGATAACTCAGTACCGAATCAAGACAAAGGAGAATTCTTTACAGATTCTTAATCACCTTGAAAAAACGCAACTTTTTTCTAATTTAACCTACTTTCCATCATCTCAGTTTCCGAGGTCCCAATGGTGGGCAACGAAAAATTCACCACCCTGTAGACTGCAAAATTTAAGTTTTGTCATTTTATAGGCATATTTGCTAAACCGTAAAAGTAAAAAATGAACAAAAGGATCCAAAATTGAAAAAAACAAAGAAGTAGTGCAAAACTCTATTTACAACAAATAACATGACTTGGAAATATCAGTCCTTCCTCTTCTTCTCTTTCTTATTTTCATTAGTTGTTAAATATGCTTCGAGCAGTTCACCTATTTTTGAATCACGCCTACGTTTCTTCTTTTCCTCTTCGCGTTTCTTGGTTTCTACTTCACTTTCAGTTGAAACAGCTTTCCTCTTGTTCTTTTCTTCGTCACCTGCTTCAACTTTAATATTTTTCTTTTTTAACACCTTATTTTTATCTTTTTGATTATGCTTCTTTTTCTTCTTTTTGTTGCTGTCGCCGTCCTCATTTACGCGAATACATTCGACGTCATTTTTGCCATTACTCTCCTCATTGGGTTTTTCTACTTTTATCACAATTTCATCGTTAACGTTTGTTTTATTTTTTTTCTTTTTTGCTTGTACCTCTACTTTTTCGGTTTTAATTCTTTCACTCTCGGAATCTTCAATTTTAATATTTTCAATCTTCAACTCCATATTCTTATCTTCTCGACGACGCTTTCTCTTCTTTTTTTTATTGTTATCGCCCTCGACATTTTCAAGTATACATTCGTTGTCATTTCTGCTATTAACATCTTCTCTTTTATCGTCCTTTTCTATTTTTATCACTATTTCATTCTCAATCCTCGCTTTATTCTTTCTCTTTTTTTGGTCTACCGCATCTGGTTGTTCTCTTTTGATTCTCTTATTCCCGGAATCCTTGATTTTATCATCGATTAGCGAGGCACTCATTTCATTCTTTTTTTTACTGCCGCTGTTGCTATCTTCATCTTCTATTGTAGTCACAACCTGGGTTGTAGATTTACGTTTCTTCCTTTTGTGTTTTACTACAGTTTCATCACTTTGGCCAGTTTCTGTTTCATTCTTTGCGTTAGTCGCTTCCTCAAAATCGTCATTTGGAGCGTCAATAATTGATTGGATTCTACTTTGAGTATTCCTCACTTTGTTCATATAATCCATGTGCAGCTTATACGCGCGAACATTGATGAATGGATTTTTCTCACCCTCCTGCAGTCTCTCAAACACTGCCACGAAAAATCCACTAGTCATGTCTATGTCAGGCCTGGCGTACAAGCAAAAGTTTCCAATATCCCCAAAATCAGAGGAACCAAAATTAATCCAACAATTATTGATGAATGGTCCTGCAGGTACCAACTTGAACCCAGTGCAAGTCTCTAACACTTGTCTAACGACATCTTCATTTTCTTCAGAGTAAACTGAGCAAGTTGAATATACAACACGTTTGGCCTTTGGGAATTTAAATAACGCGTGTCTTAAGACTTTAATTTGGAATCCAGCTAACTTCTGGAGGCGTTGAGGATCCTCGTCTTTTATTTGTTGACCTACTTCTACTCGATCCGTCAATCCTATGCGATAATAATAATAATGATAATATTAATGAAGGAGATTTTAACTTACCAGAACCAGAGCAACTAGGATCAACAAGGATGTAATCGATGTTAGTGCATTCCTTGTCTGATAAGGTTAACACATCTCTGTTGATCGGCTTTACACAAGATGAACCTGTACTTTCAATCATTTTTTCGAGCGTTTTAAACCTTTTTTGGCGCAGTTCTATGGCGTAGACGGAGCCTTCGTTCTTCATTTGAGCGGCCACTTGGGTGCTTTTCATGCCAGGGGCTGCGCACATGTCAAGGACATTACTTCCTGGCTCTGGGTTTAGAATATGAACAGGGAGGCAACTGGCCTAAAAATTGTCAATGCGTCAAAAATAAATCATATTAATGATAACCTATATTAAAAACCTACATTACTGGTTGCCTATTTTAAAAAAATTGACAATCTTGTATGCGCGGTAGAAATTTATACTTTTTCACAGGATTCGTAAATTAATGTACTCTAACGTTAGCAATATGTATAACAATTACACAAAAAACGAATTTAAAACAGAAGTATGAGGAAGAAATGGCGGTTTTACCGCTGTGCCACCACGCCTTTATAATAGCTCGATCGGATGAAAATAAATAACATGTTTGAGTAACAGAACATTGATTTATAAATTCTACATTGGACTGAGTAAAATTATACAGATTTATAGTTCTCAAATTTTGTAAATTAGTTTAGTAGGTACATCCTGAATTATAGAGAAAGTGCAAAAACTTTATCAGAGATTCCTAAAAGCCCGGTCGCAGTAGCCCGGCGTCGCATTGGTTTCGCATTGCTATGGCTCGTTCTGCCGCTATTGTGGCTTTTTCTTCCTAAAATGACATTTTTCAGGTACTCAAAAATTGAGCTTTCTTCAAATCACTCGAAAATTATCAATGATAGGATTTTGAAATTTGGACCAATATGTGTTTTCTCTTACATTTTTTTCAGATTTTGCCGTGCATCACAGGCGTACGTTCTTGGAGGGGTACCGGGTAATACACATTTTTTTGCAATTTTTTGCAATTGCGGGCACTTTCCACACTAAATGGTAACAAAATCGTAATCCTTGGTCTATTCTGCATCAAAAAGTGCTCTTGTTGAATGTCGCCAGGACGCACCGCTTTCGAATAAAGTGACTCATTGGTTCAGAGTGCGAAAATTTGTGAAGTAAAATTTTACTGAATCGACCAAATTAGTAAAGATAAGAAGATGATTCCTTACGACATCATTTTAGGAAGAAAAGTTCTGATTGACATATGGCAAAAAATGCATTTTAAGACAGATACGGCCCTTCAAAGGGGTATAGGAATGCACAATTCTGCCATATCTGCCATATGAACTTTTTTTCTCTGTCTTTATTTTTCACTAATTTCATCGATTCAACAAAATTTTACTTCACAACTTGTGGCACTTGTTATAGGTATATGTACCAAGGACCATAGGACCATAGGAACTTTTTGACTTATCAACCGGGCAATCACACCCTGAAATATCTGCACCCTGTATACAGGATGTCCTAGAACGCTCGCACCTCCTTTTAATTTCAGTATTAAATTCTGAGGCAATCCGAGCTTTTTTTCTGATGATTGGCTTGGCTATGACGTGCGCATGTCAATACGTTTAAATGTCATTTGTTATTTTAATGGTTTTCCTATAGTGATGTGAGTTTGCATTTAAAATTTTAAAGTTGATGTGCGAAAAAGGCACTTTTCGTGGACCGATTCGGCCCAAAATCAAATCAGCTCTGCCGTAGATCATACAATGTGGACATACCAAATTTCAGCCAGATCGATCCGGTAGTTTGGGCTGTAGCTCGTCCAGACAGAAATTTTTTAAAAATAAGTACACAAATTGCAGGAAAAGAAATCCCGTCCATGATTATAATGAAGCGGCAAAATTTAATCATATATTCGAAAGCCAACTTGATGAACCGGAACTTGTAAACACTCTGTATGATTCATACCAACCTTGTCTTGCAGAACTATGCTTCCTTTTTTATAGGCTGGATGTTCATAAAACTGAGTCTTGGGTGGAAAAATCAATAAATCCGGTACGTGAATATCTATCATAAATTCTCCTTGTTGTAATGTTGAAACTGTCTCAAGGAACGCACAGTAATCATTTTTGTCTGAGAAACTTCTGAGAACCCACCCTTCATCCCTAAACCAGTTCACAGCCTCCTCTGTTGTTATTGAAAGGGTATTGACACGAACATACCGAGGCTTTCCACCTGAAATTTCATGATTTTAAGTATAGGCAACCAACAAAACAGTTCCAATGCGTCAAACACTTTGTCAATACAATGGTGTATGTTTGGTTGCATAGGAGCTATTTTACTCTCGCTTTTTATTGATCACCCTGTATGGTAGATATAGGTGTAAGGGTAAAAACTGATGAAACGAAATTTATAAACGCTTTTATTATCTTACACTTATATCTACAATGGAATGACTTAAACACTATTCTTGTTTAGAATGTGCTTGTGACTGGTCAATAGGATTGCCGTCATCATCATATTCCTGTTCATAGTATGCAATTAATGCATATCCCATAATAATCAAGTTGACTGTCAAGACAGCTGCAAACACAGACCAAACTGTGTTGGCATAGCCTTCTATGTGAAAATATTCCCTAGTAATATGTCGAGTGCCAAAAAAAGCCCCGAAAGGCAATGTGAACATCAGGAAACTGAAGAAAAGCAAAAGTCCCATAGCCTTCGTGGCCTGCCTTGTATGCGGTGGTAGCAAAGGGGCATTTTGAACATCGTCGTCCATAACACTGCAAAAAAAATAAGTTAGTTACCTTCACTTGTTTCTTCATCATTGATGACGTCATCACTCAAATGGGCTTTAAAGATCTGCTCGTAGGCCAGAACTGTCTTAATAGGCTTTGCTTCACTTGTCAGGCGTTTCTTGCCCCACAGCAATTCAGTAATTAAGATTTTTGCTAGCCACGGATTTAATGGAGACTCTTTTGACAATATTTTCGATTTTTTTAAAAGATTATCGATGTCATTCCTTCGCTTGAAAAATTGAGATACTAGAGCATATAGTGCTTTGATGTTCTGAAACTTTTTTGTAAATAAAACGTGACGACATAACCTCAACTTACTGGGTGTTTACTTTCGTAAACGAGCTGTTTAACGCTACCTTTACCCAGAAATACATCATTAGCGATCTTTGCCGCTGTTTTATACAGACGAGGCACTTTTACCGAGTGATTAAACATTATTACCTTAAAAAAATCACCTTTTCTAGTAGCCTTTTCTGGGAATTTTACCCCACGTCACGTTTTTACGCGCTACCAATTGCAACGAAAATCACCACATAATTATTTCTATTAATTAGTTATAACAGCGGGTTTTGTTAAGCTTCATTTGAATTAAGCCGCAATTATTTTTCTAAATTTACCCGACCGATATAAATCTTTCCCTTTACAGTCGTTATTACCGGGCAATTCTGTAAAATGAATTTAAAGGACCTAGGGATTTTCGTTCTGTAAAGTTATGACGTTGTTATTGTTATGGGTGTATGGCCAGTATGGTGATTATTTGCATTTACAACAATTTTAAGGATAAATTAGTGAAATTTGCGATAAAGTGAGTTAAACGTGTTTTAGTAAAGCTTCTACGTCAAAAATAGATAATTTCCTGGATCAGTGTATCTCACAATGCCCCCAAACTTTTTTCGGAAAAAACCGAATTGGAAGACGGAAATTTGATAAACAATTCCCGAACAAATAACTGAGTCATGTTGGTGGGATTATGAGAAGGCAGGATGACTCCAGTGCCCCGTGAAAGTGGGAAAGAGATCCCTCCGGAGTTTGATCCGTTCTTCTGGAACTCGGATCCGAGAGAATTCATCGTGTTGACTTGTCTCATGCCCAATGGAATCGTCATTTTACTTACAGTATCCTACAATGCAAGCCTTGCTGAGATCAAGGAGGTAAGAATAAAAGGTGTGACAAAATAAAAAAATTTGGTTGTAGGACTTGTGGGATGAGGCCCAAAAGTACCCCCTGCATGGAAAGCTGCACGACATGTCCGTGTATGTTTTCACATGCATCAATAATATGGCTGAGCGGGAAGAGTTGCTTGATGAAACGAAAAGAATTTGTGATGTCCGACCAACTGCTTCAGTATTAAAAGTAGAGTGCCTTGGAAATGAACCTGACAACACTGTCAATGTCCAAGTGGGCCATCTGATTGGACGAAGTAAGATCCATTTAGCCTTCTGAGTATAAATATTTGTTTTAGAGCTGCAAGAGTTTGATGCTTTGAATAATCCTGAAATTAACGACTTTCGTTTTAAAATGCGAAAATTAGGAGATGAAGTGTCTCAGGCACGCTCAAAATACACGTGGAAGGAAAAGCTCTTTTACCATTTCCCCCCACGGTTGTGTCTGCATGACGAGATGACGAGAGTCTTTGAGGTGCTCAGTGAAAAACGAAATATCAAAATAGCCACAAAAATAGATGCTAATGAAGTATATTACTAGTTTTTATGTTTCTTTTCTAATTGTGGTTTTTCAGACATCTTTTACGTTCAGTGTGTCTCCTAGTATAAAAGCGTCAAAACTTGTCGATTTAATTCTAAATAAAAAAGCAAATATACAAAACAAAAGGAATGAGAGGTCGAGTGATTATGTGCTGAAAGTTTGCGGACAAGATGAGTATTTGGTTGGGGATTATGAAATTATCCAGTTTCAGTATATCCAAGACTCGTTGTTAAGGGATATCACCCCGACTTTGGTGACTGTGCTGATTGATACGGTTCCAGGTGAGTCCTTTAATTTTTCAGAATGTTGACAGTCATTAACAGTTGCTAAATTTTTAAAAAATGTGATTCTGTGAAGGTACCATCGTGATCAGAAAAAAGCGAGTACAGTGAATAACTTTAGACACATGCATTTTCTAACATTTTAGATGGAACAACGTATGTCTAAAGTCACGTAACTGTACTCGTTTTTTCTGATCACGATGGTACAGGGTGTTTCTCAATAGTTTTTAAATATGTCAGGACGTGATATTCTACATAAGAAAATAGGAAAAAAGTTCCTATAAACAAGTGTTCGGAAATTGCTCTTAAGGGGGCGCCCAAACTTTGTTTTTATTGATTAAATTGGGAACCATTTGGGCTACAGCGATGAGCTTTTGCCAGGGTTGATAAAAACCATGATTTTTTTAAGCAAATAAAATCAAAATTTAAAAAAAAAATCGACCGATTTTTTTAAAAAGAATACATACTTGTCTCTAAAACAGTAAAAATTTTTAAAAATAGTATATTACGATATTAGGTTGGTAAGTACAGTATAACAGAATCGAGGAAAGGTTTGCAAAAACGAGTCGAAGACGAGTTTTTGCAATTTCCAAGATTCTGTTAGATGTACTTAACAACCGTGTATCGTATATGATTTTTCGCACAATCGAAATTAGCTTATTGAACATTTTTCGTCAGCCATTAAAAAAATCCTGTTTGACATATCGCCGAATTTTCGAAATGCTCTCGATACCTTTGGCAGTTCAATTGTTTCACTTACCATGCCTGTGTCAGATATGCGTGCTGTTATGAATTCATAACAGCACTGTTATTTTTCGTTGCCTGGGAAACCAAACCGCGCTTGGTAAGTTGAACTTACACCTTACTTTAACTACGTCGGTAAGAGAGTTATAACATACGATTGTGCGAAAACAAATATAGACAAGTTCTAACGTCGTTTCACTATCTTTAAGTATCCTGCTTGTCTTATACCTATGTATATGTACATATTGGATCCAACGAAAAACGTTTTTTGCATTAAGTAAAAGTGAAACTGAAAAGACTTTATTAGTAGGTAGCAGAAAAGTCTTATCCTGAAGCTAAAATTATAAAATGGGCCTCTCCAACAATTTTTGAAAATTATGAAATATGTAGTAAAGAATTCTTCGTCAAGACCTCCTCAGCAATAAAATATTTCTAATAAAAAAAATTGAACAAACATAGGAATTGGTTAAACTTTATAAGTGTAACAAAAGAAGCGGTATTTTTTTCCATTGGAAAGCCCATTGCCGCAAAATCAGATCCTTTAAAAAAAACATGTTTTTGGAACCCTGAGTTGAAAGATGTTTTCTTCTTTTGGCCTGGCTAGGAGTTAAAAGAGCCTCAGAGAAGTATAAGGAGTATTTTTGTTCAAAGCTTTTAATGAAGATAAATTATAATTTTGTTGATATCTATTTAATTGCTTCGTTGTTTTTCCTCATTTTTTACAATTAAATGAATAAATTGATCAAAATCAATGATTTTTTCAAAAAAATCATGATTTAAATCTGCTCAACCCTGGTTTTCGACATCAATAAGCTCATCAGATTATGTTATCAGAAAAAAGCGGATTTTACCAGTGGCGTTCAAAACGGGGGGGGGGAGCTTTTTTCACCCATTTTTTATGCATATTTTTTTTGACATTTCCACACCGGAATTTGATTGTTTTACTAAAATTACATAAAAAAGCATCTTGTAATATCGTAGAACGAACCGTTTTCGAGAAAAGTGGATTGATCCATCAAGCTTATCAAGGAGGGGTGATTGATTCTAATTAAATTATAAAGCTGAACGGATTCTAAAAATTACTAACTAAAGTGATCAAATTATGTTTATTGATATCCTGACATCAGATAGTATGCGAATTGCAAAAGCTTAATAATTGACTGAATAAAAATCGAATTTTTTCCTATTTTTTTTATGTAGAATCACCCCCCGAAATAATGGAACGTTATTATGAAACACCCTGTACTACAGTGTTGTAAGTAAATGCTTTAGGTAAAATCAGGTAACTGGGGCCTGATTCATCAATTCTTTATGGTCGTTTGCTTCATTTTAAGTGAAGCTTCAAATGTCAAGAATGACGTTCATCCTTGTTTAAATGTTAATCTTAAGTGTCACTTAAAGTCGAGCAACGTCCGTGCAAATTGCCATACTCTCAATTTAATCGTATATACTATTCGTCATCTACTCCAGGAAATCGAAAGTTTTCAGAAATCTGAGGGGCCCAATTCTAGTATTATTTCGCATAATTACGATGTTGCTATTCAACCGCCAATCATATTGCACGTATCATAGTGATTCTGCATATGAAACCGTTCGTCCGATTCGAAAATTAAATTAATGTCCGTTTAACGTGAGGGATGATAATGTAAAGTAGTAACAGGTCAAAGTCTCTAAAGTACGCTTGTGACTTTTCCTAAGTAATTTTTTAAGAGATTTCTAAGGAAAATCCTGTAATGTAAACAAACCTTATGACGAAAAAAAATAAGTTGAAGTAGGTCCCATTTACCTGACCTGACCGGTATAGTGGCCCAAATTGAGAGTAAAAATGTTACTGGAAACGCAAAGCTTTAAGTATAGGATGGTCGTAAATGATTGTCCGCTGAAATGGCAACGTTGCACAAGAATCTGGTAAATTTTTTGTGATTGTTGTGCACCGTTGCTATTGTAACAATGATTTTAGAACTGACAGCTGTCAATATGGAAGTTCCAAGTCACTCTTAGCCAGGGTTGTTCAGTCATGGATTAATCTCGGTTTAGCCTAAGCTTGGTTTAGTTGCCAGACAACAGCCAATCAGAACGCTTTCTAACATTTAAACCAGGTTTAGAATAACCTTGAACTCAACAACCAGCCCCATTATGTAATCTGATGTCATATTCTAACGTACCCAGGCTTAATGTGAGTCAGGCTTTTATGTTGTGGTGTAAAATTCATCTGTTAATAGTATTAATGCAAAAAACTGATAACAATAGAGGACTAGGGGTGTCATTCCAAGTGGATATACCTATGTCACATAAGACTGATTAAGTACATAATGATGAGATGGCGCTAGTACTTAGATAGATAGATAGAACTCTCTGATAGTGAGATGTAATAGGTATTGCAAAAATCTCACTGCCATGACTTGCGCACCTAATCTACCTGAAATGACACCCAAAACGTTTCTTGTTTGCCACAACACAGAAAAGCCTGACTCACCCTGCCCTTGTGTTTTATAGAATACGATCGCACTATACGTATTACCATGACGTCACGTGCGTGTAGTTTTTAATCCTTTTTAAATAGGAACGCCCCCAATAAAATTTTTATGCAGTTTTAGCAGACAACGACTACGAATGTCTGGATAATTTAAAATTAAAGCCCACGTTTTCGACTCTAACCCTCCGAAAGAAGGATAAATTCAAGGGCGCTTGGGATATCCACGACAAGTTCAGCATCACCCTGTATACGGTGAGCGGTTTAAACTGTGATTTGAGAAGAAGTGATGAGGTAAATAGCGTTGAAGTGACCGAATCTCTAACTGATTATTTTCAGATCGGTATACAGGCCGGTCTCTTTCACGGTGGCAAATCACTCTGTGAGCGCCAGAAAACGTCAATCCAACCAATCGACGATAAAAATTCTAGTGAATTCAACGAGACTCTTATTTTTGATATCGAAGTGTGCAATATACCTAGGAATGCTAAGTTGTGTTTTTTTATTTATGAAGTTCCTAAGTCTAGTAAATTGACTAAAACGAGAAAGGGGAAGGAGTTTGGTAATAATAAGGTGAGGTTTCTGTTAAACATAATTTTCTCTAAACAAATATTTGCAGGATTCTTATACGCCCATAGCATGGGTCAACGCTTCAGTGTACGACTTTAAAAATCAGTTGAAATCTGGTGATATGACGCTTTATATGTGGACCTATGCTAGTGATATGTTGTCCGAGGATGTTTTTAACGCTTTGGGAAACGTTGTCAGCAATCCTAATAAAAACGCAACGGCACTTACGCTACGGTTCACCAAGTAAGTTAACGTTGAAAGTGTGAGATTTTCGTAATTTTTGCTTTTATTTTAGTTTTGGCGAAGATCAAACCATCCATTATCCATCTGTGGAAACGATAGTGCGGTTTGCTCGAGAGCAAAACAACCATTTGCGAATCGAATGCGTCGAAGGTGAGGCTCCCAATACCGAACATTACTTTAAACTTTTAATGGAAAGCGACAATCTTTACGAAATTCACGAACAAGTAAGTTTTCAGTTTTTTTTTTCACGAAATTGTCAACTGATTGTTTTAGGATCGCAAAAATACGTGGCTGCTGAGAGATTATTGGAAGGAGCACAATCCAGAAGTTTTACCTAAACTGCTTTTGTCTATAGATTGGGACAATCGCCACTCGGTTAGTGAAATGACAGCGTTGCTGCAAGAGTGGCCTAAACTCCCAGTAGAGAAGGCTCTGGAACTGCTGGATTATGCTTATCCTGATCAGGAAGTGAGGAGTTTTGCGGTGCATTGCTTGGAGGATGTAAGGTAAGATTGTTTTTATTTTTTTTTAATCTACAGCTTAATTCCAAGTGGATCTATGTCCTTACGTCTTGATATAAAAAATGAGCTTAGATGCACAAATCGTGAGATGGCGCTGGCAGTAAGATTTCTGCAACATTACATCTCACTATCGAGAAGTTTTGTAAGAAAACGAGTGTCCTTGGTAGGTAGTGAGCCGTAACTTTAACCACCGCGGGTGATAAGAGTGACAGTTGTCAAATGATGGTCACCACGAATGTCGATTGTCATCTGTTTTCTTGTATTTATAAATCTTCCCTTTGTCGTGAAGCAACCAAAAGGCCAAATTTATGTGACCAACCTCCTAGGGGTTAAAAGTGCACCCTTTTCCGGTCTAGACCGAGGAGTGGTGGAAGGAAAAAGTGGTACCTCGATTGTCATTTGTTTGCTTTTCGTTTTCTTGTATACGAACTGAAAACTCGGGCAGCTTGAAAGCAATTTGTTTGGTCTCGGTTTTTGTCCACAGCAACTCGGACATTTGACCTACCCCAATATATAAAAGAAGATTCCTGTAACGTAATTTACTTTCAGTTGTCATAGATCAATGACCTTAAGCGGTTAACGAACATAAAACAAAATTTCACTTTTACCTTGTTGGCTCAATAAGACAAAAGGGAAGTTTTGTTCTATACATACATATACAAGGTTGTTACAAATTATTGTATCATCGTAGATGGCTTAAAAACAAAGGAATTGACGTTTAACGCATTTACAGCTGTGGAAATAAAATGTCAAATGTCAAATAGTACAGAAAGGTGAAATCACTAGCACATGCGTCATCAATTTTTAAAAATTGCTGTATCTCAATCCAACTGATTATTTTTCGAATTATATTCTTTTCTTCTTTGTTAAAAAGTTAACAGACTGCGATTTGTTCGGAACCCTCTTTACGTCTCACCCCGAACGAGTGAGCAGAAAAAAAACCATAGCACAGCAAATAGCAACCAACAATTTTCTTTACGTATACGTAAAAAAGAAACAAAAGGCATCCGTGATTGGAACTGTATGTACCAGTAGCACCACTAACGGTCAAAATAGAAACTAATGAAAACAAATCGCCTATACAGACTGCCCGAGTATTCAGTCCATGTGCAGGTGTTTCAGAAACGTGTACAAATTGCTACCATAGATTACCTAAACAAAGACAAGCCAAAAAGTTCCTATCTCGTAAGGGGAGATCGAAAACTGTTTTGCTTTAATATCTTGAAAACCGCTTAACTTACATTTTGCAATTTTTAGTCATTTAAGTGTGGTTTATGTGCGGAATTTCGTTAAAGGACTCCGCACACTTCTTATGGGAAATTTAGATCGATAGATTTTTTTTGTTTTTTAATATGTTGTAGCCAGAGCGATGCTGATTAAAACGTCTCACGGGCGCAACCTTGTGGGGCCCACGGTTTGGCCGTTAAAGCGCCCCAAAGACAGGGCCGAACTCCATGATTCAAATAATTGAAAAATCGATATCTCGGCTATCTTTGGAGATAGAGCCTTCGCTTAAAAAGTCGTTGGTAGATATTTCGCCCAGCTCTGTTGCCATGGCACATAGAAAAACAAATGACGGTCTTTGACAAAAAAGGCCATAGCTTTACTTTATGTATTTTTTAAAAGGTGTTGTATACTTCCATGCGGTACGTTTGGCAGGGAATAACTTCAAATAGACCAGGATTTATTTGAACCTACCTCCCTTTATTAGCGTAAGGTATCAAACATATACAGGGTGGCTCCTTTTCCATTGCTCACCATTGGCATCTCTTAACCCGTAAGAGAGACGAAGTCGGTTAAGTCAGACAAAAGTTGCGGTATTTTCTTGTGATTAAGAATCTGAAGAGAACTCCCCGATATCTTGACTCGTTAATGAGTTATCCCCAAAAATCTTAAAATTTGTAATATTTGCGAATAACTCGAAAATGGATGAAAATAACCAATATGTTTGTAGGACAAAAAACGTTCCTTTATGAATTCTACATTACGCTAGCTAAAAATATACAGGGTGTTCCATTTGGAAAAGTTGAGAAAAATGGCTTCAAAGTTCTCAAATTTTGGAAATAAATTTTGAGCACCCTGTACATAGCGTAACAACTAAAATTGAATCAGAGCTGTTTTCAAGCCTCTGCAATAAAGTCTTCATCTTATTTTCTTATGAAAACTGTACCTGCGTAAATGGGGAATTTTTAAGCAGAATGATGTAAACTCCCATTTTTTTTTGAAAATATTTTTTTACTCCCAAACCAGAGGTAATATTTTAGGGATGAATAAAGGCTCCTAAGGGGGTTGCAAATATGCTAAAATATACAGGGCATTCCATTTAAAAAAAGTCGACTTTTCCTCTTCAAAATTTTTCTTACCACCCTGTATAATTAAAAATATTTTCCTGAAATGCCCCTTCATTAACAGTTTAAGTATATACCTGAACGAAATTCCTGACTTGGATGGTTTAGGCGCTATGGAAGCCCGACGCACTGTTGCAGGACCCTGTATAACCCCTTTTAAAAATGTACATAAGTAAGTTAAGTCCTCTTATGAAAGATCTTCATTTGTACATGACAAGAGAGTTTGGCAAAATATCTACCAAAAACTTTTTGAGCGAAGGCTTTAACTTCAAAAATAACTGAGATATCGATTTTTTAATTATTTGCCTCGTGGAGTTCGGCCCTGCCTTTGGGGCGCTCTACCGGCCAAACCGTGGGCCCCACAAGGTTGCGCCCGTGAGACGTTTAAATCAGCATCGCCCTGGCTACAACATAGTGAAAAACAAAAAAAATCTATCGATTTACTTCGCTTTAAATGTAACATTTCTTAAACTAACTTTTATTAATGTTGCAAAATCTCGAAATATTCGATCGATTTTGTAGGTATAATCAATAAAAATATGCATTTAAAAAAAAACATATTTTGGACCTCTCCTTACGAGACTGCCTTTGGACTGTCTAGTTCCCGTACGAGGGGGCAACCACTCATGAAAAAAATGTACCACGGACTAGGACTAGGGCGGACTAAAATGGGACTAGCGGGACTAAATGGACTAAGCTGGACTAAATCGGACTAAACTGGATTAAATCGGACTAGCGGACTAATCGGACTAAACTGGACTAAATCGGACTAAACTGGACTAAATCGGACTAAACTGGACTAAGTCGGACTAAACTGGACTAAAGTGAGTTATGCAGCATTTAAAAATATTGCTGCTGCACTACTGTGAGTGCCTTTGTGTTGCATTACATCACAGTGTCGTTTCCGTCGTTTCTTTCGATACACTCGTGTAGTCGAGCCCCGGGTAGCTGTCAGATGTTTAGATGCTCTTGATCAAGTGAAGACAAAAAAGAAAAAATTACAATGGGTGACGGCCGATGTGACGACAGTGGCAAGGATTTGGAAAAGCCTAGGGAAAAAAGGCAGGTTATCTTTATCGCCCAATATTCCGATTAATTTTAGGTTAGGATTGCACACTTTTGCAAGCATACTTGTGCGATCGAGCTTGCGATGTGGAATGCTATTGCTGCATTTCTTTAATGTGTGTATCGGAACAATCGGCATCAGTAATTTTTACGTTATTTCATCTGTATTTTTAGTCTATTGTTCAAGTCTTGGTTCTTTTTTGTCGATGTTTTGTTTTCCTTGCAAAACATCAAATCTTTACGTTGTAGGGTCCGGGGAATCAGAAAAAGTGGTTTTTGAAAAATGTCTGTGTCTGTCTGTGATCACACTATAGCTCAAAATAATGAACGTATCGAGATGAAATTTATCACACATATTCTGTGTAGGTGTTGATTAGGTTTTTGGGTCGCAAAGGTTCATGGAAAGTGCCTTTTTGGCACATCAACTTTAAAAAATTAAATGCAAACCGCCATTTTTCGCATTACCATATAAAAACTCTTCGAATTCTGCTTCTAAAAATGTATTCACTCTTGGTGCCCATTTGGTCAAAAATCAGTGCCGTGAAAAAAACCTATGTATACTAAAAGGAAATGAAACTTTCGTCTTTTCTCACAACTAAAATCATTGCTACTGTCCACACAATTTTATGAATTGCTCCCAGTAAAGGCTATCCGAGAAGTAATTTTTCAAACTATTTTTGCAGATATTCATATTGAACTCAAAATTCACAATAAAGCAACGTTGGAATTTTTCAATCTTTGCGTAAGACGAAAGTTTCGTTTCCTAATACTATACAACTGCATATTTTATTACCGGACAGGACAGTTCATTTTTTTTCAAGTCGAAAACCTTAGACCCATTTCTTCAAAAAATGTCATTTTAGTGGCAAAAAAGCTCTTTTTTTGAATTTCTCTTAGCAAAATAGTGTTTTCTTACTAAAGTCCTGTCGCATATTAACGAAAGCGGGGGTTGTGTACAGTCTCAGGCTTTTTTTCTATTGGTTTGTAAACGGGATGTCAGTTCTGTCAAAATTCCTGTCATGGACAATAATTAACAACAAAGACTCCTTTTAACCTCCATTGTTACTGTTTATTGACACTGACAGTGAGTGACGGGAGTTTTGACGGATGTGAAATCCCGTTTACAAACCAACAGAAAAAAAGCCTGAGACACACAACACACAACCCCCGCTTTCGTTAATATGCGACGGGACTTTACAGGATTTGATGGCTATTGCATTGACGGATCAAAAACCTTATACTCTGTCCGGGATCCACACGACCGAGATTCACCCTATTTCCATGGCGATTCATTGTTGACAACAATGGGTGAATCTCGGTCGTGTGGATCCCGGACAGACCATAGTACCATTTTTTGAAGATTGGCATTTTAGGGGGAAAACTGCCTCTTTTTGCATTTTTCTTACCAAAAGAGCATATTATTGTTATTGAGTTCGATAGCTGTTGCATTGTCGGATCAAAAACCTTAATGCCATTTTTTCAAAAAATGTCATTTTAGGGGTGAAAAATATCGTCACAAGTTAATTTATTCCTGCTGATACATTTTCAAATTCTGTGAAAAAGTAGAAGTTTCTACCGTCTCCGAGACTGCCACTTTTTCTAAATTTCCAGCAATTTTACATAATCTAGACTGGACTAAAAGGGACCAAGCTCTTGACTAAATCGGACTAAACTGGACTAAATCGGACTAAACTGGACTAAATCGGACTAAACTGGACTAAATCGGACTAAACTGGACTAAATCGGACTAAACTGGACTAAATCGGACTAACGGACTAAAGCGGACTAAATCGGACTAAAAGCGGACTAAATCTAAGGGTGTACCGCGGACTAACGCAGTGGTTGCCCCCTCGTTCCCGTAGGAGACAAAATCGGACCCACATTTTTATTTGGGGAATCTACGGTATTAATTTGTACACGTTTCTGAAACAGCCTTTACAAGAAAAGGAAAAAAAATTACAATCGACATTCGTGGTGATTACATAGTTTTTCCACATTTAAAGCCATTTTTTCGAAAAATTTGCGAACAGGTCGATTTTTGTTTCGAGGGCTCCTAACCCCCATCAACCCCGACTTTAGAATTTCAAATGGCAACCCCCACTTGTGATACATCATTTCAAAGCTAATTTCATTACGAATCGAATGGTGTAAAACTTTTCGATAACCGTTCACCTCCAGCGTCCTCTATGGTCGAATTTAGAATTACAGTGGGGCCTTTTCTGATACATCATTTGAAAGAGCATGAAATTCGGTAAACCGGTGCAAAAATGTTTGAAATCCATCAATTTCTTCAAAAGAACATGAACTAGTTCTGGGCATAGAATTTATTATTGTTTTTGCTGTAATTTTTGAAGAAGTTGATGGATTTTAAAAATGTTTGCACTGGTTTACAGAGAATTTAATGGTGTTTCAAATGATATATCACAAATGGCCCTGGCGCTGGAGTTGAACGAATATCAAAAAGTGTTGCACCATTGGATTCATAATAAACTTAGTTTTCAAATGATATATCACAAGTAGGGGGGGGGATTGGGAGGTTAGGGGATGTGTTATGAAATAGCGCCCATTCATAATGTGTCCCCCTCGAAACAAAAATCGACCAATTCAAGCATTTTTCGGAAAAAATGGCTTTAAATGTGGAAAAAATCCGACCTGTTTCGTTTTCGTTTGACCTCCCTATATAATATACAACTCACGATCTACCAAGGATTCTCGTTTTGTTATTAAACTTGTCAATAACGAGATGTACTTAATATGCAAGGTACACAAATCATGAAATGACGCTAGTAGCAAGATATCTGCAACATTAAAATATTTTCATCGCCCTATCGAGAAAATTCCTGCTGAAACAGAGTATACTCGGTACGCTCTACCGAGACTATTCTGTTTGAGCATTAAAGCCCTCGATAATGAGATGCAATGCTGCAGATGGCTGCAGAAATCTGCAAAATCGTACTTCTAACCCCTAAGGGTCTGTTTGTAAGTGGATTTATATCATGACGTCATGACATACGTTTGCTTAGGTACACAAATCGTGAGGTGGCGGCTAGAAGCAAGATTTCTGCAACATTACAATCATTGCATCTCCCTGTCGAAGAAATTCATGCTGCACTCCGTTTGAGCATGAAAATCCTCGATAGAGAGATGCAGTGCTGCAAAAATCTGCAAAATCTAAGGTCACTAGATACGCACCGCTTCGCTTCTAAGGTAGCGTCATCCCATTCCGAAAAATTTACTGCCAGAACTGTAAGAGAGGTCTAGACAAAGACCACAAATCTGGGGATTTCTACGGCTTATGGTTGCCGGTGTCTGTCAATAGTGTCAATTTGACACCTAATCTGTTTTACACTGTCAGGATCACATAACCCTGTCACGTGAAATTTTATTTGCTTGATTTTTAATTTAATAGAGGCATAAATAACACCGAAATTGTGTGACGGTGCCCCTTTCTTGTGTTTTGGTCACCGGTCACTTAAGTTGAGGACAGCCTCCACCCTGCAAGGTCAATCGGTTGCCTCGATTGATGCTCCTAGTCCAGGTGCGATTTTCCCACCCCCTTTATTTCCTCAAATAATAGGAAGTTATGTTTTGTGCTGCAGCTTATTACTGGGACGCACCGACTGTCCGTCCGCTTGTTAACATTGGCAGGAGTTAATTAAATTTTCTTGCCGACTCCTGCTAATGTAATCTCGCACCTGGAGACCCATGAAGCTATGGTTGTGAAAAATATAAAACAGTGACTGACCCCTGGAAGTGAGAATATGGCATAAACTATTGAATTGCAACTTATCAAGTAAGTATAAATAGAAATATTTATTTGCTTATGTTTCGTACATTTAAATACCATAAAACATTCATAATTCTCTCCATATATCTAGAGGTGTGGTAATACCGATACTTCCAGGTGCAGATCCTTCTTGAGGCTGTGTTTGTAAGCAACAAAGAAGTCACCCTGGCAAAAATGCAGCTACAGAGAAGATGTTTAAGTGGCATGAACATAATCTCATTTTAACATTGTTTACATCACATAAATAAATTCTTCTTTGATCACCCTCAGTTCATTTCAGAATTTTATTTCACCGCTCCTGCTTGTTATTGGAAATACCTAAAACAGGATACATTTGAGCCATATAAAAAGTACGTATGTAACCTTACTCTGAGGGGCTTCGAAAAAATTTACGCCTCTTTTTCTGGCCTTTTCGTCGGTCAGTGCAGGACTTTACAGCACATGCGAAACTCATTGTCAAAGAAAACGGAATATTGATGAATAAATTGTATGTTAAACAAACCAAACAAGTAACTGCTTGACACTTCGCAGACAAAATCGAAATCGACAACTGTCAATAAATCACTATCCCAGAGGTTTTTCCGTCACGTCACCGTGGGTTACGTCAAACACTACTCATCTCTTTATTTCCATATGTCCATCGCTTACATTGCTGGACCATGGCGCTACCTTAGAACCGAAGCGGTTCGTATCTAGTGACCTTAGCAAAATCTTCCTGTTAGCGCCATCTATGATTTGTGTACCTAAGCAGACTTACGTTATAACCTGTTATAACACAATTAAATTAATGTTTTATACAATCGGCTCCTAAGTGCACAATATTTAAACATTCGGTTTTATTCCTCTCTAAAGCGACGAAGACTTGATGCTGTACCTCCTCCAACTGGTGCAGGCAATCAAACACGAAATGTACCTAGATTGCGACTTGGTGAAATTTCTAATCAAGCGAGCGCTAAACAATCAAAAGATCGGCCACTATCTATTCTGGCATGTCAGATCTGAACTGCAGGTGCCGTACGTCGCCGACCGTTTCGGACTTATCCTGGAAGCGTACTGTAAGGGCAGTCACGATCACATTCCCGTTCTGTTGAAGCAGGCCGATTTTCTGAAAGAACTGAAAAAGGGGCGCGAACTCGTCAGAAACAAAAGCAAAGAAAAAGCGAAAATGACCCTGAAAGACTGTCTCGCCGAGAATTACATAGACGAAATCGTTAGGCAAATGAGGAGTCCTCTGGATCCTAGTTATCGTTGTTCGAAAGTTAAAATAGACAAATGCAGGATAATGGATAGTAAAATGCGCCCTCTGTGGGTGGTATTGGGTAACTCCGATGCGTACGGGGAGGATATCTATATTATTTTTAAAGATGGGGATGATTTGCGGCAAGATATGTTAACACTGCAAATGTTGAGAATAATGGATAAATTATGGAAAAGGGAAGGGCTGGATTTACGGATGAATCCTTACAATTGCATATCGCTAGATTATAGGGCTGGGATGATAGAAGTTGTTTTGAACGCCGAAACGATAGCTAACATTCAGAAGGAAAAGGGGATGTTTTCAGCCACTTCCGCTTTTCGAAAGGGCTCGATTTTAGGTAAGAATTTCAGTTGATTTAACAATTATTATTACAAAGGTGTCCCAGAAAAAAACGAACGATTTCTTTTTGGCTATAGCTTTGTTATTTTTGAACCGAGTTTGCCCAGTTTTGTACTGGACGTAGTCAAAAGATGAGGCTTTTAGAGTCAAGTATCATTTTCCAGATGGCGCCACCAACAAGGCCATTTTTTGATTGGCTGGAGTTGAATCCCCCCCCCCATCTGTGAACCGCTCAAAATAAAAGTAGGGTAAGAAGCTTTTCTCTTCCAAAGCAACTTTACAAAATTTTATTCTGAACGTTCTTGATTAATTTACCTAAATTTTTTTGGCATCTTGGCAAAATTTTTCGGATCTTTACTAATGCTATAACGCTTTCACAAAATAACGTTGCTTTACAGGTATTTAACTCAAGTACTGTAGTTACGAAGTATTAAAAATAACTTTTTTCCAAGATTGGCAGCAAAATGAAAAATATACCTTAAAAAATCTGTATTTAAAAGTACCGCAAAAAAATTGTAAAAAAATAAAGAACGCCCAGATTTTATAAAGTTCTTTTGGAAGAGGAAAGCATTAGCTTTCATCCTACACAAATCTCATTTTGATCGGTACACCAATGATCGAACTCCAGCCAATCAAAAAATGGGTTTGTAAAAAACCGCAAAAAAAATGTATTAGTGGCGCCATCTGGAAAATGATTGTCAATTCTAAAAGCCTCATCTTTTGGCTACATCCTATGCAAAATTTGTGAAAATCGTTGAAATAATAATAAAGTTATAACCAAAAAAAAATCGTTCGTTTTTTTTTTGGGACACTCGTTAAAATTTGAAACTCTACAGCTTGGCTGAAAGACTTCAATACCACCGAAGCGGCACTGAACAAAGCCATAACCGAATTCACTCTCTCCTGTGCCGGATATTGTGTAGCCACTTACGTGTTGGGTGTCGCCGATAGACATTCCGACAACATAATGGTGAAAAAATCAGGCCAGCTGTTCCACATAGATTTCGGACACATTCTGGGACATTTCAAGGAGAAATTCGGGATAAAAAGGGAAAGAGTTCCTTTCGTTCTGACCCACGATTTTGTTTACGTCATCAACAGGGGACAGAAAAGCTCGTTGGAGTTCAAGGTCTTTCAGGAGTACTGCGAAAAGGCCTTCTTGATCTTGAGAAAACATGGGAACTTGATCTTGTCGCTGTGTGCTATGATGATTTCTACGGGGCTGCCCGAACTGACTTCGGAGAAAGATCTGAATTATCTCAGAGAGACTCTGGTAAGTCATTGCTATAGAGGTTTCCCCTACTCTCCAAAAATGACGAGTCCGTAGGACGAGTTGAATATTCTACTTTAGATTACTGCCAATTTTCTATAGATTAAATTTTTAATAACCCGAGAACGCCTTCCTCATACAGGGTGCCCCGTAATCAGTGCGTTCTACGATCAAAATTAGGACTAAAAGTTTAGTAAACATTTTTCGAAAAATCCATCATAAGCTAGCTAGGGCCCCTCAAAGGGAGTAAAAAAATAGTAATTTTTTCAATTTCTGAGGAACATAGCTTTAAATAGGGTCAAAAAATTTTGAACTTTGTCGTAAGTTTTTGTGCAGAACAATGGTTTTTGGCAAAAGTTTCAGCGACGTGCGTGAGTGGAGGGGCCGCGGACATTTTTTTTATAGAACTTTTTTGTACGACATCTTGGGTCAATTATGAACACAAATTTGAATTCCTTGTACATTTTTACGTAAAAAAGGTACTCTACTTGAAACTCGCTAGCTCAGGCCGTTTTTGAGGAAAATCGATTTGAAGTTCTTTTTCCACGCCGAAAATGTGCAAAATTGATGGGATAGAGTATGGAAAATTCATTTTCTTGTAATTTTCTTTGGAATTTCAAGCATATGAGATGTAAGTAGGTTAAACTTGTTTGTTTTTTGCCGATCACGCAGCATCTGATAATGTAGGTATTTTGAGTGCCACAATTACCCACTTTTATACCACGAAATTGAACTTTCAAGTCGATTTTCCCCGAAAACGGCTTGAGCTATCGAGTTCCAACTAGAGCATCTTTTTTACGTAAAAATGTACTAGGAATTCAAATTTGCGCTCAGAATTGACCCAAGGTGTCGTACAAAAAAGTCGATACAAAAATGTCCGCGACACGAAGCTTTTGCCAAAAACCATTACATTAGTCTTGTTCAGCACAAAAATCTACGACAAAGTTCAAAATTTCCTAACCCTAACGTAAGCCGTTCCTCAGAAATTGAAGAAATAACAATTTTTTTACCCCCTTTGAGGGGCCCTAGCTCCGTTAGGATGGATTTTTCTAAAAATGTAGACCAAACTTTTAGTCCTAATTTTGATCCTAGAACGCACTGGTAAAATATTGCAGGCTAATTACACCTGTGTGTAAAAAGTGGGTAAGTTATAACATAATTTGATTTGCAGGTGCTATCCAAAACGGAGGAAGACGCCTTGACCCACTTTCGGTCGAAATTTGATGAGGCCCTGTCCAACTCGTGGAAGACCTCATTAAATTGGGCCTCCCACAACCTAGCGAAGAACAATAAGGCGTAATTTAGTTAATTTAATTCGTTGCCAAATTGAAAAGTGCCAATTCGTATTATATCAGAACAATTTCAAATCAAAGTACTATAACTATTGGTTAGTGTGTTGCGATATCAGGGAAATGTCGATTTCCCAACTAGTGCGTTAAGAGGACTGATGCTTATTTATTTTATAAAATAGACACGTACCTAACTGACATTTGTTTTGATACATGACATTTGTTATTTGCTCATATCTGGAATGAAATTGATTTTTATACTCGCTTTGTTGTTCAAATGAATTTACCAGTACATATACAATGCAATTAATCTTTACTTTTCATAATAGTGCAGAAAGTTGATTATTTTTCCTTGAATAAGTGTTTACTGTGTGGATGTGTTTTAAGTTTTATGTACAAATCATAGTGTCTGCCAATAAACATGAGGTTTACTTTTTTCAACTTGTTTAGATTTACTCGAACCTATAGGTTTTTAACAGTAAGGCCAAATAGGCCAAAATACGAAATCCTACAATGAGGGCTCCCAACCAAACCAAATCCAGATTGAAGTCCGTCTGGAAAATGCATTTGTTTGGTGATTTCGTTAAAAGTTGCGTCATACTTGCCTCAACAAAACTGTAAGTTTCCAGCACAATATGTCCGTCTCGAGGGCAAGTAGAGTTGTCAGCAGGGCACGTGATGTTTGTTACATTTTGCCATTGGTTGATCATAAGTGCCTCATTTCCAAATCGAAACCAGGAGATGTATGACAACCACTGGAAGTAGATGGGTATAGAACTGTAAGATAGAAGGAGACAGTGATACGTTAATTATTTTCAACACGTACTTTATATTGAGGAAAAAACCTCCGAAAAGTAGAAATGGAATGATCAATGGTGGGCCCACAGAGAGCGCCATAGACACGCTACTAGAAGCACAAGAGATTAAGTAACCTACAAGAACAATTTTAAGTGCGATCAGTAGCTTAAATTTTCTTACCAAAACTGGTGGCAACGTTGGAAACCAGAACTAGAATTCCGCAAGCGATGAAGAAGCGAGGCAGCTCCGAATTTAATCCAATCATAAAATAGCAAACCACAGCGAAAAGAATTGGAATGGTGATGAAGATGGGCGCTTCCGCTAAGGTTTTGCACAAGAAGTAAACATCTGTCCGGTACATACCATTTCGGTGTTCTCGCAGAAAAATGGACAATTCGGAACAAAAAACCTAGAATGGTTATCTAGATCTGTTAGTGCTTTGAAAAATATGACTTGAAATTAAAAAAGTGGTGAAAAAGTGACAATGTGAAACTACTAATATCGTGAATTCCAGATACGCGAGGGCAGAACTTTTTTTCCGGAAATCTATGTAAGTTATGCGGAATTCCTGATACAGTGACATTTTAACTTGCGTCATATTGTATCATTGAACCATTCTTCATTAGCTTCTAGCTTTTTTAGTTGCGTCTGTTCATCAAAACTTTGGCGCTGCTGTCACGTCACGTGACAGGGCCGGATTAACCATGAGGCGCTTGAGGCGCGTGCGTCAGTTCCCATGCACCAAAGGAGCCCATAAGTAAACAGATCAATCATAATTTTTAAAAAGAGAAGTGGAAATATTATAGAAAAAAATTTAATACTGGTCGGGAAGCGAACCCAGAACCTGCCGCTTTCCAGTCGGTAGCTCTACTAATAGTATTAATACACCCAATAACAGGAGTTTGTTAAATAATCGCGCATAATAAATTTTTCCCTTCGCAAATACGTGTCAGAGCTGTTTAACGTCCGGAACCACTCAAACCAGACAAACGAAATCTACGTTTCAAAATATCCGCACACTTTTGGAATTTCTTTTCACCATTCCATTGGTATATGAAAATCAAAAATCAAGGTGGCCATGTCCGGAGTTAAAATTATCGTAGACCCCATGTGTGACCCATCTTTCCTTACTAAATCGCAACCAACTAAGCGATTGGTGAAGCTTTTGTCAAGATCCATCTATTACCGGCTGAGAAAATTGAGTTTTTTCTGTAAAAATTGACGAAAACTTTGTTTAAAAGCTAAATTTACTCGAAAGTTATCAAAAACATGTAAGTTAGAGTGCTCAGAATGAGAGATTTCTGCGTCGGTTCCAAAACTATGGAAAAATCAAAAAATCAAGGTGGCCATTCCCGGAGTAGACCCCACTTGTTACCCCTCTTTCCTCACTAAATCGCACAAGAACTAAGCGATTGGTGAAGGTTTTTTCCAGATGTCCGTTACCGACTGAGATAATTGAGTTTTTTCTGTATAAATTGACGAAAACCTTGCTTAAAAGCTATATTTACTTCAAATCATCAAAAATATGTAATCTGAAGGGTACGGAATGGGAAAAAACTGACCCGGCGCAAAACTATGAGAAAAACAAAAAACCAAGGTGATGGCCATGTCTGGAGAAAAAAATATCGTAGAACTCCGGTGTTACGCCTCTCTTATTACTAAATCGCCCCCAACTGGTGAAGGTTTTGTCAAGATCGATCGATTACCGACCGAGAAAATTGAATTTTTCCGGTTAAAATTGACGAAAACTACTTAACTACTCAAATTTATCAAAAATATGTAATTTAGAGGGTTTCAGAATGAGAAAGACTGAGTCGGTTCCAAAATTATGGAAAAATTAAAGAATCAAGGTAGCCATGCCCGGAGTAAGACTCATCGTAGACCCCACTTGTGACCCCTCTTTCCTAGCTAAATCGTACCCAACTAAGCGATTGGTGAAGTTTTTGTCAAGTTCCATCTGTTGCCGGCTGAGAAAATTGAATTTTTTGTGTAAAAATTGACGAAAATCTTGCTTAAAAGCTAAATTTACATAAAATTGTCAAAAATACGTAATTTAGAGGGTTCAGAATGAGAAAAGACCGATTTTGTCGGAAAAGTACGCAAAAATCAATAATCAAATTGGCCATGCCCTTAGTAAAAATTATCCTATACTCGACGTGTTACCCATCTTTCCTTACTAAGTGACACCCAACTAAGCGATTGGTGAAGGTTTTTGTAGGATCCATCCACTACTGACAGAGAAAAGTGATTTTTTTTCTGTCAAATTGAAGAAAACCTTGCTTGAAAGTTAAATTAAACTTAAATTTCCCTAAAATTTTCAAACATATAAATAACTGATCTTGCTGCAAAATAAGGGGGGGGGGACTGAAATATTTAGCGCCTCAGGCCCTAAACTACCGTAAACCGGCACTGACGTGACATATGTGGCTCTCGAGTTTCTTATCCGGATTTCCCAATTAACAACGTATTTTGAACCAAATATTCGGTCTAGATTTATGGATTTTAATCGGTCCAGCAAATTTTTATACCTAAACAATAAATTGTTTCCTATCGTAGGCGGAATTGTCGATTAATCCAAATAAATTATTGATATTTTATTTTATTACCGAATTACCGATCCAAATTAAAACTGGCCGAACCAATGAAAACCTATTAAACCGAAAATTTCCAACTTGGTTTTTTAATACTTTTCAATAATAGGTCTTGCGCCGTAGAATATAAACTAATTGCGTAAATTATTGTTAGTGAGATGTAACCACGGGAGTATCAGTAAAGTTTCGAGGTGCTACTAAAATTTCACGGCCCTTCTTGGTCTTAAATTTTGTTGATCTAAAGGTATACCTACCGTGAAATCCAATAAAAGACGAATTGGAGTGAGCCATGGAATAGTGTTGAGGCGTTTTTTCTCGGTTTTATGTATTGAAATACAAACTTTGCATTTGAAAGCATAAGAAATAATCTTGTTCGAGAAAAATTTGAAACTGACGGCAAAAGTGGCAGTATTTCAATACAAATTTTAAGAAATAGTAAGCTGACCAATCATGAAAGCCCATTTGCATCAATTTGTATTGAAAAACATGAAATCAAGAAAAAACGCCTTTAGTTTCTGTTCTTCGTGGCTTCGTTGTCAAAAAGTGACAGATGGAAATTAATTTTTTCTGTCACATCTCATAAACGTCACTCTCAGTCTAACCAACGTGACGGGCTACTCCATGGCCAACTCAAATTCGTTTTTATTAGATCTCGCGGTACTTACATTAACTACTGCAAAAACATTTTGGAATGTCATGTTCGTCAAAAAGATGAAGATTACACCATTAATGTTCATGACTCCATCCTGGTCGAGGTGTTGTCCAAAATAAATGGCACCAATAACGAATGCAATTATCTAGAACATAAAATTAGGATAAAAAATGTTTTGTAGTCGTACGGTTGTTTGCAGAAAGCGGACTTTGATTAAAAGAGGCTCTTTAATCACTGTTAGCCATGATCGCCACAAGACGGCTCTAAACTGCGCCCACCAGGATGCTCGGTAAGGACTTTTATACGTGTCACCGTTTATCCATATATCGCCATCCACTTCTCGAACCTAATTTTAAATTAGTAGAAAATTAATGATTCTCATTTGCTGCTTAGGCACTACCCCTAGAAACACCCCACTACACCGAAACAATGTGCTCATTATCAAAACCGAAGCTATATACAACCCTAACTTCCAGAAAACTAAAATATTTATAGGCCCACCCGCGTAGCTCCACCCCTCGGCTGTGAAAATTAGACCAATCACAGGTCGAGAAATGGTTGCGCATGGGTGAACACGTTTAAATATAAAGAGTCCTCCCTAAAGTAGCGTAAACAGAGATGGATATGCGATCGGGCCTGTATCGGCGTTCATAAGCCTATCACTAGACTTATAAATGACGATACTTTCCATCGCATCTATCATCTGCACCTTGTTAACGCTACAAACTAACTTAATATTCTCACTTATTTTATGGCCATTGTACACATTGTTTAACTTTCATATAAAAATTTCAGTTTTCTGAAAGTTAGAGTTTGATAATGAGCAAATTGTGTTCGAAACGCGTCAGCAGTGAAAATCAAGTGTTTTGGTGTAGTGGGGTGTTTCTAGGGATAGTGTTTTTTTCCACCGAAATAGTCCAGTGTTTCCATTGCTGCTTACGGCATTGCCTGCTTCCAGTGCAATTTTCACCCCGCCTTGCGACCTTTCAAATTTGTCGCAGATTAAATTGATAGCTTGCTTGGAAGATCCTTCGTTTTCTGGTACTACAGCCAGAAGTTGAATGAAATAATCCGCTGGATTGTAATTCTTCGGGCAAGGTGCCTCCAGCCTAAAAAGAAAGTATTTACATTTTTTTAAATCTCTGGTTACAAACTCTTTAAAAAATTGATCTGCCTCTTCAGGACTACCTAGAAAAGCTGTTCTTCCTTCTGCCATCAGCAGTAATTTATTAAACATGGCGTATAGCTCCGAAGATGGTTGATGAATCGTGCAAATAACAGTTTTTCCACTCAACGCCATATTTTTCAAAACCTGAATAACGTTGAGTGCCATAAAAGAGTCCAAACCTGAAGTTGGTTCATCGCAGAACATCAGAAGTGGGTTAGTTAGCACCTCCGAAGCAAACGCTAATCTTTTTCTTTCGCCTCCTGAGATTCCTTTGGTTCTTCCAAGAACTCCAATTTGGGTATTTTCACATTTTGTTAGAGTCAGTTCAGAGATGACCTCTTCCACTCTTTGCATGCGCTGATGGTACGAGATTTCTTTGTCCATACGAACTAGGGCTTGGAAAATTAAATGTTCTTTCACCGTAAGATTTCCAATGAAAAGATCATCTTGTTGGACGTAAGCGGATTGACTGATTAGCGATTTTGAAGTCGCTAGCGTCGAGTTAATACTTCTTATTCCAGAGACCGTGACGGTTGAAGTTGAACGAAAAGTTAAAGCGTTCAAAAGGGTGGTTTTGCCGGCGCCGCTCGACCCTAAAATTGCTAGGAGTTCGCCGGGATACGCTATGCCGGTAACTGGAAGCATGAAAGTTAACTAATAAATAATTAATTATTTTTTTCGCCGATAGTCTTTAAAAATGCCTAGGCAGTAAAAGTCACATTTTCCTGCCGCAAAAGAGGCAGTAAAAGTCACATTTTCCTGTCGCAAGAGGCAGTAAAAATGCACTTTTAATGACTACCGGCGAAAAACTTATGTATTCAACACGGCAAGAAACAGATTTACTGCCGCGGCTGAAGTTTCATAGCCGAGGCTCCTCTGGAAGACGTTACTAATTATGATAACATTACCATGAAGAACTATAATCAGCGCGTCTTCCAACCCTTCATGGCTGCGTTTTCAATTGGCAGCGCTTCAAACTTATTACCATTTTTCTGGTTGAAAATGATATATGGAGTATACTGGGTGTCAACGAAACCGGGCTCGCCCTCCTTTTTTCCGAATTTATCAAAATATTTCAATTAAATTTAGCCCACATATTCACATATATTACCTACACTACAAACTGCGTTTCTTGACATTTAGACAGATTTTGTAACACTTTCGGTTTCAGCGGAAATGGACCTATCATTGAGTTTTTAAATGGGACACCCTGTATATCTTAATATTTTCGAGTTCTGAATTAAATTCTAAGATTGATAGAATATTTTTTCAAATTTCAAACTTCATGTTTTCAAAAAATTTGCTTTTTTACTTTTCATCTACAATGCTATGACCCCTCAAAAACTAATCTAAAGCCATCAAACACCTCATCAAAATTTATTTTAGGTTTCTGCTTCTATCTGTCACTTATCCTGATTCGTTTAAAAGGATGGAAAGTAGTTTTTTCTAAATAACTTATTTTTTCCCTAATATGCCAAGCGTCAATTGTTTCCAGGCTTAGATTGTGATAATTTTTTGTTATAATTTTAGAAACCCCTTTATCTGCGGTTTTCATATTTTGCACATTTAATTAGCTCTTGTGTACTTATACATGTTTTGGTACGTTTTGTTTATTTATTAGTAAACGACAAGGGCCGGATTAGGAGGTTGCCCCACAGAAATATTCGTAAAAAATGTATTTGACAGAAATAGCTATTAGATATAAATTGGTCAGCATTGGTCTTAGGTGAAAAATGTAATGTAAAGGGTCTTTCTTGTAAAGAATTTAATTGTCTTCAATATAATGTACTTCCATATTTTTCGTACGACGAAGAGAAAGCGAGTTATAGGTCCTTTAAGGCACTGGTGGGGGTTTATTGCGCTTGGCCCCGTATGATACGCATGCGTTGATCTTGCGTCATTTCTAGTGCATTTATACGTCATTTGTCACTACTGTCAACAGAATCTGGGACCTTTCACGTTTACCACGTGCTATTTTAACCTACAATGATGAAAAATGACACATAACTGACAGTAGACATTCAAGTAAATTCTGTCGGCGGTCAAAAAATGACTGCGCATACGGCCATACATGGCGGCATGACGTCACGCTTAAAGGACCTATTGTCCAGAAACCAAATTTTTGTACATATTTTGCATATTTAGGGGTTGATCGTGGCTACAAAAAATTTATATTGCAGAAAAAGAATCTTAGGGTTTCAGATTTTTTTATTCAAAAATGCCCACTAATAAATTTTAAATAATTCTCTTGTAAAACACTCAAAAAGCAGCAACCACTCTCACCGAAAACGCAGCGGTCTGGACGTCTGTCAAGTGTTTTTTTATAACAATGTGCCATCTTATTTACACGAAAAATTGACAGGCAGACGGGAGCAAATGATATGAACCTCCATTTCCTTACAAATTTGGAATCCTCTCAATTGATAACGCAGTCACACCTGAGCATGAATTTTTTGGTTTTTATTAATTAAAACTATAATATCATCGTTATTATGGTGGAGCAAATCATATATCAAAATTAAATCAAATTCAAATATTGGTTCAACCACAGCACGGCGAGAAAGTGGTTTCAAGCCAGAAAGCATCCACTTTGCCGCTTAGAAAAACAAACTGTTATTCTCACCGTTTTTCAAAATATGTTTCTTGGCAACTTTTTCATGATTTGAAAAAGAAAACGATCTTTTTTTTTCTGCGGCGACGAATACGTTAACTTCACTCCAGCAGTAGGTGATCCGCTCGTCTGGAGGTACAATCTTTCCCACAGAATGTACAGTAGCTCCATAAATAGGAATTCTGAAGCTGAAAGAAGTTGTACTATCGCCGCTCTAAAAAAATTTCTTTTTGAATAAAATAATATCAATTTTCTTACGTTCTCGTTTTGGTTGTCGGTTGTTAGTAGAGGATGTTCCTCTTCGTCCATGCTGAGCCGGGTCTGAAGTAATCCACGAATAAAAGATAAACAAAAATTATCTTTTACTATTATTTCAGTGTAAATAGTTGCGAGTTGGTTTGTTTAGACAAACAGTGAACGAATAAATTGAAAAATAGAATGGAAATTGATACTCGACAGTTCATTGATCAAGAGTCGCCTTTCTGCCCCACCGTAATCCCATTGATTTGCACTAGCTGCATGGTTTCCACATCGCGGATTGGGTAATGAATTCTTGTTTTGGGTAATTGTTAATCGATTCATTGGAAGAAAAAATTTCAGTCGAAGAAAGATAAAAATTGTCAAAAAAACTACATTTTGCTCTTTCACGCCTTATTCAAGAAATCTGAATATCAGCCGAGAAAATTTTTTCTTTTAAACTTACGATCACTGTTATTTACCTTCCGTCAAATAAGAACTCAAACCGACTACCTACCTATTTGCACTTTTTTACAACTGATTAAGAATTTCTCAAGGAAACAAAATCCTAAGCTATTTATTAACGCCTTAGCACTATAGATCGATTTCTCGCAAAAATACCGTAGTGGGGAAGTATTACATTACGGCTTTACTTCATTACTACTGTTTGTAACCGGGCTTACGTTTTATCAGTCTGGTAAATATTTAAATTTCGAAAGAACTTACGTTCTCATTTACTTAAATAATTTTTGACCTCTGCCATGAAATAATAATGGTGGTGGAGATTGAAGAAACCCAATTTCAATCCTTCAGTGGAACACCAGAAACTAATGTAAGTACGAAGATAACACCTCATTAAACTCATATGGCATCGTTTTAATTAATTTAAAAAAAAATAATTATTGGCGATAACACTGTCTGGCTGAATAATTATTTACCGATAATTGTTAAGTGCGACATTTTCAGGAGAGCTCGGGAGTTTTTCTCGAAAGTGCCTCGCAACTGTTTCCTAGGACGAGGAGTTATGGTCGATGGTCCCCCATGGATGAAGGAGTGACTTTGGTTTGGAATGAGGTTGCCGTTTATGCCCGTCAAATTATAAGCGGCAGAAATATTTGCAAAAGGATTATTAGTGGAGGTATGGAAGATGCATGAAAGTACAAAATAATTTTCGGGTTCTCGCATTTAATTAATTATTTACGAGCCGAAGGAAATATTTATGAAATTTAACAGAAACATCCAATAATCAATATTCAATTATTTGTAATTATTTATTTCAATTGAACTAATACTGAATAATTTAATGCTGAAAGGATACGTCAATAATTAATTAAATTTCAGCAGCTTTGGCTGAAACGGGTACCTACACCAAAATGTTCAAATATTTAACTCTCATAGGATTTTCTTTAAAGATGACCGCACTTTAATTAAAATGTTTAAAATTGTCTCCTTTTATCTAAATTCGGAAAATGTTAGACGACAGTACCTAAAAATGTGATAAACCTCTATTTCTCTACAGCCATGCGATATACCGGGTGGTTGTTTTATCTTGAAACGTGTTTTTTAATATACATACTACTATGTAACAAGTGGGAAAATACATAATTTACTTACGAGTGCGCTTATTGTAGAACGAGGCGAAGCAGGGTTCTGAAAGCACACAAGTAAGGAAATGATGCATTTTCTCACGTGTTACATAATCTTTCCTAATCCCGATCGAAACATTCAAAAACTTTAATTAGCGAAGCATCATTGAAATATAATGGCGTTTTTTCATTACCTGCTTGAAAGGTAAAAATTAACAAAATTAGGTATGTACTTACCTTTAAATGAATTACTTTTCCGAACTAGTGCGGAAATACGATGCATTTCCTAATTGAAATTAGTGGGGAAAGTAGCATTTTTCATATGTGTGCGATAATATGTGATCCAACTTGTACTGTAGGTATACAGGGCGTACCTAAACCTCGAATTTCAGGGTGTCATTTTAGGTTAAAAAGTTTCTATGGAAGTTCCGGAAATGGTTATTAGTAAGGGAGTTAGGTCCTTTCAACACCGGTACCTACCAAAAATTTCAGTTTTCTGTAAAAAATATTTAAGTTGTCTTCATTATTTGTCTTTATTTTAACTAATTTGGTCGATTAAATAAAATTTGACGTCAGAAATTTGCTCTCTGAACTTTGGAAATCATTTTACTCGAAAACCGTGCGTCCTAGCGACATTTAACAAGAGTACCTTTATTATGCAGAATAGACCAAAGATGGCGATATCGTTACTATTTAGAGTGGAAAGTGCCCGCAACGGCAAAAAATTCAAAAAATGTGAAGACACCCTCCAAGGACGTACTGATGTTAGGAAAAATCTGAAAAAAAATCATGAGAAAGCCCATTATAACACTAACCATTGGTCCGAATTTCAAAACCCCATCATTCGTACTTTTCGAGTAATTTAAAGAAAACTTAAATTTTAGGTACCCCTTTGAAGAGGCGTAACACCCTAACTAAGCATTTCCGGACATATGTCCATAGGAACTTTTTGTCTTAAAATCAATAGGGCAAAAACACCCTGAAATATCTACACGAGGTTTAGGAACACCCTGTATACAGTGTGTTTCATTTTAACTGGAACCATACCCAAATATTTCGGTTTATATTGAGCAAAACAATTCACTTTTTTTTCTACATGGCAGATCTCCAAAATCTGCATCTGTCGGACACTTCACCATTTTTTATCCCGAAATCTCAGCACACTTGGATTAATTCAAGTGGCCAAAAATAGCGAAATCGTATTAAGCATCGAAAAATTTTATTAAAAAAAATTACCCCAATTGGGTAAATTCGAAGTTTCAGGCCAAAATGAAAATGCTGAATTTCTGAAGAAAAAAATCAAAAATATCGAAAACTTCAATGGTTTTGCAAGGAAAGAGTTGCTGTGTAATAAAAACCATTTGAAATGAGTTTGTTTGACATATGTTGTTAGCTATGGCTGTACAAAATTTCACAGTCGCAGAAAAAGTTGAAATTATTAAGGTTATTGGTGGTGGGTAACTTATAATTTCAACTTTTTCAGCGATTGTTAAATTTTTCCAGCCATAGTTAACAGTAAATGTCAAACAAACCCATTTCAATAGTTTTTTATTACACAGCAACCCTTTCCTTACAAAAACATTGAAGTTTTCGATATTTTTGATTTTTTTCTTCCAGAAATTCAACATGTTTATTTTGGCCTGAAACTTCGTATTTACCCATTTGGTGGTCGTCTTGAGCACTATTCTTAATAAAATCTTTCAATAAAAAAATGCTCAATACGATTTCGCTATTTTTGGCCTCTTTAATTAACTGCAGTGGGCTAAGATTTCGGCATAAAAAAAGGTGAAGTATCACACAGATGCAAATTGTCATTCAATGGCATTAACGAAAATTTTCTAGGACTTCTAGATTTTGAGCAATGACAGTTAACTTCTCTTTTCCGCCATGGGGTACAAAAAAAAATTGCTTTTTTGACAAATCTTTAAATCAAATTATAAATTTGTTATGAATAATTTGTATAATCAGCCTAACTTAGGCGAAAAACAATTGCAAAAAGTACACCGATAATGCAACGGTATAATAAAGCACGTCTTGGCTTCGTGTGACTCAAAGCTTTGAAATGTTTTTTTTAAAGCCCATTTTGTTTACACTTTTGAAAAGTCAATTTCTTTGTGTCTAAAGGTGGTAAAATCGAATACGGCGGCCATAAGAAAAGGAAAAGTTGACTGTCGTAACTCAAGATCTAGGAGGCCTAGAAAAATCTGTCAATGCTATTGAATTGACAGTTGTCAAAAATATAAAGGTTCCAGTTTTCATTTGAACAGCAGCTGTTCAAATGTTAATTTTCAGCTTTTTCGGATAACTCAGAAACGAATCAAGATAGCGAAGATTTCTTTCCAGATTCTTAGTCACCTTCAAAAAGCGCTTTTTCTAATTTAACCGATCTTCTAACTCTTATTTTTTCCAAGATCCCAATGAGCAACGAAATAAGCACCACCCTGTACACAATGAAACTTTATTTTGTCGGCACTCTAGGTGCTTCGGGCGCAAATGAGCCGTAAATCGAACAATTTTTTTTTCTTTTAACAAAAATATAATTATTTTCCAGCAACTGGAGCAGTTAAAGCCGGAAGTTTAGTCGCCATAATGGGAGCCAGGTAATCCACTTTTTTTTTGTCAAAACTAATTACAAAGCTTTAGTGGTGCCGGTAAGAGCACTTTTATGTCAGCACTGGCATATCGTTGCACAGGTGATGTTAACGTGGAGGGCGACATTTTAATAAACGGATGTCCAATTGGTCCTTATATGAGAAAAATTAGCGGTTTTATGCACCAAGAGGACATCTTCGTCGGTTCGCTCACAGTTTTAGAGCACATGAACATAATGGCACGATTAAAACTCGACCGCAGAGTAAGTTGGCAGGAGCGTAACAATAAAATCTTTGAGCTGTTGAGAAGTTTGGGGCTCATGAAGTGTCTTCATACTAAAATCGGGTTCAACGGTGACGGGAAAGTTTTGTCTGGGGGTGAGAGGAAGAGATTAGCACTAGCTACCGAAGTAAGTTATTCAATTTACTAGAAATTTAATATAATCCAGTTATTATAAAAAATAATTAAGTTCGGAAAAATTATTACAAAACGTTTCAAGAAATATCTCCTAAAATATTGACTTTTGGACAAAAGAGATGGTAAACAAAGGGAATGGTCTGATGTAGTTAAATAACGGCAACTGCGCAAGTCGAAGTGGTCGGCCGTTGACGCAAAGCCCTAGCGGCGAGTAGCGACACTTATTGAATCTAGAATGGTCGATACATAAGGTATCTTTTTATTATGCAAAATCGCCATCAACCCTGAAACCCACAATACAACAAAATCTGTGTGAAGCAGCCATCTCTCGAGTTAGAATGAAATTAATTAGCTATAAACTTGCACCTTAGAGATATTTATTTGTTGAAATGCAGTTTTTAACACTTTCTTGGTGGCATATCATCGGCACTTGGATTTTAGGAGACTTTTGGTATTTCATTTAGAACTTTAATAGAAACCTGTGTGCAAAATTTCAGCTCGCTGAGGAATTTTCGTAAAAAAATGGTAAAATGACTGGATAGGTATATTTATGCACGGGATATATTCAATAATAAGCTGCTCACTGTTTAAGATAAAAATGTGAAGTGTATAGTAGGTACCGTTAATAATATAGAAGCGAATTTGATGAAAATTTCCATGTAAAATCAAAAAGCGACTATGTATAGCAAATCAAAAAGTTTTAAAAAAATTTAAATACCTACCCCATTCCATGTACTTAGTACTTAGTTGCATATTAATGAAATATTATAAAAAAACCAATAAAAATCCAATATTTTAGGAGATATTTGTTGAGAACCATTTTTAACACTTTCTTGGTGGCATATATCATCGGAAGTCGAACTCGCGTATTCCAGGTGACTTTTAGCATTTCATTTACGACTATCAAAGAAACGTGTGTTTAAAAATTCAGCCCTGTGATAATTTTTCCGAAGTAAAACTCTATAATGCCTGGACTAATATATTTAAAAAAAATTGTCAGTTGTTGATAGATCCTGCAGTTTTATTCTGCGATGAGCCAACAACTGGTCTCGACTCTTATTCGGCCCAAAAAATCATCTCCATGATGAATCAAATGTCGGTTAAGGGCAAAACAATTCTCTGCACAATTCATCAACCCTCTTCTGACGTCTTCTCCATGTTCAGTCAAATCATTTTAATGGCTGAGGGCCGCGTGGCGTTTATAGGAAGCGTAGCAAGTGCCATCGAGTTCTTCGAAAAGTAAAATTACCTAAAATAGTGCAGTTTAAAACCTTTTGTTTCAGGATAGGTTATAAATGTCCAAGTGCTTACAACCCGTCAGATTTCCTCATTAAAACTTTGGCAATATCTCCGGGTTATGAAGAAAGTAGTAAACATTCCATAAAAAGAATTTGCGATCAGTTCGCCGTCAGTGATTATAATAAAGAAGTCGATGTCGTGGTTCAATATGAATTTCATATGGGACGAGCCATAGAGGTCTGTATAATTTATTTGGGATCATGTTTTACTTTTCCTGCTGTTTATAGAATACGAATCTGCCATCAAATTTGTGAGTATTTTAGCAATAAAAGTTTACTGCTATAGAAATTTTAAGTAAGGAACGGAGATGGTGGAATAAGCTGTTTTGGCTCACGTATCGATGGTTTTTGGATGTTTTACGAAATCCGACAATCCAGATCGCGAGGTTTTTTCAAAAAATTGTAAGAAGTTTTGTGCAATAATTTTATTTATCCACGATTATTAAATAATGCAATTGTTATGTACGTAAGTATGGATACATAATCCTGTTCATAAAATACAGCGTGACTTATGGTCATTAGTCACGCTTCTGTCACATTATTTCACAGCACCTGTAATGTTGGCTGCCGATCCAATGAAATCGTGACGTTTCCTATCGTTTGTCAATTTTTTGTTTTTGTTGGTTTGTGTTTACAATAAATATAAAGTGATAAACATTTTTGAAGAATTTCAATAATCTTGGACAAATATATTTCAATAATCGTGGATAAAACGTCGTATTTAACTCGCACATTATGGGCGTGAATAATGGCCTTTATAATGTGCTCGTTTAATAATATACCATTATCTGTTGATTTTAGGCGATTGCTTTAATGGTTGGCCTGTGTTATCTGGGGACCGACCCTTTGACACAAATTGGAGTGCAATCCGTGCAGGGTGCTATTTTTATGATTGTAACGGAAAACACTTTCCACCCAATGTATTCAATACTGGACGAATTTCCACAGAAGCATCCTTTGCTCCTTCGGGAATATAGAACGGGACTATATTCACTGCCAGTTTACTACCTATCCCGAATTATATCACTGGTAAATATCGGCAAACTATTGTTGCTCCTATTTAGTTATAAAAAAAAACAGTAAAACGAGACGCCCCCGGGTGGGCTCGAACCACCAACCTTTCGGTTAACAGCCGAACGCGCTAGCCAATTGCGCCACGGAGGCCAATGTATGCTATGGAAAGAATGAAGTATTTCAACGTAAATATTAAATGTGATAATATTGCCTATTACATTTTTCATGTGTTGAAATAACTAGGCCCTGGAACATATTTTTAGTTTTCAGTTGCTTGCAACATATTATTTTGGTAATGTTCGACAATTTTCTAACGAACACAGGGGCAGTGTGAATCAGGCTTTTTTCTGTTTCGTTAAACCATTTTAAACGTAAGAAATTGGCTTCAATTATTACCTCTACGTAAAATTCATATCACATATCATTGCCAAAAAGCAGGCAGCGAATTTACAACGATCTATTCTCTAAAATTCTAGATTGAGATAGGACCTACGTTTCGAGATCCCAGGATCACGAAAAAGTGTTTTTTTATGTTTCTCTGTGTGTAACGTATGTGAGTAAGATATCTCGAAAACCACCGAACGGATTTTAATGAAATTCGGTATGGTTGGTATCCTGATGAGCCCAGAGTTGATCTTTTCCCAATCTTATTACTTATTACTTTTTACTTATTTATTACTTACCTACAGGGTGTAACCAAAACATTTTAGCCAAACTTTCTATGAAAAAGTTCCGATGAACATAATCATCTATGGTCTTTCAAAATAATATGGTCTTGGAAAGCATGTTGTTTGAGGAACTCTAACTCCTTTAGGAAGCATTTTTCGACCCGCCTCCATAAAAATTTTTCTTTCTACAATGAAGTAAAGAACCCTCCCATGGACTATTGTTTATGATATTGTAATCGTCTTCCATCACAAATTTTGAAGCCCTGAACAAATGAAAAGTATTTTTTTTTTCGAAAAGGGTGCATCCATCAAACAAGAGTAGGTACCATTTTTATTCAAATTGTTCAGTATCTAGTGTCAAATTTGAGAAAAAACGACCTACAAAAATGTTTGAGCATCATAAGTCCTAAAGCGCTTATGATCAAAATTTTTAAATTTTTTCCGCAGCAATATATTCAGCATCAAAGACCTACTAAAGATTCCCAATTTTACGGTACTATCTTTAACCGTTTTGAAGAAATTGAGAAAACACCACTTTCAAAGTGGCCCTTTAAGGGGCCCTTAGCTCCCTTAGGAGGCATTTTTTGACATATGTCCATAGGAACTTTTTTCATATTTTTCATAGAAGAATCTACTGGTAAAGTTTGTCTAAAGGTTTCGGTTACAGCCTGTATACGTCATATGCGTGACGTCATTTTGTCATAAAAACAATAAAACCACTTAAAATTTGACAAAACTATGTCTAGATAAATCTCTACGGGGTGTTCATATATCTCGTACAGATATTTCAGGATGTTATTGCCCTATTGATTTTAAGTGAAAAACTTCCTGTAGACATATGTCCATAGGAAGTTTTTCATAAGTTAAGTTAAGAAAGTTTCTCAGGACATGTCCGGAATGCTTCGTAATGGAGTCACGCACCTTCAAAGGGGTACCCAAGATTTCAGTTTTCTATTTTGAATGTATTTTCTACTTAAACCAAAATTTTCATGAAGCCGTCTTCAATTAAAATTTTCAGTTAAACTTTCATTATCTGTTTTAATTTTAACTAATTCGGCCGATTACCTAAATAAAATTTGACGTCAGAAATTTTCGAAAACCGTGCGTCTTAGCGACATTTAACAAGAGTACCTTTATTATGCAGAACAGACCAAATATGACGATCTTATTATTATTTAGCATGGAAAGTGCCCGCAACTCCAAGAAATTGCAAAAAATGTGAAGACCTCCAAGAACGTACGCCTCTGATGTTAGGAAATATCTGAAAAAAAATCAAGAGAAAGCCCATTATGACACTAACCATTGGTCCAAATTTCAAAATACTATCATTCGTAATGTTCCAGTAATTTAAAGAAAACTGAAATTTTGGGTACCCCTTTGAAGAGGCCGAGGCGCAACTTCCTTGCAAAGTGGGGGGCATTTCACACCCCAAAAATTTGTACACCCCTGCCGAATTTTCAGGGCACTGCCGTAAATTTGTACACCACTGCCGACTGTGAAATCCCCCGGCAGCCTAAAAATTCATAGACCACTGTGGAATTTGCTCAATTTTTGCAACCACTGCCTAACATTTCCCACTAACACTGCCGAAAATTTGTACACCACTGCCGAATGTGAAATCCCCCCCATTGCAAAGCATTTTCGAACATATGTGCACAGGAACTTTTTGACTTAAAGTTAATAGGGCAATAACACCTTGAAATATCTGTGCTATGTTTAGGAACACCCTGCATACATAGGTATAGTATTAGGGCCGATTTCATAATAAAAGTTAAAGGTCCTTTAAAGTTAATGTAGGAAAGGGGATTTTGACCAATCAAGAGCAGCTTTTTTGAAATGTTGATAAGCAAAAATATTTAAAGGAAACTTTAATTTTGATTATGAAATTGGCCCTTAGGGTCTTAGATCTATTGACTGAACTGTAATTTTTCTTGATAAATTTAAAGTTAAAGTTAAAGTGGTCTTTAAAGGGGGAACAGTCATTTTGAATTTTTTTTCTTTGGATCGCTTTAATTTGTAGAATAAATAAAAAATAGCAGAACTTTGTTTTTCTTATGTGAAAAGTTGAAAGCAGCTATTTTCACTCTTCAAATATACCTTCTTATTTTGCCAAGAAGTGCGTATTTTTCCTATTTAGATTAAGTAGATGCAATCGTAGATGCATAAAATAAGCTTTTGGCAGTTTAATTTTGGGCCTAGTTTTCGGCTTCCTGAAAGGTCAACACAGATTTGCATTTCCTGCCTTATCTATGCATAAACACACCCCTTTAACGCGTAGATTTTCTATATCAATATAATAGAGCCGTTATTCATTCGATATCTCGGATTAATGTCAATTTTTATGCTCTTACGTGACTGGATTGGCTTACCTTCCGTGTTTCTTCATCATTTTTATTAATCGAAGGGCACTTTAGTCGAAGATCTGACACATAACTTATAACATTCGGATTATTTAGATTCCGGGGGACATTCAAGCTCACTAATATTTCTATTATTTCATTTTTATTTAACTCGTTGAATTCAGCAAATAAGCGAACGTTTTTCCGCCATCATATTGTTAATTTTAAGGGAAAAGCGGCATTGTCCGTAAATAAACTACTACTAAATTTGGGCAATAACAGGTAATTTGTTTCAGCTGCCGGGGCTAATAATAGAACCAGTGGTGTTCGTGATAATAGTATATTGGATGTCGGGCCTTCGCCCAACTACTTATGCTTTCATAATGACAACTTTGGCAGCAACACTTACCATGAATGTATCTACTGCGTGCGGTAAGTAATTATTGCGAAATAACGGCCATTTAATAAATCTCATGCCCAAATTCGCTTCAAAAGTGTCCAATAAATCGTCGTTTATTGCATTCATAAAACGCTTCCATAGTAGCGCGGTGTTAAATTTGTAAACAGGTAGTGTTTGAGATTGATTACCATTCAAAAGAGGCAAAATGTTACTTTCTTCCAGGTGTCTTCTTTTCGAACGCCTTCGATTCCGTCCCTTCGGCTATGGCATATTTAGTGCCCTTCGATTACGTATTGTTAGTTACTTCTGGACTGTTTCTTAAACTTAGGTAAATAACAGCTTGGATTAGAAATTGATTTTGCGAATAATTTATTATTTTTTGCAGTACAACATCTATATTCGTTGCTTGGACTCAATACCTTTCCTGGTTAATGTATGCCACTGAGTCCATCAGCATCGTTCAGTGGAGGGGTGTGACTAATATTAGTAAGAAGTTTAGTTTCTTTTTAATTGCGAACATGAATATACACCTCCGGTATTTATTTTATATTTTTTTATATGTTGCATCTTAAAATGTGCATGTCAATCCATACGGTATCAGTCCACAGTTTCTTCTTTTACTTCTTTCCTAAAATTGCCCATTCTGTGTTAACTTTTCTGCCGTTTTCGGGCTGTCCTGCACTGCGCGGGTGCAGTAAAATGCAAGCACGCTGATTGGTCCGTTCAACAAGATGCCTTGCAAATCGCCAATCAGAGCTTGTTGTTTTTATTGCACTGCACAGTGCAAAAACGAAAACGCTATTATTGGTTTTGTGTTGTCTTTCCCCGTAACCGTTGTGCCTTTAATGCTCTTACTTTTACCTTGTATTGACTTAACAAGATAAAAGTGAGGTTATGTTCGTCCACCAGACGAAACGTTAACGAGCCCTTTTAAGGTTAACAGCGTCAGAAATAATTTGTCACTTTAAGCCATTCAATTGTCACAGTCCAATTTTCCAAAATCTTGAAATTGTTAGGTTTTTGCTAAAAGGACGTACACCCAACCGCATTAATAATAAGCGGACTGATGGAGACAGAAATAGCAGACACGCATTGTACTCGTATTTCCCTCTTTATCTCACCCGCTTATTACTAATGCGGTTGAGTGTACATGCAGTGTGAAGTGTAAAAAAAAAGTGTCAAAAAGTTGAAAAAAGTTTTGAAAAACTAAATCCTCAGAAAACATATTGGGTGAGAGGTTCTAGCCGCTTCCGTAGCTGCCCATTTTTGGTTATAACCTTATTAAGCTTTTACAATCGATAACCATTTTTTTGATGGCGCTATACTAATACATTTTTTGTGATATTTTTTTACGAGGCCAAGTAGATTTAGCATGAAAGCTAATGCTTTTCTCCTCCAAAATAACGATACAAAATCTTATTCTGAACGTTCTGTATTTGTTCACCATTTTTTGTGGTGCTGTTAAATTTTGCTATCAGTCAAAAATCTGAACCGCACATGACACCAGACACCATAAATATTTCACAAAATGATGTCACTTTTATTAACACATTATTTGATTAAAAAAATTAACAAGTTTGTGAATATGAGATTAGCAAAGAATTCTCGCACTAAAAACGGTTACAGACGGCAGGCTGGATTGGAATAAACGTTGTTAAACAATAGTTCTGGATTTAAAAAATATACCAAATACTCCAAATAGGTGCTTTACACCATCAGAAATGTAAAGAAACCTTATTTCAGCTCACAAACAAGTTAACGTTAGAGTGTAGACCCTTCTGATGGTTTTCTTTTATTTTTAGCATTTTGTAACGTTACTACCTGAGTTAAATTCCTGCAAAATAACGTTATTTTATAAAATATTAATAGTGTTACTAGCAATCCGGAAAATGTTGTCAAAATACCTATACCTAGATAAATAAAAAATCGGTCCTAAAAAATTAGAACATTAAAATACAAAAGAAATTAAATTGTATAGAATAAAATTTTGTAAAGTTGCTTTGTAAGTAAATAGCATCAGCTTTAAACCTACACTCTTTTCATTTGTATCGGTTCTGAGATAGTTTAACTATCAACTAACAGCCAATCAAAAAATGAACTTGCAAAAAATACCCACAAAAATTGTTGGTGGCGCCATCTGCAAAATAGACTTTTGATTACGCTGGGTAGAAAATTTGATAAATTTGGTGCAGTAATAGTAATAGAGTTATTAAAGAGGAAACTAAATAAAGATGTTTGGAGATAAACAAAAGGAGGAAGAAAAAAAAAACATTTCTGGAGCCGCGGTTTAGCTAAGTGTAAATACGTTTTTTTTTAGACATACACAATTTGAACTCCTTTCATATGCTGATAAGAAAAATTTGTGTTCATCAGTCAAATTTCATAGTTGATACGCCAAAAAGTCCTTGTATGTGGATTGACAACAAAATTAACTGGGCTCACCAGAAGGCAACACTAACCCCTATTCCAAATTTCATTAAAATCCGCTTGGCAGTTTTTGAGAAATTACATATGCACACAGACAGACATTTTCTAAAAACCACTTTTTCGTGATCCTGGGACCTCAAAACGTTAAAATTGAAAAAGTTACAGTTGAAATGCAACCTATAAATCCTCCAAACTCTTTCATTTAGACTAGAAATCCGTCAAATGTTTGTCAAAAGGGTTGTCGCGTAATTTTTTTGTCAAATCAAAAAAGATAATTGAGTTCTTTTTACAATCTTACCTTAATCAAATCACCAGCAAAACGTTCTTACACCATTATTCTGTTGAAACGTATTCAAATTTCTCTCTATTTTTCATGAAAAACTTTAAGAGCAAAACGTTTAGCAGACACATTATTTGACATTGTCTTTAAAGTCTAAAATTTGAATTACGCGGGTGGAAATTAGGAGCTTGTTAGATTTGAGAGGTTTTATAGAACCCGTTTCGACTGTAAATTTAATTTTCCTTTCGAAGAAATTTTTATTTTTTAAAACGAAAGCCGCTTAACGGCTCAAATTTGCGTAAAATCATTGAAAGAAGTTACACTCTTCCTTTTGCATAAAATACTGAATTTGCTAAGAAAAGAATTTCGAATTTTGGAGTGATTGCAGTAACTTCTCATTTTTAAATTGGTTGTGGGGAGATTAATAAAATAAAAATAAAAATTTCTGTAATTTTGCAACGATCGAGAATGCAGCAATGCAGCATGACATAAGCTTTCGAGTGAGGGGTCACTTGACCCCTGTGCCATTTAAAGTTTATCATTGGTATGTCATAATTTTGCAATTTTGCACATTATGTAAAACCGCGGGGGTTGTGTCAGTCAGGTTCTTTTCCTGTTGGTTTGTAAACGGGTTTTCAGTTCCGTCAAAATTCCTGTCAGTGTCAATCAACAATAACAATATGGAGGTTGGAAAGGGTCAATGTTGTTAATTATTTTTCATTCTTTCTGCTTTTTAACCCTGACTGAAAAATCCGTTTACAAACCAACAGAAAAAAGCCAGACTCACACACGCTTTCGTTAGAAAGTGTTGGGAGCTTAAATGGCAATTGGCATAATTTGTCGACTAATACCCCCATTCCAAATTTCAAAGCTCTCTCTCATTGCCGCATACGTGAAGGTCTAATTAATTTTTATTACATAAGCTCAGAAATATAATGTTGGGATAAGAGTGAGCAAAATTGGTGGATGCGCCGGGATAAGTCATTGTGAAGGCATGTAAATCCCAAGTGAGGTCAATATAGTCCAAACATTTTCAGTCCCTCGTCAATCCTGTCAGTTGAATAAATTTCAAACGAATGCAGAATTGCAGATATCGAGCTGAAATTTTCTACCCGAAAATGATCAATGGGGTTGAAGTAAAACTTTCAAACTTTCAGCTTGCAACGTGCCTGACGAAAACATCCCCTGCCTTTCGGATGGACATCAAGTATTGGATAAATATGGATTTTCCGATCATGATTTAACGACAGATTTATGGAGTATGCTCATCCTATGCCTGACATTTTACCTTCTGGGCTTTTTGTGTCTGTGGCGGAAAATCAGGAAAAAGTGAACAACCTGACCTAGATCGCAGCTAGTTATTAACATGTATCGATTCGAAACACAATAAAAAGTTAAAAATAGTGCTGGATTATTAACTATGGGACTTGAGAAGAAAAAGAAAGTTCTGCTTGACCTCCGTTTCGTTTAAAAATAGTGTGTAGTGAAACACAGAGAGGAGAACGAGACCGGCGGATCAATGCCGCCCAAACTCCGGAGAATTCCGGGTTATTTGCGTCTGCCGTCCGTAATTCCGGATTTTCACCCACCGGAGTTTGAAAGAATCAAGTCGCTTATGAAACGCGCTGAAACTACAATTTGGCTAATAATCGAATTTCTAAAGTAATTGCCAGGATTTAATATCGAGATTGAGTTCGACGGTGAAATTGACAAGTTGATTAATCGTAATCAGGGTAATTATTTAATTGTTTTGAAAAAATTAAAAGGGGGCAGGTTGTTGAACGCGGCGCGCCGGTGCAAGTGCGCGCGCACGCGCTCAGTCCAAACTGTCATGGAGCTCGTTTGACAGCACACAGTGTTTGTGTTTAAAAATATCGCGATTTTCCGGGATTTCATGTTAACACGGATTTCGAACAATTCAAATCCGGGTTGTAAGTGCGGTGCCCTTCGATTCCGGTAAAAATTTCAGCGAGACGCCGCCGATTCCACTCATCAAATCGAAAACAATCCACTGACCCCCTGAAATAGATTTTGCACCTGTGCCTGTAAGTAATCTTTTGGGATTTTGGGGGTACACCCCCGGTTCAAGGTCGGTGCACCCCTTTGAATTAAATGATGCGGTTGCAGGGAATTAAAGAATTAATCAGTTATCCATTTTATTGTTGATATTAGTGTTTTGTTTAGAAAATTTTCTTTTCAGAGCCGTGCTGATTTACCATTGTTTTTTAAATACAAAGTGCCTACCACTCCCACTTTTCACCTTTGCGTCAATAATTCACGGTGTTATCAAATAATGCACGTCAAACGTTAATTAACGATTTTCTGCTTGTGCGATAACGGCATAAAATGGGGGTGTAGTGTAATGTTAATGTTGCCAACTTGTGGATATAAAAAAATTGGGGATAACGAGCTAGCCGGAACACAAGTTTTTTGGGGGTCGATCATGCGTCACTCTTCCGTTATCCCATGTCAAAGCATCGCATCGGTATTAATTACCCTCGTCATCCTCCGGTATCACAATCGGAATGCGGCTCGTCTTCCAATTTGGCATACACAGAGAGAGTTGTTGCTTTGTAATTAATTGTTTGGTATTTTGGAAATGATTGGTTGGATGTTAAGAACGCAATCAATGCATTATTGCACGGTAAATCATCACTACAGATTGACGAAGTTGCGCCCTTACTATTACTCTCTGACACCGTTTGGCAGAGTAATTCCAGGGTAAACTGCAGTTCCCATAAATCATAAATCTTTAATAATAAATTTTATCCAAACATATACGGTGAGCTCTTTTTTCAAGTATTTTTTTTGCCGCGGAGGCGCGGTAGGCACCATCTAGAGGAAGACGTATAGTTCGTATGTAGATAATCAAATGCGATCGAAAAAAACAAGGAAACCCGAGAGGAAACCTAAGGAAATTCATCCTCAGTCATCAAGCCATGTCGGTGTCAAAGAAAAAGAAATTAATCGAATCGAAGGCATGGAGGTTTAGCTCGAGGTTTAGTCACTTTTGTACTTTTATTGATATCGAAATATTCTGGGAAATATCTTATCTTGAAGGTCACATAAATCCCAGCAGAAATCAGATCTTGAACGCACGATTTGTTCCATAATATTATTTACATTAGGTGCTTTCCATTTACACATTTATGTGAGAAGCCTCCTTAGCAATTTGACTGGTTCGTTTGAAAATTGACCAATCAAATTGCTGAGATTAAGTGAGGCCCCTCACAAGTGTGTAAATGGAAAGCACCTTGTATTTCCAAATACTTCCACTTCTTTGTATTTAAAATTAGTGGTATTTTTCGAGATTCCTTAGTTAGTAGGACTTAAATTTTTTGGATTTTTTTTATTTTGGAAATTTTAGAAGTTCTGGCGGTCAAATTTTTACCCAATTGTCAACCCTTCACTTAGAGAGATACTCCTCGAGATACTCGTATGTACATACAGGATGTCCAAAAACGCACGCGCCTTATTTTAATATAGTAAGCTTGAAAGTAAGTCTAGGTACGTTTATCTCGACGTTTACAAATTCTAAGGCAAATTTTTTTGTATTTATTTTTTTTTATTTCCCAAGATTTCCCCAAAATTTCGGCAAGATTTTCTCTCATTTCCCCAAGATTTCCTCAAATTTCCCCAAGATTTCCTCAGATTTCCCCAAGATTTCCTCAAATTTCCCTGATTTCTCAAAATTTCCTCTGATTTTCCGGAATTTTTTTTGCAAGATTTCCTAAAATTTCCCAAGATTTCCCCGAAATTACCTCAGATTTCCCAAGATTTCACCGAGATTACCTCAGATTTCCCTAGATTTCCTCGAGATTTCCCCAATTTCCTCAGATTTCCCCAAGACTTCCTCGGATTTCCCGGAATTTTTTTTCGCAAGATTTCCTCAGATTTCCCCAGATTTCCTCAAGATTTCCTCAGACTTCCTCGGATTTCCCCAAGATTTCCTAGCACCTGTACAGCAGATTTCCCCTGCGGCTCTCCCCTCGGAAATTTTAGAAGTTCTGGGGTTCCAATTTTTACCCAATTATCAATCCCTTCACTTAGAGATACTCGTATGTATATACAGGATGTCCAAGAACGCACGCGCCTTATTTTAACAAAGTAAGCTCGAAAGTAAGTATACGTTTTCCTCGACTTTTACAAATTCTGTGGCAAATTTTTTGGATTTTTTTTTATTTTGGAAATTTTAGAAGTTCTGGCTCGAGTTCTGGCATTCAAATTTTTACCCCAATTGTCAACCATTCACGTAGAGATACTCGTATGTATTACACTTACTCGCAAAAAAATCGGGAAACTCTATTTCCTCTATGTCCATTTTTTGAGTTTGGGGGCTGAAAAGGGTGAGTTTTGGAGTCGAATTTTTTTTCGGTTGTTCCGATTCTTTTGCGAGTAAGTGTACATACAGGATGTCCAAGAACACACGTGCCTTTTTTTAATAAGGTAAGCTAGAAAGTAAGTATACCGGGTGATTCAGTTTGGTATTCGCCCCCCTGTAACTTGTTTATTTCAACAGAAAAATAATTTTTTTTCTCCAAATGACATGCTGTATATTTCTTAGCGGATTCTTGTAGACATTTGTTTTCTACATTCAATTATGTAAAAAAAGTCTACACTTTTACTAGAAAAATTCCGAAAAAAAAATTGATTTGATTAGGCATAATTTGAAAGTATCTTGTCAATAAAAGTAGTTAGCCATGGAAAAAATTGAATTATAGTGTAGTCTAAGTCACTCACATCGCAAGGACCGTAGTTTCTCAAAGAATTATTATTACTTACCCTTTTAATAACAATAATACCCCATTTACCTTGTAACTAGTGAATAACAATAACATTATTACTATTAACGATCTAACAGGTAAATCAATTATAATTTTTGAAAAACAGGACCCTTCGTGTGAGGGCGACATTAGGCAACACCATAATTCAATTTTTTCCACGGCTCACTACGTTTATTGACAAGAAACTTTCAAATTATGCCTAATAAAATAAATTTTTTTTCGGAATTTTTCTAGTGAAACTGTGAACTTTTGTTACATAATTAAATGTAGAAAAAAAACGTCTACATGAATCCGCTAAGAAATATACAGCATGTCATTTGAAGAAAAAAAGTTGACAATCGTCATTTTGACATAATGTCATCATATTGACGATTTATTGACGTCACTTCATGGAGTTTGTCATGCAATTTACAAATATACAGGGTGAGTCTAGTTGGACAAATCAGTCGTCTAGCGTTTAAGATATTGACATTGGAAATTCTATTTTTTGATATGATGTAGCTGAAAAGGTCCCCTACGCATGGCACACAGAAAGAAAGCTCCAGTTTTATTCAAACCAAAATTATTAAATAAAAACAAAGGCTAAAAATTTTTTTTTTCGATTTTGTTCAATTTTTTAATATTACTTCGTTAAAGCATCATTTTCTCTTTATGGAAACATAATTTTTTGCACAGAAAAGTTAATAGTATCCGAGAGATAGATTATGAAAGTAATAAGATTTTTAATAATTTCGTAAGGAAAACCACGAGTGCCGAGGTTTTGACAACTGAAATGCAGTCTCGTGGGCAGTCTAGCATCTCAGCTGCCTTTCAGTTGTCAAAATCACGGCACTCGTGGTTTTCCTTACGAATTAATTGAAAATCTTTATTATTTAAATAATTTACCCTTCGGACACTATTAACTTTTTTCTGCAAAAAATTATGTTTCCATGAAGAGAAAATGATTCTCTAACGAAATGACTTTAAAAAATTCAACAATATTGAAAAAAAATATTTTAGGCCCTTATTTTTATTTAATAATTTGGGTTTGAATAAAACTGGAGCTTTCTTTCTGGGTCCCATGCGTAGAGGACCTTTTCAGCTACAGCATATCCAAAAACAGAATTTCCAATATCAATATCTTAAACGCTAGAGCGACTGATTTGTCCAACTAGACTCACCCTGTATATGGTTTTATATATTTTCCTGTTGCAATAAAATAGTTATGGGGGGGCGAATACCAAATTGAATCACCCGGTATATACGTTTGCCTCGACGTTCACAAATTCTGTGGCAAATTTTTTGGATTTTTTTTTATTTTGGAAATTTTAGAAGTTCTGGGGTTCAAATTTTTACCCAATTGTCAACCCTTCACTTAGAGATACTCGTATGTACTTACATACACAATGTCTAAGAACGCACGCGCAATTGTTTTCCCCTTAACTTTAGGCTGATTATATACAAATTAGTTACATTTTAGAAAAGCAGTTTTTTTGTGTTTCCAATGGTGTTAAAATCCAATATGTCGGCCATAAGAAGAAGACTGTCGTTACTGAAAATCTAAAAGGCCTAGGAAATTTCTGCCAATGCCATTGACAGCTGTCAAAAATATGAAAATTCCAAGTTTCATTTAAATAGCATTAACTGTGTTAGGAAAATATTTTTTCTTTAAATCTCAATTTTCAGTTTTTTTGGAATAACTCAGGAACGAATCAAGATATCGAATAATTCTTTACAGATTCTTAATCACCTTCAAAATGAGCAAACCTTTTTGTGATTTAACCGAACTTCTATCTCTTAGTTTCCGAGATCCCAATGGTGAGCATTGAAATAGTTCCCACCCTGTCCTTTAAGTCTGACCTTGAAAAATGTATGTGTGTATGTCGAGGTGACCATGGATGCTCTATAATTCGTTTTTTGGTTACAAAATCAATTGATCACCATGTACAAAGGTTGTAAAGGTAATACTTGATTCCATTTCGACATGATGGGATTGTTTGAAAGGTATAAATAAAGTATTCAAACTTAAATTTCCACGCCGGTAGGCCATGGAAATCTGGTGATATGGTGGCAACAAATAGAACGAAATATTCCTATCATCTATTGATTAATTTAAATTTCAGGTTAAGGTTTCTGTCAAAGTCAAAAAAGAAAAAAAAACGAGAGTTTTGCAAATTGTCGCAAAGTTAAGATCCTCCTGAAGAATGTAATTTGGGCTTTCTGAAAAAAATACACGAATGGAAGCGAATAGAAGTCAAATTGATCCTTCGGGGGCACCTGTGATTAGTTTTTACGTTCGTAATATGTTGACGATTTTTTTTTTTATTACGGTAACATAATTTATGACTTGACTATTTTAAGACTTTTCCAGTGTTTCCGAAATATTTTTTATCAACATGTACATTGATTGAAGCAGACGGAAGCAGATTGATTACCCTCGAGCCTCGAGATTACCTATCTGCAGCCTAATTTTGGATTACATTGAAAATGAGCCTTTGAAAACCACTTATCTGATTGATTAACAAGGTCTTGCTTTTGTTGTAATTTTCTTCGAATAGATCTTTGGATAAGAATAAACACTAAGCTGGGCAGCTAATGAATATGAAAGTTTTTCCAAGAATTTAACTACATATCGCACGCAGTAAATTTTTATTAAATGCAATCCTATCAAGTAAATACTAGTACAAATGTAAATGTTAGCTACTGATCTCACTTAAAGATTGGAAAAAAACAGTATTTAAGTTTCTTTCAGATTTTGCCTATGAAGAGGCAAACTTCCGTATTTTTAGCACATTATTTTATACTCACTCGTTTATGAGTTATCGTCATTGATTAGCCATTACAATTTAAGGGAATCAGAGCCAGTTGCCTCTTCCGGGCCTTGCAAATTGGAATCTTATCTGATATTCCAGACTCAAGAGGCAGTGTTTCGTTTAACTCCAGCAATTCAACCGATTTAACATCTACTCTTAATCATTAATCAATATTTATTCCATTCGGGCCAGGATCGAGGTAATATTCGTCAGCCCCTTTACTACGTCTTATTTTGACCTTTGTACTACAACCTCATCCCTCTCAATCTAATGGAAAATAAATTGGTTCGTGTCAATAGGTGGCAAGTTCTTTACATCTTACAGCTAGTATAAATTTAGGTTGGTGTTTTTTTCGTTTATTTACATTGCTATTTTTATTTACATTGCTATTGTTGCAGGCGGAAATGAATATACTATTTTCAGAGGAGAACGTGGGCTGCTGCGGTCATTATTCCAAATTAACTTTTAGAATGCTTGAAGCTCATTGGCAAAAAATTGATAATAATTGTGCTACTTCGATTAAGGTTCATTTTCCGCTCTAGGCCGGCTAGATTGCTGTATAAATTCCACCCTCACGGTCATAATTTAAAAAAGCAAAAAATATGAAGAGCCTCGAAAATAGCGTTTTAATTAAATTTTTCATTTTGTCTTAATTAAGATAAAACGTGATGTATGGCGCCTAGTATGACTGACGATCATTTGATTGTTTTGAAATGAACAGAAACTACGTGAAGGCGCAGGATTTAGGAACACGGAAAAGCTCAACGTTATAATTGACCTTGAAGAGGCAGGCAGAAAAGCTCATTGCGTGGCTTAAGCAGGATGAAAAGCTTTCGTTAGGTCGATACACAGAGTCTAATAAAATATTTATAAGGGCCCATGTAAATTGCCGTTATGAAATATTCAATAAGCAAGCTATTAGACTTGAAGACTTGTATGTCGCAGACATTTACTCGCAAGGATTTTGCTTCAACATACACCAGACTAAAGAATATCGATTCTGGGCGTGAAAAATGTAGAGTATGCGTTTCAATGGTTTCAGATAATCTGAAAATTTAATAATTTCACGCTTCCCAAGAGACAACACACGTCGATTCATTAGTTACCTAAATATTTAACGGTAAGGAATTAAAGGGAAAGTTTCGGGGAAAGTGGTCACTTAAAGAGGCTAAAGAAGACTCGATTTTTGGATTACTTACGCACGTTGATTCCATTTACGTCTTGATCGATCGTGGTTTCGTGATCTATTAGTGATTTCTTTTTGAATCGGAGAGAGAAATATGATGTGGCGGAAACCCCTCAAACATCGAGAGGATCATCAATTGCACGAAATGTGTATAAGCCGGATTGGAAGCAGTAACGTGTATGACAATGTTGGCTTCTCTTCGCAAACTTGTAAGTGTTTGTTTAGCGCATATGTCTTTGTTATATCGGTTTCGAGATGACGATTTATCACTTAAAGAGGAAGGAATGAAAGTTTCAAGCGTGAGAGATGCAATTTTTAAAAAGCAAACTCCACGACACATGGCGGGGGATGTAGCTTATCTCTCTGTGAGGAATTACGAAGCATCACATTTTTACACTATGTTTTATTATCCCACTTGTCTTCAACACATCGAAAGAGTTCAAACAAGTAATTGACCTGGTTATGTGATGGTTAAAAAGTCGTTGGCAGTGAAGCTTAAATTTAGACTACATCAATTTTGCGTTTTTAAGATCTGTACTGCACTTCACTGGAAGTCTACTTTAGATATTACAAAATCGCGCAGATTCCTTCATATTTGGCTCTTACAGCCCGTTTAGGGCTCCAGCCTCTTCCAGTTTTTGAAATTCAGCCTTCCTATTCACTGCTTTCCCTTCCACCCCACAAAATCCTTTAAAGACTGATGGTGGAGTAAAATGTATAGGAAGTAGGATAATTTACCAAGTGGAGAGGTTCCGCTTTCTTACCTGCCAAGTTTTTATTTTTAGCTTGACAGCTTTGACAGTTGTGCAGTCCGAGATTGACTTTAAACCAAGTTTAAACGCCAGAGTAGAGCGTTCTGATTGGCTGCAGCCTAGCAACCGAAACAAGTTTATTCTAAACCGAGTGACTGAATAACTATTTGGTGTTGTTATTCTCCCGACAATTTTTTTTGTTATACCTCTATCTTTTGTCATCAATATCCTAGATGTCTATACAGACAAACTCTCTTACCCTTTCAAATTTATAAATCCCTCATTTTATTTCCATTTCTGCCATGTTCTTGTATTTACCCAATGTTAGCTTCATTAATTTTGTTTCATCTCCATTTAACTTAATTTTCTGTTTCTTTTCTTCTGATTGAAGCTCTATCGTCTGCGCACGCAAGCAAATGATGATTTCTTTGTAGAAAACCTCTAAGGCGCATGCGCTGTCTTTCGATGATCGGGGTTGTCAAATTTCTGCAGCTATAGCTGACTGTAGAATTTCTTGCAGCGCAAACGCTAGAATTCTGTGATATGTAAGATTTTGTTTGAACGTGGCAACTGCGTAGCTTCGTCGTTGCAGTGCCAGGCAGTGCAATCGCTATGTTTAAGCCGATAAAACCTAACCTCTAAAATAATAAAAAATATAATCTACAAATTGATAGTGGCGATTCCTTATGTCCGATAGGTGTTATTCAAAAATGAACTTACAAAAGGAAACCATAAAGTAGCCTGCATGCAGTATGTTTTTGAAAAGTGCACTAGTGATCTAAGCAAAAAATACTTTGTGAAGCACGACAAAAACACACCCCACTGAGTCCTGAAGAGAACTGATTGTGAGAAAAGTCAGAACAATGAGAATGTGAAAAACATGTGGAAAAGCACTAGAAAACACGGTAAGTTCTGAAAAGAACCGATTTTGAGGAAAGTCTGAACAAGGGGAAGAGAAAAACACTTGGAGAAATCATCAATTGATACGTCTTCTTATTGAAGATAGGTGCGTTTGATCTTTTTATTCTATCATACGTTTGTTTGTAACCGATAAATAAAATCTCAACCGTTACGTGATGTTCCTTGCCTGAATGCACCTTCATTTTTGACTGTTCCTTACAGATAAGTTATCCTTAAAGCCCTTAGAAACCATTGTTTCAACAAACGTATCTATGAGAGTGTTGCTCAAACCAGCCGCTTTCGTTTTGATTTTGGCAGTGAAGAATTTTTAATTTTTCATTGTCAAGATCAAATCATTGTAAACGTATCTATGGAATTGAACGTCACTTATCTTTGAGTGAGTGATCTTTACGCCCCGATTGCACCGTTCTCCCTTAACTTTAAGTGACCGTTAAACTGTTGGAAACAATTATTGAGAAAATCGTTTCCACAGTTTTTAAGGGTCACCAAGTTAAGGGTGAGCGGTGCAATTGGAGCTAAGGATCCCCTTAAAGCTACGTTGCAAATGGCCATTAGACTTTTCCAGTACTCTTAAAGTTGATATTTTGGCTTATCTTTGACGTTCGAAAACCGCACTATATTCACCAATCTCTTTTTCAGTTTGTCCCATTAATTTATTACACAAGGCCCCTGCAACTGGCAGTACCTTATAAGTGAGGTACAGGCATTGAATTATAAATATGAAAAATAATAAGAGAGGAAACGTCTTCTAGGATCTACCTACTTTAAAGATAATATTGTCGTTAAGAGGCATTCTACTTTTAAAAGGCTGAAGCTAGTTGTACGTGAAGTACCGTGAAGTTTTGGTGGTTGGGTCTTTCTGTTTTTCCACCGCTCCTAAATAAATGGAGAAAAGCTCGAAAATCTTCGTCTTGATTTGCCTCTTCTTGCTTGCACATGTCGACCATTATCCTGAAAAATAATAATAAAGATGAGCAAGAAATCTCCGCTTTCCTCCAATTTGAATACTTAAATAGATTGAAAACTTGACTGAAAAGCTGTGTTCATGTTTATAAGGGTAGATATCGTTGGCCTCCTTCAGGTGGGCCTCATTGTCGAGGGTTGGCGAAAAATTGTGTCTATCTAGATTAGTTATTCAATCTTCATTATACAAATTCCGTCGGCGCGTTATCGTCGCTTCTCCTTTGTGCCGGTCTCTTGAAATTTCCGACCGCAGTTACCGAAGGAAGTTTTCTTATAAAACTCGTGACTGGAGCGTGAGTAATTCTCGTGCGTAAGGAACCGAAGAGGATTACCAACCTGCTACCCCTAGCAGATGACGTCGGGACAGGCCAGCAGTGACGATAATGAGGGGATTGATGGAAGTAAGCCTGTCGAGATTATCTCAACATAACCGTACACAACTGCGGATCAACCGAGTGACTTGCTAAACCCACGGCCATGTATACTCATTATCTCGCTTTCTGATCATCAATTCATACGTAATGACCTCACTAAATCGTTTAGCTCCAACCCCTGCCAGATCAATGCATGATTCATAATTGCGAGATGCGAGTCAAAGAAGTAGCAGGATTGGGGTATGGGCCAAGACCAAGACGAATTGTGGAAGTAATCTGAAATGCGACGATCTCTTTGAAGTCAAGAAAAATCCATTTGAATTCGCCCACGCCAAGGCGAAGAAGGGGCTTTGGAAAACGGGTCGTGACAAGTCCATTTTTAAATTTAATCCCGTATAATGGCGCCTCGTCGGTGGTGGTTAACTGAGCCGGCGGCGGTGTTTATCGAGTGAGACTGTAGCAATACTGTAGATGTCACGCTAACAAGACATAATCATCGGGACTGATTAATAGTGTTGCATTATGCGACCTCCGTGGAATAGTGGCGGACTATATCTACTTGCTAAATGATTAATTAATGTATTACATTCCGCCTTAAACCGTCCCAGCAGACTGCCTGCCTGTCAGATGTTCAATACAGCACGAACAAGAAACGTGGGGACCTCTTAATTACGATAGTGGCCCTTTTTTTTTGGAATGACCAGACCAGGATCGATCAATCGACATGTGTTGGCAAACATTGAAATTTTCTAATGACTTATTAATGTAGCGTGTCCAGCAATCCATACGGGCAACAATAGGTATTGACAGCTGCTATTATTTGTCCCGTTATGTGTACCGCTTCATAATTTATAATATGTAAAATGCATATTGTCCAAAGCCCTAGTGATTCATTGCACTAAGAGAATTTCGTTGCATAAATACAATGGCTTTTTATTGACATCTGGTGGACTTTATAGGGAATGGGACGAAACAACGGAGCCATAACATTAGTGGAGGATTGATTTTCCTTTTCTGCTATAATTTGGAGAAAAAGCGACAATTTCCTCCACTGGTTTTTGGGACGAACGTGTATAAGTAGAGGAGCAAATTTCAATCGATGAAGGCAAAGCCGTTCTGAACAACGAATTCCGGTTTATGTCCGGGTGCTGATAGTATTTCACCCCGATCTGTTTACCGTTATAAAAAGGAACTCCTTTGGTATTAAGCCATCTTTTCCTCATCCAGAAAATTGTGGGTCGTGTACACCAAAAGTAATAACAGGAAAGCAGGAGCTTGACTAACAGAGGAAATGTATTTCCAGAGTTGGAAAGTTCGGCCACAACGAAACAACGTAGCAGTTGTCGGAATACCAAGGGACACTATTCTATTGATTCTCAACGAACTAAAACGTCTCTTGTTTACCAATTGCTTGAAACAAAGTTGTGCTCCGGCAAATACAAAAACACCACATCGGATTCCTCTCAAATCTTAGAGCGGAAGTAAGGAGCGACTGCGAGCACCCTCTTTTCTTTCGCTTCGCACTAAAATTGTTTATGGTAATGCCGAATATTAAATGCGTTATTTTGTAATTTTATTGAGCCATCTCTGCCTCCTGAAAATAGAAAATTTTATGAGCACGGAGCTGCCTCCAGTATTGACACATTTAGCAAACAATGGACCCTTACGCCAGTCGAAACGTTTCATATTGTTTTAATGGCCCTTGTCGTCTTTATTGTTAATAGATGGCGCTTTTCGGTTGTATACTCGAATTAGTGCAATTTTGCCTAAGGTACAGTTGCGTTCACTATAGTCGAAGGTGTCGCATAACTACTTTCAACTTGTGTAAAGCAGTCTAATGAATTGAATCAGAAGAAACATGGAATGGAGAAACCAAGAATGAGGCAGAAAGGTAGAAGAATTGGGTTTAATCGACTTTGAAGACAGTTCAGGAAGAAGAGTCATCATAAAACTTAGCACTAGTCTCAGGAAGAAAGCTCTGGGACGGGCTTGCTTGCCTTATATCCTGACTAAAAGTTCGGAAAATCAATTAATATAAGCACTTTTTAAATAAACTATCAAGGCTGTCGCCAGGGGCCATAAAACGGTGCGTTTTCAAGCGAAAAATAATCAAAGCGAAAAGTTGATGATTATTTTTGCGGTACAAAGCCGAACTTAAACCAAAGTTGCAACTTAACTTGTCTCAGGTGAAACGCGATAAAGTCGAGATTTTTCAACAATGTTGGTTAATTCCGTTCGACGAAGTTTAAATAATAAAAGTTGTATTATTATGGGTCTTTTATGTGTTCCGGATATAAAAATAATGACACGTAATACAAGCCTGTGTGGAAAAATTAGCAAACTTTGGGAACACAAAGAGACGGCTTAAGGGCTCGTTAAATTCTGGCGAGAGAAAAAATAAAGAAGCGAAACATTAAGAAAACAGAACGTCATAAAACAAAAACTTTGTGAGTAAACTATTTTGCAGCGAGAAGTTCGAGGGTCTGAACAAACAAACAAATGGGAGAGATGGAACTATTCTTCACCCGAGTGTGACCCCATTAGCCTTACAGCCCCCTAAAAGCATAATTAAAACATGAAATGTGTGTTTAACTGCTAAAATAAAGCACTAGTTAGTAAGAGATGTTGCACACTCGGCGTTGAGGACAGTTACACGAACGGCGGACACGTGTAGTGTGAGGCTCTCGACGCCTAAACAGACGTCCTTTGTTTCAGCGTCAAGGACATAGCGCCTCCAGAAGCGGCCTTGATAAATTGATGACAGTATAAAGTGAGGACTACTGGAATCACAACAATCATCCCATAATATATCCATTACACTAATAACATTTTTATAGTGGTGGATCGATGGCCTAGTTTCGTCCCATCGGGGATAAGCTACAGACTGATGATCGACAAACACAACCATTTCCTTTTCTAGAGGCTGAAGCAGTGTCTCGGACTTTCGGTAGCAGACCTTAGACGCTAGCCCATAAAAGTGTCTCCGGAGCACAATAGATGGGACACAGGAAGAACTACTCTTTGGGGGTAGGAAGACCACTTAATAGTCCAACGAGAAACATGGGAGATATTTTAAATATGCGAAGCCACGCTAATAAATTTCTAAAAAAAATACTGCAAATTTCGAGCTATAAGTCACTCGGTTTCATGCTGCGGTTTAATTTCCGGGGTGTAAAAAAAGTCGTGTATGTGAAAACATCACAGAAAGGCACCACAAACTTGCTGTTTATTCTCGCTCCTAGTGGTTACCGGAGCATAGAATTCATTACTTAAACGCCCTATCCACCCTCCCCCTGTTTCATAAACTAAATCATTTTATATGGGGGTAATTTGCCGGCCACACTACAATTCGGAAGGGCCACGTAATTCATAATAATTACGTCGTCAAAACAACGCACGAATTATTAATAAAAATGGCGTGATGATGGTGGACAGATTTCATGCATACAACCCTCGGAGTGGATGTAAAAAAATTTACGAGAATGGGTAATTAAAACGTTCCTGGTACATTCCTCCTCCATCTGCTTTTACTGTCTCAATTATAAGAAAGATGCCCTGTAAAATTCCCTCATTACGGGAGTTATCGCTTCTCGACGATCACCCACTAAAGGTAACTTTATGGGACGGCCGTTAAAACGTCTAAATCGAAAATTGAAATTCGGCTGCTCCGCTGATATGTTAAGTTGGCTGTGACAAATGGGCGAGCGAGCGCCGCCTTTCACCGATCACCCTGGATTGTCAGGGATGCGTTTCACCCGGAAACACGTCGATTGGCTTTTTCGCCTAGCCGCTTACACAATGGATTAGAGACTCTCCGGTTGGTTATTGTTATTGTCAACGTTTCACCACCTACATCCTCAGTCCTTTTTCTGTTTACGGAAAGGGGAAATCCTCCTTTCTTTTCTGCGTTTCTCATTTATAATTTTATTTATGAACTCATCTATTTCTTTCCAGTTCGCCTCAGTTTGGTTCATCAGGTATACTAAGTTGTCTGTCGTTACTATTTTGTGAAGCTTCTTGTTCAGCTCCTGTCTAGCGTTCTTCCATTTATCACATTCAAAAGCCGTGTGTTCCTTTTGTTTCAATACCAGCACGTTTTGCTATTGCTCCAATTTGTTTGCCATGTGAGTATTGTATAGCGTTGTATTTGTTTCTCCGATTCTCCTTTGTGTCAATTTACGCTCTTGCCTCCCTCCCCACTGTCCTAAACGAAGTGGCTTCTCGGATCTCGGATGGCGAGACCTGACCTGACTTTCCATACTTTTGTCCAAATTGGCGCTACCTTTAGGATGGCCGAAATCACCACCTGGGGAATACACTCTCCTTATCGCATCCTTTTGACCCCCTCATTATTGCCATTGCTTCTCTTCCAGCCTTTTGTGTTATTTCTTCGACGTATACCTTCATTCGTAGGTCCCTATCCAGCCAGATGGCCGGTACTTTATCTCATTGCAGGTCTCTATCTCCAGGATAGCGTCTATGTGCCCTGCCAGCCAGCAGAACCGCCTCCGTCTTTCCCTCATTTAATACCAAATCCATATCGCCCCAATTTTGATTGAATATGTCTGTAAGCTAAAGCAGCTCGTTCCTTGATTGTGTCTTCATCCTTGCCACATACAATTGCCGCTAAGTCATCAGCAAAAGCAACTGTTCTGGTTCCCTCGGGCATAATTGTTCTCAAGAGACCATCATACAAAACGTCCTAAAGCAAGAGTCCCAACACCGTGCCTTGGGGCACGCCACAGTTTATACTGTAGGCCTTCCCGTCGTGACTATCCGTCTGTTCGACAGATACAAATTCATGGTCTTTACTGGCTTAGGGTCTATGCCTCTGTGACTTAATTCCGTTATAATTTTTGGCCAGCTGGCAGAATAAAAGCATTTTTGACGAGATTTTTGATGTCTCTGCCAAAGGCCTATATGCTTACTTGTATAGGCTGTTTCCATAACGTCTTTAATGGCATCGCCTAGTGTTTTTCCTTGGTAGACGGTGATAAGGAAAACTCGATGGAGGAACGTCATAAGTCTTTACGTACGCTGAAGATCTACTGTTGATTGGAAGAGCGAGAGAAAGGTTACTAAGAGGCACTAGAAGTTAGAAGAGAGAAAACAAAGGCGGGAGATGTAGTCAGAGAAGGAAGGCATTCTTTTGAGAGGGTCTATCAATTTATGTAGGTACTTGGGAACCTTAATAACGATAAATTGGAGAAGACGAGTGATGCAATCTAACGAAAGTTGTTTTGCGACGGTACCATTGTTAAAATCGAAGATTCTTAGCATTAACTTAAAAACCTATCTATTTCTAAAACACTATTTCGACCGGTTAACAAAAAAAACCATAAAGCGAAAAAATCTCACCCATTGTGTAATGAGTCCATTCTGCAACACCCGTGGATAAAGGGTGTTTGTGAAATAATGGCAAATTGTTAAATAATTATTAAATAATTGTTGGTTCGCACAAAAAACGTTGTGTAGGTATACGTTTTGTATCGGGTGTCCCAAAAAAAACGGAACAAAATAGTCTTTGAAATAAGTCAGCCATTTCTTAACCGATTTGGATAGACTTGGTCTTAAATTAAAGCTAAAGAATCAGGCTTTCGAACTTTGCAAGAAACGTCGACAGATGGCGTTGCTGTATCAGCCTTATTGATACTTGTCTTTAAGGCTTATTTTAGGTGCGTGGGGATTGGTCGGACAAACAACCAATGGTTATGAGACCCAAATAGCCTTGAAGATCTTTCTTTTTTCTTCAAAAATCTTTTTTCAGAAGTCCATTTGGCGTAAGCATTAATTTTCTGTGATTTTTCCAAAAAAAGTATTTTTGCGTATTTTCATGCTTTGATGCACATAGGGCTTCATTTTCAATGATAACTGTTCAGTTACCCCCCACTGGCATCTGCGCCACTGTTTTCACCATATTCGTTCATTTATAACTGAAAATTAAGATTTATATGCATTACTGTTCTTTGGTCATGGCCATTAATGTGTGAAAATACTCAAAAACACATTTTTTTTTTAATTGCAGAAAATTAATGCTTAAGCCAAATCGACTTCTGAAAAAGGATTTTTGAACAAAAAAGAAAAATCTTCAAGGCTATTCGAGTGTCATACCGATTGGTCGTTGATTGATCAATCCCCATGCAGCTAAAATAAACGTTTAAAGCAAGTATCAATAGGACTACTACGGCAGCGCCATCTGCCGTAGTTTCTCATACAGTCGAAAGCCTGATTCTTTCGCTTTAATTTAAGACCACGTTCATCCAAATCGGTTAAGAAATGGCAGACTTATTCCCAAAAATATTTTGTCCGGTTTTTTTGGGACACCCGATACGTTGTATTGTAAATCCATTTAAAACAATTTGGATTCTTGCCGAAATAAAGATGAAATTAATTATAAGTCGCCAAAGTGAAGCTTACCCATCTTATTTAAATACATTGAGCGGATCCTTGATGAATGCAAACTCCCTACGAATCCACTTTTCATTTCGCATTCATTGGAAATTTTGAATATAAAGAGATGTTTTCAGTTATCCTCTCTAAAATCAGAAAGATACATGAGATTTCGTACTCAAACTAACTGGTTATTTTCGCTTATTTTTTTTTTAGAAACCAATTTTTGCCTGCAATTACTATTGTGATGGGATGCCCGACGGATTTTTGGGGAACATCCGTCGGAACCAAATGCTGGAACGAGATTTTCCGCGCGAGCAGGCAGGTCGCCGACGTAATTATTTCAATATTTCAATTTCAAATATAAATTAGTTTCGGTCCATTGGTCGCTTCAGTTATGCGATTGCAGATAATGAAAAATGTGTATATAAATCACCAAGATGTTCAGTATTAAACGTTTAGGAATTTTTCTGTTGGCCCCGTTTTAATTTGAAGTTCGTCGAACTCGGGGGTTGGTTTCTTGGTCTACAAAAAAAATAATTGCTGTTGCTTTTGTAATTCATTCGTTTTCATGAGGTTGGGGCTATTATTCACTGGGAACTTTTGTCACATTTCATCCAGTCATCCGTTGATGGATTAGATTTTTTCGTTGTTTATTATTCACTTTGTGAAAGTCGTACATCATGTAAATACGTGTGTCACATCGTTGTTATTTTGCGGTGGCTTTACTAGAATTTTCGGGGCATAAAGAGATAAAATATTAAACGGCGGATCAGATTGTTGCCGGTTTCCTCTCTTGTTTTGCTTGATTAGTTCGCGAATAGCTTTGTTTGTCTTGGAGAGATCTCCGGCGAGATTCCGGAGCGCCAGACATAAATCCACCCTCATTAAAAAATCAGTCATTGGCACACACCTATCGCAAAAAGTGATAAAATTGATTTTCCCTGCCGTATTAAATTCGTGATGGAGTGGTCTCTATAAATTCCTGAATAACTTCGTGCTTATACATGAGATTCTCATATTTGGCATGGAATCAGCCAATGGAGAGCTGCTCTCATCTTATGTTATGTTATATATGTCGTTCCATTTCACCCAGCTTGTGTCAGCCAGCGTGGCAGTGTGACGATTTAACACCTACTTCAATATTAAAACGAACCGATCGGACGAGATTTAACATCTTGTAGATGTTTGCTGCGATGGTTTTTATTACCACGACCCCATCTTTCCTTCTAATCTGCGTTTTCACTTGAGCGCCCGTTAAACATCATTTCTGGCTCATCCTTAAGGTGCGAGGCTTCATTTCACCCTCCGCCATCCATCATGCACAATACATGTATCAGCTTGTATCAAGGTAATCAGTATTAATAGCTTCTTCCTCATTCACTCCCTTTCCAAGCCCCCGACTCGTATATCTACCTTAAAGACAGTTCGCCATTCTAGACTAAATGAGGCATCTGACAAGAGTTTCTCCACAATTATACTGTTTTATTTGTTTAATTGTCAGGTTGGTACAATTGCAATGATTTATCGTCCTGTTGGTTGGGAATTTAATTGATGGAGTATAGTGCGACATTTCAATGGAAATGATGTATGGGGCTTGGCTGGATATCAATAATTGACCCTGGCCTAAATTCTTCTCATGTCTATTTTGGGGGCAGTTTTTAGCCAATATGCTCTAATCTTGGGTTAAATCCAACAGGACAGAGGTACAACTTAAAAAGATTAAACAAAATATTTAGGTTGATGTATTTGGTAGCGACTTCAATTTGTATCCAACTGTAGTACTTACTTATCCTTAGCCTCTTCTACCTTGGTTTCTCTCCATTTTATCCTATCGAGAGCCCTTTTTATCATTTAGGTTACCTGCTATTACGTCATTTCACGTTTTTCTGGGCCTTCCTCTGCATCTTTTGTTTCCAGTGACCGTTTCCCAAATCGTTATGACTGTCCTTTCATCCCGCATTCTCGGTACGTGCCCGAACCTCCTTAATTGATTTGTCACAATTTTTTCTAATACACTTATCACATTTAACTGTCTTCTGATTTCCTCATTTCACACGTTTCAATCTTGCTTTTTAATTGTTCCGTTAAAATCCACGATTCCGATCCGTATGTCAATATCGGCCGAGGACAGATTCGTATATGCTGATCTTCGTTCTTTTTATAATTTCTTTCTTGTTAAAGAACGGGTTGTATAAGACCTTGTTAAGCACAGACATTGTGGCTCCTATTCTGTCAGACATCTCCTGTCCTATCGTGCTCCTTTCATTCATTATGGCTCCTAAATATTTGATTTGCTGTTTTCCTGATTTCCTGGTGTTCTTTTTTTTGGATCACTAAGTTTATCTCCTCTATAGTTCATTTGTTATGGCCATTATTTCTGTTTTTACAAGATTAATTCTCAAGTTATAACTTTTGAGCGCCTCCTTCCATCTCGTTGTTGGCAAATAGAATCAGGTCGTCTGCGTACATGAGCTTATTGATTTTTATGGGCTTCAATTTTCTTTACCCCAAATACATGGCTTTGTTCATTTATCTTTGGCTGAATGGATGAAATTATGAACAGCAATGGGCTTAAGATGCTGCCCTGCCTGACACCGCTTGTTGTTTTAAACTCCTCCGACGCACTTACCACCTATTCTTACCAGGTTATCTGTTCCTCTGTATATGCTTCGCACAACCTTAATAATTTTTTCATTTATACCTCTATCTTTCATCACCCTCCATATTTGCTCTCTATTTATGCTATCAAAACCTTTCTCTAGATCAATTTTGAATATGAAAATCATCCTGTTAGCAGTCATAATTTTTTCTGTTATTTGTCTTATTGTAAATATCCAGTCTTATGTTGATCTTCCTGTTCTGAAACCTGCTTGTATCTCCGATTGTGGTCTCTAATCTGTCTTTGAGCCTTTCTTCAATCATTATTCTCTAATACACTTTGAATGCCACTCATAATAAAGATAACCCTCTGTAGTTATTACAATTAGCATATACTTCTTTTTTATATATTTGCATAAGCACTGCCTTTGTCCAATCTTTTGGAATAATTTCAGATTTCCAGGCGATTTTTATTATTCTGTGCAGAAGAGGGAGCTCCTTCTCCGATAAATTTGATCATCTTCGGTTTTATTTCATCAATTCCAGGACCATTTCCCACTTTTAAGTTTATTTACAGCATTTATTACTTCATTTTCAGAATTTTCTTCTTCGTTCATTTCTGATTCTGAGCATTGTAAATTGTCCTTTTGTGGTGTATCATTATAGTTTTTTGCTCCTAGCAGTTCATTGAAGTACTCTTTCCACCTCTCCATTATTCCATTTTCTTCCGTAATAACTTCCCTTTCTTTACTCTTTATATTTTTTACCGAATTTTTTGCATCTCTTCTTAGACCTTTCAAGGTTCTGTACAGTATCTTTGCAGTTCCCGTAGAATCTCTTTCCATTTTCTCGACAAAATTCTTCCCATTCTTCCCAACATATCGGTAATTATACTATTGTATCGATAGAGCTAGACAGGTATAGGTAGTCGACGTTTTTGTGTAGTTTGTTGAAGTTAGTTAATATTTAAATCAATTATTCATTGAATCGATTTGTGATATCAATTTTCTACAAGTCGATTAAATAAGTATAGTAATTCCTACCATCACTTGCTTAAATTGTTTATACACTGCACGAAAATATTGATGTCTCCAAGACGTACGTAAAGAATCCCAAATTTTGTAGATTCATTTCAATGTCCACCAGTTGTCAACAAATGACTGAATCAAACAGAATATCTACATTTAACAGAAGTCATCAGAACTTCAGAAGTGTCAAAACTAAGAACTTCTATGTCTTTGTATACAGGGTGAGTCTAGTTGGACAAATCAGTCGCTCCAGCGCTTAAGATATTCAAATTGGAAATTCAATTTTTGGATATGTTGTAGCTGAGATGGTCCTCTACGCATGGGACCCATAAAGAAAGCTCCAGTTTTATTCAAACCGAAATTATTAAATAAAAACGAAGGCCTAAAATAGTATATTAAAAAACACGTTTCATAAGGCCAATTATTGTCGCACGAGGATGTTTGGACAACGAGGGCGAAAAGCCCGAGTTTTACAAAATCCGAGTGCGACAAGAGCCTTATGAAACGCGTTTTTTATACAATTTTTTCTATTTCGGATACCAACTTGTTAGAAATAAGAAAATATTCATTTTCAAAGACAGGAGTCAATGTTCGCTTGACAGTTGGCGATTGTTGGACACAATCGTTGTCTAGGTTACAATGTAAACAAAAGCCGTGCTCTAACAGAGCTCATTAGAAAACGCATTTGCGTGTTATAAAGTGTTCATTAGGACACGGAAATAGAAAAAATTCTTTTTTGATATTGTTGAATTTTTTAAGGTTATTTCGTTAGAGAATCATTTTCTCTTTATGGAAACATAATTTTTTGCAGAAAAAAGTTAATAATAACCGAGAGATAAATTATTTAAATAATAAAGATTTTTAATTATTTCCTAAAGAAAGCCACGCATGCCGTGATTTGAACAACTGAAAGGCAGTCTAGCTTATACTGCAGACTGTACCCGGAATGACAAGTGCGTCAGTTGGAAATGTCATTTGCTTTCGTTTGTGGAAAAATCAAAGGAAAAATAATGCAAAACAACGAGTTTTTGCCCTCTACTTTACAGATAATTAGGTAATTATTTCCTAAAGAAAGCCACGCATGCCGTGATTTGAACAACTGAAAGGCAGTCTAGCTTATACTGCAGACTGTACCCGGAATGACAAGTGCGTCAGTTGGAAATGTCATTTGCTTTCGTTTGTGGAAAAATCAAAGGAAAAATAATGCAAAACAACGAGTTTTTGCCCTCTACTTTACAGATAATTAGGTAATTTTTATTGCTTGATGGATGTTTTGCTAAATTCGCCGAATACAAGTGTCTCGGGTTGTCACCCGATTGATATGTTTTTTACATTGCCATTGGAGTCGAATGGTTCGACCAAGAAAAGCTATTCTCGTCAGCCAGAAAGCAATTGGCAATAGTTGCTAACAGTTTACATTGCTGTCATGCTGTCAAATATGGTGATTTTGTTGTTTTATTAAAAATTTAATATTTCTGCTGATAATTTTTTCACACTTACGAAATGAAGATTTATCATCGGATGTTGAGGGGTCCAGCAAATGTTGAAGACACTCAACCGTGTTGATATAATGAACAAAGACAAAGAAGCGGTGAGCCAAGCGAAACCAAGAAAATTCAACTCGAAGGGTGTAAACTTTAACTTGTCCTAATCGGGCCCCTCCAGTGTGAGAACCCGAGACACTTGTATTCGACGAATTTAGCAAAACATCCATCAAGCAATAAAAATTACCTAATTATCTGTAAAGAAAAGGGCAAAAACCCGTAGTTTTGCATTATTTTTTCACAAACGACCTCAAATGACATTTCCAACTGACACTTGTCGTTGTGGGTACAGTCTGCAGTATAAGCTAGACTGCCTTTCAGTTGTTCAAATCACGGCATGCGTGGCTTTCTTTAGGAAATAATTAAAAATCTTTATTATTTAAATAATTTGTCTCTCGGAGATTATTAACTTATTTCTGCAAAAAATTATGTTTCCATAAAGAGAAAATGATTCTCTAACTAAATAACCTCAAAAAATTCAACAATATCAAAAAAAAAAATCTTTTTCCCTTCGTTTTTATTTAATAATTTCGGTTTGAATAAAACTGGAGCTTTCTTTATGGGTCCCATGTGTAGGGGACTATATCAGCTACAACATATCCAAAAATTGAATTTCCAATTTCAATATCTTAAACGCTAGGCGACTGATTTGTCCAACTAGACTCACCCTGTAGATTATATGAATCGATATACAGATAATATATGGATAACTTATCGAAACTTCGGTATATCGATAATACACTATCAATTAAAAGGCCCAGTCAAGTGTCTGTGTATGCTGCTCGGATTCGAACCCCCCAAGCAGTATAACTCTGATTTCGTCCATCATCTATCAACAGTCCTTAATTTTAAAAAGGGAAATCTTACTTGCAAATTTTGCGTGCCAGTGCTTTTTGTCTGTGTTCTAAAAGCAAACCTCGACAGCTAGAACAAGAAATATGGCGCTTTCGATATTAAGGTTGTCAAATTAGGATGTTCATCAGTGATGGAGCGGACTTTTTGCCCATCCCCCTCGTCGATTCGCCGGCGAGCACGCATTTTGGTCATTAACCCGTGTTGTTTTTTTTGTCGCGCGTTGTTGGTATTAACCATCCGAGTACGACATAAATTTCCAAACGACTACAATTAGCAATAAACGATTGGCAACATAAATCGGACGTTCCCCCATAAATCCGACGGCAAGCTGTCGATCAGGAAGAAGCATTGGCCGTGATCCAAATATAATTATGCACGATGTTCATAGCCGACAACTCGGCCATCAATTAAAATGGCATGTCAGTTTGGGCAAATTGACTCTTCAGCTTCTTTAAGTTTGGAGCGGAGCGCAGCAAATAAATTACGATTTCCAGCTTTCAGCTTTGTATTATGCAATAAATTGTAAAAATTAATCAAGCAAGAAAACGAGTTCTCGACATGAATTAAAAGAAACAAAATACCCTTCTTGTACCAGTGCCAGTTTCATACTGCACACTGTAATCTGAGACTCTCTCAGTCTGACGCACAGACACGCGATAAATTAAACATAATGGTTAGAGAGGAGGCCGTGTGTGTATGTGACGTCAGACAACCCTCCGTGCGATGAATCTGGGAATCGGTTCCAGGCAGCGCCGGAAACCCGGCTCCACTCGACGTTCAGCTTCCAGATTCAGCTTCCCTACATTTTACTCTCCCCAGTCGGTTAACAGAGCGAAGAAAATGTGCTATTTGTACTTTCTCCTAAAAGGTAAAATCTTGAACTTGTACTCCCAACTTCCAACTAAATTATTAGTATTATTATTATTATTATGAATGTCCTTACTTGAACTTCTACACTGGTGGCAGAGCTGGATAGTATCCGAGTACTTCGGTATTCGAATACAGCATCCAATTACTTTTAAGGGATCCGAAGACTGTATTCAAATACATTTTAAACGTGTCCATTATCCGTATTCGGCCAAACAATTAAAAAGTATCCTTATTCGGATACTTGTTAAATATCAGCGGATAACTCGCAGGCACTTTTCGATCGAATGTGCTCGATCCGATCATTCCTATCGAACAAACGTGCACTATTTGTTTGGGCTGGGCTGCTAAATTTTGAGTGCACGAACACGTTTTTTTTTTATTTTTAGAGGTGGAATCGGGAACGGCGCTGAACGGCAGATCATTTGGGCAAACGAAACGCGGCGGTAAGAGGTGTAAGAAAGGGAGGATTAAGGGGGCATTTGGGTGCAAAATTTAGCCCGTTGTAGATGCCTCGTAATCCTCAGTTTATAGGAAAATTATGGAGATATCGACTTTGAAACAAAAGGGAGAATAAAGACTAAAGTTCAATTTATGTTTCTCTAGTAACATTTTGCGTATTTGTGCCCTGCAAAATTAGAAAAAATTGACGAAATTCTGTAAAAATGCATTTTGGCACAAGGTAAATTAGGGCACATTTAATTTTTCTGACACATGGGAGACAGAGTTTTAACAGCAAGGAACAGGAAAATTATGTCGAATAATTAAAGAAAAACATTTTTTTTTGAATAATGAAGTTGAAAAATCTAAATTGAAAAACGTAAAAACAACTCGAATCTTATTTTTTCGATGCAAATCACGGGGTGTACAAATTCAACGAAGAAAATGGACCGTTCAGGGATTTTGTACTAACCCTGTACATATAGTGATTTCGTTAAAAGCCCCCGGAAGATCTACATCAATGCGATTTGTATCCCTGTAGATGTTTATCACGTTAATGTGTATGTAGAGGCGGCTGGTCTTACTGTTGGAATCGGGTGCAGATTTTATCAATCTGCACCTAGTAGTAGTGCCTTTCCAGATGCACAAATGTGTCAAAAAAGCGAAATGTTAAAAAAAATTGTTGAACCTATACCTATTGCAAAGGAAACTGGAAAAAGTAAAACGTAAACTGAATCCTAAATGACATCAATTTATTACCGACGAAAAACGAAATTACACGAATTTTGCAAAATCAGCACTAGGGGGTTGAAAAATCGTACAGAGAGACGAAGAGTCTCAGAAAAGAGAAATGATTTTGTTTTGATCAGATTCAAGTCGAAAATAACTAAGTACTTACTAAAGTGTTAAAGTAATAACATTGTTTAAGTATATCTAGTTAGTCAACGCGGGTTAGTTCGGGGTAGGCATTCGTAGGCGGCGCCCAGGTGCCACCATGCATTGGCATAGGGCGCCATGGCGCCATCTACCACATCCCGACCCCGAACTAACCCCGCGTTGACTAACTAGATATACTTAAACAATATGGTAATAAGTTTATGCTGTTACTGTATGTAGTTCATTGTAAAACATATAGGTTTTTGATTAACTCATGGTATTTGTATCCGGTATCCGAACAGTTTATTCCGATACTTTGTTTTAGTCCGAGTATTCGTAATTTGTATCTGATATCCGAATATAATTGACGGTATCCGTATCCGGTATTCGAATACGTATCCGTATGTATCCGTATCCAGCTCTGACTGGTGGTACTATACAGGGTGTCTCAGAATTATGGGGACAACAGGTAATCACAGGTAATAATGCAAAACATGTGTAAGGCCCCACTAAGAACGCACGCCTCTGATGTTACTGAAAACCTGAAAAAAATTCAGAATAAAGAACTTTATGCCGCCAAGTTATGCTCCAAATTTCAAACTGATATTAGTTATAATTTTTGAGGAAATTCGAAAAAACTGATTTTTGGTGGGCATAGCTCCCATATAATCAATTTTAAGACAAAAATTTATTCTTACTTTTTGTCTCATTTTCACATAAGGAACCTGTGATTAACCGTTGTCCCTATAATTCTGAGATGCCCTGTATAACATAAAGTATGCCAGTGTGATTGGTAGTGTACCTTCTTGAACCTTTATTCTTGAAAGAATTAACGGATGATAATAATAATTACTAAAACCACCCCTTTCATTTACTATTTAAAAGGGAACCGTTTTACAAACATGAGTTGGAAATTATGGGCCCGTTTGGAGTTCCAATTGCATTAATATTCCACAATATTCACGTCCGACGACAAAGAACGAAACTTAAGTACTGAATAATTGAGTTTATCTAAGCGATATCCAGTTGAATGCAAATAATTAGGGCTTATGGCATTTTCAGAGCTGCAAGTGCTCGTTTATCTAACAAATGTTCCTCAGTAAGCTGCACAGCGACTCAATTGTATTATTGTGTTAACCGAGAAGCATTAAGCTAAGAACTAAATAATTACGACTTGTATTTATTGCCCTTACCTCGGCGCATCCACCATTTTTGATCTTCAACCCGCCAGCTAGAATACCTCGTCTTTAGTTGTTGACGGAATTCGTGTTGTGCATTCCTTTGATTCATGCCGGAGGCGCTCACAAGTGACTTTGCTACCGCCAAGTTGGATCGAGTAACATCAAAAGGATTTTGTTTGTTGCAGAATAATGATGGTGGATCAAATTGCCTCGAGGAAGATGGTGCGAGTTTGAAGGCACTTCAATGGTATGGCTTCACCTGCTGTTTTCTGTGTCAGTCTGCAGCTAAGTAAGTCAATTGCTTCTGCTTTATTTATTGCCTATCGATCACTTGCAACTTGTTGCATCGTAAAGCTCCCATTATTACCATCGCTGCAATTATTCAACGAAACGAGGGTTTCATGATTCATCAAATAGAATGGTTCAGATTCTTTATTTTTTATTGACGAGGCACACATTTAGAATATTGCTTTATGATAAATAAATAGTTATAGTGATTGAAATACTTTATAACAGAATGTCACAATAGCGGCTCGTTGGTCTAGGGGTATGATTTCCGCTTAGGGTGCGGGAGGTCCCGGGTTCAAATCCCGGACGAGCCCACGTTTATTTTACTTTTTGTTGTTTACTGACGCGACATTTTCAATAGCAAATTGTTATCGGCTTAATTTGACACATTCAAAATTTATTGGATTCGATTGCGTAATTATTTGGTAATATTATTATCAGTGAATTTTGATAACGAAACTTGATAATTGCAACGGCTCGTTGGTCTAGGGGTATGATTTCCGCTTAGGGTGCGGGAGGTCCCGGGTTCAAATCCCGGACGAGCCCACGTTTATTTTGTTTTTTTGTTGTTTTCTGACGAGACTTTTTCAATAGTAATTCTTATCAGTTTAATTTGATACAATTAAAATTTATTGGATTGGCCTTGCATAATTGTTTTTGATAATATTATTATCAGTGAATTTTGATAACGAAACTTGATAATTTCAATGGCTCGTTGGTCTAGGGTATGAAACACTCCACTAAGGAAGCCGAACTCATGCCGCAAATTGGGAAATTTTCGTCTCTCTTTTTATGCAGTTCTCCAATAATAATCAGGTGGCGCAATCGGCGACAGCGAGGTTGTCATTCTGACATTAACGTTCGGTCAAAAGCGAATTATTGCAAGTTTTATTAGCTTTCATGGGCTTTTTGAAAAGTTTATTAAAGGACAACTTAGAATAGCGACAAGCAGACGATATTCTATGCCTCTGGAAAGAAATTCAGTGACGGAAATGTGAGAAATGTCACGCCATAAGGCATCAAAGGTAAAAATCAGTAATATTCTTAAAAGGCGACCAATTCACAGTAACTGTTGTTATTAGGAAGATCCTGGTCAATTAACAAATGGCCGCTGGCTCAATCAGGAGCGGATAGGTCTGCTTATGGTCTAATAATGAGGTCTGTGGAGCGGGCTATACCTACATTTTATGGAGGAAGATATTATTTACCACTATGAGTCAAAATTGCTTGATGCAAGAAGTTCGTAGAGGCAGAGTATTGTTATGGCAAGCAGCTGTCCCATGTATTTTTGCAAATTTGTCACAAAATTGTAATTTTTCTTTGGCATGTTGTACGATGATTTTCTAGATAAAGACAAAAGTAATGTGAAAGTAATCAAATCCATTGATCTGGTGCGTATTTTATCTAATTCTTTCCGACTTACGCTCATATTAAAGAGTCTTTTTTTCGTGAAATGAGGAATTTTATATTTTTTTTCCCTAATCGCATACGAACGCCGCGACATCTGGTGGAAACTGCGGAACCCGAATTAAAATCAAAAAATGGGTACATTTTTTTTGACGGAGTGCGTCTTCCTTAGTGGAGTGTTTCATAGTCTAGGGGTATGATTTCCGCTTAGGTTGCGGGAGGTCCCGGGTTCAAATCCCGGACGAGCCCACGTTTGTTTTACTTTTTGTTGTTTACTGACGGAACATTTTCGATAGCAAATTCTTATCGGCTCAATTTGACACATTCAAAATTTATTGGGTTGGATTGCGTAATTGTTTGGTAATATTATTATCGGTGAATTTTGATAACGAAACTTTATAATTGCAACGGCTCGTTGGTCTAGGGGTATGATTTCCGCTTAGGGTGCGGGAGGTCCCGGGTTCAAATCCCGGACGAGCCCACGTTTATTTTATTTTTTGTTGTTTACTGACGAGACTTTTTTAATAGTAATTCTTATCAGTTTAATTTAATACAATTAAAATTTATTGGATTGGCTTTGCATAATTGTTTTTGATAATATTATTATCAGTGAATTTTGATAACGAAACTTGATCATTGCAATGGCTCGTTGGTCTAGGGGTATGATTTCCGCTTAGGGTGCGGGAGGTCCCGGATTCAAATCCCGGACGAGCCCTCTACTTTTACTTTTCTATATTTTGATACTGGAACTTTTAAGAGCAAATTCGTATCAACAGAAATACATACAGGGTGTTTCAAAAACATGGTGCTAACACTTAACCACAGGTTCCGTTCCAACACTTAACCACAGGTTCCGTTCCAACACTTAACCACATCAGGTTCCGTAGGTGAAAATAAGAGGAAAAGAAAGTATAACTTTTTCTCCTAAACAGGATCCTCTGAGAGTTACGCCCTCACGAAAGGGTACTACAAAAATTTGTTTTTTAGAATTGCTCAGACACTAGGTACCACAAGTACGAGTTTGAAATTTGGAACGTAGTTTACCGTCTTTATTTTGTGTTTTTTTTTCAAATTTTTCGTATCATCAGAAACGTGCGTTTTTAGGGGGGGCAAACTCTCTTGCTGTTCTAGCGTTAGAAGTTCGGTTATCAAAATGCCCATCTCACTGTCCGTAGCTTGAATTTGACCATGGCGGAATTTTGCAAAGCTAACGTCAAAAACGTGACAGAAAAATTAAAAGTAGCAGCCTACTTACTTTGTTCCTTTTACATGGGGGAAAACGGTAATATAATTTATTTTTCCACGTTGGAAACAACTTTAGGATAAAAGTTTATTATCAAGTCATAATAACTTATTAAGCAACTTCTTTTGGAGTAACTCAAGTTTAGCTGAATTTTAACAAACTTAAAAAACAGTTAAGCGTTTGGATCTAAAGCATCGTAATAAATTCTGACTGAAGTCGATAAATAAGAAACATCAAAAAAATTAATTATTTATTTTCCTGAACTAAATTAATTAGAAGCGTTTAACTCGAAAACCACGCATCTTAGCTAAATCCAACAAAGGTACATTTTGGTGTCACCATGAATGGCCATGACACTCTCACTGTTACTTTGTGAAAAAACGAGCTTACAGAAAAAACATGCAGAAAATGTTAAAGCCCCCCCCCCCGCCCCAAAGAAAGCACGCTTCTGATTAAATGAAAAATCTGAAAATTTTTTACAAAGAAACTGGTTATGATAGGAAGCTACGTTGCAAATTTCAAAATTGAATCTGCAATAGTTTTTGAGGAAACTTAAAAGAACTGGTTTTTTGGTACCCTCTCCGGGGGCGATCTTAAGTGCATTGGTACGTTGCCTACTAGATGCATGAGCGCCTATTATGACAAAAATTTTCACGGCTGCGAAGCAGGAGTACAAATTTTTTCAGACAACAAACTGGTCAGTATTATCAAAGGCAAGGAAAAGACCTAGGTATATGCACGAAATATATTTTATCCCATTTCGAAAACAACAGGATTGTTAACTTTAACAGCTCCAATCAAATAATTAACTAAGCAACACATTAATTTTTAATTCACAGAACTGATAATGAGCATTCATGCAATTACCGATATTTCGTATTCAAATATGACAGATGATTTACAGTTTGTGGACCACTAATTTACAATAGTTATTTGTACAACAAGTAAGGATAAGTATTACGTTTCAATGCGAGTGAGTGTTTAATGCACGAGGCGAAGCCGAAATGGCGTTAACATTTAAAATCAAAAATTATTTGTGCAGGGTCAAATACTTTCTGAAACTTCATTTACATGATAACGGAAAACAACAAAATAAAAATTAACAAAATATCATTGAAAATGTTTGCTACAGATGCAACGAATTATTTAGAAAAGTGTTGCTATGTAGAAAAGCTGAACTTTTCTGAATGAAAAAATACTTGGAAATTTAATATATTTCAGAATAGTACGCGGAAAAATCTGTTTTGTTTTTACATTTTGACCATTTCCCACTGATTTTCATAATTGCTCTAAATATTTTTTGTTTCTTTTCTTCCGCGTAATGGGTTTTGTGGAAGTTTTTCTCCTTCCAAGTCAATGCCAATATAACAGTAAAAAGTTACTCCTAGTAACATGCACTTATAGGTACCGAATGTAAACGCGGTAGGTATTTATAGCTATACATAATTATCAGTGAATTTTGATAATGAAACTTTGTAATTGCGGTGGCTCGTTGGTCTAGGGGTATGATTTCCGCTTAGGGTGCGGGAGGTCCCGGGTTCAAATCCCGGACGAGCCCACTTATTTTACTTTTTTTTAATAGCAAATTCTTATCAATTTAATCTGAAGCAATAAAATTTTATTTGTTTGGTTTTAATTTGATCATTTATTATTGTTATCAGTGAATTTTATTAACGAAATTAGAAAACTGCAACGGCTCGTTGGTCTAGGGGTATGATTTCCGCTTAGGGTGCGGGAGGTCCCGGGTTCAAATCCCGGACGAGCCCACTCATTTTGCTTTTTTTATTTTGGTAGCTGAACTTTTATTTAATAGCAAATTCTTATCAGTTTAATCTGAAACAATTAAATTTTACTGGTTTGGTTTTAGTTTGATCATTTATTATTATTATCAATGAATTTTGATAACGAAATTCGATAACTACAGCGGCTCGTTGGTCTAGGGGTATGATTTCCGCTTAGGGTGCGGGAGGTCCCGGGTTCAAATCCCGGACGAGCCCTTCTTTTTTTTTGTTAAGCTGAAATGAAGCATCATTTTAATTTTTAATTATTATCAGCCATGTTCGTGAGGTAGCCCAGTTTAGAATAACTTTCCAGTCATGCCATCTAATGAATAAGCAAGGAAGCAGGATTATAGTGAGATTTAATTGATTAGGTATGCAATAACGAGCTCAAATTTTCGCGTGGCGTGGGTGCTGGAATAGCGTTTTTTGTTTTTTTGTTGTTTTCGCTATAAATTCCAAACGAAAATATGCATAAATGTTAATGGAGAAACATTGTTGCTTCTGCGTTTTGTTGGAATAGTCGCCGGCTGCTTGCGATCACATAATAATTATTTGCGTTTTAAGTTTTTTAGTAACTATATTTATAGTCGCCTTATTGCAATTTATTATTATTCGCATCGTTTTAAGAACTAACAATCTATTCAGAAAACTTCTGCTTTCTTCTAAAAGCCACCGGAAGGTGTATATCTAAGCGATATGTATCTCTTAAGATGTGAATGATTTAAATTGTCGTAGATGAGGCGGTTTTGGATGGGGGGCCGATCACTCCAAAAAATGCGTACCTACAATTAATTCCAGAAAGGATTCCAGTCTATCAATTACAAAAACTGACAGGAAAAATGGGTCAATTGCACAAATCCAGTATTTTGGGGGTTGCAATTTCGTGCAGGACGTTAAAAAATTGAAAAGGTTGAAAACTAATCCATATGATATGAGTAGAAATGAGTAGAATGAGTAGAGGAATGCATTAAAATGCTCTAATTAACTTTGGGGGTCGAAAATTGTGGAGTAATAATTGAAGGGGGTGAGAATATAATCTAGTACTGAAAAGAATACAAAAATGTGTGAATTTTGCAAAATTTACGTATGCAGGGACTGAATTCTACGTATACAGGCGGGGGGGCGTATCTCCCCGAGGAGTCGTTTTAACACAAAACGTTACTCTTCCTTTTCGACTTATTTCGAGCGAAAGTACAAAAAATTCCAATCACACGTGATTTTACTTCATATTTTCACGATAATCCCATTTTTGAGGGTTATTTCCATCTTTGATCGTAAGGGAAATTTCGAGTGGGCCCCGATTTAAAATTTTTCCTTATGGATCATTCTATCATGATGCAAAGCGGCATTTCATGATCAAAAATTGCAGTATTGTTTTGGTAACCGCTAGGACTATTAGGAATCAAGCCCATTATATGATTTAGAGGAGTGATTTTTACGTTGAGTTTGACGTTCATAAGTAAATTAGCCGGTTTTATCAACTCATGTTAACTTTAACATGAGGTTTGTCACCTTAGTTTTCATTGTAACAACAATTTGTTTCTATGGAAATAACCTCATATTAAATTTAACATGAGATGAAAAAACCGGCCCTAATTTTTTTTTCATTTAATGGCCGGTTTTAGTTAACAATTAACATGAGATGGAAAAACCGGGCCTTATAGGCTCTTTCCGCCATCATCAGTTTGTTGTGCATTCAAATCGAAAGCGACCATCTCCTTTATAAACTCGATCAAGTCATACTCAATCTAGACCAGGACTCTACATAAATAATTCCGGCAAAACGAAGACAGTTTGATGGGGATAATTTCATTGGGAGTTCGTTCAAGAATTCATAGCCTATTGGCAGTCGGCAAAGTTCCAGTTTCTAGGAATAATAATTATAGGTGGTCCGCCTCTGTCATCGAGAACTTAAATCCATGATGTCGTGTTACCATATACTATAACCAGGGAGACAATTAATTAGAGTTGAAAGGTTAGCATGCACACGTTTGTGGTGCACTGAAACTATAACGAGCAACCGCCGAGCATCGAGAAAATAAAATTTCCCTCAATATGAAGTTATAAAGTTGGCAAATAAGACATATTAAAACAATAGCTGGAAACCACGACAAGGTGATGTCGAAGTTTCACTGCTAATTAACATGCTATCGACTAATTGTGCTCGGTTATACGGTCCTGGGCCGTACCATCCTCGTGTCTGGTTGAATAGTTGTTCGAATACCTTCGCTTTATTAATTACCGGAGGAGGGCCTGAAATAATTCCTGCACGGTCTAGGAGTGGGATTTTTATTACACCACCACCACCACCACTAGCAGGTTTGCATATATGAACGGAACATATGTTGCACTGGCAACAGGTTGACCTTAAATGTAAATAAAAAGATGAAAAATGAACGGGGGTGAGAAGCCGCACATGTTCTTTTTCTGTGCGAGTACTTTTTCATGCCGCCGCGAGGTAGCTGCGTTGAACAACTTTATTAAATTGCGGCTTATTTAGATAAAATGCTGTTCCTCGTCTCGGGGACGACATACCCAATTCATACATATTACACGCTCAGGTAAGCTCACATATCAAGGGAGTTTTCTGCCAGCCAGATGGTGCGACTAACTTCAGACGCAATTAGTCCTATACATCCGGCTATGTGGCCGGATGTCGACTTCAAACTTGGCACGGTCAATTCGCTTCAACTACCCTCAGAGTGTTTAATTAATTAACAAGCTGGGCCACATTCGGCCGTGTCATAATGCAATTACTACTGTACGGCGGAAAACTGGGCGAGAAACTTATCAGGGCGTGGTATCGGTCATCGCAGCCCGAATTTGCACGAAAGTTATTAACAAAAGTTCATTAAAAATTCGGGCAGTTTGACCCTGAATATATCCCGGAGGTAAGTTGTCCGCATGCGAAAGTGGAGACAGTTGGAAAGAGGTGCAATTGAAGATTTTGGTGGTGCATAACAGTGCATTTGGAGTCGCCCCGAGTGTTGCAAAATGGGTTCAATCAGATGATATAGGAGAGATTTGAAAAATGTCATGAGTTGGGGAATGGGGCCAACGTATCGCACCGCGGGCTCTTGAAAACACTTTCAATACATTTGGGTGGAAAACCAAGAATACTTTGTAGGTAGGTTGGTAGGTATTGTCTTTCTGATCATCATTCACTGTCAACTTGATATTCACTTCGATGCTCCAGTATTATCTCTGGGCAAGAAGGTAAGGTCTTATAGGCATTTTGACATTCATGAGTTCTATTCTGAAAAACCTCCTCTTTCTGTACCCCAGCTGAAACGGAAACCGCCTCTCGGCATTACTTCGCTTCAGCTGGTCTATCCTCCTCCCCTTTTATCTTTGCTTTCCGCTACGTGTGTCTATAAGCCGCCTGGCCATCATCCTTCTCATCCTTTTTTTTTTTTAACACCCGTCACCCATTTACGAATCCTGGGCCCTATTCCACCATCGTCTTTGCAACTTTGTGCTTTGCAATTTTCACTTTGTACGCTACATTATGTTCCACCATCACGGAAAAATTTTGTAAAGCAAAGTGAAAATGCCAAGTGAAAAGTGCAATGAGTTTGCAATTTGTTTTCACGTTTTGTTCCAAGAATAGAAAAATACGCAAAGTGCAAAGATTTCAACTGCAAAATTTTCACAATTTTTGCAAAGAGGCTCAGTGACTTTCTAGCTCGCTTTCCAGCTTGTGTCAGTAACTTATTTAAGGTTAATAACGTAACATTGTTAAAAATAGAATGATCGGAAGATTCTTACATTCAAGTGATGATAGTGACAGTGATTTCGAAGAAGTAAATAACCGAAGGCGAAAGCGGAAGCATTATAAGATAAGAATAAATTTTAGTGCCGTAGCAGAATGCGGTACTCTTGTCTTTGATTATTCTGCGGTACTCTTGTCTTTGATTATTCGTTCGCTCGCTCGCTCGTCTAGTCTGTCCGTCGGATAACTTTGAGAAAGAAAGCAGATATGGAGCTGAAATTTTGTACACGGGTGTATACTCGAAAATCTCGGCGGGGATTGCTTTTGGGCCATATCGGACCACGGACCATGAAGCCCTGTAATTTGACATAGAAGCAATACCTTCTGCAAAACTATGAGATCTTACACACTTTAAATCTCTAGCAAAAGTCCAATTGCGAGCACTTTTCACCAAACCTAAAGACTTTGCCTTTTCGATTACATCGGACCACGCCGCTTTTTTTTCAATGGCCACTAAAACCAGCAAACAAAATTCCTTTTTCTTATTAGTTTCGCAACGCGGGAGGAATTTGCGGGGCTTTGCAAAAATATCAACCTTTCAAGTTTTTTGCAAAGAGCCATCTAAACATTGGTGGAACCAGACAACTTTACACTTTGCAGAAACTGCAAAGTGCAATGTGCAAATTGCAAAGTTGCAAAGCATTTTGGTGGAATAGGCCCCTGGTCCATTCTGCGGTCCTCTTCGATTACATTTTCTGCTGTTAACTCTGCCCCTGCCTCCTTGGCAGGGGCCTCCATATGTTTCTTCCACCTTTGACACGAGAAGAATGTGTGCTCGGCTTCATCCTTTTCACCACAGTACCCGCATTCGTCGCCCGGACGTTTCCCCATTCTGTTCAGGTATGCCCTAAAGCAACCATGCCCCGTGAGGAATTGGGTAATAAAATAATTAAGCTCGCCGTGTTCTCGCTCCAGCCATGGTTTTATTTCATCTATCAAGCGCCTGGTCCAAGATTTTCTGTCCCTCCATCGGTTCTGCCACTCGATTAGGCTGTTATTTCTGGCGCTCTCCTTTGTGGTACCCTTGTACACTTCCTTCCTCTCCTGTGTCATGAGATCTATGGGAATAATTCGGCTAATTATAAGTATGGCATCCGTTGGTGCCCTGCGGACACTCTAATTGCCAGCAGCCGCTGTTGACTAAAGAACATTTGTCTATATTTTTTTTTGTATTTTAGGACATCGATCCAAGTCGGTGCCCCATAAAGTATTATTGAGTGCCCCACTGAGATTAGGATTTTCCTGCTTGAAGATCGAGGGCCCCCTATATTAGGCATGAACTTCCATAAAGCTGTTGTGGTTTGCTCCACCCTTTTTACTGTTTCCACCACATGCTTCGTATGACTAAGTTCTTGCCTAGCCACACTCCCAAGTATTTGATAGCTTCTTTCGGTTTAATATCTATTCCTCCGACACTTATTTTAATTTTTGGTTCTTTCCTTCTACAAGCCAGTAGGACTGCTTCGGTTTTCTCCGCTGCCAGCTCGAGTCCTCTGTCTTTCATACATTCCTCAATTAGGTCCACGGTTAGGTTCGTCGTTCGCTGAAGGATTTCAGGCTCCTTATCCGTTACCTGCACGGCATGCATTACTAGCTCGACACCAGCAGGTATTGGGGCGAAATTTATCAAATCCAGGATCTAAATGAAAAGGTGAACTGGTCTACAGGTTGCCTGCTTTCACTATTCGATGTTCATGCGCCATATGTTGTAACACACCTCGTCCAAAGCGACAGACTTCAACTCGTCGCTACTGACGGTCTGCCACTCCTCATGACTCGATATCTGTCATTCGGATTCTGCTCCAAACGTGGCACGTTAACATAATAATTTCGTGTTGTCACATTAATCCCGCTCTCTCTCTCTCTTACTGCCTCTACTACCAATATCACGGTCCCACTGACCTACCCTCTTTCGGAGTAACCCTTCCTCTCGAATTACTCTCGAAACATTTAAACAACCCGCCTTGATCCCCTCGATCAAGACGTCCACCTTGAGCGCCACTTAGTCTATTTTTATTCCCGGACTAAGAGAGGGAAATACAAATGAGACAGATGCTTTTTAACTTGTGAGAGAACGACACTTTCTGCGAGCTCAGGGTTGCGGGTGGGAGTGAGTAAGGAACATGCTCTTTCCAATAATTTAGATTGATCTCGCTGTACTAGATTTGACTCATTACGCTCGCTGCTTTGCGGTACTTACAAATTCTTTTTAGACACTGCACAATAATAGACGCCTAACAACAAAGTAATTTATTTGCAAACAAAAGTCGGCTACAAAACAAAAGAATATAAACAAAAGTATATCTAGGGATTTTTACTTTCCACCGTTAACGTTACTTCTTACACCGCTGTCATTCAACCCCTGCCTGTCATCAAACGTCAAACTTTACGTTTACTCCATTATGGTCATGGTTGCTCGGTTGTTTCGTCTCATTTGCATCCTGTTGAAGAGGTCTTGGGTTTGCCCTGTTCAGAATCAAATAAGTGAACGTAGCGCGGTATTTACCTTTACGGTATGTCCTTATAAAAGGATAACAGTGCTGTACGGAATGGGATGTCCGAGAGACCGTTAGTGAGAGATCCCCACACCTTTACTGTATGAGAAACTCTGACGATGGCTTTTGGTGTGGGATCTTTTATCTCCTCTTCGGCTCCTTAGTATTCATGGAAACTTCCGTGGGCGCCCTCTATTATTATCAACAATTAAACTGGTAGCAACAATTGCCACTCCAGCTTGACATCTAGAAGTGAGGTTATGTTCAATTTTCGTTTTCTTTATCACTTTTTCTCTCTTATAGGCTTTGTCGGTCGTGGGTCTTCATGTAATCATAACCTGAGAGCTTATACTAAGTGTCCCCCCACATCTGAGAGGAATCGTAGGTGTAATTTTGATATCGTGAATGATAATTAAAATGTCATGGCTACTTAGATGATTATGATCGGTGACTTCGGGTAGTTCAGGACCTGCAACTACAATGATGGGGCTTGAGAGACGTTTCTGGTCTTCCTGAAGGTTCTGATGACTCGACCTGCTATAGGAATGTTCCTCGATAAAGGAAAAATCAGGAGGTGGAAATAAAAAATGAATTTTTAGGGAGCAAGTAACGTTTCACCAATTTACAAGGCATAGTCCTTGTACCATTATTATAAAATTGGTGGACTGGTTCGTTACATTCGCGACCAAAACGGACGGCAGTAGGCTGTGGTGTGGTTTTTCAAAGTTGGTCACTATTTAGTAACTGAACTGTTGTCTCACTGAACCTTTTAGCCGTGTTGATTTTGACAGTTATTGAGACGCAGAAATGCCAAAACTAATTAGCGTCGAACAGAAAAAGCAGATAATCAGGTGCTTTAAGCAAATCAAGCAAGATCGCCCAGATTTAAATGATGCAGACGTTCGCAGGCGGGTGATGATATTTCCCCTTTTACGGAGGCGTTTTTATAATGTCACTTTTTAAGGTATAAAAAAGCAGTATCTAGTAATGAAGACTTTGAGACAAGGACCACAAAATTTGAAACCCACCAGTGTTGGTAAAAGACCAAAATCTATGGAAGCGTAGAAGTGCCACATTTGTTGTCTGTTTTTTTATTTCCAAATTATCAGAAGAAATATTGAACAATTAGGTAAATTTTTATTAGGAATCTTGCAAACCTTCATAGGGACCTACATGAAAGCAGTTTAGATATTACATTTAATTCTAAAGCAAGCAAGGTACCTCCTCTATAATCTCTGTAAGCAATTTCCTTCAAATAAATAATAATTTCTTATTTCCTTTTCGTATCTGCAATAAATTACAAAACTTAACTGAATCACTTGAATCCACAAGTAAGTAGGTATCTACAAAGTAAAAATTATCACAAACCCAACACCACAGGAGGCTCCATTGACCCGTAGGAAAAAGGCGACTGACTGGGGCTTGTACCATATGGCTCCTGCCAGCCACGCGTTACATAAAGTCCGTTTTCTAAAAACATAAAAAGCATGAAACCATTGCGTCTTTCGTCAGTCTTCAGTAAAAGGAGAATTCTCAGATCTTTAAGCACTTCTTCGACATTATTAGACTCTCTGCGACTCTCTGCGACATGCATCAATTTTGAAGGTGACATGCAATTTGACAAATGTCATAAATACTATACCCAGTGAATTCTGTCACCCTAACAAAGCCCACTGCCGTCCGTTTTGGTCGCAAACGGAGTATAGGTGTTAACTTTAAACGTACAAACCGCCCCTGGTTTACTGACACGCTAAAGGTTATAAACCTTAAGATGAAAACCTGGTCGCGCTATAATAGGACTCCAAATGAGGAGCATGGAGGTTCTTCTGTCAAATCAGAAACTATTATAATGGTGCATTCATGAAGGAGGGAGAAGCCTATTACCGTGCTAGTGTTGCTCATATCAATCGTTCTCAGTTTTGCAAATTGGTCAACTCGTGGAGCGGCACACGTAATTATTGTAAGCTCCCTGTAAACCCTCCGTTTACAAAAAACGGATTTAAATTTTAGGGCTTGACTTGATCTGTCACTTGGGTTCTCGAAATTAACTAATTATTTATTTTAATTTTACTGGTGTAAGAAGAAAAATGCTGTATAAACCACAGCGAATAAATCGCTAGGCTAGGCCTCGACGGTCCATATTTAATTCTAGAAATTATTTGCCGTGGATCCTTTGGTTATTGTTAAAATATTCCCACACAAGCTATCTTCCTCCAGGGATTTGCTGAGTTCTATTCTAGTCTAAATAACTGTGTGTATGAACGGCAGAACCCAGGAACAATCACCGAATCCCGGAGGTTGTAACAACGGCCAATTATCCAAGGACAACGGACGAGACGGACCAAAAAAAATCCAGTTGCAGTTCGTCAGAACGTTTTGAGCTTGTGTCCAGACAATCAGCACGGGAAGGGAGACCGATCTAACCGAGGTCCGGTCGTGAATTCAGAAACAGTTCTTTAACAATTCGCAGCACGGGTTGGAAGCGGGACCGCCAGGGACCCCGGCGCACTTTTAGATATGCTGAGTGGGCATCCCGAGATGGCCTTAAAAACCAACTAACGATTCGCCGCCTATTAGCACTTCCTCTTGAGGATTCGATTTTTATTAAACGCTTACAAGGAGCGTTCGCCTTGCACTTGCCGAAACCGTAATGAAATCTGGAGGCTTACAAGGAAACACTGGCACAAATGCAAATTAGCAGAATAAATTTCAAGCCAGAATTTAATATTACAGCTTGCCCGCTTCTATCGGCCATTTTGTTACTGCACTTATGAATAAATTTCTCATATTTATGTTCCTGTTTATCCTCTCCTTCTTCAGACGTGTTTTTTCAGGCAAATTCGCAACTAGGAATAATGGTTGTTGCAGCCAGGTGACGCTGCTTCGGCCAACTCGAGGAGTAATAGAGTGCCAACAAAGGCCCATTTAGGCTAAGTTTGGCCATAACAAGTTCGTCGTCAACACAAACAAGGGGGTTCGATTTTTTGCGCTGTCGTACATTAATAAGATATATCGCAGTTGCAATGTTTTGTTTATGATGGCAGCGGATGCACGGCTAAACTTACATCAGCCAATTTAGATGATGCGAGGGCGTTAGCATATCTCGGAAAGGAAAACTTTTAAATTTGTTCGCTATCTCCCCGATGCATTTTGATGAAATCTCATGTTGTTACAAATTCACCAGGGCAATAAAGAGTCGAAAAAGTCGAAGATGAGCGTGCCGGTGCTAAACCCTGATTTTCCTGGAAAGATCTTCAACATTGGATGCACGTATGCGGGTGAAAATTCCTCCAGTTTGAGGCGGCCACTGCAAGCTAATTCGCCGATAATTCGACTGTCATTACATCCTAACAAGCCCCAAATTTAATAAGGAATCGCAAGTGCTACAGACTTGTGTGTGTAAATAGAAAACTACTTGAACGTTTTTTTATAATTAACGCCTCAAACAGAATTTCTGAAGGAAATACAAACATTAATCTCGTTTTCTCTCTTAATTTATGATTTTAATAAACGCGTCTCTTTTGAGTGCAACGTTCCAGCTCTTTTAGCTGTCTTAGTAAAATATTTACATGGAACAGCAAAGTTTTTTAAGGGAGAAAACTTTTTGCCGTTTTCCTTGACTGTAGGTTGCAGATTTCAGCTTAAGAACAATTTTTGCGTAATATAATGTGACGGATGGTTGGAAGGTTCGATCGGTTTTTCTCTAGGTAGGACCCACGTTGATGTTTGATTGGCTCATGTTCTTTTGAGTAAGCTAACACTTCACAAGACCAAACATCCAATAGGAAAGTAGAATGACACAAGTGGTACCACTCTAGGTAACTTAGGAGGGCCAATCAGGCGTCGACTCAGTTTTATGATCAGACAAGTAAAGATTCTGACCATTTAAAAAGAGTTCTTATTATAAGCAAGCTGGAGAAAAACTTAAAACAAATAAGGTCTACTCGAAGATCAGTACCAGACAACACGAGTTCTGTCAGGTATTTTTTCAGAGTTTCATGTGTCCTTAGTACCTCTGCACAAGTTGGGAACATTATTAATCATCTGCATACAAAGCAGCGAGCAGTGTTCTACAACATTTGTGACATCAGCCGTGTAAATGGAAAAAAGAAGGGGCCCTAAGACTGAACCTTGAGGTGCTCCACAATTTATATGCTGGACAGAAGACGATAAACAGGTCCCATTGATTTCGCCAACCATAATTTGCCCTCTCCCATTCAGATAATTGTTCATTCATCCCAAAGCAATGTCAGACAAACCATAAAATTGCAATTTAGCCAATAAAAGTTGAAAATTAAATTAAAGTAGTGGCTGTACTGAAATTATTTCTAAAACCTGACTGATTTAGAGGTAATACCGAAGTCATAAGCATTTAATTGTTCTTGGAGTGCAGCCTCTACAATTTTAGGTGGAACACACAGAGAGCTGATCGGCCGAAGGTCTTTTAAAATAGAAGGGTTCTTATTTTTGGGAATTGGCAAAACCAAAGCTAATTTCCAATTTCCAAAGATTAGGAACCTGTCCAGAGGTTGAAGAATAAACGGGAGCGCAATTTGCAGCATTTTACCAGAAATGCTATCGCGACCCTTAGCGTTAGGCTTTTGTTTTTTGACCAGCCGCTCAATGATGTCAGTCTGGTGTCATTTTTAACAATCGTCAACAAACGTTAAAACAACTGTTTTTCAGTGTTTGTAGAAAATAAAAATTTTGCACTCCCGGGACTGAAGTGGCACTTTTAGGCACTCTTTCGCTCCCTAGGGACTGAAGTGGCGTTTGCACGACTCCAGTTAAGGAACTGTAAATTTGGTTGAAAAACCCGAGAAAAAACTTCAGATGATCCTTTACAGTGTTTGTAGTAGAAAATGAACTAATAAAATCAAAAATTCTCGAAGTTTGTAGAATTAGAACTACGGGGTTAAAAAATATTGGAGTGGGTTATGAGCAGTTACTGCAGTTAAAAAATTGATAGGGGGGATGACGATCAACATTTCTGACATTACTAAAGATAATCCTAGACAATTCCAACTTCGGTCCTTGCCCTCTCCCAGCTGCACATTCTATTTCATTTGATAAAAGAAAACGAATAATTTAACGAGCGAGCACATTACATTACCGCATATTAATAAACGTTAAGAGCAGGCAAAGTACGTTCTTGGTGACCATCCCTACAAGCACGATGGTTAGTAATGAAATTCCTAAATATTGTGTCCAGGGTCAACCGACAATTGGGTGCTTGCCAGAAACCTCCCTCCATTATTACATCTTTCCCGGGCAGTGATGTTTAGGTAACTTACGGGCATCGCTTTAATTAGTATTCCGGATGGCCTCGGAAACTCGAAAGGGCGCATTCGACCCGTAAACATATTTCAATTTCAGTAGCTGAATATTTGATTTTATAAGAAATGCGCGCACGAGTTTATCGGCGGATGGCATCCGCTCGCCTTGAAGATTCCCATTTCTTGTCTAGAATTGGGTCCTTTGTTGTACGAATCGTCGAATGTTATTAGCATAAGAGTTTAATCGGGGGGGTCGACTGCAAAATTGATTTTGATCAACCGAGCATGTTTATGAATATTTGGGATGCCGACACCACATCAATATTTCATATAGAATAAACACCTCCGAATAAGAAGTATAAAATGAAATTCCTAAGTGTAGCTCGGAAACTTATTGAGAAATTCAAGTTATATAGACAGACAGTGAGATGGGGGTGAGTGGGATGAAAGAGGGCTGAAATTGGGTAAGGTTCGGAGCTTTCACAAGGAAAGAGCTTCCTGAAAGACCCGACTTTTAACGTGCCCTCTCGACCAGACTCCGATATTGGATACATGAAATGTTTACAGCCTGGCGCTTTGGATTGATCTTGTAAACTTGCTTTCAGCTCGCTGATGAAAAACGAGATTAATCGGAAAAATCTGGTGACTAAATACTGAAAGACAAATATTTGTTCGGTTCATAATTGACGCCGCCGGTAAGAACTGCTGTCGCTCGCTTCCAACAAAAACGGGTCACGATAAGAAAACAGATAAATAAGGGATGATGCAGCCTACGTTGTTAGGAACAACAAGGAGTCTTCGCTCTAATTATTCGAACAACGGCCTCATTAAGAGCTTCCACATTGTACAGGAGTGCGATTATGTTACACTGTTCTGGAAATCAAAGGAAAAAGGCGAGCGAGCCAAACGCTTTATCTTCCGCCTCTCAACAGCCCAGTATGTCAGTGGCTTGCATTAGCTTTCACATGAAATTCTCATGATCCTTAAGGATCACGTTATCCGAGAAGTCCTTGATCTTCATGAGGCTTCGTAATTTTAGGGTAGAAAATTTTTCTTCCTACACCAACTGAAAATGAGATTTTCGGGATTCAGGAGGGCTGTGAAAGAACCGCTTCTCAAGGCTAGCCATGTAAAAATTATACTAACGGCTAGGCGTGTAAAATGGACGATATGGCGACGGCGCATCAGCTGATTCCGATAAATGATGAATGACAAATTTTCTAAACTAAGGGTAGAGTGATTTAACAAGAATTTGCTTTATTGTTCCACTTAACTTAAAGCGATTCTTAACATTACATTAGGTAGGTATCCAACTAATATACAAGGTATCCCTCGACGAGCGTCAGTTAGCCGTATCTGGAGAACTGTTTTTAGCATCGTCTTGAAAATTTGTACACAGGGGTTTCACTTAATTTTGAATCGACGTAAAATATTTTCATCAATGGCGCACTTCCGGTTATACCGGAAATAGATACTAACTTCCTTATTTTAAATGGAACTCCCTGTATATTATGATATTTTTGGATTCTACGTTTCATTCTGGGCAAACTTTTACTAAGAATTGCTATGCCAAAAATCAACCATTTTTGAGGAAATCAAGAATTTCGCTTTTTTATGCCAAGTGCAGGCCTTACTTCAAAAAGCTGTAACATCCTTACAGTATGAAATGAGAAAACAATATTAATTGTGAATGAAGACTAATGTAGGGTGTGTCCGCCCTTGGAATCAAATTGGTTCAAATACATACAGGTGTTCTCTGCAAATTTTTAAACTTCATCAACTTCATTGGTCAAATAGACAATTTTTTCAAATGCAATTCCCCAACTATTTTATGGCCCATCGATGCAGAATTTAATTGTCTATCATTTTAGTCTAAATGTTTGCCATATTTAAATAAACAGTTTTTGTGATATCTCTAAGTATTTGGAATTTGACCAAAATTTCATATTTTAAAACAGGATTAAAATGGGCTTCAATTTTCGTTTGAGCAGCCTTAAGGAACTCTAAAGGCTCCTAAAATCATAGCTAACTTTGGTTATTAAATGTTACAGCTTTTTGAAGATAGGCCTGCACTTGACATAAAAAAGGGAAATTCTTGATTTTCTCAAAAACGGTTGATTTTTGGCATAGCAATTCTTAGTAACAGTTCACCTATAATTAAACGTAGAATCCAAAAATATCATAATATACAGGCTGTTCCATTTAAATAAGAAAGTTAGTACCTATTTCCGGTATAACGCGCCATTGATGAAAATATTTTACGTCGATTCAAAATTACTTGAAACCCCTGTGCACAAATTTTCATGACGATGCTAAAAACGGTTCTCCAGATACGGCTAACTGACGCTCGTCGAGGGTTACCCTGTATATACTTACCAAAGGACTGATGAAGTGCATCATTTAATCCCGAGCGGGAAACTATTTACGAGAGGGATTAAAATGTCACATCAGTCCTGTGGTATATACGCTATTTTTTGGACTCCCATTCAATTTGATGTAAACTACGCTTTACTGCCATGGCCCATGATTGACGTTTCCTATGATACTTTTATATAGTAGTATGTAGTATCGGCTGTCCCAAAAAAAACCGGACAAAATAGTCTTTGAAATAAGTCGGCCATTTCGTAACCGATTTGGATAGACTTGGTCTTAAATTAAAGCTAAAGAATCAGGCTTTCGAACTTTGCAAGAAACGTCGACAGATGGCGCTGCTATAGCAGCCTTATTGATACTTGTCTTTAAGGCTTATTTTAGGTGCGTGGGGATTGGTCGGACAACAACCAATGGTTATTAGATCCAAATAGCCTTGAAGATCTTTCTTTTTTCTTCAAAAAATCAGAAGTCCATTTGGCGTAAGCATTAATTTTCTGTGATTTTTCCAAAAAAAGTGTTTTTGCGTATTTTGATGCTCTCATAACCATGACTAATGTAACATTGATGCACATAGGGCTTAATTTTCAATGATTACTGTTCAGTTGCCCCCCACTGGCATCCGCGCCACTCTTTTCACCGTATTCGTTCATTTATAACTGAAAAGATTTATATGCATTACTGTTCTTTGGTTATGGCCATTAATGCGTGAAAATACTCAGAAACACATTTTTTTTTAAATTACAGAAAATTAATGCTTAAGCTAAATCGATTTCTGAAAAAGGATTTCTGAACAAAGAAGAAAGATCTTCAAGGCTATTCGAGTGTCATACCGATTGGTCGTTGACTGACCAGCTAAAATAAACCTTTAAAGCAAGTATATCAATAGGACTACTACGGCAGCGCCATCTGCCGCAGTTTCTCATACAGTCGAAAGCCTGATTCTTTGGCTTTAATTTAAGACACGTTCATCCAAATCTGTTAAGAAATGGCAGACTTATTCCCAAAAATATTTTGTCCGGTTTTTTTTGGGACACCCGATAGTATGATGTAAAAAAATTTTGATATTCGTTCACAGTCGAATTTGAAAATCAGATTAGAACTTTTTGTGGTACCTGATTTGGAAGGGTGTAGAATTCTCTAATGCAAAAATTTTGAAATCCATCGACTCTTTCAAAAGCTACACTGAAGTTTGTATCAGATTACAGAGAATTTTATGGCCTTTCAGATGATGAATCACAAAGGGCTCTAACGTTATTTTCAAATTTGAAATTGAATTCGCCACGAAATTAGCTTTCAAATGTGTCACCAGTGGGGCGCTGCGATTTGAAATTTTGAAGTGGGGGACTAGTGGGGGGTAGGGACAATTTCGCAAAGTACGGATTTAAATGTCCCCTTCCAATTAAAAATCGACCTTTTTCAGCGTTCTTCCCTCAAATCACCCTTTCGGGAGTTATTCAGGGTGTTTCGTGTTAAATGAAATACCCTGTATTTAATAGGAGTGTTTCCAGAACCATATTTACTTGGGCAGAGTTCTATCTTTTTGTCGTTTATAATCTACAAATGTCATGTTTGAGAATAGATAGACAAGTTTAACCACCACTGACAGTAGTTTAATCAAGATAAACTTTTCCTATTGGATAAATTTTTGGGCTTCAGTTATGTGAATGAATCTGACAGGTGATGGAAATAAACGGTCCTAAAATTATCTTTATCAAAAAAAATGGCACGAAGGTTTTTAACCCTTTAGCTAAAATAAATAACAAAGAATTTACATTTCTACGATAATTTTTGTAGATTTCATCACCAGAAATTTAACAGAGTGCAAACGTTAAAACCTGTCATTGTATCTGACGGAATAGGCGACAAAGGCGGCGCTCCCGGCCAAATTAGAATAAATAACCAGTTATCCGGCTGTGCGGGCTGAAGCAGACTGGAAACGAGCATGATGTTTCAAAATCCGCATTTGCACTAAGCCCCGGTTATAAGTAATAATCTAAGTTTAATCCGAAAGTTGCGAGTGCAATTTGCTTTTTGCCTCATATTTAAATTTGGCGAAATAGTGGCTAAACAACCAACAAAGTACACTTTATGCAGTCGCTCCCAATCCAAGTGCAATGAAAGTAAAACAGATTTGTTAGTCGCCGCAAACTGGCACTAACTCAATCTTAATTCGAGTTTAAGTTGTTTAATTCCAGTTTTATGCAAGTTCGCCGAATGCAAGCCATTAACCAAGCGTCAGATCAAGATTTGTTTTTAACTCTCGGCTGGAAGTTGTAACAAGTTTTTGTGCGCCGAATAAACGAAGACATAAATAAGGGGAGGGTGGAAAATTCAATTCGCACGAAATCTGCGTGGTTATCATTGAAAAGCGTTTGCGAGGGATCCATAACGTAAATATGGCGACGCGATGGGTCCCTCTTGCCGAAATTACACCTAACGTGGCGCAGATAACCGTACAATAAAAGAAAATGTAAAAGTATGAAGACGCTGTAGATATAACCAAGAAACATAGCAACAGCAACCCGTTTCATTATGTACGGACGGAACGATGCGAAACGGGTAACGATAATAGATAGGGTACAAGGGGAGAGAATTACAGATTAGGATAATTGCATGGTGTTGTTGCCGCTACGTGCTAAATTCACTCGTACGGCGCAATGAGCGAAGATAAATTGACGGTTTATTATTTAACTATACGTGAGACTGACAAATCTGGAAAAAAATTATATGATATTTGCTTACCAAATTCTAGTTCCCTTAGTCAGCGGTTTAGCGAGAAATTTTTTAAAATATGATATAAGGAATCATAATCAACAATTTTTTAGCGGATTCTTGTACACATATTTTTTCTTCACATTCAATTATGTAATAGTATATTACGTAACGAGAGTTGTAAGAAGCATATTACACACGTGTGGAAGAAGTTGTACACGAGCCGCGTAGCGGCGAGTGTATAATTCCACAGTGCGTAATTGCCTTACAACTCGAGTTGCGTACGATACTTTTTCTACGACCACACAATAGGTACTTTACTTTTCTCAATAGTAGGTTTATTAACTTCTTCGAGAGGAATATTTCGGAAATATCCTGGGACAAGTCAACTTTATTTTAACCTCCCCAACCCCATCACAATTTTAAAAAAATGGGAGGTTACTGCAATCACTAAAATTTTCGAAATCGAAATAAGACCGGATCTATGCGTTTTGGGGTCTCACGAACCCAAAAAAGTGGTTTTTAAAATGTGTCTGTGTGTATGTTCGTACGTACGTTCGTACGTACGTTTGTACGTACGTTTGTAAACACGCCACAGCCAAAACTACTAGGCCGATTTTGCTGAAATTTGGTACGTAGACATCTCATAATCCAACTTAGATCTGAAAAGCTTTTGGAGCCAATCGTGCAACCGGAAATGCCATTTTGGCACATCAACTTTTAAATTTTAAATGCAAAGCCCCATTTTTCACGTCACCATAAGAAAGACCTTCAAATTCTGCTTCAAAAAATGTATTCACTCTTAGTGCCTTTTTGACAAAAATTGAAATATTCGGGATTGTTAACGTACTTTAAAAACACGATGCAGCCGAAACGTCTGGAGCGATTTGCCTGAAATTTTGTACATGGAGACTGTATTATACGTCGAAGAGCTAAAAAATGTTTGGAGGAAGTCGACCCACAGGAAAGTGCCGTTTTGTCACATCAATTTTCAATTTTAAATATACTCCCATTTTACCATCCTAAACAACTTTTTAAAAAAATATTGTCAGCATCAGGAAGGTCTTCAAATACTTGTTCTAAATAAGACAAAATTCATTCGCATTTACTGCCCTTTGGGTAAAAAAATTGAAATTTTGTAAACACTAAAAACACATTATAGCCCAAACTAATGGATCGATTTGACTGAAATTTGGTACATGGAGATTAGGTCACCCGTTGAAGACCTGAAAGGCTTTTGGAAGCAATTGGTAAACTGGAAGTGCCATTTTAGCATATCAATTTAAAATTTTACACACAAGGCCTCCTTTTTTATGTCGCCATTAGAAAGACGATGACTACTATCTACACACTACACAGAATACAAAGATCCACGCGATGGGGAGGTTCCAGCCGCTTCTCTGCTGCATTTTTTTTGATGTGAATCCATCAGTGGTATAGTCAGATATTTTTAGCATTTCCGGTTCAACCGGAAATGACCATAATTTTTATTTTTCAAATGGAATCATAATTTTTCTCACAAAAGATTTTATGCAAATTTACTCTGCATTATTTTGGTTCCTCAAACGTTTTTTTCCAGCACAAATAATTGATTCGTGCTTGCTTACAATGGAATTACTTGCCTTAAAGTCAACTAAATTAATAACGGTTGATTGTTCTTGGGTACCAAAAACTTGCCAGTATTCTATATTATGACAATTTCTTTAAAATATACCTGCTCAAAGGCTCAAGATAATACGAATAAATACAACTTACCGGTCCCAAGGCATTTTCAGACGAAAAGGTCCTGCGATATAACCTAACTTTTGCACAGAAGATTTTTATTGATTTTACCTCGGATTTTATTTTGCAGTTGAACTGCTTTTATCCTGGAAGAGGAGTAGTCGATATGTTTTTAAAATGTCCTAATAAATAAGGGGAGAATAATGAATTTAACAATAAAATTGAGTGAAAAATGACATTTGACAAATGACAATTGAAAACTGTGCGATTTTCACTCTTTACGCGCAGTTTTAGGTTTGCGTGCGTAAGGAACGGCTTACTTAGTTTGTACGTTGTACAAAATTGGCTATTTACAATAGTGGTCGTAGAAAAAATAAGTTTATACTTTCACTAGAAAAAATTCGAGAAAAAAATAATTTGACTATAAGTCACAATTTTAAAATTTCTTGTCAATAAACGTAGTTAGCCCTGAAAAAAAAGTGAATTGTGTAGTCTAATGTCACACAGCATAAGGACCGTAGTTTCACAAAAAATTATTATTATTTGACCTTTTATTCATTAATACCAATAATACCCCACTTGCTTATACTTTTTAATACCAATAACATTATTACTTATTATCTTATCAACGTTTTTGAAGGTAAATGAACTACAATTGTAAAAAAACACGACCCTTGGAGTGAGGGCGACATTAGTCAACACCACAAACCAACTTTTTCCATGGCTAAATGCGTTTATTTTTTTCTCGAATTTTTTTTAGTGAAAGTGTCCACTTTTTTGACATAATTGAATGTAGAAAAAATATATCTACAAGACTCCGCTAAGTAATGTACGCAGCTTGTCATTTGAAAAAAAAAGTTCAATATCGTCATTTTGACATATGTCATCATAGAGACGATTTAATATCGTCATTTAATAGAGTTTGTCAGGCGATTTACAAATATATATGGTTTTATACAGGGTGGGCAATTTTTCGACGCTCACCATTAGTATCTCGGAAACCATAATAGATGGAGGGTAGTTTAAATTGGAGAAAAGTTTCGCTATTTCTTGGTGATTAAGATTCTGAAGAGATTTTCCCGATATTTTGATTCGTTCCTAAGTTATCATAAAAATCTGAAAATTGCCAATTTAAAGAAAAAAAATTTATACAATATTCCTGCACACTTCTTATCGGAAATTTAGATCGATAGATTTTTTTTGTTTTTTTAATATGTTGTAGCCAGAGCGATGCTGATTAAAACGTGTCACGGGCGCAACATTGTGGGGCCCACGGTTTGGCCGTTAGAGCGCCCCAAAGTCAGGGTCGAACTCCGTGAGGCAAATAATTGAAAAATCGATATCTCGGCTATCTTTGGAGACAGAGCTTTCGCTTAAGAAGCCATTGGTAGATATTTTGCCAAGCTATTTTGTCATGGTACATAAAAAAACAAATGACAGTCTTTGATAAAAGGGCATAACTTTACTTAATGAATTTTTAAAAAGGCGTTGTATACTTCCATGCGGGATGTTTGGCATGGAATAACTTCAAACAGACCAGGATTTATTTGAAGTTACTCCCCTTTATTAGCGTAATGTATCAAACATATGGTTCCTTTTTCACTGCTCACCATTGGCATCTCCTAACCGGTAAGAGATACGAAGTCGGTTAAATCAGACAAAATTGCGCTATTTTGTGATTAAGAGTCTGAATTGAACTTCCCGATATCTTCACTCGTTCCTGAGTTATCCCGAAAAATCTTAAAAGAAAATAAAAATTAATATTTCCCTAACGATTGATGCTATTTAAATGAACCTTGGAAGTTTTCTATTTTTGCAGCTGTCAGTCAACTGGCATCTAGACTGGCCTTCTAGATTTTGACACCCTCGCGGATACAAAAAAAAATTGCCTTTCAAAAGTGTAATCAACATGGACTGTTTTAGAAAAGCATCACAATAATGGATTATTTGAATAAATCGAAGAATTAACAATTCTGTGGTTCAATCACCAACATAAGCAAGTGACATCATCAGCTCTAAATCTCCTATTTTTACTTAAACTTTACTTACTTTACTTACTTTACTTAAACAATCTGGTTATCATAATCTTAAGAACCAAAATAAACACATTATGGACAAAAACTATCAATTTTTTGTAAATATTGTTACTACACGAGATTTGAAATCCCGTGAAGTCACATGGTAAAATTTAAAATGCAACTTTACTACGTACTAATGTTGAACTACTCTGTATATATCTTTGATACCACCACGTTAATAAAGGGGAATAACTTCAAATAGAGCCTGCTAAAGAATCCGCTTGGACCTTTTAAAAAAGTACGTAAATAAATGTCCTTTTTTTCACAGATCGTTATTTGTTTTTTTTATGTATTTGACAAGAGAGTTTGGCAAAAGAATTTTTAGCCAAGGCTCTGACTTCAAAGATAACTGAGATATCGATTTTTCAATTATTTGCCTCACGGAGTTCGGCCCTGTCTTTGGGGCGCTCTAACGGCCAAACCGTGGGCCCCACAAGGTTGCGCCCTTGAGACGTTTTAATCAGCATCGCTCTGGCTACAACATATTAAAAAAAAATCTATCGATCTAAATTTTCCATAAGAAGTGTGGTTTCAAAGAAGAGCAAATGACTTAGTACAGCTTCATCTGGACGTCTGTCAAGTGTTTTTTTGTAACATGTGCCATCTGATTTGGAGGAAAAATTGACAGACAGACGGGATGGACCTCCATTTTTTTACAAATTTGGAGTCCCCTCAATTGAAAACGCAGCCACATCCGGGCATGATTCCTGAATTTTCTTGTTTATATTAACTAAAACTGCAATGCCTATCGTTATTATGGCGGAGCAAATCATATATCAAAATTGTCGCTAGCCCGCTGTCTATTATTGTGGACAAATATTATACTGGAGGATCAAATAAAGAAACCGTTAAGGACGGCTTTGAGTCGAGAAAAGAATCTCTTTCGATGTGCTGAAGAGGTGGTGTTAGTGTTGCAGCTTTTATTTCGAACGTATTTCTCAAATTACGATGTCATAACACTCATAACGGAAAATAAAGGTAAATGGAGTTGTAATTAAATTACATTGTCGTTGATAATGTCGAGATGGGCCTGCCTTTCATCTCCCGATTCCAAAACTATTACTCTACTTAACTAGCCATCTACTCATGCTGCATAAACGCCCATTATCCCGGCGCATCCACCAAATTTGTACAAAGCCGGCTCAGCTCCGTGCGAACAAGGCATTAAAGAGGAATTCGGCCTGAAATAATCCGAAAATGATGAATAGTCGAGTCGGTAAAGTTTTTGTTTGATGTTGATTTCATGTTATTTAACAATTCGGAGTGAAGTTTGCGCACAGACGAAAGGAGAAAATGTCCGGTGCTTTGGATTTTCGTCGAATGAGCATAAAAGAATGCGACTTTAATTATACAGTTTAACGCTTCGCGAAAACGCGAGTTAGTTAATAAAAATAAGAGCGCCGAGCGTGGCCATCTAAAAATAAAATTTCATTACACCCAGTAAATTCGAAAATGTTTTACTACTGAACGGAAAAAAACTCATTAAAACCGAGTTGTGGGTATTGCAACTTAAATGCAGTTCATGTAAACACGTATTAAAAGCAATAATTTCACTGCTCCTTTAATGATCTACAATAAACATTGTAGCGAGAGCGTATTACTGCTTTCTTGCCCTAGTAACTACTAATAATAAGGGGACGGCACGCAATATACATTCAACAATGCTGTTAGCAGGGGTATATTGATGGGATTTTAATAGTGACGACTTTAAAAAGAAAATAAGGGGAGCGACGACGGCGACGCCTTCCCCACTTCACTCTTTTATATAGAATGGTGTTGACACCTTGTTTATAAATGACGCTTATTTCGGATGCAAAGGATGCATAAATAAAATATCTACATTTATATTCATCGCGAAAAAACTCCAAGAACTCCTCTTATTATTCAAATGGAGACGTTTTAAGTTTGAAATCGCATCTGAAATATTATGAGGTGAGATTTAGAGACATTCCGAACTTCCACCCGGATTTGAAATGCCTGAACGTTTCACCTGGAATGAACTTTATGACGCTGTCGACTCACGTGCACCGTTAATTTTCTCCCATAATAGCGGGCGATGGCGGGACAAGAGTTGCACAATTTTGCTCCACTGAAAGATACCGACCACTTTAACCTCCATTGAATTCTGCAAATCGAAATCAATTAATAACAGGTATACTTCGGAACTTGGGAGAAAACGTCCAAAGAGGGTATAAGAAATCTCAGAAAAATAATCCAAAATTATCGGAACAACCTTTTTCTAATATAAATTAAGAAAATGTCATGAGGAAGAACAATGTATTATGAGGAACAGTTCTTTCGAAACACATTCAAGTCAACGAAGTCTGCGGTTCTGCAAATCGGCCGAAGTTGTAGCTTAAACCATTCTATTGAACATACTAAAAGTCCCCAAGAAAAAGGTTGTAAACATTTTTTGCTGACACTAAAATTGAATCGCTAAATCGGCGACTAAAGCAGTCTAATTGGTCCATCGATGTCATCCCCCTGAATTTGGGCCAGGTTTATGCCAAAACCGAAATTTAAAATGTATTAATATTTAGCCAAGTAGTGACTAATTAATTTAAAGTAGAGATCCATTCTCGAAGTGGCGTTAATCGTGATGAAAATAAGTATATATTGACCAAAGTCTTGCCACAAAAAATAGATTAAAATTATTTACAGGAGGTGCAACATGTTTCGACTCTCAGAGTCATCATCAGGATAATAATTATATTAGTTAAATAACGAGTTGAAAACCCTCATTTTTATAAAATATTGTTAATAGGTTGGTAAAATGTTTTCCAAATCCATTGTCCAGTTCAAGATATGATAATAAGAAAAAAACTTCTGGAACAACAGCTATATTGAACGACAGCCAAGATGGAGGCTCGCCCCCTTTTCAAAATTTAAAAACTTATAATTTCTTAGTCTTAGAGGTCGAAATCCTTTTAATGTAAATAATTTGTGATCGATAATGTAAAAATTTAGTTTATTTTAAACAATTTTTTTTCTGATGATGGCCCTCCAATAATTTAAGGCCGAAACAAAATTTTGTTATAATTATGTAAATTTTCCACTATTTCACCAAACTATTAACCTATTAACAATGTAAATTTATAAAAATGAGGGTTTCTAACTCGTTATTTATGACTCTGAGAGTCGAAACATGCTGCAACTCCTGTCAATAATTTTAATATATTTTTTGTGGCAAGGACTCATCAATATCATCAATACATATTTTCATCGTGAGTAATTCAGTAAAATAAAAAAAAAATTAATTGACCAAAAGTGGGGCACGGGTAGTTTATTTGACAAACTATTGACATTATCGAAAAAAGGTTCCCATAAAACACGGATACGACTGTCAGGCGCATCTTTTGACGCAAATGATTTTTTTTACTTTTCCTCACGAAGTGATATGATTTCATCGACATTTTTGTTTGTTTATAGCGGCAGTCGCATTCAAGTTTTATAGGAACCGTTTTGCGAACATCAGTAAGTTTGTTTAAATAAACTACACGCTCGATACTTTGGTTAACACTATAGTTTTGTTGTAGTTTTTTTCAAATTTGTTTTAAATTTAATTACTTATTACTTGATTAAATATTAATATATTTTTGATTTCGGTTTTGACATAAACCTGCCCAAATTCAGGCGGATGACATCGTTGGCTCGAGCTCACACCCGATCCTAGAAGACTCTTAGTATGTTCAATATTCTATTCTATATTCTATTTTACATATTCTATTCGCGAAATTCATGTCTTTGGTTAAAACCATCAAAACGGTGATATAAAAAATTCACTGTCTTCTTGCAAGTTCAAGAAAGCAATGCGTGCAATTTATTAACGGCGCTTAAAAAAGTTGCCTTGCAGCCGTCACGCGTTATTAATTTTTTTTCTTTAATGCGGAAAATTTAATTGCGCCCGATTCTAAAACAATAATGTTTCCCCACTACACACGCAGCTCAATCATATTGGTGCATAAATTAAGAATTATCTTGATCTGATACAAGAGTGGAAAAGCCGAAGCCGGCGATAATTTCTGCAGCAAGAACCATTTATCGATTGCCCCTTTGATAAATCAAATGCACGGCACTTTCCCAGATGAAATTTAAATATCTCGCTGCTTTTCATAAATGCAAATGATTTTTATGATTTTTATAACGGGAAATGTCAGAAACACGCGCCCTAGGTTATCCCGGAATTACATACCGCTCGGGTGTTATTACAGTGTCTTCAAAGCACAGGTTGGAAATAAGCTGTGTCTTTAGAAGACGACCCTCGGACCGTTACGGGCAACCCGGATCTCATAAGGATATTCCACTCAAAGGACTCGTCAAATATTCACTTTGGCGATCACCGTTAATTCTTACACTTTCCGCAGGGCCGGAATGGCCACTCATTGCTTCGTGGTGCAATTTAATTATTCCTGAGCATCCTTAGACTCATTTTATGGTCCCTAAAACCATACTTTCAATCATCTTACAATTTGCTGTTCTGAACGCCAGCGTCAAGGTATAACGTCAGCTCCCAGGAATTTCATATTTTCTTGGAGTTTCTCATTTTAAAGTATTTACCTGAAGAAATGAGACTTAACACCATGAAATTATAATTAACAAAAGCACAGAAAGCAAACACGAGAATAATGTGTATGGGAAGGATAGCCAATTCACATATTTATTTAGGTTCAAAAAGAACAAGCAGGATAAAGATCGGCTGAAAAATAAAACTTTTTTGAAGAAAGAAGGAAATGTAGACTATGCGGAAGGGAGAAGAAAGCACAATAAAAATGGTAGGATTGAAAAAAGAGAAGAAACCAAATCCTTAGACTGAAAGGTTAGACTGAAAAGCAGTATTATTTCTAAAATCGATTATAATAGCGATGCACGACTTTTGGGTTTGTGATTAACCGAAAATAAAAGAAATAATGTTGTTTTATTTAATAATAGGTATGTTTCCAGACTAATCTCTTTCCAATAATAAAGAAGCTACGTGCAGGTAAATAAAATATTAATAGACACTAAAATGCAAAGTCTGCATCCGGTGATCTTATAACTCACGACTTACTAGTAGAATACGGTAAGATTATTTCACGAATTACGCTTTTTATTTATTGTAATATAGTGATAAACATAACGATGGTGCTTATACCTTCTCTAAATAGTATATTAAAAAACACGCTTCATAAGGCCAATTATTATCGCACGAGGACAATGAGGGCGGAAAGCCCGAGTTTTCCAAAATCCGAGTGCACTAAGAGTCTCATAAAACACGTTTTTTATTCAATTTTTTCTATTTCGGATGCCCAGCTTGTTAATATTTTCAAGAAAAATTCAGATTGTCATTTTCAAAGACAGGCTTGGCAGTTAATTCGATTGTTAGACACAATAGTTGGCTAGGTTAAGATGTAAACAAACGCGTTTGGGTGCTATAAACTGTTCATTAAGAAACCGAAATAGAAAAAAATGTTTGCCATCGTGAACGTTCGTTGAAGTTAAAATAATGTCAAAATAAAAAAAAATGCAGCAGAGAAGCGGCTGGAACCTCCCCATCGCGTGGATCTTTGTATTCTGTGTAGACAGTAGTCAATTCAACAGAATTTTTTAAATCCTTGACTAATTTCGCAATTTTCTGACAAATACCGACGTCACCTCGGACATCACCCATCACGTTTGACAATAATATGTTCCTTTTAAGGTTAATGTTTTGCCACCTTTTTGACAATGACTGCCACTTTATGTCATCCACTGTCAGCCCGCTCCCTTTTAATGAGAAAGAATTTTTTCTCTATTTTCCACTGAAATGGCAGAAACTATGGACACATTTTTAGAACCAGAATTTGATCGCCTTTCTAATGGCGACATAAAAAAGGAGGCCTTGTATTTAAAATTTTAAGTTGATATGCTTAAATGACACTTCCTTTGGACGAATTGCTTCCAAAAGCCCTTCAGGTCTTCAACGGGTCACCCAATCTTTATGTACCAAATTTCAGCCAAATCGATTCATTAATTTGGACTATAATGTATTTTTAGTGTTATTATAAAATTTCGATTTTTTGAACCAAACAGCACTAAATGCGAATTAATTTTGTCTTATTTAAAACCAGAATTTGGAGACCTTTCTGATGGTGACAGTAAAAGTTTCAAAAACTTGTTTTTAATGGTTAAACGAGAGAACAATTTTAAATTTGGAAATTGGTGTGCCAAAACGGCACTTCCCGTGAGCCGATTGATTCCAAAATTTGTTCAGCTCTTCGACGTGTAATACAATCCCCATGTGCAAAATTTCAGACAAATCGGTTGAGGGGCTTGGGCTGTACCGCGATTTTAAAGTCCGATAAAAATCAATTTTTTTTTAATTTTTGGTGAAAAGGGCACTAAGAATGAATACATTTTTATACGCTGAATTTGAAGGTCTTTCTTATGGTGACGTGAAAAATGGGGGTTTGCATTTAACATTTAAAAGTTGATGTGCCAATATGGCATTTCCGGTTGCACGATTGGCTCCAGATCTAAGTTAGGCTATGAGATGCTTATGTACCAAATTTCAGCCAAATCGCTCCAGTAGTTTGGGCTGTAGAGCGTTTACAAACGCACGTACGTACGTACATACATACAGACAGATTTTAAAAACTACTTTTCTGGGTTCCTGAGACCTCAAAACGTATAGATCCGGTCTTATCTCGATTTCGAAAATTTTAGTGATTGCAGTAACCTCCCATTTTTTTAAATTTTGATGGGGTTGGGGAGGTTAATATAAAATTTAGGTTGTTGCTTGAAGTAAATTAAAGAATCGGCATCTTTTATATCCAAAAACACCTAAAATATGGTTACGTGCGTTATATTTATGGACTTATATTTTCCATATTTTAACCTCCCCACTCCACTTCACCATTTAAAAAAAAGGGAGGTTACTGCAATCACTAAAATTTTCGAATTCGAGATAAGACCGGATCTATACGTTTTGAGGTCTCAGGAACCCAAAAAAGTGGTTTTTAAAATGTGTCTGTATGTATGAACGTACGTTCGTAAACACGCCACAGCCGAAACTACTCGACCGATTTGGCTGAAATTTGGTACGTGTGCATGTGAAAACCCAACTTAGATCTGAAAAGCTTTTGGAGCCAATCGTGCAACCAGAGTGCCATTTTGGCACATCAACTTTTAAATTTTAAATGTAAACCTCCATTTTTCACGTCACCATAAGAAAGACCTTCAAATTCTGCGTCTAAAAATGTATTCATTCTTAGTGCCCTTTTGACCAACAATTAAAAAAAAATTGATTTTTATCGGACTTTAAAATCGCGGTACAGCCCAAGCCCCTCAACCGATTTGGCTGAAATTTTGCACATGGGGATTGTATTACACGTCGAAGAGCTGAACAAATTTTGGATTCAATCGGCCCACGGAAAGTGCCGTTTTGGCACACCAATTTCGAAACTTAAAATTATTCTCTCATTCACCCATCAAAAACAACTTTTTGAAAGATTTATTGTTATCATCAGAAAGGTCTTCAAATTCTGGTTTTAAATGGGATAAAATTTATTCGCATTTAGTACCCTTTGGGTAGAAAAATCGAAATTTTGTAATAACACTGAAACCACGTGATAAGCCCAAACTACTGGATCAATTTGTCCGAAATTTGGTACATGGAGGTTAGGTAACCCATTGAAGAGCTGAAAGGATTTTGGGAGCAATTGGTCCACGAGAAGTGCCATTTAGGCATATCAACTTTAAAATCTTAAACACAATAAGTCACGGAAATCAAAGACCCATGCGTTGGGGAGGTTCCAGCCGCTTCTCTGCTGCCTTTTTTTGTTATACGAGCTGATTTTGAAGATTCAATAATTCGTGTTGAACATCAAGAGTGGTCGGGGGAACGAATTAAATTAGCGATTATACTCTGTCCCCAGCATGCATGGCCAATTGTCTTTGATTTCTCTTTATTTATTTCCATATTTGTTTTTTACAGTTGTTTTTTTATACAGGGTGTACCGTGTACCGTGCAATTTTAAGAGCTGCTATACCATAAGAAATGTAGCCGAAAAGTCCTTTACCATTTTGGGCTAAGAAGCATTTTTCCTTCAGAGTATGTTTTTCAAATATTTTCCTCAAAGTTTAGGAACTGTTGGAATATTTCATTCAAGGATAGTTCCATAAAATATCTAGTAGGTATACCATCACAACGGAAAATTAATTTGGTGCATTATAAATTGTTATATGTGGTTATCATTCTCGCAATTTTTGGCAACACGTTAAAGGAAATCGGCATTCCCACCATTTTCTGCATTATTAATCGGCATTCCTACCATTTTCTGCATTATTTTACCAAGACACTCGCCACGTCACGTACAAAATGCACGTCTGCGTATTCTTGTGCTCAAAATCGAAAAATGATCTCATGTTGATTATTACAATTTGTTAATTTGACAAGATTTGAAAGGCAATATTTGATTGCCATGATACCTAATAGAAATTTTTATTTTCCTATTGTTTTCAGCAGTTCCCAAACTTTGAGGAAAATACTTGAAAATCTTATCCTCAGGAAAAAATGCTTCTCATGCCAAATTTAGGCAATTTAATGCAAGGGCACTTGTTTGAATTTATTTTACAAAAAAGCATTTTAGTGCCATTTTTTCTAAAATAAAAAGGCCCCTTTTTGAGTTTTTCCTAGCAAAGAGAGCAATTATTATTATTATGGAATTCAATGGCTGTTGCATTACCATTTTTCAAAAAATTAAATTTTAGGGGTGAAAAACATTTGTATTTTAGATTTTAGTAAGTGAGCGCCAGGCGCAATCCGCACGACAGCATCAGCGATCGACAATAACCTCCCGCACGCCCGACCTCTGACTCACAGATTCTGACTTCGTTCAAAGTTAAATGCTACATTTGCAAATTCTGTGAAAAAGTAGAAGTTTCTACCGTCTCCGAGACTGCCAATTTCTTTAAACTGATTGTTAATTCTGTGAAAAACTGAAAGTTTCTTCCGTCTATGAGTGTCCATTTTCATTATTAAACGGTTTGTTTTAATTTTTTCAGGACCGAGTAGTTCAGCTCAGAGCCAGCTGAAAGAAGCTAAACCAATGCACAACGCGAGCGCGAAGCTGGTGCGCGCCCTGACGGAGGGCAGATCCTCCGGACCGGAAATGAGCCGTGGCAATATAATTTTGGTGAGGGGTGCGAAGACGCCTGATGGCGGACACATTCTGCTAAGAACTGAAAGTCTGCAGGCTGCGAAAGCGGTTTTGGACGAGGATGATAATGGAAAACTGGATCAGATTTTCATCCAACACGGCGACGTTGGCGAAGGGGTCTTGTTGCAGTCGGTAAAACGTTTGGGCGGCGTCGGTGGCCCGATCCTTTTGCTGGGCAGTAATGATAACGGAAATGGACATTTTCTTATACAGACGACGAGCGCGGAAGATGTCGCGGATATAAGTGAAGAACAAGGAGGCGATAACATCCTGTTGCAGGCTTTGGAGGGATTGAACGATAACGAAACGAGCATCGGAGGCGGCAGGGGAATATCGACACCAATCGGATCAGGTAAGGGTTAAGGACGATTAAGTCCAGGGATGAAATCAATTCGAGTTGGTTGAAAGCTTGGTCCACATGGTAGTTTCAAAGTCTTGTTCCACGAAATTTACTTACTGTTTAGGACGCGTTTCGGAGTGTTACTCCATCTTCAGCTGTAAAATACAAAACAGTTGCCTGGAAAACGAAAAAGCGTTTGGGTCAAAGAAAAATAACAGCTTTTGAGTCATACTGTAAATTGATCGAAAGCCGCTCAAACATTGAAGAAAGGCGCGGAAATTTGGGGAAAGGGAAAAGTTAGAGTCACACTAAAATCAAGAGCAGTTTCTGCGCGCCGGCCAGAGGAAGACGGTCAGGTTCAGCGTAACTGTACCCGTCTCTGTCTACGCCGTAGCAAAGAAAGGAGCGCGACACAGGTGCCGACCCGACCATCGATCCTAGCAAGCGCGAAAAATCGCTCGAGATTAGAAGCCGTGACCTGTCACCTGTCAAAGAAAACATAACCTGTAAGAAAACATCGATGGGTCGATAAAATTAGGAACGTGAAGAAGGAAATTGGTGAACCTATTAAAACAGAGCTTTGCTATGGCATAGACAGAGACGGGCATAATTCCTAACCGTCTTCTTCTAGTTGGCGCGCAGAAACTGCTTTTGGCTTTAGTGTGACTCTAACTTTTCCCGCCATCCACCAAATTTCCCCAAATTTTCGCGCCTTTCTTCAATGTTTGAGCATCTTTCGATCAATTTACAGTGTGACTCAAAAGCTGTTATTTTTCTTTGACCCAAACGTTTTTTCGTTTTCCAGGCAATTATTTTGTATTTTGTGTTAAGTTCTTTTATAGCTGAAGATGGAGTAACACTCCGAAACGCGTCCCAAACAGTAAGTAAATTTTGTGGAACAAGACTTTGAAACTACCTTGAGTATTCGGAATCAATTCGGTCGGATAATCTGGAAAGTGGCGCGCGGCGACGAATTACTGGACTTGCATGTCGCCGAGGATGTAAGATTATGCATTTTGAACGTAAATGCAAATTTCCCTTTAAAAATTGCGCCATAAAACACATGAACCGGAAAGAAAACATTCTTTGTGAATAATGCATCACTTAAGTAAACGAAAATCTCCACTAAAGTGCCCCGTAAAGCACAGCATAACGCACACACCGGATCCTCAAATTGTTTTTTAATAAGGGCCCATTTTATTTCGACGTTGTGTTTCCGGTCATTATCTTTTCGTGCACCTTATTATCTTGTCAGCTTTTTCTCTCCCTCCTGCTTGGGAAATTCAATTACTGCTTCAACACGGAATTATACCTGCATTCTTCCGCTTATTTATTACGTTTGCAACGTTTTTGCCAAACTGCCTTACCTACAATTTAAATTCAATTTAATATGTTTGACTTGAGATAGCGGCCTGCATGATTCTATATTGTTTTCGTGTTTGCTGACCCTCTTCATCTGCATACGGTGCCCTCCACTTCCCATGTAGTTGCCACCAAAACCTATTTTACACGAAGGGTCTATATTTGGCCTTTTGGTTGCCAGGGTATATTCTGTAATTTACACGTTAAAAATCGAACCATATCACCATATCGTTAAATGTGTAATGTGTAATGTGCGTGATTGGTCTTGTATTTTCGTATACAGTGCGAGTGTAAAGTATGGAATAAAATTTCTTAAATTTTTGTCCTTGATTTGTGACAAAAATCCTCGGACAGGTCGATTTTATTTTTGTTATAAGGTTGACGGGTACTTGCGATTTTTAAAAATCTTGGTTTTGGACCGATTTCTTCGATGTTTTTGAGAATCTGGGGTGGCCGTGACTGTACTTCCGGTAAAATATGATACATGTTTCTAACTCAGAAAAAATTGTAGATTCCGAATCCGTTGAGAAAAAAGTGTCATTCCCTTTGAAAAAACTAAGTTAAGGCCATTTCCGGTTAGACCGGAAGTGTTAGAAAATAACTGTCCCCTACATCAAGTTCGCATTACAAACATAAAACTGACCTGTCCGAGGATTTTTGCCACAAATCAAAGATAAAAATTTAAGGAATTTTATTCCATACTTTACACTCGCACTGTATAATGCAACAAATGGTCTTAATATTGCCGGCAATTTCTGTCACTTTGATGCAACGAGCAGGCGTTGCGACGAAAGTTATCACGAGCGCGAGTGATAATTTTCCAAGAACAACGCCTGCGAGTGTTAATCAAAGTGACAAAAATTACCAAGATATTGAGACCATGAGTTGTATTCGGCAAGACAATTCAACGACTTGACGTTCCTCGTTTTTGCAAACTGCCTGGCAATCATCACATGTACAAATTGCCATATTAATCACGCTGTGATTGGCTGAAGCGGTTAATTCTTCACTTTTGACCGGTTTATAAAGTAAAAGTTGAGCTGTCGCTGTTATAGCGACGTCGAAACAAATGCGTAATACTATATTTCGAACCAAGGGAAGAAATTGCTCTCTTGTAGACCGCGGGCAAAGTTATAAACAGAGCAAGGGCTGCAAGAGCACCTTTTTTATCAAGGTATGAATACTGTTTTTCTCCCAGCCAGTCCCATAACGGCATAATTCAACACTTTCAAAATAATTACAAATCATTAAAAATAAAAATTGTGATAATTGTTGGCAACAAACTTAACTGGGCTCACCAGAAGGTCAACACTAACCCCTATTCCAAATTTCATTGTCATCCGTTCGGTAGTTTTCGAAAAATATTGCTCACATGCGTTCGTATACGTACGTACATACATACACAGACAGACATCATTTTCGAAAAAGCACTTTTTCTGGGGCCTCAAAACGTAAAGATTTGTTGTTAATCAATTTCGAATTTTGGAGTGATTGCAGTAACCTCCCATTTTAGTGCCGTAGCAAAATATGCGAGCAATTCGCTCGCTCCTCATGTCTGTCCGTCGCATAACTTGAGAACGGATTGAGATATCGGGCTGAAACTTGGTAGGCGGCTTCGTCTCCCGAAAAGTAAGACGGGGATTGCTTTTGGGCCATATCGGGCCAAGGGGGTGGGAGTTAAAATGTGTTTACACTACATGATTTTTCATATGATTTTCGCTTTGATAAATCATGTGGTAATAATACAAAATGCGAAAAGTCATGCGGTTTGCATAAATGTGTTTACACTGCTATGACTAGCTTATGATTTTACACTTGACTCTACTGGCAAATGTGCATCGTACATAACCTAAAAGCGACGTAAAATCACCTAAAATGCAGTACAGTGTAAATTTCTGTGGTCCAGGTTAGTTATTTATTTCAAATGCACTTTTTTGGAACAACGTAGGTCGTTTGCTAATGTGCTGAATTTTTTATATAGTCAAAAAATAATGCGCTATAAGCATAGAACACGCTTCAGTGAAAAATAAGTAAATAAAGTCACAACAGGGTTGCCTCTGCACACCAGAGGAAATAAATTTGCGAGAAATGACAGGCGATTCAAGAAAATCATATGATTTATCATGGCGAAATAGACACCGTCCTATTCCCTAATTTTCATAATATTTTGCTATTATTGATGCTTTGATTTACTTATGACTGGAGGAATAGCAAAAATAATGCAGTGTAAACACAAAAATATTACCTTATGACTTTTCATTTGCAAAATCAATTGACAAATCATGTAGTGTAAACACACTAGGAGTGAAAAACCGAAAAACTATTAATTGCAATAACTCGAGAACTAGTGGAGGTTTCTTTCTGAAACTTGGTGCGCACGTTCGACCCTCAAGTCTGTTGAAGGTGATGAAGGGGTGCTAATTTCGTGGTATGAAATTTATGGGATGAAAACCACAAAAAATATGATAACTCCGCAACGGTTGCACGCAGCTGTTGGAAACTAAATTAGTATTCCGCTTAATAAGTATTGGTCGAAGTTGGCGTCATTCGATAGCCTTCCATTAATTATTCAAAAAAGGTGTCATTCATATTTTAAGAAAAACCACCCTTAAAGGCGCTACGCGACCCCTAACATGCAGAAACACAAAAATACGCGAACTCAAAAACTACTCAACGTATCAAGGCAGAATTTGGTGTGTTAATTTTCAATGACATTGTAGGTGGTTGGACAAATTTTCACTAATATCTATTTAAATTGGTTGTGGGGACGTTAAAACCACTTTTTTGTGATCCTGGGACCTTGAAACGTAAAGATCCGGTGTTATCTCAGTTTCGAATTCCGGAGTGATTGCAGTATGTAACCTCTCATTTTGATATGGTAATGGGGAGGTTTTTATTCCTATTAAAACAATATAACGTGTGAGCAAAAACTTTTCCGATCTAGTTGCCCTTTGCCTTGAGGGACGCAGGGCGTAGATTGCTGAAATTATCATTCAAAGCGAAATCTGACCGTGACGTTATCATGATAATATCCTCAGTCTGCCCCACGTCTCTCACGTCAAGGGCTACTAAATCGGAAAAGTTCTTGACTACTCTTTACTATTATTCTATTTATTGCCAAATTTGAAAAAGATAAAATGTCATGTTTTTATGACGTTCAACGAAAAAAGTGATTTTACTTTTCTTTACTTGTTAAACACTAAAAACTTTTGAAAAGCATAAATTCCACTAGTTTGATGAGGATTTGGTGCCGATGCAAAGAGACCAAATGGAGGCCTATCGATTCTTTCATCGGACGCTCTTAAACGTACTATGATTGCTTTTATTGAACTACCGTTGGCCTTAATAATGCCTTGATGACTCCACCCAATGGCAAACGTTTCGACCGATCAAACAGCATTTGCATTTCCAATAAAATTTTACGGCATCTTGGATATATCGCGGGATGTCGTTGCGAAATAATGGAGCAGAATGCAATCATATCCGTTTCAGGAGTGGATAAATTCGTAAGTCTCACGGCACGTAGCCGAGGAGGAGTATGAGACATTGTATTTGTCGAGTAATGTAGCGTAATAAGATGTAGTTTTCTTGATGTAAACTTGGCCTGATTTATGAGAATCGTAAAACGGTCGCGTCACATTGATACACTGTATCAGAAGGCGAGTGGTGGCAACACATCCAAGTCGTGGTGATTTTAATTTGCGGATGCACATTTCACACTACATTTAATGCACGCCTGCATTAGTTACACTATATTCACCTAGATAACGGAAGTGGGCCCTTGTCATCACAATTCGTTATCTATTATTCTATTGCAAATAAGTGCGGCGCAATTTGAAGGGCGATTTCGAGAGGAATTACGATGCCGGAGACCATCCTTTCTCACAATGGCCGTCGTCCGTACAAGTGAAATTGCCTGAAAGGCCTTTTCAACCATTACATTTAATTAACTGTGGGAGGGACTTTATGACTTTACAGGTTAACCCGTTTAGCAATTAGCTTTTGACAGTTTGTTTTTGTTTTAACCACCCCTTCGAACGGCTTGTTTGCTGTTCCTGAAATATTGAAAGGAAAAACTTGATGACACGGATGAAAACTTTCCTTTCATTGGATTAATGGCTCGCCTGAAAATAGTTAAGATTCTGCGTTTCACCCCTGCTAAATGGACGTGATTTAAATGAAGAGATTAGCATAACTTTTATTACGCACTCATTTTTATGTGCGGCTTATCAGTAATGAATTGAAAACGTAAACATAATGCTTGTAAGTATAGCAGAGACTGATTTAATCTCCACCAGTAATGAATGTTTTTTCCTTGTGTTGCGTTTGTGTGCTAAATATTTGGAAAACAACTGTCAGGCTTCCTCTTTACGACTTTTCACATTTAATATCGCACTCGTAAAAAGACCGTTTCGCCGTATATATTCTCGTGTCTCCCAGGTTCTAATTTCTGGAAAATCATGGCTCGTTTCCAATAAATAAAAGTAGGAAATGAAGTCCATTATTAAAATAATAGCAAACTTATCCTGCTTTAGTGTTCTCTTAGTTATTGCCGAATCGGCTTTTTATTAAATCCCTGCATCGATCAGCTCGGCCATAACGTGGGATTTGGCTAAGGTAAGGTGTCTATTGCATCTAAGTGCATTCTAGCCCCGTCTCACTTACGCCACCTGGTTACGTACAAAAACCATCACCAGACTCTATCTATTCGGCAATGATCAGCATCCCTCTTCGATTGAGACGTTGACACAGCAATGTACTCGGCAATATCCATTTTATGCATAATGTAACCATTCCAAGATATTGGCCCGTCTTTTATAGTCGGAACAATGGATGTTATTAATGGTTGCCGGGCTCTTTCACTGATGATAACCATTTTTTTAGTTTGTTGCGTGCATAATGAAACCACGTTGCAAAACGGGGCCACATCCAAATAAAAAGGCAAATAACATATCACGGAACGCTGGCTGGCTGTATTCACCTTATTAAATGTTATTAACGCGATGCGCTGATTTATGGCGAGATAATTATCACTGCACTGCGTTTCTTGTACAGTAGGTACAGAGGAAGCTTTTCATTTCCAAATGGCTTACATTCGGGAATTTTAGCAATTAGTGAAAATGAAGCGATCGCCGTCCTGACACATTTTTTCAGAACGTGCGCTTTATTCACGTTTACAGTATGATGGAAAGTGATTCAGTAGGCTGACGCGAGTCCAGGAAAGACACTTTACATGTGAGTTATACATTGGGCTCCCGCAAACTATTCTCATATTGAAATTAAATATACAGTGTGTCTCATTTTAACTGGAACCATACAAATATTTCGGTTAATTTTAACCGAATCAATGCGTTCTTTTTTTCTGCATGTAGAGCTCCAAAATCTGCACGTGTGTAATACTCAACTTTTTTTATAAACCGAAACCCCAGCCTACTGCGATTTAATAAAAAAAAATTTATGAAGAAAAGTTGCTCAGGATCGCTCCAAATGGCTAAATCCGAAGTTTCAGGAAAAAATAAAAATGTTGAATTTCTTGAGGAAGAATCATAAAATAAGGAAAACGTCAATATTTTTGCAACATAACTGGTGATGTGAAATAAAAAACCAATGGAAGCGCATATGTTTGCTGTTTGTGGCACATTGCAACAGATTAGTTGGGGTGTCCCTTGAAATTGTTAAGAAAAACTAAAATCTTACACTATCTTAATAATTTCAACTTTTTCTGCAATTGTTAAGTTTTATCCATCCATAGCCGATAGCAAATGTCAAATCAATTCATTTCAATTGTTTTTTTATTACACAGCACCCATTATGTTGCAAAAATATTGAACTTTTCGTTATTTTGTGATTCTTCCTCAAGAAATTCAACATTTTTATTTTTTCCTGAAATTTCGGATTTAGCCATTTGGGGCCCTCCTGAGCCACTTTTCCTTATAAAATTTTTCGATAAAAAAATGCCTAATACGATTTCGTCATTTTTGGCCTCTTTATGAAATCGCAGTAGGCTGGGATTTCGGTCTATAAAAAAAGTGAAGTATCACGCAGGTGCAGATTTTGGAGCTCTACATGAAGAAAAAAAGAATGCATTGATTCGGTTAAAATTAACCGAAATATTTGAGTGGTTCCAGTTAAAATGAGACACACACTGTAAATATATGCTTTGATTCCTCATATTATTTAAAGTGAAAAACATGAGGAAGGAGCCTGGTTGAAAGCTTCATAAATAAAAGATGTTCCAGTCCTTATATCAGTATACTCTTCCGGGTAATTCCGCTTTTGATGATAAATCCATGAAGTACAAGGCGAAAAAGTCGAGTGATTGAACCTAATAAGAAGTGAAGAGATTCTTATGGCAAAACGTCTGGAAATTATTACCCAATTGATGAAGGCTTGTTAGTATATTACGTACAGTCAGGAGATGAAGTCTTGGCCTTCGACCGCGAACAATGTCGACAGATTCTTGGAACTTACACTCAAAATAGGTTTGTGAGGGCTTGTATCCCACTCGTTTTAATAAAGAGTAATAAGAATAAAAATTCTCAACCAAGCCACTTCGAGAAAATGTTGGAATTTTAATAAAGAGGTTTTCACTTTCAATTTTAATTTTTTTGATAAGCCTTGCGAGAATCTATCCACTTTGTGAACGGTCTAAGGCCATTACTTTATCTCACGAGTGTACCAAAAGGAATGTATAAGTGTAATTTTGTGGTCGAGGAATGCATTCGAGATCACAAAAATAAACTACATTCCGAGGGGCGTACAGTATTTTTTCAATACCTGAGGCAGGAAGAGAAAAATATACTGCACACATCTTGCACTGTAAGCAACACTTATAGCCCATGTACCGTAAGTAAATATTACCACCATGTGCATAAATATAGAAACGACATAGCAACTGGTAATGTATTGTAAAATCCTCTTACTGTCAGTGAATTTTCTTTACTTATGTTATTGAATTGTAATATACAGGGTGACCACCCTTAATATCTTCCTTCATAGTTTATTTCCATCATTTCAGAACCATTTTTGGGGAATAAGTCAAGTGGCTATCTATAGATTACATTTCGTCAATCAGAGGTGCCAAATGTTAACATAATCAATTTAGACATCAAAAGAAAGCTCAAACCTTGTACTTTCAACCCTCCAAGTCTGATTTCTTAATCTTCAACCATCTGGAAGATACAAATTTTTTTGTTGCCCGTTAAAAATCAATTTTTGGACACAAATTTTGACACACACATGTCAAAAACTATAACAGTAAGGTAGGCAAAGTGGAGGTGCAATAAGCTCGTATGTGAATTTTCGTTCCGCTGCTCAAAACGATTCTCTAAATATCGCTAACTGACACTTTAAAAGAGACATTATTACAAGCCTGGATAAATTATGCATTTTGTTGAGAACTTTTTTAAGAACTACGCTTTTATTTTAGAAGTAAAACAGTTATGAAAGAACGACTTTTCTACGTTTTAAAGGAAAAAGGCAATATAGGATGATCAAGTTTAGGTCAGAATATCTCCTCCTAGATTATTTGGTGTAAGTTTACCAAATTGAGAATTATCCCAATGCAACATCGCACTTGCAGATAAACCCCCCGTAGTTCAACATTTGTTATGTTAAAAAATGTTTAAGCATTTTTGCTGTAACCTGAAATGCATACTGAACGTAATACAAAAATTCTCAATTTTTTTGACAAGTGATTATTTTTCCACCTCTGTTGCATTTCAAAAGTTTCAGAATTTTGCCCAGTTTTGAGGAACTCTGACCCACTGTGCGAGTCCCAGATGGACCCTTTATTCTTCGTCTGAAATGACTTTTGGTTAAAGGCGGGCTAAAGTTGAAACGAGAGCCTTCACATTTGGTGTGCAATTTAAAAATTGAGCAGAACTAAAAGAGGCTATTAATGACCGGCGAAAAAAAGGAGTTTTTTAGAGAAATTTCAAAAAAAGTTTTTCAACTTGATAAAAAAATCCGATTTTTTTCCGGAATCGGGGGTATGTCTAAACTTTCGCCGTTTTGCAGTGTCCGTCTATGATGCCCTTTATTCGTGTATATGAAATAAGGGGGGGGGGATGTATAAAACGCGTAATATGCCATGATGTCCTAGTAGTTCAGAATACTTAGGAAAAATAGTGGAATTAATTCCAATAGTTTTGAAAAATCGCGATACATAATTGAAATAGTCTGTGATTTAACATACTAAAAGTCCCCGACTGTAGGTGTTACGCTCCGGCCCTTAGTGTCACGAAATGGAGCGCGCCGACGGTTTTTCACTTTTATTTCGATAACTGTTAATAATATCGATTTCATAGTAATAACAAAAATTAAAGCTTATTTAATTTCGCATAAAAGAGATATAATACATTTTTTCGGAATTAACCATTGTTTGGCAAATATTCAACTTAAAACATATTTTTTTTGTTGGGCCTCGGTGTTTGGGGGTACGCTTCTGATTAAAGTTTGAATTTGTGGGCTCAGATTCTGATTCAGCGCCAAAAGTTTATGCAGTATACCAAATTTCATAATTTCAGTATGAACGGTTTCGGAAATATAGAGGAAAGATCGTCTTCAGGGTGCCCCATTTGAAGGGGCTTAGCTCCGTTAGGAAGCATTTTCGGCAAATGTTTATGTGAACTTTTCTTCATAAAAATTCCTGAGAAATCACCCATTAAATTTTTGCCGCATTTTTAGGAAACACCCTGTATAGTCAAGTTACGGCACAATTATTGCATATACGAAAAAAAGTCACTCCATATTTTTTGTAGAGAATTATAAGCTTCAAATTCTAATACCACTACAATAACGATAGCGTCAACGGTTTTAAAGATAAAAGCAAAAGACTACTCGTGCGCCCCTATTTTATGCGCTGGAGGCTCAAGCGCACCACCCCCGGTTGGGGACTTTTTCTACATTTATCAGCAAGCCACACAGAATAAGTATGCCAAATTTCAAAAGTATTGGATTTAGTTCCCCTATCCAACAATATTTTGTCTAAATACCCTGAACTATAGTCAGTGAAAAGTGCTATCTTGGCAAAAGAAATCATCCAAAACCATCAACTGCATTTTGAATTCGATACAAATTTCCGGGTGGACCAACTCAATTGTTGAGCAGTTTAGTCATGGAAAACCCTAATTTCCGGCCCCAAAATAGATCAGAAAATATTAACTTTCGCGACGGGCCCCTAAAATATCAGTTATTTATACTTATACGTATGTAGGCCACGAAATCTGATTTCATCACCGGAATTGCGTCTGCAATTGATACCTTTTTGTTGCCTAAAAGCAGCATTTATGGTCCTGTAAAATGATTTGAGGTCATGTCAGGAAATGACGTCGAATGCATAAGCATCCCTGAGGCGAAGGAAAAGAACAAAATAGATTTTCCCTGCTGTAGGCCAGTAGCAGGATATATTCATGAGGACCCTGCATCAGATTTCAACACTGCCCGTTGAAATTGTCCAACAAAATGAATGTTAGCCGATTGCAGCTTGGAAGGCACCCATCGCAATCGATCAAAACCGGCCGAGAATGTGGGATATTAAAATCAATTTGGAAGTTTTCAGTACGAATTCAATTTGTTTTACGAGTTTTGGATCGGGAATCGATGGATAGTCCGTGGAGCCAGCCAAACTTTTTCGGGGTTAATATCAATAGAAATATTCGCGGCAGAGTTATGGTTTAATATTCTGCGAACGAGCCGAGGTTTTTCATGCGTACATGTGGGCGAAACGACTATTGTGTCATTTGAATTTTAAACGAAGGAAAAGACGGTGCTGGAAGGTACACGAGGGAGGGGGTCGCCACCGACGAATTCATCATCAAAACCGTAATTAATAAGCGCGTGTCAAATAACTCAGTCTTGCTGAACAAGATCGCTGAAAAAGTTCCACCTCCGTCGTAGCGTGGCACGAAAAATGCTACTTCAACCGTCCTGGCAGCGCAAAAGCGAGCAGGAAAAATTATGTGTGGCCATAACAAAACCGAAACTTTTCAAAAGAGTCCAGAACTTGCGTGTTTTAAATCGGCGGAAATGAGACGGCGATGTCCTGAAAAAAGGATGAAAATGGAGTGACATCGCGTACCAGGCCCGATCGCAAAAAACACACGGAGCGTGAAATATAGACCATTACCACGTTAGAGATGATGTCGTGAAAGCGGAACCACCTACCCGAACTTACGATAACGAACTAAATAAACTTTAATTGGCCGCCTTTGCCTGTTAATCATCCCCTTTTAAATATAATTTAGCTATTCTACTCTGCCATGTAATTAGAACAGTTTACAAGATTTAAGAACGCTATTCTCTGTTTGTAAGCACACGATTTATGCACTCTCGCCTTAAATTGATCCCCCTCCCCCCCATTCAAAAAATATTTTTGCCATTAAATGTGCTTTAGAAATGCACGGACAAGGTGCTTTTAAGGCCAATAACGCATGAAATCGCGTCAGTTTCCGTTTCCGTTCCTGGTGGAATACGGCTCGAATTTTTTCCGCTCTTATCGAGTTGCATTTTTGCGAAACGCGAGATTCTTATCCGCTATGCAGGTGACATGTTTAAATACAGTTTGGATGTGAGATTAAATTAAGGCAGCTTTCGTGAGAATCGTTAGGGCGGGATAATATCTCAATTATTTTTATTTTTTCGAAAATTGCAACGTATAAATTAATGCGGACGCGCGCTAAAAAATTCACTGTTTCGTTTTATTCAATACTCCGAGTCATCAGTCATCGTTAGCGCGATGTGCACGGCATTTTAAATAATGGCGTTTACGTCTCCCTGTCCCAACATGAATTCTTAAAAAGTCTCCCGGGCTCGACGTTAATGCTCCAAGATTTAAATTTCGCCTAATGCAAAAATGATGCTGCCTTTCCTGCGGAGATAAACAGACAATTTTCTCGATTGCGAAAACCAGCCATTCTCATTAACTCTACGGAGCTCATCGATTTTACTATTTCATTCATTCGAACGGAGAGGAAAATATTGCCTGTGCATCGGTTGAAAAGTCAGACACTCCTAAACGCATTAAATTTTCAGTCATGCATAGGCTTGACGGTATTTTGTAATTTGGTGAATATCAACTTAGGGGTAGATTTTAAAAAGGTTGTAACTTACAATCATGATAACTTAGTTATCATTAGTCCCTTGTGGTGGCGCTACCAAACCGATGGTACCAACCATAGCAAAATTAAGCAAAATGACGATTGACGAGATCAGTTTGTCAGTGATCTGTCATTGTATTATTTGCGAAAATTAGAGGATGCATCGAATTTTGCCCTTGTGGCGCAGTGCAACCGCGTTTAGCATGCATTTGAGGCATCATGCATGATTTTTCGACAACGTGCAGTGCGTGAATGATACGAAGAAATCAAGGAAGCAACCACGTTTTCTCATCGGCTGATCGCCTTTGCAGACACAAGATTGGGCAAATTTTGATCTGGTTTTGAAGAAGATTGCCCATAGTATATCTGGAGGTACAATGCACCTGTGATGCAGCTCTCATTGGACTGTTTACATTTTGTGTTAGGTAGGTTAGTTCATGTGTTGGAAGTTGGACTAATCCTCAAATTTTTCAGTGCCTGATTAACTAAATGAAGCACCTCCCATCCCATGTTTGGAAATGTACCTACCAGAGGGGAATGGAAGCTAAATGAGATGCCTTTAAACAATCCCCTCAATTGCAATTGCAGAAAACTACGTAAAGCCTCCCCGTGCACTGAAATAGTTATCGTTTGTTTATCAAATTGGACTCGACAGCTTCGAATCAAGTAAAAGTGATTTTGAGACAAATTATTTTTTGTAATTACCTTATTGCCCATAAAATATTTTAAAAAAGTTGACCATTTTTTTTAATTCCAAATAAGGTAGTGAAATTGATTAAAAAAACGAGTGCTTTATGTAGGTAGGTACACACATATTTATTTTCATCAGTTTGAGTATGAGAGAGTGAAACACAGTACACTGCCGGACATTGCTAAAGTACTTATATTCAGGGTGGTCAGACGAAACAGGCCGGTTTTATCACATGTAAGGCTATTTTTTCGAAAAATTCTCAGACATGTCGATTTTTTACTTCGAGGGGGACACATTAATCCGTGATGGCTGCGATTTCACAATCCAGTCCCATGCATGGCTCTCCCCAGTGCGTGAAATGCCTCCTTGACTTGAGGGTACTCTTCCCCAGTAGGAAACTGAATGAATTGTGGAGAAAGTTCTACAAGGGCTTTACTTAGTTCATGAATCACATGACTGGCAGCTAACTGCGAACTTCTGGCGCTGGAACCAACCAATCACTGAAAACCACCACTCGCATAAAACTGAAGAACCAGGTATAGCTTGTGCGTAGGTGTTAAACGCATATACCGCCCTTTTCCAGTATAAGGATTCCAGTCGAGTTCGCTGGAAGAGTTGTTGCTCCGTTATTTCCTGTGGATTAAAAGGTACTTTTGGTATTCCTTTTCACGATTGTCATCATCACTTGCACTGGACCAAATTGGAATGCTGCGACACTCGCGTCGCGTTGTTAAAATTCACTTGTACAGCACAAAAATGAAACATGATTTCACAAATACTTTGCAGACAACGAAAGGCCATATTAAACTGTGATGTTAAATTTAAACGAGAATTACAGCTGATTGACAGCTCGACAGACGACAGCTGAATTATTTCGCTGGAGTTGTGAGGTTGGTACCCTCAGTTTGGTGGCGCCACCACTAGGGATTAATGGTAACTAAGTTATGCCAGTATTAAAGATAAAATCTTTTGAAATCCCACCCTTAGCCAGTTTTAGCATTGGACCCTTTGTAGGTATTTCCAACAAATCTACACGAATACAATTTGTATTTTGGATCTGTTAACTTGAGCTATTTTTACGAAAAGTGCAAAATAATGAAATGGAAATGGAATATAGAGCAGTTTCCACATTACTTTAAGTACTTAGGGTGGGATTTCAAAAGATTTTATCTTTAATACTGGCATAACTTAGTTACCATTAATCCCTAGTGGTGGCGCTACCAAACTGAGGGTACCAACCTCACAACTCCAGCGAAATAATTCAGCTGTCGTCTGTCGAGCTGTCAATCAGCTGTAATTCTCGTTTAAATTTAACATCACAGTTTAATATGGCCTTTCGTTGTCTGCAAAGTATTTGTGAAATCATGTTTCATTTTTGTGCTGTACAAGTGAATTTTAACAACGCGACGCGAGTGTCGCAGCATTCCAATTTGGTCCAGTGCAAGTGATGATGACAATCGTGAAAAGGAATACCAAAAGTACCTTTTAATCCACAGGAAATAACGGAGCAACAACTCTTCCAGCGAACTCGACTGGAATCCTTATACTGGAAAAGGGCGGTATATGCGTTTAACACCTACGCACAAGCTATACCTGGTTCTTCAGTTTTATGCGAGTGGTGGTTTTCAGTGATTGGTTGGTTCCAGCGCCAGAAGTTCGCAGTTAGCTGCCAGTCTTGTGATTCATGAACTAAGTAAAGCCCTTGTAGAACTTTCTCCACAATTCATTCTGTTTCCTACTGGGGAAGAGTACCCTCAAGTCAAGGAGGCATTTCACGCACTGGGGAGAGCCATGCATGGGACTGGATTGTGAAATCGCAGCCATCACGGATTAATGTGTCCCCCTCGAAGTAAAAAATCGACATGTCTGAGAATTTTTCGGAAAAATAGCCTTAAATGTGATAAAACCGGCCTGTTTCGTCTGACCACCCTGAATATAAGTACTTTAGCAATGTCCGGCAGTGTACTGTGTTTCACTCTCTCATACTCAAACTGATGAAAATAAATATGTGTGTACCTACCTACATAAAGCACTCGTTTTTTTAATCAATTTCACTACCTTATTTGGAATTAAAAAAAATGGTCAACTTTTTTAAAATATTTTATGGGCAATAAGGTAATTACAAAAAATAATTGTCTCAAAATCACTTTTACTTGATTCGAAGCTGTCGAGTCCAATTTGATAAACAAACGATAACTATTTCAGTGCACGGGGAGGCTTTACGTAGTTTTCTGCAATTGCAATTGAGGGGATTGTTTAAAGGCATCTCATTTAGCTTCCATTCCCCTCTGGTAGGTACATTTCCAAACATGGGATGGGAGGTGCTTCATTTAGTTAATCAGGCACTGAAAAATTTGAGGATTAGTCCAACTTCCAACACATGAACTAACCTACCTATCACAAAATGTAAACAGTCCAATGAGAGCTGCATCACAGGTGCATTGTACCTCCAGATATACTATGGGCAATCTTCTTCAAAACCAGATCAAAATTTGCCCAATCTTGTGTCTGCAAAGGCGATCAGCCGATGAGAAAACGTGGTTGCTTCCTTGATTTCTTCGTATCATTCACGCACTGCACGTTGTCGAAAAATCATGCATGATGCCTCAAATGCATGCTAAACGCGGTTGCACTGCGCCACAAGGGCAAAATTCGATGCATCCTCTAACTTTCGCAAATAATACAATGACAGATCACTGACAAACTGATCTCGTCAATCGTCATTTTGCTTAATTTTGCTATGGTTGGTACCATCGGTTTGGTAGCGCCACCACAAGGGACTAATGATAACTAAGTTATCATGATTGTAAGTTACAACCTTTTTAAAATCTACCCCTTAAACGCTAACTCACGAATCCGGAGGTACTTCACCAAAAAAGACATTTCAAAATTATTATAGTGGATCTAAATAAGATAACAATAAGCAACGTATTATTGCAGCTCAAAAGAAATTTGCAGCTATGGAAATTTTCAACAGTCTTTAGTGTTTTTCTGAGATTTACCAGTTTTTCAATTTTTTGCCAAGTGATCACCGAACGGATTTTCACAAAATTTGGCATGAGGGTTAGATTTGGTCGACAAGTGCCTTTTTCCTTCAAATGCTGTTTCCAGAAATGCATTCACACCTAGGTGTGCATCATTAGCCAATTTTTATGTTTGGTAGCACTACCTTTAAATTTTTTGGTGTACTTTAATAGACAAGATTATTTACATCACCTATTTAAAGCTACAATTGTAACCAATAGCAAAATTATAATAATTCATATTGACCAATCAGATCCTTACTGTTCCATTATGAGCGATTATTTCCAAACTACCTCTTAATCCCAATCAACGAGACTCATTTTAAATCTTCTATCCAATCAAATTCATTTAAGAGCTGTTAATGCATTTTATTGCAGTTTGCACGAGTCATTTAATCGTTTCGTCAACGACTTGATCTTGAACACAATTTTTTCACTGTTGAAAATTACCAAGTAAACAAAATTATGAGAAATTAAGGTCTATAAATATGACAGATCTACACACATCTTATTGGGCTTTTGAGTTTAGGCAACCCCGGTTTAAAAAATCTTACTTTTATCAAAATAAAGAGTTTAACTTGCGAAATAATCTTATCGAATACCAAATACCACTCGTGCATCGCAATTGCAATCGGTTAAAATTTAAAAATAATTACTCAAACTTTGTTGCTGTATAGGTAAAACAATGCGAACTAAATTGCCATTTATTATGAAAGATTAATCAGATAATAGATGACAATTTAATTCTCATTATTTTACCACCGGCAACAAGCTTTCGTTTTCGTAATCGTTTTCAAAATTTAACCGATTAAATAGCATGCACTTGTGGCATTATAAGTGATTATATCACACTCGCGTTTAATCGCTGTCACTGTAACGTTTGTGAAATGTCACCTAATATCATTTTACAAACGTTTTCAAGATGATGGGTATTTTGTAGCTAAAAAAGTGTTTTATTGCTTTTTTTAGATACCTCGAAACCTACCTACTTTTCGCGGGAGTAATCCGTTTGATTAAAAACGCCATTTGTTTAAACATTTTTCGCAAAATTCTGATTGCTACGCCATTTATTATCATTTTGGAAGTAATAATATCTAATCTCTAACATCATTAATTCATTTACTTTAAAAAGTTAAAGCCAAACATGCGTTAAGCATCCAATTTTCAAAATTTTAGTATGTGAAACGAAAACGGTATGTTATGATGATGGTTCCAGAAATAATCTTGCCAAATATAACGCGACCTTAAATTCTTATCGATAAATTTTTTCTCTACTTTTATATCAAGTTTCTTGAAGCAATTTTATGACTGAAAAAATTTAAAATAGTGATGATTAAAGCATAAAACTAGTTTTATGACAGTTTCAAGATGGCGACAGATACTTACCGCCCGATTTTTGGTCGTAAAGGCTTGTAAAAAGGCTTGTAAAAAAACTTAGGGCGGTAAGTATCACCATACCAACCTGAAAACATCGTCGATAAGCGACGAAAATAACCGATCGTGCAAAAAAGAATAAAGCTCTTTGAAATTTTATCGATAAAAACTTAAGGTCTTGTTATTCTTGTTATATTACTGTTTTAATTGATATAAAACAATGAAGAAAAGAAGAATGAAGTTCAAGCGATAGGGGAAATGTCATTCGAGTCATTCATTGGTTAGAGTTAACCAATGTTCGAAATATTTCTAAAAACAGAACTGTTCAATTATGAGCGTCTTATGCAACTTGAATCAAAAAGAAATGCTTTTATGTGTCTATTGAAAAAAATCTGTTAATCATTATTTTTAATATTATTTGCTAAAATTAAGGTTAGAGCGTGGTGCCAGAAGCACAATTGCAGTGGAAATCTAACGGTCTTCTAGTAGGACCATACGCGACTTCAAATCTTCACGATTCTACCGTATAGAATGTATTAGTTCTCACAGGATGTACAGTGGTGCACTTGCCATTTCTTTAGAAACATGTGCGGGTCTCAATTGCAAATATGCTCGATTTCAGGTTTCGAGTCAAAATATGACAGAGCCCGGTATGTAAAAGCAATGCAAAAGTCTGTCATTGTCAAATTTTGCCTCCAAATTACGTCACGAAAAAGAGAGAGACGTAGGTAGATTGGAAACCTTCATTGGACTCCACAGGAGATGATTCTGCTGATTGTTTTTAAAACAATTCTCTAATGACCAACTTGATGAACGAAGTTAATAAACACTCTGTACTTAGACAGCAATCTACGACGTATGTCTCACGAGGCAAAGTTTCCATGAAGAAAGTATCGTATTACACTCGTCAGAATGGTAATTTTTCATGCTCAAAATTTGCACACGATCCGAAAGTGATAAGCGCGTACCCACCCTGGTCACAGATTTAGAGTTTGTCATTGAAAAGTTTCAGTTTTCTTACATTGCTTGGGACGGGAATCCGCGATTTCTCCTGAACGAGGAAACTTGTTGTTTCTCCGGAAATAATTTTTGTCGCTTTAGTGATTTAATGCGTGCGGAAAGCTCGTCTTATCAGGTGATGGCGGAGCGGTGCGATATTAAAAGTCGGTCGGCGGTGTTGATTCCGGGTTATGTGTCGGTTCAGCGGAGGCGGCGGTGAATGGGCACGCGTGACTCGATTACCCGGCCATTATATCACCATCCAGTAGACATGTAATCTTACGGTGGTCGCCGCTGCACCACCGCCCGCTCCCATTACCCACCTGCGGAGTGTTCAGATTTATAAGTCCCCGCTAACCGGATCCCTCGAGTTTATTTCGAAGTTTAGTTAACAATGTCCCGACTAAGAAATTACTTTCGAATTGCAATCTGCTTTAAATAGGGTTGGGGAGGAAATAAAGTGTCCACTAAGTGAACTAGTTTATTTATGGTGGATGCGCCGCGCCAGTGGAATAACAATATGGACAAGACCACCGAGACCATTGATTAGCCGAGGCGGGCAAAGACTTAATTAGACAATTGTTTGATCTTAATCTGATTAACTTTTGTTCCAGTTTCCTTCCGTTTTTCTCTGTTTCTTTTACATGCAAATGAAGCTGCTGTATCTTTAGCATTTTAAGTGAAATTAGATCCAAATTAAATTTTATTATTTTTAATTTAAACGCCGGAGTCCAATAAAAGTTCATTTAAATATTTAGCAGTTCCATTTAATATTTTAGACAGGTGATTGTGCTGCAGCAAGAATATTAACTTTTACTAACCATCGGTTGCAACACTGGAATGAATTATAAAACAACCGAACCAAACGACCGAAGATTAAATTATACACCGACCATGTCCATGATTTTGCTCAAAGCATAACGTGAAATACAGAATTAATTTGTGGCGAATTTTAAATCGGACGGAAGGTTAATTTCACAGTTTGCGAGTAACGGTAATAAATGTATCAATTATTTCGAATGAACCACCGAAAACAAACGGAAATGAACAAATACGCGTTCCGCTCAAAATTCGAACGCATCACGGCAATCAAGACGTTTTTTTCTATGGTCGGTTTTAAAAGCCACCGGAAGATGTACATCAATGCGATGTGTATTCCTGAAGATGTTTATCAGGTTAATGTGAATGTAAGGGCGGACTGAATTTACTGGCGTAATCGGGTGCAGATTTTATCAATGTGCACCTAGTAGTTGTGCCTCCGCAGACGCACAGCGGTGTCGAAAAGGCGAAATGTTTAAAATTTTCTTCAGTTACAAGAAGTGCCAAAAGTAACTTTCAAAATTATCGCTCAGAGAAAAGATAAAAATTAACCGTGGTTAAGTCGAATTACAGAAAATAAGTCGAAAATAACCCAATTATGCAAATTTCGCTTTTGGAGGTTTGAAATATTGCGAAGAGGCTTGAAAAAGTGAAAAGGGTAAATATAATCCAAATATTTGAATTTATTACCGAAGAAAAACTAAATTACGCGAATTTAACATAATGGACGTTTAGGATGTTAAAAAATTGTAAATTGGGATGAAAAATCAAAGGGAATGAAAATTAACCGTAGTAGAATTATAGAAAATAACAAGAAAATAAACCAATCATGCACATTTAACTTTTGGGGGGTTGAAATATTGCGGATGGTGTGAAAAAAGTGAAAAAGGTAAACACAATAAACCAACTTAATGCCGAAAAAAAAACGAAATTTGGTGAAAAGTAGATTTACTGAAAATAACACAAAAATAAGGCAGTTATGCAAATTTTGTCTTTGGAGGGTTGAAATATTGCGGAGTTGGCTGAAAAAGTGAAAAAGGTAATCCATATCTACAAAAGAGCAAAATTTGTTATTGAATAAAAGCGAAATTGCACGAATTTGGCCAAATTAACGCTTGGGGGGTTGCAAAATTGTGAAGGGGGATGAAAAATTAAGGGGGGGGTTCTCAAGTTATCGCTCGGACAGAGTGAATAGCGATACGACGAGCTAGCGAGCGAGCGAATAAGCTAAAACAAGAGTGCCTCGCATTCTGCTACAGCACTAAAAATTAGCGCAATATGTTTGAAGTAAATTGCCTCGCCGAAGCAAGCGGCTGAATAATAGAGACATAAAAATTAACTATTCATAAGAGCAGCGCTGCATTAAAAGCCGTCTGAATCGGGGCCAGACGGATCAGACGCTGACATTCGCATCGATGTGTTTACAAGTTCTACCAGGAAAGGGAGCCTGATTTATATCGACGTTTAAAAGCTACTTTATTTCGTATTATGTTTACAGAACAGGCACCAAAAGCTGTAATTGGATAGCGCTGTAATGCACTCCTCCATCGATTCGTTTTATCTTGAGAAATTCAGATATTGTGACTGATTTATCCCGGCGCCTCCACCATTTTTCATTAAGTAAAACTCCCGGACGTCTATTTGTAGGAAGTTCCTCTATTAAACGGGGTAGAGCTTTTAACTCAATTACTTCGAACTTTTTTTACAAAATCTGCCGTTTTTTTGAAAATAAAAGTTGATCCTTTAAATTCAGTTAAAAATCGTCCGGTCGGGCAAAGTGGGAGCCAGAACTGTGTCAGTGAGGTTGGGCCAACCCCGCGCCGCCGGCGACATTTCGGGAATATTTACCCGGAAGTAGGGAGTGCGCACGCATCCCTTTAAACCCGGAGGCACGCGTCTGGACGTCCGCCGTTTCCCATTCCGACGCCAGTCGTCGCCAAACCGCATCGTTCATCGGTTCGTCCTCGAATCTCAGCGTTTGCACGTGACTTCAAAGCACGCGGTATTATTTTCGTCACACGATTCCGTAAACATGTTTTGTTGTTACCTGCTCCACAATTTGATAATTGACTTTTGGTTTGGTTAAATGGCAAATAATTCGACGGCCGTGAACTTTTCTTCTTTGGCTCTGCATCACCTTTTGTTGTTGAAATAAATGTCACGAGAGGCCCGTGCCATGCGTTCGTTAATGAATAGTATCTCTTATCATCCGTAAATATTTGCCCGTGAAAAATCCCGTCGCAAGCGTTAATAATGGCAAAATCTCTGATGGCCAGTTTTCGAGTGAAAGTGACTGTGATGTAATGTCAGATTGTTGTGATTAGTGACACGAAGAAGAAATACGGTGGCGGGGTTCAGGCAACACCACGGGGGTGGACATGGCCACCACGTACTGTACCACGGCTCGGTCATGGCCTACCAAGGCAGACACATGCCCGCAAACCACCACCATCATCATATCGCTTCGCTGCCGGCCCATTCCTCGATCCCCCTCAACGCCAGTAAGTAATTTATCCGCTCCAATTATTATAGTCCGGCCACAAAGGACCATTAACTTTTAGTGATAGTGGCAGCATAATTTAGGCTAATATCGATCAATAGCCCAATATAATCCAGATAGGGGCGTCCAGACGGGAGGGCAACCGCCAGCGACCTCTCTCATGTCTGCTATAAATAATAGCGATAATGAAATTTTGCTGGCTTAATGAGCCGGCTAATGTCCGACATCCAGCTCATACCGTAACTTCAAACTGCCAGCCGCAATTTTAAAACTACACCAGACTAGTGTTCAAATGTCATTTGCTCTAATGGGGCTTAAGTAACGAGACTTGTTCTCCCTTTTTTGCTACGTGTCGTAAAACTCACAATTTCAATCGTTTCAAAGTGTTCTAGGAATTCGTGACGTTTTTATAGATGATTATTCGACATCATTTTCGGTACTCTATGTTTAATTAGTGTATCTTATCAGTTTCCAGGTTTAATTAAACACTTTAACTGAAAAAAAGAACAGTTCTGGGACTTCCTGGGTCATAACAGTAATGGTAACCTCAACTCATGCAAAACACATTAATTGAAATGTGTATTTTGCGTGCCCTTTCAAATCTTCTGTCTATTTGCCGACAGTAAGCTGATACGAATACTCACTCGCCTGGTGTTTATAATGAAATTTTTTAGCAAGCTCTTCAGTTTATTTTTGCACGATCGTGTATATTTTAGAATTGACCAGTGTTGCTATGTCAAAGAGTAAGTTGAATTTACCAAGCATGGAAATCAAGAAATTTGCAATTTGAAATTGGATTCGCACCATCAGTATCCTCGTTAACGTTGTCTAACTTAACACCATAATTTAGGCCAATGGGGTGAGGCTACAATTTGACGCAAGGCAAAGACGTTTTTAAGCGATTGAAGTCCTTTCTTTTCCCTTACCAAAATGGCTTTCTGTTTAAGTTATAAATTAATGCATTTTAAAGTCTGACTTAAGTTATATGTTACGCAAGAGTTAACGCAATAAGTTGCATAATATACAAGTTAAACCACGAAAACGATGGAAAATCGACTGGGATGCTCGTTAGAGTACTTCAAGGAAATGAATAAAAATTGAAAAATTGATTAACTTTAATTCTGAAAGTCATTTTGGAAAGGGAAAAGAACGGACTTAAATCACTTCCGAACGTCTCTGTTTTATGTCAAATTGTAGCTACACCCCATTGGCCTAAATGATGGTATAAAATTAGACAATCTTAAGGAGGACACTGATAGTGCGAATCCAATTCTAATGAGTGGTATCGACGACCTCAACCTTCAGCTACGTCGAGTATAAAATTGAGAAACATCGCACAAAAAATTAAGAAGATATATAAAAAAGAAACCTGTCCGGTTTTTTTATGGGCCCATTTTTACTTTTTCACAGAATTTGTAAATGTAGCAACTGACCATAACAGTGAAAGTAAGGATTATTACGTAGAAACTTGGCAATTAATCCGATGCTACATCTTATAAATTTCAATCCGCCAGTCTGAGGTTTTCCACGTTTTCAATTTTTTGACAAAAGGGCACCTTTCCTGTGCTCATAGAAATAAGTAGTATTCATCTATAAAATTTCATAGTTGACATGCCAAAAAGGCACTTGTGCTTCGCTGATTGCCACCAAAGTCAAATAAGCGCTTCCAGCGGGTTAGAACATTACTGCGTACCAAATTTCAGCCAAATCGACCTAGTGTGTAATTGCAGTAACCTCCCATTTTAACTTCTATGCTCCGCGGAGCAGTTACTGGAATCGGTTGAAAAGTTCAGAAAAATCGAATATCCAAAAACATAAAATCTTTACGTTTTAGGGTCCTGGAACAGTTTTTGTGTTTTTATTTTCCGTAAAAATCGGTTTGAGTGTTTGTTGTGGGCTATTCTTCATAGATACGTGCTGCCGCGGCCTTTTTGGTAGATCTTTTCGTAGCCAACAATTTTTCTATTTATGATTTTGTTATATCTTCAACCGTTTACTCAGTGTCCACGTTTGAAATTGCTAAGCGAGGTTTTTCGTGGACTTGCACGCGACGAATAACTATGGGGGTCAATGGTTGACTTTTATTCTATTTTTATTTAAATTTGTGGTTAAGCGATCGATAAAATCGAGCTAGTAAATTTGAGTAAATTCCATGAAGGGAGTAGGACATATTCACGTAGCTCTCTCGCCAAAGCGTTTCACCACAGGTCGCTGGCCGTGTTTGGCGAAGCGCGGTAACTGGAAAAAACTGTGTATTTTTGAGTTTTGACCCGAGTTTATATCTGGAAGAGATTTTTTTTTTGAATTGAACAGATAGGTACGTCAATGACATTTTTCGAAAAAAAACCGAGAAAGACATCAGCTATCAAACCCAATAAGTATAATAAAAATATGGAGTTATACAGGGTGTCCCCGAGCACTCGCAGTTGATTTTAATAGAGTATTCACCATTAAATTCTGAGTCTCGCATTTTTAAAAATTCCCAGGGTCCAATAGTTCTCGAGTTATAAGAGATTTAAGAGGACAATTCAGATTTTACCTATGAATTTATTGCTTCATAAGGTAATTTTTTCTACAAAAACTATTAAAAACAGTTCTTTTAACGTTAGTTGACAATTGTTAAAAATGGCATTTTCTGACACCAGTATTAAAAGTCATTTACTTTTAACACTGGGGTTAAAAGTGACAATGCAGCAACAATTAAACAAGCAGCGGCAACAAACTGTCACTATATCTTAGTTACAAAGAATTTCATTCGTTTTCAATTAATAATTTGAAAATTTCTGCTTTTAATAGTGTTTGTAGAAAAAATAGTGCACTTTAAACACTTATATCATAAATAACTATTTTCTACGACCACTATTAAAAACACTTGTTTTAACGTTTGTTGACAATTGTTAAAAATGACATTTTATGATACCAGTATTAAAAGTCATTTACTTTTAACATTTATGTTAAAAGTGATTTACTTTTAACACTCAGGGATAAAAGTGACAATGCAACAACAATTAAACAAGCCGCGGCAACAAATTGTCACTATACCTTAGTTACGGCGAATTTCATGGACGTTTTCAATTAATAATTTGAAAACTTCTGCTTTCAATCGTGTTTGTAGAAAAAATAGTGTATGATATGCGTGTTAAAAGTGATTTTATTTTGTTCGAAGGGATGGGCCACTCCGCTGCGCGTCGTGTCCCAAACTTCCCTTCTTACAAAATAAAATACCACTTTTAACACTTATATCATAAATAACTATTAAATGTGACATGAGATGCACTATTTCCCAGGTAACAAGATACAACAACACCCCATTACACCAAAAAACTGAACAGCTAACGGGTCATCATTACTAATTTACTAGTGTTGTGTTAGAATACCTAACTATTTTTATCTAAACTGGATGAATAATGAAAGGAAAGTACGAAAAATGCCGACTCTGAAAAACTACTAACAGCAAAATCGTTTTAAATCACAAACAGGCAACTAATTAAAATGAACTAACGAGCCAAAATAGACAGTTTTTCTTACATTCACTTAACTGTTGTTGCACATTTTGCTCCTGCGTTTTAAACTCGCATCTTGCACAATGTCAAATGGTAATGTTGTTTGTTTCCTTGAAGTGCAAAATATTTTCGGTCTATCGTGCGGTAAATCCCGAAAGCGCTTTGTACGCGAACTTTATGGGATAGTTTTCGTACCAGCATCCAAAATATTTCGAGCAACGAATTTGCTTTGCATTTAAACAAACAAATAATTTTGCGTTGTATTATCAGTGTTTGTGCGCGCCCCTTCTGCTGTTGACGTTTATTTATCAAATTTGTTTGTTTGAACAGGCGAACAATATTTGCTGTTTGTTCAGTAATATTAAATAATTAATCGACATGGAAATTAATTATTTTCCGTCCAGGAGGGGAGGAAAAACCTAATCCAAATCCGGAAGACGTGATGTTTTATGTATAACGACCGGGACGCCTTTGTTTTATTTTAAAATTATATTTAGCTATTTTCTCACAAGTTAGACGTGAGTTATTATCTTGCCTTCATCTTTCTTTTATGCAGAAATTTATAGAGTCCCTCGAGTGTTTTTGAAGATATTTGCGCTCTCCAGTTTCACACTGTAAACTGACTTGAGCATTCTGCCTTTTAATTAGATGTAATATTTAACATACTTTCTGCATTTTTAATTACCTGTTTGCAACTTTTCGAGCTGCAGTTTGTTTAACTTATTAGCGAGGAACTTTTGAAACTTGACGACAATTTTGCATAAGCAACGACTCGAGTCGACTCGCACATACATAGCGAAAGAACTACTCCACACAGTTTTTTTTTATCCAGCTCTTGTAAATTTTTCAACAGGAACAGGGACACTTTTTCATAAACTTCACCTCCGGGGGTTAATATTGCAACGTTGCAGCTTTAATGAGTTTAATGTCTTTAATTAAAGATCATTTCTAGTTTTATGTAGCCCCGGAAGGCACCCGCAGTTTTCCACTATTCAATTGTAAAATGACCGAGTCATCAACTATTCAATCGGGAAATAATTCATTTCGACTTCCGTGCACAATTTTAAACTAGGCTTTCATTTATTCCATCAAAGGCCGATTTCGATGTGTTCGCGGTTTCAGTGGTTTTTTATTAATTGTGCCTTTTTACCAAGTTCTTCAAGAATTCTTTTTCTATTCTATATTTTTTCAGTGTGCCCATTTTTGGACTTTATTCGAGAATTAGTCCTATTCTGCAAAGCATTTTTGTATTTAATTCCAATTGTGTTCCTGGGCCCATAACCTATCCGTGAAAGTTGAATTTCTAAAAAAGATCCGTAGAAAAAACCTCTTACGGTTAAAGCCGATGGAAAATCTCCATGAAAATGAAACAGTGGAGCGAAGGATTAATTCGGCGTTGAAATTATCGCGTCAGGCTTTTTATGACAACGTCTAATTTGGATATAAATGCGGTTTCATCACCTGCTGTGTCCCTTCCAGGACTTAAAAGAAACGAGTTAATTGGGAAAGTTTCGCGCAAATCCAAGATGCATTTAATAAACGTTAAAAAGCTGAAATATCTGTCGTGTTTTGGACGTATTTCACTACAACCAGCACGCTCCTAATTTTAGAAGGTTATCGTGTCAGGCAACGAAACTGTGGTTGACACCAAACAATCAAATGCCGATGAGATTTCAACCACGAAAACTACGATTAGCCTTGACAAATATGTCCCCGGAAAACGCTTATTTATCGATATTGATATACACATAAAATGAGTGGTCGTAAATCGGAAAATCGGGTAATAAATCGTGGCATTAAACTTGGAAACTAGTACTAATTCCCGTCGTATTTTTGTGTTAAGCCGCACAACAATGCCGGCGGCGGCTGAATAAAAACGGATGTGTCTATGACTAGTTTAACGTAATAAAGCCAATCTACTCGATTACCTTCGATTTTCGATAAGTTCACAACGATGTTCATCAATATAGTAAAGTGGGCGTAAACTGATAATGTTAACAAACGCTCGCCCCGAAATAGCTTCCGCCGCGATTTTTCCCCAAAATTTCATGACTAACAATTTCGGTGTGGGTGCCTGTGCGTTCTATTTCGATCCTAGGCTATAAATTTCGAAAAATCGTGCCAAATTGGTGGATTTTATAACCCCGAGTATCAATCACGCCCGTGTCTCACCTTAGCGGCAGCAGGTGAGCCGCTCTTAACAAACAGCTTAATTTTAGGGGATTTTTTTTACTAATGCACATGTGTTGGCTACTCATTCATCACGTGCAGGACACCATCCCCGAATATGATCGCGTTCTGTTGGTTTCATAATTGATGACAGCCCCAATTTTGTTTTGAGCTCATTTGTCATAACCGTCATTAACACTTGTTTTATAGAGTCAGGAGGGGAATCGACAAATTAACTTAAGTCCTGAAAAATTTGCACAATTCTACAGAGGCCAATTAGTGGTCGTATACCGTTCTATAAATTACAGAACTTAGAAATTAGATTTTAGCTGATAACGAAATCTGATAAAGAAATCTTCAGTTTTATTCTTGTAGAAACTGTCAAATCAAAAATCAACGATGAAAAATAATTTTTGAAATCTTTCATTATTCTTGCCTTAAATTGTTGAAAAATGATTTTCTCTTTGCGGTATCATTATTTGTTGACACAAAAGAGCGACCAAATTGCTGAAAATAATTCTTTGAATAACGAATAATTTTAATTAATCAAAAAGCAAAGCGACGTGATCTTTGAAAGAAACAGTTGATGGTTTTGCAATTTTGGGCCACCCTCCCCTATACGACAAACGTCATTAAATTAAACGATAAATCCGATTCTTCAAGAATTATGAAGAATGCCGTCCGTAATGCCAATAATAAGCTAAAAGTCAGATAAAATTTACTTTAACTGTTTAATTATTGTTATCGGATGGACTTTCGTGACTTCGTAATCAAATGAGTTACGGATAGTGGACAGACAATACACTTCGTAAAGGAAGAAGGGTAACTGATTAGTTAAAAATCTTTTTAATTTTCCATTATTATTCGCAGATTTCAACTCTACGTAAATATTACAACATAAAGGAAGAAAACGCAAACATAACCTCAAAAAATACTCCAATCGATATGAAGATCGAAAATCAAAACAAAAAGCTTTACTTAATGTACTCGTGTAAGAAGCATTAAACAATGTGGTCAATTTAATTGTGAAATAATTATAGCAAAATGTCTATTTATTAGAAAGCGAAAGCCACAAAACAAAACCACCTACACTCAGTTTGTTTTCATGTTTAAATGCAGGAAAAGTACAAATCGGAAGTGCCTAAAGTTTAGTTTAAAACTGTTAACAGGTAATTATCGATGACAGATTTCTTCTACTCACAATCCCTTCGTCTACTACAACCAAATTCTATGCGAGACAATACCAACTCCCGATATGAACCAGTCTTTGCACATCAACATGTTTAGGCGCTTGTTCCTCTTGGTTTTTCATCCCATTGTCTCACTTTCACCTCACTTCTTACCTATAAATTTTATTTATGACCTAAAAAATCTCAAATTTACTTACTCAAGAAGCTTTTTTTACATGAGATGAACTTTCGGAGGTAGCAAAGTCGAACTTATGCACTAGACAAATTCTTCGGTAACAGTTAGATATAGCCCCTTCTGGCAAATTTGCACTTTTTTAGAAAATATCTATTAGAATCTCATTAAATAGAGTAAAATGAAGACAAACCAGCTGGCGGAAGCGCGATTTTATTTAATTTACTCGTTAAAATAAATAAATACGGAATTAAAATTGAAGGAGCTATACCTAACAATTACAAGGCAGCACTTATTAGATATAGCCCCCTTCCTTTAAATTTCCACTTTTTTAGAAAACTTTTAATAGAATATCATTAAATACAATAAAAACCAGCTGGCGGACGGGAGTTTTTTCCAATTTGGACCCTAAAAATAAATACATAAAATATTTAAATTGAAGGGGTCTATATTTAACAATAACTACGCAACCATTAGATATCAAACCAGTAATAAATTATTATTATTATTATTATTATTATTATTATTACATATACTTACACCTATAGCCCCTTCTTTTAAATTTCCACTTTTTTGTAAATATTGTTATAGAATCTCATATATTAAGGTAAAACGAAAACATAACAGTCGACGGAAGACACTTCCAACGGGCAGAATTTGTGAAACAATTTTAAATTAAAATTTTAAAAAAGTGCTTGACGTAGACCTGAATTGCGGTTGCTTCTCGCCCTGCAAGACTGTTATTTGGCGGCTACTCACTTTTGGCTCCGCCGAAAGCTCGCTTTTAACGTTACACGGGCAGCATATGAGAAACAATTTTTTGAACTTTCGACAGGCAGAATTTGAGAAAAAATTGTTTTCCTACGACCGCTTACGAAAGTTATAAATATCGCACAATTAAGTAGCCCCGAAAGTTGACACTAACGCACGCGTGCTGTGCGATATAATATCGCTGTTTTGCTTTCTATGATCAATGAAAATACTCATTATTTAAATAATAATTTTCAGTAATTTGATCGCTTTTTTGTTGCAACAAATAATGTTACCGCAAGAGAAAATTATTCTCCAACAATTTAACGCAAATTTTTCATTGATTGTTTTTGCTTAACATAGTTTCTACAAGAATAAAACCGGAGATTTCTTTCCGAGTACTGTATGGAGGAGACAGCTACAACCCATGCCAAAATCTAATTTCTAAGTTCTGTAGTTTAGACGCTACGACCACTGATTGGTCTAACTAGACTCACCCTGTTATTCCCCATATCCTATTATTATTGCTTCAACTCTTGCACCCCCGTACTACAAACTCCTGCCGTTTTTGCCATCCATCATTCAGCGATTTCAGTAAAAAAAAGTTAATTTTGTGTGACATACGGCAGACAGGTGCTAAAGATTTCCCTCCACATCGTTTTAAAACACAATTCTCTGCGTCTCTCTCACGGAAAACATTTAAATTTCACAATTTTTTGTTTTATTTTCGTTGAGGGTAGGGAAGCGTAAACCTGGGGTGTCTGAAAAAGTGGTAATGGGCATTAGGAGGCAACAGGTATGGAGTTAATTGGTTGAAACCGCTTGGCGTTATTTCTTTTTGTAAGTTTTCCGTTGTAATTCGGGGACGGAAGTGGCTGTAGAGAATGGCTAACATTTGTGCTTTAAGCGAATATGTTTGCCGATCGCCGTCAAGATAAAACAAATTTAAGCATCATTATATCGATTCGGTTGGCAATAATTGCGTCCGTTTTATTGCATCCCTGTTTTGGTATTATTGTTGTTTGCCGTATAAATTGCCGATGTTGCTGATTGAAATTCCAATAGAACGGTTGCAGGAATGTCCAGGAAAATAATAATTCCCTCTGTATGATATCTTCCTCCAGGTGGATATCTTTAGACTGAAGCAATTCCGATTTTTCTTGCGAAAGATGTATTTCATCCTTTGTTGGAGATATTGTCTGAGAATAACTTTGTCTGTGGAAGAAGCTTGATCTGTATGCAAAGTGCATGATTGAATAAAATTCGTGAGAGACGACGGTCGATGTGCATTCAATTTATTCTATTGCACATTCTGCATTAGTTCGAATTTTGTTACAATCGGTTAATGTATTTTGCAAGACGAGATCGCTCGAAAACATTCACAAAGTTCTGTTTCGTGCGATGACGGGATTAAGTCGATCGCAAAAGTGCCAACATAAATTAATGTCTTCCACTGATCCCACATAGGAAGAGTCGCCATAAACTGTATTGACAAATGCTGGAGGGATTCCGGGTCCGGATATATAAAATACGGGACAGCCACATTGAGAGATTACGTACGTACCGGCTTCTTACGATCCACCACCCACCCTAAGCCGACTTTATGTCCGGAGCTTGTCCTACGTCCCGTCAAATAAATTCATATATCCTACATAAATTAATCCGGGATTATCGATTGCCTTCGAGATCAAGCTGCGAGGGAGACAATTTCACGGCGTTTTGGAATAAATTAAAAGCAAAAGAACCCCCCCGACCGAGGCGAGAATCAACCTGAAACGAAATCAGATCTGGAATCTACGCTCAAATGGAACACCGTGCGTAAGTCACGAACGCATATTTGAATTCATATGAGAAAATTTACATAAAATGTGCCACGCTACTTTGAATTTATGACATTACTAAAAACGTATCGTGTCGGTATTTGCACACTGACACACTCGTGGGATCTCACGATCATTAGGCGATTTGCTTCCCGGGTTCGAAGTTCGAGATGTACCATTTAGTGCTTTATTATCGTTGACTTTGGTTTCAGCGGCTTTCAGTACTTTATTTTTCGTGTCAACTGGGAATTCCTGTCAATTGGGAAACAGTGATACTCCATGAAGGGGTCAACAACCGGTGCAAATTTATGCACCGTAAATTCCTGTAAATCATCGTAAATCCTAATATAATCTTGTAAATTCACAGCAAATCCCATAAATTCTCGTGGATTCTCAGAAATCCTTATAAATCCCCTTAAATCCTTGTAAATCCCAAAAAGTTTTCGCAAAGGAGCCTACAATAATAAAGGCGACCGCTCGGGCCCATCTCTACCAAATTTTAAATTTTGGGTAAGCGAGGGATAGATGAATGGGGGAAAAATAAAAATTTAGTATCTACTAGTTCTCGAGAAAAAAATTCGTGAAAATAGCCATTTTCTCGGTCCAAATGTATTTAGAGCCACATAAAAATGTGACCACCTGGGAAAATTTCTATATATTTGTGTTCAATCTTGTAAGAACACTTTATTATACCTCCACGCCAAAAATCAAAGTTTAGTGTCGTCCAGATCCTGATTTTCAATTTATTTCCTGGGCCACTATCGTATCCTTTATAGAAATCCCTCTGTAAATTTCTTTAAAACCGAGATAACTTACTGTAAATAGTAAAAATTGTCAATTATTGAACACACGATAAACGCAGTTTGAAAGATGCAAGTATTTAAAGGACCCTATACGTTAAGGGCGAATTCTCGGCCCAGTCGAAAATGACCAAATTATTTTTTTTTAGTGTAAGTGGGACCAGATGTTTGCTAAAGTAATATTATAAGTCGAGAGTAACAATACAGGGTGCCCCAACACCGATGTGCAACGTATTCATGACCCTTCATTTTGAAGCTATCGTTTTTACAAAAATACAAGCGCGAAGGTATCCCCCTGTACATGCGGAGCTGATCAGCGTTTATTTCATTTCAATATCTTTTTTACGTCCGAAGATATTCAAGAAGCAAAGATTTTTAAAAAAAACCTGTATATCTTGAAAACGAAAAATTACTCTTTATTAATTTTTTTTATGGGCATGAATTATAATCTGCTGAATCGATTAAGACTAAATGCAAAAAAATTGGCCCAAGCAGTCACACTTTAAATTGAACCTACATTTCAAGATGGCGATGTCAAAATTATGTAATATGAATAGGAATCCAGGATGGGCCTATATTGTTGCTTAAATCAGGTTGTTATGTGTCATATATGAAATAGCATGATGTGAATTATCTGCAAATTCACATTATGGTTATCTGTTCGTACTACACGGCAAGAAATCAGCTTGGTTTTGAACCAAATTGCATAGGATAATATACTTAAAATTACTGATTTTTGAAAATTTATATTTTCTTAACTAAAAATTACTCTTCTTTTATTTTTCAAGGATTCATTAATTGAGCATTCCTCTTTCCAAAACTACAAAAAAAAAAAAGAAAATTCTCCCAAGCAGTCACTAATGACTAGGGCCCTTTATTGCTGCGGCTGCTAATTTGTTTGAGTGTGTGCTCAATTAACTATTTTTCCGGCAAAGAACTCCAAAGTTCTCTGTCACCGTTAGTAACTCGGGTAGTAACATCCGAAGTTTTTGCGCGCCAGTTCGAAAGATTCAAGTATTTCAATTTATTTGCTGTAAATAGTTTTTTCGAAGCGAAATCGTCATTGGATTAGAACTATTTCTACTAAAATATTAATTCGTAGGCATTTTATTGACATTTTACGTTTTGCTAGCTCGCTCGCGTACACTATCGGTCGGATAACTTGAGAACTAATTGTGATATCGAGCTAAAACTTAAAGTAAAGTATGGAATACTCGCAATAACTTTGCTACCAACAATTTTTGGAGAAAATCTGATGGACAGATCAAAGTGATTTAAATTCTTGCCGAACTTTTGACGTCATTTTTAAGTCTCTGACGTCACTCACGTCAGACATCTTACGTCATCGATGTTTTTTTTAACCTCCCCAACCTCATCACAATTTTAAAAAAATGGGAGGTTACTGCAATCACTAAAATTTTCGAATTCGAGATAAGACCGGATCTATGCGTTTTGAGGTCTCAGGAACCCAAAAAAGTGGTTTTTAAAATGTGTCTGTGTGTATGTTCGTACGTACGTTCGTACGTACGTTTGTAAACACGCCACAGCCAAAACTACTGGACCGATTTGGCTGAAATTTGGTACGTAGGCATCTCATAACCCAACTTAGATCTGAAAAGCTTTTGGAGCCAATCGTGCAACCGGAAATGCCATTTTGGCACATCAACTTTTAAATTTTAAATGCAAACCCCCATTTTTTACTTCACCATAAGAAGGACCTTCAAATTCTGCTTCTAAAAATGTATTCACTCTTAGTGCCTTTTTGACAAAAATTTAAATATTCGGGATTGTTAACGCACTTTCAAAACACGATACAGGCGAAACCTCTGGACCGATTTACCTGAAACTTTGTACAGGGAGACTGTATTATACGCCGAAGAGCTGAAAATTGTTTGGTGGCAATTGATCCACGGAAAGTGCCGTTTTGGCACATCAATTTTCAATTTTAAATATACTCTCATTTTACCATCCTAAAGAACTTTTTTTTAAATTTATTGTCAGCATCAGGAAGGTCTTCAAATACTTGTTCTAAATAATACAAAATTCATTCGCATTTACTGCCCTTTGGGTAAAAAAAAATTAAATTTTTGTAATAACACTAAAAACACATTATAGCCCAAACTGCTGGATGGATTTGACTGAAATTTGGTACATGGAGATTGGGTGATCCGTTGAAGACCTGAAAGGCTTTTGGAAGCAATTGGTAAACGGGAAGTGCCATTTAAGCATATCAACTTAAAATTTTAAATACAAGGCCTCTTTTTTATGTCGCCATTAGAAAGACGATCAAATTCTGGTTCTAAAAAAGTATTCACAGTCTTTGCCATTTCAGTGGAAAATAGAGAAAAAATTCTTTCTCATTAAAGGGTAGCGGGCTGACAGTGGATGGCATAAAGTGGCAGTTATTGTCAAAAAAGGTGGCAAAATATTAACCTTAAAAGGAACATGTTGTCAAATGTGATGGATGATGACGGTATTTGTCGAAAAGCATAACAAATTTTCTATTGAATTGACTACTATCTACACAGAATATAAAGATCCACGCGATGGGGAGGTTCCAGCCGCTTCTCTGCTGCATTTTTTAAATGGCAGCGTATACTTATCTCGACTAATTTCGATACATTACTGAATTCTTTTCAGCTGTATAAAAATTTTATCAAAATCATAACGTGAAAAAAAATGGAATATTCGCAATTACTTTGCAACCGGCAATTTTTGAGAAAATCTGTTGGATGGGCCAAATTGATTTAAATTTTTGCGAAACTTGATACAATTTTTAAGTTTCTGACGTCACCCATGTCAAACATTACTCCGTCGGTGTTTTTTTTTAGAAGACAAACCTATACACTTCTTGACTGATCTTGGTACATGGTTGAATTCTCTTTTCAGCCATATACAAAATTCACCAGGCATGACGTAATACGTTTGACATGAGCCGCGTGGGTGACCTCATACACTTAAAAATTACATCAAAAATCTCGCAAGAACTTAAATCAATTTGACCCTTCCAATATTTTTTTACATAATAATTTTGGTAAAATTTTGATATAGCTGAATAGAGAATTCAACCAAGTATCAAAATCTGCCGAGAAAAGTATAGGCCGCCTGTTAAAAAAACACCGATGCCATAATAGGTTCGCCATGGGTCACGCCAGAGACAAAAAAGAAATGAAAAGTTTTGCAATAATCTAAATCAATTTGACCTATCCAACAGATTTTCTCAAAAATTGCCGTTTGCAGAGTAATTGCGAATATTTCATAATTTATAAGATTTTTTTCACGTTATGATTTTGGTAAAATTTTTATTTGGCTGAAAAGAGAACTCAATAATGCACCGTCTCCGAGACTGCCAATTTTTTTGGGTTCTTTTGTGGGCCTTGTGTTTCATTCCAATCCCAACTGATCTGCCCTACTCACGGGGTAAACAGAAATAAATTGTCAAAGTAAACGCATTTGGTGGTGGTGAATGGGATTGCTAGCATTTCAAGGTAAAAATCGATTTAGGGTCCTAAAATAAATACCGCCGTTGTAGAGAAACCGGTAAACTGTATATTCAAGAGGGGTCCGAAGTGAATCAAAATAATGTAGTGTTATCGTTAGCCTGCATATCTACCATCCGTCCCGAAAACTGAATAATTCATTAATTTATTTTAAAATCATAAGGCGTGTATTGCGTAAACACCACATTTTCGTATGAAAAATCTGCTGCGTGTTCTTGTCTAAAAACCCCGAAAAGATATAATTAATTACGTAGGATAATATAAACCCTTTCGAGGCGGTTATGTGATGGGTCGCAGGACCCGGGCAGTAAAATGCATTGCAAAACCCGGACGAATATTGGATGTTTATATTTTATGTATGAGGGGGTGGCAATCAAACTGTGTCGATAAAGCTGTAACACCTCGTAAATTGAAACGCGGCCCAGTGCAATATCTTTGGAGCACTATCAGCACGTAAAACAGTAAGTTTGTCATGCGTGTCCCATTTATTGTGGCGTATATTGATAAAGGAGACTGCTGGTCCACGTACAAGTGTGCGTTATGACCCATCTTGGCCTGCGGTTGGCCGATCCAACGTTGTGATTTGTTAGCAGGGGCCGCCTGCTACAAACGATTGAAAGAAAACACACTTATTTTTCTTCCTCATATTTATTGTTGTGTTCACTGTGTGTTGGACGCCCGGTTCCAAAATCAATGTTTATCTTGGATTTCCTTTGATGCTGGGCTTTGTTTGCCGAATAGCACCAACGGCTTTGATTCATTTGCTCGCGATTTATGGGTCATTATATTCGACGGATTATGCGATTCTGGCGAAATGTTTACGTTTCCTCTCGTCAAAACTCATTCTCGATCCCGGCATTACAAGTAGTCCCAAAGTACTACACTTCCATTATGTTACCAGCCTCAGATACGAACCTATCTTAGCCGTTTAGAACCTTTCAACTGTGGTAAAAATTTAATAACTTTGTTATTTAATTATTTCTTTCCACTTTATATCACATTATTATTTATCCTGTGATGTCTGCTGGATAATGGGGTATTATTATTTTTATTATTATTATTTCATGATTTACATTTTTAATGCGTTAAGTACACTGACGGAAGGAGATTAGGTTTTTATCCTTCTTATTTTGGAAAATTGCGAATTTTGGAATGATTGCAGTAACCTCCCATTTTTAAATTGGTTGTGGGGAGGTTAAAAAATTATTCAAGACGGAGGCAGAATCTTCTCTACTAGAATAATTGAAGACATCAATTACTTATTGTAGTCACTCATTTTTAGAGAAGTTTATTTTCTTGGCAATCCGGAAACGTCAAGTGCCTTTTTGGCATTGCAATTATGAAGTTTGACCAACGTGCACCAATTTTTCTTATCCGTACATGAAAGGTCTTCAAATTCTGTATCTAAAAGTGTATTCACACTTAGCGCGTTTTTGGAATAAAATCAAAAAAATCGAAATTTCGAAGAAACTTTAAATAACACGCTACAGCCCAAACTACTACAAAATCGATTTGGCTGAAATTTGATATAGGTAGAGATACTATTAACAGCCGAAGAGCGGATTTAATTTTTGTGTCAATCGGCGAACGACAAGTGCCATTTTGGCATATCAACTTTGAAATTTGATTAATAAACTCCCATTTCTCGTTTCCAAAAATATTCTCAAACTTAGCGTCCTTTTGGCAAATGCTCCTAAAATTTTGAAAAAGGCCAGAAAACGCTTTTGAAATTGCTGGAGTCAAATTTAGGTGTATAAAAGTAGGAAAATTTACTTGATTTTGGGGGCAATCTGCCAATAACAAGTGCTTTTTTGGCAAGTCATGTATCAAATTTGAAAGATTACCAACATTTGTTTTATCAGCACATGAAAGATCTTCTAATTCTGTCCCCAAATATACAATCAAAGTTAATGCCCTTTTATCAATAAATAATAAAAATTTTGAAGGACTCCCGAAACACTTGAGGCCGGTTTTTCAATCAAGGGTTAACCTACAGATCTGTTGGTTATCCAATCAGGTCATCAGAAAGTTTTGAAACGGACTCATTTGATTGGATAACTAACAGATCTGATGGTTAACCTTCAATTGAAAAACCGGCCCTTAGGTAGAGACTGCGGATAACTAATAGGTGATAGGAATAGGAGTGGATCATTCACCAAGTGGGGAGGTTCTGGCCGCTTCCGTAGCTGCTCATTTTAGATACTGAATTTGAATATCTTTTATGTGCTGATAAGAAAAATTATTGTTCATCAACCAAATTTTATAGTTGATGTGCCAAAAAGACCCTTGGCGTTTGCGGATTGGCATCAAAATTAACTGGGCCCACCAGAAAGTCAACGCTAATCCATTCGGTAGTTTTCGAGAAATCTTGCTCATATTCCACGATTACGACAGTTTTCAACGACGATTTTTGGTCATCATAAATAACATTTGCGCAATATTGTCGCATCTGGCCCTTTGGGTCCAGAGCTGGTACCGGGTTGTATGGGGGGAAAATGGGAGAGGACTAAAAGGACATCCCCAAAAGACGTGATAAAAATCAAAACGGTTTAATTAGTTTAAAGGAGGAATGACAAAGTTCGAAAGAGACAAATGGGGTGGATTTTGATTTTGTCAATTATTAAGTTTTTGCATACTATCTGACATCGATAAGCAACATTAGATTACTTTAGATATTAATTTTTAAAAACCGTTCAGTTTTTTAATTTAATAAAAATCGTTTGATAAGCCCATTAAATGCAAATGGATCTTTAAATCTATTTTTTTCGAAAACGGTTGATCCTACGCTGTTATAACAAGAGAGGCTTTTTTATGTAATTTTAGTCAGGAAACTGTATGCCGGTGAGAAATTGTCTAAAAAATAACACGTAAAAAAATTTGGGTGGGGAAAGCTGAAGCCCCCCCTATTTTCCACGCCCCTGGTTGAATCTGCTTTTGGTAGATACCATAATCTGATGGCGCTTACTGATGTTAGATAATGTGCGCTTACTGATGTTAGATAATGTGCAAAAAGTCGTCACTGTATCTTAAGCGGTTCCTGATTTATTCGATAAAAACCGAATTTGAGGCGCCCCCTTCAGAAGGCCGTAGCCCCCTTAGAAATTAGGAATGATTTCCGGATACATGTTTATAGGAACTTTTTTGCATATTTTGAGCTGCAGAATCACCCCCCGAAATATTTCATCGTTATTTCCGGACACCCTGTATTTCCATCGGAACTTTTCTTCCTAGAATGATGTAAGGAACCACGACCCGAAGTTAGGGCCCTGTATTACCTCTATACTGTATTTTTTTACTTGTTTATGTTGTTCCTTTGACTAAATAAAACGTCCTTAAAAGACGAAACAAAAGTTCTCTTAAATTTCCATAAATTCAAGAAAGTTTCGGAAATATTCGCAACATTCGAAAATTTCCGAAATTTTACATCACTACCTAGGCCAGCCTATAGTCAATTAAACAGCCTATTGAACGAAAAGAGTTACAGCTATTTTAATAGAGCGAAAAATTGTCGGTGGACCACCTGAATCGTCGAGCAGTTAATTTTTGCTTTTATTGCGATTTTGATGGTGCAAAAAATTTAATAAGCACCACGGGTGGTAGGTGCCACCGGTTTTCGAGTAATATTTTAGATCTTTTTCTGAAGCCCTCATCTCCAAACTTATTACCATCGACTGGTAAAATGCACCTACCGCCCTTGGTGCTTAAATAACCATAAACTGGTTGTTGGGAGGTTAAAATTTGTGTTCATCAGAGACGAAAAAACCCTGAGAGCACCTCCCAATAGCAACCAACGGCGGCATTTGGCATTTTTAATATTAATCCCGGTGGTACTTGTACGTGCTAAACAGCGTATATGGGGACAGTAATAAAATGTATGTTCATTTATAATTCCACGCCATAATCCGCAGCGGTGCCTTAACATAAAACTAGAATCACCGAAGTGGCTGCATAATAGATGTCCACGTAGAAAATTCCAAATCCCCGCGCTGGATTTAAAAATTAACAACTTCCGCCCGCCTTTGTTGGCACCACAATCAAAAAATAAGAGAAACTAAGAAGCCGCATTTGTATTTAAAGATGAATTTATTTTCTCGTCTCGTCTCCTTCCATATAAATACTCATTTCGAGGTGAGTCGCACACGGATGACACCAGCTGCTCTGCTGGAGTTCCTCAATAATTCAGACCTCAAGTCTTCGCATCCATCTGCTGTCCTGACCTGTCCTCCACAGTGTCACTTTTAAAATTAATACCCGGGGTTAAACTGACGACAACACCCTCAAGACTTTGCACTTGGGTCTTATTTTAATGACATCGTGGCTGAAATATATTTACATAATCAATCTGTTTCCTGCAACTATAATAATTGTGTTATTTGAAGACAGAGGCAGTTAATTATCTAAATCATCTATCTTGGTTTGTTTTCTTGAATAATTTAATTATCTCTCGGTTTGTTTTCTTTAATGGAAAACTCACTTCAATCGACTTTCTCATCCTATATTCATTCCTTCATTTTATGCACTTTGACTTTGTATATCCATTAACGGCAGAGTTTCATTTTAGTTGCAAACAGCCTCTGAGCTCGGCGACGTTTCTCTACCGAGAACATCTTCAAGGCTCTATATTTTTATTGTTGTTTTTAGAACAGAGGGCGCAGCCGTTATGATCCTGCACGAGCGCGAATAATCCTTTTAAAACATCCGATAAAGCTAATTAGGTCGGCTCTTAAATAATTTACTGAAGATAATCTCTTTACAGCGTGCCAAGTTTGTAACAATTTAACCAATTTGGCTATAAATAGGTGCAGCGCGAGATACTTTTTGATCTTAGCATCGATAAATATCCATTAAATAGCAGGGACAGTCCGGTTAAATCAATTCTGACACATCACTTACCCATCTCGACAATTTTTGTCTTCCCAAAACGCACAACAGAGATCAAAGTCAGTAGGAAGGGTAAACAAAAGGAACGTTTTTTTTTGCCTTGTTTTAGAATATTGAGACCGTGGAAGTGGGCCAGTCAAGAACAATGATTTATCGCGATCTCCCCGTGTTTTTGTGTTTTTTAAAAACCGTCCCTCTTATTTCCCTTTCAAAGGGATTTTACAAAGTTTGACGTAGAGTTATTAATACCCGCAAGGGTTCGACACGGAATTTTTAGCTGTAATCACCTCTAATTTGCGTGTCGAGCTCAAAACACACAAATCTGACATTGAAAAAAAGCGTGTCGTTCAATGTAAAACTGAATATGGCCCAATGAGCACGTACTAACTAGGGCTTGTTTATTTTTATCGATTCGAGCTCTATTTTTAAAAGTCTAGGTCAGTGTTTCGTATTTACGTCCCGTCAATGGCGACCCTAATTAATTAACTCCGGGAACGTGCAAGCTGAGTTTTAGCAATAAATTTGTTGGTTGTTTATGCGAAGTTATGTGCAAAATTGTGTGAAAACTTACCAGACTTACCAGGGTTGTAAGGAAAATAAAAGTTTTGCAGATAATGACATATTTGACTTCCGTAGGTAGATACCTGAAGCCATTTTTCTTGCCAGGTTGAAACGTTTGATAATTTTCAGAGCTAATAATAAAAAAAGGAACAAAAAGAAAGTAGAATATAGGATAAGCACAAAGAAAAATGAATCCACATGCAAATCCTTCATCAATGTCGTTTCCCATTCTAGCCTGTTCTTCCAATCCTTATTATACTACAGGTTAGAAATATCTGAATAAGAAGCGATAGAGAGTTTTGACGCCCTCCACCGGAAGAATGGTCAAACGAGCACAAGAAAAGCGAGGGCACTTTGCAGTGACCGACTCTCTCGAGCCACCATTCAAATGCACTTCGCTGATGAGGGTCAAATAACCCGAAACCGGTCCGAAGTTTTTGAATGGTGGCTCGAAAGATTCAGGTATTTAAATTTGTTTAAATATCTGAATATTTAGTTGGTCGTATAAGTCAGGCAGATTTTGAAGATTCTCTAAATATCGCTAGCTGCACTTTAAAAGAGACACCCTGTATTATTGCTTTGAAACTCCCTTGCAAGGGGTTGTGTCAAAATCAGTGTCGATGTCTGAGAGGATACTACATACAAGTCCAGCCTGATAAATTTGATAACGTCGAAGTAATAAACCCAATCAAGCGTAAAGCGAAGTGAACAAGGCTGTACAGCGCGAGCTTATTGCTAGGGGATTTCAGCTCGAGGCGGGTCAACTATATTACCGGTAATGAGAAACATTCAATTACCATGTCGCTCGTTCAGTACCCATCAAAAGCTTGAGGTGTTTTCAGTTAACGGCATCCAATCATTGACTTTATAATTGGAGGAGAAAGGGTGGGTATCTTCCCTGGACTGTAATAATGAGGGTATTTTTATAACGTTGTAGCAATCTGGTTTTTGAGCCGCCACCCTTCCTACCCCTAGGGGTATAATTGGTTGCCTAATAAGAAAACAAACAAGAGGGTTTTCTTTAAATAACAACATTATTTGTTTTACTGCTTTATTTTGTACAAATTAGCAAATTTACCTCTGATGAACCCGGCACTTTGATTCCTTAAATGTCGTCTCGTCTTTCCAGCCACCATCCTTCTAGTCTCCGATAGTTTTAATCTGCAGCTCACCAGTATTCAATTTTTCCAGCTCAAGGCAGCTGAACATTTTTCTTTTCATCACCGAAGTCCCCTTTTTCTTTCCCTAAAACGAAATTTAATTAACCAGAGTTTTCCCGAGTTTTTCTGGAAATAGTGGCACCAACAGAGGGCGCCAGCTGTTTGACAAACGAGAGGTCGTGATCGCTTTTACCGACGGTGTGGAAGCCTCCGTTGTAACGAAAAATGTAACGGGCTGAAAATTCCCGAATCCCGTTATTCCTTGACCTGGAGAAGCCATCCGGTAGTGCCGAGGGTGCGGATTTGTCCTACTAGTTTTGAGGATTGATGTCCCACTTTTTTTGAAGGCATTTTTTTGGTTTCAAGCAGGATCAAGAAAACGTGTTTTTGAGGTTAGATCTGATAGATTTTCCTCGAGTTTTCCAAATTACGACCCCAGAAAAGAGGTGAGTCTGTTTATTTCTTGGCACATGCAGTGAGTAATTTCCTGTTTAATACAGGGTCGTTTTTCTGGATTTAACATCCACCGTCGATTTTTCGTCGATTGAAGTTGGGTGCTTTTTTTTCTTCATCGAGGAGTCTGAAAGTCAGGTTCCTGGTTCCTCTGCGTTGACGGAGGCGTTCTATGTCCTGTACCCCTTCAAGGAATAGAGCCTTTTTATCTCCCCGAGAGATTCAGTTGTGCTGTGCAGCAGGTATCTCCCTTCCACATCTTCGATCCAATTAGAAATCACTGCCACTACACCGAGGACCTACACCGAAGAAACAGGCCAGATAATTATTTTCTTGAGTTCTCTTATTATTTAAAGCAAGCGATAAGTCGCTGTAGTTAATTTTTTGCAAAGATAATTATTTTCTTGAGTTCTCTTATTATTTAAAGCAAGCGATAAGTCGCTGTAGTTAATTTTTTGCAAAGATAATTATTTTCCTAAGTTCTCTTTTTATTTAAAGCAAGCGATAAGTCGCTGTACTTAATTTTTGCAAGGATAACTTTGATCCTTTATTGGATTTTATTACAAATTTGTTTTGCCTTCAACCGCCCTCAGTGGTTGACCCTTTCTATATATCTCTATTTGAGTTACTTTGTCAGGGTTACTCGCTTTCCTTTTTGTTTTGCGCTTATTTTCAATAGGTTGTTGTTTATAATTACGCTGCGGAGTATAGCTATACAGCAACAGCGGTTTTTAGTTTTTTTATATGCGCTGGGTTTCAAGGTACCCCCTTTCGACAAAGTTTCTTTTTTATTACACTTCGTGTTTTTACTTTTGTAAATAATTTTTAATACACTTTTTGTTAAATTTCTTCGTTTTGTATTTCATCCCTTCCTCCTTCGTTGAAGATAGTGTCCAGTAAATTTCATCGCCGGTGCCAAAGCTTGTCAACTCAGTCGGTAACTACTGGTAGTGCGCTCCAAGTTACCTGGCGCCCAAATAATCAATTTTTATCGAACCACGACTCGCTCCCAAACACCCATCTGAGCAACGCGCGCTACACAAATTTGGCGCCCAACGTGGGGCCTTTTTTTATTATCCTTTGGCACTGACACTATCTCGAAGAGGGGAGAATACAAAACAAGAAAAAAAAAATTTTTTAAAAATACATAGTAATAATTATCTGGTACTTTCAAAATAAGATGGCGGATCATTTTGAGGTAATACCCCAACTGTTAGATGAAATAGCTGTTGATTATGAATTGGGAATTCGGGGCATTGCACCTACAGGTAGTGTCGAGGACAAAATTAAAGTTTTACATAGGGCTATGCAAGTCAAGATGCGCCTTGATGAGGATGCAGAGTTCGATTTGGCTACAGAGATTACTGCTATTAATGAGTATTATAGCGACTTAGACGAGGAAATCAAAGTTTTAGAGGATATGTCCCCTACCAACGCAATCAGAGTATTGGAATTAAAATCAAGAGTGGCCCACTTAGGTGGCCGAGTTAAGAATATTGATCAAACTGCTGGTGCCGAAGGCCCACCCTTTGTTAAGAAAATGATAGGGCTATGCTTAAAGCTGGAAACAGACTTACTTATCAAGACGGGAGTGCTAAGTATTGACAAGGAGCAATGGCTGTCTTCAATCAACTTAAACATAGATGCCAATCAGACACTTACACCCACGCCAAGAGTAGTAAATCCTTTAGGTCGTCAATTGAATTATACACCGACAGCGAAAAGTGTACCGGTATATAAATGGGGTTTAAAATATGACGGTCAGACGGACTTACTTGAATTTTTGAGGGAGGTAGATCAACTTAAAACAGCGCGTCACGTAACAGATTATGAACTTTTTGAGTCGGCATACGATCTGTTTAAGAAACCTGCAAGCACGTGGTTCCAAATGAATAAACATCGAGCTAGGGACTGGCCATCCTTAGTACAGTTATTGAAACAAAGCTTTATGCCTATAGACAATGATGCCCAGGTGTGGGATCAGATAACGAAACGAAAGCAAGGTCGCACGGAATCGGTAGCTATTTTTGTGGCAGAAATGCAAGTGCTTTTCAACAAGCTTAAAAAACCTGTTTCTGATGACACCCAGCTGGACTACCTCTATAGAAATCTGCACAGCTATTACATAAAACCACTTGCTCTTTCAAACATAGATTCAGTTAGTACGCTGTTGTCGTTATGTAAAAAATTGGATAACGCTTACGAAACCCAAAAAGGTAATGTTAATACGAATCCTGCAAGTCGACCTAAAGTCTTTTCCATTGATGCTGCCATCCCAACTCCTAAGGAGAACCCCCCTCAAATACCCCCAACCTCTAGTGAACGAACATCAACTTCCAAAAAAATTGTCTGTTGGAACTGTGGATTAGAAAATCACCTCTATTATAATTGCATGGCCAAGAGGGCAATTTTTTGTCGTAAGTGCGGAAACAAAGGAGTTTCAACCGACCGTTGTGAACACAAGACAAAAAACGTATCACAGGGGCCGGGTGCGAACAACTAAGGCCCCCAACAGCTAAAACTTTTTCTTGTCAACGTAGTAGTAGTAGTTCAACCAATGCTTTCCATTTTCGGGAGAGAAAAGAAGATCCCGGCTGGCAGCACTGGTTGCAAAAAATTAATTTATTTTGTAAATCGAAAACCGAACCAGAAATATCGCTCTGTAAAGTCTCTCATATCTCCGACCTTCGGGAATATGCACGGTTAACAGTAGGAGGACGTACAATAACAGCACTTTTGGACTCGGGAGCTACCCACTCGGTAGTTGGGAAAAAGGGATTGGATTTGTTAAGAGAATTGAATTTGAAAATATACCCGAGTCCTATTAGAAATATAGGTACACCTGGCAATACCCGGCTCAAGGTCATAGGCAGTATTGACTTACCGATTTCAACTTCCGAGGGGGTTAGAAGTTTCAAAATGTTAGCAGTACCTGATGTATCGACAGCTTTTGTAATGGGCGCTGACTTTGCGAAATTTTTCGATTTAGCCATGTGGACTGATCCAAAGGGTGTCTTCCAAATCTGTCTGCTTGAATCTTCGAGCGATAATTCTTCCTCCGATAACCGCAATGGCCTCCATGCGTTAAGAGTAGAGCAGGAGAATGAGTTAGAGAAGGTGAAAGAATGCTTTATAAAGGAACTGTCTTCCCATGACCGTCTGGGTCGGACTAATATCACTTCAATGGTTATCGATACGGGAGACAATCTACCGTTCAAGCAGAGACAATATCCCCTATCCCCCTATATACTTCAAATCCTTCACCAAGAAATCGATGAGATGATAAAATTAGGAGTAATACAAGCCTCTAAAAGTCCGTGGTCTTCACCGATCCTGATGGTTAAGAAACCGTCTGGCGAATACCGCCTCTGCTTTGACGGGAGGACCTTGAATAAAATCACGAAAGCTGACTCCTACCCTCTTCCACGCATTGACAGGATTCTAAACATGCTTAAAGGAGCTAGATATATTACGTCAATTGATCTAAGGAAGGCTTTTTGGCAAATACCATTAGATAATTCGTCCAAGGAGAAAACTGCTTTCGCTGTTCCCGGCAAGGGCCTCTTCGAGTTCAACGTTGTTCCTTTTGGACTCAAAAACTCAGCTCAGATACAACAGAGGCTGATGGATCATTTATTTGGACCTAAGTTTGAGCCGCATCTCTTCACGTACTTGGATGATATCGTTCTAGTCTCTCCTACTTTCGAACACCATATCGACCTGCTAAAAGAAGTTCAACAAATTTTAAAGAAAGCTGGTCTTACGATTAACGTAGAGAAATGTCAATTTTGTAGGAGCCATCTAAAATACCTGGGTTATGTTATCGACGAATTGGGATTGAGAACGGACCCTGATAAAGTTTCTAGCATGATTGACTATCCCCGTCCCACTAACACAACCGAGATTAAGCGTTTTATCGGCCTTGTCTCTTGGTATAGGAGATTTGTCAAAGATTTTTCCACCCTTTTAGCTCCTATAAATGACCTTCTGAAGGGAAAGGTGCGTAAAAAGTCCGATATCTCGTGGACCGACGATGCTGAAAAGGCTTTTATTAGTATTAAGCAGGCTCTTGTATCAGCACCAGTTTTGTATAGCCCAGACTTTTCTAAGCCTTTTGCAATCCATTGCGACGCTTCTAACGTAGGGTTAGGAGGCGTGCTGACTCAAGTGTTAGACGGTGATGAAAGGGTTATTGCTTATACCAGCAAAACACTATCTAGGGCTGAGCGTAATTACTCGGTTACCGAACGAGAATGCTTAGCAGTTTTAACAAGCATTCAGGCTTTCCGTCCGTATGTGGAAGGTGCGCATTTTAGTGTGATTACCGACCACTATTCACTGTTGTGGCTTTCGCGCATGAAAGAGCCCACAGGCAGACTCGCTCGATGGGCAGTCAAACTACAACAGTTCTCTTTTGATCTAATCCACCGAAAAGGCAGTGAGCACACGGTCCCGGATGCACTTTCGAGAGCACCCCTGGTAGAACTTAGCTTAATTGATATTGTTCTCGATGACAATGATGAGTGGTACGCGGACATGTTAACTAGGATCCGGAAGGACCCCGATGAATACCCCCAATGGAAAATTGAAGGAGGCCTGATTTACAAATTTGTACCTAGTAGGCTACCGGTCGAAAATAATGCACATGAATGGAAAGTTCTGGTCCCTGATGCACAAAAGCAAGAGATAATAAATTCCTTTCATGAACCCCCTGCTATGGCGCATTTTGGCGTTTTCAAAACTTTGAACCGAATCCAAGAGCTCTACTATTGGCCAAGGATGAAGTTAGATGTAATTCGGGTTGTTCGTAATTGTATAGTATGTGGCGAGCAAAAAATTCCTCCAATAGGACGCGCGGGCCTAATGGGTAAAGAAAAACGGGTAAATCATCCGTGGCAAATTCTTGCACTAGATCTAATGGGACCCTTCCCAAGATCGAACAGTGGTAACCGTTTTTTGCTGGTCGCGGTAGATTGGTTTAGCAAGTACACAGTTATGTGGCCCCTTAAAAAGGCTTCTGCTGTCAATGTAGCTCGAGCACTCGAGAAAGACATCTTCCACGTATGGGGTGTACCCCAGATTATGATCGTAGACAACGGCACGCAGTTTGCCGGTCGAGAGTTTAAACGTCTCTGTCAACAGTATGAGATACAAAAAATATGGTTCAACGCAAAATACCATCCCCAAACCAATTATGTAGAACGCTACAATCGTACAATTGGTGTAGCCATTCGTTCCTACGTCACAGAACATCCCCTTTGGGATGTGAACGTCTTTAAAATTCAAAAAGCCGTGAACTCTGCTGTTCACGAGGTCACCCGATGTACACCAGAATACCTAAACTTTGGTAGACACGTCCCACTCAGTGGCAAGTTTTATGGTACCGTCCTCAGCACCAGAGACATTGAGTTGCGACCAGGCGATCGAGAACAGTATGCCGCAGGCATGGTGCAATTAACCGACCTTTTCGATTCAGTTCGGAGGAGACTCCATTCTTCTTACCAAAGGAATGCCAATAGGTACAACCTGGGTAAACGAGAAGTGTCATACCGCCTAGGCGAATTAGTTTGGAGAAAGAACAAAACCCTCTCCGACAAAGGTCAGAAATATGCCGCCAAACTGGCACCAAGGTACGTGTTAGGTACCGTAAAAAGGAAGATCTCCAAGCTGGTGTACCTTTTGACCAATAAAGATGATTCCGATGCAGGATGTTGGCATGTGAAGGACCTTAAGCCCTACGTGGGTTCAAACTCAGATATTTCAGTGGGCTAATTATTTCTTTTTCTTTTCTTCGCTTTTTGTTCGTTTTTCTTAAACTGGTCTTTCATAATTCGGTGTAAACAGATCCTCAATCAGGTACTGGTGCAGCTTTCATTCCCCGTCATCAATGTTTATGGACAATTCGTAACTTTTCTCGATTTGGTCCCCTATCGATTTGGTCCCCTACCGATTTTGTCCCTTGCCCAAATATTGTCGCCCCCAGGCCGTATGATACGCGTAGTTATCCGTCCGTAAAATTGTTGACCAAGCGTTTCGTTATCGTAGAAAATCACCCCCGGTGTTTTTCTTTCTTTGAGGAGAGGGGCAGTGTAGCAATCTGGTTTTTGAGCCGCCACCCTTCCTACCCCTAGGGGTATAATTGGTTGCCTAATAAGAAAACAAACAAGAGGGTTTTCTTTAAATAACAACATTATTTGTTTTACTGCTTTATTTTGTACAAATTAGCAAATTTACCTCTGATGAACCCGGCACTTTGATTCCTTAAATGTCGTCTCGTCTTTCCAGCCACCATCCTTCTAGTCTCCGATAGTTTTAATCTGCAGCTCACCAGTATTCAATTTTTCCAGCTCAAGGCAGCTGAACATTTTTCTTTTCATCACCGAAGTCCCCTTTTTCTTTCCCTAAAACGAAATTTAATTAACCAGAGTTTTCCCGAGTTTTTCTGGAAATAGTGGCACCAACAGAGGGCGCCAGCTGTTTGACAAACGAGAGGTCGTGATCGCTTTTACCGACGGTGTGGAAGCCTCCGTTGTAACGAAAAATGTAACGGGCTGAAAATTCCCGAATCCCGTTATTCCTTGACCTGGAGAAGCCATCCGGTAGTGCCGAGGGTGCGGATTTGTCCTACTAGTTTTGAGGATTGATGTCCCACTTTTTTTGAAGGCATTTTTTTGGTTTCAAGCAGGATCAAGAAAACGTGTTTTTGAGGTTAGATCTGATAGATTTTCCTCGAGTTTTCCAAATTACGACCCCAGAAAAGAGGTGAGTCTGTTTATTTCTTGGCACATGCAGTGAGTAATTTCCTGTTTAATACAGGGTCGTTTTTCTGGATTTAACATCCACCGTCGATTTTTCGTCGATTGAAGTTGGGTGCTTTTTTTTCTTCATCGAGGAGTCTGAAAGTCAGGTTCCTGGTTCCTCTGCGTTGACGGAGGCGTTCTATGTCCTGTACCCCTTCAAGGAATAGAGCCTTTTTATCTCCCCGAGAGATTCAGTTGTGCTGTGCAGCAGGTATCTCCCTTCCACATCTTCGATCCAATTAGAAATCACTGCCACTACACCGAGGACCTACACCGAAGAAACAGGCCAGATAATTATTTTCTTGAGTTCTCTTATTATTTAAAGCAAGCGATAAGTCGCTGTAGTTAATTTTTTGCAAAGATAATTATTTTCTTGAGTTCTCTTATTATTTAAAGCAAGCGATAAGTCGCTGTAGTTAATTTTTTGCAAAGATAATTATTTTCCTAAGTTCTCTTTTTATTTAAAGCAAGCGATAAGTCGCTGTACTTAATTTTTGCAAGGATAACTTTGATCCTTTATTGGATTTTATTACAAATTTGTTTTGCCTTCAACCGCCCTCAGTGGTTGACCCTTTCTATATATCTCTATTTGAGTTACTTTGTCAGGGTTACTCGCTTTCCTTTTTGTTTTGCGCTTATTTTCAATAGGTTGTTGTTTATAATTACGCTGCGGAGTATAGCTATACAGCAACAGCGGTTTTTAGTTTTTTTATATGCGCTGGGTTTCAAGGTACCCCCTTTCGACAAAGTTTCTTTTTTATTACACTTCGTGTTTTTACTTTTGTAAATAATTTTTAATACACTTTTTGTTAAATTTCTTCGTTTTGTATTTCATCCCTTCCTCCTTCGTTGAAGATAGTGTCCAGTAAATTTCATCGCCGGTGCCAAAGCTTGTCAACTCAGTCGGTAACTACTGGTAGTGCGCTCCAAGTTACCTGGCGCCCAAATAATCAATTTTTATCGAACCACGACTCGCTCCCAAACACCCATCTGAGCAACGCGCGCTACAACGTAACGATGACGGAATCGACGACCGCCCTCCATTAATTTTTTGCGGGTGCATCTCAGGAGACAAAGGGCCCCTGAATCTCATTCCACCTAAATTAATTGACTTTTAAAATAAGCAACTCGGCTTTCGTTCGGCAAAAACTAAACGCAATTATACCGATGAGTGCGACGCTCGACGGCAGTAAATAAGAGCTTTTTCGTTTTTGACAGCAAAAACCATCATTAAATCTTGCAGGATACGATGTCTTAGATAAGACGGGCCCCGTCCAGCTCGGTATTTACAGTGATCCTTATAATAAAGTATACAAAAAGTCCCCGCCGGCCATAAATCAGGAGGTCGGCAAGGACTTGCCGATAAATAAGGACATCCGTCGGAGTGTAGCAGCCGGCCCATCTGGGAGCAGCATCAGCACATTCAGCGCGCGGACCGTAAAATCAACCCTCCTCCGCTGACGTGGAAGGACACGTTCAACAATCAAACGACGAGGGGGCAGGTGGACCTCCTCGCAAAATCGATTATTCAAAAAAAAAATCAATCTGCTGCTGCTGACTTGTTCAAGACTTTTGTTTCTTTGACTGAACGATCAAGTAGTTGTCGTCCTGAATTCGGAAATGGTATTGAATAATACATGGCACATATTTGCTCAAACCCACGACCGACCGGCAATTACCATTCATGGCAATGCATTATAATTGGTGGAATTTACAGAGTGCGTGCCGACAACAAGTGGAAAATAAAAGTTTTGCATATCTACGCCCATAATACAGATAGCGACGCGTTGGACAACATTCAGCTATAATTATTTATTATCAAATGGGTAAAAGACTCAAAATGCAATATGCTAAATTAAAAAACTTTTTTCTAAATCACATCATAAAGTTTATTTTTTGGTAACTAGGAGATGAACGGAAAGTCGATCTTTATAGTACTAGTACCGTAATTGTATAAGTGATTAAGTAACAAGGCGGCAGTAAAAATGCTCTTTTGCGGGACTGAAGTGGGTCATTCACTGACATGGGACAGAAGTGCGCCGTTGCTAGGTATTTTATAAAGAATCCATTGTTTCTTGCATTATATTAATTAAACTTAAGTCAAAGTCACATTTTAATATTTTTCGTTTTATCTTGAGACTGGCAAGACTGGCAATCGGAAAGGAAACATTTTATACAAAATTGTTTTGTATAAAAGTTTTATGACTTCGAGGTCAATTTTTTTTTATGGAAACCTATCCATCGAATCCAAAAATAGTTTAGAAGAGTTTTTTGTTCTTTTACGGGGAATAAGAATCTGTAATAAAAATATAGTTTTCCATTTAAATAAATTAAGTTGACCTTCATTTGACCTTGAAAATGACCTTTAATCAAAATGGCGATGATGCCATCTATTTTCTCCCTCGAAGCCATAAAACTTTTATACAAAACATTTTTTTCTAAAATGCTTCCTTTTCGAGATATTTGCCAGTCTCAAGATAAAACGACCACCCGGTATTTTTAACTTCTACGCTCGCGAAGCAGTTACTGGAGAATCGATCGGAAAATTCAAAAAAATCGAATCGCCAAAAACATGAAATCTTTACGTTTCAGGGTCCTGGGAACCCAAAAAAGTGGTTTTTGAAAAAATGTCTGTCTGTGTGTCTGTCTGTCTGTAATCACGATGCAGCTCAAACTACTGAACGTATCAAGATGAAATTTGGCACACATATTCAGTGGGAGATTTGTAGGTGCTGATTAGAATTTGGGTCACATCGGTTCACGGAAAGTGCCTTTTTGACACATCAACTTTAAAAATTTAAATGCAACCCCCCATTTTTCGCGTTACCATATGAATGCTCTTCAAATTCTGCTTCTAAAAATATATTCACACTTGGGCCCTTTTGACCAAAAAATGGTGCCGTGAAAAAAAACCTATGTATAACTGTATATTTTTATTACCGGATTTGATAACTGATTTTTTTTCAAGCTGAAAACCTTAGTGCCATGTTTTCGAAAAATGTCATTTTAGTGGCAAAAGGGCCCGTGTTTCAATTTATTTTACAAAAAAGCATATTCTTACTATCGGATTTGACAACTCTTGTATTGCTGGATCAAAAACCTTAGAGCAACTTTTAGAAAATTTCCATTTTAAGGACAAAAAAAGAGGCAGCAGAGAAGCGGCTGGAACCTCCCCAACGCATGGGTCTTTGATTTCCGTGACTTGTGTTTAAGATTTTAAAGTTGATATGCCTAAATGACACTTCCCGTGGACCAATTGCTCCCAAAAGTCTTTCAGCTCTTCAATGGGTTACCTAACCTCCATGTACCAAATTTCGGACAAATTGCTCCAGTAGTTTGGGGCTATAACGTGGTTTCAGTGTTATTACAAAATTTCGATTTTTCTACCCAAAGGGTACTAAATGCGAATAAATTTTATCTCATTTAAAACCAGAATTTGAAGACCTTTCTGATGATAACAATAAATCTTTCAAAAAGTTGTTTTTGATGGGTGAATGAGAGAATAATTTTAAGTTTAGAAATTGGTGTGCCAAAACGGCACTTTCCGTGGGCCGATTGAATCCAAAATTTGTTCAACTCTTCGACGTGTAATACAATCTCCATGTGCAAAATTTCAGACCAATCGGTTGCGGGGCTTGGGCTGTACCGCGATTTTAAAGTCCGAAAATAATCAATTTTTTTTTAATTTTTAGTCAAAAGGGCACTAAGAATGAATACATTTTTAGACGCAGAATTTGAAGGTCTTTCTTATGATGACGTGAAAAATGGGGGTTTACATTTAAAATTTAAAAGTTGATGTGCCAAAATGGCACTTCTGGTTGCACGATTGGCTCCAAAAGCTTTTCAGATCTAAGTTGGGTTATCACATGCACACGTACCAAATTTCAGCCAAATCGGTCGAGTAGTTTGGGCTGTGGCGTGTTTACGAACGTACGTACGTACATACATACATACAGACACATTTTAAAAACCACTTTTTTGGGTTCCTGAGACCTCAAAACGTATAGATCCGGTCTTATCTCGAATTCGAAAATTTTAGTGATTGCAGTAACCTCCCTTTTTTTTAAATGTTGAAGTGGAGTGGGGAGGTTAAAATGCACCTTTTTGAATTTTTCTTAACAAAAGGGCATATTATCATTATCGAATTCGATAGCTGTTGCATTGCCGGGTCGAAAACCTTAGTGCCATTTTTTCCAAAAATGTCATTTTAGGGGTGAAGGACTTGTATTTTAGATTTTAGTAAATGAGCGCCGGGCGCATCAGCCATCGACAACCGCCCGCACGCCCGGGGACCTTGGTTAAATAAAGTTAAATGCTACATTTACAAAGTCTGTGAAAAAGTAGAAGTTTCTACCGTCCCCGAGGCTGCCAATTTTTTATTACAGATTTTTATTCCCCGAAAAAGAACAAACAACTCTCATCTAAACTATTTTTGGATCCGATGGTTAGGTTTCCATTTAAAAAAAATGCAGTAGACCTTCATTTTACCTTGAAAATGACCTTGAATCAAAATGAAAATGGCAATGATTCCATCTATTTTCCCCCTCGAAGTCATAAAACTTTTCTACAAAACATTTTTTTCTAAAATGCTTCCTTTCCGATCGCCAGTCTCAAGATAAAACGTCCACCCGGTATACTGAAAAGACTGAAAATTGACAACGTGTTATAACTTGGTTACTAATCGGCAGATCATTATGAAATTTGCTTTAATCTTGCACGAAGAATAAAATGAGGCGACGAAAACTTTTCTAAACCTTCTAGATTAAAATATGACATTTTTCAATTTTTTCCAGTATATTTCTGGAACCAAACCAGGTTTCTTCAATTTCTTCCCAGATTCTTAATCTACACTGAAAAACAACTTTTTTCTAGTTTAAAAATATCGTATCTTTTACGGTATCCGCGGGTATCCGAGTTGTCAATTTTTGAGAAATTAAAATGGCTGCCATTAGCTTCTGTCCCGCAAGATTTACGGCAGACTTCTGTTTTAGTAATCTACGGCATGAAAATAAGTAGAAAATTGCTAAATCAAGTTAGCTGAAATGGCACACCAAAAATGTTCACTGCCTCCCGAACTATAGCCCAAACTGCTGGATCGATTTGGCTGAAATTTGGTACATGGCGATTTAGGCATATCAACTTTAAAATTTTAAACACAAGACACGGAAATCAAAGACCCACACGATGGGGAGGTTCCAGCCGCTTCTCTGCTGCTTTTTTTCTCGAAAATGGTTCGGAATTTAGCGAAACAAAAAATACGACCTTTCTCATTTTAAAAGTAGTACTATTCAAATGTTTTAATTTTTGAGCTGCAATACTCTAATTACCAAACGCAATTTTTATAGAATTATACCAATATATTGGTGCCTGTACAGTAGTGTACACCTAACGCATTCTCGTTATCCCAACAAAGAAGGGTAACAATAAGTGCCAGTCAAAAATTTTTAACCGTCCTTAAAAATAACTTAGGTAATACAGCATAAAGTTTCGAAGGAAAATGCCATGCAGGAACATAAACGAAATGGAGTTTGACTTGGTGAGCAATAAAAGCAGCCCATCACCTTATCCTTTATACAGCGAGTGAGAGATCGTCTCTCGTCACTGAAAACGTATAATTGCAAATCAAATATTAGCGAGCTCGGCGCTGAGGCCGCGCACTCTGTATGTTATCCTAAAAGTAAACAGATTCTGATACCCGCTTTTCGTGTCAAGTCCCCTTACAGCGACCGCATTATCCCCGTTAACTTTATGTCTTTAGAAAGGTATCGATTCTACAACATCTACCAGTTGATTGAACCAAAAAAAAATGTTTGAAATAAATTGGGATTAACAGTAATGCGATGCTGTTGGCGTTCTGTTACCATTTGCATGTCTCATTATCATAATCATCATAATTCCCTATTCCCCGGTGAGCATTAGCACATTATACCGGGGAATGGGGGATTCAGCCAAACATAGTTGCATTATTGAAGGATGATCTCGTTTCAGACGGGGAACCAATCAAATTGCCTGAAAACTTGGAAAGTCTTCCCCGGGCCGACCATTTTCCTACACAGAGGCACAGGTGGAACACCAACGAGGTAAGCACACACGTACATCTTTAGTGCCAAACGTTATATACTTAATCGTCGAATGAGTACCCGTATCTAGTTATGATGCGTCATATAAAATTACAGTATAATAAAATAAATGGCTACTATCATCACTAAATGGCCACAACTGTACAATTTCAGCGTTTCTTATTTGCACGAATAACTTCACGTTATTGTTATTACATCGTTTTATTGCAACTTTATTTCTAGAGGAATGTCTGGCTGTTGTGTTCAATAAACGATTAAATTCAACGGGGAGGTGTGCTCTTAAATTATTCACACTTCTGTCGATACAAGATTGTTATCCTAGAACAATCTGCAATGAACTAATACAATCTTTACTCCAACGGGACCACCTCTATTACAAAATTATCTACAAGCGACTGCTTTCGTATGATTACGTAACAATTTCAAACTAAATATTTCGAGATAATATAGCGAAATTTTGACAGAATAAGGCGAAATTTCGAGATAATAGGGCGAAATTCGACATAATAAGGCGAAATTCGACATAATAAGGCGAAATTTCGAGATAATAAAGCAAAATTTCGACATAACAAGGCGAAATTTCGAAATAATAATTTCGTATAAATTCCGCTCTGTAGGTACAAGACACGACATGCAAAATATGAGGATTGTATTCCACTGATGTACGAATCTGTGGTACTGTCGAGGACTTTGAAAATGCGCACCCATATCTCGACGATTCATGTCTGCTGACCTGTCAAGACAAAAACATTAACCGAATTGCAGTGGTGTATCTGACCAAGTGAATCGTCGTGGGTGGATGGGCATTTTAATAGTCCTCTACTGTAAGAGTGACGTAGGAAAGATTCGCGTAGGTTAGAATATAATTTTTCATCAATCCTGGGATAATTTATTGTCTCGAAATTTCACCTTCTGCATGTCGAAATTTCGCCGCGTTATCTCGCTATTTCGCGTTATTATCTCGAAATTTCGCCTTATCATTTCGAAATTTCGCCTTATTGTCTCGAAATTTTGCATTATTATGTCGAAATTTCGCATTATTATGTCAAAATTTCGCCTTATTGTCTCGATATCTCGCCTGATTATGTCGCAATTTTTCCTTATTATCTCGAAATTTCGCGTTATTATGTCGAAATTTCGCCTTATTATCTCGGTATTTCGCCTTATTATGTCGATATTTCGCCTTATTATGTCGACATTTGGGCTTACTATCTCGAAATTTCGCCTTACCATCTCGAAATTTCGCCTTATAGAAGGTGGGTAATTTTTCGATGCTCACCATTGGGATCTTCTGAACGGTAAAAGGTCCGGGGTCGGTTAAATTAGAGAAAAGTTACGCTATTTCTTGGCGATTAAGAATTTGAAGAGAATTTCCCGATATTTTGATATACACAAAAGTTAGCTTCACAAAAATGTAACCAATATTAACGTTTTTGAAAAAAATTGTGAAAGCCTTAAAGTGTGTTTACACTACATGATTTTTCGTATGATTTTCGCTTTGATAAATTATTTGGTAATAATACAAAATGCGAAAAGTCATGCGGTTTGTATAATAGCTATTAACATACCTAGGAATGTTATGATTCATAACATCCGAGGTTTGTTCAATAGTTTATCGGTTTAAAGCGATTAAAGCCAAAATTAAAAAAATGTTGCGTGAATTCGCGTCATTTTGACAATCGAGATGACAGCATTTGAATGGGGTCATTGTTGTCATGAATGGTTAATGGGCTTGTTGTCTAGAAACCATTAGATAACGTTATGATCTGCTTACCAGCCTATTTTTATGCATGTTAAGAACGCTTTAATCGCCTGAAACCGGTAAATGTGTTTATTTTCTTCTAAGTTTAGGCTAATTTTACAAATTATTCCTACCAATTCTCAAATTCTGACGTCTGTCAAAAAAGTTCATGTTGACTACATTTTTGAAAAGACAATTTTTTTGTGTATTTGATAGTGTCAAAATTGAATATGGCGACAATAAAAGAATCAAAAGTTGACTGTCGTTATTCAAAATGTAGACGGCCTAAAATAATTCTGTCAGTGCCATTCAGTTGACGGCTGTCAAAATTATAAAAGTTCCAAGCTTCATTTAAATAACATCAAACGTTAGGAAGATGTTAATTTTTGTTTAAATTGGCAATTTTCAGATTTTTTGTGACATAACTCAGGAACGAATCAAATTATTGGGGAATTCTCTTCAGAAATCTTATCACCAAGAAATATTGCAACTTTTCTCCAATTTGAACTACTCTATTACGATGGTTTCCGAGATACTAATGGTGAGCATCGAAAAATTACCCACCCTGTATATTGTCTCGAAATTTCGCCTTGTTATCTCCAGATAACAGGGAGGAGTCTTAAGCCCTACACTGTTTACTGTGGTATTAGACGATATCATGAAAGAAACAAAAGACAAAGTAAAAAAGCTTAAAATGGGATATAAGAACATGGAAATAGTGGAAATCGCAGAATGCGCTTTTGCAGATGATCTCGCAATATTCGCAAAAAGTAAAGACAACCTACAAACTAATTTAAAGGTATGGCAAGAGGCTTTAAGAACAAGAAATTTGAAAATCAACATAAACAAAACGAAAGTAATGACAATAGGAAAAGAAGAACTAAACATGACAGTGAAACTAGACAACCAGGAAGTAGAACAAGTAGACACATTCAAGTACCTGGGCGTAAAAATACACAAAAGCGGGAAAAATGACGCTGAACTAAACGACAGACTGCAAAGCGCGGCAAACCTGTACCAAGCCCTAGGACAAACATTCGTACACAAAAAAGAAATTACAAATAAGACCAAAATGACTGTTTTTCAAACAATTTTTAAACCTATTCTAACATACGGGAGTGAAAGCTGGATATTAACAAAAAAAGCAGAAAGCAAGATACAAGCTATAGAAATGAGGTATTTGCGGGGCGTCAAGGGAATTACAAGAAGAGATAGAATCAGGAATGAAGTAGTACGAGAAGAACTGGGAGTAGAACCAATCTTGAAAAGTATCAAGCGGCAACAGCTAAAGTGGTTTGGACACTTAGTTTGCATGAAAGAAGAGCAACCTGCAAAGAAAATATGGCAGGCAAAATCAGCACAGAAAAGACCGCGAGGAAGACCAAGAAAAACATGGGACAACGCTTTAGCGGAAAACCTTAAGGAAAGGGGACTGAGCTGGAACGAAGCAAAGAAGCTAGCAAAGGACAAGAAAAAATGGGCGAAATTTGTTTATGAATCAATTGTATAAGTATTTGTACACCTTACACCTTCGGGTATATAAGGGTTTTTTGATTATATATATACAGGGTGAGTCTAGTTGGACAAATCAGTCGCTCTAGCGCTTAAGATATTCAAATTGGAAATTCAATTTTTGGATATGTTGTAGCTGAGATGGTCCCCTACGCATGGGACCCATAAAGAAAGCTCCACTTTTATTCAAACCGAAATTATTAAATAAAAACGAAGGCCTAAAAAATTCTTTTTCGATATTGTTGAATTTTTTAAGGTTATTTCGTTAGAGAATCATTTTCTCTTTATAAAAACATAATTTTTTGCAGAAAAAAGTTAATAACAACCGAGAGATAAATTATTTAAATAATAAAGATTTTTAATTATTTCCTAAAGAAAGCCACGCATGCCGTGATTTGAACAACTGAAAGGCAGTCTAGCTTATACTTCAGACTGTACCCGGAATGACAAGTGCGTCAGTTGGAAATGTCATTTGCTTTCGTTTGTGGAAAAATCAAAGGAAAAATAATGCAAAACTACGAGTTTTTGCCCTTTACTTTACAGATAATTAGGTAATTTTTATTGCTTGATGGATGTTTTGCTAAATTCGCCGAATACAAGTGTCTCGGGTTGTCACCCGATTGATGTTTTTTTACATTGCCATTGGAGTCGAATGGTTCGACCAAGAAAACTTATTCTCGTCAGCCAGAAAGCAATTGGCAATAGTTGCTAACACTTTACATTGCTGTCATGCTGTCAAATATGGTGATTTTGTTGTTTTATTAAAAATTTAATATTTCTGCTGATAATTTTTTCACACTTACGAAATGAAGATTTATCATCGGATGTTGAGGGGTCCAGCAAATGTTGAAGACACTCAACGTGTTGATATAATGAACAAAGACAAAGAAGCGGTGAGCCAAGCGAAACCAAGAAAATTCAACTCGAAGGGTGTAAACTTTAACTTGTCCTAATCGGGCCCCTCCAGTGTGAGAACCCGAGACACTTGTATTCGACGAATTTAGCAAAACATCCATGAAGCAATAAAAATTACCTAATTATCTGTAAAGAAAAGGGCAAAAACCCGTAGTTTTGCATTATTCTTTCACAAACGACCTCAAATGACATTTCCAACTGACACTTGTCGTTCTGGGTGCAGTCTGCAGTATAAGCTAGACTGCCTTTCAGTTGTTCAAATCACGGCATGCGTGGCTTTCTTTAGGAAATAATTAAAAATCTTTATTATTTAAATAATTTGTCTCTCGGAGATTATTAACTTATTTCTGCAAAAAATTATGTTTCCATAAAGAGAAAATGATTCTCTAACTAAATAACCTTAAAAAATTCAACAATATCGAAAAAAAAATTTTTAACCCTTCGTTTTTATTTAATAATTTCGGTTTGAATAAAACTGGAGCTTTCTTTATGGGTCCCATGTGTAGGGGACCATATCAGCTACAAGATATCCAAAAATTGTATTTCCAATTTCAATATCTTAAACGCTAGGCGACTGATTTGTCCAACTAGACTCACCCTGTATATATCTCCAGATAATAATTTTTGTTTTTTACACTGACTATGTCGTCTCAGCTCTTTCGTATATCTTTGCCATCAAGGAAAATCAAACTCATCTGCTCATGCGATTGGCAGTTCTAGTTTCTAGTCTTTTGGCTGTCAAGACCTTTTTTGAACCTCGCGTTAAGAAGAAAAATATGTCATGTTCTCAAAATGATGACCTTTCTTCTTGCCACATGAAAAGGAAATCCCACTCAGAGTGTTAAATCCAGCAGAAAATTGTGGCATATCGTTGCATCAAGAATCAATCGCGGTGTTCAGTGAAAAATGTAAGTTTAATTAATGTTGGAAGAGATATCGGTCGGATTTCGTAACAAGCGACTTTATTTGCCTTGACGTTTCCTTCCTTTTATGTCGGAATTCCACAGAGATTCTTTAGAATTCGAGCGGCGGCTGTAACTTCTCGTAGGGTGTGTATTGGTAGTTGAAATGACGTGTAGACCATTCAGCTGACACTTATTTAACCCTGTGATAGATATTCAACCTGCAAGTAGCCACAATCGATACTTTCATCCGTTTTACAAAAGGGTACGACCCTTGACAGGGAGAAACTTGTTTACCAAAAGAATTTGAGATTTTTCTTCGTTGCTGTTACTAACCGCCAGTGTATTTCTATAGAGTAACTTTTAAGTAAATTTTTAATATATTTGTAACGATTAACTTTATTGGGACAGTTTATGTTTATTTATGGCATCTGTAAAATCTCTAAACATCGAGGATATCGTTTTTGCGTGCCCAAGTCGATATAAACTTTATTCTACGAGGCGAAGGCGAATATTTCAAGCATAAAATTGTGAGGCTTGCCGTGTTTTGCGTTCGGAAATCTTGTGGGATAAGATCCCCTCAATGTGTATCAGAATAACAGCATTGAATACAGATATGCAGTTCAGGGCCGGATCCGGAACGGAAAAAATTGAAAAAGCCCCCGCGTCGGGGGTGCCGTTATCATCTACAAGTTTAATTGGTTGGAAGTAAGACGAAACTACGCAAACCGACGCCGCTAAATTGAGAATTAATGTCTTGCGTAGAGAGACTTTATGACATTCTCCATGGCAGCAGGAATGACTTCGGGCACGTTTTGTCGACGAAAGTTTTAATAGGGCTTTTTCTCGAAACGAAACTTTAATAAAGCGACACTGTCCACGTTTTTGTAAATTGTCGCACCTCGTTCGAGTAGAAGAAATATTTCTCGTTTTGAGGGGTCTATCGACCCGAGTTTTATGCGATCCCGGGGCCCATATCTGTAACTTATGAGGAGCAAAGTTTCATTGACCATGACAATGTTCATTCGGGCGGTAAATTCTTGGTTTTGTAACGGTTTTTATTTCTTTAGTGGACTTATTTGAAATGGCTGATGCAGAAAACCTTCCCCTAACAAATAGGCAGACGGGAATGTGTTATTGTTTACGAATGGGTTCGAGTGTACCATTTTCGGGTCTTGCATTCAAAAGTTATGTACGCTTCAAGTAACCAACAAAATTCATTCTCGCTAATTTGTTGTAGACATTGCCTTTTAAAAATTTTTGAAAAGTCGTTTTTTCTTTTCGGTACTCATTTGCATACTGAAAGTCAAAAATTTCGACACCCTCGAACTGAAAAATAATTAATGACAATACTGACATTTGGGTGCAACAACGTACTTTTTTTCAGCCCGTTACTAAGGGCAACTATATGATATATTAAGAAACTAAAATAGCCCTTGCCGTGAGAACGTCATTGTCAAATTTCGTTTTGAATGATAATTTGAGCTGATGTCTAACGCCCTACATCCCGCAGGACAAGAGAGATCGGAAAAGTTTTGTGACCACACGTTATAATATATCGAACAAGTGAATTGACGTTATCAAAAACAGTTCAATATCCGCTTGACAGTTGACGGGATTGTTGCTGACAATCGTTATTACGATGTAAACAAAAGCGGTGCGCTAGCAAAGCACATTAGAGGAACCACAATGAATCAAATAGTTCATCGAAAATTGTCAATTTATTTTAATGTAAATAGATTTGTAAGTAATTAATTACATGTTGCCTGATGATGGTTGGAATTTATTATACTCCCGAAATATACAGGTTGTCCCCAAATTAGCGGATAATATCTTAAGGGTGTATCCTACGATCAAAAATTTTAACAAAAGTTTTAATAAACATGGGTAGAAAAATGCCTCCTAAATGACCTAGGGCTCCTCAAAGGGGGTAAAAAAAATGTTTTTTTTTAATTTCTGAAGAACGACTTACGATAGGGCCACGAAATTTATAACTTTGGTTGTAAATTTTTCTGCTGAATAAGACTGATGTAATGGTTTTTGACAAAAGTTTCAGGGACGTGCGTGAGTGGAGGGGCCGCTGACACTTTTAAATCCAACTTTTTTGTACTACATCTCGGATCAATTGTGAACACAGATTTAAATTCCTCTTGTTGAAACTCAATAGCTCAAGCCGTTTTCCAGAAAGTAGAGTTTTTTGGGTAATTTACGCAGTGGCCATAAATAAAAAAAGTGCGCAAATACCGTGTTAATTTGCGTTCCCTATTGCTGCCTAAAAATTTAAAATGCATGCAAATGTTTTTCACTAGGGCTGTGCGATATTGAGATTTGAATATCGATTATCGATATTACAAATCGTATCGATATATCTATATACCGATTTATCGATGTATCGATATCCCGATATATCGAAATATTAATGTAGATATCGATATTTTTGTATCCATAATTCGCGAATTTATTGGCAATTATCGGTGAATTTGTGTAACGAGAACCATGCCGATGCATCATATCGATAGCTTATCGGTATATCGACTAATTGATATATCGGTATATCGATAACTTATCGATATTTTGATATGGCGCTATATCGATATATCAGTAAAAAGTCGCGGACCTATTTTTCATCCATAAAATGACATTTTTCGAAAATAATGTCACCAAGGTTTTTGCTAAGAAAATTCATAAACTTGAATATTTGCACCTAAAATGTAAATTTTCGGAAAAATGGCGCTAAGGTGTTTGATCCATCAATGCAACAGTTCTCCAATCCAATAGTAAGAAAAAGTTATTTGCTAAGAAAAAGATAGACATTTTTCAAAAACCACTTTTTCGGATTCCCAGGACCCTAAAACGTAAAGATTTTATGTTTTTGGCAATTCGATTTTTCGAGCGGTTTTATTAGCTTGCTGCGTTGAAGCGTAGAAGTTAAAAATAAAAGTGGGTTGGTAGCAGGTACCTTTCTGTCATTAATTTTGACAGTCTTATTGTCGCCTTCAGCAGTTTTGATAAAACACGTTAATAAATTTAAGAAAAACAATTTTTTGTTATCCCCATTGAGAGGCCCTATAGCTCATTTATGAGGCATTTTTCAACCCATGTTTATTACCACTGTTCTTCATATTTTTGATCGTAGAAGTCGCTTTTAAGATATTGTCCTCTAATTTCGGAACAGCCTGCCTACAGGGTGTCCGCACTAAAACTTCGACCTTAAATTCTCTGAAAAATGATACAAGATTTTTTTTAATCCATCCACTCGTTCAAAAGTTACATTGAAAAACATGAGCTGGTTCCAGACCTACAAATCCTTCAAGTTTATGCTGTAACTTTTGAACGAGTGGATGAATTTCAAAAATTCTAGCATCAGTTTACAGAGAATTTCAAACCCTTTCAAATGATGCATCACAAAGGACCCTAATGTAGTTTAAATTTTGCCCAAAGAGGGCGTTGTAGTTGAATAAATATCAAAAATTATATTACATTGGCTATGAAATTAGCTTTCAAATGATATATCACAAGTGGGGGATTGCCATTTAAAAATTTTAAGTGGGGGGTAGGTGGGGGTTAAGGGATTTTGAAATTTTGCCAAGCACGGATACTTGTCCGAGCGAATTTTTATATTTCATCTCGATCGGACTCTCTGTATACATATAGCAAGACGTTAAGAACATTAATTTTGAGGAATAAGGACCCCACACAAACCCGTAACAATTAATAGCAATCATTTTTCCCCTCAACCACTGATTCCAAAGAATTTGCCTATAAAGTGTTCCGAAATCGTTTGGGGTAGAAATTGGCATTTCTGAATTTCGGATTCTCATATTTTGATCCATTCCTTCAATGTGATTTTATAGTGAACTCATTACAAAAGCTTTCCTTTACTGATGTGCTCGTGGTTTTGCCAAGCCCTGCTTCGCTCGACAGCAATTTTCAGCCTCGATCAACAAAGTCACTAACTAACTGTTGTGAAAGTGGAATGTGTAAATTAGGGGTACATAACCACATAGGTTGCTGATTTGTTGTAATAAAGAATGACCAAAAACTCTTTTGATCTAGTAACCCTTGACGTGAGAGACGTAGGACGTAGTAGACTGCGGAAATTATAAGACAACGTCACGGCAAGGGCTACTAGATCGGAAGAGTTTTTGTCTCGGTTTTTGTTCACACCTTAGTAGGATTGTAAAAATTTTGGGAACCCGATGTCGTCCCATTTTGGTGTTTCTGGGGGCGAATTAGAAAAAAAATGCTGATGATTAAATGTAACTTGATCGGCAGACATCAGACTAACAAATCATTTGGCAGTTATCGGTTCCTCCGGATAATAAATTACATCACAGACTCGTAATATTACGTCTTAACGGATCCCTTTTAAAATGCATTCGCGCCCGTCATCATTAGCAGCAAAGCGTCCTGCCAAGAAGTGTTATTATGAAATTTGTCTGAACAGCGCAAACACCTCACTTAATTACCTTTGAAAGTTGCGAGTTTTTGCTCCTCGTCGGAAAAGAGAGTTCGCCCCGAGCTTGCTAATAGACAAGTCGAGCTTAATGGTCGATTCGATTACGTTAAAGAGGACGTGCCCGCTGACAACCAGTGGAAATAATTCTTTTTCGCGCCGAAAACGAAATTTGAGTATCGCAAACTTTCCCCTATGTTTCGAGTTTGTAATTTATTCTTATTTTATGGTCGATTTGGCTTATTTAAACTTTCTTTCCCCATTCCTTTTGCGAAGATATCTGGAGAGGAATTTCCGATCGCGTTTAATTAACGATCCCGGGTAGTCACGCATCTTTAAAATTCCTAATCCAGCCTTTTATCTGGAAAAATTAGGTTAAATATGATTTCGGGTAATTTTAGTGGGGTTATGCATGCGATTTTTAAAACAAAAAATGTAATCGGCACTGCATAAACCGTACTTTTATCTGCGCCTGAAAATTGGCTTCGATAGCAAAATTGCCGGTATAAGTTTGTCGATAATTTTAACGTGAAAGAGGATAATTACATAATTTCTTGCACACGAATTTTTCGAGAATAAAATTTGTTAACCGTTTTGCAACTCTCTTGCATGACTGATTTAATTAGACGTCACTCAACGAATCGAATTCGTTTTACCTTCGAGCACTAACAGCGGCATTTGTCATCGTAGTCGTGCATCTTGCTTGCCTGGGGGTGGCGGCGACCCATATTCAGTTTTATCCGCCCGAGTCGGAGAAAATGCAATAACGAAAAATTCATTACGCGTCAATCAGTCCGCATTACCTTGTTTGTATAATTTGCGTCGAAAGCTTTTAAGCTCTACTACAATAAATCCCATTTTATAGTAGAAGCTCCGGTTTTATTATGTATCGCTGAATTTTCTAGGAAATTGGACAATTTATAAAGCGGAAGTAACTAACCGACCACCATTTTTAGGGGACCTCCATTATTTTCGAATCTCTTTTAAACATATTGCTATAGCATCACGGATTGCAATTATGAGTAGGTAGCGATCGAGATTGAATTTTTGCCCGGATCTAATTTTCTCTAATAAACGTCGTAATGGACTTTGTCCTCCGGAATAGACCTTTTAGTATAATGAGAGGACCAGGGTTGGGCACCATCGCCTGTGCAGAGGGCGCACGCTGTGTATAATAACAGTTTTGCGTGTCACGGCTTTTGAGTCTGAAATCGAAGATCCGTTTAATGTCGTCGTCGTAGTTAAAAAGGGGATAGAAACAGTTTCCACAAGGCAAAGCTTTCTAAATCTCCCGGTATTTGTAGCCAGGAATCCGTTAAAGGCGAAGTAGCATTCGAAGCAGCGGCACCCGCGACGTTATAATTTAAATTAAAGTCAGCAATAAGTTTGGCCAAGTATTCTCGTAAGGGAGTAAATGTTTCGTACTGAAACAACAAACAACCCTACAACTATTAAGAGACACAGGCTAAATTGAAATAAACAATTAAACTTGTTCCGTTTTCCAAGCCGGTCGTGCGGTATAGAGAAGCGGAAAAAACGTTGCCTTTGAAATATTATTCAAGTGAGGAAATGTGAGCCAAAGAGCGACTAACCCCGTTCCACAGTATGACGGGGTCGATATCCCATGCGTCCATAGAGGACAAATTCCAGAAATTCACGGTTTCGCTTGTCTGTTGCTAATTTCGGAGCGGAAGATGCACCGGTTATTTTTGGGACGCTGGATATAAATGCAAATATCCTTGATTCATCTGCTTGGCATTGACCTATACGTAGTGCAGAAATTATAAAAATGAACACAGGGAGCTTACACGTGTCGATCCTGATGCCTTGAATGGATTAGTTGTAAACCCGACTTTGGTTTTTGATGTCTTGAGGTAGAGGCCTGCACGGGCCGATTTTTAGGGGCCCGGCCCGGCCCGTTACTCAGAAGTCACAGCCCGGTATGACCCGATCTGAATTACGTACATATTGTGTCAGGCCCGGCCCGGCCCGGCCCGGCCCGACTGATATATGGGCCCGGCAATGGCCCGGCCCGGCAGCTTGTATGTATGCAGAAAAATTAGGCGTTCCTTAAAAGTGTTTACGATATTCATGATAACTTTAGTTTCAGAATCCAGAATATATTTTTTACATTACCATATTTCAAAATCTGAAAGCTGAATCCAGAGTCAAAACTGATTAAAGCGTAACGTAATATAATTTAGGATTTATTGTTGTTATCTAGAAACCTGAAACCTGCCGAGCCGACATCAGTAAATGCAACGCTGCGAAATTTCAGATCGACGTTTTTGATCAACAATTTGCCGTTTAAATGATCGTATATTTTAACCAAATATATTATTTTGAAAACGAGATTTGATTCGAATAATTTGCAATCGCAATAATTTTGGGCCCGGACCGGCCCGTTTCGATTCGTATGCAGGCCCGGCCCGGCCCATATCCACGATATTAATCGACAATATTAGACCCGGCCCGACCCGGCCCGTATGCGGGCCCGGGCCGGGCCGGGCTTTTTCCGGGCCGGCCCGGCCCGTGCAGGCCTCTATCTTGAGGTCTATTTCACTAAATTAGATAGAATTGTTGGTGATTTTTGGCAGCACCAATTGGCAATTGCTGACACATCGTAGAGGGTCGTGTTGAATGCCGATGCTGATTGCTGAATTCGTTTAAGATTACCACTGCCGTTATTTACAGGGTGAGTTAATGTAACACCAGACACAAAAAATTACTAAACGATGAAAGATTGTGCAAAGCAAAGATTCCAAAAAAAAGTCCAAATCGATCTTTTAGCGATAAAGAAACGAAAATCGAGTGTCGAAAATTGTGTGCTTAAATTGTCGGAACGGGTGGTTAATTCTTCGTGGGATGTTGGACCTATGGGTTGACCTGGAGGAAAATGGTATTAGTTACTCTTTTTTGCAGAATAAAACCCAATTTCTACTATAATACGTCTAGAAACAATTAAATTAATGCATGTACCTAATGCTTGGGCAGTAAAAGTGGCTTTATTCGCCGTTCAAAGTAATAGCGTTTTCGTCTGAGTCAGCTTTGAGAATATCTCTCATGTTTTAGATGAACTCACCTTGAACAGGGAAAGGATGCAAATACTCTAACTCCACAGTACTCTTACAGTATTTGCATCCTTTTTTCGCTTACAGCGAGGTAAATGTGAAAAGTGAAATAGAGATATACTCTCAGACGAAAACGCTATAAGAATTTTTATGGGGGTAATGTCTCATTCATTCCTTTCTCCTCTGTGACGTCACCTAGTCAGCCAAACGGCTTTCTTTAGCTACAAGTCCGACAACATCGAGTGACAGTTTTTCAAAAAAGGAAACTGCAAAATGCGACATATATTTAGAGTTTTTGCCGTATGCAAAAAATGTGTAAAAGTCGTGTTCCCATAATGACAGGACTCTAATAAAGTAAATTGTCTACAAAAGAGGAGGCGTTTGATGCTGCTTTGTAAAACTGGCTTCCGTCAAAATTCCAGTCAGTGTCAAAAAGCAGAAAAACAATGAACAATAATTAACGACAATGATCCCTTCGAACCTCAATTGTTACTGTTTATTGACAGTGACAGGAATTTTGACGGAACTAGAAGCTCGTTCAATAAATGTCACGTTAGACCAAGACCAATGGTTAGACAGTCAGCGTGGGTGTTATATCGTGTGATTTAAGGATGATTCGTAAAAGAAAGAGTACAGTTAGGTACAGTTAGAAGGACGCACCCAAAAAAAATACTTGGGGGCCCAATGAGAAAAAATGGGGGCAGCGTGGTGCGTCCACTATCAGGCTTGCAATTTTCACCCTAATCAATTACCATGTTACAAGAACCTTCTGTGCCTTCGGCTTAACCTCATCATATATTTATGAATTTGTAGATGTGCTGATAATGCTGATATTGAAGATCATTTACCCCTTCCTTTTATTTAAACATTCCGATGTTCAATAGTAATACGACAAGTAGTCTCTTGATTGCCGCGGGTTTTGACGTCCGAATGGTTGTCAACTACGAGTCAAAATGGCAGATTTTTTCAGGCTAAAAAGAGGACGAGAACTTGCTCGAGTTCTCTTTGGCCGAAAAAAAATCTACCTTTTGACAAGCAGTGCATCCATGAGGACTCAACAATGCTGCTTTGTATTGGTTCAATACTTAATGTATAAAATAATGTAGGTATATCTGCTTAAATGTATTTGCGTAATGCCGCAATTTTTGGAAATATGCGGTTAAAAAAATGTGAAGGAGGCCTGGCTGCGCCTACACCTACAGTTATGAAGATTTGGCATTTACGGAAATTGCCACAATCCGGAATCTACTAAAATTATTGGCACTTTGTGTCCAACTTTGAAATTTTAAATTGCAACCCCCAATTCTTCATTTGCAGATTCGTATAGAGGAAGAAAAATTAAACCTAAAGCTACCTACACACCCTCGGTTTTTCGTCGGTTTTTGATCAATCCCGGAATATCGTCTCAAACGTTATTTCAGGATTGACGAAAAATTGAAGGAGTGCAGGGCCGTCATTTCGCAGGAGTGATGCCGCTTAATTCTGTAAATAATGGGAAGGCCCCTTCGTCAATCCTGAAATAACGTTTGGAAGGACATTCCGGGATTCATGAAAAAGCGACGAAAAACCGAACGTGTGTAGGCAACTTTAAAGACCTAACATGTAACTATCTACAGCCTTCATACATTAACGCTTTTAGCATGATAAAACATCGTACTTGAAGAAGATTTTAGGGAGTGGGATAGACGCTAAAATAGAAAACAAAATTAGAAATGTTGCTTGCTCCCTTGTTTCTGGGGCAGTTTTTTCTAAAACGTACCTTTTCGAGTCAGAATAAAAGCACGTCAACTAAAAGATAAGGTTTTATTAAAATTTAAAATCCAATTCAGCTTCCTTCAAGGGGCGGATTTCCGGGTGGTCCACTTCTAATTATTTCTCTTTAAAGACATTTCGCCCGCTTTGTCTCGCGTCCAACATGTTCTTTCATTATCTCGAAGGGGACCTGGAGCGGTGATCAACAAAAGGGCTTCTCTATAGAACACAAAACGTTTCTTTCCTGCCCCAAGCCACGTACAGACTTTAAGATAATTGAAAAATGAAACAAGGCGTATTGCCCCCGAAATCATTTATTGTCAGTTGGCATTCCGTTCGAGTCCGAAAGCTTTAATTGATAAATAGGCGTACGTGACGGTGGAGGTAATCGCGTTAATTGTGCTTTGGCGGGTTCTTAAATAATAGCCGAGGGTCGGATGTTATGATTTAAAGATTTCGTGTTGTGGAACGTCGGACGCATCGGAAAAAATCGTTCGTCCTGGGCGAGCTTAAACAAAGCTTTTTCATTTCACGCCGCGCCAAATCTGGAATAAGCCGCTTACTTTTGAGCACAAAAGAGCCGAAAAGAAAACAACCGGTCGGGCTGTTAACCGTTAGTGAACAAACGATCTGATTACAGACAAAATGAACTCCAAAGTGGGTATCAGGGCTGAACATAAATCTGTTAATTTATTGGCGTAAGAAGCGAATGGGGCCATAACTTTAGATTCGCACGTAAAATTTATATAAAATACCATGCAGTACAACGGAGTTATTTTTTAATATACGGCCCTCGTAAACCCACGGTAATTTCTATTATCCTTTATTTATCGTAGCGACTGTCTTATAATGCCGATTGATGGCCCCATTAAATGGTTTTGAACTTGTATTATTGTCTGTCGTCGGGATTTTCTTTTTAAGGTGGCTCTTTGAAAATATGATCCACAGGTGTAGGTTGTAACTCACCTGTTTGACACCAGCAGCCGAATATTATTCAGGCTAATAGTTTACTGTCGCCTTGCCAAATTTTTGTTGGTTGAACCACGTTGAATCATTGTATAAACATAAACTACGTGGATATTTGTATATCTTGAAATATGGTGGATGCGCCCGGGCTACCCAGTATGAATCGACAGGATCTGTGAAACTTCGTGGAAGATATATTCCGTTTACGACGTTTAAAAACCTACGTGGGCCGTGAGATGTGTTTTTCAAGTTGGTCACTATTTAATAACCAAACTGTTATCTGTCGGAACTGTTTAGACGTGATGTCATATTTACATTTAATTGTTCGTTTTGACAAACGCTCAATTATAATTTGAATAATTTGAATTGGTACAAAAATGCCAAAACTTGTCGGCGTCCAGCAAAAAAAAAACAAATAATAAGGTGTTTCAACCAAATAAAAGAAGATAGACCCGATTTAACCGATGGAGACGTGCGTTACGGGCCGTAATGAATATATTTGGGGTAAGATGTAGAAGCTTACTGTTTCCTTTTCAGTGGTATTTTAATAATGTCACTTTTGAGGTTGGGAGATCATTAATAATCAAGACTTTAAGACAAGGACCACAAAATTTGAAACGTACAAGTGGTGGAAGAAAGACCAAAAACCGACGTTTTTCTAAATTACATGTTTCGAAAAGATCTGCAACGACAAATTTGGCAATGCAATTTGAAAAACGAGTATTTTACACTCGACGCGCTTTTGGTTTACACGAAAGAGTATTTGGAATTTAAGGGGCAAAGATCAACTTAACACAAAATTGTAAAGTCAATGGGATACAAATTCAAAAAAGTGGATGGTTATGCGAACAAAAACACGTCGTTGCAGCCAATGAACGGTGACCTTTTTCAAAATTGGCTGGATAACCAGCTAATTCCCGCTTTGCAGAAAATTGAAGGTAAATATATCGTAGTTATGGACAATGCACCGTATCATTCGGTACAATTGGACAAGCTCTCTACATTTTCTTCAAATAAAGGTCAAATGCAGCAATGGAGCTACAAGTATGGAAAAAAAGAGTGAAATCATTAACGCTGAAATTCTTGATATGAATTACAGACACCTCTAAGTGTCCAAAAAAAACCGGTCTGCCACTTCGCATGCGAGACAAAATGTGTCTGGCAGCCACATTTACTAGATATTTGATTAATAAAACTGTCAAGCTACTCCCACCTTCAAATTATCTGTGTAGAATAGACAGATTGTTGTCTAACGACACTATTATGCCTCCTGTTTTACACCTGCTACGGGTAGATAATTTAAATATGACAGTAGTTTAACAATTTAATTAACCACAATTTCTAGGAAATGTGGTTGGCAGACACATTTTGTCCCGCAGGCGAAGTGGCAGACCGTTTTTTTTGGACGCTTCGAGGTGTCCGTAATTCATCAATGAGAGTAGTTTATTTGGCATAGTTGAGCCGCCCCCGTGGGGCGTTGTCCCGCTACTTGCATGGCAGACGCGACTTTTTCGAATCACAACGACATACGTAATAATAGGAAAACTTACTTTAGAAAGTTAATGAAATGAGTCAAGCCAATCTGTCGCTGCCTCCCGGACTATTACGTATGGGTATCATGACTGCCCAAGCTCAAAAAGCAGAAACCATTGTACTTGTACAACTTCTGTAAAACCAGGATTTTCAATTCTTTAGGCACTTCTTCCATATTTATTAGGTGCTCTGCGACTTGGCAACATAGGTCAATTTTTAATGTAATTTTGAACGTGACATGCAATTTGACAAATTTCATAAGTAATATAATATCCAGTGAATTCTGCCACCCTAACAAAGCCTATTGGCGTTTTTAAACGTCGTGGATGAAGTATATGTATCAATTTCTGACTAACGATTTACTACCGCTTTCTCTGCCACTCACAAATAGTCTGCTTGTGAATAGACTGATTAAACTCAACTTTAATCAAACTTTGTCGAATCAGTCGTCAAACTTGTCATGAGAGTGGAGAGTATTTTGCCGACATCAGCAGGTATCTAAGCGTCTTGTTTTTAAAAGCTTTATGACGGACGTATTTTTTGAGCAAACAAACGAGGCGTCTATTAACTTGGACTTCCCGGAGGTAATCCCAAACAAACCCAGAACAAACACAAATGTCGGAGATTTGAAAATTTTTGTTAACTCGCTGTTGAATAGATAAGAGCCTCTATTTACAAAGACTCGTTACGGGACCGGGAAAAATCTCCCAATGGCGTCGTTTCTGTTCGATAGGTAATACAATCCAGTTTTCTTATCGTTTCAGGTAATCTATATGAAAGCCATTTTACTGTTGAATTCCCACAGTATTTATATTACCTTATTACATTTCTATTTACCAGCTTCATCCGCCCAGGCCACCTTCGGGTTGTTCGCTATTTGCATCATGTCCGACATTCCTCGTCTTTTCCGGGGCGAATTTAAAAAACAGGGCGGCATTAAAATGACGTCAAGCACAAGAAAATTTAATTACGCACATTTCCGTCCATAAATCTACTCTTTGAAAAATTTCCTGCAATTGCCCGGTTTTTACGCCTCAACGTCACCGCCACAATGTCACAAGAACGACTCGTTAGCGGTTGAATGTAATAGTCGTTTCAAATTTCTTAAATACGGTGAGATCGAATAAAAACGATTTTTGAAGAGAATGTCGTTGATTATTAAAGATTCGGCTTCTTGTGGTAAATGTCACCGGAAGTATGTAAAAGTTTAGGGTTGTTTCAGTGATCTCATAGGAATTTTCTGCTCACCAAATTCTTATATTCTTCTCTTCCCGAAAAAGGTAGGGAGTGTTCAACTCAAGAAATCGATGTTGAGGTTATGGCTAGTGATGGGTAAAACATAACAGTTACACCTGTTATCGTTATATTTTAATAACAGTTACATATAACTGTTATTTTATAACAGCTATTTCATTAACTAATATGATCAGTTTCAGATCAAATCTGCGATCATCTACTCTTACATGTCTCATTTATAAAGCAGAATTATTTCACCAGCTATTTCAAGTATTTCTCACAACCTTTGAAGAATATTTTTTGGTTTGCAACGATTAATATTTAATGAATGCTATTTTATTATTTGTTACGTCCTATAACTGGTATGGTATTCGTTCCGTATCCTTGGAGTGTGTTGTTATTTGTTATGTTCTGTTAACCTGTTGGTATCAGTGGTATCAGTTGACAATTCAGTCCCAGTCAGTGCAGCTGGTATTTATCATATAATATCGTTAAAACTGTTATTAAAAATAACTATTATTTTTAATACGTCATAACTGTTGTAACTGTTATGACCCAAATAACAGTTATAAAATAACAACTTGTTATTTAACAACCCATCACTAGTTATGGCTGATTCTAGTGAGAACGGAGCGTCTGAGTCCAATTGTGTTATCAGAATTTAAAAATTCTTTACCGTTTTGAAGATATTCAGAAAAAACAGCGAGAAAGATGACGTCATCTTTCCACGATTTCTTGCCCATCTTGAGGATATTTCCAGGCGTTGGCAGAGTGTTGGTTTGTCCTAACTCCTACGTGTTTCCTATGGAAAAGGACAGCCGACGTCTGGAAATATCCTCATGGCCAAGAAATTGTGGAAAGATGACGTCATCTTTCCCGCAGTTTTTTCTGAATATCTTCAAAACGGTAAAGAATTTTTAAATTCTGATAACACCTTTGGACTCAGATGGTACTAGAATCAACCATAACCTCAACATCGATTTCTTGCGTTGAATCCTCCTTTAAAATATCTAACCACCATTAAAGTCTGTAACAACAATGGGAAAACTTATATAATTCATCTTTCTACTACAGTGATCTATGAAAACAATATTTGAAACCCCTCATAGTTTCAAAATAAACATTGATGATGTTTGCTCTTGAAAAAGATTTGTATACCCACCTATCATTAACCTTCTTCAACGGAACAGGACCGGAAGGTTGTTTTGGAGCGAACTAATTATGGCACTCTGATTTACGGTGAACAAAGGTCGGAACACCATGAATCAACCAATTTATTCTCATCAGATCCAGGAGACCCCGACAAAATTGCACGGTAAAGTAAATTTATTAGGACAAAGGGTAAACCCTTGGAGTAAGCCTACCCGTCTAATATTTGCAATAATTCCACCAGTCGAGTCAATGACTTCCAGTTTAGTGTGAACGTTCCTCCGGCTTAAAATAAATGATTTATACTCGACTGGCTTAATTTTGAATAATTCTTGTATGCGCGATATTTCATTATGCGAACCAGAGTTCTTGACCTAATACCGCGTGTATTTTAAAAAACGGACTTTAATTTTCGACTCACTATACTCTAGAATCAGCTATCAACATCAGTTTCTTGAGCTGAATCCTCCCTTAACTTAATTTTGTTGACACAAATTCAACTGGGCAACTAGGTACATTTTCTCAAATTGTTTTTGAAATTTTGACAATTGTGGAAATAAAGAATCTGAAAACAGCAAAGACAGATAAAAGAAAATGTAATTGCACCGTTGAATTTCCCTGTTTTTGCCTTTTTGGAAAATCTCAATTTTTTTGAAAGTATAGGTTGGTTGTGTTGTGACTGTACGTCCGGTCAAGCACAAATGTTTCTAACTCAGAGAAAATCGTACATTCTGAATCCGTTGCGAAAAAGGTGAGTCTAACTTTGAAAACACAAAATTGGGGTAAAATCAGGATACTACTGGGTGGCCCTGACTCACGAATTTATAGTATTTTTAATTAGGTTAATATTGGGGTATCATTCTTCACTATAGGTCTTTTTGTAACCGCGGTACATTTCGGTCCGGTTTTAAAAATACACACGGTATACAGGTATACAGATTTTTGTTTGCCCATAAGCTGAGTTAATTGAAATAATTTTAATTACGTTTAATGGAGGGTAAAAGACGCGATGTTTTATAAAACCGCATCGTTTTTATGGGCCATTCGGGGTGCAGGAAAAATGGAAAACAAGCTCGCAAATTTCATGTTTGTGTTACGGCAATATCGAAACTTTATTCGTAGTTTTACAACTCTCTAGCACAATTGCCAGCCGAATCCGATAAATGTAAATAAATATAGAAGTTCTTAGACGTGTTGCAGCAGCTCTCATGCATATTTACGAGAACTTTGTTAATAATGTCTGTTTCATTTTTGAAAATAATTTGTTGCTCCACCACTACAGGACTACGAATGATACATTACCGAGGAGATAGCTAACTGCCAGTCATTTGCATACGCGCCATCGGATTTGAATAATTGAGTAATGTCGTACATTTTGTCAGATTTGTCGCTTTGTGAAATGTTTTTTTTAAATAATAAAGTGGATCGGTTGTTTTCGCCAAAAGCAGTAAACACTATATTACATTGCCATTGTGATTCAGCCGTCTTTCCGCAAAAATTGTACTGCTTTCATTTCGCTTCAATACGATTGAAGAAAATTAAATCTGACAATACCCTTCAGCGAGATCAATGGGACAATGGTGTTTAGATATTCGGAGTGGTCGAAAGTGCATTAGTCAAGTGCTGTACAAATTTATGAACCGCAACTAGTCCATCAGTTACGAGCGTGTAAGCGTATAGGATCGTTGCGTAATGTTGACACAGTCATAACAGTAACTGTTATGGGATAACAGACAAACGCGACATTCCCTTTATCAAACAAGGACATCGGTCACATTACTAATGCAAATCGGCGCGAGAACACGCCTGTCCATGTTTGCCCTTGTTGAGCTGATTATCCTCCCTCGGACCGCACACCCCACACAGAACGAACACGACATAACACTATCGATATATCCATTTACCCAAAAACCCTTTCGCGACTTTGTCTAGTAGGAGTTAATTAGGCACGAATGAAAAATCGAGAATATGTTCGAGGAGGGAGTGGCGACAATTAGAGAACACTTTGATCAGGGAGTTTTTTTTTATTAAGTTGCTCGTGTAGCTTTTTTAGTGTAACAAAGCGGAGAGTGAATCAAGTCCAGGTCCCTGGTGAAAATCCGATTGCTGATTGTGACACCCCAGAGAACGAGCTTTCTGAATCCTCTCCGACCATCAGCTTTATTTATTTTGTTATTTTTATTGCCAGGGACAGATAAAATAATTACAGGCTAATCTGGAAATCTTTCCCGGTTACCGACTCAACTTTCAAAATAACACTTCCCCAGGAAAGTTTCAAACAAAACCTGCCGATAAGAATGAGGCGAGGAGAGCTATAAATTACGACCGACTTTGTGGAAGTTTCATTAATATTTTCTGCTCTCTGTTGTAGTGTAGCGTTTTCGGTTGTGGTTGTTTTACTGCTTTAATGCAAAAGACCAATTAGACGTTCTCGCGTTACTTATGTGATGTAAATGTGGGGATTTTAACATTTTCTTCCCATTTTAAAGGTTTATAGTTTCCAGTAGTCTAGTAAACATTAATTTTCAAAGATAGCGTTGGCCGGATCTAGTCACAAAGGACGACGGTTCCTCCAGATAACTTCGGGCAGGATCATGAATATGTATGTCGATGTGTTTCACCAACTTCTCCGGTACCTAATCCCAAAATTATCGTTAATATAATGACGCTTTCACCTTTCGGGCAATATTTTGGCCCGAGTTTTCGCATGGAAGTCCATGACAAAGTGATGCAAAATTTGTAAAAGTGACGGTCTGAAATCGGAAATATGCGTATGACAAATACGCGTCACAAAGGACACCCTTTAGCGGAGCTTTGTGCCGACGCCCGGGGTAAAAGAGGGCGGAATGTTAGGGGTCTAGGATGACATTCCAATCTGAATTTCAGAATTGAGGGCACATTCACGCAGGATTGCCGGATGGTGGTAGTTTAGCTTACATGAGAACAGGCGCAGCTGGAATAATACCGGATGAGAGCCAAAAAGCTGTTTTTTTTATTGATACTTTGATACTCTTTCGGAATGGCATGAATCTATATTTGTCCCAGATAGTAGTTGGGTGCTAATTTTTATTACTCCCGAAGAAATGACTGGATGACATTTATCCACACTCATCCCCGCATAACAAGGCGTCCAATTCCCCGTTCTCCTTGTCCCGACTTTGCGCCTGCCTTGTGTGCGTGCAATAAATACAGAATAAACGATATTCATTATTTAGGGTCAGCAGATTAGTTTACTGTTTGCAACGGTGTGTTCTAGAACCCCGGTAAATATACGAATTTATAGAACTGTTTGCCTCCGGCGGCCGAAATAAATTTGTAGGTGGTATGATAAATTATGCACAGCCACGCACCGTGCGACAACCTACCCACCACCTAATTTTTTACAATTACCACATCTCATCAGACAAAGGGAAGTTGGAGACAAAGAGGAAAGAGGACGTCCCGTGAGGCAGTCTTAAGATGATGGCCCGGCGTGTTGGAGCTATAGTGTATTAGATGGCTCTCTTGTCGCCTAATTCAATACAGGAAGCACATAAATTGCAATTATTTTCTCGTGCGCTTGTCACCGAGAAAGCCCAATAAAACACAGCAAAACAAAACGCTTTATTTCCGAAAATAATTAACGTTATCGACTGGGTGCGGTTTTGGATTATTAATCTGATGTCGAACATTCCCTTTAATGTGTTTGTTGTAATTACAACGTGTGACACTGTTTGCAAGACGAGACGTCTTATAATAATTACCCATTAGTGAGTCAACACAAACAGCCTTCCCAGGCATGACACTGAACTGTAGCAGAACAAACACTCGGAAACCGCGTGTTGTGTACCATCTTATTTCTGTTATGTACGTGGGGTTGCTTTAACTTTGAGGCCTTGAACTGAAGGGTTTCAGGGTATTAAAACGTGCTTCCGGATCAACAGCTGAAGGAAATCCTCACCACCGATCTCAGCCTTTTAAAATTGAACGAAAATTGCAGCAACTATTTGAAAACGAACAGGACTAAATGAACTAAATTGGAGTAGACTGGGCTAAATCGGACTAACTCGAACTAAAGCTGACTAGACTGGACTAAAGCAGGCTAGACTGGACTAAAGTGGACTAGCCTGGTGTGACATACTAAACTAAATTGGACTAAAGTGAACTTAATTAGACTAAATAGCCTCATGCGACGCCCAAAATGTGTACTCTACCGCGTCCAAATTTCAGAGTTGGGTGCGGTTTAGTTCGATTTAGTCCAATTTAGTTCAATTTGTCCCAGGTTAGCCTGCTTTAGTCCAGTCTAGTCTGCTTTAGTTCAGTCTAGTCCAATTTAGTCCATTTCGTCCTGCTAGTCCTATAATCGTCTATAGTGGAGACAGAAGCTTTTTGTCCCTCAATTAATCTTCTAGTAATTGATTACGAAAACGTTTTATACTAGAGGCAGGAGGAATGTTAGCCTTATGCTACAATATTCTAAACTGCCAAATAATGAAAATCAAAATTTTACAGAGCGCCACTAACAAATTCTAGAAAGTGGCCCATCTCACACCGCAGGCCAAAGTCATCCTACTTCCACTTTACAGTTCCTAAAAGGTTTTTCTAATTTCACAATACTGTTTTTCCTTACAAAATGTAATGCTAATAAACAAATTATCAAGAGTTGCGTACTTACTACTTCAAATGATCTTTTCAATATCCAGCCATTTTACATAATCTTGTACTAGCACTAAACTGTGTCAGGCCAGCGTAAAATAAATCGTACTAAACTGGACTAAATTCATTAAGCTCTTGACTAAGTCGGACTAAACTGGACTAATTCGGACTAAATGAGACTAAATAGGACTGAATCGGACTAACGGACTAAATCCAAGGGTGCACCGCAGACTACCATTTTACTTCAAAATAGTCACTTCTATGCCGAAGCACTGAAGGATCAAGCGAAAATTATTTTATTGCGAGTCAAACGTTTTAGATGGTGATGGCCGTTTGCGCTGTAACTTTGAATGATTATACATATTCAAAAACTCGTCACGTCTGTGTAGAATTCGTAAATAAATCGTAAAAATGCCCTATTTTTTACCGGATATTTACAATTTATTTACTATTTCTACGTAGACGTGAAAAGTTTGTAAATGTAATATTACCTTCTTTGAGCCTTCCCGAGCAAGCACATGTCAAATAAAAAGCGATTGCTTCAGTCACTTGTGTGATGACCTCTTCCAAAGGAATTGACAACAATGCAGCTACAAATGGAATCGGTGCAAAGGACTATAAGTTGAACGTTTTTAAGGGGCTGATTTCAAGTTGATTTGTGTCATGACGTCGCGACATAAGTCAGCTTTTCCGCATTAATCGAGAGATGGCGCTAGCAGTACGATTTTGCAGATTTCTGCAGCCATCTTCTCGATGCCACATGCAATTATTGTAATGTCACTGTAGTACTGCAGAAATTTTGCTGCATCGCCATCTCATCATTTATGTACCTACGCATACCTACTTATGTCGTGACGTCATGACATAAATCAACTTGAAATCAGTTGATAAAATCAAATGTTTGGAGATCAGTCAAGTCAAACAAAACGACTCCTAAATACTGTTGGAGAGGAGGAGAGTGACTTATTCTTATTGCAATTGGAATTACTTCTTGGCTTTTAAATTAATAACAAGTGTCAATTACAGCCCTTGCAACAATCGTTATATTATAGCAACAATTAAAACACTAGCATTAATCTTTTCACGTCGAACGCATTTTTAATGCATAACGAAGATATACAAAAAAGAGATTGTCCGTTTTTCTAAAGGCCAGCGTTTAGTATAAACCACGTGAGTTAAAAATATTTCTTACGTGAAGAATTTTTTGCCCATCACGGGCCTGCTAATTTTACTCACTGTGGGTGCATAAGCATTTTATTATTAATATTTAATATCTACTAATAACTAATGCCTTTTGCTGAAAGCTTTTACTAATCATTCTTCAGGTGAAATAATATTCTGTTGTTAACTAACGTGGTTTATACTATTTATTTATACATTAAGTGAGGTATGTAAATGTTTATTCACCCATGGTTAGCCCATGCACGAGTCCACAGGGCAAAAAAAGTGGGCTAATTCGTCGAGTGAGTAACATTTGTAACATGCGGGTTTTATGCAATATTTTGTTCGATTTTTACGAAATACAGCTTTAAATGAAATATCTAATTTTTGCAAAGTATAATAAACGTGTTTGTTCTCTTTGGTTTATTGGCACAGTAATCACCAATAGTCCTGGTATTTCTAATCGTAAAATGCATCTATTTGTAAGAACGAATAAATTAAAGTCTAGAAAGTGCTATATAAAAACTTTTAATTCACTAGTGAATAAACAACTGCTTCTTGATGTTTCTATGAAGTTGATAATGACAATGAATTATTATTGTAGGTACCTAAGTAAAATTCAAACGAAAATCATTTTTTGTTATTATACCGGTAGTGACGAATTTAAACGCCAAATTGAATGAAATTAATATAACATAACCCACTTGAATTTCTGGTACTTGGAGTGAATATTTTCTTATAAACTCACTCAACACTTCCTGGAGAAAATCTGAATAATTTTATAGCTGTTTGATTCAGGATGTCTTTCTTTATAGTTTTTCGCAATACGAATGGCATTAAACTGATAAGTATATTATATTGGCGTTCAATCCAGGGTGGGGGGGGGTTTCTGAAATAGCAGACTTATATTTTCACAAGGATTTACTAAAACAAAATGGCTATCTTCATTAATATGAAGAGAAGGAAATACTGAATGCCCAATAATCATTTGCTGATTTTTTATTAATATGTGTTTAAGGATTTACTTAGAAAGTTGCGAAAAATAAGAATTGCTTTATTTTTATTAATTTGAGCCAAATACTATAAAATTATTCAGATTTTCTCCAGAAAGTGTTGAGTGACTTTCTTGAACGTATTTTCTCGGACCGGATGGTGAAGACGGGGAGGTAGAGGAAAGGCTTTTTCTGAGATGAAATCTTCCATATGTCACTGCCTAGTAATTTTGACAAATTGTTAATATTCACTTGCACTCAAGTAGGTATACATACACTTTGATTGTCTTCCGAAATTGTATTAAAACTTAAATTGTCTGTTTAAAAACACTTTTTAGAAAACCAATAATTATTATCGCACGAGGATGTTGGGATGGAAGGTACAATTATTACCATTCAACGGTCTCGAAAGGTCCTCAAAATAGACAATTTATTCCAAGAGTTCAAAAGTTGGTAAAGAGCTATGAAAATAATATTTGTTTCTACTGAACAAACCAAAAGAGTCCCAGAAAAAGCTGATCCAGAGTTATCTGGAAGATGATGGGGGATGATCGCGTGCACCTTGTAAATATTTGGAATATTTCATTTTAGGGCCACCACTAGTTGTGGTGGGTACTGCGTGTTGGCGTGTGTGGGTCAGCCAGAGCATTAATAAATCACGTCGCTGGAACTGGTGTTTTAATTAAAATTGAAGAAATATCATTGGTCGTGCAAGTTCAGAAAATAATTATTGCAAATGTTCGTAAACTTTAATTGCATCCCGGATAATTTATGAACTTTTCCGAGTTAACATCTCCTGTTTATTGTTCTGGTTTTAAATTGGGGGCCATCGTAAAAATATGTATAACTACACTTTTCCTGCAAATTTAACGACCGTATAAAAGCGTATTTTAATTAGTTCGGCATATAAAAGGGGCGTATACACGGTTCTTGTTTGCCCTAAGAAAAGTGAAAAATGAGCCATCCGCTAATTTTTTGATGACAACAATTCGGCACGAGAAACTTCCATAAATTATCCCCCAAAGGTTTGTTTTCCCAGTCAACTCCGGGCGATGATTAGATAATTTATCTGGAGGTGGACACCGTGCATAAATGAAATATGAAATCCACCACAATAAATTCAAGTCGAGCATTAATGGCGAGTCTTTGTTGGAAAGTGTTATCGAAATGTGAAACACCACAATAACGTCTATCTTAACCTAAATATAGAAGTAAGTATAATACATTTGCATTGCAAAAGTGTAATTAACTGTAAAATAAATCTACCTATGCATATTCATTGTGGCACAAATGAGGGAATGTTCTCGAGATCGATTAAAATATTATAGTTATTCCCAGCACCCTCGTTAGTTCCAGCCTAACCCGCTAGTTAATCTTTAAACCCGAAAAAGAATCGGTTTAGAATTGTCCCAATAAATAGGGGGACCGGAACACGATTTATTGCTTCATCGATTTCGAGTTATATTCCTCCTATTTCGTGTTTTAATCGCCCGTACTTTTTCAAATTCAAATTTCATCAAATCAATAAGCGCCCTTTCAAGTCTCTCTTTGTTTTCGTTTTCAAATTAATTGGATGAATATTAAAATGTAACGACCTCGTGGGGTGCTTTTCAGTTTTTTCACCCCTACTAGACATGTTATAGTTATTTTTTCTAAATCACATCATAAAGTTTATTTTTTGCTAACTAGGAGATGAACGGTAAGTCAAACTTTATAGTACTAGTACCGCTGCTATATAGTACAGCCGAAGTAATTGAAAATGAACAGGGGCTGAAATTCCGACCCTGCACGGTAACATTCTAAGATACCGGATTTTTTGCGGCCGAGTGTTCGGAAGCGGTTTGAGTGGAGTTTTCTACCTGAATTGAAATGAACTAATGGAAAGGGTGGCTACATTTATGAAACATACGCGGAAACATTTCAATGAAACAAATTAACCGTAATCGTTATTAATGTGCGAATTCGTTATTCATTAATCGTTAGTTTCATTAACTAATTACGGATTTTTAAGACTTATTTTAATGTCCTTTTTATTTAAATTAAAATTATATCGCTACAATAATGGGCCACTCCAAAGAAAGAAAAATCGCTTTTTTTGTTATACTTGCAAAGTTCAACCAATTTCGATGTTATTTATTGTTCAATTAGTCTGCAACGTAAATGTTTCTACATCATTATTTAAAAAAATAAAAATAGATTGTAAATGTGATTTGTGCGGTAAAAGTTTAAATCAAATTCAGCCAGCTACACGAGGATATGCGGGACACTCCGCCCACTAACTACACACCCACTATGACGTCATATATGCTTACCCGGAATTTTAAAGATTTTTTATTAAAAGACTACGAAGCTTTGAAATATTTTATTTGCTGAGAAGGTCTTGACGAAGTGTATTCTTTATAATTCTATCATTTTAAAAAATTGGTGTAAAGGCCCATTTTCTAAATCCATTAATCGCTGATAAAATGCTAATATTCTAGTCCGGGTAGCAATGAACAGCTTCGGTTTAGTAATTTTATAGTAATTTTCATACTGGAGGTAACTAAAGTCTTACTACTTAAAGATTACTCAAATCTTACGGGATAGTGGCTAATGGCGGCAATTTTAATTTTTCAAAAATTGACATCTCACAAACGGTAATAGATACGAAATTTTATTAAATTAGAAAAAAGTAGTTTTTCAGTGTAGATTAAGAATCTGAAAAAAATTTCTGATATCTAGATTAGTTACTGAAATATCTCGTGAAATAAATATACTGAAAAGACTAAAAATTAAGGTGTTATAACTTGGTTATTAATCGGCATATCATTATGAAATTTGGTTCAATTACATTCCCTTGCAAGATAAGCAAAGCGGGACGACGAAAACTTATAAGCTTTCTAGATTAAAATTCGAAATATTTCAGTTTTTTCAGTATATTTCAGAAAATAAACCAGATATCTCGAAAACAAGCTTGCTGAACTGACATACCAAAAATACTCACTGCCTCCCGGACTATTCCTTGGGATTGGTCAATTTGAATCATTGTGAAATTAGTTATTTCTCGGTAAGAGGTAATGGAAATAATCGCTTATATTGGGGACAGCCTGTATAAGTCATGGTTAAATAACGACATCTGTTGTTGCTAGTGTAGGAGGTTTCTGATTGTTTATATGTTTTATAAGAAAAGAAAAAGTTTCCACTAATTTATTTTCGACTTCTGAGTCTTGCTGTTTGGATGTTACCCTTTTTTAATCCTTAATTAATTAATGAAACTAACAATGATGATTAACGAATTCGCACATTAATGACGAATACAGTTAATTTGTTTCAATCAAATCCAGCAATGTTTCCGATTACGTTTCAAAATTGTAACCGTCCTTTCCATTAGTTCATTTCAATAAATAAGATTACATTATTTTGTTAGGTGAGTGGATAGGTATTCAATTCAGGTAGAACAGTCTACTCAAACCGCTACCGAACACCTGGCCGTAAATCCGGTATCTTAGAATAGAATGTTACCGTGCACCCTCCTAGGCTCAGCCCCTGTTCATTTTCAATCACTTCGGCTGTACTAGTGCCGTAAAGTGTAAAATACATGGGTGATTTATGGTACAAGTACTGTAAACTAAACACTTTAATGTTGGCTAGCTTATTTTTCAGTTTTAGCGATTCCAACTAAATTTTTTGTGACTTATCAAAAACCTATGCATCGCGTACCGAAATAACATTTTGAGTACTCTCGTTGTTACAAACCGCGGCTTCGCCTTGGTTTGCAATAATCCACGCTCGTACTGAAAACTTGCATTTTCGGTACTTGATACATAAATAACTATTTCCCTCAAACGTTTCGATATTTCAATTTACCATAGTTACTATAATGAGCGGAAAGTTGACTTTACTACAAACGGTTTAGTTTCCATAGAAACATAAATAACAGTGCCGTTATGAACCATAACGGCATAAATGCCCGGTAAGTCAAACAAATGAAAATCGTTTTTGTCCAAGTTTGTCATTAATGGTAATATTCGATTGTGCGAAAAATTATCTACGATACACGGTTGTTAAGTACGTTTAACCTAGTGCAAATTCCAAGATACTGTTAAAACACAGTGTATCGTGGATAATTTTTCGCACAATTGAATTAAACCATTAGGTAATGACAAATTTGGACAAATTTCTAAAGCCGAACCGATGAGAAATTTCACGCGTTATTTACCATTTTCAATTGTTTAACTTACCACGCATGTATGCCGTTATGGTTCATAACGGCACTGTTATGTCAACTTTCCTTTCATTATAGTAACTATGGTAAGTTGAAATATCGAAACGATTGTGTGAAAATGAATAAAGGAATCAGTCGGTAACGCATCGTGGTAGAGAGCGGACGTGAAAAGTAGTAATGGTTGACGAACTCGCCGATGCTCCAACCTAGAAAGTAATGCACTAGAGAATCAGATGCTATATAACTAGTTCATTTCAAGGGTTTAGTCCGGTCAGTCCGGTTCAGGTACAACGCTCTAGGTTAGCTCCGTCTTTTTCTACACAACGTCTGGCAATTCACCCACGTTGTAACGTACAGTCCTAAGAGTGTCTACTATCGCGTCTCTGTTTAACACATATAAATGGAAGAGACGGATATATCACCCGTTAAAGTATTCTCTAGGACTCGATCGGGGCGCGAAACTATTCCACCACTCATATTTCCGTAGAAACACAATTCTTTTTAAAAGTAGGTACTTTGTGTTGACTGTGGTGGAATAACCAGGTTTCACTGTTACTTACGACGGTCAGGTCGAGGATGAGCGGAACTCATTTGCATTTTACGATCTAACGGACTAAACCCTTGAAATGAACTGTAAGTACCGAAAATACAAGTTTTCAGTACGAGCGTGGATTATTGCAAACCAAGGCGAAGCGGCGCGGCGTACAGCGGTTTTTTATAAATCACAAAAAACTTAGTTGGAATTGGTAAAACTGAAAAATAAGCTAGCCGACTTTACGCCACTATACCGTAAAGTGTTTGGTTTACGATACTATAGTACCATAAAGTCGCTAATTCACGCTACTAGTACCATAAAGTGATTCCTTTACGGTACTAGTACCATAAAGTTCGACTTTCTGTTCTTCTCCTAGTTACCGAAAAATAAACTTTATGATGTGATTTAGAAAAAAATAATATAAATGACTGGAATCTTAATTCCCAACCCCCAAGATATCGATGTGAAACAGTGGAAGAAACGGGCAAAAACAGTCGAGATATATGGGACAACCATCACGCCATATTAATCACCAGTACACGAAATGCTAATTAAAGATTCCGTGGGCTTGCGTAAATTAAAAGGGTGCTAAGCACACGACAGCCCGCTTTTATTTCACACCTAGGTCCGGTTGCCTCGACATAATTAAAAATAGGAAAGAAACGAGGGAAATTTTCCGCCCCACGGCGGATTTTCCTTGCATTTATGTCATCGCATTTAATAACAAACAAGTTGAAGAGAGTTATCGCCTGATTGTTCCGAAGTAATCCCATTTTTCATTCTAGGAAATCGCAGCCATCCTTATCAGTTTCGATCGGCACGCCGAATGGCAGAGCAAGGAGGTCAAGATCAGGTCTGTATCCGACCGTTTTCCCCCTAAATACTTTGGCGGTTATTTTTAAATTTAATTGCCGGCAATATTTTCAGGCGGGTAAATAAAATCCCGCCTCTAAATTGCCGCCAATTAAATATGCAACGTTTAGCGTGGACTGAAAATAGGAATTGCAACACAACCGACCGTTTCGGACCATAGAATTTTTTAAAGCGGTTATCCACACACCTGATACCGAATTGGTCGGGTTTTTTAACTTTTTTCGTAAAAGAAGATTACGTTATCGTCAAGTCGTAAAAGTGGAAAAGATTGACAACTCTGTTGCCTTTCTCGTTACCGGGTGGTGGTTTTAATTCGGTTTGAAGTAAGCACCGCATTAAGTTTGTTTTGCAGGCGTCCGCAGTAAAGTTGGGGATTTAGGGGCAACGCTTTTCGATTTTAATTGCGATCAACTTGTAATTACACGATCTAGATGTTGTAATGTAAGTTCGTTTTTACGGGCCACCCGGATTAATTAAAACAAGTTCTCATTATGATCGCTCTATTGGAACGACGGTTCCACTAGTTTCTAGTTTCTACTTCCTAGTTATACATACCTAAGTATCGTTGAAGCATTCAATCTTGTGTGCGAAGTCTTTTAATTTTTTCATTTTCTCCTTTGGTGGGTATACTTTTTTGAGTCTTTTGCATTTCAAATAATTCCGTCCCAAACCGTTTTGGCCCTTGACAAAACTTGTCTGCTTTATTCAAAATTTGGCCTTGAGGCCCTCAGTTGAATTGCCTCGGACCGCAAACTAAATAATAAAAGATAATAGTGTCTCAAAGTTCAAGGATCGAGTAACAAAATATATGTAATGCACATAGGTACAAGAAGGCACGCCTTTAACTAAAATAGATACCTAAAAAAAATTACAAAAGAAAGCTCTTTATAACACTATAACCTATGCTCCCAAATTCAAAATCCTGTAACTTATAATGTTCGAGTAATTTTAAGAAAACTATCTTTTCGAGTATACTCCTTTGAAGTATTTTCGGATATATGTCCATAGGTATTTTTCTTACTAAAATAGTGACACTATTTAAGAAACACTCTGTGATGAATCACTTCTTAATTTTTTTATCAATTTTTCTCCAAGACCATAAATTGCATAATTTGCAACTGAATAAAGTCTCGTCGCATATTAACGAACGTGGGAGTTGTGTGTCTCAGGCTTTTTTTCTGTTGGTTTGTAAACAGGATTCCACGTCCGTCAAATCTCCCTCATCTCTGCCGACACTCACTGCTCACTGTCAGTGTCAATAAAGAGTAACAATGGATGTTGAAAGAGATCTTTGTTGTTAATTATTGTCCATCACAGGAATTTTGACAGAACTGAAATCCCGTTTACCAACCAACAGAAAAAAAGCTTGAGACCCACAACCCCCCCGCGTTCATAATATGCGACACGACTTTACATACAGGATGTCCGGAATAACGATGAAATATTTCGGGGGGGTGATTCTGCAGCTCAAAATATGAAAAAAAGTTCCTATGTGTCCGGAAATCGCTCCTAAGGTCAATCGCTCAAAATTCGATTTTTATTTAGTCAATTATTAAGTTTTTGCATACTATCTGACATCAATAAGCAACATGAGGTTACTTTAGTTAATAATTTTTAAAATCGTTCAGTTTTGTAATTTAATAAAAATTATTAATTGATAAGCCCAGGAAATGCAAATGGATCTTTAAAACTAATTTTCTCGAGAACGGTTAATCCTACGGTGTTATAACGAGAAAGTCTTTTTTATGCAATTTTAATCAGGGAACCATGCTCCGGTGAGAAATTGTTAAAAAAAACAAAAAAACTTGGGTGGGGAAAGCTGAAGCCCCTCTATTTTTCACTGTATAGGCCAGTCAGTTGGGCAAATCAACTCATATTAATTGTAAAAGCCATGAATTTTTGAGGCATGCTAGAGTAAAGCGTAAAAGTAACAAATTTCATTTTGCAAAAGACGCAGAAAACGAAATACGCTTGTAGCTCGCAGAAAACAAATATAAAAGAGTTTATTTCAACCTTCCCAATACTTAAATATAAAAAAGTTGCAAACTGACGAGAGAGCTTCTACCATTATTGCCCAACCAAGGCTTGTATAGTTTTGCTGCAACTTTTTGTTCTACAGTGCTGTTCAGAAAATATGTGACAACGGGAGGCTATGGAAACAAGTGAGTCGCAATCTGCCGGAAAGCATCTTGTCTAAACTTAGTTCGCACAATCCCCAGATAAACTGACAGATGACATGTACGAACTAGCCTGGACAAAGGTCCTTTCGAAAGATTGCGATTCACTTGTTTTCATAGCCACCCGTTATCATATATTTTCTGAAATAGTACGTTATCAACCGCAACATAAATATTTTTTATACATATAGTGATTTTCAAAAGTAAGGAATAAATTCAATAACTTTTTCGAGGGGAAATTTCCGGAAATAACCTCGGGCAGGTCAACCTTATTTTTTTGATGTGCATCCAACATCCGATGGTGTACTTAAATTCTTTTTACAATTTTGACAGGTTTAAAAATTGAAATAAGGAAAAAATTTTTTTTCAAAAGTAATTGCACAGTTGAATTTATATCGAAAAAGTAAAGTTGACGTGTTTTTGTTTTTTCAAAGATCTTAATTTTTCGCTGGTTTCTTCGATGTTTTTGAAAATCTAGGGTGACCGTGACTGCGTTTCCGGTCAAGAATGACACATGTTTTCAACCCAGAAAAAATCGTAGATTCTGAATCCGATGAGAAAAAAGTAGGATTCTATTTGAGAAATCAAATCAAAAAGAGTCATTTCTGGTTAAACCGGAAGTGCAAAAAAATATCTGACTACTTCATCGGATGCATATCAAAAAAATAAGGTTGACTTGTCCGAGGCTATTTCTTGAATTTATTCATTACTTTGGAAAAGCACAAAGACTGTGAAATTAAAATTGAAGCCTGTTCTTTTTTTAACTTTCTTTGAAAATTCTGTTAAAAAATATAGTATGCATTTGATAGAAATGGTTGCAAATCTATACAGGCCGCAGACAGAAGCTCTCACGTCAGTAGCAACTTTTCTTGTATTTTGTTCTGCCTGCGCAAGCTGCAAAGTATTCTGAATTTTTGGTGGTTGAGTATACCACAAAAATTCAAAACTTTTGCAATTAATGTTAGATGTGCTTTTTTACGGCTCACTTTAATTGGAACGACCGAAATATTTTGATTAATATTATCCGGATCAATCTTTCCTTTTTTTTCTGCATGTAGAACTCCAAAATTTGCGCCTTTATTGGTAATTCACCTTTTTATATAGGTATAGGCCAGAATCCCAGCCTACAGCGATGAAAACGAGAGGCTAAAAAGCACGAAATTATATTAGGCATTTTTTTGTCAAACCTACTCAGGATGATCCGAAGTTTCAGGCAAAAATGAAAAAATATTTTTGTAACAAACGGCGGTACTGTGAAATTACAAACAATTGAAATTACTTTATTTGATAATTATTGCCCTTATTTGAAAGTTTTAAAAATAAGGCCAAAATCTTTTGTTAAGTACTGCCAGAACTTGAAAAATACTAGTCAATGTAAATAGTTGAGGCATCGTTTTAAAGGGCATTCTACAGTTTTTTTAAACAAAGCTAAATTGTATGTTGGTTTTTCTTTAAATCCTCAGTTAGCTTTAAAGCGAAATGCGAATCACACCATTATACGTATATTTATATTAGAAAATAATATTTTGTTCTTCATTTTGATATTGATGAAAACTTTGTCAAAACGTCATCACGTCAATATTGGTTCGTTGTACCATTATTGTGCCATAGTTTACATACTACAATAGAATCGGGGATCACACCGTCTTTATTCCATTTTACATTTTACCGGCTTTGCCCTTTTATAAATACACCTTTTGTGGTCCCATTATATGCCTCAACACGAATATGATTGTGGAGAATCTGTTTTTGTTATCTTCCACGATCGAGGCCTGGAAGCACAAGAGAGTACTTTCATCGAGTCTCGAAAATTAGAGGCGAATTAAATCCCACGAGTTCGGGTCGTACGGTAAAATGCGGCGACGGCAAGAAAGGTTACGAGGCGGTTAATAAGGCGGAAGAATTTCAAAATCCACTTTTAGTAGTTTCCTTGCAATGTTGACGCGGCTCCCGTCGAGTGTGAAATAAAATCGCATTTATTATTTAAATCCGCCCCCGGAACTTGCAACAATGATTACATGGTCCAGTTGTGAACGCTGCATAACTTTCTGTGTTTGTCTGACGGGATTGAAAAGGTTGGAGAAAGCATTGCATTCAGGGCCGTGTTAAGGCCGAATCGCCTAACGCGCAAAATTTCAGATCGTCAAAATTCTTTTTATAAGCTACAATATTATGTTTTTCCTGCAAACGCGAAAGGCGGCGGTGCGGCGCCCAGAGGATTCTAGTTTATACTTTATAATATTCGCTTACAAAACACAACAATGCATCGTGACATGTAAATGAATTACGGAGTAAAAAGTAAGTACGTATAGTATTTCTCGATGACTTTTGCGGATGAGTGGGCGTGTCTAGTTCAAACCACAATGTTCAACATGCGGCAAATCTATTAGAAAACTTGCTGCGTCCGTAAGTGAAGCGTGCATTATCTGGAGCTGCTCCGTTCTACTCATGAAATCTCAAAATACCTGTGCTAAGCGGGGATCGGTTGTTACTGGCGCAAAACTAGCCTCAAAAGCACACGGAATAAAACAAGATTGAATAGATGCTTAGCAGAGGTATTTTAAGAATCCATGAGTAGAAGGGAGCGGCTTCAGATAATACACGCTTCACTTACGACCGCAGCAAGTTTCCTAATAGATTTGCCGCACCTTGAACATTGTGGTTTGAACTAGACACGCCCGGTATCGCCCACTCATCCGCAAAAGTCATCGAGAAATACTATACCTGGATACCAGTTACGTAATTTGGCATTGGCAATACATTTTTATTGAGCCTTCTGTTTAAGCGGAGAGCAAAAGTTTCAGGAGTTTTAAATCAATGTTTTTGCGTCACACGTGTGTTTGTGTAAGATGGAACGAAAGAAGAAAAAGAAAAAAAGGTATAAAATTATTATTTGATTCGGATTTGGACTGTGAAAATACTGGAAATCAGGTGCAGACGAGGGGGGCTAAAAATTATTATTAGGGTATATTTCATACTCGCCTCACCTAAAATATTTCCTTAACACGGCCCTGAGCATTATTATTTGGTAAGGGTAAATATTTTTCAGACCGAAGAGCGGATCCATGCTGCTGTACAGCAGGAAGAAAGTGAGATATCGCAGGGACGGATACTGTTGGAAGAAGAGGAAGGATGGAAAGACCACGCGGGAGGACCACATGAAACTCAAAGTACAAGGAACGGAGGTAAAACAATTCATTTCGGATGAACTTTTATACGCGGGGGCCAGTGGCGCGTGAAAAGGCGAAGATAAAATCGCGAATGAATAGCTGGAATTTCTACATCGTCAGATTCGTCATTAATTAGACCGTCGATAATCTCGAACAAAGCCGTCGTTGGTGTGTCTGGTTGCCTCCAAATTAAACGAAACGAAATTATAGAGGGCCGATTTTTACACCAGCAGCGATCGTCGCTGAGAGTTTTAATTGAAATATGCATTTTTCAGGTGTAAATCTTGTGACGGCCGAGCTCATGTAAAATGCAGCAGGTTTTCTAGCCCGACGGCGCGGCGGCGCTGCCAGAGGGCCTTAAAGAAATATATTACACCTGGTTAATTCATTCGCGGCCATTAAATGCGGGTTAAAAAACCATAAAGATTTTTACGCTTCTCAGATGAGCTCCTTCTGTTTTCTACCACTTTTTATCCTCTTAATTATACCCCGTACCGAAATCTTTATAATTTAATGGGGGATTAATTTTTTCTGTTTAATTAGCCGAATATTTCAGCTGTCGGAAGGGTCGTTCACTTTTTATCCCTTTAAAAGAGCGAGCGTTCCTAAAATTTTTTGATTCTTATTTCCGTATTATTTTTTAAAGATTAACAGAATTTTAACCTAAAAGTAAACAGTCGTATTTTAAAGGTCACAAGGGCACTGTGATTTTGTGAATTTTGCAGTTTAAAATTTGATGTTGGTTTTACTTCTATCCATCACGTTTTCCTCCGATTCTCTTTCTGCGCTTGTTCTCAGGTTTCTGCATTGCTTTCTACTTTCAGTTGGATTATCCTGCGACATAATCGTCTTTCTTTTTCGACGTGTATCCTATATTCACTTCCAGTTTTTTCTCCGTATGGTTTTATTTGTTGCAAGTCCACGTATTTAGAATCGAAAAATAATAACTATTATTCAACCAAGGTGGAGATATCAGAAAACCGAACGAGTGAAGAATGTCTGTGTAGATAGTTTGAGACTTTAAGACTAAATTTCTTTTACTTCGTCTTTGAAAAGCACTCGGTCATCGTTTGGTTGCGAGCAACAACTCAGAAGTAATCGTTTTGTTTTTTTTTTTTTTTGAAAATTAGTCCTAATCTCTTTTGTTCGAAATCCCCCCAGTTAAGAAACGATGAGTCTACGAAGAAAAAAGTACTAAATATAATAGACGAAAAAAAAGAGAATCGAATGAACTTTCAAATTGCTGCTTATAAACTATTCAAAGTCGATTTTTTCGAGTTCGGAAGATGTTATTATAATATAGTGCCAATTATGTCAAAAAATCGGGGGTGTTTCTTTTTGGGAAGATTTCTAACAGCAGGAGCCTCCCGATGATAATTTTCGTTCCGCTCTTTTCCTCAAAGAAAATGCAATAAAAATTCGACTTCCGAAGATCCACTTGAATAGAAATTTTCACGCGTTTCGAGGATCAACTTAGTAGGGAGCCACTTATTGTTGTGTGTTCTGGCCAGCATATTCCCATTACATTTCTGATGGCTGTTTGCATTACAATTGATTAACTTTAAGCGACCCTTAACGTAACCTAAATGACATTTTTTCTATTAATAAATTGAAAAGCACCAATGTTTTACCACGTAATGTGTATTCGATGTAATAGTTAAAATTTAGTACATGTTTCGAGTGCAGTGGCACCCATCTACATAATATAAGTTTTGAAGGTTACATTTTGCCTGTTGAAGTTATGAGATAAAAATTTTAAAATTTACATGGCTGAAACAATAAATACTAAATCAGAAACAAATTAGGTCGATCTTGAACTGACAAAGACAAATTATTTCAATACCTACAGAATAATTAAAACGTTAAAATAAAAATGGATTCAATGGGGGATTACGGTACCTTGGAATTATTGTTCTGATTGAACGACCTTTTAAAATGAACTCTGACGTGTTTTTGCATTTTCGAATATAACCATTACCAGCCATAAAATGAAATTTTAATCTTGATTTCATTCCTGTTTAATTTCGTCAATGTCAAATCTAATGAAAACAAGTGACAGAACTGTCATCTATTAATCAACTGTAATGCAAACAGCCACTAGACATTTATTAATTAATGAAGACCCTTATTTTGCGTATTCATCCGCCATGTTTCTGATGTATACGGGGTTAGTCAAATGCATGGAAACAGCCGATTATTTTCACTGTATCAAAAAATTCTTCAAATAAGAGTTGAACAGTTTAGGGGCACGTTTTGGATCAATCAATTTTTTAACCTCCCCACAACCATATAAAAATGGGAGGTTATTGCAATCACTCCAAAATTCGAAATTGAGATAACACCAGATCTTTACGTTTCAAGGTCCCAGGATCACAAAAAAGTGGTTTTTAAAAAATGTCTGTGTGTATGTCCCTGCCTCCATTCTTCGGGTATATATCCATCTAGCTCCCCGTTCTTTATCCTTTGACTGCGTTTTCTATCTCTTCCTTCGTGAATTCTGTAATTTCCATGTTTATTATTTCTTCACATAGGCTTTTAGTCACTTCATAAAATACAATAACAACGGAGGTTTAAGTGGGATCATTGCTGTCCATTATTTGTTCGCTGTTCTACATGGGGTACGTTGAAACGAGCATAACAACAATATTGAAAACATAACAATAACAAGATCGACAGGTATTCGAATATGTATGCGATCGTTTTTTTAACAATAAAAGACCCGACGGCGAGTTTGTATCTCATTCAGAACGGCCCCAGAAACACGCCTTAAGACATAAAACGGAATTATTAGTTCGTGCATTACACGCTCCGGCCCTCGCAACAATGGAACCCAATGTGGCACATATGTAGTCGCGTAATAAGGCAGTTTAAATTCATGCGGGGCACGGCCCGCTTTGATTAAATCACAAACTGTCGCGTTGCGAAGACAAAAAATTCGACTCCACTTGAGGCCCATTAATCCCCCTCAATTAATCAAATCCGTATTTCATACATGCGAATTTTAATATCGCCCGGTCCGATGATAAATCGACGATATTTTTTTTCAGTGCATCTATGGATGCTACGTTCACTCGGCTATACTGCCGACGTTTCATCGCAGATGCTATTGGCTTCTTCAGAATCCCGATATCGTGCTGGTGCATTATTTGAACGTACCCTATCCGGATGATAACAAACTGGCCGTGATAACCCCTAGTTTGGCCCTTTGGGCCGACAAGAAAGAATGGACAAAAGACGAGTTGGTTTCGCAGTTGAAGCCGATGTTTTTCAGCGAAGACGAACCCGATTTAAACAACGAATTGGAAATATCGGTAATTAATTTTTTAAGATGCGTAATTCCATGCAATCCCTAAAAACTGCTGCATTAGGTCTCAGATAATACTGAAAAAAATTAATCAAAAAAATGCGGTATGTTCCTTCTCCAATGTTAAAAAGAGATATACGAGGCTTCAAAGGCTATAGGATTTTAAAGAATATGCAATTTTCTTCTGGTCAGATATCGCATTGAATCAAAGTTTACCTGAAAATTCAAAGTTTTGTCTACAATCTAATGCACTAGAATCGTCACAATTGCGAAAATTTGTTTATGAAAAAAATCTGGAAACATTCAAGAAAGAACGGCCACTTTTTTCCTGGATGAAAGAAAAAAGCTCAAAGCATTTCAAAGTTATGGACAGTCGACTGTGTATTTTATATAAAAATAGTGCCGACTTAATATAGCTCGCGGTGTGTTAGGTATAAATTGTAGAATATACTAACGGGTATACTAAAAAAAAACGAACGAAATATTTTTGGTAATAACTCGCGCATTTCTTATCCGATTTGGATGAACCTGGCCTTAAATTGAAGCTAAGGAATGAGGCTTTCGAACTGTCGAGGAAACTACGACAGATGGTGCTGCCATAGTGGCCTCAGTGATACTTGTTTTAAAAGCTCTTTTCAGGGTTGTGGGGATTGGTCAACCAATCGTTATGTATGAGGCTCACATAACTTTGAAGTACGTTAATTTTTCTTTGAGAATCTTTTTTCAGAAGTTAATTTAGCTTACGCATTGACTTTCTGTGATTATTTCCAAATTACCTTTTAAACCAATCAATCAGACGCATTTTGAAATTTCTATCCAATCGAATTCATTTAAGGGTGATTAATGCGCGAGTCATTTAATCGTTTTCTTGACTATTTGATTTTGAGCACAATTTTTTCACTGCTGAAAATAACTACGTACCACGTAAAATCAGTTAAGGGAAATAAAGGTCCATAAATATGACCACCAGGCACATATCCTACACGCAATTAAAGTCTTCCTTCCACAAACCATATTTTAAGTGTTTTTGGACATAAAGGACTGATTTCTTCTGGATATAATCTCAAAATTCAATGACATTTTGTTTGCACGTTTCCTAACCTCAAACGTCAAGAACGTCAATGAATTATAAAGGCTCGTTCACAACATCTTATTGGGCTCTTGACAACCCCGGTTTAAAAAATCGCTCTTTTAACAAAATGAAGAGTTTAATTTGCGAAATAATCTTACCGAATACCACTCGTGCATCGCTATTGTAATCGGTTAAATTTTAGAAATAATTACTCAAGCTTTGTTGTCGTTTAGGTAAAACAATTCGAACTAAATTGGCATTTATTATCAAAGATTAAAGCCCTCGAGCTAAAGCTCTCGGGCTTTAATCAGATAATAAATGGCAACTTAGTTCTCATTGTTTTACCACCGGCAACAAGCTTTCGTAACCATTTTCAAAATTTAACCGATTAAATAGCATGCACTTGTGGTATTATAAGCGATTATTTAAAAAATATATGTTTCCCCATATTTTTTTAATTGTCCTCAATTCGCATCCGCCTGTGTTTTTCATTCAATTAGATACTCCATTACTGAAAATTAAGCTGAATATGCATCACTGTTATGTCAGTTATGGTCACTAGGCGTGAAAATATACTCGGAAATTATGATTTTTAAAATATCGTAAAATCAATGCGTGAATCAAATTAACTTCGGAAAGAATATTTGTGAAGAAAAGTGAACGTGCTTCAAGGTTATTCTTGTCTCATAACGATTGGTTGTTAATTGACCAATCCCCAAGCACCTAAAATAAGCCTTTAAAGCAAGCATTGCTAAGGCTACTACGGCAGCGCCATCTGTCGTAGTTTCTTGCACAGGTCGATAGCCCGATTCCTCAGCTTTGATGTAAGGCTACGTTTCATCCAAATCGTTAAAAATTCTTCGATAGCTTGATTCGTTCCTGAGTTTTTCCGAAAAAACTGAAAATTGAGTTTCTAAAGAAAAATTAATTAAAATAAACACAAAATAATCGGCTTCTCAAAAATTTAACCAATCCGGGTTTTTTGAAAAAAAAATTCCAAAGTCACACGATGCCAATACGAGTTTTATTCGTTGAATTAAATTCTTTTCACATGTCATAAGAAATTGAAAAAGTCGGTGTACTTTCGTGCAGTTGTTTTTTTAAATTTTAAATTTTGACGACATGAAAAAGAAGGCCAAGTTGGTTACATTTTTGAAAAGTTAATTTTTGCGATTTTCAGTTTTTTCAGGATAACTCAGTAACGATTCAAAATATCGGAGAATTCTTTGCAGATTCTTAATCACCCTCAAAAAGCGCAACCTTTTTCCACTTTAACCGATTTTCTAACTCTAATAATGGTTTCCGAGATCCCAATAGTGGGCAATGAAATTGGCAACACCTTGTATACCCTATATTAAAAAAATCATAAGTCGGGTACTAATGCAAAGTGCAAGAAAACTCCTATACCACATGATAGTATGTACTAGGTGAACTCTCTAACTGTACGGAAGTTTAGGCAAATCGGAGTTGCCCCACATGGGCAAATCAGGCAGTGAATTTGACCATTTTAGCTGGAACTAGTATATTCTGCAATTTATACCTGACACACCGCGTCAGCGCTATTTTTATATAAAGTACATAGTCGACTGTCTAATAAGTTTGAAACAACCTAGTATGAGCTTTTTTCTTTCATCCATGAAAAAAGTGGAAACCGTTTTTTCTTGAATGTTTCCAGAATTTTTCCATAAACAAATTTTCGCAATTGTGACGATTCTAGTGCATGTTGTTAATGCTGCCTAATCTTCACATGTTTTACCAACTCTCGTCGAAAAGAACTTAAACTGTTTAGCGATTTTAATTCGTCATGTAGTTGATTATACAGATGCGTAAGCCTTCCGAAAACAATGAATTATTTGCCCTTTTTTTTGTTAACTTTCTGAATATACAGGGTGAGTCTAGTTGGACAAATCAGTCGCTCTAGCGCTTAAGATATTCAAATTGGAAATTCAATTTTTGGATATGTTGTAGCTGAGATGGTCCCCTACGCATGGGACCCATAAAGAAAGCTCCAGTTTTATTCAAACCGAAATTATTAAATAAAAACGAAGGCCTAAAAAATTCTTTTTCGATATTGTTGAATTTTTTAAGGTTATTTCGTTAGAGAATCATTTTCTCTTTATGGAAACATAATTTTTTGCAGAAAAAAGTTAATAATAACCGAGAGATAAATTATTTAAATAATAAAGATTTTTAATTATGTCCTAAAGAAAGCCACGCATGCCGTGATTTGAACAACTGAAAGGCAGTCTAGCTTATACTGCAGACTGTACCCGGAATGACAAGTGCGTCAGTTGGAAATGTCATTTGCTTTCGTTTCTGGAAAAATCAAAGGAAAAATAATGCAAAACTACGAGTTTTTGCCCTTTACTTTACAGATAATTAGGTAATTTTTATTGCTTGATGGATGTTTTGCTAAATTCGCCGAATACAAGTGTCTCGGGTTGTCACCATGTTTTTTACATTGTTATTGGAGTCGAATGGTTCGACCAAGAAAAGCTATTCTCGTCAGCCAGAAAGCAATTGGCAATAGTTTTCATTATTGGCAATAGTTTACATTGCTGTCATGCTGTCAAATATGGTGATTTTGTTGTTTTATTAAAAATTTAATATTTCTGCTGACAATTTTTTCACACTTACGAAATGAAGGTTTATCATCGGATGTTGAGGGGTCCAGCAAATGTTGAAGACACTCAACGTGTTGATATAATGAACAAAGACAAAGAAGCGGTGAGCCAAGCGAAACCAAGAAAATTCAACTCGAAGGGTGTAAACTTTAACTTGTCCTAATCGGGCCCCTCCAGTGTGAGAACCCGAGACACTTGTATTCGACGAATTTAGCAAAACATCCATCAAGCAATAAAAATTACCTAATTATCTGTAAAGAAAAGGGCAAAAACCCGTAGTTTTGTATTATTTTTTCACAAACGACCTCAAATGACATTTCCAACTGACACTTGTCGTTCTGGGTACAGTCTGCAGTATAAGCTAGACTGCCTTTCAGTTGTTCAAATCACGGCATGCGTGGCTTTCTTTAGGAAATAATTAAAAATCTTTATTATTTAAATAATTTGTCTCTCGGAGATTATTAACTTATTTCTACAAAAAATTATGTTTCCATAAAGAGAAAATGATTCTCTAACTAAATAACCTTAAAAAATTCAACAATATCGAAAAAAAAATTTTTAAGCCTTCGTTTTTATTTAATAATTTCGGTTTGAATAAAAATGGAGCTTTCTTTATGGGTCCCATGTGTAGGGGACCATATCAGCTACAACATATCCAAAAATTGAATTTCCAATTTCAATATCTTAAACGCTAGGCGACTGATTTGTCCAACTAGACTCACCCTGTATAAAAATTATGATCGTTACGAGTTGAATATGGATGGATTTGGTTAACATATCTGATATTATGCGACAAGTAACCAGGCAACAAGCCTTTGCATAGTTTAAAAATAACAACATATTTTGAAAGAACATATAATTCAATCCTTCACTGACACTAAACACAGACAACCTAACATTAACTGGAGAGGGGTGTAGATGTTGCATTTTAAAATGTAACGAAGGGCTTTATTTTGTAATTTTTGCAACTTATGGTCTACCTTTACAAACTGAAAAAAGTATCGTTGGGCAGTAATAAAAATGAGGACTAATTATAGATTTGTATACAGTTATATGAATAGTAAGATCAAGCTTTTTGCAAATTCGTGAGAAATACTTGATTTTATTAGTTACCGTTTTGACTAGTTCATCAAAATGTAGTTTGAAATCGAGCCAATAGTCAATAATTACACCAAGATATTTCACAACATCATGTGCACTGTCATTTTCAACTGCAATCAATGTGTCGTCAGCAAACAGATTGATGAAGATGTCATCTACATAATCAATTATGTCGTTGACAAAAATGATGAATAATAGTGGCCCGAGAATAGATCCTTGGGGAACACCAATGCTTCAGGATCTGAAATCTCTTCTTTGATTTTTGTAACGTGAGTTCTACCAGTTAGGTAACTTTCAAACCACTCGATTGTGGTATTTCTAAAACCCAAAATATTTAATTTATGTAAATAGTAAATGTCTATCTACAGTTTTTCTTATGGAGCTCAGCTGATGGAGTTACTTAAGGAAGACCTGGCTAAAATGTGCGCCCTGGAGCGCATATTTTCCACGTTTGACCATATTTGGAGTAAACTCCGCAACCGATTAGGCCCTGATAGAGTGATAGGCTACAAAAATTGGTAAAAATTTATCATTTTCTTAATTTTAGGTCACGTTAAGTCGTTAAGACGTGCATTTTTTACTTTTGCATTTTTGATTTTGTATTTTTTCATAAAATAAACATTTAAATTACACATTTTGTGTTTTAAGATGTTTAATTTTCATCGGACATTTTAATTGGGCATTTTTTGAAGAAATGGGCTTTTCTGTACTTTTCTATGCTGGACTTTTCTGAATGGTTAAAACCAGAAAAACCCACATGGTTTTTGCCAAAGCGGTTTTTTCCATAACAACCCTGATCTAATGAGACAACTACTATCACATTGCCTTTTTTAATACCATGTTTTGCTGATCAGGAGCATATTCTTCAAAATACTATAGAAAGCGAAAACAGCCTTTGAAGCCTCGTATATCTCTTTAAGATTGGATAAGTGACATACCAAATTTTTTTCATTAATATCTGAGACTTCCTACGGCAGCAATTTTTAGGGATTGCATGGAATTACCCAGATACCAGTGTAAAGTCTTTGTAGAATTTTAAATTGCAGACGGCTGAAACTGTAGAAGCTATTGTTAGTCAATTAATGGAGAAACAACGCGTAGCTAGACAAGCGGCTTTGGTGAAACAACTGGAATGCGGTTGTCCCGATTCCACTTGCGCCGATGGTAAAAGTTGTTCGCATCCAATGCGAAGGATAACTTCAGCAAAAGATGTGACGTCACCCCTTCCTAGTTCTAGTTCAAATTCGCGACCTCCTAGTCGTGCTGACAATAGCAACCAAGTTTCTTCGACGACCGGTTCTGGAGGGATGCTTTTGAATAATAATTCTCCAAGAGTTTATTCAAGAGATTCGAGGAATCATCAGAATAATTCAAACACACCACCACTCGTACTTAGCTTAAGTCAGATTCAAGGAGGCAGTGGTCTGTTGATTCTTAACAGTAATGGATCCCCGAATAACAGTAATCATCATCAAAATTTAGTCACCCCTGTTTCCGTGGCTAATTTTCTCTCCAACACTCGAGGAGTGAAAACCGAACCCAGAAATGGTCATTTGGTTTTGAAACAAGAAGTAATGGACACCAACACCTCTTCCTCGTGCTGTCACCCTTCAAAACCCGAGAATAAGTTGAGCCAAAGAGAATCTAAAATGGAAGTTAACGAACACGTGCGACAATCAGTATTCGAAGGATATAGTAGACAAACCGAGGTGGTGATGTCGAGCGCACCTTCAACTCCCTCGAAACACATGGACACTAGTCACGAGGAGGATTTCAAACACCAAAATTTTTGCGACGACACTGTAGTGCTTTTGGGTAGGTAAACCAATAATTCCACATAGTGGAGTAAAAGACCTGGCAAGTCGCTTAGTTTCAGAGGAAAAAAAATTGGTTTAGAACCAGGTCAGACCGACACAAGAGGAAGAGGGTGGAAAGTGGGTTGAGAGGGGTTTAAGAGAAGGTTGAGTGAAGGTTGAGAGAGGGTTGAGAGAAGGGTGAGAGAGGGTTAAGAGAGGGTTGTAAGAGGGTTGAAGAGAGGCTTAAGAGAGGGTTGAAAGTAGGTTGGGAGAGGATTGCGAGAAGGTTGAGAGTAGGTTGAGAGGGTTGAGAGACGGTTGAGAGAGGGTTGAAAGTGGGTTGGGAGAGGGTTAAGAAAAGGTGGAGAGAGGGTTGAGAGAGACCGTGTTGCTCTTCTGCATCTGAAATGGCCATTGACGACTTTTTTTATCAGCGCAGACAAAAGTTATTCCAAAAAAAAACTGAGAAAACTGAAAAAAATGTGAAACCACGTTTTTTGATCTTTTCATTCCGATATCTCGGTAATGGTTCAAGATATACTTCCAATTCTTTTTTTGTTTAAAAGTAGAGACCTGAGCGATTCGTACGGTGCCCTCACTAGACAATATTCAACGTCAGTTATAGGCATGCGCAAGCCATTTTGAGAGTTGAATTGTGCTGCCACAGAATACCAACACATAAACTCATATTCCCCTAACTACTACTAACTTTTAGGTTATCTTTTTGACGATCAGGCGGTATGAGCTCTCCCTCACTTGCGTTTTGAGTGATCTACTGCCTTTTGGTTTGATGCAATAACGCTACACTGAAAATTGACGTACAAAGCGAGTAAAACACTTGAAATAAAAGTGACATTTGACAGGTGACAGTTTACATTCAGTTAAGCGAACCCAAGACTATGCGGAATACAATTTACACTTAACCTAACTGATCATTAATGGCGTTGACCTTGTGAATATTGTCTATAAGAAACTTTTCGTGCGCCCTTTGGAAGTCGACGGGAAAGTCTGCTGTTCTTATTTTATGTATTGAATTTTTAATGCAGCGAGGAACTTTTTTATTTATGACAATTTCCAAACATGCTGCGAATGGCATTGAGAAAACACTTCGGAAAACTTTTTGAAAAAAACCGCGATTGCATAAGAAGCCGAGAGACCAAGCAATGATTTTTTTCTCAGTGAATAATTGAGCGCTTGACTCGGCGTTCCAGCTACGAGAATTTACTAATTGAGCGGTTTGAGGTACTACTGAAGGTAATTTTTTACTTTACTACGTATAACAATTATTTTGTTAAATTTTTAGTGAGTCATTTATGGTTAACACAAAAACCTGGAATTACAAATCATCTCTTACCTATATTATAGAGGAGTAGACATTCAAAATGCGTTTTGTCCATTTCACTTGTTTTACAGGAGAAGCAAGAATTTACCTCGAAAAATGTAGCATCTACTATTAAAAAGCAAGATTATTGAGAAATTGAGGAAAAAACTGCTTTTATTCACGAGCGTTGCAGAATGACCTTATTATACCATGGGTGAGAGACAGATTTTTTCGCTTTAAAACCCGTGGATAAAGCATAGTATTCTATTCGTGTGTAATGATTACATTACACACTCATTGTCCGTGCGAAAAGTGGAGTATTGGACAAAACGCTCATTATTAGGGTTGGGCATGTATGCCGTAAAGATGAAGCATATATACACTTAATATTCCGTTAAAATCTTTAAATATATTCTCTTAACATGCTGCATTCTTCAACTATATGCCAATGCCCTAATATATGCCGTAAAAACAAATATCTACTCATTTTTTCTCTTGGGGGTTTCTTTATAATATGGTAATGAAATAACATTGATTTTCAATTCGTTTTATTACTAAATTATGTACATATACAATCAAAATTTGCTATTCATTGGTCCAACCATGTTAGAATTAAAAATTGTTTTTATGTAAATCCTTTTTTTTCGAAGAAAACGCGATAATAGGGGTAGTCCCGAGGTATAGTCCCTACAAATTGTTTTGTTAATGAGGGTAACATAACAGTTTCCGGCTGAACAGGGGCACCCGCGCTGCTAGTGTTCGTTTTAATAATTTTTATTAGTTGAAATTTTCTAGAAATATTCCGGAGAGCAACCTTAAACAGCCGAAAATATGCAGCTTTATGCTGTAATGTACCCAAAGATACCGTAACGTATTCTGTATACCGTAAAACCTTGATATAATATATGCTAAATTAATTTAAGTTACATAACGTGGGCTTAAGATGAGCCTTTAGGAAAAATATACAAATATGCTTTTACGTTTTATGTCTAGGCAATATTTATATATTTTTTTTTTCGTTAGACTGAAAGCCCTAAGAATGGCCAAGAACGTCCTAATAGATGGAGACCTGGGTAAGGAAACGATAAACATCTATATCTCAAATATGAAAAAATTGGACAAAACGTGTTTTGAATAACTACTCTTCAAATTTTATACTCAATTGCAGCCGATATAGAGCAATAACTGAAAAAATGTACCTTTATTATTAATGTACACCTAAATAAACCCTTTAACACAAAAAACGCGTTTATGGGAATTAACTAACTTTTGATTTCTCTGCCGGCTGGCCTAGTAGATATAGAGTAGTCGCGCGTGGCGGCCGGCGCAAAAATTAAAAATCATATTTGGCCTTCCAGACAAAACTTTCCTGAAGTTTTTTCTAAACGTTATTGGGAGCATGTTTGGAAATTGCCAGAAATAAAAAAGTTTCTGGCTGTATGAAAAATTCAATACATGAATAGCAGAATTTCCGGTCGAATTCTACAGGGCACACGAAAAATTATCGTAGTGAGGGATACCGTACGAATCGCTCAGGTCTGTACTTTTAAACAAAAAAAGAATTGAACCGTTTCCGAGATATTGCAAGGAATAATCAAAAAATGTGGTTTCATATTTTTCAAATTCTTCTCAGTTTTGTTGGAATAACTTTCGTCTGCCCTGGTAAAAAAGTCGCCAATGCCCATTTCGCATGCAGAATAAGATTATGAACAAGTCCATATAGGTGTGATCTGATTCTAAGGAAAAACATAATTTTGACACGTTTTTATGGGAATTTTACTCCACTAACACTTGATGGTCCGTCTGTTAATGTCAATTGTAAACTAAATTAACATTAACAGGTACCGACTCAAGCGGTTCGTTAGTTAGTAAGAGCGATGGTTCTTCCATAATAAACGGCGGTTTTTTCAACGAAACCCTAGATCTTTCACAAGAAGACATCCAGAGGACTCTTTCTGCCAATATGCCGTTGTGTTCATCAGAAATAGAAAACCACCAACGGAGACATAGCTCCGAAACGGACACGGCCTCGAATAATCAAACGAAGCACGAGAATAATCAGCAGCAGGAGATAAATCCGATGGATTTCATCGACAATTGCGACGTGGTGGTCTCGCCGACACACGTCGTCGACGATGACGTCTTCGTCAATTTGGACGCTTTCGATATGTTGGGCGAATTTCCCGATTTGGAAGCGCTCGATCACGGCCATACCGCCGCACTTTTAGACGTCAATCCGTCCGGAAGACACGAAAAGACTCACGAGAATCATCAGTCCATGGAGGGGTCGGCGAAAATCACCGACTATTCCCCCGAGTGGGCCTATCCCGAGGGTGGCGTTAAGGTTTTGGTTACGGGGCCGTGGCACTCGTCGGCACCTTATACTGTACTGTTTGATACATTCCCCGTGCCCACTACACTGGTTCAAGGTGGAGTCCTGAGGTGTTACTGTCCAGGTTTGTATTTATTTTTTACTCACACTTTGCCCAGGCAACATAATAGTTATTTATGATATAATTGTTAAAAGTGGTTTTTTATTTTGTGAGAAGGGAAAGACACTATCACTAGAAACACCCCACTACACCGAAACACTTGATTTTCACTGCTGACGCGTTTCGAACACAATGTGCTCATTATCAAAGCTGAAGCTGTATAACCCTACCTGCCAGAAAACTGAAATATTTCTAGGCCCACCCGCGTAGCTCCACCCCTCGGCTGTGAAAGTTAGAGCAATCACCGGTCGAGAAATGGTCACGCGTGGGTGAACACGTATAAATGTGACAACTCCTCCATAAAGTAGCGTAAACAGAGATGAATATGCGATTGGGCCTGTATCAGCGTTCATAAGCCTATCTCTAGACTTATAAATGACGATACTTTCCATTGCATCTAACATCTGCACCTTGTTAACGCGACAAACTGACTTAATATTATCACTTATTCTATGGTCATTGTGTAAAACATGTAGGGCAACACTGGATTTCTCAGTTCTGCCATATTTAAGGTGGGCTAAGTGCTCCTTAAATGTGATGTTGGGAGACCTTCGTGTTTGACCTACATACTTTAACTTCGGCTTTGATAATGAGCACATTGTGTTAGAAACGCGTCAGCAGTGAAAATCAAGTGTTTCGGTATAGTGGGGTGTTTCTAGTGATAGTGCATTTTTCCACCGAAGTTGTCCAGTGTTTTCATTGTGAAAAGGGAAAGAAACACTATTTAAAACAAAAGTCTTCAAATTATTAATTGAAAACGTCCATGAAATTCGCTGTAACTAAGGTAGAGTGACAATTTGTTGCCGCGGCTTGTTTAATTGTTGCTGCATTGTCACTTTTAACACCAGTGTTAAAAGTAAATGACTTAATACTGGTGTCATAAAATGTCATTTTTAACAATAATTGTCAACAAACGTTAAAACAACAACTGTATTTAATAGTGTTTGTAGAAAGAATGTTTTTTACCAGCTGTTAGAACATTTACACAACTATTTTTGAGAGCTTAACAGTTGTTATACAGTGAGGACCAAAAGTGCGCTCCACCCTGTATCTTTGGCACCGCTTTAGCTAGAGCTTTGAAATTCGGAATGTGGCTCTTAGTTGAGAAATGATGCGGATTACTTACATGAAGTGCCGTGGCCTTGAAATGTCAAAGTTATGACGAGTCAGAAATTTTAAATGGCATCTGGGGTCGTATGGAAATTTTAAATGCCATCTGGGGTCGTATGACCCCTCATTTGAAAGCAAATTTTACTCTCCATACGATGTAAAAGTTGGAGAAGATTGGATTCAAAAAAAAATTAAGTTGAATTAAAATTTTGTGTTAATAGAAATCCATTTAAAACGGAATTTGCAATTTCAGGCTTAAATTTGCAAAAAAATCAAATAAAGTAAGCACTCTTGCACAAAATACATTAAATTAAAATGGTAACAAATCATCAACATTAATATAACAAGATTTTTTATCGTATAAATTGTACAAAGTGACGGTAAAGTTCCGTTTCATAATTTAGCGAGTTGAATTGGGCATTTATATTGTAATTAGAGCCCTAGAGCTTGCTTTAGTCTCCGAATATAGATGTCCAAATTCAACAAGCAAAATTATCTAAAACAGAAGTTTAGAGTCTGACTTTGGAAAATTTTGCCGATAAAAAATCAATGGTCGCGTTATATTTGCCAGAATCTCGTTCGTTTTTTTCTTCAATTTAACATTTACATTTAGCTGCTCAATATGCATAATATAATCGTATAGTTACCTACTTTGATAATTTTTAACTTACTTTAAACGACGGTGAAAGATTTCCATCAAAATGCATATTCAGTTCCTTTCAACAAATTGTGGTGCTATCGACATAAAAATCAATAGGCACTACTATAATTATTTCCAAAATCACACTGTTCATTTAATACGTGATTATTAAAAAACTTTCAAAAAAGATTATGTTTTCAAAAGTTCACTTTGTACGTGCGAGAATCAAAATTATTTTCTTGCATTTTATTTGTTAAGCTAAACATGTAAAAATATTGCTTTTTTGCAAATTTAACTGAAATGTGGCATAACCTCTTTTTGCTTTGACAGTCAAGAGAAACGTCAAAATTTAATTAGTGTCGTCCCGTCGCTATGACGACCCCAGAGGACAATAAAATGTATCCGAGATAAAACTCGTTCATTGATTGAGAGTTTGCATTTGATTGGTTGTTTATGTACATTTGACAGATAATGGAAATAATCGTTAAAAAGCATTTCTTGCTATGAAAATAATACCAAATCCGTAGCACATTTTCCTGAATTTTTGTCATTCTACATCGACCATAATTTTTTTAACTTAATCGTTGTATGGATAATGAAATTAACTTTCAAATTAGGGATCACATAACCCCTGGTGCCATTTAAAAAAATTGACTTGTATGTTATAACTTTGACATTTTAAGGTCATGGCACTTTATGTAAGTGATAATCGGCATCATCATTTCTCAACTAATAGCCTCATTCCGAATTTCAAAGCTCTAGCTAAAGCGGTTGCAAAGATACAGGGGGGGCCGGACTTTTAGTCTTCACTGTATAATTTATCTGTGGCATCAATATAGCAGCTATATCGCCTAAATAGGCGCAGGTTTATAAAACTGTTTTAAATGATATAGGTCCATTGTCTCAAAGTGGCATGAAATACTTCTTTCAAAGCTTTAATAAAACAGAAAAGCTGCAAAAGCAGTTATTATAAAACCATTATAACACTTAGGGTTGTGTACTGGTACCCTTGGTGTTAATTGGGTTGTTTATAAGTTATTTCGTCTTCTAGCACACGAGGCCGGTCTGGCAACATTGCAAGTAGCTTGTGATGGTTATGTGATTTCCAACTCTGTGATATTCGAGTACAAGTTACCACCTAGAGAGGAGCAAGTCGCGGCCCTCGAACCAAAAATGGAAAGATCCAATGATAACTTGCTTAAATTCACTCTACTGCAAAGACTGGAGGCCATGGACGATAGATTACAGATCAAACAAGAACCTAGTGATGCACCTGATTGTGTACGTAACTCGAGTTAAAAATTTGAGTAATCGTATTCTCACGATTCTCTTCTTTTAGGTGGAAGATACAGTTATTTTCACTCAAACGAACTTCGAGGATCGACTGGTTACTTTTTGTCAGAATATGACGTCGAGGATTTGGAGTCACGGCGAAGAACTGAGTGTGGCGTGGTTCACGAGCCACCGAGGCATGACTCTGCTTCATTTGGCCGCCTCTTTGGGATATTCGCGGTTAGTGTGTGCGTTGCTTCATTGGCGGGCAGAGAATTCCTCTTTATTGTTGGAGACTGAAGTTGATGCCCTTAGTCAAGACGAGGATGGATATACACCACTGGTAAGTTTACAAATTCTCTCTCTCTTTCTCTCATTTTTAGCCATTTTTTATTCCGAAATTAAAACGTCTTCAATTCAATTGTTTCCCCTGGGGTGCAGAGGCAACCCTGTTGTGATTTTTCCTTATTTTTTCATTGAAGCGTGTTCTATGCTTTATAGCGCATTATTTTTTGACTATACATATAAAAAATTTTGCACATTAACAAACGAGCTACGTTGTTACAAAATAATGCAGTTGAAATGTCAGAAACTATCCACTGTACTGCATTTTAGGTAATTTTAGGTCGCTTTTAGTAGAGTCAACTGCAAAATCATAAGCCAGTCATAGCAGTGTAAACACATTTATGCAAGCCGCCTGATTTTTCGCATTTTGTATTATTACCAAATGATTTATCAAAACGAAAATCATATGACAAATCATGTATTGTAAACACACTTTAATAACGATTGGGAAAAAATAGGTTTTTTGGCATTGCGACTTAATTAGAGATGAAGGAAATTTTAAGAAAAGGTCTTGAGATATGGACCTGAAACGTCTTCTCAGGCAGACACAAAAAAATGCAAAAATTTCTTTCAGCAGGTGGCTTAAACTTTCGCTATCTTGTAGCATACCAAGCTCTAGCACCCTGTATATCACTGGCGCCCAGAAATGATATCAAATGAATTATTGAGTGGCCAAAGCATGATCCTCAGCCGCTAACAATGAAAAATGGTCGTTTCACTGTGCGTTTCGCAGGATGACAGTTGAAAGTAAAATTACGAAAAATCCAGAAAAACTTAATTTTTTTAAATAGATTTGTTCTTGTCACAGTCACAATTCGTCACCTACACTTACACTGGATGAAAGTTTTGCTGCTCTATGGTCATTAGTGCTTGACAATTATGACGTTTACAGGGGAACACAGGGGTTGTGTGAGTCCGGCTTTTAACCTTGTCTCTCGTTTGAATAGAGTAGTCTATTGGAGTTTGGAGTAGTCACCCTTTCTACTGCCAAACTGAGTAATGGACGTCTTAAGTTGCTATTATGCAACAACTGTCTGAATCTTTACAGTGTGTCTCAAAACGTTCACACACCATATTTCGATGGAATCTTAAATGGAATTCCTAAAAATATACATCATCCAAGGTTATAATAGTTTAGAGTTGGATGAACCATTTTCTAGGTAACAAGTCACAAAAATGCTAATTTTACATTGGCAGTACAGAGGTATCTTGTTACCAAAGAAATGGTTAATCCAGCAAAGTAATTCAGAACTTAAATCTGTTTAAATATGGAACGAGGCTTTTGAGACACCTTGTACATTTGCATTGATTACTTTATTGTTGCACACGGGTTCATCTCCAACATACATTTTTCTTCAGATGTTGGCATGCGCACGGGGACACACCGACACAGCAGTAATGCTCTACAAGTGGAACCACACAGCACTGAACATAAAAAACTCCGGAAATCAAACGGCACTAGAATGCGCAAGAGGTAACAACTATCAAGACTTGGTGAAGGAATTACAAAAACTCGAAAAAAGAAGAGACAAAGCCAACATGATGTTGCACTCGTCCAACAGCTTCTCGACGGAATCGCCGACAGTCATGTCCCCCGCCAGTTCTGTAGCGTCTTTGACTTCGATAGCGTCCACCACCAAATCACACGACGGCGTCTTCCTCAGACCGGGAGCGGTCACTCGAAGCGAATCGCAAAAATACAAAATGTTGAATCTCGACTTGGATTCTGACAATAACAACATCATCGGTAGTAACAAAATGTTGGGATCTATGCCCAGTCCACTTTTGTCGGAATCTTCGGCGAGTACGAGGGGTAGTAACGGACAGAAGCTGATAAAAAGACCGTCGGTTGATAGCGGGATTCATATGGGGTGCGGAAATGGCTCGGAAAATTCGAGGTTGAAGAGTTTTCGGGTGGCCAATTCAACGAGATCGTCAAAGTAAGTATTTCTATACCTTTTTTCCCTGTATTATTTTTTGTATTGTCGCTTGAGTTCGTTCAAGTGCAATAATCAATAGTAATACCACGAGTGCATACGTGCGTTACGCAGTTTTCACACGTAGCACGCTTTGAAAAGACCCAAGCAAAATTATCGATAACATGGTATGCACTAAGAATAGGAACCGTATTCGAATTATTGGAATATGTGTATATTCGAATATTCAAAGTTCGAATTATTTCACAGCATAATTATTCAAATAAGTAATCGAATATTCAATATTTGAATGTTTATTCGAATAATCAACTATTCGAATATTCGAATAATCAGATCAGTTGACGATAGAATGATGACTTTCTAACCATCAATATTGGAATACGCGATATTAACGATGACAATTGAAAATTGCTATCGATTAAATCGTTAAATCAGCTTTGTGCTGAAATAATTGAATCTACACAAGGAAATTTTCGCTTTGTTTAGCTTCATCGCCATGGTAACAACCTTAACCTAGCCCAACAAAGATTACGGACCTACGTCACGCTAATAGCCCGTATTATTTTATCTGTACTCAATTTAAAATTTGAGAAATAGTAACGCACGTGCGTATTTGTTACGAATAATCGCAAATATTTATGAATGTTCGAATACAGAAAAGCAGACAATTCCGAACCTTAAACCTCATTCACAACCACTCTACGTACGTGATATAACAAAGTTTAACAATCGTCAACAATAGTGAGAAAGGTCAAAAACTGTCATGACCATTGTTAAAGTTTGTTACGTTACGTTCGTAAAGTGGTTGTGAATAAGCTCTTAGGCACTATGCACTCACGTAACGTTCCTCTTCTCAGTTTCATTAATCTGTCAACTTAACAATCACCGTATTGTTAGTTTGGCTGTCAGAGATGACAATAACCTTGTTATTTTTCCTACTAACGGGTGGGCAAAAAAAGCCGTTCAGTTTTATTTACTTGAACGATAATTCTCAGTCTTTTACATGACGTAGCCGTAAGTTGGGGCTCTCGATACCTCCAATTGGGCTTTAGATTTTAGTACCTTGGTCTTCTTGAGAATTTTTATTGAACACCATTATTTAGACCAATCAATCGGGTTTCGTTGTCTACTGACAAATGGCAGTGTTGTTTATACAGGATTGAAACCTGTCTTTTTCTCATTGCAAAATGTCTTTCAAAATGAAAAATTTTCGATTACTTAATTATTTGTAAATTTTTTTCTAACACCATAAATCGCATAATTTACTACTATAAAGTTGTAAATTATGCATCATTAGGCAATCAAAGTGAAAATGTTTGACTGCTTAATTTACAACTTAAGTGAGACCATAGAGAATTGCATAGAATATTGCATAATTTACAACTTAAAGAAAAGTATCAGTCGATTTTCCACCATCTCAATGGATTTAGCTGTAAATTATGCAATATGGTGCTGGAAGAAAATTTGAAGATCATTTTGGAAAGCGAAAAGGACTGACTTGAATCCTGTCTAAACCCACCCCATCGTCATGTGCCAATGGGTAACAAAACCCAATTGGCTTAAGTAATGGTGTTAAAAAAAATTTCTTAAGAAGGACAATGATGGCGTTATCTAAAATCTATTTGGTGGTATCAAGAGCCCCAACCCTCTATAAGACTGAAAAATATCGCTCAAGAACTAACGAAGATACAGGAAAAATAAAAACAACGTTTTTTTTACCCGCGCGTTATATTTCGTGCATCCGAGCTTGTTGCGTATGAAAATTTGCACGCCGACTTCGCAGTCGTTCAAATTCTTGTCGCAACAAACTCTCATTCATCTAGTCAGTATTATCGACAAGATAATTAACTATGCACTTATCGTATTATTGTTGATAATTTCATTTAACTGTCAAATATGAATGCCAATTATCAGTTGTCAAATTTACAATGAACGTAAAAGAGTTAATTTAAATGGTAAAGACAGAGATGACAATAACTTGTTATTTTTTGATTTTTAAGTAAAATATACAGGGTGTCCCAAAGGTGCGTCAAAGTCCATTTATCGTCGTTAATAATGTTGAAAATCTTTGTACGCCAACCGTTAGAGACTGAAAATGTGCATAATCTAAAATTATTATGAATTTACATGGGCGGCTCGTGTAGGGAGGGCAGCGCAAAATTACATTTTGTTAAATGAAACACCCCATATATCAAAGCACTTTTGTTTTCTACATGTCATACTGTGCAACTTTTGTCAGGTGTGCCCCATTCTTAAATTCAGTCGTTTTTCAATTATTTCATAAAATGTGTAGAATTTGGCGAAAACAAGGCTTCAATAAAAAGTTAATATTTTCGAAGCTTTGAGGTTTTTTCTCTCTTCCAAACTTGTCTCACATCCTAAAGTAAGATCAGGGCTACCTGATGACAAGCTTGGATGTCAAATTTCATGCATAGGGTGTTTCCGGCTAATTTTCAAATTAACCAAAATTAAAAAGACAAAATCTCTAAAATTTCAAATGGAAAGACCTTGAAATTTTCTCGCCGTCTAATGGACAAGTAAATTCTAGATCGACTTTCTTAACAAATCCGTATACCTAAATTGCATGTTTTTCAAATTATCACCAGTTTTAGGTTCGCGTTGTGATTTTATGCGTTTCCTGATGAGAGTGACAAACGACAGATTTTACAGTATATAAATTTATAATAGGCATCTTGCATGAATTTTGTTTTTGATGTTAAATTGAAGTTCGGGATATATTTAATCCTTCCAGATACCTTAAGTTCCAATATCTTGTCCGTGGAGCTCAAAAAAAAATGAGAAAGTAGCATTTTCAAACTTCGCGCCAAAAAACCCCCACAGCCATTCGAACTCAATTTTCTTACATGTGACAACGTCGCTGTCTAACCTGACCCGACGTCTTTCATTCATAAATCTTAAATATTTTATTGTAGTCGCCAGTACTCTTTGTCAGTGGGCACAAAGGTACAAGATGCCAACCCAAGCAACTAATAACATTCTACTTACCGCCTTTTCCAACGTTAGAGGTTACTTTTGACCCCTCTTTTTCCCAACTGTCAAGGTTGACTTTTCAAATTAATTATTAAACGTCACCCTCAAATAAACTGTTGTCAGATTGCATCGGCTGTACGATTTATGACGTCACAAGTCGTACAACGGCGTTTCTGAATTATTTATTTATTTACAAATAAGCAAACGTTTTTTAAATAAAATTGATGTTTGCGGACGATTCCTTGTATCTTTATTGATGCATTTACAATAAAATATCCGGAAATTAGGAAATGTGCAAGTAGCCTATTCAAAACAAAATAATTAGTTCATTGATTGATGCACCTGATATTTATTGTTATTGAAATTTCGTATTCCGTCTCGTACTACCAATTATTATCAATTATTCGAAACTCGAACTAGAAGAACCAATTACGGAAAATTCTCGGCAATCGACTCTGCTTTGTTTTTTACATTCAATAAAAAACTTTTAAAAACGTAAATAGTAGGCTTGTTTTTGCAGTGGTTACAAACCGATTGTAAACTGACTACGCCTGCGCAATTGTGTATTTTGTATTACTAAAACACAATTGCGCAGGCGCAGTCAGTTTACAATCGGTTTGTAACCACTGCAAAAACAAACCTATTATCTACTCCCGACTTTTAAAATGTTAATTGTATATACTGTAAACTGTCTAGGGTGTAAATAAACATAATTATTATTATTATTATGAAATAATACGGCTAACGGATGTTGCAAAAAATTTTAACAAAAACCGGGTGAAGCAATTCAGAATAGGGAAAAAAATTGATTAATTTGGCTATAGTGAAGGTGATTAACTCCAGACGGATTAAGCTATAAACCCAAAAATTTTATGTGACTTGGAAGGGATGCCATTTAGGTATAGGGATTTGTTAAGAAAGTTGGCCTAGAATTTAATGCTCTATTAGAAGGCAAAAAAATCTCAAGGTCATTATATTCCAAATTTTTTAAATTTTATCTTTTTAATTTCTGTTAATCTGTTGATTGACACCCTGTGCAGGAAATTTGACATCCAAGTGTCTCATCAGGTAGCCCTGACCTTACTTTAGGATGTGAGACAAGTTTAGAAGAGAAATTAAAGCTTCAAGGCTTCGAAAATATTAATTTTTAACTGAAGTCTTGTTTTCGCCAAGTTCTACACATTTTATTAAATAACTCAGAAACGGTTGAATTCAAGTATGGGGCATACCTGAAACCAAAAATGCATTGATATATGTAATTTTGTGCTACCCCCCTGCACAAGCCACCCATGTGAGTTCATAATAATTTTAGTTTATGCACATTTCTAGTCACTAACGGTTGGCGTACATAGATTTTTGATATTATTAAGAGGCTTCTTCATGCTATCGTCTTTCTCTCGCAGATTATTTTGAATTTATTTAATTTCTTGGAATTCCAATTTTAAATTTAAATTTCTACGACTTGTTAAATTATTTTTGTTCCAATATTTGTTGATAAGTCACTATTTGTAGAATGCCAATATAAACGGTATTTTTCGAACTGTGCCTCCAGAATCCCATTAAATTGTAAGGAGCTAAAAGAAACATGATTTCCTTATTTAGTTTCCGAGTAATTTAATAAATCCACACAAAGAAAGAAAGAAAAGGCAATAGCGTGAAGAAACCTCTTAATGACGTGGACATAAATGGACTTTGACGCATCGTTAGGACACCCTGTATTGCGCGCCTAGTCTTCGATAATTATTGACCAAATGCTTGTTGCTCGCGAAATTTACATAACTGCTAATAATATGAATAATAAGGTAACAGCTACATTACAGATTTTTTCTTATTCCAGAATCGACCGAAGCATGTCGCTCCCTCTACATTCTCCCCTATTTACCAGAGACAACTCGTTCGAAAGCGAGCCGACTGATTCCAGTAATCGCAAAATGGATTTCGCTCTATGTAAGTCTCGACTGTTCGTTATTTCATTTCCTTTTTTATCTTCTTGGAGAGTTTGCTTGTAGTAAAGCGATCAGGTAAGTGCTTGATTGTGAAAAGGAAAAATCAAACGAGATAATCCGATGCATGCGATACCGAGTTTTTGATTTTTGCTTTTAAGCGCGCTTTTGACGTGTCTCCCAAAAACTTCATAAAAATTCCTAACAAAAAATGAAAAACGAACATGAATATGATGAAGATTTTTTTCCCGCATTGACTTTGGTAGGCGAGATAGGGAGTGGACCGAGAAGCAGTAGTCCCCTGATTGACGTGGAGGCCGTCTCTGATGACGAGAGTGACATTCACAGCAGTGCCGTAGGTCAGTGCTATGATGGCTCTATCTTTGTTGTCTATCGGTGTTGTCTCACTGTTCAGTGTTTACTTCTAGTTCGTCAGTACTAACGATTAACTCTTATTAGTTATAGTATTTCCGCACTAATTCGACGAAAAAACATATTAAAACAGACTATTTCCAGTTGGTACTTTTCTAACCTAACCTGCTTTGCTGCTTATTGCTGATTTTGCATGTGGAGGTGGTTTTCGTGTATTGGTGCTTGGGTGCGACTGTTGGCTACCAGCTCAAAAATTCAGTCAGATTTTACTGCAGTTTGAGGTGGTAGCCCTGCTTTGGTGGTGACAGCCCAAGCAACACAATTGGGGAAAATTACGTTTTTCGCCGGTAGTCATTAAAAATAAAAGTAAATGTAAAAGTTGTTTTTTTACTGCTGGCGGCAGTAAAAATCGACTTTTAGCCGCAGTAAAAATGCACTTTTTTAATGACAATCGACAATCTGCCGAGGCTGAAGTTTCATAGCCGACGAGGCGATAGCCGTTAAACAAATACTATTATTCAACCTTCGAATAGGCTAAAAATCTTTGTTGTTCCAATATAAGGCAAATTTGCCAAGGTGGGGAAAAAATCGCAGTAATTTGGAAGTCGTATTAAGTTCATTGGCCTCATTATTAGGTTTCTAGATGGAGAGTGAGACAAAAAAATAAGTCAAATAAATATACAGTGTCTAATAGAGAATTAAATTCTAGGTCAACTTTCTTAACAAACCCCTATACCTAAATGGCATCCTTTCCAAGTTACCTAAAATTTTCGGATTTATAGTTTAATCCGCCTGGAGTTATAATCACCTTTAATTCAAATATCGATCTTATTGTCACTATCGCGGTTAGAAATGATTGTGGTATTGCAATCGTTTTTGTTGATTTTAGAAAATATTGCAATGTTTTCCCTATTGAAAATTGCTTCACCCGGTTTTTGTTGAAAATATTTTGCAAACATCTGTTAACCGTATTATTTTGAAATATACGTTGTTATACACCGTAGAGTTCATCGTTTTAAATTAAAGACATTCACTTGTTCTGTTACTCTTATCAGTAATCCGGAAACGAATAAAATCACAACACAGGCCTAAAACTGGTGATAATTTGAAAAACAAGCTATTTAGGTATAGATATTTGTTAAGAAAGTCGACCTAGAATTTACTTCTCTATTAGTGGGAGAAATATACAGGGTGAGTCAACAAGGCGATGGCGGTCCATAACTTCTGAACCTTTCCAGATAGGAAATCAATTCAAATGCCATTATGTACAACACCGCCAATTCTACATCCTAAAAATAACTTCAACTATACAGGGTGTCCCAAAACACTTGCAACGCATGGCAACTTGATTTTTTTAAATGGAACACCACCATTTTGATGACATATTCTGGATCACCTATAACATAGCTTTACATCGACATAAGACATTCGATGTTTTAAGGCTCTGTTCTAAAGTAATTAATTCTTTTTGAAAAATTTCGACCATTGCGGGTGCTTCTTAAAAAAATTCCTGAGAACTCAATTTTGTATCTAGAGAGCTGAGATTCGGCACGAATATGAAGGAAGGTCTATTCTATCTATCTAACATAATAACTATCATTATCACTATACAGGGTGTCAAGAATTCTGTGTCAAGTTTGGAAAATTTCAAATATGCAAAACTCCATTTTTTCAAATGGCACCCCCTGCTATTATTGTGCCATGGGGTTCGGCTGTTGAATTACTTTATTTTTTATTAAGTATGTCCTATACCTAAAGTCAATACTTCAAAAGATATTCTTTGTCTTATTTATTTTATTGAAGATTATTACGATCTCAATTAAAGAATGCCATGGATTGTATGACAGTTATGATTAACCTTGTTTATTTACATAGTTACCAGATAGTTTGTCACATTTATTGACATACACAACCAGAAAGAATTCATTGACATGGTTTATTGCTTATGGTTGAAATTCATTGTGTATGTCAATAAATGTGACAAACTGTCTGGTTACCATGTAAATAAACAATGGTAATCATAACTGTCATACAGTCCATGGCATTCTTTAATTGAGATCGTAATAATCTTCAATAAAATAAATAAGACAAAGAATATCTTTTGAAGTATTGACTTTAGGTATAGGACATACTTAATAAAAAATAAAGTACTTCAACAGCCGAACCCCATGGCACAATAATAGCAGGGGGTGCCATTTGAAAAAATGGAGTTTTGCATATTTGAAATTTTCCAAACTTGACACCGAATTTTTAACACCCTGTATAGTGATCATGATAGTTATCATGTCAGATAGCTTGAATAGACCTTCTTTTATATTCGTACCGAATCTTAGCTCTCTAGATACAAAATTGAGTTCTCAGGAATTTTTTTAAGAAGCACCCGCAATGGTCGAAATTTTTCAAAAAGAATTAATTACTTTAGAACAGAGCCTTAAAACATCGAATGTCTTATGTCGATGTAAAGCTATGTTATAGGTGATACAGAATATGTCATCAAAATGGTGGTGTTCCATTTAAAAAAATCAAGTTGCCATGCGTTGCAAGTGTTTTGGGACACCCTGTATAGTTGAAAGTATTTTTAGGATGTAGAATTGGCGGTGTTGTACATAATGGCGTTTGAATTGATTTCCTATCTGGAAGGGTTCAGAAGTTATGGACCACCGTCGCCTTGTTGACTCACCCTGTATAATCAAAAATAGAAAAATTGATAACCTTAATAACAAATGTAAATCTGTAGGATTTTTTTTCGACATGGCACTCCACAAGGAAGTACACTTGGTCCTATTCTTTTTATAATTTTTGTAAATGATATCAGTATTGACGACAACCTAACACTTTTTGCAGACGACACCACGTCACTGGTACATACAAATACTATCGAACGATTAGGTTTTAAAACTGGTAAAAGTATAAACAAGGTAGAAGAGTGGTGCGATGAAAATGGCTTAGCTTTGAATACAAATAAAACACAAATTTTACATTTTACAACCAATCATAAACATAATTTTAAAAGTCTATTTTAAGTAATAATTACTTGACTCAATACGCACAAAGTTTAGGGATTTTTTGGGCTCTTTGTAAGAAAAAAAAAAGGATTTTTCTACCTTTGCTGCTTTCTCTAACGTCATTGGACTGATTTGCAAAATATTAAGTTAGAATCACATAAAATTTGACCATTGTGCTGCTTGGGGGTTGCTCTCCTCATACCCACTGATTAAATCGGTATGGTATCTCTTTCTTGGGAGGAGCAAACAACATCAAAGGACTTATAAATTATTGCAAATGTTTTACTTGTTTGAAACAGGGGAACAAGACGCTCGAGTGCTAACTCTAGCAGAACAAATCATTGCTGCAATCCCCGACAGGATAAAGGTAAGCTCCTGTGGATTAATTTCAGGTTAAAAGCGTTATTTCCATAGAACGAAAGTGAAGAAATGCTTCTGGATATGAGTCCGGGTCCACCCGAAGCGAGCGACACCTTGTCGGATGTTTTCATGGAACCCTTACTGGACCAATCGTCGTCCAGTTTTGAATCAAACGAGTACAATTTCGAGTTCTCCGACCACAGCTATCGGTAATAAACCGATAAATTGTACAGCTTTTAAAGGCGTTTTTTCTCGGTTTTATGTATTGAAATATAAACTTGCATTGGAAAGCATAGGAAATAATCTTGTTTTGTATTGAAATACCTTCAAAATAATGTCAGATTTGAGAGAATACTTCGAAACTGACGGCAAAAGTGACAGTATTTCAATACAAATTTTAAAAAAATTGTAAGCTGACCAATCATGACAGCCCATTTGCATTATTTGTATTAAAAAACATGAAATCGAGAAAATACGCCTTAAGGTTCAAAAATTGCAGTTACTACGACGTGGGAACACCTTGTTCGAGTTTGAGTCCGGCCTCTTCGAGTTGTCTTCAGTCGCCTTGCTCTTTCACTTTAGATTCACCATCGCCGCCACCAACCACCGCTGACTTTTGTGAATTTCTGCAAGCCTCAGGCAGTGTCTTCGAAAAAGATTTTTCCAATCTAACGCTGTCTGGTAAGATTCGAGATTGATTGTGGTGATTATTTTATACATTAAGTATTGAACCAATCCAAAGCAGCGTTTAGTATACCAGTAACCAGTCAAATCCTGATTACAGTGACAATTCAACTTTTACTTTATAAACCAATACGAATTAACCGCTTAAGCCAATCACAGCCTGACTAATTTGGCAATTTGTACATGTGGTGATTGCCAGGCAGTTGTCAAAAACGAGAAACGTCAAGTCGTTGAATTGTCTTGCCGAATACAACTCATGGTCTCAATATCTTGGTAATTTTTGTCACTTTGATTATGACTCGCAGGCGTTGTTTTTGGAAAATTATCACTCGCGCAAGCGCTCGTGATAATTTTCGTCCCAACGCCTGCTCGTTGCATCAAAGAGACAAAAATTGCCGGCAATATTGAGACCACTTGTTGTATTATATACGATAATACTACAACGTCAACTTGACACTGCTAACTCAATACTTTACTTTATAAAATAATCTGCAAAATACGATTCGTAGCCTCTTGTTTGCCTTGTTGAGTCTTCATGGATGCACTTACTTGTCAAATGGTAGATTTTTTTCGAGCAAGCTCTCGTCTTTTGTGCCTAAAAAAATCTACCATTTTGACTCGTAGTTGACAACTACGAAAGGGTAGAGGGGCCACAACAAAGTTTTTAAAATTTTTACTTATAGTCAACAACGTATTAATCGGCCCTAGTGGAACACGAGGGCCCGATTACGTTGTTGGGATGCACGACTAAAATTTCCAGGAAATGAATTAATGCTCGAATGCAGATTCGGTAAGAAAATAGCAACGATACAGCCACAGAAATTGAATAGAAATGATTTTGTACAACATGTATCAAGTTGTAAGAGCACATATCCATGGCAACGTGTAATAATTGTGATTTTTGACAGTTAATTTGACATAAAAATTTCCACTTATTAATTTCGCTTAGGTTGGTCTAGGTATCAAAAATTTTCAGGAAATCCTATCGACTTGCCATGGTAAACACACAGAAATCAATTTTTCTATTGGCTAATGATTAGTATCGTGCGATTTTCAGAAAAAAACTTTGTTGCATAATCAAATTGTCACTTAAAGTGACTTAAAGTCATTTTCAGAAAAAAACTTTGTTGCATAATCAGATTGTCACTTAAAGTGACTTAAAGTCACTTAAAGTGACAATTGTCAGTGACAATAATTGTTGCTTGAATTCAATTCACACTTGTAAGTGTTAATTGTCTCTTGCAACTGACAATTGCTACTTATAACTGGCAGGTGCTTCGAACTACGAAGGCGTAGAGGGGCCACAACAAAGTTTTTAAAATTTTCAAAAAAAAAACTGTTGCAATAGCAAATTGTCACTTGCAAGTGACAATTGTCACTTGTAACTGACAGTTTGTCACATTTAACTAACAATTGTCAGTTGCAACTGACAGTTGTCACTTGTAGGTGACAATTGTCACTGTAACCGACAATTATTGTCACTTGTAACCGACAATTGTCACTTGTATCTGGCGATAATTCATTAATTTAAACATACCAATGACGTACGCCGGAGGGGGTTAGGGGGGTTACAACTTCTGTGATTCCAGAAATTTTTGTCGTTTTTTCAGTTTTTAGAAAATAACAAAAATGTAAGGATTTAAAGTCTCGTAGTATATTAACGAAAGCGGGGATTGTGTGTCTCAGGCTTTTTTTCTGTTGGTTTGTAAACGGGATTTCAGTTCTGTCAAAATTCCTGTCACGGACAATAATTAACAACAAAGACCCCTTTCAACGTCCATTGTTACTGTTTATTGACACTGACAGTGAGTGACGGGAGTTTTGACGGATGTGAAATCCCGTTTACATACCAGAAGAAAAAAAGCCGAAGACACACAACCCCCGCTTTCGCTAATATGCGACGGAACTTTAGCTCTTTTAGTAGTTTTTGCTCACCTTATTCTTTTGACACCCCCCCTTTTCATGACAAATTTCTGCGCACGTCACTGAAGCAGTTCGAAGCGCCTGCCAATTACGAGTGACAATTGTCAGTTACAAGTGACAATTAATAATAATAATAGTAATAAATTTATTTGTAATAAGTATTACAAAAAGGTGTGAGGGTCAGTATAAATACTTGTACAATCAAAACCAATCAAAACCAAATTGTCTTTGTTTTCCTAGAAAATAGTTTTTTAAATTATGTCTCAAGCTAGCCATACAGAACCACACTCGCTGAATATTTTGCTATACTTGTTATTAAGCTTCGGTGCAACATACATAAAGCAACCCTCAAATTTTGAAGACACATGAGGAGGGATATCATATAAATAGCAATTTCTAACATTAACATTATGTAAATCCGATCGCTTTCGAAGAAGATTTAACAAATAATCTGGCTTTTTGAGCAGAATGACTTTAAAGAATTACCACACAATTACTGAATCAAGAATACAAATGACATTTTGAGTATGCCCCGGTTATTGTAATAAGAGGTAATATGCTCGCCATATGGCGTTTGAAAAGCGAACCTAAAACAGGAGTTTTGCAATCGCTGAATGCAATTGTCAGTTGCAAGTGATGACAATTTGCTGATGCTACAAAGTTTTTTTTCAGAAAATTTTAAAGACTTTGTTGTGGCCCCTCTGCGCCTTCGTAATACGAAATGCGTAGAAATTAGTCGTGATAATAAAAGAGCATAAATCCATACACTTTCGTTGATTTTCTAAAAACTGAAAAAAAACAAAAACATCTGGAATCACATAAGTTGTAACCCCCTCCGGCGTACGCCATTGGTCTGTTTCAATTAATGAATTACCGCCAGCTACAAGTGACAATTGTCAGTTACAAGTGACAATTGGTGGTTACAAGTGACAATTGTCATGTACAAGTGACAATTGTCAGTTGCAAGTGACAATTGTCAGTTACAAGTGACAACTGTCACTTACAAGTGACAATAATTGTCAGTTACAATTGACAATTCATGTACAAGTGACAATTGTCAGTTACAAGTGACAATTGTCAGTTACAAGTGACAATTGTTACTTACAAATGGCAATTGTTAGTAGTTACAAGTGACAATTTGCTATTGCAACAAAGTTTTTTTTTCTTAAAATTTTAAAAGCTTTCTTGTGGCCACTCTACGCCTTCGTAGACGACCATTCGGACGTCAAAACCCGCGTCAATGAAGAGACACTACTCGTCGTATCACTGTTGATAAGATTTCACCTTTGTTTTTTTTGCAGATCGAGAGCAGAGGGAGCTCTACGAAGCGGCCAAGATTATACAGAAAGCTTACAGGTCGTACAAGGGTCGGTTACAGCAGGAACAAGACAAGGAAAGGGCGGCCGCCATAGTTATACAGAATTATTACAGGCGATATAAACAGTACGCGTATTATAAACAGATGACGCACGCCGCCATGGTGATCCAGAATGGATATCGGTCGTACTGCGAACATAAACGGTTCAAAAAGAGCCAGGAGGCGGCCGTTTGCATTCAGAACTATTACCGTAACTACAAGGAGCAGGGGGGAAGGGGGAGCAGGGAGGGCACACCCGCCTCTGGGCTCAAGTAAGTGCTGTCTCGTGGGTGTGTTTGTTGGTCTTTTATTGGTGTGGGCTTACGTTAAAGTGCATCCACACTAAACCGACAGAATTTTTTTTGTTGTCCCAGAGTGTTGCAATAATAGGCAAATTTTCTCGATTTTGTGGTTTAAACCACAAATGCTTAGCTGCTATTGGTTCATTTACCAAACCTAGAAAGTTGTTTGAGAAAATAGTCAAACTACTCTCAGTTTCAAACCCTCCTCCGTCTGTAGGTTTGAAACAGGCAGAATTATGACGCTGTCGTTAGGCAACAGTCTCGATAGTGGATGAAAACACCAATAAGAGTTAAGTATTTGTGGTTCAAACTATAAAATCGCGAAAATTTACCTAATGTTACTTTGGTTTCAATAGTAAAAAGTGACAACAATAAGCAGCTACGTTGCGCTACAACACACATCCGAAACACAGTGTGGATGCACCTTTAGTTTGGCTTCAAGTAAAGAAACTGCAGTATCTGCTGTGTTGTCTGCAAACGTTGGTGCATCCAGTTAAATATCACAAGATCAACAAAAATTAACATCAAGAAGGCCTTGAAAGAGTGCACGTCGAAACTTTACTAGTCATATTAGAATTTTACCCGGAACTAAGTCTTAACAGGGTGCAATCACGCTAGATGGGCCCCAAATAGACTCCAATATTTAGGAAAAACTTTTTACCTCCTGGCATAAAAAGTTATTGGCAATTTTAAGAACACGAGGAACTCGCTTTCTCCGTTTTTCCGCAAATATCTCAATAACTAAGCATGATAGCTGACAAGGTATTATACTCACCTTTTTTATGGAGCATTAAATTCTCTACAAGAGCGGTCTGACCTGACTTGTTAGTGCCTTAGACCGCTCTTGTAGAGAATTTAATGCTTCATAAAAAAGGTGATATTTGCGAAAAAACGGAGAAAAACGAGTTCATCATTCTTTAAATTGCCAATAACTTTGCATGCCCGGAGGCACAAAGTGATACAAAGTTTTTAATGTTTTTCAAAGATATTGGAAAGTATTTGGGGCCCATCTCTCGTGGTTGCGGCCTGTTAGAACTTAGTCCCGGGTCAAACCCTTTTTTTGTCTAATATGACTGGCCTAACACTGGATATGTCCCAAAAACCGAACGGTTTATTTTTGGTTATAAATTTATTATTATTACGATTTTGCCCAGTTTAGTACCGGGCGTAGTCAAGAGATAAGGCTTCTCAAAGTACACCAAAATCTTTCGAAAATTCTGAAACTGCGGTACTCTTTGTTGGGGTGCTGAATTCGGAAAAAATATCGAAAAAATTTTGAAATCAAAAACAAGGCTTATAGTGTATTTTTTGTGTAGAAATACTTAAAAAACATATCCTACATTTGCTTTTTTTGCCTTTTTATAATGTCCTCTAGTTGATTATTTAATATTTATAGAACAATTCAATTTTTACACACATATTTTGGCCCTAATGAGTATAGAGCTCAGTTATGCTTAGTTATGCAATATTTCAAAAATAATACTTTAGTACACATTCCCAGTAATACATTTTTGAAAACCGAACTTGCTCTTTTTTCTACCTTTTTGACAAAATAAGAATAAAGTCAAATAAACAAAAGAATTTTGTAAAATATTATCTTCTTTTTTATCCTGTGTACATTAAGCAATTTGAATAATGTTCATGATCCATAATGAACCTTTTAAATTTTTTTTTTATTAAGTTTGCGTTAGTTTCAGAATTTTCGCAAATTTTAGGGTACTTTGGAAGGGGGGGTCCAGGGGTTAGTTCCATGTATAACTCAAATTTTTTATGCTGTACAGAGTCCTGCAACAGTGCGTCGGGCTTTCATAGGTGCACCCTTAAACTAAAAATGAAGGCCCATTTCAGGAAAATATTTTTAAATGTTCAAAAATTTTGAACTTGAGTTTTTTTTAAAGGATTGACCTGTATAATTTAGCATATTTATAACTTCTTTAGAAGCCTTTGTTTATAACCCTAAAATGTTACGGCTCTTAAATCTTTGGTTTTCGAGCAAAAAATTATTCTTGATAAAAATTTGAAATATTTTATTTAAAAATTCGGCATTTACACGGGTGCAGTTTTTATGAGAAAGTAAAATGAAATTCTTGTTATAGAGGCTCTTAGGAACTTCTGATCCGATTTTACTTGTTTTCCTATGTATAGTGTGTTTAAAATTAATTTGCAAAATTTGAGAATTTTAAAGCAGTTTGTTTCAGTTTTTTGAAATATAACACCCTGTATATTTTTAGTCAGGTTAATGTAGAATTTATAAGCGAATATTTTTTGTCATACAAACATGTTGGCTATTTTCGAGTTATGCGCAAATATTGCAAATTTTCTTGTTTGCGGACAATTTTAATTTCTATACATATATACATATACATAAGCATTCAGACTTTACATTGTTCAGTACAATAAATGTTCAAAATGTCTTCCATTTTGGTCTATGATAAAATTAATTTGTTCATGAGGTCATTTCCACTACTCTTAACACTTCATTCGAAATATCGAACACATAAATTACATAAAGTTTCCATTGAAAATTTTCGAAACTTTACGGGATTTTTCGATTTTGCTTTAAATGAATTCTAGGCGGAGTTACCTTGTCAAAAATACCTAGTACTTACATCATCTTTCTTTCGACAAAAATGTGTAAATAAATGAAGTAAATTAAATACAATAAAAACCTGAAAAATTTGTATAGAACATTTTCATAATAGCATTAACATTGTTCCTGCTGCTCACAACAAGAATTAACGAGGTTTTTCCGATTTTGGTTACTTGCGAAAGCAAATTGCATTTTATTTCAAAATAAAATGATGTAAACTCCAATTTTTATCAAAAATTATTTTTTGCTCGCAAACCAAAGATTCAAGAGCCGTAACATTTTAGGGATGAACAAAGTCTTCTACAGGAGTTATAAATACACTAAAATATACCATTAAAAAAAAGTCAAATTTGACACGCCACTTTTGAACCACCCTGTACATTTAGAAAATTTTCCTGAAATGCGCCTTCATTTCTATTTTGAGCATGTCCTTGAATGAAATACCTAACTTGCATGGTTTAGGCGCTATGGAAGCCCGACGCACTATTGCAGGACCCTGTATAGCGTAAAAAATTTGAGTTATACTTTCAACCAACCCCTGGACCCCCCCCCCAAAGTTTTTCGATTAGGAAATGGATTAATTTTAAGGTTCCAATGTTCATGACCTTGTTGACGTTAAATTTTGTTGATCAAATGGTAATGTGTCGTGACTTCATAAATACTAACACTACTTCAAAAACAACCCTGAAAAAACTTCAATTTTGTGCAATAATACGTTGGTATCCAAGACTGGTAAATTTATTCACATTTCCCATACTGCCCTACCTGCTTCGATGTAGTTGCTGTATGAATGTGGGTGCGCCGTTGGGGACATATTTTGTCGCTTTTATGGTCATTTTGGACTCGTTCCATTTTTGGTGTGAAAAAATAGAAAAGGATAATAGCACATACACAGTACTTGTCAACAACCCGTCATTCTGTCAGATTATTTGTCGAAAATGACCTAAATCCGAAAGTTGTGTCCTTACCGGCGTATCCGTTGATATTAAAACAGAAGACTTCAATGGGCCTGGACTTTTCTAGACGGACTTATTCGCAAAGACGTCAACACCAAGCCGCCCGAAAGATTCAGCAGTTCATGAGACAATCGAAAAATAAGTAAGTACTGTTTTTTGTTTTTTCAAATTCGCGTTTGACTTAAAATGATGGTTTTTATTGCTCGCACAGTGTGTGGGATGTCGTGGTAAGTGGGGCTGGAATGTTTTTTTTTGTTTTTTTTTCGTTTAATTGTCTATTACACGATCGCGTCCTTACAGGTTACAGAGAGAACGAGCCGAAAGAGAGAGGCAGGGGGGCCCGTCAGCGGATGCCCATCAAAAGTCGCCGTCTCAAGGGGGCTGCTCCACATCCACAGGCCTAAATAACAAGTAATTCTCTCCACTGATCAAGGACGATACCTATTCTCTTTTCAGATCAGGTAATACCGGCACGGTGGAAGATCAAAAAGATGTCGTTGATCACTGAATATCATCAGTTCATTCTTGTATATTAAGCTGCAACTACTTTAGCGTTATTCTGAAATTTTAAAAAACATGTACTTAATATCTTTACAATGTCTATTTTTGGCTGTTATTTGGTAATTTTCTGCATTTACATGCAAAAGGATCGACAACAAAAGTGAGATGATTTTAGACGTTGTTGCGTATGAATAACTTTTTTCTCAAGCTGTGATTGTAGTTTGGTTCATTCAAGGTACACCAATCACTGATTTTCACGCTTCGGTTGCCTTGAAACAAAAGTGGTTTTATGGTCTAGTCTTAGTGTAGTTTTAGTGGCAAGCCCTATGCGACAAAATATTCCAACCAAAGATAAATAGTACGTTAATCAAGAATATTTTGTCAGGAAGGGGACGTCACAGCTCGTTAACTTTGTTTCTGTGTACTTACAAGATTTGTAAACTTTATTTCACTGCCACTATAGCTTAGACTTAAATTAGTTGCAGTCAAATGGAGCAATACACAGACCGATTCTCGTAAGCTCATACATATCATTCTAGTGTAGAATCTGGTGTAAAAAATTCCGTTTGTGTATTGCGAATCGGTGCTCAAAAATGATGTTGCGAAAGATTTCTTAATATGCACAAGATGGTTCATTTTTGAGTCAATTAAATAAGAGAAGAATTCTTTTATGTTCTAAGTAATTCAAGTACCTGCAGGCAGGATTACGTTAAGTGAATACAGACGGTTGGAAAATCCCTCCTTGTAAATAGCGGTTGTTTTATCGTTTCAAGTAAACAAAACAAAATAATTATATATTTCTTCTATGACGAGAGAAAAGTATTATGTAAATTTTAAATGTTGATATTTATACATAAGAGAGGCTTGATACACTTTTTCGCATCTTTAGGCGATTGTAATAATTGTAGTTTTGCAATTTTAAAACGTTGTAGAATTTCAAGAATATTTTTTAATCAAATATCTTGTCCAGTATGACTGAGGTGTGTGGATGATGGCTCTCCTCTTGCTTTTTGATGCTTTTACACAGAAATTTACAGCAGATTTTTGGCACCTGAATTTCAATTCTGTCTCTTAAACGAAAAATACAATCAAGAAAAAAACTCAACTTCAGTAAATAATTTATCAGTGCGCCCATTTTTTGAACAATATTACACTGTATCACAGGCGGAAGAGAGAGGGCAAATGGTTCTATAGGTCGATAAGAAATATCTACAATGACACTTTATACGTAACACAAGATTTTTTCTACAATTAAGTATTTTATTTATGATTGAATTGCTAATTTTGACAATGCCGCAATGCCGTTGGAAATCTTTGCGGGCTAGCGAGAAAAGTAACCGTTTGCCGTCTGTTGCCTTGAAAATGTTTTTCGCAAAGAGAATCAGAACTGAATTTTAAGGTGCTGTTTGGCCTAAATACAATCAAAAACCTAACAATCTTTAGAATAATAGTCGCATGGCGTGAATGAAAGCAGAGGATGTAAATTTATATTGTGTGAGAAACTTGGCAACACCAAAAATATCGAAAAAATAATGTAAAATTGTATTTTAAATCAGTAGTCTATTGATATATTCAAATTTTATATCTATGATGATGAGACGTTACCTAAGACGTATTTACCGTAGAAGAGGGACTTTATTTTAGCCTAATTTATAAACAATATTTAAGCTTTGAAGACCTCCATAATACAGTTTCAACATAGTATTTAAGTAGATTATTTTCAAACTACTCAACTACTATTATACACATAGTTAGGCGAACGAGATTTTAAAACATAATATGCTGATTAATTTCGAAAAACTGGCAAATAATCGGCATTTCTGAAGATCCTAGTTGTAGCTGCACAGTACCTCTATATCTATATTTACTTGTTCATAATCCATTAGAATTTTCAAATAATAGTAGTTAATAAAAGTTGTTATATACACCTACTTCAATAATCATGTATTTCAAATACATGTTTCACTGTATTTTACAATGGTTACTGCACTCGACGCCTCTCGTTACTTTCCTGTGTCCGTCTCTCTCTCTATATCGACCTTTGTATCGACTAGGTTTAAGATTGTTGTTGTTTTACATTGGCCCTTGTCATTCCATGAAGTTGTTCAAATTTCGTATTTTGATACTATCTATATATTTAATTATTGATATACTTACCTATTGTATTTATCTTTTCACCTCTTTGATTCTTGTTAGGTTTTAAATTGTTTATTAGAGTGCAGTTGTTAACTATTGTTACATATTATTGTGACTAATAAACACTTCTCTGAATTATAAAAAAATGGATAATGATTTTTATTCTCCTTTCCATCCACTAAGTAGTGTAACAACGGCCAACCAATTATTATACACAGTAGTGCATGGCGGGTTGTCGGAAATTGCTGGGAATAAAGCGCTCGCATTTTTTATGTGCGAAACTGCAATCAAGTGATTTTCAAATTTAGTATAAGGGTCACAGAAGTACCTACAAGGAGGTACTTGCTCCTGGTTGTCAGTGTACTATAGGCAACCAGTTATACACCTCAGCGTGTAGTGGGTTGCTAAAAATCCCAGGAGTAAAGACCTCTTCGCACTTCTGCGATCCTGGTACTAAATCAGAAAAACAGGTATTATTTAAAATTTTTGCGAACTTGTATCAGGATCACAGAAGCGTGAGGAGGTATTTGCTCCTGGTTATCAGTGTACTATAGGCAACCAGTTATACACATCAGCGTATAGTTAGTTGCCGCAATGTCCCAGGAGTAAAGACCTCCTCACGCTTCTGTAATCCTGATGCAAGTTTGCAAAAATTTTAAATAATACCCGTGCTTTTCTGGTTTAGTACCAGGATCGCAGAAGTGCGAAGAGGTCTTTACTCCTGGGATTTTGGGCAACCCACTATACGCTGATGTGTATAACTGGTTGCCTAGTACACTGATGACCAGGAGCAAATACCTCCTTGCACTTCTGTGACCCTGATACTAAATTTGAAAAATTATTGTTTGAAATTTCTGTAAAGTTGTATATACTTTGTATACATTCAGCATTTTCCGACAGCCCGCTATGCACTAATTTGTATAACTGGTTGCCTATATAATTTCAGAAATTCGCGCCATCTAGCGGAGCGTGAGTGAACTGGTTCGAAAATTAAAAGGTTTCCACCAGGGGTTAGCGTAATTGATACTGGAGGGCGCCACCAGCAAAGAAATCTGTTTTATTACAGGGCCTCCCAAGTATTTTTGGAAATGGAAAGAAAAATGGTGTTCTTTTTGAACAGACAATTCGTTTATTAAGTTTATACATTACAAAGAACTAATGCTTATCTACTCTATATGAAATTTAGAATTTCCTTTGGTTCAAATAGTCGGCAGAATATAGGTAGAATCCCAGTAGAATGATGTTCTAACAGGGGTGTGCCTCTTCAGTCTTTTGTTTTATTGTGGTCTCGCTGGGTTCTTCCATTTTCCCTAAAATTCCGATCAGTATCAATAAATTTTGTAACAAATATGGCGGCAAAATATATATCATTAAGTGATTTCTAGCGACTCAAATAAACCGAAATGCATGCCAGATATTTCAGGTTTGTTTCCTTTGCTGACGTGAGAAATATAAACGCTCCATGAGACTTTGCATGGTGTAAAACTCTAAAACGCCACATGTTTTTCAATTAAATGCTTGTACTTTGCAAACGCAATGATCTTTTAGGTGGCGAATTAAATTATTTACTGTGTAAAGCCGATTCAAATAGCAATATGTGTGAAGTTCGCCTTTGTAATACGGGCCACAACTGCAAAGTTTCGTGCAACACATACACCATAGCCTAGCTCTAGCTTTCATTATAAGAGAATAGAAATTTCGACATATTTAGAACTACCTACCACTAGCCACCGCGCGACTTAGGTATTATCACAGTATTATTTAATTTAAATGTTATTTTTATATTGACGTACCTACATGTATGTATACACATCGAAAAGAAAAATAAAATTATTGTTATTATATTATTATTAATAACCCATCGTTTAGCAGGTCGAAAATGCAGTCTCCAAAATCAATTAAAGCACCCAAAAAAATTTCTTATCCTCTTAGCAAAGATGTCAGGTATCCTAACGAAATAATTTTGTATTACTGAATACTGGCTTAGTCCAAAAGTCTGTTAGGTACAGTCGAAGAATAATAATAATGCACTTTGTACTGATTTACTGAACGAATAATTCTTTATTGGCACAGTCCGAAGTTTTTTGTCCCACCAACACAACCCCCAACTGGTTTCTACCATGTTTTAGCTGATTCAGAGACCGATGTTCAACTAATCTCAAGAAGTTTAGGAACTGCTGAAACTGGAAATATTTTAACATTAACAATACAGGAATATTATTTGTGTATACACCGAAAGAGTGACTTTGCTGGACGAACCTGGAATTTGCGAGACGAGCAAAGCGAGTTGAGTAACAGGCGAGGAAAGTCGTAAAAAATATGGCACATTATCTGGCCCACCGTGTATATAGTAAAATTAAAGCTTTACAAATTGCAACTGAAAACTAAACAAAGCTTTAAGTTAGATTTTTTGAAATCGTATTTTTATACGTCGAAATAGTTATTAATATACGAGAAATAGGTAGTGAAGTGGTCCATTTATAGTACGATTCGATTCGAGGTTCGATTGTTTCACGTAACCGGGTAACCGATAACGTCATCAACGTGTGTGTCTGACAGAAGATTGTTTTTATTTTGTTGAACATTCGTAATAAAAAAAACAACTTCAGTGCCTTGATACACAAATAGCAATTTCTTTACTTGGTCTTACCCATCAAAAGTTCGAATATTTTATTTTGTTAAGTTTTTAGTTGTGCATCAGGTAACCATTTTTTGAGCAACTTTTCGGCATAGGTACTCTCCCCATCTTACCTTCTGGTTTCAACTTATGAATGACAACCTAAAGGATAAATGATGATTCCAAGGAAACTTAAGTACCTATTCGATAACTATTATGTATGTATCAAAAAGCATGGAATTTTTCTGCATACCTTACATCCTCCCAAACGATTCAACTGAACGGATAATGTAAATTTCGGTTTTATTTATAAACTGATAAGAATATCTGAATCCGAACGTTTTAAAAATAAGATTACATATCTCGAAACCTTTCAACTTTACACTATTTATCTCGAAGGATTTTGATAAAAGTTTATCGCTGGAGCAAAAGCCGTCACCTCATAAAGTCGACGTCTGCTTTTATCGTCAGGCACATGCTCAACATTTATAAAATAAAATCGAATAAACAATGTTTTAATTATTGTTTTGTATTATGAAATGGACTCTTTAAATAATAATAAATTATTTCTAGAATATGATTAACGCTCGCAATGTTTTAATGAGACAGTCGACTAATGACGTTCCGTTTTAATATCGAGGTTGCTGCATTGAATTTTTATTTGACTCCTCTGCAATTCATTTTGCATTTGAACTACTTCTGCTCTTGATGCTCAGGGTCGTCGTTTCCTCTTTTGTCCATGCGCGGATTTACAGTCTTTGAATTTGGGTTTTGCAATTAGCGTTAATTAAGTGCAGAAAAATAACGCAAAAAATATTTTTTGGGAAAGTTTTCAATTTACATAAGGAAATATTTTGATCCTTTCCCAGCACAACTTTTCCACCGTCGTTTTGTCTAATGTCTACATTATACATACAATAGCTGACAAAATATTTGACAAATAAAGTGCGGTCATATTCTAACCGACACAGGGGCGGCGTGACTGGATTTCTTATGTTGTCTTTTACATCAAAACTCCTGTGTAAGAAAAAACATCGTAAAATAGTGACAGCTGCCAAGTCACAATTGAATTTTCAATTTTACACCATGTCCGTTAGAAATATGGCATTGCTGCGTGAATCACACTGTATAACAGACGAGTGCCTAAAGGATGTAGGATTATCATGTTCACGAACTTGATTAAATTCCTAAGAAGTGGTGCCTAGAGGGCCTTAACTCAAAGTGTGCCATACGTAAGGTAGACTTACACGCGAATATAAAAACTAGCCGGAAATTGTAAGTTATAATACGAAAGGTAGGCGTACATGTTGCTGCCAACAATGAAAATTATGAGATTAGCAGGGAAAGATTTGCACCGCCTTTATGCCCTTTGGCACAATGTTAACTAGGCCATTGTAAAGGCAACTTCTCTTCTAAAACTACAATAATTAATAGAACGATTTTTAAATTGAAAGACAATTGTGCAGTAGTCCTCCAGCTGAAAATACCAAGATCTGATAATAATCGTAATTTGAAAAGCAACCAACAGTCCAACGGAAGTCTTGTCTTTTTGTAGTTAGCCATAGGCGAAAAGTTGCAACTAGTAGAAAATTGCGCGCCTGCCAATTTAACCTAACCCGCGGTTACTTAAACGATAATAATTTTTAAGATGCCGCGCATCACCCCCATGCATGTCCAGTATTATGCAAATGTCGGTCATAAATCTCCGATTCGGAATTAAGCCCATGCTGGCAGAGTTGAACCTCTTTAAAATAAGACGTTTCTTTTTATGAATTATTAAAGACGGTCGTAAAGGCAAATTACGAATAAATGCAAATGCGAAAACTCATTTAAATAATAAAATTATAAAAGTTTGTGACTATAAGGAAACGACGCTAATAAGAAGATTCAGTAATGAGACAGTGTGACTTTCTTAATTATAAAACCAGGACTGGTTCTCCACAATTCTACCATAACAAACCAGTTTGCTGAAAAACCTGCATCAAGGAGAAAGATGTATGTCATTCATAATTAAAGTGCATTTTCGATCAGACTTTTTTCCTTTTCGACTTTCGAATTGTTTAATTGATGCTGGTTTTGCGTCATTTCGATATCTAAATCTGTAACGAATGTAAATCAACCTTTACATGAATGCTTAATTAGATCAGCCCGATGACTGGTAGCACACCCATTACTATTTATATAATTATAGTAATAATCCGTTTATTAATGTCTACAAAAAACGTAAATAATATCTATTGCTGTCTGGTGTGGAAACGCCGGGTTTCTGGTCTTTGCTCAATCTTCGCTTAATTGGATCATCTGTTGAATATAAATATCGACTTTGACCCACAATTTTCTCTAATTTTGACTTTTATTGCTATTATCAAGATCGAACGAGGAAAGTTTTTATTTCTATTTCATGCATTCATTCTTATCTCTAAAGTTCAAACACTTGGTGGAATATCACGAAAAGAAAACGAGTGAAACACATATGAACTTGAAAAGAAAACGAGACACAAAAGAAAACAAAAATATAAACAAACCTGGCAATATACCATCGATGTGTTCAAAGTTTTCGCAAGAAACGATCTCCCAGTATATTCTCAAGATGATACATTCTTTGGAACGTCTCTTTTTCTTCATAAGCCAGGGCTTCCAGCCGCTTTCAGCTCTGCAAAAAGTGACTAAGTGACCCCCCAATTCAAAAAAAGTGACCAAAAGTGACATATTATGTCTAAAAAGTGACTTCAAGTGACCCATGTATAAAGGATTTTTAACACTATTTTTTCTTCGATCGTGCTAGAAACGTCATATTCTAGACATGCAATTATCATCCCAAAGCTTGCGTTTCTAGAACTATGTCACTGCATGACATTTTGCTATGCATCACATGTACTAGCTGTACCTACAGAAAAAAAATTTTTTTCGGACTAATCCGGAAAAATTGTTCTAGTAGGTAGTTTTTCTGTTTCATCTTAAATGCATTGCGCGATAGAAGAAAAAATAGTATGTGCAACACGTAGGAAAATATACATTCCGGGACTCTGATGGTTACTGGACTCGGCTGTGCCGGAATATAATATTTTTCCTACTAGTTACACAATATACGATTAAAAAAATAAAATGAACTTTTACCTTGCATTTCTTTCCCATAGCTAGAAATGTGTATTTTCACTTTATTATCAAAACAAGTTGAAAACTACTAGGTAACTTACTGGTGTAAATATTTTAATCCCGTCTAATTCGTAAGAAGTCATTAACATTCGATTAATATTAATAAACACCATAACCACGAGGAATAATTAAATTTGCTCGGTTCCACAACAGCAGAGAACAGCATAAATAAACAAAAACGCAGAACCTCTTCTGGTTCAGGCAAGCATGCTTAAGGGGGCCGCGAATTTTAAAATTCAATAAATTTTAAAAACTACTTTCATCCTAATTTGTATTTTGTAGCTATTTGCTTGTAAAAAGTGACTAAAAGTGACCTATTTTAACAAAAAGTGATTAAAAGTGACCTTTCAGTGGAAAAGTGACCCCAAGTGATCTAAGTGACCCCGCTGGAAGCCCTGCATAAACCCATCGTGAGGCGAAAATCTGAAACAAACAGACCCATCGATTTGTTTACGCAGCACTAAGAATAATAAATCATTTATACAGATAGACACGTTTTGGGATCCACTTGTATAGGTACTAGAATTTTGAAATTGAAATGCCTTTGGGACGCCAGATTTTATATCTCTTTATATTTTCTTGAACCTTTGAGGAAGTATCTTGAAGAAATCGAAATCGTCAACATAATGTGGAATACCGGCATTCATTTTAATTCTTAATTAATAAATAGTAAGTAGGTATAGTCCAGGCGGTGGGTATTTTTGAATGGAGAAATTAACCAGTAAAGTTTTTTTGTTGGAATGCAATGGCTAGATTTCAAAGCCACGAAAAACCCTCTAACACCTCCAAAATCTACGAATTATGCGCAAGGATTAGCTTTTTGCCTCATAACTCGCTTCCTTTTCATGGTACGAAAAATATAAAGATATGCATTGTTGAAGACTAATAAATTTTCTACAAGATAGTTTTTATGCACTTTTCAGCTGAGACCTTGGTGATTCCACATACGAAACGGTTTGTATGATATTCTCAACAGACCGATGAAAATAAATTTTAAATTCATCTAAGTATTTCAAAATTGCAGTAAATACTTACAGGAAATTGTATTATTCAATATACTTTTGAAGGAGTGTATAATGGAAGAATAAAAAAAATGGATAGTTGGGTATAAAAAGCGCCATGGGTGAGACAATATCGAAAACTTTTACAGCATTGAATTCGTAATGAACTTTGCTTTAAAACAAGGTATCAAAAGTGGGGATGACTATATAAAATTTTGTGCTATTTTTCAGCTTTTTTTGCTCTTTTGAGTTACTTTAGAGCTTTTTTTGTGCAGTTTTTAACTACTATTTTAAGCACTTAAAACAACTTTTTTTGTGCATATAAGTCCGCGCTCTAATTATAGTCTAAGAGGGTTACCAAAAAATACTGCATTTTTAACTTTTACGGTCCGCGGAGCAGTTATAAGTACTGGAATCGATCGAAAAATTCAGAAAAATCGAAGAATCGTTTTAGGATACTGTCTGTAAGCACGCTACAACCCAAACTACTGGACCGGGCTGGCTAAAATTTGCAAGGTGGACATCTTATGAATTTCGGGATAGCTGAAAAGACTCTAGGCTAAATCGTTCCACAGAAAGTGCCATTTTGGCACATCAACTTTAAAAATTTAAATGCAAATCTCTATTTGTCGCGTCACCATATAAAAGCTCTTCGAATTCTGCTTCTAAAAATGTATTCACACTTGCCCATTTGGCCAAAAATCCTTGTCGTGAAAAAAACCTATGAATAACTGTATATTTTCATCAATTTAAATCACCGGATTTGATAGCTTTTTTTTTTCAAAATTGTAATTTTAGTGGCAAAAGGGTCCTTTTTTGAATCTTTCTTAGCAAATAGCATTTTCTTACTATTAGATTCGATAGCTGTTGCATTGACGGATCAAAAACCTTAGTGCCATTTTTTTGAAAATTTACACTTTAGGGGCAAAAGTTCCCGTTTTTGAATTTTTCTTAGGAAATGGACGTTATTATTATTGTCGAATTCGATAGCGGTTACATCGCCTGATTACAAACCTTAGTGTTATTTTTTCGAAAAATGTCATTTTTAGGGTGAAAAACATTCGTATTTTAAATTTTAGTAAATGAACACTGAGTACAATACGCAACACAGCTTCTTCGTAGAATGATGCAAGAATCATCCTGTATACTCCGAGGGACGTAATAGTTAGGCGGACAAAACAAGTAGATTTCTTTAATTACGTTATACTTGCCATGTGGGATGACAAATTTTAAAATTAAAGAAATCTACCTGTTTTAACCGCCAGCGACATCTTAAAGTTACGCGCCTAACTACTTTATGGTACCGTAAATTTTTATGGCATCAATTGAAATTCAAGCTTTATAGTTGGTAATTAACATGAAAAGATAATAAAATAAAAACAAAATCCGAAGTCCATAAAAAGGTATCATTAGATGCAGAATTTTATTTAGATTTTAGATAACAAAAATATAAACATATACAGGCTGTCCCATTTAAAATTTTGTCCCCAAGACAGTTCCGGTAAAACCGAAAGTGATAAAAAACATTTAATTGGCGCAAATAATAGCATTTATTATCTACTCTGCGCTCACCAAACTTCATTCAAATTGATTGATAAATAAAGAAAAAAAGGGGGGTGCGCCGGGTCTCGTTCACGCCCGGTATAACAAAATAGGATAAGATCAAAACGTTTTATTTTATCGGGGCCAATCGGGGTCAATCTGCTCCAAAGGCTTTTCAGATCTAAGTTGTGTTATGAGATGCCTACGTACCAAATTTCAGCCAAACCGGTCTAGTAGTTTTGGCTGTGGCGTGTTTACAAACGTACGTAAATAGTAAATACACACAGACATATTTTTACAACCACTTTTTTGGGATGGGCCTCTACGTCAAATTATTAATTCGATAACTTTTTTGGGTATGCCTGAGACCTCAAAACGTGTAGGGATGGTAATCCCGGACGGGATTGGATGTTTCGGGATTTCGGGATTATATTCCAGGGCGGGATTGGAAGGAACTGTCGGGATTTCGGGATTAGATAAATTCAAACACAACTGCACTCTCTGCAAGTAGGTTGGTATCTAGTAATCTGCTTGAGTGACTAAATATAAATGGATAAGTTAGTAATGTTAGTATTGCCCTTGCGCAAAATGCCCTGCAAAACCCTAAAAAATTCTTACCAGGAACTATTATTAACCTCCCCACTCCACTTCACCACTTAAAAAAAAGGGAGGTTACTGCAATCACTAAAATTTTCGAATTCGAGATAAGACCGGATCTATACGTTTTGAGGTCTCAGGAACCCAAAAAAGTGGTTTTTAAAATGTGTCTGTATGTACTGTAAAAATTTTATAAAAGTATCTAGCAATAAAGTTTATGGCCCATTGTCGGGGCCACGCCGCACAATAAATACAATACCCTACTAATGAGCCATAATCTTTATTGCTAGATACTTTTATAAAATTTTTACAGTATGTACGTACGTACGTTTGTACGTACGTTCGTAAACACGCCACAGCCCAAACTACTCGACCGATTTGGCTGAAATTTGGTACGTGTGCATGAGATAACCCAACTTAGATCTGAAAAGCTTTTAGAGCCAATCGTGCAACCAGAAATGCCATTTTGGCACATCAACTTTTAAATTTTAAATGTAAACCCCCATTTTTCACGTCACAATAAGAAAGGCCTTCAGATTCTGCTTCCAAAGATGTATTCACTGTCAGTGCCCTTTTGACCAAAAACTAAAAAAATCAACATTTTTACCGGAATTTAAAATCGCGGTACAGCCCAAGCCCCTGAACCGATTTGGCTGAAATTTTGCACATGGGAATTGTATTACACGTTGAAGACAAATTTTGGATTCAATCGACTCACAGAAAGTGCCGTTTTGGAACACCAATTTTCAAATTTAAAGTTATTCTCTCATTTACCCATCCAAAACAAATTTTTGATAGATTTATTGGCACCATCAGAAAAGTCTCCAAATCCTGGTTTTAAATGAGATACAATTTTTTCGCATTTAGTACCCTTTGGGTTGAAAAATCGAAATTTTGTAATAGGTAACACTGAAACCACGTTATAGCCCAAACCACTGGATCGATTTGTCCGAAATTTGGTACATGGAGGTTAGGTGACCCGTTGAAGAGCTGAAAGGCTTTTGGGAGCAATTGGTCCACGGGAAGTGCCATTTAGGCACATCAACTTTAAAATCTTAAACACAAGTCACGGAAATCACCCACGCGTTGGGGAGGTTCCAGCCGCTTCTCTGCTGCATTTTTTTTGTGTAGAATATAGGAAAAACGAAGCACAATACTTTGTTATGATGGGTCATGTGCACTCATTAGCGTGACTCAATGGGCTCGAAAATTGTTTTATTTATTATTTCCTCTCAGGATTTTTTTTGCAGCAACTGCAGAGATTTGTAGTCATTGCAGTAACCTTTAATATTTTATTCATTTAATATTTTCGGAAATATCGAAAGTACTAGTAAGGTAATTACTAATTAAGCTTTGTTCACATCCACTTAAATTAACATACATTAAGGAATTAAGGACACATAACCTTGGCAACGATGTAGTTTCCATAACATTTCCTTGGAGATTTCCCTGAATTTCTTAATTTATGTTAATTTAACTGGATGTGAACAAAGTTTTAGTTTTGCATCTTTTGGTGCTATAAAATTATCGATCTCTTACTTGAAAAGATTCAGTTGTGGACAATTTTTTCCGTTATTTTGTTTCGTTCACAAGAACAAAAGGGCCACCAAAAGAAAGCTCAACTCTTTAATTTTCAACCGTTTGAAAGATACAATTTTTTTTATTAGATAGATAGAATACTTTATTACTTTGCCTTTCGGCTTGTACTGAGCCCTGCCCTTACAATATAATTATATATACAAAAATATTTAAAATGAAATTAAGATCCTTCTTCTCTTTTTAATCTTCCACTTTTGTCTTCTCTTCCCTCCCCTCTCCTTATTTCCCTCTGCCTCTCTACTTCCCTCATCCATTCTAGTCCTGTTCCCCTTTCGTTCAATATCCATTTTCTCTCCCGTTCCTCTCCTCTCATCCCCTCGCACTCTCTCAACATATGTTCTATCGTCTCTCTTGCCTCTCCACATACTCTGCATACTCTCCCTTCCTCTTCCAACCAGAATCTGTTTTCTCTCTCCTCATTCCCGCATCTAAATCTCGCTATCATTCTTTTTTCTTTCGCACTCACTCTGTTCAAATAACTTGGTAGCCCCGCACATATGATATCCTTATACTTTGCATTATACCTTGATTCTTTTATCCGTGCTCTTCTCTCTTGTATATCTATATCTCTATCTCTCTCGCACATCGCTCCATTCATCCATCTCCCTTGTTCTCTGCGTCGTTCTATGTCTTCCCATGCGTACCCATTTCTCTCATAGTATTTTTGTCTTTCTTTCCATTCTTCTTTTTCTCTCCTTTTCTCCTTCCAACACTCCTGTAATATCATGCAGTCCAATCTTTCTCCCATTCTGTCCTCAAATTTCACCGCCCTTTTACCAGTCTCCACTCTCAACTTGCTCCTTTTCGTTTCTTCTCTTATTATATACCCCGGTGTCTCTCTATCCACGCCCAGCACCCACTTGAAATACTTTTCCTGTACTCTCTCCACTTCCTCTTGTTCTTCCCACCCCCATATTTCTGCCCCATTCATCAACATACTCTTCACTAAACTATCAAACATCATTCCCCTCCTCTTAAAATCATGCCCAAACTTTCGCTCTCCTATTCCCCAGACCATTCGTACCACCTTATTTGCTTTTTTAACCAGTTCTGTTACATGCGCTCTCGTTGTGTTTCTTTCATTAAATACATACCCTAAATATTTGAATTCTCTTTCTTGCTCTATTATGCTCCCGTTCCACTTCCATTCACTTTCTTTTGCCTTCCCTCTTCTTTTCCTGAAAACCATTATCTTGGTTTTTTCCACATTTACTTCCAACTTTTTTCTCTTCATATACTTCTCTGCAATTCTTATCATTTCTCTCATCCCTCTCTCGTCATTCGCTACAATCACCAGGTCATCCGCATACGCCAAACACCACACTTTCTCTTTGCCCACCACAATCCCTCCTGCCTGCCCCTTTTGGAACACATCATCAATATCATTTATAAAAATGGTAAACAGCGTTGGGCTGAGTGGGCACCCCTGTCTTACACCTTTTCTCGTCCAAAAACATTCGCTCTCTATTCCATTCACTCTAACTACATTCTTTGTTTCCTTATATATTTCTTTTATACTTCTTACCAGGTTCCCATTCAATCCTATTTCTCTCATGTGCTCCCACAATCTTCCCCTGTCTACACTATCAAACGCTGCTTTGAGGTCCACGAACAACGCGTACATCTTCCCGTTCTTCTTTTTTATTTCTCTTCTTGCTATATGGTTTAATATGTACACGTTGTCCATGGTACCCCTCCCCATTCTGAAACTTGCCTGGCCATCTGGCAAGCTCTTCATCCGTTCTAATTCCCCTTTCATTCTGTCCCCTAGTATCATTGCATACAATTTGTATAATGTATTCAGGAGGGTTATTCCCCGGTAATTCTTTACTTCTTTTGCATCTCCTTTCTTGTATATAGGACAGATTACGCCCTCTTTCCATTGCCGGGGAAATCCCCCTCCCTTCCACACTCCATTCAAAATCTCTACTACTCTGTCTATCACCTCTTCCGTACTGTAAATCCACGCTTCATTTCTTATCCCATCCCCTCCCGGTGCTTTCTCTTTTTTCAGTTTTTCTATCTGCCTCTTCACTTCTTCTTTTGTTATCTCGGTACTTTCTATGTCATGTTCCTTCTCTCTGTCTTCTTCTACCCCTTCTTTTTCTTCTTCTCCCTCTAACAACTCTACGAAATGCCTTCTCCATTCTTCTATCTCTATCTTTCCCATTTCATCTTCTCCCCTTTCTCTCCTCTCTTGGTTTATATATTTCCACGCTTCTTTTTCTGTTTTTATACTTCTTATCTTTTTTTCTTCTTCTTCCTTCATTTGTTTCTTTCTTTCGCTGCATTTCTTCTTATATTTATCTTTGGCTTTTAAGTATTCTTCCCTTTTCGTTTTCCCTTTTTTCCATTTTCTTAGTACTCTTCTCGTCTCTCTTTTTGCCTTCTTGCATTCTGTGTCGAACCATCTCCTTCCATTTCCCTGACTATTTCCCCTTAGTATTATTTCCTCACTTCTTACTGCCCCTCTTATAATTTTCTCCAGCTCATTGATTTTTTCTTCCACCCCCTTTGCTTCGAATTTTGCTTTTCCCAATTTTTGCCTGTATTCGTTGATAGTCTCTTCATCCCACCTTTCTTTCTTTATTACCTTTTTCGTTATGTCTCCAGTATTTCGTTTTCTCTTCTCCCTTTTAATTTCCCCCTCCAACGGCATGTGGTCTGATTCTACCCTTTCCCCTATTCTGAACTTTTCCACCTCTTCCCACGCTTCTTCGTTTACTAATACGTAGTCTATTACCGATTCTCCATTTGTTGCTGCGTATGTAAACTCCCCCTTTTCATCTCCTTCTTTATTTCCGTTTAACACTTCCCACCCCTTTTCTTCTACCAGTTCTTCTAGGATTCTTCCTTCTTTATTCTTCACTTTGTCTTTTGTTTCCCTTCTTGCGATTCCTCTGTTTTCTGTCCAGGTTCTTGCTCCCCTCTCTCCTAGTCTTGCATTGAAGTCCCCTCCTATGAGTATGCATTCCCCTTTCCTCTCTCCTATTCTCTCTTCTATTTTCTTTTTCGTTGTTTTCATGTCTCTGCTGTACACCGTCATTATTCTCCACTCCTTATTGTCTATTATCACTTTTCTGTCCATTATACCTTCTTCCTCTTTTCTTTTTTCTTCTTTTATTTCTTCAATCCCTTCTTTTATTCCCATCAGAATCAATTTTTTTTATTGCGGGTTGGAAATCAAGTTATAGACCGAAATTTTCACAAAATAATGTTAAAAACTGTGGCAGGCCATAGGCGCGTTCCTTTTACACATTTATCTGAGGAACCTCAGTTAATCGCAGCAATTTGATTGGTCAATATTCAAATGAACCAATCAAATTGCTGAGATTAACTGAGGTTCCTCAGATAAATGTGTAAAAGGAACGCGCCCAATGTGTAGGTGCGATAAATTCTCACCAGACCAATCTGAATTTAGAACAAAGATGGCGGCTAATTTTCTAATGAACGGTCTTCGTGAGTCACCCTGTATAGTAGGTAAACAATAAACACCATTTGGACATGCAAATGACGATACCCCTGCCCCTGCCAGACATATCAAGTTAACGAGAGATATTATTTGAGTCGATTTCCATAATATTCTCTAAATTTCCCTAAGCATGAAAAGAATGTCGAATGAAAATGGAAGAAATAAAGGCAAATTAATGGCCACATTCTCCTCTGGCGGTAGAAACCAAGTAAGGATCTGAGCATTTCAGTCGCGGAAAAACACATTTGAAGCAAAACGCGTTCCATGCCCATACATTACAATATTTTATTATACAATCAGATTAAAGATAAACACTCGTAAAAAATAAAGGAATAACCGTGTTCCACGCGTCGCCACGTTATAATTCTCCGGGCGGCGCAAAAATACCCAACGTTGATATGAAATAATTGCAACTGGCTTCGATTCATCACTGTCGTGCCTGACTCACCCGGTATATTATATCGGGTTTATTTTAGCAGAGCCGCACCTTTGACGAGGCGTTACCACATCGATCTGTACAGGGTGTGGTTGAACAACCCTCGAAACACCCCTGCCACTATTTAGACTACCCTATAATCATGTCGGGTGATAATAAACAACGTATTCTTCAAATCATTACGGATAATGAGAGGGCGCTAGCCCAGGGCCGTGTTAAGGCCGAATCGGAGAGGCGACCGCCTATGGCGCAAAAATCTTGGGGCGCTAAATTTCAGATCGTTAAAATTCTTTTTATAAGGGACAATTATGTTTCCTTCCTGCAAAGGTGAATGACGGCGGTGCGGCGCCCAGAAAATTCTAGTTTATACTTTATGATATTCACTTGCAAAACACAACAATGCATCATGACATGGAGATGATACAATTTCGGAGTAAAAAATAAGTATAATATACTTATAATATTTCTCGATAACTTTTGCGAATGAGTGGGCTTGTCTAGTTCAAACCACAATGCGGCAAATCTATTAGAAAACTTGCCTCTCGGAAGAATTCATCAGCAATTTTTGGAATATGGTGGTTTGAACTAGACACGCCTGGTACCGCCCACTCATCCGCAAAAGTCATCGAGAAATACTATACCTGCATACCTACGTTGGATTTTTAATTTTAATTTTTAGCCTTCAGTTACGTAATTTGGGATTAGCAATACATTTTTAATGAGCCTTCTATTTAAGCGGAGAGTAAAAGTTTCAGGAGTTTTAATTCAATGTTTTTGTGTTTGTGTAAGATGGAACGAAAGAAGAAAAAGAAAACAAGGTATAAAATTATTGTATAATACTGAAAATCAGGTGCAAACGGGGGGGAGGGTTAAAAATTATTATTATTATTATTAGTATTTCATCCTCGCCTGACCTAAAATATTTCCTTAACGCGGCCCTGGACGCCACCCCTGGAAAACACTGTTGAGGATAGAAGTGGACAGGTGCAAAGATCTGGATCTGGAGGAATGGTAACGGAGCTTTGGATGGGTGTGTGCTCGGATCGTACTGACCTTCAGCGACCTTCCTTGGAGTCAGTGAACCCGCACGCAGACATACAACTGCTAATTCTGAATATTAAACAAGCTACGTGGACATGCATCACACTGGGGCACTCAAATCACGATTCCCCTGGATTTCAGTTTAGATCAAAGATGTGATTGATTCCAGACTGCTTCAGACAATAAAATCTTAACGAGCACATCTCTTGTATTGTCAGTCGCGATGCAAATCGCGGCTATATTTAGACGTTGCAGTAGGAAGGACGTGAAGACACCATCATGTGGAGTTCACCTGCGACAGCTTTATAAATTACAGCCATGGACAATCCGAATGGTACTATTTTATTACACCATGAACTTATGGGCTTGCTTCATTAGTAACGCTCCTCTACTATTGTCACGTCATGTCTCCGGGAAATTTATATTCTCATCCATTCCCTTCTCTTGACTATGAGTACATACTTCTACAGTCATCTCGTGTTAAATTATTCTCACGATTATGGAATACATTTCAATAGATATGTACCTACTACATTGACGATGTTAGGAGTTTCAGTTACATGCAAAAAGTGGTGTCCTCACTGCTTTCCGGCATTTTCATGGTGCCGTTACCATTTATTCCGCAAAATATGCATCATTAGGGAATTTGGAACTATTTACTGATGAATGATGATAAGAAATTTGCTAAGAACAGAAGGAACCTAGTAGATTAAGTGAGAAGATGTTTTTCGTTCCTGATGAGGGAGGGATGTTTAAGTCGAGGGCTTTAAAATACGTAAGGGAATAAAAAAACAGTTTAATCCTGTCTTACTTACTTAGGTATCGAGGTCTGCAGTGCAGTTGATTACGGAAGCGCTGAGGGATCAGTCAGTAGTCTTCACTTTTTGATTTTTGAATGCTTGACTTTTATCTCAAGATCATGACTTTTATCTCAAGAATTTCGATTTTGCACAAGCGTAACTTATTAAAATTATTGCATAATTATTCATTATTTACAGTTTACTTTTTATTGTGCTTATTACAGCTACACGCATCGCATTGATAAACATCTTCCGTTTTGGCTTTTGTATACAAGCTGTCCCAGGACCCACGTAGAATCCTGGACTCAATCTAAAACGAATTTTCCTTTGCGAAAATTGCAGAACTTCAGTAGTTTTTAAATGAGAAACAATTCAGAAGAAGTACGGTCATATTTTACTAGAATACACAACTTCTTGTTCTCAAGTTATCCGATGGAAAGAATAGGCGGACGAGAGGATCGCGCAAATTCTCTAAGACTCTAAAATCAACTTGCCTCGGTATTTTTAAGAAAAATTACCAACATGATAAAGCCGGTCTATATCGTCTTCCTTTGGACCATCCTGTACAAGTTTTACGTCTATATTGTCCAAAGGGCCAGAGAAGTCTGCCTACCCCTCTGGCCCTACGGATAGTATAAGTAAAACTTTGTACCTGCCTGTACCAGCTCTATCGAAAACACCGATATTGATCAATTAAATGCGTAACAAAACTACACGCACGTTACAATTGAGGTTATAATATAAATAATCTATTGAGTTCATCTTGAGTCACGCATGTGCAGAATTGAAATATTCTTGAGTTAAAAGGCAAGATCTCAAGATGAAAGTCAAGATACTGAGATGAAAGTCAAGATCTTGAGATAAAGATCACGATCCTAAGATAAAAGTCAAGATCTAAAGATAAAAATCAAGATCTTGAGATAAAAGTCGAGAATTCAAAAATCGAAAAGATATAAAGACTACCGACTGATCCCTCAGCGCTTCCGTAGTTGATTAACTTTAAGCGACCCTTAATTTAATGTGAGAAAAATTACTTTTAAACTATAAAAAAAATAAGGTGAAATGAATCCTTAATTCCTGATGTTTTTTGTAGGTATGCTAAAATAATATTAAAAACTGTCAGTACCAAAATGAGGGAGTTATCCATGCATCAAGAGAGTAAAACCTACTTTACACTTTACTCTATTTTAATCCCGAAACTAAGGTTTGTGCGCACGAGCGAGTAGAGCGAGCGATAGTTATTAATCAGCTGAGAGGTTAACAAACTTTTTAATCGTGAAGGGTGAAGGTCAACTCAATTTACTCCCTAAGGAAAAATTTGAATCCACTATACCCTGCCGATGCCGGTAAGAATAATTGACATATTATATTATAGCATATTAGAAACAAGTCACTTTACTCCCTAGGGAAACTGGAAAGGTTGAATCCCTGCCGGTAATAATAATCAACAATATAGTATTAAAAATGAATAGGTTAACTTTCCAGTTTCCTTGGGGATTGAGATAATATGTAATGTTGATTATTTTTACCGGCATCGGCAGTGTGTAATGGATTCAAACTTTTCGTAGGGAGTAAAGTGAATCGACATTCACGATATCTAACAGAAAGTTTTAATTTTGGGAACTTTTTGCATTAAGCATTTGATGTTTGAACATCAAATTAGGTATTTTTGTAGTAAAAATTGCAGAAATGACAGCGATGTGGACTTTATTATGCCTTCTAAATCAAAAACTCGATCGCTAGAAATCATAATAAAGTCCACATCCTTGTTATTTCAGTTATTTATTTTTTAAAATTAACATGGAGGTTAATTAAGGCACCTAAGTATATTTTTGTATTCAACGTGAATAAAGTAACAGTGTGAACAAAAAACATTTCCGATTTAGTAGCCCTTGCCGTGAAAGACGTAGAGCGAACCTACAGGGTGGTCCAAATGTATTAATACAGGGCTCTCACGGCCAAACGGTAAGATAAATGAGTAAAATAAAAAATCCAGGGTAAATTAGAATTAAATACCTTTATTTTGTCGCCGATTTTGTCCCCATCTTATTGTATAATATAGCAATAAATAAGAGTACATTTTTTTAAATGGCACCATGCATGTTTCTATTTTTTTTTGGATTCCCTTTGATGCTCTCTTTATTGGGGTGATTTTATTTTTTTGATAAATTGAACAGTAAACGTAGAAATTTTTGTTGATTCAAATTTCGCGCGGTGATCCGGCAACAATGCGCTTCACCATCCCTTCGATGGAACCACCCTCATCTCACCGTATGTCTCCCACTCCCACTAGTTGTACTGTGTATACAATGAAGTAAACATAGGCTATTTATTATTAGGCCCAATCAGATTCTTCCAGAGGGCGTGTACACAGTACAACTACCCTGTAGTGTGGGGAGACACTCGGTGAGATGAGGGTGGTTTCATCGAAGTAATGGTAAAGCGCATTGTTGCCGGATCACCGCGCGAAATTTGAATCAACAAAAATTTCTACGTTCACTGCTCAATTTGTCAAAAAAATAAAATCACTACCATAAAGAGGGCATCAAAGGGAATCCAAAAAAAAATTGAAACATGCATGGTGCCATTTAAAAAAATGTATTCATTGTTTATTGCTAAATTATACAATCAGATGGGGAGTTCCAAATTGCGACAAAATAAAGGTATTTAATTCTAATTTACCCTCGATTTTTTATTTTACTTATTTATCTTACCGTTTCGCCGTGAGAGCCCTGTATTAATACATTTGGACCAGCCCTGTATATAGACGCTGAAATTATCGCTCAAAGCCAAATCTGACAATGACTTTATCATAATTTCTGCAATCTACGCACTACGTCTCTCACGTCAAAGGCTACTAGATCGGAAGAGTTTTTGATGACTCTTTATATTATATGCAAACTCAGGATTACACTCGCTCGTGCTTAAAGTTACTTTACTTTTTTGATGCATGAATGACTATTACCCACTGCTGCCTCATTTTGGAACTGGGAAACTAAAATAATGTCTTAGCTTAGCATACAAAAAACAGTTATTAAATTCGAATGTAATGCGCCTACAATGGATTAAAAATTTTGAATCCCGCATTTGAGGGAATAGAGTTAGTTATTCATGTATCCAGGGCGTAAAGTGCAATTTTAATCCCGAAGCTAAAGTTTATGCACGAGCGAGTGAAGCGAGCAAAGACTTTACTCCTGAATTGCATACAATATACAGGGTGGACCAACACTATTGCCCACCCCAAAAATTGTCCTTTGCCTTGTAGCTAGAGTTTTGATTTTTCTACAGTGTGTATGGGTACTAAAAACCCTTCAGATGACGCAAAATTTTTTTTGATTGGTCCAAAAATGTGACGTCACAAAATTTTCAATTGGGCTATTTTCATGGAATAAATAATTTTTGCCCACAGGTTAGGGATCACGCCACACTGATTATTTAATTTTTTGGACATCAGGTTACCAAACTGCAGAAGCTGAAAATATCGTCAAGTTTTCTAACAAGAGCTTTTTGCAATTATAAATTTTTCAGTTTTTCACCCCTAGCTCCCACCTCCTTATTCCGATATGGCCCAAAAGCACTCCCCGCTTTACTATTCGGGAGACAAAGCCGTACAGCAAGTTTCAGCCCGATATCTCAATCCGATCTCAAGTATCGCTCGGACAGAGTGAGGAGCGATACGACTAGCGAGCGAACGACTAAGCGAATAAGCTAAAACAATAGTGCCTCGCATTCTGCTACGGCACTAAAAAGAAATGGCCTCAACCAGGTAAAGAATGTTACTGAGCATAAAAGACACGATCATGCAGCCGCCGGTGTGGGGCAAAAAGGCATCGCTACACCATGGTCTACAAAAAGATCACATGCACAATTAGTCAAATGCATAGTTAAGTGGCTGCAAACGAATAATTATTCACTTAAGCATTGTGACAGCACTATTAGACAATGTCATCAGATAAAGAAATCGTTGCCGACTTTTGCTCGGGCACGTTGCTCTGTTGCCTCCAATAAATAAACACGAAAAATATGCGTCCAGTGTTCACGTTCATGGGGCAACGATCACATAAATATTTGAGGAAGTAAAATGCAAACCGATTCTGAGTAATTATAAGGTTAAACTCTAATTGCATTGTGAAAGCAATAAGTGAGTTAATTGCTTTGGTTTGGCGCCGTAGTAAATTATGGTAATTGACTACCATATAACCACCAGGGGAGGACACTGGCTGAATATTTTAAATGGTTGGCAAAGGTAAACATTCTTCTAATTCTCTTTACTAGCTTAGAAATAACAAAAATAAAGGAAATAATTCATATTGTCCCGGCGCCTCCACCATTTTTGAGAGTCACAGATGGAAGTGCAGGCACTCAATAATTATTATTATAAATCGTTGCAGAAAATTGTGAAATATTAAAAATCAAAGTTCAAATCAAATATTTCATTATACTGGGTGTTCCAATGAAAAGGAGCCACCCTAAATATTTCGTAAACCAAATAAAATATGAAAATTTTTATTAGGAGGGGTTCACCTAAATCCATGCTTGGCGAAATTTCAAAACTCACCCGCTAACCCCCACCTACCCCCACTTCAAAATTTTAAATGGCAACCCCCCACTTGTGATACGCCATTTGAAAGCTAATTTTATTGCCAATCTAACGCTGTAAATTTTTTTGATATTTGTTCAACTCTAGCACCCTGTATGGTCAAATTAAATTACATTAGGGCCCTTTGTAATACATGATTTGAAAGGGTTTGAAATTATCCGTAAATTGATGCAAGAATTTTTAAAATCCACCCACTCGTTCAAAAGTTACATTGAAAGACATGAGCTGGTTCTGGGCCTAGAAATCCTTAAAGTTTAGGCTGCAACTTTTGAACGAATGGATGGATTTGTAAAATTCTTGCAAAATCTACCTGTCCCAGCAAATTTTCATGTTTTATTTGGTTTACGAAATATTTGGGGTGGCTCCTTTCCATTGGAACACCCTGTAGTTAACACGAAAGGCGAACAATTGTTGCCTGATGACCTCTAATGAAATTTCTCGAATATTTCCTGCTGCTAGTTAACGTTTTAGAAAGAAATCTCGTGATTTATTGAAGACCAAGCCGCAGCTCGGATGGACCCTCCGTTAAATAAGATTATTAACGCATTAATCCGGTCAAGTGGAGTTATTCAAATGTAACTGAGCCGAAGTCCGAGGTTGTGCCGACTAGTTCACCGACTAACTCGAACGCACTTGTATCGCGAATTTTAGACGTGTGTCGTTTAAAAATCCGACTCGAAAATGTGGATTAATAAACGGGTAAGAAAAATTTCGGGTTTATTTCCATAGTGCATAGATCACCGCTATCACCCTGATAACGGGTTAAGTATATTATTGATGAGTCCATAACATATTTTAACGAACCGAAATGACCCCGCTAATAATAGAATATTTTAATGATTCCAAAAATTCGTGACGTTGAAGAAATTCAATTTCGCAAATGGCGGAAACGATGTAATTTTCTATAATGCACTCGCGGCAAGATGGTAAACAGTAAACACATCATCAATTAAAGTTTGCGCTAGATCGAGTTGCAGGATCAGGATATCGCCGGCAACCTTTGCTGCCATACCTACAAATTACTTAAAATAGTAGTTTTTGTAGTAACGATACCATTCATGAAATAAATTTATTCTATTATTGCGCCTGTTGTGACTACTGCGCAAAATAGTTGGATATTACGCTTATTTGTTGACATACAGCATTAAGTTATTTTAAATGCGTGTGGGATATTATACTTTCATTAAATAAATATTTCATTTTTTAGCGGGCGTGGCGGTGGCGTGTCTGGGGCGCGATTCGTTCTTTCAAATTAAAAATTAAAGGGCTGGGGACCATTAATTCTGCTTTATATGGGGCGTCCTCTTGGGTATAACCAACAAACAATTTTTTGCTGCCGGGTTGAAATGTTTCACAAGTCATGAGACGAACCGGAGAAGTTCGAAGATTGCCTAGAGCCTCCGTAAGGGGGATTTTATATCTAAAACGTCGAAAAAGCAAATGCAAATGCGTCAGTAGCATTTTTTAAACTATCCGGAAGAGACAAAAAAAATCACAAACATCGCCAAAAATAGGTAATATTTACACGGTGGGCCAGAGAATTTCTCCATATTTTTCTATGTAATAACTTTTTTGTTTGAAATTCGATTTCAATTAACGTTTTTGTAACAGCATTAATTACCAAGATCTGCAAGAACCAGTGCATTTTCTTAAGTCTTAACGTATTTCTTTGAGACAGTGGCACCCCGTACTTTTTTGTTTTTGAGGTTGGATGCCCCTGAACTATGCCATTTAAAAGAATAACGTTTTGGTTTGGCTCTGTGCATTCGTAAAACTGCGACGGTGTGCTTAGTTTATTATTTTAAAAGGAAATTTTATACAACAAGGAAATCAAACAAAACTCGAACGAAATTGAGATTTTCTTGTAAAAATGTGTATTGGTTAGAAAGTGAAAACCTGCGAGGGATTGACAGACGTCTTGAATTTCACAAAAATTATCGTTGAAACGAAAGAAAACAAAAAAGTTTGAGAAACTGTTATGCGTGGTGCAAACGGTTGGCAAATAGCCACAAAATTCTGCTTTTAATATAAAATTTCTGGTGCAAATGACGTGTTTTTTATTACTTGTTATTACGCTAATTAAGAAAGCCTAAAGTGTGAGGATTCTGCTACAGCAACAATAACTGAAATCGAATCTCAAACAAAAAAATGGCAATCTCGGAGACGGTAGAATCTTCTACTTTTCACAGAATTTGTAAATATAGCAGTTTGAACGTGTCGAAGAATTATCTTTAGAATTATAATAACACGTGGACGTGGACTGCGTAAAACATCCCCAAAGTGCTCGCCTAACCGCCTAATATAGCAGCATAAAAAATTTAAATAAAAATGTTTTTCACCCCTAAAACTAAATTTTTCGAAAAAATGGACAATAATGATAATAATTATACTCTTTTGCCAAGAAAAATTCAAGATCTTTTGATTCGACAATGCAACAGCTATCGAATCCGATAGTATGCCCTTTTGCACTAAGGTTTTCAAATATCAGCTATCAAATTCAATAATAAAAAACGTGAAGATCTGGTGCTATCTCAAATTCGAAAATTTTAGTGATTGCAGTAACCTCCCATTTTTTTTAAATTGTGATGGGGTTGGGGAGGTTAAAATATACAGTTGTACGTCGGTTTTTCCACGACACCGTTTTTTTGGCCAAAAGGACACCAAGTACGAACACATTTTTAGAAGCAGGCTTCGAAGAGCTTTCATATGGTAACGCGAAAAATGGAGGTTTGCATTTCAATTTTAAAGTTGATGTGCCAAGAAAGCACTTCCCATGAATCGATGTAGCCCAAAATATAATAACCGCAAAATCTCCCCAGTCCCGTGTATAATACATTTTTTTTTCATAACTATAGGTACAGTCAGGGACTCTGAAAATGTCCGCTCCACCGCGATGGTTCACTTGGTCAACTATGCATCGCTGAAATTCGTTTGATGTTTGCCTGACAGATTGCGATACAGTCGACCAAGTGAGTCGTCGCGGAGGGGTGAGCATTTTCAAAATCCCCGACTGTACTATAAAATGAACTTTAGAATTCTAGCAGGTCGTTTGTTCAATACGTGGGAGCATTTATTACATTTTGTAGATTTCGTAAACAAATAACTTTCTTCTACCGATCTGACAAATGACAGTTTACACATTTTGACATTTGACGCCGCGCACGTCATAGTACAAATACAATCAGTTCACGGCAAAGTCCTTCTATCCCTTGGAGCAGAAGTAGGAATTTCTACCTCAGCATGATATAGGCTAAAATATGACGTTTTAACACCTGACAGGAGGTGGAAAATGTTAACATTTCATATAGGTTATATAGAAAAAGATCATTTTTCGCACAATCGTATGTTATAACTCTCTTACCGACGTAGTTAACATAAGGTGTAAGTTCAACTTACCAAGCGCGGTTTGGTTTCCCAGGCAACGAAAAATAACAGTGCTGTTATGAATTCATAACAGCACGCATATCTGACACAGGCATGGTAAGTGAAACAATTGAACTGGCAAAGGTAGCGAGAGCATTAGGAAAATTCGGCGATCTGTCAAACAGGATTTGTTTAATGGCTGACGAAAAATGTTCAATAAGTTAATTTCGATTGTGCGAAAAATCATATACGATACACGGTTGTTAAGTACATCTAACATAATCTCGGAAATTGCAAAAACTCGTCTTCGACTCGTTTTTGCAAACCTTTCCTCGATTCTGTTATACTGTACTTACCAACCTAATATCGTAATATACTATAGTATTTATTCAGCGTGTAAAATGCATACTTTCCGCAGGAGTGCGGCTCGAGACTACAGACTATTTTACCTAATTTTGTACAAAATAAATGATATACAGGTTGGTTCCTTTTTCACTGCTCACCATTGGCATCTCTTATATGGTAAGAGTTACCGGAGTCGGTTAAATTAGAGAAAAGTTGCACCATTTTTTGGTGAGTAAGAATCTGAAGAACTCCCCGATATCTTGATTCGTTCCGGAGTTATTCCGAAAAATCTAAAAATTGCGATTCTAAATAAAAATTAATGTCTTTCCTACCGTAAAGTTCTTTTTTTTTCACTTTTAACCTCCCCACTAATATACTAATATAAAAATTTTTCTTGAAAGCTTGGTCCATTTTCAAAGAGGAACTGACGTTTGATTACACAAGGTAGTTTCAAAGTCTTGTTCCACAAAAATTTACTTACTATTTAGGACGCGTTTCGGAGTGTTACTCCAACGAATAAACGTTTGGGTCAAAGAAAAATAACAGCTTTTGAGTAGCACTGTAAATTCATCGAAAGACGCTCAAACATTGAGCACTTGGCGTTTGCGGATAGCAAAAGAAAATTAACTGGGCTCAGCAGAAGGCCAACACTAACGTCCACACCAAATTTCATGAAAATCTGTTCGGTAGTTTGCGAGGAATCTTGCTCACACGTACATACGTACGTAAGAGCGGTGAAATATAAGGACAGAAAGGGAGAGAGAGGAGAGTGTAAGATATTACAGGAGTGCTGGAAAGAGAAAAAGAGAGAGAAAGAAAAAGGGAATGAAAGACGAAGATATTACGAGAGGAACGGATACGCAAAGGAAGATATAGAAAGATGCAGGGAACAGAGGATATGGATGAGTTAAGCGAGGTGGGAAAGATATAGAGACATAGATGTACAGGAAGGAAGAAAAATCTGAGAATAAAGATATAACGCAAAATATGAGAATATAATAAGTGAAGGGTTGCCAAGTTACATGGAGAGGAAGAATGGGAAAGAAAAAAGAATGACAGCGAGATTCAGATGCGGGAATGAGGAGAGGAAAAACAAGTTCTGGCTGAAGGAGGAAGGGAGAAAGTGCAGATTATGTGGAGAGGAGAGAAAGACAGTAGAATACCTGCTGAAAGAGTGTGTGGGAATGAGAGAGGAGGAAAGGGATAGAAAGAGTATTCTGAACCAAAGGGGAGAGGGAATAGAATGGATGAAGGAAGTCGAGAGAGCGAGAGAAATAAGGGGGAGGGAGAAGAGAAAACAGAAGACAACCGAGAAAGAAAGAAGTAGCCGAAGAAAAAAAAATAAAAGGGCAGGGCTCATTTCAAACCGAAAGGTAGTAATAAAGTTTTCTAATCACCATCACCAACCTCTATACCAAATTTCAAGAAAATTTGTTCGGTAGTTTTCGAGGAATCTTGCTCACATACGTACGTACATTCATACACAGACATTTTTTAAAAACCACTTTTTTGTGATCCTGGGACCTTGAAAAGTAAAGATCTGGTGATATCTCAATTGCTCAATTGCTCAATGCTCGTAATAATGTTGATCTGAACACACCATCGAAGACTCTTTATTCGCAGTGGTAAACTTTCTATTTTTGACGAAAAGAAAGAAACAATAATTCGACGAGTCATCAATATTGAATTTATGTTATCATCGCGTTTGGAATTCCTGCCAATTACGTCTTTTGTCATATTAGTCCAAGGATAACGTCTACTTTGTTCTTGGATTACTCATCATCGGGTGAAGAAAACACTGATTCACTTATGTTTTTGATAATTGTTTGATAAAAATAAAATATGGTACTTAATTCATTAATATCGCAAACAAAGGATAATGTAATTTTCATAAGTTCACATGCTGCCAAGACTATTAACATCAGCAACAATCACGAATCCGTTTAAAGAAGGAATTATTAATTCACGCAATAAAGTTAAGAACGACATGCTCACATTAACTCAATTGCTTATTAAACTTGTAAAACTGATCCAGAGGAAAATGCGTTCCGGCTGGAATGCAAAAGACTGCCCCTACATGGCATTGGGTGTTATAATTTCATAATTAATCGATCTATCTCGTAAATCCTGTTGTTGGTTTTGCAATAGAGCAAACGACAGAATTCTTCGTCAACAAGTGGAACTAAACTTGGTTATGGGAAATGTTCCGACCAAACAAGTTCTAGTTTAAATGGAGCACAGTATCTTTTCAAACTCAGGTGCGATTTTAAGCCGTTGATTTATTTTCGAATCTTTGACGGCGTGTTTAATTGCCTCGTATTACTGGAAATAATTGCACAGACATTTTCTCAAACGAACGTTTCGATTTGTTGTTTGCTCAGTTCGGACATGTGTCAACTATTTACATATTTATAATGCCATTCACATACAATGGGCTATTTTTGAAAGTGGAATTTTTCCTCATTAAAGCATTTTTCTAGCCGATTAATAACTGTGTGTGTGGCCTTTAAAGTCACATTTTTATCGCGTTTGTAGGACGACACTACAAGAGACACTAAAACACACACACAAAGATTTATAATCAATAAAACGATCCAGCGCATTCGACTTTTTATAATTCCGGTGACAGTGGTCGTAAAGGGGAAATATTTCTTGGCTGTTTAAAATTTTGCATGCACGGAATCCGTTCCTGGAAATGCAATCTTGGCTTGTTATTGTCTGAAGATGGGTAATCAGTTATCAACAAGGCTGTACTCCTAGGCTGCTGGCTCAAATAGAAATCAGAAATTAAAATTTAGAGCTTGAAACTATAGGTATATAGCTGATGTACTAAGATATAAAGCTTTAGAAGATAAGTTACAATTACAATGAATGGTATGTAACAGATCTATGAGACTAAGACTAAGAGATCAGATAAGCTTTCGTGAATTTCGTTTCAAATTTCATGAAAATCCAATCGGTAGTTTCGGCGGAATCGTGTTTACCGACAGAGAGAGAGAGAGAGAGAGAGAAATTTTTCAAAAACCACTTTTTCGTGATCCTGGGACCTCGAAACGTAAAGATCTGGTGTTACCTGGATTTCGAATTTTGGAGTGATTGCAGTATAACCTTCAATTTTTATATTGGTTGTGGGGGGGAGGTTAACAAGGAGACGTTCGATTCTCATTACTTTTCTAACGCTGATGGAATATAGAAGAAGAGAAACATATTAGTTATTAGTATTGGAAACCGAAACTTTCTTCTTACGCAAAGATTGAAAAATTCCAAGGTTGCTTTATTGTGAATTTTTATGAATACCTGCAAAAATTGTTAGAAAAATTACTTCTCTGATAGCCTTTACTGGCAGCAATTCGTAATAATTATTGTGTGGACAGTACTCGACAGTAGCAATGATTTTAGTTGCGATGAAAGACAAAAGCTTCATTTCCTTTTAATTAAAGATAGAAGAGATAATTGAAGAGGGGAAAATCTCATCTAAAAATAAATATGAATAAACAACAATAATGAGAACTGGAAAAAAAACAGGAAATAGAAAAATTAAAGTCGAAGTTGACAAATTACGCTACGATATTCAGTAAGAGTGAGATAGTAGAGTAGAGTCTACGGGCGCAACAAACTCGTCTAGAAAAGAATTTCGTGTGCACAGCCAAGACAAAAGCTACGACCTATTACAAAGTGTTCCTTACATATCAGAGATAAGATAACGAGAGGTCGTACAATAGGTTAGGTGGTATATAAATGAGGTAGGGGTGAAAATGCAATTTTTTCACCAAAAAATTACTTTATGTCAATCGGTTCTATGTTAAAAGTGCTTTCCATCGGTTATAACTAAATACAGATTTTGAAAAAGGAAGGCTGAGAAATTAATTGTTTTAGGTTACTAAACACGTCGAAATACATGGTTATTCCTATACCACCCGATATTTAAAGTGGCGTTTACTCGCAATTCTTGAAATGCGCTGTCTCTCAAATGCTTTCTTAAATCATAAGTCGAAAACCCCGAGGTTTAGCGAAAAAATTACAAATATAAATGTTTTTGAGTTAGATCTCCTCTTTCCAATGATTTTTGTCTTATTAAGATTGATTGAATAGATTTCGAGAAAAATGCAATAAAGTGCAGTGTTGCACAACGGCTCGCCGCTCGGCGGACCGACACCCGGAGATGCGACGAAGGTTCAATATAGCAAGGTCGCGCATACGATTATAGAACTAATGCGCTTTCGAGGTATAATATTGTCACGCGGACCTGAAATAGTATATTACGATATTAGGTTGGTAAGTACAGTATAACAGAATCGAGGAAAGGTTTGCAAAAACGAGTCGAAGACGAGTTTTTGCAATTTCCAAGATTCTGTTAGATGTACTTAACAACCGTGTATCGTATATGATTTTTCGCACAATCGAAATTAGCTTATTGAACATTTTTCGTCAGCCATTAAAAAAATCCTGTTTGACATATCGCCGAATTTTCGAAATGCTCTCGATACCTTTGGCAGTTCAATTGTTTCACTTACCATGCCTGTGTCAGATATGCGTGCTGTTATGAATTCATAACAGCACTGTTATTTTTCGTTGCCTGGGAAACCAAACCGCGCTTGGTAAGTTGAACTTACACCTTACTTTAACTACGTCGGTAAGAGAGTTATAACATACGATTGTGCGAAAAATTATATTAAGTACCTATTTAAAAAGTTTTTTTGTCTTTTTCTGTTCATAGGGGTTTTTGAAGAATCATTTAATGTTTTATAACTCGAAATGGACATTAATGGACAAAATACACGAAATTAAACGATTCATATTAGAAGAAAATTTTAATTGAATTTGTGAGTAAAAAATTAGGAACCGAATTTGATAGTAATTAATAAATGTTTGAAATCAAGAATTATAATAAGCTTATTCAAAAACATATCTATAAGCAAGTTTCATTTGAAATAAATACAATTTTGCTATAGGTACTTATCGCCTATCCATCGCTGACATCAGAAAAATCATCCAAAGAGGTATTAACGCGTTTAATGTCAAGAATACCTGATGATGGAACAGAACTATTATGACAAGAAGATGGTCTTGCCATGCACTTACAAGAACCAATGCACTTTAAATTTCTCTTTCTGTGAGAATCGGTTACATTGGGCAAAATCGGTTGGGGCCCCAAACTATGCAATCAAACCAATGTTTGGTAGTTATTTGGATGCGGCAAAAAGGCAGTTTGGAATGTATACCTGCAGTATTACCATTCGTTAAACCATGTCGGAAGGGGTAATCCTTCCAAAGATACCTTAAACAATATGGAACAATTTATAATTAGTGTATGCGAAAAGTGAAGATATAACCAACATCAACGAGTTACGTGAAATATTAGCAAGTTCCAAGTCTTTAAATAAATTACCTCCGACTAGAGCAAGTTGGTGCAACATTCACTTAGAGTGCACTACCAAACATTGGTTTGGTTGCATATAGTTTGGAGCCCCAACCGATTTCGGCCAATGTAACCGATTCCGGCTGGAAAGTAGAAGACAATAAAATTATACCGGTCTTAACAACAGGAACCAAGTTTTCTCGACACCAGCCCGTTTCTCACATGTAGGTAAATGTGTAAAAGGTACGGCAAAAATTTTAAGAAAGAACTAATTAATAAACCTTCCCATTTTAGGTTGTTAAAAATATTGTCGTGCAGAAAGAGAAATTTAAAGTGCATTGGTTCTTGTAAGTGCATGGCAAGACCATCTTCTTGTCATAATAGTTCTGTTCCATCATCAGGTATCCTTATAACATTAAACGCGTTAACACCTCTTTGGATAGCGATTCTTCTGATGTCAGCGATGGATAGGTGATAAGTACTATAGCAAAATTGTATTTTTTTCGAATGAAACTTGCTTATAAAGTCCGTTCATTTTCTATAGCAGAACTAAAATTTTTATGGAACTGCACAAGTGTACAACCCTAATTTGTAAAGGAGTGTACTTTTAACAATTTGATCGTTTAGCGGGAAAGCAAAAACATAACCCAAATTTTCTAGGGTTTATTTTAATTGTTAGCAGCATGCAGTGTCACATCAGATAAACGTACCTGAGGCTTTTTCGTGAATATTTTTCTTTGCACTTTACTCAAAACTCCACTAACACAAAGACGATTTTGGGCCAATTCAGAGCAATGACGTATCGCATTGAAAACGGTTCTACCAACTCACCTGTTGGTAAAATTCCTTGGAAAATTTCCTCATGCCAACCTAAAATTCAAATTTTGACGTTCTGTCACTTCAATAGAAAATGAAGGGAGAGTAGATATGTTTTTGAATAAGCTTATTATAGTTCTTGATTTCAAACATTTATTAATTACTATCAAATTCGGTTCCTAATTTTTTACTCACAAATTCAATTAAAATTTTCTTCTTATATGAATCGTTTAATTTCGTGCATTTTGTCCATTAATGTCCATTTCGAGTTATAAAACATTAAATGCTTCTTCAAAAACCCCTATGAACAGAACAAGACAAAAAAACTTTTCAAATAGGTACTTAATAAAATTTTTCAGGTCCGCCTGACAATATTATACCTCGAAAGCGCATTAGTTCTACAATCGTATGCACGACCTTGCTATATTGAACCTTCGTCGCATCTCCGGGTGTCGGTCCGCCGCGCCGAGCGGCGAGCCGTTGTGCAACACTGCACTTTATTGCATTTTTCTCGAAATCTATTCGATCAATCTTAATAAGACAAAAACCATTGGAAAGAGGAGATCTAACTCAAAAACATTTATATTTGTAATTTTTTCGCTAAACCTCGGGGTTTTCGACTTATGATTTAAGAAAGCATTTGAGAGACAGCGCATTTCAAGAATTGCGAGTAAACGCCACTTTAAATATCGGGTGGTATAGGAATAACCATGTATTTCGACGTGTTTAGTAACCTAAAACAATTAATTTCTCAGCCTTCCTTTTTCAAAATCTGTATTTAGTTATAAGCAATGGAAAGCACTTTTAACATAGAACCGATTGACATAAAGTAATTTTTTGGTGAAAAAATTGCATTTTCACCCCTACCTCATTTATATACCACCTAACCTACTGTACGACCTCTCGTTATCTTATCTCTGATATGTAAGGAACACTTTGTAATAGGTCGTAGCTTTTGTCTTCGCTGTGCACACGGACTGAACGATATGCTTCCAGTTTCACCACACTAAGAGAACAGAATGGCCAATAAGGTAGTGTATGGCAACAAGAAACTGTTAGGGAGCAAAAATACTGACACAGAAGGATCTACACATTCTTCGAGACATTCCTGATATCTTTTTTGACTTTACAAAAAAAATACGCGACAAACCTTTTGACAAACATTTGACGGATTTCTAACCTAAATGAAAGTCCATACTTATACATATTACATAGCTGAGCGCTTGGAGGATTTATAGATTGTGTTTCAACTTTTCAACTTGTAAGTCAGGCACTTGAAGGCGAAAATATAGTGAAGAAGATAAAACAACAAAGAGTGAAATTAATTGAACTTCTATTGGTCCATTTTCGAAGAGAAACTGGTATTTGCTGATTAAGCTAGGTAGATTCAAAGTCTTGTTCCACAAAAATTTACTCTTTAGGACGTGTTTCCGAGTTTTACTCCATCTTGAAAGGAAATTAGCACAAAATGCAAAACAATCGCCTGAAAATAAAAAAGCGTTTGGGTCAAAGATAAGTAACAGCTTGTGTCGCACTGTATGTACCAAATTCTTTTGAAACAAATATAGAATCTGTAAGAAAATGGAATTGCACTAGAGTGTACGTACGTTATATTTTCTTCGACGGTTTTCCTTCGATTACAGAAAACTTATTAGGGAAAGAGAAGAAAAATCGTTATTTGTATAAAGGTTTTTCTTATTTGCTGGTTGAAGATTTATAACTTTGTTACATAACGTGTTTTGTCACATAGCGTGGATCCTGGATCATGGCAGGCTGTGGAACTGCAAAACAGCATGTTGACGTTTCTCAATGACGGCGGCTGATTTAAAAAAACGACAGGGGTTTCCAAAATACGAAAGTTCCACAGCTTGCCATGACTAGTTTTTTTTAGGAACGCACGGTACAAATAGCCATGAGTTGGAGGTGTCATTAGAGGTTCAAAATATGCCAAAAGAGTGTCGAAAACTAAAGTGCAGTTATATTCTAGCTATACGCAAACAAACACAAAAGTCGCATCCTTACGTCAAAATAACTGTCAATGTGAAAAAACAGTACCTAACAATGGAAGTTAGATGAGATCATTCTTGTTCACAGTTTCTGTTTTTTGACACAGAGAAGTTATGGAAGCCCGTTTAACACCACATCAGGCAGAAAAAGCCTGACTCACACTTCCCCTATGTCCGTTAGAATAAGATTTTAGTTTACATTAGCGTAAGGGCACATTGAGCATAGAGTAGACGGGTAGAAACCATCAAAAAGGAGTGAGTATCTATCGGAGAGAAAGAGATAAAGTCGTAGGACAATATTTACATAAGTTTAGATAAGGGAAAGAGAGAAAGCATGCGATGGTGAAGAAATCAAGGTAAGAGCCATGAAAGGGAACAAGAATAGTACAAAGTTTAGTGAAATCAAAGCAAACTATTAGATAAAAATGTGAAAGTGAGACTAGACCATTAAATTTAAAATTTACTTTTTGCACTCCTTTAACAAAAATCAAGTTATTACGCACTCTATAAACAACTGGGAACATCAAATTTACAGGTACCGGTGCGTTTTGCACACACAAGTGCGTGAATTGCGCACTGCATTTTTTTTCTCTAATCCGATCTTTCCATCCAAAGTGATTGTCACTAAAAGAAAGTTTCAACGATAAAATATAACTTACCGAATTTACAAACTAACAATTTTGGCGAAATTAACATAATTTAATGTTTTAAAGATTTTAAATCTGCTTGCCATCTTACGTCAGAAATGACAAAACATTTTCTACGTACTGGTGTTATTATAGCAATGGAGGTAATAAACGAAAAAAATGGAAGAATTTTGGTGTTTAAAGTACAATAACAATGTAAGTAGTTACATCTACACCTTTTCCAGTAGTAGTTCAGAAAGCGTCAATTGAATTTCAGAAAGCGTCAGTTGAACTTCAGAATTGTCACTTGAATTTCAGAATCCGTCAATTGTAGTTCAGATTAGTCAATTCTAATTCAGAGAGTGTCAATTGTATTTCAGAATAGTCAAATAAATATCAGAATACGTCAATTGAATTTCAGAAAGCTTCAAATGCAATTGTAATTGACGGATTCTGAATTTCAATTGATGCTTTCTGAAATTCAATTGACTTATTCTGAAATTCATTTGACTTATTCTGAAATACAACTGACGCATTCTGAATTTGAATTGATTAATCTGAATTACAATTGACGTATTCTGAAATTCAGCTGACTATTCTGAAATTCAATTGACGCTTTCTGAACTGCTACTGATGGAAAAGGTGTAGTATAGATATGGGAAATAAAAATGCTATTCCATCCGATGCGCTGAATAGGAATGAAAATTGCGCGTACCCTAAACCAACAATGCAAATTAGTTGAAATTCTGTTTGTTTTTATTGAAAATATTCGTGCAAAAAGTAGAATACATACTTTGTGCGTTAACAATATTCGCGCACACGCGAGCAATGGACACCTCGCGCGCTTTGCGCACTCGGTTTCCAAACCTGCTCGCTAGTGCGCGAAAATTATTGTTACCGCACATAGTACCTATGTAAATAACTACCGTATTCCCTCGTGTAAAAGCAACAAAGTAAGTAGGCTGCTACTTTTGACTGTTCTGTCACGTTTTTGACGTCAGCTTTGCAAAATTCCGCCATGGCCAAATGCAAAAGTTAATAGGTCGAATTTAAATTATGGACAGTGAGATGGCATTTTGATAAACTAACTTCTATCGCTAAAACGGCAAGAGAGTTTAGAGTGAACATTCTCCCAAATCCTTAGCTCTTTATTTATTTTTGCTTGTATATGATTGCTTCTATGTAGTGTTACCAAATATCAATTTGACCGTGGTGTATTTGCGAAAAACCCAACGTCAAAGCCCGATAAAAGTCAAAATTAGCAGCCTACTTACTTTGTTGCTTTTACACGAGGGAATACGGTATTAATGCGCAAGTAATAGTGGTGAAACATTAGTTATGAGTAAATGTGATGAAGAGATGGGTAAAGCAGAACAACCCAAGAATTAAAAGCATTTAAAGTATACTGCTATTGCTATTTTAAATAAAAAAATAATATCTCCCTAACGATTGATGCTATTTAAATGAAACTTGGTACTTTGATATTTTTGACAGCTGTCAATGAAATGACATCGAAAAAAATTTTCTAGGCCGTTTAGATTTTGAGCAATGACGATCAACTTTTGATTCTCTTGTGGCCGCAATTTTGAATTTTGGCACCATCCGGCACAAAAAAATTAGTTTTTCAAAAATGTAACCCCAGTAAGAATTTTTTTGAAAAAACATGTGAAAAGTTTGAATCACACGATATCAAAATTTATTTTATTGAATTATCAATTTTCAATTTCGAAGACTTCACACTCCACTGTACATGCTGTGACTGTACTCACATGGACAAATATGTATGAACTAGGATTGGAAGTGTATTTGAGTGCACTTTAAGAATAGATCGATAATAACACCTATCAGAAGATATTATCCGTAATAAGAGAAAAACTAATCGTTTTGTTTATACTTTCTATGACAATTATGACAGAGAATGAAAATTGTTTCCGCATTTTTTACAATTCCTGACGTGAATTGACCTGTAAATGCCACCACCAGGATATAATTTTCATGGTTTTCTTGCAGTGACATTAGATAAATAACTATTTACGCTGTTTCATCCTGAACGTTTTGAGAATTAACCCGACTTAGTCTCTTGATTTACAATTTGTTAAAATTAAGCAATTATAATACGGCTTAAGATAAGTTAGGTACTGAGCTTGAGCGATTGTTCCTGTATGCGGAATAAAGCCATTCGTTCCAAATTCGCAATTAGGTAACTATATTAATAATTCTTAAAGTAAAGTCTGTTGTGAGGAAGTAGGATAAACTGTGGTCATTTTTCGGCGATATCTCTTCAATATCTTGTTTGGAGAAGAAAAACAAGTCCCACTGTACACACAACGATAAACATGTTGATTTCCGTCCATTAGGACCCATCACGTTATCAGTTATCACTGGAAATTTTCGAATTCGAATTATTCTTAAACACAAAGTCATAATTGGGATATAATGGCGATGTCATAGAACAACAAAGTGATTTTAAAATCGCGCTGGTTTGCTTGCTTATCGCTTTGAACGTTGTACTCGGCGCGTTCTTACCCCACTTGGTTTCTTGGCTATATGCGCCGGCGCCAATTACACATAGCTGCCTCCCATAGACCGAAAAACGGCCAGTTTAGCCACTGACTTTCGTGTGTCGAAGGTTTTCGGTTATTAGTGAACGTCCCGTTATTTTAGTGATTCCCACACCCCTCTGTGCTTTAAAATGTAAGTATCGAGTTTTGGCTGCCCCAACTCGTGAAGCGTGAATCCCCTAAAAAAATTCTATTGTCGCCCTGTCCACGTGTTGTGTTATAGTCCCAGTATTTTTGGAGAAAGCACCTAATTTTAACATTTTTTTCTCGTATATTTTGGAATTATACCTTTCGAATAAATATTTATAAACCGTTGAAATAATTTGGAAACTTGTTGCGCAAGCAGCTAAAACATCGCTGCATTTGCATATAAATTTACAGGTTTCACAATTATATATTTTAAAATCGACCTTCAATGTGCGATTGCTAAATTTTGAATGTTTGTTGCAGGTGCCTTGGATATAGTTTCTGGAATTTTTGACAGTTCTGTGGTGTGTTGTGGTGGCGCCCACTCAATCCTCAGTGGTGAGTGTACAAACGAGTTTCTGAAAAATTGTGAAGCGGACCTAATCGCAGTTTTCGAGATTTACGTTTAAGGCCCCGTAGGAATTCGATGGAATATATTTACGGTTTACGTAACAAGCTTAACTGGTTTCCAGAGACAAATTCACCTGACGATATTTAATGACTGCCTCCATAAAATACGGCTGAAATCGTTCGCAGCTTTTATAATAAATCCAAGATCGGAACGATTTACCTGTAATGTAATCAAGTCGTTACTACAATTATCCTAAGAAATTGCCCGTTCGTGTAAATCGTCGGCCACGCGCTTCAGGTTCAATTTTTTCGCTCCCGAGAGCGTAATTTACGGTTTAAAATCGATTACGAAAATTGTTCGGATAACTACCGAAACGGTTGCTCACAATTTTGTGGCAATTTTATGACAAAGTGGCGGAAGTGATAACGACCGATAAAAATTACACACTGTGTTGGCAAAATTGTGATCAGTGATTCACTGGGGCCGTCGTGGTTATGCTGTGGTCTAAATTTTATTCTGATGATGACACGTTTATTGCCAAAACGCTCCTCTTCACTACGTGCTAATGTATTAATTGGATACTTTGTTATTCCACAGTTGCGAAGGGCTGGCCACCAAAATTTACGTCCACTTCTGTTTGTTTTCTCGATTAACGGATGTTCCATAAAAACCAGACCCGACCATTTGCGGTTAAACGAAACACTCAAATTCGGACGTTGAACTGAGAAGAATATTTCAACAAAATAAAATATTTGTGAAGTCACCAATTTGTTTACATTGGCAAAATTTGCTAAAAAAGGGGAGGAGCTTGGCATTGTTACATTATTTCTTCGTAATTTATCTTCAAAAAGTCAAAAGATGTTACACGTAACATTAAATGTACGGGAGTTGGGCCAAGCCATCGGGAAGGTTATGAAAGCAGGGCCATCTATACAGCTGTGTTGAATAGTGTTGTTAGGTACAATTAATTATACACTACACACTAATAATGTGGCAGGCTAGAAGGAGAAGTCTCATCCCCTCTCATTTTATCATTGTCGTCGGCGATATTAACCTAATGCAAATCGAATGCAAAATCTTGAAACATCATCCTCAAGTATATTAATCCCAAAAAACATGTTCAATAAAAATAGTTAAAAAAAATCCGTATGTAACGTGTGATCAAAAATTCTTACGATATAGTAAGCTCTTGCGAGACGTAGGGCGTAGACCGCTCGGATTATCATCAAGACGAAATCTGACAGTGACATTATCATACAAAAGGCTTCTAGATCGGAAGGTCCGGGTTTTCGTTCCCACTTTATGAGCCTTCGTGCATACGTTTGTAAACACACACACAGCCCAAGCTTCCCGGCCGATTTGGCTGAAATTAGGTACATATATAGACATTTTTTCATTTCCACCGGAAATGTGATATTTTTAGCAATGTTGGTTAGGTGATCTTACATTCATTGGTTGCCTGATAAGCGTGCAGCCTCACTCAGGGGACCCATTTGAACCCTCGATTTAATTTAATTAACGAAAATAAACACCATAAACTTTGCTCGAAATAAAGATAAAGGTCGGTGTGAATAAACAGTAACAAAGCTTTTGCTTATAGGTTGATCCTCGGTTTGATCTTTTTCTTCATCAGGAAAACTTGTATTTCCATCATTTATTAATTCAAAATTAAGCATCTTGTAACACTTTATTCACACTGACATTACCCAAAATAACCAGCTAATAAAAACTAAATACCTAAATATCGGAGTCAAATGCAGCAAGTGGTAGCCACAAATAACGTCGTCCCCTGGATAACATCAACTTTGAAACTTTAAATGAAGACGCCAACATTAAAAAAACGCCTTTATACCTTGTTTTTCGATTTAATAATTTCTCTACTTTTTGGATTCCTACCAATACTAACTAGAGCTTCGACTAGAGAGCTTACACTTTTACTTTTACTGTAGGGTCAACAAAACCGTTTCAAAGATCGATATCAGTAATATCCACTATGGAAATGTGTACAAAGCTGCTGAAATGTTGGAAATATGAAATGTGGTGTACAAATTTTTGATGACTGTTCAGCCCCTCGGTTTTGCCTCAGTTTTTTACAGTTTCCATTGACTACTCGCTTTTGGCTTCGCCAAAGCTCGCAAAATTTCGGCTTCGCCTCAGTTCTTACTGCTGAAATTGACCAAATCAAAAACAAAGGCGGCCTCTGGTGGGTATTCTGCAGTATGGTCATCCATGTTGGAAGTAGCGTTTATTTTGGTGCGAATGTAGGTTTACATGTCATTCTTAAGCTGGATCCACACTATGTAACAAAACACGTTTTATAACGATGTTATAGATCTTCTATCAGCAAAATAAGAAGAACCTTTATATAAATAACGATTTTTTATCTCTTTCTGTAATAACTTTTCGGCAATCGAAGGAAAACCGTCGAAGAAATAACGATTTTCCTTCTCCTTCCCTAGCAAATTTCATATAACATTGGTATATAACGTGTTTTGTTACACAGTGTGGATCCAGCTTTACGGGAGATGGCGGATTTTTATTTTGAAAATTTGCTGTTGTTGGTTGATTTCTAAAGTACAGGAGCACGTTCATAAATGTCACCTGACGACTGTTGGAGCATTTCTTGTCTTCGTTTTACCCGAGGTTTTACCTATCTATCCTTTTCTAATTTGCACTACGGTTAACCAGAGCTACGTTTCTGAACGCACCTCAGTCCGTGTTTGAATGTTAGCTGCCTTTCCATTTACACACTTATCTGAGAATGCTCACTCAACTCAGCAATTTGATTGGTCAATATTCAAATGAACCAATCAAATTGCTGAGATTAACTGAGGCTGCTCAGATAATTGTGTAAAAGGGAAGCGACTGTTATTAGCTTTGTTATCAGTTTACTTGTTTTAACTGGTTGCTATGGTTTGGGCTTTTTGTTATTTATTCAGATTGACGTCGGGTATCACTTATGCAACCAGTAGCGCGATTTTATTTAGGTGTTATTAGTGTTAATGTTGTAAAGCCAAAATCTTTCATTTGAAACGTTTCAAACAAATTTCATTTCATTGAAATATTTCACATCCCTTGAAATATTTCATGAAACTTATTTTAAAAAACGCGCGCAAAATGAGTCGACATGACAGGGAATGACATTCCACCCACCACCGAGGTTCATATAACTTGCAAAATGGGGAAATATTCCAAAAAAATTAATAATTCTGATCCTAACCTCTGTCCTAACCGAAAAATAACTCACTACTTCTATTATTGATTTTACTGCGAGCACATCCACATACCACATACCCGAGCACATACCTAAAGATTTGGAGATTGATGCAAAGTTTTTTTTATTTCTTTTGTAAATATACCGAGAATACATCAGAATATACACGGGGTAGCTTCGGAAGCGCCTGCGCCTGTTAAGGTTAGGAAATCTCGGAATACTCGACTTGGGAATACACCGGAATACATGGGAATACAACGGAATACATGGGAATACACCGGAATACACCGGAATACATGGGAATACTAGGAATACACCGGAATACTCCGGAATATTGATGGAGAAAATTGCCGATTATCTACATCGGAATACCGGAATAGCTTTAAAGTCGAGTTTCGGAATAGCTTCGGAATACATCGGAATACTTCGGAATACATCGGAATACTGGGAATACTTGGGTATTCCCGGAATCAGTGTACGTTTTTTAGTCTGCGGATCACCCCTCGGTTTCATGTGTAAAGTCACTCGTGGTGAACGTCGATTGTTGAACATTATCATTGCATCCCTATGGAAGGGCGGTTCGGGCCGTTCGGGTATGTTTAGCATTTATTTATATTATTACACTGAAATACTCTCAAATGTCATGTCATATGTCTTAAAAGAAGAAACCTGTACAAGATCAATTTCACATAGGGTTTCCTATTAAAAGAGATAGACAATAAGGAGGCAAAATTTAACAAAACCCGGTATGCAAAAGTCTGTCATTGTCAAATTTTGCTTCCAAATTACGTCAGGAAATATGTAGAGAGAAATCTGCAAGTTTGGAAACCTTAATTCCGTGTTTGATGATTTCAATAATTCCAGTGCATGAAGGGTTTCAGTCTACGCAGTTGGTAAAACAGTCCGGCTGTATTATCGGCTCTGCCAGTTTTGAGATTGCTGTGACACAAGAATGACAAACAACGACTAATAAATAAATAATTTGTCACAAAATGTCATAAGATGAAAGCGCCCAAAAACACCATTTCTAGTGCATTAAGCACCAAAATTGGCAACCCTTAGACTGACGTTCGTTATTTTCATTTAATCACGTTGATTCATAGACGTCCTTCTTTTATTAAAATCATCAATAGTAAAAAACTTCGTTTTCGCCCGAGGGGTTCACCCGAGGGGTATTTCGCAGGGGAATTTTGGTGTACAAGCTTTGGGAATTAGTGGGGAATTAGAGGAATTAGTGGGGAATTAGGGGAATTAGAGAGGAATTAGTGGGGAATTAGAGGAATTAGTGGGGAATTAGTAGGAATTAGTGGGGAATTACAAGGAATTAGTGGAAAATTAATAGAAATTGGTAGGCAATTAGCGAGGAATTACAAGAAGAATTATTGTGTACAAACAGCGTGTACAATTCCGGTATAATAAAATAACTAAATCACTATAAATAAATCACCAAACTGGCAACACTGCCTCGGGGTGAACCCTCAAACTGCGCACGACGACTATCGACGACGCGTGCAATCCGGATCTATACGTTTTGAGGTCTCAGGAACCCAAAAAAGTGGTTTTTAAAATGTGTCTGTATGTATGTACATACGTACGTACGTACGTTCGTAAACACGCCACAGCCCAAACTACTCGACCATTTGGCTGAAATTTGGTACGTGTGCATGTGATAACCCAACTTAGATCTGAAAAGCTTTTGGAGCCAATCGTGCAACCAGAAATGCCATTTTGGGGTTCTTGAGACTATCAATACGTGAAGATCTGGTGTTATCTCAATTTCGAAAATTTTAGTGATTGCAGTAACCTCCCTTTTTTTAAGTGATGAAGTGGAGTGGGGGGGTTAAAAGGGAGCATTTGCGGCTAAAATTACATTTTTCGAAAAAATGTCACTGAGGTTTTCTGCTTAAAAAAAACAGCTATTAAATCCGGTGATAAAAATATACAGTTATACAACTTATACATAGGTTTTTTTTCACTGCACGGATATTTGGCCAAAAGGACACCAAGTGTGAATAAATTTTCAGAAGCAGAACTAGAAGAGCTTTCGAATGGGGGGGGGGGTATAATACATAAGGATTTTATTTTTTAAGGTCCGTTAATCTCATCGGAAGTGGGCCATTTGACAGAAATAACTGACATTCTCCACATTAGGACAAAAATGTTGATTTTAATGTAGATTTTGGCCAATCAGAAGCAGATCTTTTGAAATGTTGCTAGGCAAATATTTAATGGACACTTTAATTTTTTTGATTATGAAATCGGCCCTAATTACAATAACCATTTTACTTAACGTATATTCAAGGAGATATTATGTCTCGAGTTATGCTAAGAATTGCATTTGTATAATTTCTATTCAATTATTTTCTTATTTTTTGCGGTTTGTTGATAAAATGTTTGCGTTTTTACAGATTTTTAACTTCAAAGCTCAAATAAATATACACATTTTTATTCTTACGTCTTTAAAAACCATGTCCGAGTTATGGAAACTCGGGGTTTGTTGCTATACCACAACCAATGAGAACGTCATTGTCGTGACAACTAACTCCGAGTTTTCATAACTCAGACATGGTAAAAATGGCCCTTAGATGTCTATATTATTATTCGTTACTATATTTTCGTTCGAATTATCGGGCATTCAGCAGTCAGCTGTTAAAAAATTTAGAAATTTCGGGAAACTGAGAATATCAGGGACATACTCTCGGACATACTTATTGGAATTAGCGAGAGAATTAGGGGATTAGAAAGGGAATTAGAGGAATTAGCAGAATTAGTAGGGGAATTAGAGGAATTAGTAGGGGAATTAGAGGAATTAGTAGGGGAATTAGAGGAATTAGCAGGGGAATTAGAGGAATTATCAGGGGAATTAGAGGAATTAGTAGGGGAATTAGAGGAATTTTCAACAATTTGGGAATTAGTGTACAAAAATATTTTCTGCGAAATACCCCTCGGGTTCACCACTACGGAAATGTGTTCATGGCTGCTGAAATGTCGCGGAAATGTTGGAAATATGGAATGTGGTGTACAAATTTTTGATGACTGGTCAGCCCCTCGTTAATATCACTTGAGAAGCACAAACTCTTCTTAACATCCTCTGTGGTTGTGCAATGGAAAAGTCGCAATTTTTTTTGGTGGAATATGGCCGGTCAGCGCCCGCGGTGCAAAATTACTATTTATTTTGTAGAACTCGGGTTAACGTAATTTTTTGTTGGATGGATTGAGCAATCATGAATCAGGTTTTTCTTCGGGAAATGAGTGCAAAACTCGCGAAGATAGATGTGCTGAGTCAGCTGTTTGTAAACAAAGGATCGTTACGAATTTCAAAGTTCATTTTTACTGCTCTGCCAAAATGTCGACGATCTCACCATCAAAAGATAAGCCCGAGCTTAAAGCAAGGTCGAGTATCATCGTGTCCTTGGCTTGATACATTGCAGACGGGAAAATCAGTTGTGGTAATAAATGTAGTGTCACTTGTACGACTTTGTAAGCTGAAATTCGTCAGTTTGGCTTCGTTACTAATGGAAGTATCTGAAAAATGCACCGACGAACTTATCTAAGCAATGTCGTTGACGATCTGCGTCGACAAAAAAACAGATAGTACACGAGTGTCAGTTGTGTTCCTCGTCAGCGAATAAATTATGTGTAAAGTAATTGGTTTATTATTTTGAAAAAATGTGAAAACTCGTTCGGAGGAGTCAACATTCCCCGCAAGTTTGTTGCCTCGTAATAATTAGTGAGTGTGTCATTATTTTTGCCTGCATCGTTATGGTCGTATTGACTGCTTTTTCCATCTAGTATGTAAAATGATAGCGTTACGCACGCCCACCGTATCGATGAGAAGCACGCCCCTGTATCGAGGAATCCGCTGATGAGAGAAGGCTTCCAAGAAACCGTCACAAGGAGTACTGTTAACATCTTACCGGGCAGCATTAGATTACATTTAACATCTCTAATACTGTCAGGTAAAGATGTCCTCCGGACTCCCCATCCACCGATGACGACATTACGAATTTGTTTGAATGTTTTAACAAGATAGCTAAACACTGCCGTTCTAATTCTTAATGTAAACGCGACGAACTGACCGTTTGCTTTCTACAGCGGAATTCGCGTATTTCAATGTTGCTTTTATGGCTTCCGTCTACATTTGCCAATATGTAAATATTATTCACGCATAAATTCCATAGTCTCCATGTAAAACTACACAATCTGTTATAGATTTTTTTATTGATCTCCAGTTACTTTATCTGTTAGTTATGGTGTAACGTCAATATTTTCTGACTGTAAAACAAGCTTGCTCGGTTGTGTCGGGTTTTCCTTCGTTTCTTTGCGAACTTTCCCAGCCAACAGCCAAGTTACAACTAAATAAACAATTTGCAATAAATTATTCCAATGCCACACCAATGCGAATCATAATAATTCGAATTCAAAATGGGAGGAGCAAAATAATTCGCCCGGCGCATCCACCATTTCGAAAATTGGTCTGTTCGATTCAAATTTTTAGAAATAATACATTGTAGAGTGCAGGTTATTTTGATCATTTGATCATAAATTGATCATAAATATAGAAAGAGCACCATAAAAACGAATCGGTCATTCAGGATGTGGTAATAATAATAGGAAATGAATATTATTTGTGGGTTACACGGTGCGTACAGCTAGTTCCAGTATATTTATACCTAATTATAATACTTGCTGCTGTGAATTAAAATAAAAGAGAATATTGAATTCATGTTTAATTTCGTCTCATAAAACATTTAATAGGTCGAGGTATGGTTTTAGCTACTCAGCTCCATTCAAATGTTATTCCCTCGGTTATTTCAACAAATTGAGAAAAGAATTAAAAGACAAAAACGTTGGTTGGGTAGGTACCTTCTATTTTTAAATTTGGATTCGTTTTGTGCATTCAAGGAATGTCTTTCTCCCTCGCTCCCCTGAGGCTTCAGCATTATTTAGTTTTTTTTAGGAGTCACCGACGAAGTCACTTATGAGCAGATGAAGTAAAAGACAGCAATTTGAGAATTTGTTAACTCATTTACAATGTTGTTCGATACAGATCCTTGGTTGTATGGTATTTATACCTGATGGGTGGAACAGATTTATTTTCTCTAACTTTAAAACACGATCAATAGACTTTGACTAAGTGATCTTCCTGGAAGGCAATGCAGACTGTTATAAATAGTTAATGGCACTTAATAATTATTAGGAAATGGCAGGGCCTTTATTGATTTGATGCTGTTTTGTCTACACCATTATGTTAGTGTAAGCGTATAAAAATGGTGGAGGCGCCGGGGTAATGCTCCACATACCCCAATTCACTACCATCATCATTGATTCAACTTGGGTTTTATAAAATGATACTAGGTAGGCACGGTTTTTAACTTCTACGCTCGCGGAGCAGTTACTAAAATCGATCAAAAAATCAAATCGCCAAAAACATCAAACCTTTACGCTCTGAAACCCAAAAAAATGGTTTTTGAAAAATGCTAAAATTTGGTAGGTACATGATTTTTGTCTGACCCAAAGAAGAGTTTATTAGATTTTGTTAAAGTTGTGTTCTTCAGTGTAGATTAAGAACCTGAGAAGAAATTCAAGATATCTGGTTTTCCTGAAAAAAACTGAAAATGTATTTTTTTTAATGTAGAAGGCTTAGAAAAGTTTTCGTCGTCTCACTTTGTCCTTCGTGCAAGGTAATGCAAAATTTCATAATGATATGTTACATAACTAGTAATCAATTTATAACATATCGGGTGTCCCAAAAAAACCGAACAAAATATTTTTGGGAATAATTCAGGCTTTTCTTAACAGATTTGGATGAACTTGGTCTTACATTAAAGCTAAGGAATCAAGCTTTCGAACTGTCGACAGATGGCGCTGCCGTAGCATTCCTATTATTAGTTGTTTCTTAACAGATTTGGATGAACTTGGTCTTACATTAAAGCTAAGGAATCAAGCTTTCGAACTGTCGACAGATGGCGCTGCCGTAGCATTCCTATTATTATGGTCTGTCCGGGATCCACACGACCGAGATTCACCCGATTTCCATGGCGATTCATTGTTGTTCGCCATGGAAATAGGGTGAATCCCGGTCGCGTAGATCCCGGACAGATATTAGTTGTTTTTAAGTGCGTGGGGATTGGTGAGAAAACAACCAATCATTGAGACTCAGATATACCCTTGAAGATCGTTGAAGTTGATTTGGTTTAAGTATTAATTTTAAGTGATTTTTTGAAAAAATGTTTTTCCGTGTTTTCTTGCTTTTATCGTCATTTGTCCATATCCACTTTTTTGGAAGATTGAGTTATTCATACCAGCTTTAGTCAGGGTTGAAATGTTCAATATCAAACACTAAAATGCAGCAGAGAAGCGGCTGGAACCTCCCCATCGCGTGGATCTTTATATTCTGGGTAGATAGTAGTCAGTTCAACAGAAAATTTGTTATGTTTTGTTCGACAATGTACCAAACAGTCAAAGGACAGTAAATGCGAATGAATTTTATCTTATTTAGAACAAGTATTTGAAGACCTTCCTGATGCTGACCATAAATTTGAAAAAAAAATGTTTAGGGTGGTAAAATTAGAGTATATTTAAAATAGAAAATTGATGTGCCAAAACGGCACTTTCCGTGGGTCGATTGCCTCCAAACATTTTTTAGCCCTTGGATGTATAATACAGTCTCCATGTACAAAATTTCAGCAAAATCGGTCCAGAGGTTTCGGCTGTATCGTGTTTTTAAAGTACGTTAACAATCCCGAATATTTCAATTTTTGTCAAAAAGGCACTAAGAGTGCATGCATTTTTAGAAGCAGAATTTGAAGGCCTTTCTTATGGTGAAGTGAAAAATTGGGGTTTGCATTTAAAATTTAAAAGTTGATGTGCCAAAAGGGCATTTCCGGCGGCACGATTGGCTCCAAAAGCTTTTCAGATCTAAGTTAGGTTGTTAGATGCCCACATACCAAATTTCAGCCAAATCGGTCTAGTAGTTTTGGCTGTGGCGTGTTTACAAACGAACGTACGTACGTACGAACATACACACAGACACATTTTAAAAACCACTTTTTTGGGTTCCTGAGACCTCAAAACGCATAGATCCGGTCTCATCTCGAATTCGAAAATTTTAGTGATTGCAGTAACCTCCCATTTTTTTAAAATTGTGTTGGGTTTGGGGAGGTTAAAATATGAACTTTATATAACCGAAACCTTAATTTCGAGAATATATTCTGGTTTATTCAGTTTAATTCAGTATCCCGATGTTGAGCACAACATCAGCACCAAAAGTTTTCAACACAGTACGTTTGTTCTATAAACCGCAAACATTTGCTCGATTGGTTTGTTCAATATCCCTAACAGCCAATGGACTGCAATTTTAAATATCATGTGACCGTCTTTTTTTACGTTCTATCGTATACCTTAGACCAAGAAAGCATATTTGCATAAAACATGTTATGAATATTAAATATCAATTGGTTACAGTTTCTTAGAAATTTTGTAGAAGTTGATAAGTCTAAAAAAGTAAAGAAATTGAAAAATTGCAATAATTAACAGGCGCTCACTCACCAGTTTATTAATTACCATCTTTTTCTGTATGCCTATTGTTTTAAGTCTAAAAATTAATAATCCCTGTTATTTATTTCACTTTTTAGTGTAAGTGCAATGATGGTAACTTTCCAACACTCCTTTAACTTTGATTTGTTCAATAGTTCGATATTTTGTTCAATATCCAGTTAAATAAAAGATTCGAGAATTTAAAGTTTATTTTTGTTCAATATCCAAATTAAAAACATTAATTACTTTTTTGGCACGAAAGAAGATGCAGATTATTATCGTATAAAAATGTATTTCTTACACAAGGAGTAATCTGAAATTACCAACATATTTGCAAAAAGTTTCAACAATTGCTTTGAACGCTTCTCCTGTAAAATTTCAAAACTGGTTTATTGAACAAACCAATTCTGGTGACGTTATGATATCTGACTAAAGCAACGGTGATGCAAAAACAGCTTCATTTTCGGTAATAGCTCTCCAATTTTTCCCTCATTGGCAGTACCTGTGTTTTCATCAAATTCGATAATTTATAACTAAAAATTAAGCTGTTTGTGCGTCACTAACTTTATTCATTAGTCATTAAGACGTAAATAGACACATTTTAAAAAAAATCACAGAAAATGAGTTGCGCGTAAACCAAATTGACTTCTGAATAAAAGATTTTTGCAGAAAAAAGAACAATCTTCAAGGCCATTCGAGTCGCATAACGATTGGTTGTTGTCTGACCAACTCCTAAGCACCTAAAATAAACCTTAAAAACAAGTATCAATAGGGCCACTATGGCAGCGCCATATTTTCTTGCACGATTCGAAAACTTGGTTCTTTAGCTTTAATTTACGACCAGGTTCATCCAAATCGGTTGAGAAATGGCTGGCTTATGCCTAAAAATATTTTGCCCGTTTTTTTTGGGGACAGAAAGTCACCAATCTCACTATCTTGATGGATTTCTTTTCAGATTCTTAAACTACACTGGAAAGCACACACAGATTTAATAAAATTTCGAATCTTTTACTGTTAGACATGTCAATTTTTGAGAAATTAAAATGGCTGCTATTAGCCCCTGTCCCACCAGATTTATGACAGACTTCTGTTTTAATAATCTCCAACATGAAAATAACTCCAAAATTGCTAAACCAAGTTTGCTGAAATGACATGCCAATAATGTTCCTTATGTACAACTTCAACCGACTTCATAATAAAGGTGTGGTGGCACAGCGGTAAAGGTTAAGTTTTTCGTGATTCCCATTTTTTTACTCGATTTTTTATTTGTTTCTGGGTAACTGTTACTTACATTGTTAACGTGAGTTGATATAATTAAAAATGTTGTCTTATAAAGTGCGATCAAAGATTCTTTAGATCTAGAAGCCCTTGTCGTGCGAGACATAGGGCGCGTAGACTGCGGAAATTATACGATAACGTCACCGTCATCAGATTTCGTCTAATGAATTATTTTATCGATCTGCTGCCTATGTCTCGCACGCGACATGGGCTTACTAGACGATAATAGTTTTTGATCATAAAATAAGAAATCCTGAATAAAGTCCCTGTAACACTTTGTAGATTGCACAAAATGCTTCTCACATAAAATAATTCACATTCATAATTCAATTAAACCAACCGAGAAATCAACACTTTTATAGTCCATTGTGTGTGCAGTAGTCATTTTCGTACACTACCTAGAAGTACTACATTTCTCTCCAATATTTCAGTGGCGAGGGCAGAAATTAAATAACAACCAGCAAGCTCGCCAAATCTAAACCATCAGACCAGAAATGTTTAGCATACCGATAGGCAACGCAGCTACACAAACGAAGTAGGAAAAAAATTGTTAAATAATGAATCAAAATCTTAAAATCCAACCCTCTGATGAGAATGAAGTTTTTTTTGATAGCTCGATACTTTTGAAGGGGAAAAGTAAAGAAAACTATCTTCTTTCGTTAGAGATTTTCCGAAATTGAACGTTAAGGAGATTCTAAAAAGCACCCATAAATGGGAATTTCGAACCAAAATCTGAATTGTGGACGTAAAGCAAGGTTGCAAAATTGAAGGTTGGCAGTCAATTATTATTGTCCATATAACTATAGGAATTTAAAAATAGATTCTAAGTATGTCCTTTATTATATTAAAATAACAACGAGAGATATATAGTGAAAGGACTTACATTAAAATAAAACGAGGAAAAATGCTTTATCAATAAGAATCAAAAGTCTGGACATGTTAAATTATTTCTAACATACTTATAATAAATAGTAACTTGTGTATAAGGTTTTAGCTGCCTTATACCTAAGTTGTAAGTCCAATTTACCTAACGCGACCTGGTTTCCATGGCAACAAAAAATAACAGTGCTATTAAAGGCGCTGTCCTTTTAGATATTTATCTGAGGAGCCTCAGTTAATCTCAGCAATTTGATTGGTTCATTTGAATATTGACCAATCAAATTGCTGAGATAAGTGAGCCTTCTCAGATAAATGTGTAAATGGAAAGCAGCTTAAGAACTCCTAACGGTTCACGCATAGTCGGTAAGAGGAAGAAATGACTGTCAAATGTGTCGAGACGCATTTCGGAAATCCGACGACTTGTCGAAAAATGTACCTAAGTACCGTGAGATCAGAATTACACTAATAAAAAAGAATTAGACTTGACCATGGAATAGTCCGTTACGTTGACTAAACTATGGGAGTGAGGTTCGTGGCAGAAAAAATTTCGATCTGTCACTTTTTGACAACGAAGCCACAGAGGACAGAAACTTAACACTCTTGAATCAGTTTAGTCAAGTTAACTGATTATTCCATAATTTAAAATCTTTGGAAAAAAATGTGAAAATTTTCCAATTTGGAATGTGCAAAAAATCATATTATACGATACACAATTATTTTAAGTACATCTAACAGAATCTCGGCTTCGCCTCGTTTTTGCAAACCTCGATTCTGTTTATACTGACTTTTTACCAAATTTATATAAACTCCGTTCATTTTCTATAGCAGAACTAAAATTTTTCTGCACTTTTGACAGTGTGATCGAAATTTAGCGGGGAACCAAAAACATTACATAATCCAATTCTTCTAAGGCTTATTTTTATTGTTAGCAGCAGTGTCACAGATAAACGTACCTGGGGCTTTTTCGTGAATATTTTTCTTTGCACTTTACTCAAAACTGCACGCACGCAAAGGTCATTTTGGGCCAATTCACAGCAATTGCAAAATTTTGACATTTGTCATGTTTTCTGACATATCGTATTGAAATCGCTTCTACCAACTCACCTGGAGTGCGTTCGCAAAATGTTACATATTACACACTCTGCAACAAAAATAACGTTCACATCCGAAAATGGCAGCTTTGTAATTATTACAAGCGTTTATAAATGTTACTCTGTTACAAGAAAGTGTTACAAAGCTTACCTTGGTGACGACCACGGTAAATTGTCAAGAAGATGATATATATTACATAACCTGTCGCATCTCAAACTTTATGGCAAATAATTTTAAGTTTTTCTTAATAATTTCGGGCAATCAGTTATAAACGCGATCAGCTTTCGGAAGCAGCTAATATGGAGGTATGATTGTGCTTATTTACGAATACCAGAGCAAAATGGTTACAGAGTCCGTTCACAATTCAACTTTACTCTGCGTTCCGTTCCAAATGTCATTCAAATTACGTTACTTTGCTATTACTCATAGCTATTTATTACATTACAATGTAATCTTTTCCGAACGCACCCCTGCTAGTAAAATACCTTGCAAAATTTCATTATACCAACCTAAAATTCAAATTTTGACGTTCTGTCACTTCAATAGAAAATGAATGGAGGTTAGTAAAATAGCGTATCATGGGTGGGACTTTGCCATTTCATTTCAGTACACTTTTTGTATTGTAATCGGTTAGTCTGCATAAATAATTAATTACAAGGTACATAATTTGATAATTATCAGCCCTGAGAAAAATCGATTTTATTGCTTTCGGTTAACAGCAAACATTTAATAACAATAACCGCAAGCAGCTATTAATTATTTACATTTCCTGTAATAGTTACTATATTAAAAAATCTTATTCCCCTGATGAACGGTTCTGAAATAACAGACATTAAAGCCGTAATTGCAGGTTACTTCGCAAGCTGCAATCATTCTCTTGAAAAAACGAGTGGCTACAAAACAGCCAGAAATTAATTCCCACTAGACTTATCATTCAAGTTTGGATAGTTAAACCAGAGGGATATCAAACATGTCAATGACACGTGTGAAGGTTATGGTACTAAGTTTTGTACCTCCTGCGCCTTTTTACCCTCGATCCCTGCTATCAGATCGATAACCTTTTACTTGTTTACCAGGATTATAGGGCAATTATATAAATATTTTTCGAAAGGTCAAAATAGTAACGATAAGTTATCACAGTGAAGTGATTTATTCGGCACACAGATAACTTACATAATGCCAGTAGCAACAGACGATTTTTGTTTCGCTTGCAGTTATTTGTTTATAAGAATGCGCACACCGTCATAGCCTATTAATAAACACCTGATGGGTTTCGAAATTGGTTTTATTAGAAAATTTTATTGTTGCAATTTAACGGATTTCGGTTTTTATTGACGGGAAACATCCATGTGGTATCTCTACCGGATACAGACACATATTTTAAGAGATATAACACGACATGTGGTTGCTAATGTGGCGATAGCCAACTCTCTCGAATTAAGTAACAATGCAAATCGACTCCGCCCAATTATCGCCTATGTCGCCGATTTTGCCTCAAATTATCTCTCAAACGAACTTCATCGTCCTCGTCGGGATTCAGGACGATTAAATCGGCGGGGGTGTAAACTTTCTGGCAATTAGGACAGCTTTCTCCCCCGACCATTTTAAATCCCCTTTCGGAAAATACACAACCGCAGAGCCACAGGGCAAAAAATTTAAACCTCCCTGACATTTCCAATCCGGTCAAGGGGCAGATGTAGGGTGAGGCATCGGCTTGACTTCTTTGCTCCTCTCGGTATTCAGCATTGGGGGTTAAATTGAGTTGACGTACGTCTCGGAGGGTCCTGATGTGCGGTGGCGTTTCCTTGTTGATTAAACCTTCAATTATGGAGGTTTTATTGTACAATTTACCGAGCCCGCACGTGACCACTGGGGGTTGCAAGTGTTGCTGGGTCAAATTGCAGTATTTCCATCGAAAAATTAAGTGGGAGTCTGCGTCTCGAGTTTCCGGCTTCTTTTTCACTTTTACGAGCTCGTCGCGGCGAGGGATTGTGCCACCATCGCATCCCATTTTGACAGAATTGGGTACTTTTTGACGTTTGAAACAAAGGGGACGTCAAGCAAGAACTTAGTTGCCATGGTTGCCGATTGTTATCACCATTTTCATTAAAAGCGCCCGTAGGCCATGGAAATTCGAATAAAATACAGGATGCGAGTTTAGTCTGGAATAGAATTAAAATACTTAAATCTTTTCCCTTAATCTCTGACAAAAATCCTCGGACAGGTCAACTTTATTTTTTAATGCCGATTTGATGGTGTGGCCAGTTATTTTTTTCAACTTCCGGTTTAATTTTTAAAATTTCACTGGACAGATTTGGCTGAAAATTGGTATGCAGGGTTCACAGAATTTTTCCCTTATTTTTTGGAGTAAAATTTTGAAATTTGGAACATCGAATATTCAAAGGCGATTTTCTGACCTCACAACCAAATTTTTTCCATTTCCGGTCTTACCGGAAGTGGCATCAACTTATTATTTTCAAATGGAACAACCTGTATACCGGGTGACAACGAGACCATGTACGCACCAATAGCTTTTTCAATTATCAAGATAAAAATCTAAAAAAAATCGCAGTGAACATGCTCACCAAACGTAATTTTTTGACATTCATTACAACTTTTCATCACTTCCGGTTACCCAGGAAATGGCTTTAATTTTGATTTTTTAAATGAGTCACCCGGTATATATTTGTAGTTTTGGAATCCAGGAGTCATCCTGAATATTATAGTATCATTTTCGTCAGTTTTTCCTTGTTTTTGTCGAAATTTTGTTGTGGATCTAGAGTGCCGCGATACGTTTTATTTTGTCGTTAATGGACGTCAATTATTCTCATAAAATTAATAATACTTCAAACGTTGCGAGAGGCGGTGATCCATTTTACTCGAAGTGGGCTAAGTATTTAAATCGAAGAGGAATGAAAATTCAAACTCAAAGTCGATCCCACACAAATTATAATCAGATTTAAAAGTGTACCAAGGTTTCAGTCCACACTTGGACCATCTTCAGCACTACAAAAACAAAAACGAGGAGCTTAAATAGACAGAAAAATAAACAAAATATTCTTACCCAAAAAAAATTAATTAAGGGGGTATGAAAAAGTCGATGACACTGGGGCTTATGATCTCACAAACGGGTTATTTAAGTCCCAGTGTCATGTACAAGAATCAGGGACCCAAAAACACAAAACACAAATTAAATTTTGGTTTAAAACTTTGAGTCTAGAATATAACGTTAGACTCAAAGGGTGATGATCGAAAAGATTAAATTAGGTAAAATAAAATAAAACATTGAAAGAGGTAGCTGTTTCAATGGCTACCTCACGTTAGATTGAACAAAATGGCGAAAATTGTCAAATTGTGTGGGATCGACTTTGAGTTCGAATTTTCATTCCTCTTCGATTTAATAATACTTCGTTTCGGCTCATTTAGTCTTATTCGGATGGCTTCAAAATAGGGAAAAAGGTTTTTCGCGGATAACTACATTTTAACCTCCCCACTCCACTTCACCATTTAAAAAAAAGGGAGGTTACTGCAATCACTAAAATTTTCGAATTCGAGATAAGACCGGATCTATACGTTTTGAGGTCTCAGGAACCCAAAAAAGTGTTTTTTAAAATGTGTCTGTATGTATGTACGTACGTTCGTACGTTCGTAAACACCCCACAGCCCAAACTACTCGACCGATTTGGCTGAAATTTGGTACGTGTGCATGTGATAACCCAACTTAGATCTGAAAAGCTTTTGGAGCCAATCGTGCAACTAGAAATGCCATTTTGACACATCAACTTTTAAATTTTAAATGTAAACCCCCATTTTTCAGGTCACCATAAGAAAGTCTTTCAGATTCTGCCTTCAAAGATGTATTCACTGTCAGTGCCCTTTTGACCAAAAACTAAAAAAATCGAGATTTTTATCGGACTTTAAAATCACTGTACAGCCCAAGCCCCTGAACCGATTTGGCTGAAATTTTGTACATGGGGGATTGTATTACACGTCGAAGAGGTGAACAAATTTTGGATTCAATCGGCCCACGAAAAATGCCGTTTTGGCACACCAATTTCGAAATTTAAAATTATTTTTTCATTTGACCATTAAAAACAAGTTTTTGAAAGATTTATTGTCACCTTCAGAAAGGTCTTCAAATACTGGTTTTAAATGAGATAAAATTTATTCGCATTTAGTACCCTTTGGGTAGAAAAATCGAAATTTTGTAATAACATTGAAACCACCTGCCTTTTTTCAAATGGTACCATATGCCGTTACACTTGATTCATAAAAACAGATACTTTTTTCTGCGTGCAATGATACCACCAACTTGGCATTTTTGTCGCAAAAAATGAGTACCACCGCCTTCTAGATCCACAACTAAGTTTCCCAAAACAACAGAAAAGACTTAATAAAATTACACTACAATACTCAGAATGACTCCTAGATTCCAAAAATATAAAAATGTACCGGGTGTCCCATTTAAAAACTCAAAATTTAAGCCATTTCCGGCATAATCGGAAGTGATAGAAAGTTCTCTAATGTTATGTCAAAAGATGACGTTTCGTGGATATTGTGGATATTGGAGTGTACATAGTCTCGTTATCACCCGGTATATCACAACATTTATGGATTCTACATAATTTTCAGAATCCAATTTTTATGTTTCGATCTAAAAGGTTGTGAACCCCCATGTTATAATAATTGAAAAATTGAAGTCACATAAAAAATATTAAAATTCTTGACTTATGAAGGGGTATAGTTTGCCAAAACGATATTTTTATATCAAAACTTTATTTTTTCAATTGTACCATAATGGTACCGATTTGAAAGTACAGTTAATAAGGAATCTACCCATCTGCCCATTTTGCAATTGGTTCCAATAATATCGGAAATTAGACACAAAAAAGAAAGTGTTATCTTAGAAGTGAATAACGTAAAAAGTATACAGTAGAAACCAGATATATAAATCATATCGACTGTCAGCTGGTGCTGTGTAATACACTTTCATTTGGTGTGGGAGAATGACAAGACGTTGAGAGATTTGACAACTAAATTTTAGAGTAGATTTGAAAGGGTTAAATTATTATTATTAATGTGTCTGGAGTTATACCATATGGTACCCAATTTTCGTGTAAAAACAAGTTTATCGATAAAAAGTCTACCTCTTATGTATTTACCCCGAATAAAATAATATCGTTCTTGACAAATTTTCTCGCTCAAAATCAATTAAAGCCATTTTATTCGAAAACTTTGTATCTGAGTGACACTTCACAACAGCCCTTTTTTATGATGAGAACAATGTTGGCAACAATAAAATACCCAAAAAATGTAAAAGGTCCCCCCATCAAGAACGAAAGCCTATGATGTTGCTAAAAATCCGAAAAAAAACAAAAAGCCCTTCAAAACACTAACCTATGCTCCAAATTTGAAGATCCTATCGGTTTTTTTTTTAATTTTCCAATAATTAAAAAAAAACGATTTTCCTGGTACGCATATAACTTGCATGGTTTATTAACAACTTTGAATCTATTTTAATAAGGTAAGGAATCTCATAAATGACGTTTCATAACGTAATTCTGGGACATACTATATAAATTAAAGGAAAAATCTCTAAAATTAACAATAAGCGCCTACCTGAAAACTATGCGGCGGCTTTCTAGGCAACGAAATGACGATGACCGTCTTCTCTTCGATTTCCCGATGATCTGCTGATTCTAATTCTGGAAATAATAATAATTACACAAGAATAGAGATAAATACTTTGACGTTCCTTAGAAATAATTATTATACATAACGTGTGGTTCAAAATAAACGATGTCAAACGTGATTTTTTAAAAATGTTTGACACTAATGACAGTTAATAATAATAATAATAATATACAGTTTATTGTGTAGTTGTCACAGTATCAGTACAGCTCCAGTATTTGTTTCTGAAACGGTTTACAAATGAGCAGGTTGATTTTAACAAGAATTTTTACTGAAAAAACAAAAAACTGCCTGGACGCCAAGGCTATTTTTGTTGACGAGTGCTTCAAGATGCTTGCTCAAAAATTTAAGATTCATGAAGAAATAAAAGCTTTTTAAACTTTTATGGGGATCACCAGCATAACCTAACTTTTGCCAAAAAGTTTTGTTTGATGCTGGAAGTGGAGAGGTCCATATCTTTTCGAAATAATTTGCATTAATAAATGCAAGAAAAACATTAATTTAAAAAAATCACGTCATTTTAGTTTAGTGATTTTCTTTGGGGACGGGGACGTGCGAGTAATTTTGCACAAACATTTCTAGAAACTTCTGTTTCCAAAGCCTACCCTAATTACAGACGTTTTGAATCTCAATGTATAATAGTCGGGGAGGCAGCGACAGAAATATTCGGTCGATTTCATTAACTTTCTTTTCCACATTATTCGTTAATTTACGTGTCATAAATACAGAAATTGGCGGTCTGCCAGGGTACCTGCGGGACAGGGCCCCGCAATGTATGGTAAAAAAGAGTGAAATCATTAACGCTGAAATCTTTTAAATGAATTACAGACACCTCGAAGTATCCAAAAAAAACCGCTCTGCCACTTCGCCCGCGGGACAAAATGTGTACTGTAGGAGGTGTAGAAAAGACAGATTGTTGCCTAACGACACTATTATGCCACCTGAGGTGTAGAAAAGACAGATTGTTGCCTAACGACACTATTATGCCACCTGTTTTACACCTGCTTCGGGTAGATAATTTAAATATGACAGTATAGTTTGACAATTTCATTAATCAAATGTGGTTGGCAGACACATTTTGTCCCGCAGGCGAAGTGGCAGACCGTTTTTTTTGGACACTTCGAGGTGTCCGTAATTCATATAAAAAATGGTAGCGTTAATAATTTCCATCTATGAGACTAGTTTTTTTGGTATACTTGAGCTGCCCCCGTGGAGCGTTATCCCGCTACTGGCATGGCAGACTCGACTTTTTCGAATCACATCATAACGACATACGTAATAGGAAAAATGACTTTAGAAAGATAATGAAATGAGTCAAGCCAATCTGTCGCTGCCTCCAGGACTAAGCGATTATAAGCGGCCGGGGTTATAGAAGATGCACTGCATTATTTTTGATGTTGTTAAATGGGAATTTCTGAAAGTGTCTCTGCTGGAAGGCCCTTTTATTAACGTTAATTACTAAAATTCGACACTATCATTGACCAATTTTTTCGTTTTCTTAGTAGCACCACCGTTAAATCATACTATTACTTATGTGAGGCAATCAAACTTTGTTCATTTTTGACGTGTAAATTACAGAATAATGGTGTCACGGTTGGTGGTTAGCTGATCCTAAAATTTAGAGTCGGCGATGAGGAGAACGGCTTGCAAGAGCACAAAACCAAAATAAATAAATAAACAGAAGCCGACCGTTTTAACTCAAAAATCTTGTTGTTCCTGTAAATAAACGATTCCTCTCTTTTGTTGAAGATTTATAATCTACTTATCTTCTTTTTTATACTTCGGAATGAAAAATAGTCGACAGTTTAAACCTTAAGCTGCTACAAAAATATTACCAAACAAAAAGGAAAGGCCACGAATGACTCTACCAATAACTAACAAGTCAAAACATTTTTCTTCATGCATGAACAGTTTTTGAGAAACTTATTCCATTACAGAAAACATACGGGAGTTATTATAATGGAAAAAATGCATTGAACACGCCATTAATTTGAACGACTTAGTTTTGTAATTAGCTCTTATCAGTACCTAATGAGTAACGATTAGTATTGCCAATAAAAATTTCAGATAATATGAAGATAGGTAAACATATTTCTGATTTAATTTTAAAAATATTGTAATGAGCTGTGCCATTAATATCCAATATTCCTTTCCTCTGTTATGTCTACAATAATAATTGTATTTACATTGTTGTTATACGTGATATGATTAATATTTTTACAATATAAGTACCCGTCTGGGTTTCCCTATTGTATATTATTACGAATTTTTCTTGATCTTTTAGTGTTGCAACGTGGAATCCACCGCGGTTGGCTAATTTCTTACCATGAGAATATTGAAGTGTTTACCTATATCTTTGAGTAGGTATTTATTTTTCTTTGTCAGAATAGTGAAGTTGAAAAAGTCTAGGAAGTACATAGTAACTCATCAGAATCTGATGGGTCGCTATGCACTTCTTAAACTTTTTCAACTCTATATTAAAACAGTTAAAAAAGTTACAGATTGATGAGAGCCTTCTGTAACGAGTGTTTTATATACTATTTTCTGTTTTGGCTTTCATTTACGTTTTTTATTCAGATTTTTTTTTTTGGACAAAGCATTTAGGGAAATTTTAGTACAAAAAGTTAGGTTGCTCACCTCGTATACTCGTATATGTATTTTACATAAATCAAAAGATGTAGTAGGACAGTTATACCACGATACATGGGCCCCAAAATAGGCTCCAATATCTGGGAAAAACTTATTTGTACCTCCGGGTATGAAAAATTATTGTTAATTTTAAGAACGAACATTAAATTCTCTATTATAATAGAGCGGTCTAAGATACTATAGCCAGTATACTATACTGGCTATACAGGTACTATAGTCAGTCGTTTGGTCTCTATAGGTCGTTTAAGGCACTGGTGGGGGTTTATTGCGCTTGGCCCCGTATGATACGCATGCGTTGATCTTGTGTCATTTCTAGTGCATTTATACGTCATTTGTCACTACTGTCAACAGAATCTGGGACCTTTCACGTTTACCACGTGCCATTTTAACCTACAATGATGAAAAATGACACATAACTGACAGTAGACATTCAAGTAAATTCCGTCGGCGGTCAAAAAATGACTGCGCATACGGCCATACATGGCGGCATGACGTCACGCTTAAAGGACCTATTTTTCTTGACTCAATTAATATTTCAAACGGTATTTGTTTATTTTGCAGATACGTAAACAGGAAAATAAAAAATTAATTTCCATTGAAGTTAAGGTTTACAAAATTCACTAATTTTATCAAATGAATCGTATTAATAGTCAGGGAGGCAGTGAACATTTTTGGAATGGCATTTCATTTCAGTGAGTTTCGTTTAGCACTTTTATAGTTATTTTCATGGTGGAGATTACTAAAACGGAAGTCTGCCATAAATCTTGTGGGACAGAGGCTAATACTGGCCATTTAAATTTTTCAAAAATTGACACTTCGAAAACGGTAACATACAGTGTGTCTCATTTTAACTGGGACCACCCAAATATTTCGGTTAATATTGAGCAAATTAATTCGCTTTTTTTTCTACGTGCAGAGCTACAAAATTTGCATCTTTGTGATGCTTCACGTTTTTTCTATCCCGAAATTTTAGTCCACTGCGATTATTAAAGAGGACAAAAACAGCGAAATCGGATTAGGCATTTTTTTACCGAAAAAGTTTATTAAGAGAAGAAGATGACTCCAAATGGGTAAAATCCGAACTTTCCGGCCAAAATAATTTTTTTTTTTTTTTGTGAATAATGGATGTAGTGTAAAGAGGGTCCATAATTAAGGTATATAGGAAATAATAAATCACAAAATGGAGATCTGTTGACATCGTCGGTCTGAAGATGACATATGAAATGTCGAAACTAGTCATTTAAATACAGAGTTTTTTACCAAGAGGGAGGGACTTATTATTTCCTATATACCTCAAAATAAAAATGTTGAATTTCTGGAGGAAAAAATTAAAAATATCGAAAACTTCATTATTGTTAAAACAAAAGGTTTGGTGTGTAATTAAAAACAATTGAAATGAGTGTTTGACAGTTGCTGTTGGCTCTGGCTATGCAAAATTTAACAATCGCAGAAAAAGTTGGAATTATTAAGGTTATTATTTATTCGCTTATAATTTCAACTTTTTCTGCGATTGTTAAATTTTGCCCAGCTATACCTAGCTAACAACAAATGTCAAACAAACCTATTTCAATTGTTGTTTTATTACACAGCAACCCTTTTGTTGCACAAATATTGAAGTTTCCGATATTTTTGATTCTTTCTTCCAGAAATTCAACATTTTTATTTTGGCCTGAAAGTTCGGATTTTACCCATTTGGAGTCATCTTCTTCTCTTAATAAACTTTTTCGGTAAAAAAATGCCTAATCCGATTTCGCTATTTTTTGCCTCTTTAATTAATCGCAGTGGGGTGAGATTTCGGGATAACAAAAAGGTGAAGTATTACGCAGATGCAGATTCTGGAGCTATGTGCAAAAAAAGAGCGAGTTGATTTGCTCAATATTAACCGAATTATTTGGGTGGTTCCAGTTAATGAGACACACTGTATACGAAAAGTTGTATTTTCCAGTGTAGATTAAGCATCTGAAAAGAAATCTAAGATATTTTTTGTCTAATGACTGGCCTATAGGTTAATTGTTATACACTAAACTTTTATCTATGTCTTTACAGAATTCTGAAATCGACTCCCAAGAATCAGAAGTACTCCCTCCACGCAATACAATTGGAAAACTGCAAAATTCAGCGTGTAATTTTATTCAGAAGAAGAAATAATGAAGGATCTGCATGAGCAGCAATCGGATCTTCAGCAAAATCACAATGAAATGAAGAAAATACGCTTTCCATCCGAGTTACATACATCAGCATTGACCTCAAAAATTGGGGCAGTCAGTTAAAAAGCTTTGCAATTGAATTTCTGTTATGAAAAATAAACGATCGTTACAGAAACTCGATGGTCATTCCAGGATATTGCATTGCCCGCCTTTCAGTTGTCTCTCGAACGGCTACTTGCCCACGAAAATCTCATTTTCCGCATCGATTGTTGGAAGTAATGCGACTGTCATGTTGCAACTTCGCGAATTCATTAAAACAATTTAATCATTTCTTGCAAAATCGGACCGAACTCACGACTTTCATGAGTAATGTGTTTCCATTATGGCAGCACAATCACGCGAAACCCTAACACGCTGATAAATTTTGACATATTTTAACGTGTTTTTATAACGTACACCGCAGGTTAACGCTTATCGATAGGTTTTGTGATTTTTTAAGTGCCTAATAAAAAGCCGAATATGGGTCGAATATATTACGGGAATGTCACAATAATCAACGATCCATATTTAAATATATGCTTTTTTGACTTTCTCTCTTCATGTTCAGCATCATAAAAACCGCTGAATGGTTTTGAACAGGGCCGTGTTAAGGCACAAAAATCTTGGGGCGCAAAATTTCAGATCGTTAAAATTCTTTTTATAAGCGACAATTATGTTTCTTTTCTGCAAAGGCGAGCGCCGGCGGTGCGGCGCCCAGAGAATTCTAGTTTATACTTTATAATATTCACTTATAAGGGAGCTGCGCCCCTTTAAAGGGGCACTCAAAAAATCAGTTTTCTGAAAATTTCTCGAAAATTTTGAACAATAGGATTTTGAAATTCAGAGCAACGGTTAGTGCACTGCAAAGAGCTTTCTCTTCAATTTTTTTCAGATAATTAATAACATCAGAGGTGTGCGCGTTCTTGGGGGGGGCTTACATATTTTTTTACATTTTCATTTGTTGCGGGCCTTTTTTTTGCTAAATAATAACAAAATCGTAATCTCTGGTCTATTCCACATAAAAAAGGTGCTCTTGTTGAATGTAGCTAGGGCGCACCATTTTCGAATAAAATGTTAGTTTAGTTAGTTTAGTTAGTTTAGGGGGCGAAAATTTGTGATTAGCACTTTGTTTTATCTACCTGATTAGTGAAAATAAAGATGGAAGATGATTCCTTACATCATTTTAGGAAGAAAAGTTCATATTAAGATGCGGCAGAAAATGTTTCGTAAAAGAGCTATGGTCCTTCGAATGGAATCTTCGAAAACATATGTATGTGTTATTCGAAGGACCATAGCCCCCTTAGGAATTACTTTTTTTTCACTAATTATGTAGATAACATAAATCTTCCAACAGAAATTTTCGCGCTCAAAACCAATCAGTCACTTTAATCGATAAGGGTGCGTTTTAGCGGCCTTCAAGAAGAGCCTCTTTTTCCGTAGAATCGACCACCGATTAAGATTTTGTTATTATTTGATGACAAAAATGACTACAACAAAAGAAAATGTAAAAAAATGTGTAAGGCCCTCCAGGAACGCACGCCTGTAGTTGTTATTAAAAATCTGAAAAAAAGTGAGGAGAAAGCTCTTTATAACACTAACGATTGTTCCAAATTTCAAGATTCTATTCTTAATATTTTTCGAGAAATTAAAAAAAATTGACTTTTGAGTACCCCTTTGAAGGGGCGTAACTCCCCTATGAAGCATTTCCGGACATAATATAATAATATATAATATTGTTTATTGATCCCTGATAACTATTACACAAATAGATAGGACAAGTCAATACGTCCATAGGAACTATTCTTCCGAGAATGATGTAAGAAATAACGTCCCGGAGTTAGGACCATGAATATAGGAACACCCTGTATAGTAAACCAGATAATACACGCTTCACTTACGGACGCAGCAAGTTTTCCAACAGATTTGTCGCACTTTGAACATTGTGGTTTGGACCAGGGTTGAGCAATTTAAATCAGCTGATTTAAAATCAACTGATTTTTTTTTAAAATCATTCGGCCTGATTCTGTAACTTGTTGATAACTAGTCAATATTGAAATCAATTGCGAAAATTGATTGGAGGAGTAAGCCTTGTTTACGTCGTTTCTTTGGAAACATACATTTTTATATCAATATTTTTTACAAGTCAATTGAAATTCAAGCAAGTCCCAAAACCACTTGCTTAAAATGTTGATAAGTTTCTGTAAAATATTGATATCTCCAAGACAACAGCGTAAACAATAGTCACATTGGCCAATCCAGTTATCTAAATTGATTTCAATGTTGACAAATATCAACAAATTACAGAATTAGGCCGATTGATTTTATTCAAGTGATTAATTTTATTTACAAAATGAACAAAGACAACGAAACAATTATTAGAAAAATAGATAGTTAATAGATATCGACAAAACTATTATTTATTTTCATTAAAATATTTAAACAAAAATACCACTTTTGAGGCTCTTTCTACTCCTAATCTGTTCCTTAATTTCGAGTGAACCAGACCAAATGAAGACCAACTGAGGTCGAGGAAGCCACACTACAAAGTAACTGCTTTGAGGCCCACCATTCTACAGCTGACACTTTGTTTAAAATTTCTCCGGAAAACATGATTTTCTTAAAATAATCTGATTTTGCTTGCAATTTTATAATTGTACGTAGCAAACCAGTATTAGTATAAGCTTCTTCTGCTACTGATAAAGCCTCTTCAGTTTTAGTTGTTTTAGAGTCAAGTCTGTTTCATCGAAAATAATTTTTAATTTTTTCCATTCCTCTACAGCATAGCAGTAGACAAAAATGCATCTTTTGCTCGCAGCTTATCAAGCGCTACGGCTATATTGGCTTTAAAATTTAAAAAAATACACTTGCTTATCAATCTACCGTCGTTCTACACACGCAAGGCAAAAATCTAAGATGTCCCGCCGCCGTTTTAACTTCTACGCTTCGCGAAGCAGGTACTGGAATCGATCGGAAAATTTGGGCCATATCGATCCACGGAAAGTGCCTTTTTGGCACATCAACTTTAAAAATTTAAGTGCAAACCCCCATTTTTCGCGTTACCATATGAATGCCCTTCGAGTTGTGCTTATAAAAATGTATTCACACTTGTGCCTTTTTGACCAAAAAATGGTGCCGTGAAAAAAAAACTATGCATAACAGTATATTTTTATTACCGGATTTGATAGCTGATTTTTTTTTCAAGTCGAACACCTTAGTGTCATTTTTTCGAAAACTGTTTTAGTGCAAAAATGCTCTTTTGAATTTTAACCTCCCTACTCCACTTCACCACTTAAAAAAAAGGGAGGTTACTGCAATCACTAAAATTTTCGAATTCGAGATAACACCAGATCTTCACGTTTTGAGATCTCAGGAACCCAAAAATGTGGTTTTTAAAATGTGTCTGTGTGTATGTACGTACGTACGTTCGTTTGTAATCACGCCACAGCCAAAACTACTAGACCGATTTGGCTGAAATTTGGAACATAGCCATCTCGTAACCTAACTTAGATCTGAAAAGCTTTTGGAGCCAATCGTGCAACCGGAAATGCCATTTTGGCACATCTACTTTTAAATTTTAAATGCAAACCCCCATTTTTCATGTCACCATAAGGAAAAAGACCTTCAAATCGGTTAAATAAAGTTAAATGCTATATTTACAAATTCTGTGAAAAAGTAGAAGTTTCTACCGTCTTCGAGACTGCCAATTTTTTTTGTTTGATTCGTTTTTTAAAAAAATCAAAAAAATCGGATGATTTTTATCAACCCTGGTTTGAACAAGGCACGCCCGGTATCGCCCGCTCATCCGCAAAAGTCATCGAGAAATACTATACCTGGATACCTACGGTAGATTGTTAATTTTAATTTTTATACCCATCAGTTACGTAATTTGGGATTGGCAATACATTTTTTTATTGAGCCTTCTATTTAAGAGGAGAGTAAAAGTTTTAGGAGTTTTAAATCAATGTTTTTGTGTCAGGTATTGTGTGTTTGTGTAAGATGGAACGAAAGCAGAAAACCAAAACAAGGTTTAAAATTACTGTTTGGTTCGGATTTGGACTGTGAAAATACTGAAAATCAGGTGCAACCGGGGGGGGGCTAAAAATTATTATTATTGGGGTGCCAAATTTCATCCTCGCCTCACCTAAAATATTTCCATAACCCGGCCCTGTTTGAAACTCGAAGAATCGCTGCGGGGTCAGCGCGTTATTTAGCAGGAAGTGCAAGAAACTTCCCTCGCTTCATTTTTCCGGTCGCATTGTCCTTAATTATGTCTTTGTGTTGTCATTGCGACAAGCAGCAGAGAGGTGCACGCTTATGCGACACTTGCTCACACAATCATTGCCCATTGACGATAGGTGTATGTGCTTAAAAGGAAACCGTGATTCAATGCAATTTACGATCAATTTGCAACAGATAGTTGCGTATTTATAGAGACAGGCGGCATGCAGGGAGTGGGTCCTCTCCAAGTGCAGAGACCGAATAATGTAACCGGTAAGCTGTAACCGGTCCAGGCGGCTCTGCTCAAGTGGGTGGTGGCGGACAAACTGCAAGCAAGAAGTAAATTCCACTTCCACCATCTCCATACCAAAAATGGACACAAAACCCTCCGTGGATGACGTCACGTCCCACGGGGAAACATCTGCTCGAACGCGCCCTTTCTGAGGGGTCAACCGCGACGATAATTTAATCAGCGGGCAAGCCCTCGGCAAAATTGGTCCGAGAGATTCCTACATATTCGATGGTAGTAGCCGTCCCCGAGGTTTACGGTAGTCTTGTTTGTTTGCATTTACTTATCCTTATCACTGTTATCAGTCAAGGAGTGCCATTGTATTGTCAGTCTATGATTATATTTTTCTAGAGAAAACTCGCCCTTGATATCCGTTTCGTCAAACAGTTCTCGACGCATTGATAAACAGTTTGTTTTCTCTAGTGGTTATGCTGTCAGGATTCTATTCCATGTTATTTACCCACCCCCTATACAAAAAATTCATTAGCTCTCTTCTTTTTAAAGGTAGGATAACCGCGAATTCATTGGCGCTGCTTAATTAAAAATGTCATCAGTCATTCCTAATTTTTAAGTCAAGCGACGTTGGTGGGTGCAAACGGTCCTAAAATTATTAATTTCATGTTTTCGGGAATTCGATTTTCTGCGAGATTTTAGAGAGAAATTAAAAAGCCACCGGAAGATGTACATCAGTGCGATGTGTATTCCTGTAGATGTTTATCTATCATCACGTACTGGTGCAGTCGGGTGCAGATTTTATCAATCTGCACCTAGTAGTAGTGCCTCCGCAGACGCACAGTGGTGTCAAAAAGGCAAACTGTTGAAAATTGGCCGTTCAGAATTAAACAGTAGAGAATGAACAAAAAAACACAAACATTTGCGAAGTATGGAGGAGATGAGAAGTCCAAGGCAATGAAAATTTATTGTAGTTAAATAGAAATACCAAGAGTAGCATGGCAATTTTGCAAAATTGACTCTCAGAAAGTTGAGAATTGTACAGGGGGATAAAAAATCAAGAAGGGTGAAAATTAACCGCCGTAGTTACAGAAAATAAGCCAATTACGCAAATTTCGCTTTTGGAGGCTTGAAATAAAAGGACTTGAAAAAGTGAAAAGGGTAAACATAACCCAAATGAGCTGAATTTGTTACCAAAGAAAAACGAAATAGACGCTTAGGGGTCAAAAAATTGTAAATGAAAAATTAAAGTGGATGAAAATTAACTGTAGTTAAGTAGAATTACAGAAAATACAATCATGCAAATTTTGCTTGTTGGGGTTTTGAAATATTGCGAATGTGGTGGAAAAAATGAAAAAGGCAAACATAATCTACATATATGAGTTCAACTCATTATTGTCGATGAAAAGGGAAATAGGCGAATGTAGCAAAATGGGTGCTTAGAGAGGAAAATTGTAAAGGGGGATGAAAAGTCAAAGGGGGTAAAAATGAACCAAAGCTGAGTAGAATTACAGAAAATAACACAAAAATAAGCCAATTATGCAATTTTAGATATTGGTGGGTGGAATTATTGTGAGGGGAGTTGAAAAAGTGAAAAAGGTAAACATTATCCAAAAGAGTAAAATTTGTTACCGAAGAAAGACAAAATTGGGTGAATTTTCCCAAATTAACGCTCGGGGGGTTGCAAAATTGTGACAGAGGATGAAAAGTTAAGAGGTGTGAAAAGTGACTGTTGTAAATTATGACTATCTAAAATTACACGAAAAAGAAGCTATTGCGTAAATTTTGCCTGCAGTGTCACTGTAAATTAGCACACCAAATTCTGCATTGATACGTTGAGCAGTTTTTAAGTTCTCGTATTTTTCTAATTCTGCATGTTAGGGGCTGTAGCTTTAGCGCTTTTAAGGGTGGTTTTTCGTGAATGACGATAATTACCTTTTTTGTACCATTAATAGAAGGTTATCGAATTGTGTCAATTTTAACCCTACATTATTCAGTAGAAATTCCAATTTCTACCCCAAAATGGGATCCCGTTCGTTAAAGTTCTCCTAAAATGCACTCCTCGAAGAAATATTGGGTAACACCTCACAGTTTCACAGTAGAAATTGCTTCTCTATGTCAAATGAAACTCCAACCCAATATTTCACCACCCCTACGTAATCTATGGAAAGTTGTGTTTTCAATTTCACCACCCTAATTCAATGCGTTTTTTTCAACCATTTATGATTTCACCCCTTTGTGATTTATAGGGCTGAATTTATTTCTACTGTGTTACATTACTTCTTGAGTATTTGCTTACATGTGTTGTTCATAAATACATCAATAGAATTTCAGAAAAAATAAATAATCCGCTTGCAAAGCGTTAGGAGTTGCTTTTAGGTTGAAAACTTATAAGAACTTTTTTCAATGATTGACCGAAATCTATCGAACCCCGTAATTTTATACCATGCCATTTGCTTGAATAAATTTCAAGTTTTAACACTTAAATTTCATCCCTTTGGTTAGACCTTAGTGAAAATATGCCCGTCCGTCTACATTCTCTGTATAATTTTTCCGGTAGTTTCACATAATGAGTCATCACAATCATAATCAATCAATCAAATGTTCAACCACATCAAGCAAAAACAAAAATTCGTTTACACCCCAGTTTAAAAATTGCTTAGAATGGAATAGTAGGCTTGCATTATCGCTTCAGTTGTCGAAGAATGACGGATATAAATAAATAAAACATAAAATTTCGCCACAGGCATATCTTTTCAAAATTCCCAAAATTTGGTTCAAATGTTAGCCCAAAAATGAGCAATGTTCGATAGTGTCCATTAAGCTTCCATACGTCGTGGAGCAGTTTTTGAGTTCTCGTATTTTTGTTTTTCTGCATGTTAGGGGTTGTAGCGCCTTTAAGGGTGTTTTTTCGCAAAATATGAATAGTACCTTTTTTGAATCATTAATTAACAGAAAGCTATCGAAAGATGCCAATTTAGACGAATACTTCTTAAGCGGAATTTTAAGTTACAACCCCTAATTTCTCTCTTAAAACAAACTTGAAGGTCTAACGTGCGTACCAAGTTTCAGTAAGATACCTCCAGTAGTTCTCGAGTTATTGCAATTAATAGTTTCTCGGTTTTCCACCCCTAGCTCCCACCCCCCTTGGTCCGATATGGCTCAAAAGCAATCCCCTCCTTACTTGTCGGGAGACAAAGCCGTATACCAAGTTTCAGCCCGATATCTGAATCCGTTCTCAAGTTATCGCTCGGACAGAATGAGTCCTATTCTGTAATTTGGTTGACTTCAATCAACATTGAAATAAATTGAGAGACATGATTGGGGAATGTGACCTTTGTTTACATTGTTGTCTTAGAGATATCAATGTTTTCTGGAAATTTGTCAACATTTTGAGCAAATGATGGTTGGGGCTTGTTTCCATGTCAATTGACTTGGGAAAAATATTAAAATTGATGTCTCCAAGAGAACAACGTAAACAAAGGTCACGTTCTCCACGAGTTCTCTCAATTAATTTCAACATTGATTGAAGTCAACCAAGTTACAGCATAGGGCTGATTGAAGAGCGATACGACGAGCGAGCGAGCAGACGAATAACCTAAAACAAGAGTGCCTCGCATACTGCTACGGCACTAAAATCGAAACGTAACAATCTAAAAATAAAGTAGAAATAAAAAAAATACAAGAGAAAACTGCAAACTACTACAGCATGGAGGGTGCGTTCTTGCCCCACGCACAGCTCGTTTCTTGTCCGCTAGCACAAACGAATATACCTCCATAGCCCCATATGCGGGTCGATTTTAATTGGAAACATCCATTTAATTACCAACCCCTGTACGTCAGTAAAGTGAGTGAATTATATGACAAAAGTCTGTGCTAAGGAGCAATATAGTAGCCGGAAAGAGCGAATTACTAAAACGTGCGCGGCCGCATTGACCCAATTCCACGACGTTTCGGCGCCCACTGAATTGTTTCAGCATGTCTAATGACGGTCTATAAAAAGAATACACAACGGTCTTTTATATCATTATCGTTAGAAAGTGTTTGTGTCACTACCTATTGACGGGGACATTTCATAATCGATCAATTTAGGAAATTGACGATTTCGAGTATTCAATCCTACACGATCCGGCACGACAGGTAACTTATATGAAGTCGCGATAATTCCTTAATGCAGTCGAAGCTTTTATTATTCAGTGTTAACAGGAATTTTACGATTATTGTGCAGGTTTTTAACTGAACTCCAAGTCTCCAAGTTGTCTGTTTGTCATTTCACTCGTTTACGCGCAATTCTGATGATGGTTTACACAGAAGGAAGGGAAATTTCCTTGGCAAGAGCGATTTATTGTGTCGTTATTTGGCATGAGAATTTTTTTGCGCACTTATCCCTTTCAAACGCAGTTATAACGCTTTATTTTGGCAGAAGATATTGCAATTTGTTACAAGGATCCACTTTATCACAACGCATTTACTTGGGATCCGCTCCAAATTCCTCAAAATTACGGTTTTTCGTCGATAAGTTTAGATGTCCGTTTTCAATTGTCTGACGAAATAACAAAGGCAGTTGGAATCCTAATCCTGAATAAAATGATCAAAAGTCCTCCGAATGAACCACTCTCCCTACTACTAGAGAAAAGTCCGAAATGTCGCAATATACTGGAAAATTCGTCTTCACTCCTCCAGTTCTTAGGGGACACGTCTTTTCCAAAATCTCCCCCACCACATCACTTTCTAAAAAAGAGAGGCAGGAATTGCAAAATTTTCGAAATTGCCTGGTTTCTAGAAGCAGTTATGGAACCGATAAAGTTAAATGCAATTAGAATGGTGAGAATTCTGCCCGTTACCTACCAGGTACAGAGGTACACCATTTTAAACGCATCATAACTTTATCCGTTCCATAATTGCTTCTAGAAACCGGGTATAACTCAATAAAGTAAGTGCTTTTCAAAAGTGGCGAATCAACTCAAATAAAGTCAAACTTATTTTTTAACCTCCCCAATCCACTTCACCACTTATAAAAAAGGGAGGTTACTGCAATCACTAAAATTTTCGAATTTGAGATAGCACCAGATCTTCACGTTTCGAGGTCTCAGGAACCCAAAAAAGTGGTTTTAAAAATGTGTCTGTGTGTATGTGCGTACGTACGTACGTGCGTACGTTTGTAAACACGCCACAGCCAAAACTACTAGACCGATTTGCCTGAAATTTGATACGTAGGCATCTCATAATCCAACTTAGATCTGAAAAGCTTTTGGAGCCAATCGTGCAACTAGAAATGCCATTTTGGCACATCAACTTTTAAATTTTAAATACAAACCCCCATTTTTCACGTCACTTTAGGAAAGACCTTCAAATTCTGCTTCTAAAAATGTATTCACTCTCAGTGCCCTTTTGACCAAAAATTAAAAAAAAATTGATTTTTATCGGACTTTCAAATCGCGGTACAGCTCAAGCCCCTGAACCGATTTGGCTGAAATTTTGCAAATGCGGATTGTATTGCACGTCGAAGAGCTGAACAAATTTTGGATTCAATCGGCCCACGGAAAGTGCCGTTTTGGCACACCAATTTCCAAATTTAAAATTATTCACTCATTTAACCATCCAAAACAAGTTTTTGAAAGATTTATTGTCACCATCAGAAAGGTCATCAAGTTCTGGTTTTAAATAAGACAAAATTCGTTCGCATTTAGTGCTCTTTGGGTCAAAAAATCGAAATTTTGTAATAACACTAAAAATACATTATAGCCCAAATTAGTGAATCGATTTGGCTGAAATTTGCTACATGGAGATTGGGTGACCCGTTGAAGACCTGAAAGGCTTTTGGAAGCAATTGGTCCACAGGAAGTGCCATTTAAGCATATCAACTTTAAATTTTAAATACAAGGCCTCCTTTTTTATGTCGCCATTACAAAGACGATCAAATTCTGGTTCTAAAAATGTCTTCACAGTTTCTGCCATTTCAGTGGAAAATAGAGAAAAAAATCTTTTTCATGAAAAGGGAGCAGGCTGACAGTGGATGACATAAAGTATCAGTTATTGTCAAAAGGGTGACAAACTGTTAACCTTAAAAGGAACATATTGTCAAATGTGATGGGTGATGTCCGAAGTGATGTCGGTATTTGTCAGAAAATTGCGAAATTAGTCACAGATGATAAGCACAAAAAAATTCTGTTGAATTGACTACCATCTACACAGAATACAAAGATCCACGCGATGGGGAGGTTCCAGCCGCTTCTCTGCTGCATTTTTGATGTGCATCCGGTTTAACCAAAAAAACCCCTAATTTTGATTTTATAGAATCATACTTTTTTCTCAACGAATTCAAAATCTACGATTTCTTCTAGGCTGAAAACATGTGTCATACCTGACCCCGGAAGTGCACACACGGCCACCGTAGATTTTCAAACACATCGAAGAAACCGGTTAAAATTCAGATTTTTGAAAAACGAAAAGACACGTCGACTTTGTTTTTTTTGATGCTAATTCAACTGGGCAATTTCATTTGCTTGAATTCTTTTTGAAATTTTGCCAGGTTTGAAAATTGAAAAAATTTTAAAATAAAAAGATTTTTTAAATGTAGGTAATTGCCTAGTTGAATTCATATCGAAAAAAATCTTAATTTTTCACCGGTTTCTTCGATATTTTTGAAAATCTAGGGTGGCCGTGAGCGCACTTCCGGTCAAGTATGACATGTTTTCAACTCTGAAAAATTCGTAGATTCCGAATCTGTTGAAAATAAAGTATAATACTATTTGAAAACTCATTAAATCGTCTACTTGATGACATGTCAAAATTACGAATACTTAACTTATTTTCTTTAAATGACATGCTGCACATTTGTCGGCGGATTCTTGTAGATATATTTTTTTTAAGTTCAAGTATGTAAAGAAAGTTTAAACTTTCATTCCGAGAAAAAAAATCATTTGATAAAGTAATGTGGCAGTATTGTTGCTGATAATCGTAGTTAGCCATGGAAAAAATTGAATTATGTGGTGACTAATGTCGCACCCACTCTTTTTGGTTTTTAGTTTTCTAATTATTGTTAATTTACCTTTTCAACCGTTAACGTTATTAACGAGTTAATAGGCAAATGGGTGTTAACGCATAAAGGATAAATATAAGTTATTATTTTTTGAGAAACTATATGGTGCTACAATGAGAGTGACTTTAGTTCAAACCATAACTCATTTTTCGATGGATAACTACATTTATTGACGACAAAATCGCCAAATTATTTATTTTCTCGAAGTGTAATGAAGATGTAAATTTTGTTTACATACATACCTACTTGAATGTAAAAAAAATATGTGTACAAGAATCCAATAAGAAGTGTACAGCGTATGTTATTTGAAGAAAAAAAGTTGACAGCCGTACTTTTGACATGTCATCAACATATAGACGATTTTATGATCCCATTTAATGTCATGAGATTTACAAAAATGTGTGGTTCTACATATCCGTTAAAATAAAAAAGTGACAGTGATACTCGGTGTAAACTCCTAAAATTTTGCTTTAAAGCCTCCTAAATTCCTAAAAAAAATATGAAAAATTGACGTGGGAGGCATGAGAATGCAAAAAATCGCTATACCCGCTATATTCCGAGGATCGTTGCAGAAAATTTACGATTCAATTACTCCATACAAACTACTGAACCAATTTGGTTGAAATTTCGTAGGTAGGTATATGATATGGATATGCATATTTCATAACTGGTAATACATAAGATCTGAAAAGCTTTTAGAACCAATTGAACCACCGGAGGTGCTATTTTGGCACATCAACATCAAATTTTAACTGGAAAGCCCAATTTCTGTTTCATGACGAGAATTATCTTCAAATTCTGCTTCTAAAAATGCACTCAAATTTGGTGTCATTTTGGCAGAAATAACTGCAAGAAATAAATTTTGTTAATGGCGGATTCTTTCGCCGATTTTCCAGTCATTTTGTGGCTTTTATAAACTGGCTAGCGATTTTGTGTAAAATCCCAACACTTTCTAATAAACGCGAGTCATCGTGAGTGTCAAAAAATAGAAACAATGGACAATATTTAACAACAATATACATATACAGGGTGTCTCAGAACCACCGCATATGCCGGTAATGGTAGATTCCTGGACTCATCTAAAACGAATTTTCCTGTGCAAAAATTTCGAGGTTCTAATAGTTTTCAAATCGGAAGCAATTGAAGTCCGCCAATCAGAATGAATCTCTGAATTAGATAGTAAGGTAAAATAAGGATGTGCAAGATGTTGCTGGATTAAAACACAATATGGCGGCCATAAGAAAAAGAAAAGTTGGCTGCCGTCACTCAAAATCTAGAAGGCCTAGAAAATTTCTGTCAATGCCATTGAACTGACAGCTGTCAAAAATATAAAAGATCCAAGTTTCATTTAAATAGCATCAACTGTTAGTGAGCTATAAATTTTTCTTTAGAAGTCAATTTTCAGTTTTTTCGGAATAACTCAAGAACGAATCAAGATATCGAAGAATTCTTTACAGATTCTTAATCACCTTAAAAACCAGCAACTTTTATCTGATCTAACTGACCTTCTATCTCTTGTAGTTTCGGAGATCCCAATAGTGCGACATTGAAATTGGCAACACCCTGGATATCGTCTCTAAAATTTGAAGACGAAGACTTCGGGGCACCCTGTTGTAACGAACAGTCAAAGAAAATAAAGATTGATTTTTATTTTCTTTGACTACTCGTTACCTACATAGAATTCAGGTATTTTTTGTTATTATCGATAACAGCCCTGAACTAACCAATCAGATTCTAAAAAGAGATGTATACAGCATCATAACAGTTAAACCAACAAAAATAAAAGTCATGCGAAGTCAATCGTCGGGTAAAATCATGATTACCTACCTATACCTAATAAAACTATTTTAAAACTTATCTTGGAAATGAATGAATCATCATCAATCCTTTGTTAACTACGTATCGAAAGCCTCATTAAAGGTTTTCCTTGATAAAACTAAATAGTCTCGAACAACTTTTTTAGCATTGGCCTTCTCAGCCTTAACCTGATTTAACGATACTAGTTATTTCTCTCGATATAGGTCTGAATCATATCTTGATCCCGAAATTCTTGTCTTGCTTGATGAACCGTTGACATCAATCAGACATTGGCAATTTAAAACAAGTACAATACAGGTCAAAGATTAGGAATTGTATGGAAAATCTGAGTAGTACGTCAACGATTTTCTGATGTACGGTCGGACGCACGAAGAATTTTTAATGCCATCTGCAGAACAACGGCCCCTGTGAGAGATTGAGGCAGTTTTTCGATCAGATACGAGACAAACCAAAACAAATAAAAGCGATAAACAAGTGTGAAAATCGGGATACGGCCTGCGATAAAGTCTGTAACATGGGTTTGTTCTCGGCGGCGTGTTGAGAGTTGAAGATATCGGATGGATAAAGCAGCTTCGATACTCCGTCTCTTGAACCGTTGCCAGTGACACAAGGTACAAAAATAAAAGTTTTCGTGTTGATACCGCCCAAATTTCCTGCAACGATATATCACGATTTTTATTGACTTTGATGCTGAAACCGACTGACGGTTCACTCTAATTTCTTAATGTGACGACGCTGGGTCTCTTGAAGCGCTTGGCAGGTTCTCACCCCCATTTGTTCTGACATATGTTTCAGTCCATTTTTCATCCATCCAGCACATGTGTTTAGGCTGGTGGAAGATGACGCTTCGTAATTACGAGGGGCGAATCGAGTGAATCACTTGATTTAGCAGGATTCCACGAAGGCGTAGAGGGGCCACAACAAAGTTTTTAAAATTTTCAGAAAAAAAAATGTCGATGCAATAGCAAATTGTCACTTGTAACTGACAATTGTCACTTGTAACCGACAATTGTTACTTGCAACTGACAATTGTCACTTGTAACCGACAATTGTCACTTGTACCTGGCGATAATTCATTAATTGAAACAGGCCAATCACGTACGCCGGAGGAGGTTAGGGGGGTTACAACTTTCGTAATTCCAGAAATTTTTGTTTTTTTTTCAGTTTTTATAAACTAACGAAAATGTAAAGATTTATGCTCTTTCAGTAGTTTTTGCTCACCTTTATTCTTTTGACACCCCCCTTTTCATGACAAATTTCTGCGCACGTCACCGAAGCAGTTCGAAGCGCCTGCCAATTACGAGTGACAATTGTCGGTTACAAAGTGACAATTGTCAGTTGTAAGTGACAATTGTCAGTTACAAATCAGTTACAAGTGACAATTGTCACTTGAAGGTGACAATTTGCTGATGCAACAAAGTTTTTTTTCCTTACATTTTAAAGACTTTGTTGTGGCCCCTCTACGCCTTAGGATTCTCTTTATTTTTGAACATCCAAACAGTTCCTATTTCCTCCTTCGAATTTATTGACTCCGAGTTTGAAAATAAAACCAGACTTTTATTTTTATCTACCTATATAATTGAATATAAATCCTACACCCACTGAAAAGAGCGCGCTGCTGAAACGCCGGTGTCTTAAATTGTTACACGGGGCAAGAACACCTCCCACATCTCACAAATGTCCGATCGTTGCCAAACCTCGGATATTTCAGACTATACAAAACCTTACAAAATTTCAATGCAATTGCCGGCTCGTTCCACATAAATCAATGGGTTTCATGAAACCAGACTGAGTAAATGAATTATGCAAGTGCTGATAAATAAATAATTGTCCTTTTGTCATACTGATAAATCTCGGGGTGAAAGCTGGATATTTGTTATTTAAATACCATTTTTCTATGTCTAGTTTGATGCTATCGCCTTTTAACTTTCAAAACACTGGCTGTTTTGAATAATTGAACGCTCACAAATAGGACCAAATTAATTTCCGCTATAATTACTGCTCTATTTTTAGAGGGACGGGGCGACTTGAATTGATTTGTTAATTCCCTGTTGATCAATCGCCACTGACCCATTAGGTAGGTACTTACTGTTCGGAAAATTAACCCGAATTATGTGCATTACACTCATCATAGGGTATACGAGTTGGTATTTAATTTTTTGCACTCCCTACAGTATACTATACTTCAGTGACTTTTTTAGGGACTGCAGTGTAGCATTTAATCCCAAGGGATTAAATGTAAAATTTTAAATACCATACTTTTAAGTTACTGTATTTATTATTACAAGACACATTTATTGAAATACATTGTAGGTCTTGGGATCGGCAGGGTCCACATTTTGTTAGATTTGCACGGATTAATTCTCTAAAAAATTCTCGTTCCGTCTCGTCGTCTGGCAAACCTTCCATGAAAAATTTTTCTTTCTAAAAACCTCAACCTGCAAAAATTGTTTTCAAAACGATGAATTTCCTTGCATTATCGGATCTAGATTTGCGTTTTACAAAAGTCTTTGTTCCGCATTTTTCAAATTCCACCTAACCCCAGTTGTGAAAGATTCCAGTATTCGAACTATCGACTCACCGCATTTTCTTGGAGAAAATAGCTTCTTCCGGCCAAAACCTATCAACCGCCCTGTGTATTTAAGAAATAAAATTCATTTCCGCAGTAGGATGCATGATCGCCTGCTTAGATTCACGCAGTTTACGGTGTCCATACCCAGGCATACTCTGGCCTGCTTTAGGGCCTCTTTTTCGTTTTTAGCTGCTTATATTTTGAATTTCATTGCCTTCAACTTTGATAATTACTCCTCGGAGAGAGCAGTAATAGGAACTTTGAGACAATCTTTTTTTGATAGGGACCTGCCGATTGATAGAAGTTTGTTTTAGTGGTTACTTATTTGTAGACGGTTTCGACTTTTCATTGTTCTTTTCACTTTTCACTTTTTTTGCGATTTTGTATATTATAAATCAATGCTATGTAGTTGTACACTTCTCACTTTTTGATCACTTGGGCAGAATGTAAATCAGCACATGGCTGTTTCTGTCCTTTTATGCGGCATTTTATATTGAATTATGTATACTCTTAATTTTTTGGTTTTGGTTTCTTAAAATATTCTTCATGTATTTTCATTTTATTTTCTTATGTTAAAAGCCGCTTAATAAACTTTATTATTATTATTATTATTAATATTTTATTAATTTAATGGGAAAAAATGAGAAAAACAAACCTTTAGGTAGCCGTGATTGACGCTTGTCACTTTTTAACGCGTTTATTGTTGTTGACAAACAATCCACTTATTTCCCCAATAGAAAAATATGGAATGAAAGCCACACCTTTTCCGATATGGGGAATTTAAATTTAAATCAAAAATCTAGACAACTACACCACAACTAGGGTTTTTCTTGTTGCTTAGTAACTTGTCTGTCAGATTGACATTTTTAAAAAATCCCGCGTAAACTATAACCAATCCGCGGACACCGGATGCATGAGACTTACGTGCGCGCGAACGCAAGTCGGAGTGGGAGGTCTCAGGAAATAGGTCAATTCCACTTCCTCCAGTAACTTAATATACAGGGCGAGTCGTTTCCAACATATCAGAACCATTTGTGGGGAAGGCAAATGGCTATCTATAGACCACATTTCGACAATATCAGTGGTCCCAAGGTGTTTTTATCTCATTGGTTAAGGGCATGTATGTCACTTTGTTATTATAAATGCCACCCTGTATATTTCTTTATTATACCTATTAACATTTTTGGTTTTCTTTACAAAGGTGTAATAAAATCATTCTTTTAAAGTCTTATTACATATTGGAAATTTCGAGAAAATGTCAACTATAAACGTGCACTCAACTCAAAATTATATGGATCTGGGCCCTTTATTTTACAAACTATATTTTCACTTTATCAAAAAATTGTTCCAATAAAAGTTGAAAAGTAAATTTAGACGCATCTGTTGATGTGATTAACTCGACATAATCTTGTAATAAAAAAAGTTGTATGACGTAATTACCTACTCAGCGAGACTCAGCCTAAATTGGCGAATACAGAAGTATACTCACTGGTCGACAGAAAGCAATAGAGAAAGTACTTTCAAACGAGAGAAAGAAAAGACTACGGCGAGTACAAAAAACAAAAGAACAGTAAAGAAAGAAGATGAAAGGGCCAGGATTGCCAGGAAGGAATTTGGAAAACCTTAAGAGCAGTGTGGTTTTAAAATTTCTGTTTTTTTGTCAAAAGCGTAATCATTAACTCTGAATACATTTTTTAAATCAGGATTTGAAGGCTTTTGTTACGGTAATATGCGCCAAAATGGCACGCTTGGCTCCAAAAGCTTTTCAGTTCTAAACTGAGTTATATTGAAATATGTACCCACATACCAAATTTCAGCCAAATCGGGAGAGTTTTTGAGCTGTGGCGTGCTTGCAAACAGAGTGGTTAATTTTTCGATGCTCACCATTGGGATCTCGGAAAATAAAAGAGATGGGTTGTATGTTAAATTAGAGAAAGGTTGCGCCTTATCATTTATCAAGGTGATTAAGAATCTGAACAAAATTTATCTGGAAATTGCGATTTTGAAGAAAAATATATATAATTTTTTTTGGGAGTGTTACCAGTCTGGAAGACAGCCACAATTGTATACTTCTTTGTAGTTTTTTTCCATACGTTTTGGTTAATTTGATAAATTATACTTACATACTTCAAAAAAATCAATGTTTCCGAAAAGCTAATTTTCCTGTCTGGTGTTAAAATTCAATAAGGTGACCATAAGAAAACGAAAAGTTGACTGTCGTTGCTCAAAATCTGGAAGGCCTAGAACATTTCTGTTAATGCCACTCAATTGACAGCTGTCAAAAATAGTCAACACCACAAACCAACTTTTTTCATGGCTAACTGCGTTTATTGACGACAAAACTACCAAAATTATTTATCAAAATTAATTTTTGTCTCGAAATTTTTCTAGTGAAAGTGTCAACTTTTTTTTACATAATTGAATGTAGAAAAAATATGTCTACAAGAATCCGCTAAGAAATGTACAGCTTGTCATTTAAAAAAGAAGTTGAATATCGTCATTTTGACATACGTCGCCATAGAGACGATTTAATATCGTCATTCAATAGAGTTTTGTCATGCGATTTACAAATATATATGGTTTTATATATTTTTTTATTCAAATAAAAAAGTTACGGGGGGGGCGAATACCAAACTGAATCACCCGGTATACTATATGCATCTAAGTGATGGATATTAGCAGAATATCAAAAGAAGAAATAGATGTCGTAGAAATGAGATACTTCAGGAAAATTGATAATAAAACAAAAATGGATAAAGTGAAAAACACAATATACGGACATAAGCAATAAGTAATAAAATAGGAGGACAACTTCAAGAGGAAGGAACACGGTTAACCAGGAAGGAGATACGGTTTAAGAATAAGTTAGATATAAATAAATTGGCCAGAATAACGTTTAAGAAATTAATATAAAAAAATAGCATTCTCCCTCTAGGTTTTGAAAAAGAGTCCAATAGATTTTGAATTTTGAACGATTGAAGAGGGCCAAAGACCAATCAGATTTCAGTTCTGAATTAATTGGTAATTGGCAAGGGAAATAGTCAAGTAGGTATAGGATAAATCGGTACCTGTATATAATCACGGACACGTCTTCTAAATGGGTTGTAAGTATAAATACAGTTTTAAACCTTATTCAATAAACAAAGTCTTGAAATACATACCTAGTAATTATTGTTAAGAGTATGTACTATGGTCGTTTGTTGTTGATTTCCTACGTAAACTAAAATACCTATTTGTAGTTTGTATAGCATTATTATGAAAAACCGGGAATTAAAAAAATTAACACCTTTTGTCAGTTGGATTGGCCCGCCTGCCCGCCCTCATTTCCAAGTTTCAAGCTTAAAATAGTTAGGGTAGGAGACCAATAATAATAGTTTCTAATTGAGAATAACGAGGAAGAGCCACCTCGCCGCGGTCTGTCTCCAGATGAAGCCGTCTGAGAAAGTAATAATTAGAAACCAAAACACATTAGCCAAGAAAGTTGTGTGTGGTAATAATGTTTGTTTCTGTGCCAAAATCAATAGTGTTTTATCGATTAGTTACGTGCCACGCGAGGCACGCAATTTAAGTGTAAAAAGAAGGTGTGGGAAACTCAACATACGCATCCAAGGAATTACAATAATTGAATTAATTCCGCCTTGTCCAGATCTAAATATAGAGGCCTGAAGCACTCTATTTAGAAAGAAGTATTATTGTGATTATTATACCACCTGTTAGGAAGTTTTGCGACCGTAATCTTCTACTTTAAGCAAAGAGTATCCAGGTATTAGAGGAACGGAAAGGGCATAATCCGTGTCCCACCTTTTTTCGAAATAAAATTGCCCGAGAAATGCTGGTATCTGGCGGTGAAAAGTTGTAATAACCGAACTACACAGCAAGAAACAAACCCTGCAAAAATCTTACAGTTAACATTTCAGAACAGTAGGTTTGTTTCTCAGATATGAAATATAATACCCTGATAAGGCGCATCGGGACAATGGGACAAAGGAAAAAAGGGTGACCTTGTTTATACTAAACCGTCAGCGGCTGAAATTTATTGGTGATTAGCCGCTCGTGTTTATTTTTCAAGAAATGAAATTGGCGAACACCACCCATATCTACCCAAAGGCACAATAATTCCCCCGATTTTGTTTTTCGTCTCTTAATTAATATTAATAAAAAACGAGATTAAAAATAAGTAGCTAGGTACCTAGTTGTTGATGCATTCCTTGAAATAAAAAGTTTAATAAAGTGGGTACTGGCTAAATAAATATAGTTCTGTAAACGCATTTTTCGAACTGTGCCTTACTGCCCTCAATCAAATCCGATTAAATTCAAAGGGACTTCAAATAGTGGACGCAAATTTTTCAGCGTATCGAGATGTGAGATAAATAGAGAAGTGATAAAAATGTCACGCCGTAAATAATTATGCCGTCGGTCGCTACTAGGTATCGCCCAGCCAGCTTCCTCGAAGTCACTGTGACAAAACTTGTCAATGCTATTTGTTAGCTCGATGACGTTGTGGTTAGGATACAATAATTAACTATAGATTATTGTTATTGTACTTGATATAATTTTCAATAATTTTTTAAGAGATTCCGTTCCTCGTTTAGATACTTATTACAGGAAAGGTGTAAACGCAATTTTCTTTCTTATCTGCAATCTACACGAAGTGAAATTGTCGTTTACGTGCTTGTAGCTTGTAGAGAGTTGTAAAAGTACTTTCTCACGGCTAGCTAGGAAAATTTAACTTTCGCGTTTAGGTATTTACCTACTGGGTGTCAGAGGCTCATGGCACACCCCCCTTTTTCCCTTATTTTCCAGAGATGGGTAAATTTCCATTTACTGAAAATTCTCGGAGTTTCCATTGAAGATTTCCGAAAGTTCCGGGAAACTTTCCGGGATTTTTCGATTTTGTTTTTAATGAATTCTAGCCGAAGTTTCCTTCTCAAAAATACCGAATACATCATATTTATTTCAACAAAAATGTGTTAATAAAGTAAATTAAATACAATAAAAAACAAAAAAATTTGGATAGAATATTTTGATTAGAGCGTTAACACTCTTGCTACTGCTCACGAGCTGGTCACAACAAGAATTAACAAGGTTTTTCACAGAGAAGTTTTTCGGATTTTGGTTACTTTTACTTACGGGTACGGCAGGGCTCTTTTAGGTTAAAAAACCGCTAAATTGGGAGCCAAAAACCGGAGAATTTTATAGGAAAGCTTCCGGGAATATTTCCTGGGGAAGATTGCCTAAACCTCGTTTATTTATTCCCGGAAATATTCCCATTTTGGAAACTTTCCAAAATGGAAAATTCCCGTCGACCCATCTCTATAATTTTCTGAATCCAATGATACCATATAAAATGACATTTCAAATGTCAATATAATTTTTGAGTGTTTCTCCATGTTATTGTAATGATGATTTTTTTATACATACAGGGTGTTATTTTTAAAACTTCCCACCTTGAATATCTTTGGATGTAATAAAGATATTGAATTGAAATGAAAGCTGGCCAATCCCGCAAGGAGGGGGACACTTGGGCGTATATTGAGGGAATTTTTTCCGCTTCCGGTTTAGCCGGAAATGACCTTAACTTTGATGTTTCAAATAGAATGACACCTTTTTCTCAGCGGATTGGGAATCTACGATTTTTTCTGAGTTAGAAACATGTATCATACTGGACCTGGAGTGCAGTCACGGCCACCCTAAATTTTCAAAAACATTGAAGAAATCGGTGAAATATTGAGATTTTCTTAAAAAGCAAATCTAGGGTGTCCGTGAATGCACTTCCGGTCAAGTATGAAACATGTTTCTAACTCAGAAAAAACCATAGATTCCGAATGCGTTGAGAAAAAAGGCAGCAGAGAAGCGGCTGGAACCTCCCCAACGCATGGGTCTTTGATTTCCGTGACTTATTGTGTTTAAGATTTTAAAGTTGATATGCCTAAATGGCACTTCCCGTGGACCAATTGCTCCCAAAAGCCTTTCAGCTCTTCAATGGGTTACCTAACCTCCATGTACCAAATTTCGGACAAATTGATCCAGTAGTTTGGGCTATAACGTGGTTTCAGTGTTATTACAAAATTTCGATTTTTCTACCCAAAGGGTACTAAATGCGAATAAATTTTATCTCATTTAAAACCAGAATTTGAAGACCTTTCTGATGATAACAATAAATCTTTGAAAAAGTTGTTTTTGATGGGTGAATGAGAGAATAATTTTAAGTTTCGAAATTGGTGTGCCAAAACGGCACTTTCCGTGGGTCGATTGAATCCAAAATTTGTTCAGCTCTTCGACGTGTAATACAATCCCCATGTGCAAAATTTCAGCCAAATCGGTTGAGGGGCTTGGGCTGTACCGCGATTTTAAAGTCCGATAAAAATCAATTTTTTTTAAATTGTTGGTCAAAAGGGCACTAAGAATGAATACATTTTTAGACGCAGAATTTGAAGGTCTTTCTTATGGTGACGTGAAAAATGGGGGTTTACATTTAAAATTTAAAAGTTGATGTGCCAAAATGGCACTTCTGGTTGCACGATTGGCTCCAAAAGCTTTTCAGATCTAAGTTGGGTTTTCACATGCACACGTACCAAATTTCAGCCAAATCGGTCGAGTAGTTTGGGCTGTGGCGTGTTTACGAACGTACGTACGTACGTACGTACATACAGACACATTTTAAAAACCACTTTTTTGGGATCCTGAGACCTCAAAACGTATAGATCCGGTCTTATCTCGAATTCGAAAATTTTAGTGATTGCAGTAACCTCCCTTTTTTTTAAATGGTGAAGTGGAGTGGGGAGGTTAAAAAGTGTCATTCAATTTGAAAAAAGAAAGTTAGGTAAGGTCATTTCTGGTTAAGCCGGAAGTGGAAAAAATTCCCTCTATAAAAGCGCAAGTGTCTCCCTCCGTGCGGGATGGGCCAACGTTTATTTCAATTAAATATATTTATTACGTCCAAAGATATTCAAGGTGGGAATTTTTAAAAATAACACCCTGTATGTATAAAAAAAAGTAACGCAGGAAAATTTGAAGTCACATGAAAGACATCGAAGTTCTTGATTTATGAGGCGGTAAACTTCGCTAAAACGATTTTTTGATCAAAACTTTATTTTTTCAAACGGTACCATTATGGTACCGATGTACCATTTGAAATTGCAATTAATAAAGAATCTATCCATCATTTTGCAATTGGTACCAATCATATAAACTTCTACTTTTTCATAGAATTTGTAAATGTAGCATTTAACTTTATTTAACCAAGGTCGGGCGGGCGGACGGGCGGTTGTCGATGGCTGACGCGCCCGGCGCTCATTTTCTAAAGTCTAAAATACAAATGTTTTTCACCCCTAAAATGTCATCTTTCGAAAAAATGGCACTAAGGTTTTCGGTATGCCAATGCAACAGCTATCGAATTCGTTAATGATAATATGACCTTTTGTTAAGAAAAATTCCAGAAGGGGTCTTTTTGTCCCTAAAATGGAAATTTTCTAAAAAATTGAACTGAGGCTTTTGATCCGGCAATACAACAGCTGTCGAATCCGATAGCAAGAATATGCTTTTTTGTAAAATAAATTGAATCAAGGGCCCTTTTGGCACTAAAGTGACATTTCTAGAAAAGATGGCACTAAGGTTTTCGGCTTGAAAAAAAGTCAGCTTTCAAATCCGGTAATAAAGATATAAGTTATGCGTAGGTTTTTTTTCAGACAGATAGACATTTTTTCAAAAACCACTTT